>CAXAJV010000789.1:0-1336666 GCA_963969225.1 Xylocopa violacea
CGCGGTGAAAATTAATGGAAATTTAATATCAATCCCCCGGTTGTACGCGAATAATAGAGCCGATATTCGCGTGGGAACGTCGCGAAAAGTATCCGCGTAATCGAGCGTCTACATTAGACGATATCAATTGGAAATTTCTGCGAAATAACGAAAATTCTCGTTAATTTATATGCGCGATTTCCCTGACTGTGTTTATACGAGAATATAAACGTTTCCAATTTAACTATATAATTATAAAAATCGTTCTCTAGGGATCGCTCGACGGTGCCGACATTTTTCTTTTCTGCGCAAATCGTAATTAAAATTGAAATGCGATTCGACTAATTTCAATGGGAAAGTTAATTATCCACGAACAGCTAGGACGAGGAAAACGAAAAAGCTGGAAGCCTTCACGTGCAAAAGGAGGTCAACGTGGTATTACAATAATCATATGCTAACTCAACTAGTTTGCCGTTATATTACATTCATTACCATCGGACTTTCGTGTAGTTATTAACTTCAACCTGTGTAATTTAATAAAATTCACGTTCAGTAAAGAGTTCATTTGCAAAGCAGCGTATTTGACGTGTTCCTTTATACAGAAGAATTTTATACAGCCAGTGCGCTGGGCACAAAAGTTTGTTCCTTTACGCGAATAAAGTACATAATTTTCATACCATGATTCCTTTTTCATCTCTCTGTTTTATTCAATTTTAGACGAGGTTTTCCTCGAACGCGTCACGATATCGTGGCCAACCAGTGGGTTATGAAAATTGTTGAAATATTTACGCTATGGAATTACGTATGTTCCCTACGTACGAATCTCCCGATACGTATACGTGTTCCACGTTCGCTGAGAAGCTTTAAAAGAAAAAGAAAAAAAGAGGAAAAAAGAGGACGTCGGAAAAAGAAAAAAGTGGAAAAGGCTAGGCGAGAGTGGAATAGCAACACCTCCACGTCCGATCTGCAGAATATCCGAGTGCACGCGTTTTAAGCACTGCCCATAAAAATATTAATAAAAACTCGAATACTACTTTGAATATCAACGAGATTGCGTCAGCAAGAGTAACTGGGTGGAGGAGCTTGGACGTTAAAAACTGTAACCCGCATTACACCTACCATTACTTTGTAGCGAGATTAAACGTTGAGGTTTGAATATTTAATTGAACAAGTAGTGAGGAACGGCATTGCACCGACGATAGACATTCGCGGAGTAATAAAGCGTGCTTCTTATTGAGCTCGTAAAATTTCTGCATTTATGGCTAGCGTGCTTCGTGTTTAGTTTATAATATAGGCAAGTTTCTGGAAAAGTATGTGTACGATTGTACAATTTTTGTTACTTTTAATTTTGCTCTTGTTTGAGGAAAATTGTTGGTCACTTAATTGCCAGTCTGGTATATTGATTGATATCACTGAAAATTAGAGAAAGAATAAATGGTTTTATATATCGGCAAATATTTCTAAATCTAATTGAATTACGCAAATAGTTGTAACAATTCGAGTTTCGTGAAGATTTTTAAAAGTTATCAGATTTTGATATTGGAGAGATTGTTGTTACCGGTAAAAGCTACGAGTTAGCAGTGAAAGCTCTACTACTTCCCTTACGACTATGATCAAAGTACGATCACCAAAGTCGTACAATTTTACTGTCTTTCGAAATGTTACCAATTCAGCATATGGCTCCAAATAGGTACCGGAAGTAGCAATAGTGATCCCAGTAGATGCATCTTGTCCGCGATAATAATACATAAATGATTAAGAAGTAAACTCGCGAAAAATAACAATAATTCTCCTTTAAAACGTAAATGTAGCTTTAGTTTACATAAAATTTATAAATCATTATTACCAATAGTTGTGAGTAATCGTTAAGAATATTAATTGGTAAAAAAAATTGCGAAAATCGCTAAATTACGGCCAATTTTAACGAAAAATCAATTTAAAATTTAAGCGCAAGGGTGGGGAGCCATGGGTATATAAGGAGGGCACTTCCGCTGTTTTAATCAGTTGCTCGATAGACGCGGTACCGATCGGAGCTCCTCTTGGGCCTAGTTCAGGAAGATGGACCATGATCAACGTGTTATGATGGTGGTGGGGGACCACGAAGAGGGTGCTGCCCTCCATGGTGGCGGACACTGGTCAGCCTGATGATCCCTTGGTAGGTGACAGTGGTCAAGCGAGCTGAGTCGATGGTGGTGGATCACGGAGAGGCTGCTGAGCCCCATGATAGTGGACACTGGTCATCGCGATAACCCCTTGGTAATGGAAAGTGGTCAGCGAGCTGAGTCGATACTGGAGGATTACGGAGAGGGTGCTGCCTGCTTAGTAGTGGACAATGGTCAGCTAGCTGAGTCGATGGTAGAGGATCATGGAGAGGATGCTAGCCGCTGATGACGTCACTTGTCTGCGAACGGTGAGTTTGTACAAACCGAATTTTTAATTAGAGGTGGTGGGGTAGATGAGGTAGCAGTAGTAGTAATTTTGATATATACTTGAACAAACTGGAGGGCTATCAGCTAGCGCATTCGACTGAATGCTAGCATATATAGCCCTCCTATTTTATATAATTGTAATCGTTCTTTTTATTAGTTTATCGGTTTAAAAAATGAGAGATTGTTATGTGTTGAGAATAGTTTCGCGATTGAATGACTAGTGTATATCGCGAACACTCTTGGGATTGAACGATTAGTTTTATTACTTTTATTAGTTTTATGATTTATTATTTGTTTTTCTTATTTTTCAATTTTAATTTTCTTTTTGCTACCAAACTTTTGTATTTGAAGAATTTAGCTTTTTGCAATTATTACCGAATTTTTGACGCCGAATTTTTGTCTCCGAATTCTTGACATATTACTGAAATATTTTTGGACTTCAGAGAATTGAAAGTCCACACCTATTATATGTTAGATTTATAATAAAAATAGTTTATTAAAGTAACGATATAACAAAATAAAAATAGTGTATTAGAGTAACGATAAAAGAATTCCTAATAAGTTGCGTGCGTAAGCAAATAGCCATGCTGCGCACCGTATCCATTTGGCATTACACAAGTTTAAGAGAAAAGTTGAATGAAATCTTGGTACCTCAGTGCCGAGGCTGCATATAATGGAAGGGTGGATGGGATTTGTGTTTGGGGATAGGTCCCTGCGTACTCATCTCTAAACGTGGAGGCAAGTATGCAGGGACCTAATTCCTTGATAACGTTTTTGAAAGACCGGTCTTTCTAAAACGATATCGAGTAACATTAGATTTAAGACTTAGATTTAAGAGTTAAATTTAAGAGTCAGATTCAAGAGTCAGATTTAAGTTATTTGCGTAAGGATATCAATGTTCGTTGCGATGTTCTTGTCAAGTGTCGATATTATTCCATTATTCCATATTCTGTTTTATTTCGCATCTCTTTTCGTTCGAATTCTTACTCTGTCATTCTTCGTTGGTATCTGATCTCGCTCCTTTATCTCGTACTTCAGATTTCTGTGAAAATAAATCAAATTTCTGCGTTACTCGTGGGATCGCCGAGGGATGAGAATACATCTTTAGTTAGAATTAATCTAGATTTATATGCTAAATAAAATAAATAATCTTACCCAAAGTAAACACAACCTATCCCTATTTTCCTTATACTTCTCGTTTAAGAAAACAGAATTACTAATTGATCTAGTGCAAATCAATTCATATTTGCTTGGTATTAATAAATCATTTAGCTGCGCATTCGCTTGCATGCATCGCATGCTGCATGTAAGTAAGGGTCCCTGCGCAGTCACCTCCACGTGGTGGACCTGGGCCCTTGGTAACGTTTTCGAGAGACTGCTCTCTCGAAAACGATATCAAGCTAAGGACTACGCGCGTAGACATAAGTATTGTTGTAAACTCGGTGCTAGAAGTACCAAACTAGTTAGAAGACCATGCTTCGTAACTTCTGATAAAGCTAGATAGATTTTCCACTTGTACAAAGATTACATAGATTTACCTTTAACAATTTTCCATGATGCTCATTCATTCTATTATTTCATTAACTTTACGCGAGATTAGAATAATTTAATTACTGGTACTTTTAGCACCGAATATTTTGCAATACAATTTAAATTTTCCAAGTCCTTTTCAGGACGTTGAAACTTTAAATTGGACAGCAAATAGTTTAGTTTAAGTTAATTTATAAGATCATATTTGTACTCATATAATGTAAATTTATAATTGTGCGAGCCTTTCCCTCTTATCCTGACTCATTTAAGTTAATTTTTACTATTATATTTGTACACTTGTGTAATGTAAATTTGTAATTGTGTAACCCTTTCCCTCTTATCCTGACTTCTCTCACTTATCACAACCGAGCGTAGTTATTCTCGCTTTAATTAGTTCGTAAGAATGGTATCCCAGTTCATTGGGTACTAACAGATTCTTCGATATGTGGTAGAATAGTTGTTTCGAAACCGGTATCTCGCATTTCTTTGTTGTCAGCGATAAAATCATTCATTTTCTATTCATATTCTATTCATAAAAACACGTCGGTCAAAACTCAGGGGCTCGTTTAAGAGAATCCTGCATAATCTATGGCAATTTCTATCTCTTTGTGGTATTTGTTCTCGAAAGAGATTGGTCTGATTGTTGGAAATTCACTCCATTCCTAATTTATTTTAATTTCTACGTTCATCGTTGGAACGTCGTTGGATACGTCTCTGAACGTAAAGTTTAATCAATGATTTTATATTTACCTATTTTGTGATCGCAAAGTGGTTTCATTATTCTTTTTACATTTGGAAATAAGAAAATGGTATTTTCGGTGAATATAACGTTGGAGATATCACTATGGTATTGTTTTACGTCAAAAAGTCTCCATTTCCACAATCTTTAAGATTCTTTCCAATTGCTTCACGCAAACAGGCTATACGAAATTCTATTAGGAGAATCACTATTAAGAGAATCTTGAAATTGGACGTATTTTCTCCGTTCTTGTCAAAAATTCATTGGTTTTGGGGCGAATTTCAACAACTTCACCAACTTCGTCGAGAATAATACCCCTAATCCTTTCCACTTCCTTTGTTATCAAATTTATATGATTACTATGATGAAATTGTTATGACTATTGTAATGAAATTGTTATGATTATTGCAATGAAATTGTTATGATTACTGTACCAAACTTTGTATATGTATTGTACTGATTATTGTAATAAAATTGTACGGAAACACATTCTTCTTATTCAGAGGGAAACACATTCTTCTTATTCAGAGGGAAACACACACTTTGATTTATTCCGTTTAATTTTGAGTCGTTTTAAAGTAGAATAATAGAATTTAAAGTATCCTTTCGTATTGCTTTTTGTGCAATACTTTAACTTTTGTAAAATAGAATCATCGTATAATCATTCTATAATAATGTTTCTCTCTGAATAAGAAAGTGTTTCCTTTTGCGATTCGTAAAGTCCATACTGCAATTTCTAGAATTCTTTGGTAGATTTTAGAAAATGTATTATGGATCTCGGTTTTTTAACTGAAATAGAGTCAGATCTCGGTACCTTCTGTAACGAGATCGTAAATATGTAATGGAGAGTGGATGGGATTTGGGTTTAGGGGTGGGTCCTTGCGTAGTCACCTCCACGGGGTGGACCTGGGCCCTTGGTAACGTTTTCGAGAGATTGCCTTCTCGAAAACGATATCAAGCTAAGGACTACGCGCGTAGACATAAGTATAATTGTAAACTTGACGCTAGAAATACCAAGCTGATCAAAAGATCGTGGTTCGTAGCTTCTAATAAAGATAGTTTGATTTTTCATTTGTATAAAGATTTCATAGATTCACTTTTAACAATTTTTTATTATTTCATTAATTTCGTTAGAGATTAGAATAATTTAATCACTGGTACTTCTAGCGTCGAGTCTTTTTCAGTACAATTGAAATTTCCAAGTCCTTCTCAGGACTTGGAAACTTTAAATTGGACTGCGAATAGTTTAGTTTAAGTTAATTATTGCCATCCAATTTGTACATTCATGTAATGTAATTTTAATAAGATAATCATCCCCTTTTATCCCGATTTCCCCCGTTTTTATTATTAATTATATATGGTGACTTCTATCTCGCTATGGTGTCCCTTCGATGAAGGGTTGTTTGATCGTTCGACGTCTGATGGTTTGACGTTTGAAGGTTTGATGGTTTGATGTTTGATGGCTTGATGTTTGATGGCTTGATGTTTGATGGTTTGATGTTTGATGGTTTGATGATCGATGGTTTGATGATCGATGGTTTGATATTTGATGGTTAGAAAATCACTTTCTTTCTGGTTTATTCTGGTTTACTTAAATCTCTGTTCGCCGTTGGAACGCCGTTGGATCGCCGCTGGATCGCTGACGGATGCGTGCGTTTTTAGTCATAAGTACTTGTATATTGTATATCTCTGTAATTTAATTGTAATCGTATTGTAAAGAAATACGTTTTCTTACCCGGAGAGAGAAATAACTGCTCCCCTTTCTTGCACCCCTCGTTTATCAAGACAGAACTTTTAATTTTTCTCGCGTAAATTAGTTCGCGTTTATTTGCTCGAGCACTCTAACTTTATGCTTCGTAAGATCGCTTCACGTAGATTTCCTCTTTTTTTCTTCTTCCTTTTTTCCCTTTCCTTTTTTTCTCCTTCGCTCGAGATTTAGATTATAATCGTCACGCAGGGAAACAGTTGCGACTCAATCAAACCGATGCGTGTTTGTCGTGGCCACCTGGATCTTCACGGGTTCAGCCGTGGACGCGCTCACGATGGAGCGGGCTGAGTGGTTCCCAACCCGAGGCGCTGGGGTCTGACCTGCTGTAAGACGGATTCGGGCGGTTCCACGAGGTTCGTCTCTATCGCAGAGCAATCCTAGAGTTGGGCCTCGCTGGGGTTCAGATGGACATCTCACTCACCGTCGGGGAGAGCGCGGTTGCGATTGTTTCGACGTAAGACGTGGCATAAAACTTGCTCGCGATTCGCGTCGGGTACGGTTTGCCAAATGGCTAACGCGGAAGCATCGGATTGGAATGCTCTTTAATATAATAGTAGAATTTAGAGTATCGTACCGTAGAACCTTTTGCGAGACACTTTCGTTTGTCGAAAGTGTTGGAAGAGTCACTTAATAAATCTCTCTTCGGGTAAGACAGTGGTATTTCTCGTCACCCCTTTCGTAAAGTCCATACTGCAGTTTCTAAATATCTGATAGATTTTAGGAAATGTATTATGGATTTCGCGTGTATTAAATTCAAGTAGAGTCAGATCTCGGTACCTTCTGTACCGAGATCGTAAATATATAATGGAGGGTGGATGGGATTAGGGTTTAGGGATGGGTTCCTGCGTAGTCACCTCCACGGGGTGGACCTGGGCCCTTGGTAACGTTTTCGAGAGACCGGCCTCCCGAAAACGATATCATGCTAAGGACTACGCACGTAGATTATATAATTAGTGTAATTAGGGAATAAGATATAGTTTAAGTTAATTTTTGCGTTCGCCGCTGGATCGCCGCTGGACCGCCGTTGGATGACTTGATATAACTTGTTAAATTTATCGTGCCTCATCGAAGGAGGGTTGTTTGATTCTTTAATGTTCGATGGGTAGGTGATTGATGTTCGGAAATCCGCTTAGTTTTTGGTTTATTCTGATTTATTTTAACCCCTCCCTTCGCCGCTGGAACGCGGCTGGATGTCGTGATATAACTTACTACATATTCTCCATTAATATAATTTAATTACGTTCCATCTTTGTTCCTTTCCCATGACTATTCTCATGCTAATCAATTCATTCGGTATTAGTAATCTATTCAGTGATCGGTAGATGAGTTATCTTAAGTATTGAAACTGAGAGCAGGTGTAGTTGAAATAGAAGTAATCATTCTGTGATTAAAGAAATATATGCGACGGTGGAAAATCAGGGAATTGTTTAAATAATCCGGCATCTCTCTCTCTCCATCTCTCTTTCTCTCTCTTTCTGTCTCCATGGTATCTTCCCTTGATCAAAGGTTGGCTCTTGATTTCAATAATTACAACAACAGAAAATTTAATTCTGTAGTCGCAAAGTGACTTCATTATTCTCTTTAAATTTGGAAATGAGGAAATGATATTTTCGGTGAATGCAGCGTTTGACGCATGGTATTGTTTTACGTAAAGAAATTGCCATTTCCACGTTTTCCAAGGTTCTTTCCAATTGTTTCACGCAAATAGGCTGTACGAAATTATAATTGAGAATGATTATTAGGGAATCGTGAAATTTGACGTATTTTCTCCGTTCTTGTCAAAAATTCAATGGTTTTGAGTCGAATTTCAACCAATCCTTTTCATTTCCATTCTGTTATCCAATTTTTGTGATTTCTATAATAAAATTCCTGTGATGTCAATAAATAATTTCAACAGATATTTCTACGTTCGCCGTTGGATCGCCGCTGGATGCGTATATTATTAGTCATAGATAATAGTAATTATAATTAGATAATAGTAATTGTGATAATAATTGTAATGAAATTGTAAGGGAGTATGTACATTGTCTTATCAAGAGCGAAACCATAGAATTTTTCCTCAAAATCCCCGTTTTATCGAAATTGAATATAATTATTCTTAGTCTCCATTTGCACACTACTGATGTTTATCAGTAATAGTTTTATTACTCTGCGTACTCGCTGGCATGCATCGCATGTGGCAAGCAAGTAGTGAGCACGCTAACTTAATGTTACACGTAAGTCGCTGCCATGAGTAGCTCCATGGGTCGAAAAGACCGTGGTTTGGAAAGTGGACAGCGCCGGAAACATTTAGTTAGCAAATCTACGTGATTACGTAGTACCACGTGAGTATGTAGAGTACCTTTGGTCACGTCGCGAATGTTATGTTCACTTTTCTCTTTGATTTATTACTTATCACAAGTTTGTCCAACTTTAATTACCTTTTTAATTTCTTTTTTTCAGAATAGAGTATAATAGAGTTTAGTGTTTATCGCATCGTAATCCCTTTTGAGAAACGCTTTAATGTTTCTAAAGTGTCGATAAAGAGACTTTGTAAATTACTCTCTGGATAAGAACATGATATATACTTCCAGTCCCTTCTTCCCTTTCGCGATTCGTAAAGTCCACGTTGCAATTTCTAAGAAAATGTACCATGGATTTGGCGTGTATTGAATTCAAGTAGAGTTGGATCTCGGTACCTTCTGTACCGAGATCGTCAACATGTAATGGAGGGTGGATGGGATTAGGGAAATATGGATGTGTTCCTGCGTAGTCACCTCCTCGTTGGTGGACCTGGGTACTTGGTAACGTTTTCGAGATCCTGGTCTCTGAAAGACGATATCATGCTAAGGACTGCGCTTGTAGACATAAGTATTGTAGTAAACTTGATGCTAGATGTACCAAACTAGTTAAAAGATGGTGGTCGTAGCTTTTGATAGAGATAGATAGATTTTTCACTTGATCAAAGGTTTCATAGATTTACTTTCAACAATTTTCTATGATACTCATTCATTCCATTATTTCATTAACTTTGCGCGAGATTAGAATAACTGGATTACTGGTATTTTTAGCATCGAGTATTTTGCAGTACAATTTGAATTATCTAAGTCCTTTTCAGGACTTGGAAATTCTATTTACGTTGTACTTCAGGTAATAGTTGAAGCCATAATTTAAATTAAGTTAAGTAAAATTTTACTCTCGTGGCATCAACCTGGAACCGTCGAAGAATTATACTTTCTCTCTGGTCTTTTTGGATTTTAATTTAAATCAAATCTTTATCTGGCAAGAGGTTTTATGTCTGCAATAATTCACATTTTATGAGCTTTGGAAAATTTTTAATTCGGTCCTCCCTTTTGCGTAAAATATATCCACGAATCTTGCAAGAACTGCTACTTTATCAATTTCGAATCCTATATTGTACAGGGTGTAAAAATTTGTACGCGATCAATATTTCGGACAGTAATGGTCATAAAATTCCATTAGATCAGTGGCCTATCTTGTAGCTCGTCGGTACTAGGATAAATCGAGACGAAGTTGTCGACTTGAGCTTGCAGAGTATCACGAGCTTACCGACAGGCGATACTTGAGCTTGCAGTGCACCGTGGAAAGCTTCACGACACCTCCGTATCGACTCGTCTCGATGCCTGCATGTTATCTATGCGGGATTCTAGATTTCTTCAGAAGCAAATTTCTTTGTAGATACAATCGCAGCACGGAGCAGAAAATCTCCTTACCGATATTCAATCAAATAGCGTATATGTTGCAAGTGTATTATATTCGTACAAGAATTCAATTAGTCGATCAGAAATCGTTAGAACCGCGCAACAAGCAAAGACAGAGAATCTCGCGAATTTTTTGAAACATTCGCGACATCAATCTCGAAATTTGTATTAGCATTGCATTCTCATACAGCAACTTATAAAAGGAATTCAGTAATTCAATACTTCTGCCAGAGTTTTTCATTTAGAAACGCTATGTCCGCTCTGCCTCATCTTTGCAGTGTTTGCACGTTTCGTTCGCCTGCTTTCGCATTCGTGCTGCGGTGAAATTGTCAGTATCGCGACGTGATCTCGCGGAAACACATGAATAATGTCAACTTTCAATGCGAATTCGCTTTCACCGAGTGTCGGGCTATTGCTACGGACATCAAATTTTAATATCCGCACTTTACTTTACCGCCGAGTGCATGGGAAGTTGTGTTCTTTTCATTGGAATTTTTATGCCTCGTAATGGTCCAGCCGCTAGCGACTGAATGTCTTCTCTAGTTAAGACATGATCTACTCTGGGGAATGGAGTTCCCCTAGCCTGTATAATGGAAGCAAACGAAACGTCAAGTATTCTTCGTTACACGGAAATCTAACAATGGCGAAGGGTAGGAAAGATGCTTTCATTCGGATGAGGCGGTCTTCTATACACGCGTTATTACATCTTTTTTGTACGTAAAAGGATGAGGCTGTATTGTTCTGTTTTGTTGCATCTCGATGGGTATTTAAAAGCAGTGTTGCATGTTTTTGGTGTAGATTCTGATTGTTTCGGAACAAGGGAAATCCTAATTACCTATTTTTGTAGGAGAGTGCAGTATCGTGATATAACGCACGTCTATCACGAATGCAAACTATCCCACGGTAAACTAGCAGTGTGATAGCTCTGCATTTACGATTTCCTTTTCGAGGAAATTGAATTCTATAGAGCTTATCGTTTCAGAATTGTCTAGTGCCGCTTCTTGTTATATTATATCTTAATTTTTATTCTAATTGAAAGGCAAATATGACAACTACTAGAAAACTTTGGAGAACGTGTATTAATGTTAGAATCATTTTGAAGTTTCGACATTTAGATTAGCGATGTTAACTATTCAGTTGATCTTCATTGTATTTGTGACACAGTAATAATTCAGTAGTTGCGTACGTTAACAATTTTAAACACCAAATTACTTTGTGAAAATGGTTCGATTAAAGAAACTTCGCTCGACACACGATAGGCTTTACAGCGAAGCAGTTTGCGCCCTCTGAATTGTGTTAATCAGAAACTTGATTGTAGGTCCAGCGCGCGTTTTCGCTGGAGCTCTCATTCACGTTAATTAAAATAGCTCTGCGCTAACAATTCGTTAACTGGTTTGCTTCAATGCCCTGCGAAATTACCCACTAGCAAAAACGTAATCCGTGTGTTGATTCCATTCAAAGGAAGCAAATTAGATTAAATATCCAGGATTTGAATCTCTGGGGACACGTAAACCGTATGCTGAAATTAATTCATAATTATGTAATGGTCGCTAGGTCATAGATGTTTCTATTGAAGTCTCATTTTCGAAGCGTTGAGCTCGTTAGGCATTGCATATTTTTGGAACCTGAAGTAGAAATACAAATTTTTCTTCTCCGTTCCGAGCGGAGTTTTGTGTAACTTTCCGTTCGATATCCCAACAGAGTATACTCTTCTTTCTTCAAGGGGTACAATTTTTCATCACCACTGAATCGCTATAGAGGCTCATGTTCACTGTCGAAAGAAACGGTCCTAGAATCTATCAAACCTGGTCGCGCATCGATAATCGTGTAGAAAGGATAAATTAACATCTGGCACTGGCCAAATATCTAGGTCGAGAATTTACTGAAGAATCATTAGAGAGAAAAAACGACAATACGAATCTCCGACACAATGTATACAATGTATTCACACTCGCTTCGAAATGAGAAAGGGTGATAAAATGAAATACAAGAAGTAAAAGCAACGGTTCGGTATTTCCACAGACGAATTCGTTACGTCAAAGAACGCGATGTAACCGATGTAAAATTCGACGAAGTTCAAGTACGCGTGACGAGGCTTCTTTTATTATACTACGTTCGTTCTTTGATTTGAAGGTTGATGAAACTTCCTGTCGGGTTGATTCATTTGGTAAACATGAACCTGGCACTTCGTGGAGAATAATAGATTAACATGACTCGTGACAGAGAGGAGAGAACGGAAAAGTTGGAAGAAAGTTGCCGCAATTTCATCTAGCACCGCGCCGCGTAAGTTCGTTACACGAGCGGAATTTTCCATATAAAGCATCGCGCACGCTGAACATCTTATCGCTTCTTTGAGCTATCGCTGTGAGATTCCCCTAGCCTTCAAAGCAGTTAAAATTTTCACAGTTTCAGTGGAATCGTGCCCACAGCGTGACCTACATTCGCGGAATTTCATTTTTCTCCCTATAATGTGAATGCATGTGATTGTATTGTTGGATTGAAAAATTCAGAGTACGCAATGGTTCCGTAGACCTCCGTGAGATGTTCGCGAAGTTTCACATTGTCAATTTCACTTGTCGTATCTTGGAAATGAACGAACTTAAGCAAATCGAACATTCTCTTTATCTCTCAAAAAGAATGAAGTCGGCAAATAAGCGGTGTTCTTTCCATTTTTCTGATCTTCGCAAATAATTAGTAACAATGTGGTGAAACGGAACATCTTTTTCCTTTAAAGAGAAATTCAATTTTCTTAGTCGTTTAACTCGAATTGTTTCTCTAATCAAAAACGTATTAAACACGTTGACAGTTGCTCGCGGGTATTGCTGAAACTCGTACGAATTTACATTTCCGACGCGCGAATGCATCGCACTCGTCAATCATAACATCAATCTACAACATCGGACACCGACGACCATTGAATTATCAGCCTTCAGCTAATCAACTGACAAAACAATACGTACCTTTGATAAAGTCCACAGCCATTCCCAAGCCGTACGTATCCTTGTCGTAATCGTCGAGAATGTAGGCGCCGATCTTAACACCGGGTACAATTCCACGATCGTTGAGCCTGTCCAGAGTGTAAAGCATCACCTCGAGCGCTTGAACGTCACGTTGCGGCATCACTGGCCCGCAGGTGATGGTATCCTTCCTCTCATGGACCATCATTAGACGACTCAACACTAGATTATACTCGACCATCGCGCTGTGCTTAACTGGCCACTGATTCGGCGGTTCCAGCTCATACGACGAGTTGTTCGTCGTTTGCGAGGACGCCTCGTCCATGGTAACGGTTCATGGTCAGAAGAAGTGGCGATCATGTCAAAAGTGAACAAAAATTGGTTCACGTCGTTAATCAATCCGATGGTCGACGTTTCGGCGGTAACTGGAAGTTGTTCCCTCTCTGTAGACGAAAGCGCGAGATTTTCGTTAAGGTAGTTGTCCAGAGAACCATTCGTACTTTTCAAACGGGAGCGAAACCTTTGATCAATCCTGCACTCTGGAGACGAATTCTAGTGGACGTGTCAACGAGACTCTTAGCCCCCCGGGAGCATCGTTGCTGGCATTCGCTTGGACGTATTCCATTTGCATGGTCGAGGCGGTTCTTCGTTGGACCTCGTCCTTGACCCACGTCGGCGTAGAAGTTCGTCCCGACACCGGGCCTCCGACCTTCATAGATGAATCAAGTTTCAGGCTCGTCGATGTCGAAGTTTGCACCGTGGACGACCTGGACTTTCGTTCTCTCGTAGGATGATCGATCACCGGGATGGGCATCGTGCTCAAGGAGTTAAACCCGTCGGACGGATTAACTTCATTCACCGTTCCATTATCCAACGAGCGGGTTTGAGCCCTCTCATTTTTCGAGCTAAACCCGACGGACGGTTCATCAGGCTTAATGTCGCAGTCATGTTTGAATATTTCGATTCAACGACTCTGTCGCCCTTGAACCGACGGGTTGCCGTTTCTTCGAAACCATTAGAGGATCGTTAAACGTTACTTCATCATCTTCTGTCAAACCATCCGTAGCTGTATCGAACCGTTCCGCCTGGTCGTCGATTTTCCTATTTATCGTCCCAATTGTTTGGATAACGGCTTTTCTAGACGCGGATGGTCGTTCAGAAGGGGTTAAAGGAAGCTTCGATTTCGAATATTTCGTTTTATTCACGAGCGATTGCTTATGGTTCGCGTTTGTTTTGATATCCTTCGTAATCTTCCGCTCTTGCTCAGTCGAAGGTGAGTTCCTGAACGTATCGTCGGAATTTCCCTCGCCGAATTCAGGAAGGCCACTGTTCTCCGACGTATAGCCCCTTTCGGTTAGACAGTTCATATCGTTTCTTAGGTACGGGGCACTCCTTGGCGCCGCAACAGAGCTATGCTCGGAGATCACGAGGACGCCGTCAGACTCCTTTGTCACGTTACTTTGCGCAGAAGCCTCTTCCGTTGTCGCTTTATTCGCCTCTTCTTTAGCCTTATCAATCTCGCTCCGCGGAGCGTCTAATTCCATATCTTGCGACGAATCCGCGCTCAAATTGAGTCTTATCGAGATCACATCGTTACTTAGACTTGAAACGTTTTCCGGTAACTGTGCATTGTCATTTCAACGTCGAATTCGGTTTGCCATTTAACATCGAGCTATCCGATAGCAGTGAATCGTTCTCACTCACCACATCTGGTGCTTCGAGTGTTACTCTGTTAACTCATCCTGTGCTTCCGTCGTGACTTGTTGAACTGAATTCATTGCTCAATGTTAAAGTACTCAAATTTAACGTCGAATCATTCCACTGCTGTACGTGTGCTGCAGCATCTCGATCGTCCAGTGAGTTATACTTAACGTTCTCTGAAATGAAGTCGATCTCCAATTCTGTCTCAACAATTTTCGCATCGTTATCCAAAAAATCATTTGTCGTTTCGTTGAAAGTAACATTCAATGAAGTTCCATCGTATTGCGACGAATGCAACGTGACCGCGTCGCTAGACGGAATAATATTTCTCTTCTCGCGGATCGAAAAATTTCCACGGGTTCTCCTGTCTGCCTCATCTTCGCTTCCATTTGTTGATATCTGTTTCACGGAGATTCCATTCAACTGGCGCGTATACTCCATCTCTCTCCGAATCAACGTTGATTTACGAGACGTCGACGTTCACCAGGAACCTTCGAACTCTGAAGAATGAGGAGTCCTCCCTTCTGTCTTGATTGCTTTGACTCTTTTGCCTCGCGGCTCGCAATTCGAGGATCCCGAATTCTGGCAGAGGTACGACCACTCCAGATTTATTACATCACCAAAATCGAACGACCTCGGCTCTTCGTCAAGTTTTATTCCCGAATTTTAATGGACCTTCTGCTCATCAACTGATACATGGAATTATCATGCCCGTCGACTTCTATTTCCGATTTCCCTTTTGGTATCAATTCTCCGTCGAACAGTTCACTAATAGAAGCGGAAGATTTAGGAGTTTCAATGAAATATCGTTTCTGGATGTATCCTTTGGGCTCAACATCTCGCGTATCTTTCTTACCTTTCGTAGATGCTCGTCTCTTCGCGTCTTTTAATCTTTTTCGACCCGTCAGCGTTTTCAATTTCAACCGTCCAATCCTTAATAGTTGATTAATAGAGGTGGAAGACTGGGCGGAATCGATTAAATATTGCTCAACCGAGCCTTCCGACGGCTTCCTACCACTCAATCCCCCTGGATCCGCGAATTTCTCCGATTTCAATCCTGTTTCGAATGCTTTACCGATAGAAACAACGGATTCAGGAATCTCAGTCGAATGTCGCTTCCATTGCGGTTTCCTCGCCATCTCCCAAGCTCCGAGAACCCACGATACCGTCAGCCTGAAAATAGTCCATGGTCCTTTGACCGTCCACCCTATAGGATCTTTTCATCCGAAGACGTCGAAGCTCGCCACTGAATCCCCTTTGCCTTCTCACGTCCTTGTTCTCTCGTCTGAAAGCCTTTAGCGAGTCGTCATTGCACGAATCCACAACAACGTGACCGTAATCAACGGTCGCATCGCCGCCTCTCTAGCGACGTCTTTCATCGCGACACGGGAAACCCGGGAGGATAAGCGGGGCTCTTCCGGAATATTCACTGAACTCCCGGTGAATCCGGTCGATCCCCTCGCAGTTGGCCCGGCTCGGCGTTTATCGCGTCGTTCCTTGTGGCAGTCGTTCGACGGGTCGGGATCCGCGAGTCGACGATCGCTCGACCGGATCGATCGATCGTCATCTTCGTCGGTTTGATTCGCGCCCACCGCCTGGGCGGTTCGCCAGGAAATTGCTCTCGACGACTCCTCCGTGATGTCATTCTTGACGAGTGGACGGAATGTTTGCCGAGCGGTAGTTGATGGCAATGATAACTTTTAAGGGTGCCGGGATGACGGAGTATTTGAATGGCTTTGGAATTTCAGGGATGGTTCATTAGCGCCGCGAGCCCCGTAAGCGACTTCGGCGCGGTTAACCGACAGCTGGTTGTTACCATAATCGAGCGGATACCGTTCGCCCGCCAAACTGTTTCGAAGAATCGATAGCACCACTGACACGGCCAGTACGGCCAGCCAACAGTTGTTCCGCCGCACCACCTGCCTCCCGTGACAAACATGTCCTGGTCCTGCAAAAATACGCAGCGTCTCTGTGAATCCACCACATCGCATAATAAGACCTATCGATCTAGTAATCTTATGCTAATCGAGGAGAAACGTATCGAATATCGTTCTCTACGAGATGTACGTGTTTGTTGCACCGAGACGGTTCGAGGCAATTTGGTTGAAACTATTTGAATGGTACAAAAGGGTTAAATTTGATTCGCTCTGTTTGAGAGCGGTTTAATCTATTTGCAGAGGAATGGAAATGTTTGAAGATTAATTATTCATACGTATATTGTGTATGCAATCAACTTAGAGGTTAAGGGTTGAAGCTTTGTATTACAGATACGTGAAGTGCATTAATATCGTGGAGTTTATTTTGAGCTAAGTTATTAATCATGATGCAATAACGAACCAGTAAATATCTCTGCGAGTGTTGCACATTTTCGAAATTACAGAAGAATACCGCATAGTTGGAACTCCGAGCATTACACGTGCATAGTCAAAGCAGGAACTAACCTCGATCAAACATTGGCTATCAGTTAAGCGTGGAATATTACCACTAAATTTCTCGTATCCAAATCGAAGGAGCCAGTGGCCGCAACAGGCGCATACAGAGTCCTGGTGCACCGTTGTACATATTTTAGCATCGGTGTATTGATTAATTGTGTTCAATGCGTTCATATTAAATTCTCCATCACTTCTGATAGTACCTTCAAGTGACTGTAAAAGATTAATACCCTGGAAATCCATTTATTTGAACAGCGTCGGTGGAAATCTCGCTCGTGCGAATGCTTTTTGTAGCCATAATACGTTGATCCGATTACTCTTAGTACAAGCGTTTTCATTTGGTTGGCACGGAGCCAAACTGCGATTTGATCGAGAGTGATTTTCCTAGTTTCTATAAATCAGATTTATCGATCGCCTTTCTATAGACCGATACGATCAGCAGTATCGTTGATGGATCACCCTCGCGCAGTTAATCGAATGAAATTTTAATAATCCGAGAATATGATAGCTTAGGAACGAAGCTATCGCGATGTCGATATAATCTATACAATTGATGCAGAATTAATTACCACTCGGTTAACGCTATCTCGAAAGCCAATATAATCTCTTTAAGCGACATCTTATTGTTGCCAGGCCGCGCAGCGATCCCCTAGTCGCTCTTCCAGAAAATTAACCCCTCGCGCTATAACCGTTGTATCCTATCTAACCGTGGATCGTCGCGATTCAACGCGAGCATCCATTATTTTAACACTGCTTGCGCGTTAATTAGTCCGTTTCGAGGCATGGTCTTTCCTCTTTGTCCAATAAATTTCGCGCGGCTGCGAATCCTGAAGGAAAGCCTCGGAAACGAAGGTTATATTACTTGATCTCCTTTCCGTGCTCGTGTCCAGGTTTGACGCGTTCGTGGGCTAAATATCTGTCGGAACAATGGAGTTACCGGGCTTTAATAAGGCCGTTACTTTATCGAAGGGCTGCCGCGCTCGATAGGATTGAATCGTACGAAATGGACCCCGTTTCGCCCCGTCTCTCGGAGTAGGCACATGCCAGGTTTATTGTCAGATGTATCGACGGAAACGGTGATTTCGCGGGGACAGCGATAGGTTGGTAGGAATCGATCGAGCCCCGTTAAACGGTTATTGGACGATTTAGGTGAGGTAAGCATACTTCCTTGCAGAGCGTATTAAACTTGGTCTTCGATTCTCACGACACTTTCCAGCTTAAATTGACATTTTGGAGGTCTCAGATGTCTTTAATTCAATTATCTTCACGGGTAATTTCAACGGTAACTTTGATTTCCTAATATTCTCTTATCCGTGGGTGATAATTTGAATGGAATATCCGAAGGATTCATTTTTTATCTTTCAGTTGATGAAATCAGTAATTCACGTTGTAAGTAGTTCATTTCTGTTTTATCGCTTGACGAATTCACTAGAGAATTTGACGGTTTACGGAAAGGAACCAGCATTAGTAAGAAACTTGAAAATTTGTTTGAAAAGAGAGCAACAATAACTGGATATGGTGAATACTGGGTAGTACATATTACTATCTGGATGTGGATTTTGGGAGCGATGCCTTCATCAAGAGAAAATAAGAAGCCAATATTGAAGAGGAAGAGAATAAGAAGAACAGTATGCCGCGGGAAAAATTCAGGGATTCTTCCATTGTTCGTGTTTGAACATTTTTTTCATCTACCCCCGTATTTCGAGGTATAAAGTTAAACTGATAACAAATATTACATACAAGAATGCATGTTTTCGTGAAATTTTATCACGACAGTCTATCATTATCCTCAACAGCGAAAATTAGTAGCCAATATTGTGTTCCGTTCCTTCTCAACCCCTGAAAGAGAAATTACACTTTCTAAAAGACATTAGACATCCTGTAGAATCCGCAACTGAAGGGGTTACCGTAAATACCTTTCGTGGTGTTAAAATTTGACACGCGTGTGACAGAGATAATCTGTCGTGAATTTATTCAAACGGAATCTGAATTGTCATCTTTTAATGATCGATCTCTTAATCGCGACCAGTAGAAGGAATTCAGCGCGAAGTGATCAGCAAATCCTCATTGTTGGATCGTTTAACTGGTGCATGTAATTACGACTGTATATTGTACATTTGTATCAGCTCCTCGCCCTAATTGGTCTGGTTCGAGCCGCTGACATCTGCATTGTCTATGACAACATATGTTGTCGTAACTTTCTCAATCGTATTCGGGATCCGTTCAATTATACAGGCTTGTATAAGGTACATGTGCGCGAAACAGATGGGTGTGATCACTCCTTGGTTCGATTGAGGAATCCGCGTGGCATTTTTCTAAGGATTTTAATCATTTCGACGAGTTCCATTACGGCGTTTCCACCTGGCATTCAAGTGCTACAAAATATTTTTCGTCAAGCGAATTCCACGGATACAATTTCGAACGTGATCGCGTACGTTCTTTCGTCCGCGAGAAGAAAGAACCCATAGAATGGAGTTCCGCGGCGACGCAGCATCCCCTGCAAGTCAAAAGGGGACCAAGGTGGGAACAAAGGGAATCCTTAATGGCACGCAAAGATCGTCTACTGGCAAATAATTGGAGACAAAAGTCTCCATTCCCGTGACGTGTAAAGTGGATTGATTATTCTTCTGACGATATATCTTTGTTCGATTATACGGAACTGCACTTTAGAAGAGGGAAGTTGTTTTTGTTCTCGATAGGTATCCCTCGTTTACTTTCGAGAACACTCGCTAATGGAGCGATTTTTCCATTTGATGGGTTTACATTGGTTCAGCGGCCGTGCTCCTTTTGTTTCACGAGCGACTTCGCGGCCGGCGCAAGGGTCTCCGCTTTAATCTCCCGCATAGACGGTGAGAATGGACCTTTAATCTTCTCCGAACGATCAGTGCTACCTCTTTTGAAAAGCAAGCAATGTATTGTTAATATTGGATGCTTTCCAACCGACCTTTTAAATCGGCGCTATCATTTAAATTCGCAGCTAGATTGGTCCGTGATTTGTTGGCGAGCTTAACTGCTCCCTTCTTTTTTTGTTTGTCCGCTACGATGTACCACTGTTGATAATCTGTGGCGAACGATGACTGGAATGTGATAAGAGGAATTTTTATCGGGAGCCAGCGAACGATTTTTTCCCAGGGAAAAGCTTCTATAAACACAGCAAGGTTTTATTTCTTACGAAACTTTAATGCTCTTATAATTTCTCTTAAAGTTTTTATTAAAACTCCATGAAGATTTAAGCCGAGTTTTTCCCCCCTCCGCCGATGGGAGGGATCGCGAGATTTTTATTAGAAATTTCGTAGACTGGCTGTAAGCAGCTTTCGTTGTACCTTGGATTTTCTTATCGTCGCGTATAGGAAATGATACCATGAACTATTTGAACTAGAAGTTCGTTGATACAGTTTTATAACCGCCTATAACGCCGTGTAATTGAGGAAGGGTAGCACGTTCGCGTAAGCACACACAACGCGATATAGGACACGAGGAATTCATTTTTCCATTTTCCGCATTGATTGGCAAAGCAGAAAGTCCAAGAAAAAGCGCGAGGTCCTAAGAGGCGACGTTCCAAAGGGGTGGCTAGCGTAGAGTCATAATGCTCGCAGATGTGCCTGCGAACAAAAATTGCGACCAGTGACATTTCGCGTTTGTATCCGCTTCACGGATCTCGAGATTTCGATACTCCTTGACACCGAATGATTCCGCGATTTTCGCAATAAATAGCGGAGACACGCGTGCATCGTAACGCATCAGCTACCGGTCCTACAAATTCTACACCTAGGAGATGACATACCGAATCTCGGGCCTCTAGAATTTTTTTCATTCAAGTACATATTGTCTATGGGCCACTAGTGACCGCTCCAGGAGTTCGCTCTCCACATATTTCGACTCCCAGAGCCAGACATGCCGTATCTAGTACCCCTAGAATTGACTTCACTTATGTACTGATTCGCTCTGCGCCATTAATAACCAATCCATGAGTTCTACCTCCTTATACGAAACATAGGGTCGGACATATCATGTCTGTGGACCCTAGTATTGGTTTGATTTAAGTATATATTGTCTGTTGGCCATTAACGACCCCTTCAGAAGTTCGTCAACCTCCACTTACTTGACACGTAGGGCCGGATATGCCGTGCCTGGGGCCCCTAATATTGGATTCATTTAAGTACTTATTGGCTCTTGGCCAGTAGTAATCGCTCCAGGAGTTCTATAGCCGACTACTTCGAAACATAGGACCGAACATACTGTAACAGGGGCCACTAGAATTGGATACATTCAACCCCCTATTGAAGCTGTGCTATTACTAACAGCGCCAAGAGATTCCCTGGCAACTAATTCGACACCCAGGGTCAGAGATGCGTTCCAAGGGCCTGTAGTGTTGGTCTCATTTAATTACTTATTGGATCTGGGTCATTCGTAACCCCCTAGCATTTCGTAGCCCGCATATTCAACCCAAGGTATTCCAAACATGATACATTTTATCCGCTCGACAATTATATATAAATACAAACAAATATAACCTAACCCAACAAAACCTAACCTCTCGACGTTAATATTTTATAAAATTCCTGACGTGTCGGCCCCAACTTCTCGGCGGGAACATTATTTACGTCTACAATGTTATATATCCTAACCTAAGGCAACCTAACATCTCGGCAGTAATATTTTACAACAATCCTGACGTGTCGGCCACTACTTCTCGTAGGGAACATTATACATAAATAGAATCTAAAATAAATTAACCTAATTCGACGCAGCACTTGTGTAGTAGTGTTTCACAGGATCCCGGGCATGCTGGCCCTACATCGCGGTGGGAACATTATATGCGTCTATAACGTTATATATTATAACTTACGGCAGCCTAATCTCTCGGCGGTAACATTTTACAACGTTCCTGGCGTGTCGGAACCTACATCTCGGTAATAACATTATATACGTCTATAACGTACTATAACCTAACCTAACCCATCTAGCCCCACGATGGTAGTGTTTTAAAGAATCTAAAACGAAACATGACCGCCGAGACCTCAGCTTGCGTTAGGTCCGATTACATAACGTTTCAGACGTAGATAACGTTCCGACCGAGAAGTATGGGCCGACCCGCCACTAATGTTGTAAAATATTACGAGCGACAGGTTAGGTTGCGTTACGTTAGGTTATATAACGTCATAGAACGTATATAATGTCCACACCGTGAAGCAGGGACTAACCTGCTAGGAATGTTGTTAAATATTACCCTCGAGAGGTTAGGTTGCCTTAGGTTATGACATATAACGTTATAGACGTATATAATGTTCCCACCTAGAAGAAGGGTCTTGCTTGCCAGGAATGTTGTAAAATATTACATCCGAGATGTACGGTTACCTTAGGTTAGGATATATAACGTTATAGACGTATATAACATTCCCACCCAATACCTAGCAGCTGAAACGTCTGGGCTTTTGTAAAACACTACCACCCAGTGACTAAGTTGTGTCATGCTACGTTATATAACGTTACAAGCGTATATAATGTTCCCACCCAGAAGTAGGGGCCGACACGCCAGAAATGTTGTAAAATATTACATCCAAGATGTTAGGTTGCCTTAGGTTAGGATATATGACATTCTAGACTTATATAATGCCCCACCTAGAAGTACGGGCACACACGACCGGGATTCTGTTAACCATTACCACCGAGGTGTTAGATGGGTTAGGTTAGGTTATAGTACGTTATAGACGTATATAATGTTTCCATCGAGAAGTACGGGCCGACCCGCCAGGAATATTGTAAGGTATTATGGTCGAGAGGTTAGGTTGCGTTAGGTTAAGTTATTTAACGTTATGGACCTATATAATGTTCCCATCGGAAAGCAGGGGCCAACACGCCCGGGATATTGTAAAACATTATTACCCACGGGATAACTGGGTTAGGTTACGTTACAATAGATTATAGACCTATATAATGTTCCCACCAAGAAGTAGTGGCCGACATGCCAGGAATGTTGTAAAATATTACATCCGTGATTGTTACATTGGCTTAGGTTAGGATATATAACGTTATAGGCGTATATAATGTCTCCACCGAGAAGGACGGGCCGACACGAAAGGAATGTTGTAAAATATTACCGCCGAGAGGTTAGATTTCCTTATGTTAGGATATATAACGATATTGACGTATATAATTAGCCCGCCGTGAAGTAGAGGCCGACGCGCCAGCAATGTTGTAGAATATCACGGTGGGAATATCATATACGTCTATGACGGTATATATCCTCACCTAAGGCAACCTAACTGCTCGACGGTATTATTTTACAATATACCTCGCGGGTCAGCGTGTTGTACTCGGTGGGAACATTATATACGTCTATAGAATAATATAACCTATCCTAACCTATCTAGCACCTCACGGGTAATGTTTTGCAGCATCCCGGGCACGTCGGCCCGTACGTCTCGGTGGGGATATTATATACGGCTATATCGTTATATATCCTAACCTAAGGCAGCCTAACATGTCGGATGTAGTATTTTACAACATTCCTGGTGGATCGGGCCCTACTTCTCGGTGGGAACATTATATACGTCTATAACGTAATATAACCTAACCTAACCCATCTAACCCTTCGCTGGTATTGTTTTACAGAATCCCGGTCGTGTCGTCCCGTACTTCTGGGTGCGGACATCATATAAGTCTACAACGTTATGTAGCCTAACCTAACCCATCTAGCCCCTAGGTGGTAATGTTTTACTGAATCGCAGTCGTGTCGTCCCGAACTTCTCGGTGGGGACATTATATACGTCTATAACGTTGTATATCCCAACCTAAGGCAACCTAACATCTCGGATGTAGTATTTTCTAACAATCCTGGCGGATCGGCCCTTACATCTCGGTGGGAACATTATAAACATCTATAACGTAATATAACCTAACCGAACCCAACTAGAACCTCGCTGATAATGTTTTACAGAATCCCGTTCATGTCGTCCCGTACGCCTCGGTTGGGACCTTATATACGTCTATAGCGTTATATATCCTAACCTAAGGCAGCCGAACCACTCGAATGTAGTATTTTACAACATTCCTGGGCAAGTTGGCCTCTACTTCTCGGTGGGAACATTATATACTTCTATATCGTAATATAACCTAACATAACCCACCTTGCCCCTTGGTAATAATGTTTTACAGAATCCCGGTCGTGTCGGCCCGTACGTCTCGGTTGGGACATTATATACGTCTATAGCGTTATATATCCTAACCTGAGGCAGCGTAACATCTCGGATGTAATATTTTACAACATTCCTGGCGGGTCGGGCCCTACTTCTCGGTGGGAAAATTATATACGTCTATAACGTAATATAACCTAACCTAACCCACCTAGCACCTCGCTGGTAATGTTTTACCGAATCCCGTTCGTGTCGTCCCGTACTTCTGGGTGCGGACATTACATACATCTATAACGTTATATATCCTTACATAAGGCAACCTAACATCTCGGATGTAGTATTTTCCAACACTCCTAGCAGGCCGGCCCCAACTTCTCGATGGGAACATTATACACGTCTATAACGTAATATAACCTAACGTAACCCTTTTAGCCCCTCGCTGGTAATGTTTTACAGAATCCCGGTCTTGTCGGCCCGTACTTCTGGGTGTGGACATTTTATACGTCTATAACGTTATATAGAGTTACCTAAGGCAACCTAACACCTCGGATGTAGTATTTTCCAACATTCCTGGCGGGTCGGCGCCTACTTCTCGATGGCGACATTATATACGTCTATAACGTTGTATATCCTAACCTAATGGAACCTAACATCTCGGGTGTAATGTTTAACATCATTCCTGGCGTGTCGGCCCGTATTTCGCGGTGGTAACTTTATATACGTCTATAGCGTTATATATCCTAGCCTAAGGCAACCTAACATGTCGAATGTAATATTTCACAACATTCCTGGCGCGTCGGCCGCTACTTCTCGGTGGGAACATTATATACGTGTATATCGTAATATAACCTAACCTAACCCATCTAGACCCTCGGTGATAATGTTTTACAGAATCCCGGTCTTGTCGGTCCGTCCTTCTCGGTGGGGACATTATATACGTCTATAACGATATATATCCCAACCTAAGGCAATCTAACATCTCGGATGTAGTATTCTCCAACATTTCTGGCGGGTCGGCCCCTACTTCTCGGTGGGAACATTATATACGTCTATAACGTAATATAACCTAACTTAACCCATCTAGCCCATCGCCGATAATATTTTACAGAATCCCGTTCGTGTCGTCCCGTACGTCTCGCTGGGGACATTATATATGTCTATAACGTTATATATCCTTTTTTTTTATCGTGGGGAAACCGTCATGGGTACCTCGGACTTTGGGGACTATCCGAGGTTATGTCGGACTCTTGCCGACTAAAGCCCCACGGTGGCCATCATCTGCGCGTGTCGGACGGGAGCCGGGAACTCTTAACGGTCGACGATCGGCATCCTCCTGCGCTGGGGTCTCCAGTTGACCCTCTGCTCGGCTACTCTTGCCTGTAGCCTGATCTTCTACCATGGTGACGCGCAAAGATATCTGTGTGCGCCAAGCGCCGCTCGTGAGCCACTCACGAGCGGCGCTACGTCAAAGGTACACGTGCAATCACGATCGCAAGCCCAAACACGTGACCATCTGTGCTTACCTTGACGCACAGCTGCCATACTCCTGTTTGCTGCCGTTGCAGCTGCGAGTCTTTCGCAGCTGTGCATCCTTCCGGTCCTGGCCGTCTTGGCCTCTTGTGACGGTACAGCTGCAAGTCTTTCGCAGCTCGTCGTTCTGTCCAATCCCGGTCTTCTTGACCTCTTCGCCGTCTTGGCATCCACTTCGGTCGTCTTGACCTCTTCATCTCTTCGGGCTCTTCTTCGCCCATCTTCCGGATGAAGATAGCCTTTGAGATGAGGTGGTTGGCGGCGAAGTTCCGTTCCCCGATGGGATCTTGGAAGTGACCCCCGTCCGATAACGGGAGTCCTCTATCTTGAAAGGGAACGGGGCAAACGTCAAGGACGCCGACCCCGTAGGCAGCGTTGAGCAGGGACACCGCGCTCCCTTTCGCGCTCGGCGGCCTCCTTCGCGGCCATGACTTTGTCGCAAAACGCCGTCACGGCCCGCCAGTATCTCTCACCTTCGAGCATCTTTGACATGATGCTCTTCAGTGAGAGATTCGACCCTACCTCGACTATCAGTAGTCGATGCAGCCGTTCCCACGCTGGACACCTCTCCAGTGTGTGCTGCGCCGTGTCGTCCTCTTCGCCACAGTGTGGCATGCAGCCGTGTCTTCCTTGCCAATCCTCTGCAGGTACTGACCGAAGCATCCATGTCCGGTCAGTATCTGCGTGGTTCTAAAGCTAAGTAGCCCTCTTCGGCGGTCCACCCACTTATCTAGGATGGTTAGGACCGCTCCGATCGTCCTGTGTTCGGAGCGAGTGGAGAGGTGTCTCTTCCACTCCTCCATCGAAGCCGATCTTACCGCGTCCCTGAGTTCTTTTTTACTCAGGGCTGGTGCGTCATCGTCATCTTCCTGGTCCACGTTTCGAAGCGAATGGTAGACGAACGCATCCTCGCTGACCATGTATTCGATAGACACCAGCCCAGCAAGCGCGGTGGCCACATCGTGTGATACCGTCCTGTATCCTCGTATCGCACGAATGGCCATCCTCCTCCACGCGCTGCGCAGGGACGAGATCCTCTTGTCGGTGTGTCTCCGCTCCGCGATGGAGCTGTACCACACCGGAGCTCCGTACAATGCTATGCCACGGATCACCCCGGCGTATAGTCTTCGCGCCCTCTCGTTAGGGCCCTTCAGGTTGGGCATTATGCGGCCTAGCTTGAGTGCCGCTGTCTCCAACCTGCCGGCAAGTTTCTCTATGTGGCTAGAGAATCTCCAGTCCTCGTCGAGCCGAAGGCCGAGGTAGTTGATGTCTCGGCCCGGCTCGATCCTTGCCGGTCCCACACTTACCGCCACGCGAGGTGTTCCTCTTGTGGGTCTCCTCCGGCTCCGTCTGCTGAAGCACACGATCTCCGTCTTCTGCGGAGCCAGCTCGAGGCCCATCTTCCGGATGCGGTTAGCCACGACTGCCTTTCCCAATTCTGCCCGGCAGGCAGCTCGCGTATCTGTCTTACCGGCGGCGAACACAAACGTGTCGTCTGCGTAGCATATCAGGCGCACGCCCGCCGGCATTGCTGCTGTCAACGCGGCATTGTACCCGATGTTCCACAGGAGCGGTCCTAGCACCGATCCCTGGGGTACGCCACGGTTGACAGGTCTGCTTTGTGGCCCATCCTGGCTATCGTAGACTATCGCCCTGTCGCTGAGATAGTCTACCACCACGTTCCTGATGTGTGGTGGGATTCCATGCCTGTCCAGGGCTGCGTAAATAGCTGGCCATTGCAGGGAGTTGAACGCGTTCTTGATGTCTAACGAGACAGCGTATGTAACTCCCACCCTCGACACAACCATCTCGGTGAGTCTCTTGACTTCACTCACCGCGTCGATCGTGCGTCGACCTGCCCGCCCTGAATCCGTACTGGCAGTCCGCCAGTGCAGGTCCGACGCGCGACAGGTGCTGGACGATTCGTTCGTGTATTATTCTTTCGAACAGCTTTCCTACCTCGTCCTGCAACACTATGGGCCGGAACGCTGATGGTGAATCCTCCGGTTTGCCTTCCTTTCGGAGGAGCACCAACCTGCCGGACTTCCATCTTCGAGGGAGCGTCCCCGCCTTGATGCAGGCTGAGAACAGTCTTCTCAGTCTCGAACCAAGGACGCTCAGCGCCATCGTCCAGACACGGCCGGGTATTCCATCCCGGCCGGGGGCTGTGTTCTTCTTCGCCATCCTCTTGACGGCCCCGGCCAGTTCCTCTTCGGAAACCTCCAACTCCGGTGTCCACCCGTATCGGGCCGCTGCTGGGGGCTCTTCGTTCCCTCCCTCTCCAGCAGCGGGACCTCTAAGGTTTCCGTCAACGGGGGCGCCCATGGTCGCAGTTTGTCCATCACTATCTTGTAGGGACGCCCCCATGGATCCTCTTCGAGAGTTTGGAGGAGTCCATCCAATGCGCGTGCCTTGGACTTCCTGATGGCAGCCTGCAGCTCCTTCTTCTTGTCCCTGTAGCTGTTGTACAGCTGCAAAATCCTCGTCGCGTCCGAGTTCCTTTTTCTTCTCTCTCTGGTGTACTGGCGGCGCCCAACGGTGCAAGTTGCACGGAGCTGCGCGATCTCTGCGTTCCACCAGTATACTGGAAGCTTCGGCGCACTGCCGCGGGCTCTTGGCATGCCCGTGTCGCATACCGCTGTCATCGCGTTGACAAACCAGTCCGCCTCGGTGTTGACATCTTCTATCGGGCTGACCGGCGTCTCCTGCCAGCCTACCGCGAGGATTGCTGCCATCAGGTGGTCTTCCTCGATTCTCCTCAGCGACCACTTCTGGCGGTGGTGATTAGCCTGCCGGGCCGTGTGTGGGACGGAGACATCCATGGAGATGTACAGATGATCGGACAGTGTCTCCTTCTCTTCCACCCTCCATTCTCTAATTTGCCGTGCTGCCTTGCGGTTACCAAAGGAGAAGTCCACGATGCTTTCTCCCTGGTACCGCACGCATGTGCTGGCTGAGCCTTCGTTTAGTAGCGTCAGGCCCAGGCCAGACGCCCAGTCTAGCGTGGCGTGGCCTTTTGCGTCCGTCCTAGATGATCCCCACGCCGTCACGTGCGCATTATAGTCTCCTAGCACTAGGACGGGCGACTCTGCATATCTCGCAACTGTCCGTCCCGTCCTGTCCAACAGGTCTTCGTACTTGCTAATGGACCATTTGGGAGGGGCGTATAGTCCGATAACGGTGAATCCCGCCCAGGTTATCGCGACGAATCCTTCCTCGCGTGCGACCGTCTTGATTGGTCGTACACGTGTCCGTGCAGACTGCACGATCACCACCAAGCCGTCTCTATCTCCTATCCACGCTCGATTGTCGCGGATGGAGTACGGCTCCGCTATCACTGCCAACTCGAAATCGCCGCCCTGTAGTCTTGCTACTACCAGGTCTTGGGCACGGGCAGCATGATTCGAGTTAGTCTGCAGGATACGGCATGGCGTGAATTTTATGCCGTATCCATGGCTTCCTCCTGGCCCTTACCTGCTGGAGTCGTTGTTGCCGGCTCCACGGTCTTTCCTTCTTCCAGAGCGGTCGCTGGTTCCTTCCTACATGCCGCTGCCGTTACGGCTTCTACAGCCGGCTTGCTGCTCTTTTTCGTAGCTTTAGGCTCCTTGCACACTTCCCCACCAGCCTTGTGGTGTGCTCGTCTGCCTTCAGCCTTGCAGACGATGCATGTGGGCGCAGTTTGCCTGCACTCACTGGCTCTGTGGCCGGACTCACCGCACCTGTAACACAGGTTTGCTGGTACAGCTTTGCTGTACGTGGACAGTTTCCCAGCACTTGAAGCATCGATCCGGTCTCGGCTTTAAAGCCGCCACCCGGATCAAGGACCAACCGATCCTTATTCTGCCGGCATATGCCACTTTCGTGGCAGCGGCGAGGGGACACTGCAACCACATGGTGCCGAGCCCGTTTGACGAGTCCCGTCGTATCCCGGTCCGTATTTCCTCGGCCTTGCATCCTCCTGCGGATGCGATGGCTTCCGCCACTTCTTGTGGCATTATGGAGCCCTCGAGCCCGTAGACCCTCGGGTCTGCCCTCTTGTGAGGCGTCGCGACATATACCTCTCTGTCGCCCAACGCCTCCCTGAGTTTGCCGGCAAGGGCAGCCGCTTTGGCCTCCTTCTCCTTGCCGGTAACTTCTAGGATCAGTCCGCCCGTTCTGGCCTTTTTCGGGCGGACCTCTTCTATGCCCACCTCTGCGAGCTTTACTCGCTGCCGGGCAGCTGTCATCACCTCAGCGTACGTGGCTTTGCTATCCTGAGGGATGGTGAGGACGACGGCTGCTGTTCTGGGAACCTTTCCCAGTGTCGTCCTTGCGTTGCGTTTCGCTGCGCTGACGCGCACCTGCCTCCTTTCCTTCTCAGCGGCGGCCTTTGATGGCTTGCCAGCCGCCGTTTTCTTTCCCCTTCTGCCCAGGACCTTTGTCCAGGGGAGCTCCACCTGCGTGGTTTTCTTCTCCGCAGGGGGGGGAGGGGCAGGGCGGAGTGCTGCCTGCCACTCGTTTTCCTTCCTCACGGATTCCTCGCGTATCCTCTTCATACGCGCCTCCATGGAGGACTCGGTTTTCGCAGGTGCCGTTGTTCCTGTTGCGGGTGGGAGGGCCGTCCGTTTGCCCTTAGCGGACTTTAAGGGGGCCTTCCCCTTTTCGACGTCCGTCGTCGTCTCCCCCGTTTTTCTTACCTTTACGAGGAAGGCACGTTTCGCCGCGGTGGGGCGCTCTTTTACGATCATTGCAGTTGTCTGATCCTTCTTCTTCGGAGGGAGTCTCTCCTTAATTCTCCCCCAGATCTTCTCGATCCGTCGATCGAATATTTCCTCGAGGCTTGAAAGGATATTCTTGAGTCCAACCTGTAGGATATCGTCTCTTGCCTCCGTTGTAGGCGGTTCTTCTCGCCTTTCTGGCACCGGGCTCCTCCTCGCCGCTGGTTGGGGGGAAACCCGCTCCTCCACGGCTGCCAGCTTCCTCTTTAGCTTCTCGTTCTCGAGGCGCAGGCTTTCTGCCTGCAGCCTCCACTCTTGGGCTTCAGAGCTCACCGCAGCGGGGTTGCCCTTCGCTCGCTCTGCGAGCTCCAAGAGAGTGGCGCGCAGCGTTCTTGCGCCTACGCGTACTGCCCTCTTCATTGGGCCTTGTAGGTTGCGCGATTTTGCTGCAACCCATTCGATCTTGTTCGCCTCTTTCAAGGCGGTCAGTCCAAGATCTGGCAGGGTGGCCCTTCTAGCCTCCGCCTGCAGCTCCTCGTCTGTCGGCACAGGCTTTGTCGACCTTGCCGGTCGAGGGGGGACGACTGTTGCCCAGTTGATCTCTTCGTCTTCCAGGGCGCTGTCTACGTCAGCGGTGGCAGCTTTCCTTTGCCAGCGCCTTGCGCCCTTCGTGGCTCTCTCGGACAAGGTCGACACCATCGATGTCACAGAGGCGTCCGTGTCATACGCCTCCGTGGTCTGCCTTGCCTCCTTCTGTCCTTTGCTGGACTTAGGGCATGGCCTCGTCGTCATGGATATGATGGAGGCGAGCGACTCATCGGAGTCGCCTCCAACGCTGGACGGATCTCCTGCGCGCCTCTTCTTAGCCGCGAGGCGGCTGTTTCGCCTCTTGAGGGATCGCTCTTCCATCTCGGATGTCGAGTGGTCCTCCGATCTAGCCGAGAATAGACAGCTGGGGCCTGGCCCTTTTCCACAGGCTGGAGCCTGTGGCTGTATGAAATAGTCGGCGTAGTCCATTTTGGGATTACCCCTGCCAGACATGTTCGCTTCCCTCTTCGTGTATCTGTTCGTGTTCGTGTTCCTCAGTTTTGCACGAAACTTCACGAAAAACACATTTGTTTGTCGCGTAGGTATTATTGAACCGTCGGTAAGTTACCGGCACACTCCTCCGCCGAGTGGCCTGGTTTGCCCTGTGCACGGTCCGACAGTCGCTAAATGTACGCGCGCACACTTTACCAACACTCGGTCCGCGAATTTTGCGGTTACCTATCGAAGGTTATCGAGGGTGGATGTAGTTTTCGACCGTCCATAAGTCACCACCTGGTGCCTGTTCGCAGAGACCGAGGAGGTGTCAATTATAGTTTATCGGCCACCGATAGACACCACGGACACAAAAAAATCACCCTCGGTCGGAAATTGTCCGGTTACCGACCGTTCAGTTACCGACAGCAGAGCTGTCGGTAAGTTACCACGTACTGCACTCACTCGTTTCGACCGAGGAACTGTCAGTTACTGTTTATTGGCCGTCGATGAGTACGCAAAACGCTGCAGTTTAATCCGCGGCCGGCAATTGTTAAGTTACCGACTGCCCGGTTACCGATGCTGGGTTCGCCCGACCGTCGGTAATGCCTCCGTCTCAAAACCCGACTTCCGGGTTGTTGCTTGGTTTGTTTTAACCAACAAAACCCTAAACTAACAACCAATATCGTGGCAATCGGTGTTTTTGCAAAATTACCAACCGCACGGTTATCGACCGCAGGTGGTACCGCTGCTGTCGGTAATTCGAAATTTTTCAGTTCCCGCTGCGTTTATTTCAGTTATTATTTGTTGAAAACGCACTACACCTTCGTCAACGATCAATTTCGCACGGCTGGCAGGAAAAAACGGCGAGAAATTCCAATTTGTGCGACCGGAATGTTACCTACGACGGTCGGCAAACTTTACCGACCGTGAGCTGTCAAACTCATGCAAGAATTGATTTTTGACTTGTTTATTACCGCATGCACTGTTTCTACGTGTCCAATAAACAATTCTACGTCCACTCACTGGCACACGGTGCAACCTTGGTAGAGTTGCTGCAAAATTTTCACCTCCGTCAACTATGTTCCGTGGTGGCAGCACTACTCGGTTCCACTTCGCCAAAATTTACTGTTTTTTACTGTTTTTAACAGTTTTTCCGCCTCGTAATTGCACAAAATCAGTGTCTATTGTCACTTCACACCCGATTATGGCAATTTCCGCACCGAAAAAGGCCTATTTAAAATTCTTGATTTTTCGCCACGTGCACGTTTTCCCACATAAAGGAGTGACGTCACACGTCACTCCTATTTCACTTAAAATCGCTTATTTTCACTTTTTTAAGCGTTTCTTCACCACGAATAAGTTTATTTCTAGTGTCTGTGGTCACTTTACACATTCTCGTCGTAAATTCACACGCACAAACGGTCAATTTTCAAAGTTTATTGCCGTATATGACAACACGTGTTTTCACGCAGCAAAACAAAGTGTTACACTTTTTCACCGTTTTTCCACCTTTTCACTGAACTTCACTTCACTACACTTACCTAGCGGATCCTCTTCACCTCCTGGAACACCCTCAGCTCCGCTCAAACCCTGAAATTCGCGAAACGTGCCCCGAAACGCGTACCGTACGGCAGCAAACGCGTCACCACGTGCAAATCGAACAAAGACGCGCACGTATTATGCTCGATTTGCCTCCTACTCGCGACTTTCACGTGAGATTTTCGTCTCAACGCGTAGTTTCGCGTACCCGTAACGTGCCAAAAACAAGTTTTTACACGAAACTCGCCATCTTCCTCGAAAATTAGAACGGATTTCAGAGAGCTATCGTACGCACGTCCGTCAGCTTACTCGTCCGCCATGCGAATCGCTCATAACGTTATATATCCTAACCTAAGGCAACCTAACATCTCGAATGTAGTGTTTTAGAACATTCCAGGCGGGTCGGCCCCTACTTCTCGGTGGGAACATTATATACGTCATTACCGTAATATAACCTAACCTAACCCATCTACACCCTCGGTGATAATGTTTTACAGAATCCCGGTCTTGTCGGCCCCCACATCTCGGTGGTAACATTATATACGTCTATAACGATATATATCCAAACCTAAGGGAACCTAACATCTCGGATGTAATATTTTACAACATTCCTGGCATGTCGGTCCCTACTTCTCGGTGGGAATATTATATACGTCTATAACGTTATATATCATAACCTAAGGCAACCTAACATCTCGGATGTAATAGTTGACAACATTCCTGGCGTGTAGGCCCGTACTTCTGGGTGGGAACATTGTATACGTCTATAACGTTATATATCCTAGCCTAAGGCGACTTAACATGTCGAATGTAATATTTTACATCATTCCTGGCGTGTCGTCGCCTGCTTCTCGATGGGAACATTATATACGTCTATAACGTTGTGTATCCGAACCTAACGCAACCTAACATCTGGGATGTAATATTCCTGGCGTGTCGTCGCCTACTTCTGGATGGGGAGATTATATACGTCTATAACGTTATATATCCCAACCTAAGGCAACCTAACATCTCGGATGTAATAGTTGACAACATTCCTTGCGTGTCCGCCCGTACTTCTCGGTGGGAACATTATATACGTCTATAACGTTATATATCCTAGCCTAAGGCCACATAACATGTCGAATGTAATATTTTAAAACATTCCTGGCGTGTCGTCGCCTGCTTCTCGATGGGGACATTATATACGTCTATATCGTTGTATATCCTAACCTAAAGCAACCTAACAGCTGGTATGTAATATTTTACAAGATTCCTGGCATGTCTGTCCCCAAGTCTCGGTAGGAACATTATATACGTCTATAATGGTATATATCCAAACCGAAGGGAACCTAACATCTCGGATGTAATATTTTACAACATTCCTGGTGTGTCGTCGCCTGCTTCTCGATGGGGACATTATATACGTCTATAACGTTGTATATCCTAACCTAAGGGAACCTAACATCTCGGGTGTAATATTTTACAACATTCCTGACGCGTCGGCCCCTATTTCTCGGTGGAAACATAATATACGTCTATAACGTTATATATCCTAGCCTAAGGTAACCTAACATCTCGGATGTAATATTTTACAACATTCCTGGCGTGTCGTCTCCTGCTTCTCGATGGGGACATTATATACGTCTATAATGTTGCATATCCTAACCTAACGCAACCTAACATCTGGGATGTAATATTTTACAAGATTCCTGGCATGTCGGTCCCCAAGTCTCGGTAGGAACATTATATACGTCTATAAAGATATATATCCAAACCTAAGGGAACCTAACATCTCGGATGTAATATTTTACAACATTCCTGGCATGTCGGTCCCTACTTCTCGGTGGGAATATTATATACGTCTATAACGTTATATATAATAACCCAAGGCAACCTAACATCTCGGATGTAATATTTTACAACATTCCTGGCATGTCGGTGCCTACGTCTCGGTGGGAACAATATATACGTCTACAACGATATATATCCTAACCTAAGGCAACATAACACCTCGGATGTAATAGTTGACAACATTCCTGGCGTGTAGGATCGTACTTCTCGGTGGGAACATTGTATACGTCTATAACGTTATATATTCCAGCCTAAGGCAACCTAACATGTCGAATGCAAAATTTTACAGTATTCCTGGCGTGTCGTCGCCTGCTTCTCGGTGGGAACATTGTATACGTCTATAACGTTATATATCCTATCCTAAGGCGACCTAACATATCGAATTTAATGTTTTACAACATTCCTGACGCGTCGGCCCCTATTTTTCGGTGGGAACATTATATACGTCTATAACGTTATATATCCTAGCCTAAGGTAACCTAACATCTCGGATGTAATATTTTACAACATTCCTGGCGTGTCGTCTCCTGCTTCTCGATGGGGAGATTATATACGTCTATAACGTTTTATATCCTAACCTAACGCAACCTAACATTTGGGATGTAATATTTTACAACATTCCTTGCATGTCGGTGCCTACATCTCGGTGGGAACATACTATACGACTATAACGTTGTATATCCTAACATATGGGAACCTAACATCTCGGGTGTAATATTTTACAACATTCCTGACGCGTCGGCCCCTATTTTTCGATGGGAACATTATATACGTCTATAACGTTATATATCCTAGCCTAAGGCGACCTAACATGTCGAATGTAATATTTTACAACATTCCTGGCGTGTCGTCGCCTGCTTCTCCATGGGGACATTATATACGTCTATATCGTTGTATATCCTAACCTAAAGCAACCTAACATCTGGGATGTAATATTATACAAGATTCCTGGCATGTCGGTCCCCAAGTCTCGGTAGGAACATTATATACGTCTATAACGATATATATCCAAACCGAAGGGAACCTAACATCTCGGATGTAATATTTTACAACATTCCTGGCGTGTCGTCGCCTGCTTCTCGATGGGGACATAATATACGTCTATAACGTTGTATATCCTAACCTAACGCAACCTAACATCTGGGATGTAATATTTTACAACATTCCTGGCGTGTCGTAGCCTGCTTCTCGACGGGGACATAATATACGTCTATAAGGTTGTATATCCTTACCTAACGCAACCTAACATCTGGGATGTAATATTTTACAACATTCCTGGAGTGTCGTCGCCTACTTCTGGATAGGGTCATTATATACATCTATAACCTTGTATATTCTAACCTAAGGCAACCTAACATCTCGGATGTAATATTTTATAACATTCCTGGCGTGCCGTCGCCTACTTCTCGATGGGGACATTATATACATCTATAACATTGTATATCCTAACCTAAGGCAACCTAACATCTCGGATGTAAGATTTTACAACATTGTGGCGTGTCGTCGACTGCTTCTCGATGGGGAGATTATATACGTCTATAACGTTGTATATCCTAACCTAACGCAACCTAACATTTGGGATGTAATATTGTACAACATTCCTTGCATGTCGGTGCCTACGTCTCGGTGGGAACATTATATAGGTCTATAACGATATACATCCTAACCTAAGGCAACCTAACATATCGGATGTAATAGTTGACAACATTCCTGGCGTGTAGGCCCGAACTTCTCGGTGGGAACATTGTATACGTCTATAACGTTATATATCCTAGCCTAAGGCGACCTAACATATCGAATTTAATATTTTACATCATTCCTGGCGTGTCGTCGCCTACTTCTCGATGGGGACATTATATACATCTATAACATTGTATATCCTAACCTAAGGCAACCTAACATCTCGGATGTAATATTTTACAACATTCTGGCGTGTCGTCGACTGCTTCTCGATGGGGAGATTATATACGTCTATAACGTTGTATATCCTAACCTAACACAAACTAACATTTGGGATGTAATATTTTACAACATTCCTTGCATGTCGCTGCCTACGTCTCGGTGGGAACATTATATGCGTCTATAACGATATATATCCTAACGTAAGGCAACCTAACACCTCCGATGTAATAGTTGACAACATTCCTGGCGTGTAGGCCCGTACTTCTCGGTGGGAACATTGTATACGTCTATAACGTTATATATCCTAGCCTAAGGTGACCTAACATGTCGAATGTAAAATTATACAACATTCCTGGCGTGTCGTCGCCTGCTTCTCGATGGGGACATTATATACATCTATAACATTGTATATCCTAACCTAAGGCAACCTAACATCTCGGATGTAATATTTTACAACATTCTGGCGTGTCGTCGACTGCTTCTCGATGGGGAGATTATATACGTCTATAACGTTGTATATCCTAACCTAACGCAACCTAACATTTGGGATGTAATATTTTACAACATTCCTTGCATGTCGGTGCCTACATCTCGGTGGGAACATACTATACGACTATAACGTTGTATATCCTAACATATGGGAACCTAACATCTCGGGTGTAATATTTAACAACATTCCTGACGCATCGGCCCCTATTTTTCAGTGGGAACATTATATACGTCTATAACGTTATATATTCTAGCCTAAGGCAACCTAACATGTCGAATGTAATACTTTACAACATTCCTGGCGTGTCGTCGCCTACTTCTCGATGGGGACATTATATACATCTATAACCTTGTATATCCTAACCTAAGGCAGCCTAACATCTCGGATGTAATATTTTACAACATTCCTGGCATGTCGGTCCCTATATCTCGGTGGGAACATACTATACGTATATAACGTTGTATATCCTAACCTAAGGAAACCTAATATCTCGGATGTAATAGTTGACAACATTCCTGGCGTGTAGGCCCGTACTTCTCGGTGGGAACATTGTATACGTCTATAACGTTATATATCCTAGCCTAAGGCGACCTAGCATGTCGAATGTAATATTTTACAACATTCTGGCGTGTCGTCGACTGCTTCTCGATGGGGAGATTATATACGTCTATAACGTTGTATATCCTAACCTAACGCAAACTAACATCTGGGATGTAATATTATACAAGATTCCTGGCATGTCGGTCCCCAAGTCTCGGTAGGAACATTATATACGTCTATAACGATATATATCCAAACCGAAGGGAACCTAACATCTCGGATGTAATATTTTACAACATTCCTGGCGTGTCGTCGCCTGCTTCTCGATGGGGACATAATATACGTCTATAACGTTGTATATCCTAACCTAACGCAACCTAACATCTGGGATGTAATATTTTACAACATTCCTGGCGTGTCGTAGCCTGCTTCTCGACGGGGACATAATATACGTCTATAAGGTTGTATATCCTTACCTAACGCAACCTAACATCTGGGATGTAATATTTTACAACATTCCTGGAGTGTCGTCGCCTACTTCTGGATAGGGTCATTATATACATCTATAACCTTGTATATTCTAACCTAAGGCAACCTAACATCTCGGATGTAATATTTTATAACATTCCTGGCGTGCCGTCGCCTACTTCTCGATGGGGACATTATATACATCTATAACATTGTATATCCTAACCTAAGGCAACCTAACATCTCGGATGTAAGATTTTACAACATTGTGGCGTGTCGTCGACTGCTTCTCGATGGGGAGATTATATACGTCTATAACGTTGTATATCCTAACCTAACGCAACCTAACATTTGGGATGTAATATTGTACAACATTCCTTGCATGTCGGTGCCTACGTCTCGGTGGGAACATTATATAGGTCTATAACGATATACATCCTAACCTAAGGCAACCTAACATATCGGATGTAATAGTTGACAACATTCCTGGCGTGTAGGCCCGAACTTCTCGGTGGGAACATTGTATACGTCTATAACGTTATATATCCTAGCCTAAGGCGACCTAACATATCGAATTTAATATTTTACATCATTCCTGGCGTGTCGTCGCCTACTTCTCGATGGGGACATTATATACATCTATAACATTGTATATCCTAACCTAAGGCAACCTAACATCTCGGATGTAATATTTTACAACATTCTGGCGTGTCGTCGACTGCTTCTCGATGGGGAGATTATATACGTCTATAACGTTGTATATCCTAACCTAACACAAACTAACATTTGGGATGTAATATTTTACAACATTCCTTGCATGTCGCTGCCTACGTCTCGGTGGGAACATTATATGCGTCTATAACGATATATATCCTAACGTAAGGCAACCTAACACCTCCGATGTAATAGTTGACAACATTCCTGGCGTGTAGGCCCGTACTTCTCGGTGGGAACATTGTATACGTCTATAACGTTATATATCCTAGCCTAAGGTGACCTAACATGTCGAATGTAAAATTATACAACATTCCTGGCGTGTCGTCGCCTGCTTCTCGATGGGGACATTATATACATCTATAACATTGTATATCCTAACCTAAGGCAACCTAACATCTCGGATGTAATATTTTACAACATTCTGGCGTGTCGTCGACTGCTTCTCGATGGGGAGATTATATACGTCTATAACGTTGTATATCCTAACCTAACGCAACCTAACATCTCGGATGTAATATTTGACAACATTCCTGGCGTGTTAGCTCGCACTTCTCGCAAGAAACATCATATACGTCTATAGCTGTATATATCCTAAACGAAGGCAACCTAATATCTCGGATGTAATATTTTACAACATTCCTGGCGCGTCGGACCCTACTTTCAGGTAGGAACGTTATATACGTCTATAACGATATATATCCTGTCGTAAGGCAACATAACATCTTGGATGTAATATTTTACAACATTCCTGGCGTGTCGTCGCCCGCTTCACGATGGGGACATTATATACGTCTATAACGTTGTATATCCTAACCAAAAGCAACCTCACATCTGGGATGTAATATTTTACAAGATTCCTGGCATGTCTGTCCCCACGTCTCGGTGGGAACATTATATACGTCTATAAAGATATATACCCTAACCTAAGGCAACCTAACATCTCGGATGTAATATTTTACAACATTCCTGGCGTGTCGTCGCCTACTTCTGGATGGGGACATTATATACATCTATAACGTTATATGTCCTAACCTAAGGGAACCAAACATCTCGGGTGTAATATTTTACAACATTCCTGGCATGTCGGTCGCTACATCTCGGTGGGAACATACTATACGTCTATAACGTTGTATATCCTAACCTAAGGGAACCTAACATCCCGGGTGTAATATTTTACAACATTCCTGACGCGTCGGCCCTTTTTTTCAGTGGGAACATTATATACGTCTATAACGTTATATATTCTAGCCTAAGGCAACCTAACATGTCGAATGTAAAATTTTACAACATTCCTGGCGTGTCGTCGCCTACTTCTCGATGGGGACATTATATACATCTATAACATTGTATATCCTAACCTAAGGCAACCTAACATCTCGGATGTAATATTTTACAACATTCTGGCGTGTCGTCGACTGCTTCTCGATGGGGAGATTATATACGTCTATAACGTTGTATATCCTAACCTAACGCAACCTAACATTTGGGATGTAATATTTTACAACATTCCTTGCATGTCGGTGCCTACATCTCGGTGGGAACATACTATACGACTATAACGTTGTATATCCTAACATATGGGAACCTAACATCTCGGGTGTAATATTTAACAACATTCCTGACGCATCGGCCCCTATTTTTCAGTGGGAACATTATATACGTCTATAACGTTATATATTCTAGCCTAAGGCAACCTAACATGTCGAATGTAATACTTTACAACATTCCTGGCGTGTCGTCGCCTACTTCTCGATGGGGACATTATATACATCTATAACCTTGTATATCCTAACCTAAGGCAGCCTAACATCTCGGATGTAATATTTTACAACATTCCTGGCATGTCGGTCCCTATATCTCGGTGGGAACATACTATACGTATATAACGTTGTATATCCTAACCTAAGGAAACCTAATATCTCGGATGTAATAGTTGACAACATTCCTGGCGTGTAGGCCCGTACTTCTCGGTGGGAACATTGTATACGTCTATAACGTTATATATCCTAGCCTAAGGCGACCTAGCATGTCGAATGTAATATTTTACAACATTCTGGCGTGTCGTCGACTGCTTCTCGATGGGGAGATTATATACGTCTATAACGTTGTATATCCTAACCTAACGCAAACTAACATCTGGGATGTAATATTATACAAGATTCCTGGCATGTCGGTCCCCAAGTCTCGGTAGGAACATTATATACGTCTATAACGATATATATCCAAACCGAAGGGAACCTAACATCTCGGATGTAATATTTTACAACATTCCTGGCGTGTCGTCGCCTGCTTCTCGATGGGGACATAATATACGTCTATAACGTTGTATATCCTAACCTAACGCAACCTAACATCTGGGATGTAATATTTTACAACATTCCTGGCGTGTCGTAGCCTGCTTCTCGACGGGGACATAATATACGTCTATAAGGTTGTATATCCTTACCTAACGCAACCTAACATCTGGGATGTAATATTTTACAACATTCCTGGAGTGTCGTCGCCTACTTCTGGATAGGGTCATTATATACATCTATAACCTTGTATATTCTAACCTAAGGCAACCTAACATCTCGGATGTAATATTTTATAACATTCCTGGCGTGCCGTCGCCTACTTCTCGATGGGGACATTATATACATCTATAACATTGTATATCCTAACCTAAGGCAACCTAACATCTCGGATGTAAGATTTTACAACATTGTGGCGTGTCGTCGACTGCTTCTCGATGGGGAGATTATATACGTCTATAACGTTGTATATCCTAACCTAACGCAACCTAACATTTGGGATGTAATATTGTACAACATTCCTTGCATGTCGGTGCCTACGTCTCGGTGGGAACATTATATAGGTCTATAACGATATACATCCTAACCTAAGGCAACCTAACATATCGGATGTAATAGTTGACAACATTCCTGGCGTGTAGGCCCGAACTTCTCGGTGGGAACATTGTATACGTCTATAACGTTATATATCCTAGCCTAAGGCGACCTAACATATCGAATTTAATATTTTACATCATTCCTGGCGTGTCGTCGCCTACTTCTCGATGGGGACATTATATACATCTATAACATTGTATATCCTAACCTAAGGCAACCTAACATCTCGGATGTAATATTTTACAACATTCTGGCGTGTCGTCGACTGCTTCTCGATGGGGAGATTATATACGTCTATAACGTTGTATATCCTAACCTAACACAAACTAACATTTGGGATGTAATATTTTACAACATTCCTTGCATGTCGCTGCCTACGTCTCGGTGGGAACATTATATGCGTCTATAACGATATATATCCTAACGTAAGGCAACCTAACACCTCCGATGTAATAGTTGACAACATTCCTGGCGTGTAGGCCCGTACTTCTCGGTGGGAACATTGTATACGTCTATAACGTTATATATCCTAGCCTAAGGTGACCTAACATGTCGAATGTAAAATTATACAACATTCCTGGCGTGTCGTCGCCTGCTTCTCGATGGGGACATTATATACATCTATAACATTGTATATCCTAACCTAAGGCAACCTAACATCTCGGATGTAATATTTTACAACATTCTGGCGTGTCGTCGACTGCTTCTCGATGGGGAGATTATATACGTCTATAACGTTGTATATCCTAACCTAACGCAACCTAACATCTCGGATGTAATATTTGACAACATTCCTGGCGTGTTAGCTCGCACTTCTCGCAAGAAACATCATATACGTCTATAGCTGTATATATCCTAAACGAAGGCAACCTAATATCTCGGATGTAATATTTTACAACATTCCTGGCGCGTCGGACCCTACTTTCAGGTAGGAACGTTATATACGTCTATAACGATATATATCCTGTCGTAAGGCAACATAACATCTTGGATGTAATATTTTACAACATTCCTGGCGTGTCGTCGCCCGCTTCACGATGGGGACATTATATACGTCTATAACGTTGTATATCCTAACCAAAAGCAACCTCACATCTGGGATGTAATATTTTACAAGATTCCTGGCATGTCTGTCCCCACGTCTCGGTGGGAACATTATATACGTCTATAAAGATATATACCCTAACCTAAGGCAACCTAACATCTCGGATGTAATATTTTACAACATTCCTGGCGTGTCGTCGCCTACTTCTGGATGGGGACATTATATACATCTATAACGTTATATGTCCTAACCTAAGGGAACCAAACATCTCGGGTGTAATATTTTACAACATTCCTGGCATGTCGGTCGCTACATCTCGGTGGGAACATACTATACGTCTATAACGTTGTATATCCTAACCTAAGGGAACCTAACATCCCGGGTGTAATATTTTACAACATTCCTGACGCGTCGGCCCTTTTTTTCAGTGGGAACATTATATACGTCTATAACGTTATATATTCTAGCCTAAGGCAACCTAACATGTCGAATGTAAAATTTTACAACATTCCTGGCGTGTCGTCGCCTACTTCTCGATGGGGACATTATATACATCTATAACATTGTATATCCTAACCTAAGGCAACCTAACATCTCGGATGTAATATTTTACAACATTCTGGCGTGTCGTCGACTGCTTCTCGATGGGGAGATTATATACGTCTATAACGTTGTATATCCTAACCTAACGCAACCTAACATTTGGGATGTAATATTTTACAACATTCCTTGCATGTCGGTGCCTACATCTCGGTGGGAACATACTATACGACTATAACGTTGTATATCCTAACATATGGGAACCTAACATCTCGGGTGTAATATTTAACAACATTCCTGACGCATCGGCCCCTATTTTTCAGTGGGAACATTATATACGTCTATAACGTTATATATTCTAGCCTAAGGCAACCTAACATGTCGAATGTAATACTTTACAACATTCCTGGCGTGTCGTCGCCTACTTCTCGATGGGGACATTATATACATCTATAACCTTGTATATCCTAACCTAAGGCAGCCTAACATCTCGGATGTAATATTTTACAACATTCCTGGCATGTCGGTCCCTATATCTCGGTGGGAACATACTATACGTATATAACGTTGTATATCCTAACCTAAGGAAACCTAATATCTCGGATGTAATAGTTGACAACATTCCTGGCGTGTAGGCCCGTACTTCTCGGTGGGAACATTGTATACGTCTATAACGTTATATATCCTAGCCTAAGGCGACCTAGCATGTCGAATGTAATATTTTACAACATTCTGGCGTGTCGTCGACTGCTTCTCGATGGGGAGATTATATACGTCTATAACGTTGTATATCCTAACCTAACGCAAACTAACATTTGGGATGTAATATTTTACAACATTCCTTGCATGTCGCTGCCTACGTCTCGGTGGGAACATTATATGCGTCTATAACGATATATATCCTAACGTAAGGCAACCTAACACCTCCGATGTAATAGTTGACAACATTCCTGGCGTGTAGGCCCGTACTTCTCGGTGGGAACATTGTATACGTCTATAACGTTATATATCCTAGCCTAAGGCGACCTAACATGTCGAATGTACAATTTTACAACATTCCTGGCGTGTCGTCGCCTACTTCTCGATGTGGACATTATATACATCTATAACATTGTATATCCTAACCTAAGGCAACCTAACATCTCGGATGTAATATTTTACAACATTCTGGCGTGTCGTCGACTGCTTCTCGATGGGGAGATTATATACGTCTATAACGTTGTATATCCTAACCTAGCGCAACCTAACATCTCGGATGTAATATTTGACAACATTCCTGGCGTGTTAGCTCGCACTTCTCGCAAGAAACATCATATACGTCTATAGCTGTATATATCCTAAACGAAGGCAACCTTATATCTCGGATGTAATATTTTACAACATTCCTGGCGCGTCGGCCCCTACTTTCAGGTGGGAACGTTATATACGTCTATAACGATATATATCCTGTCGTAAGGCAACATAACATCTCGGATGTAATATTTTACAACATTCCTGGCGTGTCGTCGCCCGCTTCTCGATGGGGACATTATATACGTCTATAACGTTGTATATCCTAACCTAAAGCAACCTCACATCTGGGATGTAATATTTTACAAGATTCCTGGCATGTCTGTCCCCACGTCTCGGTGGGAACATTATATACGTCTATAAAGATATATACCCTAACCTAAGGCAGCCTAACATCTCGGATGTAATATTTTACAACATTCCTGGCATGTCGGTCCCTACATCTCTGTGGGAACATTGTATACGTCTATAACGTTATATATCCTAGCCTAAGGTCACCTAACATGTCGAAAGTAATATTTTACAACATTCCTGACGCGTCGGCCCCTATTTTTCGGTGGGAACATTATATACGTCTATAACGTTATATATCCTAGTCTAAGGCAACCTAACATGTCGAATGTAATACTTTACAACATTCCTGGCGTGTCGTCGCCTACTTCTCGATGGGGACATTATATACATCTATAACCTTGTATATCCTAACCTAAGGCAGCCTAACATCTCGGATGTAATATTTTACAAAATTCCTGGCATGTCGGTCCCTACATCTCGGTGGGAACATACTATACGTATATAACGTTGTATATCCTAACCTAAGGGAACCTAACATCTCGGATGTAATAGTTGACAACATTCCTGGCGTGTAGGCCCGTACTTCTCTGTGGGAACATTGTATACGTCTATAACGTTATATATCCAAGCCTAAGGCGACCTAGCATGTCGAATGTAATATTTTACATCATTCCTGGCGTGTTGTCGCCTGCTTCTCGATGGGAACATTATATACGTCTATAACGTTGTGTATCCTAACATAACGCAACCTAACATCTGGGATGTAATATTCCTGGCGTGTCTTCGCCTATTTCTGGATGGGGAGATTATATGAGTCTATAACGTTATATATCCTAACCTAAGGCAACCTAACATCTCGGATGTAATAGTTGACAACATTACTGGCGTGTCCGCCCGTACTTCTCGTTGGGAACATTATATACGTCTATAACGTTATATATCCTAGCCTAAGGCCACCTAACATGTCGAATGTAATATTTTACAACATTCCTGACGCGACGGCCCCTATTTTTCGGTGGGAACATTATATACGTCTATAACGTTATATATCCTAGTCTAAGGCAACCTAACATGTCGAATGTAATACTTTACAACATTCCTGGCGTGTCGTCGCCTACTTCTCGATGGGGACATTATATACATCTATAACCTTGTATATCCTAACCTGAGGCAGCCTAACATCTCGGATGTAATATTTTACAACATTCCTGGCATGTCGGACCCTACATCTCGGTGGGAACATACTATACGTATATAACGTTGTATATCCTAACCTAAGGCAACCTAACACCTCCGATGTAATAGTTGACAACATTCCTGGCGTGTAGGCCCGTACTTCTCGGTGGGAACATTGTATACGTCTATAACGTTATATATCCTAGCCTAAGGCGACCTAACATGTCGAATGTACAATTTTACAACATTCCTGGCGTGTCGTCGCCTACTTCTCGATGTGGACATTATATACATCTATAACATTGTATATCCTAACCTAAGGCAACCTAACATCTCGGATGTAATATTTTACAACATTCTGGCGTGTCGTCGACTGCTTCTCGATGGGGAGATTATATACGTCTATAACGTTGTATATCCTAACCTAACGCAACCTAACATCTCGGATGTAATATTTGACAACATTCCTGGCGTGTTAGCTCGCACTTCTCGCAAGAAACATCATATACGTCTATAGCTGTATATATCCTAAACGAAGGCAACCTTATATCTCGGATGTAATATTTTACAACATTCCTGGCGCGTCGGCCCCTACTTTCAGGTGGGAACGTTATATACGTCTATAACGATATATATCCTGTCGTAAGGCAACATAACATCTCGGATGTAATATTTTACAACATTCCTGGCGTGTCGTCGCCCGCTTCTCGATGGGGACATTATATACGTCTATAACGTTGTATATCCTAACCTAAAGCAACCTCACATCTGGGATGTAATATTTTACAAGATTCCTGGCATGTCTGTCCCCACGTCTCGGTGGGAACATTATATACGTCTATAAAGATATATACCCTAACCTAAGGCAGCCTAACATCTCGGATGTAATATTTTACAACATTCCTGGCATGTCGGTCCCTACATCTCGGTGGGAACATACTATACGTCTATAACGTTGTATATCCTAACCTAAGGGAACCTAACATCTCGGGTGTAATATTTTACAATATTCCTGACGCGTCGGCCCCTATTTTTCGGTGGGAACATTATATACGTCTATAACGTTATATATCCTAGCCTAAGGCTTCCTAACATGTCGAATGTAATATTTTACAACATTCCTGGCGTGTCGTCGCCTACTTCTCGATGGGGACATTATATACATCTATAACCTTGTATATCCTAACCCAAGGCAGCCTAACATCTTGGATGTAATATTTTACAACATTCCTGGCGTGTCGTCGCCTGCTTATCGATGGTGACATAATATACGTCTATAACGTTGTATATCCTAACCTAACGCAACCTATCATCTGGGATGTAATATTTTACAACATTCCTGGCATGTCGGTCCCTACATCTCGGTGGGAACATACTATACGTCTATAACGTTGTATATCCTAACCTAAGGGAACCTAACATCTCGGATGTAATACTTTACAACATTCCTGGCGTGTCGTCGCCTACTTCTCGATGGGGACATTATATACATCTATAACCTTGTATATCCTAACCTAAGGCAGCCTAACATCTCGGATGTAATATTTTACAACATTCCTGGCATGTCGGACCCTACATCTCGGTGGGAACATACTATACGTATATAACGTTGTATATCCTAACCTAAGGCAACCTAACACCTCCGATGTAATAGTTGACAACATTCCTGGCGTGTAGGCCCGTACTTCTCGGTGGGAACATTGTATACGTCTATAACGTTATATATCCTAGCCTAAGGCGACCTAACATGTCGAATGTACAATTTTACAACATTCCTGGCGTGTCGTCGCCTACTTCTCGATGTGGACATTATATACATCTATAACATTGTATATCCTAACCTAAGGCAACCTAACATCTCGGATGTAATATTTTACAACATTCTGGCGTGTCGTCGACTGCTTCTCGATGGGGAGATTATATACGTCTATAACGTTGTATATCCTAACCTAACGCAACCTAACATCTCGGATGTAATATTTGACAACATTCCTGGCGTGTTAGCTCGCACTTCTCGCAAGAAACATCATATACGTCTATAGTTGTATATATCCTAAACGAAGGCAACCTTATATCTCGGATGTAATATTTTACAACATTCCTGGCGCGTCGGCCCCTACTTTCAGGTGGGAACGTTATATACGTCTATAACGATATATATCCTGTCGTAAGGCAACATAACATCTCGGATGTAATATTTTACAACATTCCTGGCGTGTCGTCGCCCGCTTCTCGATGGGGACATTATATACGTCTATAACGTTGTATATCCTAACCTAAAGCAACCTCACATCTGGGATGTAATATTTTACAAGATTCCTGGCATGTCTGTCCCCACGTCTCGGTGGGAACATTATATACGTCTATAAAGATATATACCCTAACCTAAGGCAGCCTAACATCTCGGATGTAATATTTTACAACATTCCTGGCATGTCGGTCCCTACATCTCGGTGGGAACATACTATACGTCTATAACGTTGTATATCCTAACCTAAGGGAACCTAACATCTCGGGTGTAATATTTTACAATATTCCTGACGCGTCGGCCCCTATTTTTCGGTGGGAACATTATATACGTCTATAACGTTATATATCCTAGCCTAAGGCTTCCTAACATGTCGAATGTAATATTTTACAACATTCCTGGAGTGTCGTCGCCTACTTCTCGATGGGGACATTATATACATCTATAGCCTTGTATATCCTAACCCAAGGCAGCCTAACATCTTGGATGTAATATTTTACAACATTCCTGGCGTGTCGTCGCCTGCTTATCGATGGTGACATAATATACGTCTATAACGTTGTATATCCTAACCTAACGCAACCTATCATCTGGGATGTAATATTTTACAACATTCCTGGCATGTCGGTCCCTACATCTCGGTGGGAACATACTATACGTCTATAACGTTGTATATCCTAACCTAAGGGAACCTAACATCTCGGGTGTAATATTTTACAATATTCCTGACGCGTCGGCCCCTATTTTTCGGTGGGAAATTTATATACGTCTATAACGTTATATATCCTAGTCTAAGGCAACCTAACATGTCGAATGTAATACTTTACAACATTCCTGGCGTGTCGTCGCCTACTTCTCGATGGGGACATTATATACGTCTATAACGTTGTGTATCCTAACATAACGCAACCTAACATCTGGGATGTAATATTTTACAACATTCCTGGCGTGTCGTCGCCTGCTTCTCGATGGGGACATAATAAACGTCTATAACGTTGTATATCCTTACCTAACGCAACCTAACATCTGGGATGTAATATTTTACAACACTCCTGGAGAGTCGTCGCCTACTTCTGGATAGGGTCATTATATACATCTATAACATTGTATATCCTAACCTAAGGCAACCTATCATCTCGGATGTAATATTTTATAACATTCCTGGCATGTCGGTCCCTACTTCTCGGTGGAAACATTGTATACGTCTATAACGGTATATATCCTAACCTAAGGCAACCTAACATCTCGGATATAATAGTTGACAACAATCCTGGCGTGTAGGCCCGTACTTCTCGGTGGGAACATTGTATACGTCTATAACGTTATATTTCCTAGCCTAAGGCAACCTAACATGTCGAATGTAATACTTTACAACATTCCTGGCGTGTCCGCACGTACTTCCCGGTGGGAACATTATATACGTCTATAACGTTATATATCCTAGTCTAAGGCAACCTAACATGTCGAATGTAATACTTTACAACATTCCTGGCGTGTCGGGCCGTACTTCTCGGTGGGAACATTATATACGTCTATAACGTTATATATCCTAGCCTAAGGCCACCTAACATGTCGAATGTAATATTTTACAACATTCCTGACGCGTCGGCCCCTATTTTTCGGTGGGAACATTATATACGTCTATAACGTTATATATCCTAGTCTAAGGCAACCTAACATGTCGAATGTAATACTTTACAACATTCCTGGCGTGTCGTCGCCTACTTCTCGATGGGGACATTATATACATCTATAACCTTGTATATCCTAACCTAAGGCAGCCTAACATCTCGGATGTAATATTTTACAAAATTCCTGGCATGTCGGTCCCTACATCTCGGTGGGAACATACTATACGTATATAACGTTGTATATCCTAACCTAAGGGAACCTAACATCTCGGATGTAATAGTTGACAACATTCCTGGCGTGTAGGCCCGTACTTCTCTGTGGGAACATTGTATACGTCTATAACGTTATATATCCAAGCCTAAGGCGACCTAGCATGTCGAATGTAATATTTTACATCATTCCTGGCGTGTCGTCGCCTGCTTCTCGATGGGAACATTATATACGTCTATAACGTTGTGTATCCTAACATAACGCAACCTAACATCTGGGATGTAATATTCCTGGCGTGTCTTCGCCTATTTCTGGATGGGGAGATTATATGAGTCTATAACGTTATATATCCTAACCTAAGGCAACCTAACATCTCGGATGTAATAGTTGACAACATTCCTGGCGTGTCCGCCCGTACTTCTCGGTGGGAACATTATATACGTCTATAACGTTATATATCCTAGCCTAAGGCCACCTAACATGTCGAATGTAATATTTTACAACATTCCTGACGCGACGGCCCCTATTTTTCGGTGGGAACATTATATACGTCTATAACGTTATATATCCTAGTCTAAGGCAACCTAACATGTCGAATGTAATACTTTACAACATTCCTGGCGTGTCGTCGCCTACTTCTCGATGGGGACATTATATACATCTATAACCTTGTATATCCTAACCTAAGGCAGCCTAACATCTCGGATGTAATATTTTACAACATTCCTGGCATGTCGGACCCTACATCTCGGTGGGAACATACTATACGTATATAACGTTGTATATCCTAACCTAAGGGAACCTAACATCTCGGATGTAATAGTTGACAACATTCCTGGCGTGTAGGCCCTTACTTCTCTGTGGGAACATTGTATACGTCTATAACGTTATATATCCTAGCCTAAGGCGACCTAGCATGTCGAATGTAATATTTTACATCATTCCTGGCGTGTCGTCGCCTGCTTCTCGATGGGAACATTATATACGTCTATAACGTTGTGTATCCTAACATAACGCAACCTAACATCTGGGATGTAATATTCCTGGCGTGTCTTCGCCTACTTCTGGATGGGGAGATTATATGCGTCTATAACGTTATATATCCTAACCTAAGGCAACCTAACATCTCGGATGTAATAGTTGACAACATTCCTGGCGTGTCCGCCCGTACTTCTCGGTTGGAACATTATATACGTCTATAACGTTATATATCCTAGCCTAAGGCCACCTAACATTTCGAATGTAATATTTTACAACATTCCTGACGCGTCGGCTCCTATTTTTCGGTGGGAACATTATATACGTCTATAACGTTATATATCCTAGTCTAAGGCAACCTAACATGTCGAATGTAATACTTTACAACATTCCTGGCGTGTCCGCCCGTACTTCTCGGTGGGAACATTATATACGTCTATAACGTTATATATCCTAACCTAAGGCCACCTAACATGTCGAATGTAATATTTTACAACATTCCTGACGCGTCGGCCCCTATTTTTCGGTGGGAACATTATATACGTCTATAACGATATATATCCAAACCGAAGGGAACCTAACATGTCGGATGTAATATTTTACAACATTCCTGGCGTGTCGTCGCCTGCTTCTCGATGGGGACATAATATACGTCTATAACGTTGTATATCCTAACCTAACGCAACCTAACATCTGGGATGTATTATTTTACAACATTCCTGGCGTGTCGTCGCCTGCTTCTCGACGGGGACATAATATACGTCTATATCGTTGTATATCCTTACCTAACGCAACCTAACATCTGGGATGTAATATTTTACAACATTCCTGGAGTGTCGTCGCCTACTTCTGGATGGGGTCATTATATACATCTATAACCTTGTATATTCTAACCTAAGGCAACCTAACATCTCGGATGTAATATTTTATAACATTCCTGGCGTGTCGTCGCCTGCTTCTCCATGGGGACATTATATAAGTCTATAACGTTGTATATCCTAACCTAACGCAACCTAACATCTCGGATGTAATATTTTACAACATTCCTGGCATGTCGGTCCCTACATCTCGGTGGGAACATACTATACGTCTATAACGTTGTATATCCTAACCTAAGGGAACCTAACATCTCGGGTGTAATATTTTACAACATTCCTGACGCGTCGACCCCTATTTTTCGGTGGGAACATTATATACGTCTATAACGTTATATATTCTAGCCTAAGGCAACCTAACATGTCGAATGTAAAATTTTACAACATTCCTGGCGTGTCGTCGCCTACTTCTCGATGGGGACATTATATACATCTATAACATTGTATTTCCTAACCTAAGGCAACCTAACATCTCGGATGTAATATTTTACAACATTGTGGCGTGTCGTCGACTGCTTCTCGATGGGGAGATTATATACGTCTATAACGTTGTATATCCTAACCTAACGCAACCTAACATTTGGGATGTAATATTTTACAACATTCCCGGCGTGTCGTCGCCTACTTCTGGATGGGGACATTATATACGTCTATAACATTATATATCCTAACGTAAGGCAACCTAACATCTCGGATGTAATAGTTGACACCATTCCTGGCGTATCCGCCCGTACTTCGCGGTGGGAATATTATATACGTCTATAACGTTATATATCCTAGCCTAAGGCCACCTAACATGTCGAATGTAATATTTTACAACATTCCTGACGCGTCGGCCCCTATTTTTCGGTGGGAACATTATATACGTCTATAACGTTATATATCCTAGTCTAAGGCAACCTAACATGTCGAACGTAATACTTTACAACATTCCTGGCGTGTCGTCGCCTACTTCTCGATGGGGACATTATATACATCTATAACCTTTGTATATCCTAACCTAAGGCAGCCTAACATCTCGGATGTAATATTTTACAACATTCCTGGCATGTCGGTCCCTACATCTCGGTGGGAACATACTATACGTATATAACGTTGTATATCCCAACCTAAGGGAACCTAACATCTCGGATGTAATAGTGGACAACATTCCTGGCGTGTAGGCCCGTACTTCTCGGTGGGAACATTGTATACGTCTATAACGTTATATATCCTAGCCTAAGGCGACCTAGCATGTCGAATGTAATATTTTACATCATTCCTGGCGTGTCGTCGCCTGCTTCTCGATGGGAACATTATATACGTCTATAACGTTGTGTATCCTAACATAACGCAACCTATCATCTGGGATGTAATATTCCTGGCGTGTCGTCGCCTACTTCTGGATGGGGAGATTATATGCGTCTATAACGTTATATATCCTAACCGAAGGCAACCTAACATCTCGTATGTAATAGTTGACAACATTCCTGGCGTGTCCGCCCGTACTTCTCGGTGGGAACATTATATACGTCTATAACGTTATATATCCTAACCTAAGGCCACCTAACATTTCGAATATAGTATTTTACAACATTCCTGACGCGTCGGCCCCTATTTTTCGGTGGGAACATTATATACGTCTATAACGTTATATATCCTAGTCTAAGGCAACCTAACATCTCGGATATAATAGTTGACAACAATCCTGACGTGTAGGCCCGTACTTCTCGTTGGGAACATTGTATACGTCTATAACGTTATATTTCCTAGCCTAAGGCAACCTAACATGTCGAATGTAATACTTTACAACATTCCTGGCGTGTCCGCACGTACTTCCCGGTGGGAACATTATATACGTCTATAACGTTATATATCCTAGTCTAAGGCAACCTAACATGTCGAATGTAATACTTTACAACATTCCTGGCGTGTCGGCCCGTACTTCTCGGTGGGAACATTATATACGTCTATAACGTTATATATCCTAGCCTAAGGCCACCTAACATGTCGAATGTAATATTTTACAACATTCCTGACGCGTCGGCCCCTATTTTTCGGTGGGAACATTATATACGTCTATAACGTTATATATCCTAGTCTAAGGCAACCTAACATGTCGAATGTAATACTTTACAACATTCCTGGCGTGTCGTCGCCTACTTCTCGATGGGGACATTATATACGTCTATAACGTTGTGTATCCTAACCCAAAGCAACCTAACATCTGGGATGTAATATTATACAAGATTCCTGGCATGTCGGTCCCCAAGTCTCGGTAGGAACATTATATACGTCTATAACGATATATATCCAAACCGAAGGGAACCTAACATGTCGGATGTAATATTTTACAACATTCCTGGCGTGTCGTCGCCTGCTTCTCGATGGGGACATAATATACGTCTATAACGTTGTATATCCTAACCTAACGCAACCTAACATCTGGGATGTATTATTTTACAACATTCCTGGCATGTCGGTCCCTACGTCTCGGTGGGAACGTTATATACGTCTATAACGATATATATCCACACTTAAGGGAAACTAACTTCTCGGGTGTCATATTTTACAACATTCCTGGCGCTTCGGCTCCTACTTTTCGGTGGGAACATTATATACGTCTATAACGTTACATATCCTAACGTAAGGCAACATAACATCTCGGATGTTATATTTTACAACATTCCTGGCGTGTCGTCGCCTGCTTCTCGATGGGGACATTATATACGACTATAACGTTGTATATCCTAGCCTAAGCAATCTAACATCTCGGATGTAATATTTTACAACATTCCTGGCGTGTCGGCTCGTACTTCTCGGTGCGAACATTATATACGTCTATAACGTTATATATCCTAACGTAAGGCAACATAACATCTCGGATATAATATTTTTCATCATTCCTGGCGTGTCGTCGCCTGCTTCTCGATGGGGACATTATATACGTCTATAACGTTGTATATCCTAACCTAACGCAACCTAACATCTGGGATGTAATATTTTACAACATTCCTGGCATGTCGGTCCCTACGTCTCAGTTGGAACGTTATATACGTCTATAACGACATATATCCAAACTTAAGGGAAACTAACATCTCGGATGTAATATTTTACAACATTCCTGGCTCTTCGGCTCCTACTTTTCGGTGGGAACATTATATACGTCTATAACGTTACATATCCTAACGTAAGGCAACATAACATCTCGGATGTTATATTTTACAACATTCCTGGCGTGTCGTCGCCTGCTCCTCGATGGGGTCATTATATACGTCTATAACGTTGTATATCCTAACCTAACGCAACCTAACATCTCGGATGTAATATTTTACAACATTCTGGCTTGTCGGTCCCCACGTCTCGATCTGGACATTATATACGTCTATAACGATATATATCCAAACTTAAGGGAAACTAACATCTCGGATGTAATATTTTACAACATTCCTGGCTCTTCGACTCCTACTTTTCGTTGGGAACATTATATACGTCTATAACGTTACATATCCTAACGTAAGGCAACATAACATCTCGGATGTTATATTTTACAACATTCCTGGCGTGTCGTCGCCTACTTCTCGATGGGGACATTATATACATCTATAACCTTTGTATATCCTAACCTAAGGCAGCCTAACATCTCGGATGTAATATTTTACAACATTCCTGGCATGTCGGTCCCTACATCTCGGTGGGAACATACTATACGTATATAACGTTGTATATCCCAACCTAAGGGAACCTAACATCTCGGATGTAATAGTGGACAACATTCCTGGCGTGTAGGCCCGTACTTCTCGGTGGGAACATTGTATACGTCTATAACGTTATATATCCTAGCCTAAGGCGACCTAGCATGTCGAATGTAATATTTTACATCATTCCTGGCGTGTCGTCGCCTGCTTCTCGATGGGAACATTATATACGTCTATAACGTTGTGTATCCTAACATAACGCAACCTATCATCTGGGATGTAATATTCCTGGCGTGTCGTCGCCTACTTCTGGATGGGGAGATTATATGCGTCTATAACGTTATATATCCTAACCGAAGGCAACCTAACATCTCGTATGTAATAGTTGACAACATTCCTGGCGTGTCCGCCCGTACTTCTCGGTGGGAACATTATATACGTCTATAACGTTATATATCCTAACCTAAGGCCACCTAACATTTCGAATATAGTATTTTACAACATTCCTGACGCGTCGGCCCCTATTTTTCGGTGGGAACATTATATACGTCTATAACGTTATATATCCTAGTCTAAGGCAACCTAACATCTCGGATATAATAGTTGACAACAATCCTGACGTGTAGGCCCGTACTTCTCGTTGGGAACATTGTATACGTCTATAACGTTATATTTCCTAGCCTAAGGCAACCTAACATGTCGAATGTAATACTTTACAACATTCCTGGCGTGTCCGCACGTACTTCCCGGTGGGAACATTATATACGTCTATAACGTTATATATCCTAGTCTAAGGCAACCTAACATGTCGAATGTAATACTTTACAACATTCCTGGCGTGTCGGCCCGTACTTCTCGGTGGGAACATTATATACGTCTATAACGTTATATATCCTAGCCTAAGGCCACCTAACATGTCGAATGTAATATTTTACAACATTCCTGACGCGTCGGCCCCTATTTTTCGGTGGGAACATTATATACGTCTATAACGTTATATATCCTAGTCTAAGGCAACCTAACATGTCGAATGTAATACTTTACAACATTCCTGGCGTGTCGTCGCCTACTTCTCGATGGGGACATTATATACGTCTATAACGTTGTGTATCCTAACCCAAAGCAACCTAACATCTGGGATGTAATATTATACAAGATTCCTGGCATGTCGGTCCCCAAGTCTCGGTAGGAACATTATATACGTCTATAACGATATATATCCAAACCGAAGGGAACCTAACATGTCGGATGTAATATTTTACAACATTCCTGGCGTGTCGTCGCCTGCTTCTCGATGGGGACATAATATACGTCTATAACGTTGTATATCCTAACCTAGCGCAACCTAACATCTGGGATGTATTATTTTACAACATTCCTGGCATGTCGGTCCCTACGTCTCGGTGGGAACGTTATATACGTCTATAACGATATATATCCACACTTAAGGGAAACTAACTTCTCGGGTGTCATATTTTACAACATTCCTGGCGCTTCGGCTCCTACTTTTCGGTGGGAACATTATATACGTCTATAACGTTACATATCCTAACGTAAGGCAACATAACATCTCGGATGTTATATTTTACAACATTCCTGGCGTGTCGTCGCCTGCTTCTCGATGGGGACATTATATACGACTATAACGTTGTATATCCTAGCCTAAGCAATCTAACATCTCGGATGTAATATTTTACAACATTCCTGGCGTGTCGGCTCGTACTTCTCGGTGCGAACATTATATACGTCTATAACGTTATATATCCTAACGTAAGGCAACATAACATCTCGGATATAATATTTTTCATCATTCCTGGCGTGTCGTCGCCTGCTTCTCGATGGGGACATTATATACGTCTATAACGTTGTATATCCTAACCTAACGCAACCTAACATCTGGGATGTAATATTTTACAACATTCCTGGCATGTCGGTCCCTACGTCTCAGTTGGAACGTTATATACGTCTATAACGACATATATCCAAACTTAAGGGAAACTAACATCTCGGATGTAATATTTTACAACATTCCTGGCTCTTCGGCTCCTACTTTTCGGTGGGAACATTATATACGTCTATAACGTTACATATCCTAACGTAAGGCAACATAACATCTCGGATGTTATATTTTACAACATTCCTGGCGTGTCGTCGCCTGCTCCTCGATGGGGTCATTATATACGTCTATAACGTTGTATATCCTAACCTAACGCAACCTAACATCTCGGATGTAATATTTTACAACATTCTGGCTTGTCGGTCCCCACGTCTCGATCTGGACATTATATACGTCTATAACGATATATATCCAAACTTAAGGGAAACTAACATCTCGGATGTAATATTTTATAACATTCCTGGCGCTTCGGCTCCTACTTTTCGGTGGGAACATTATATACGTCTATAACGTTGTATATCCTAACCTAACGCAACCTAACATCTGGGATGTAATATTTTACAACATTCCTGGCATGTCGGCCCCTATTTCTCGGTGGGAATATTATATACGTCTATAACGTTATATATCCTAGCCTAAGGCAACCTAACATCTCGAGTTTAATATTTTACAACATTCCTGAGGCGTCGGCCCCTATTTCTCGGTGGGAACATTATATACGTCCATAACGTTATATATCATAACCTAAGGCAACCTAAAATCTCTACCGTAACAGTTTACAACATTCCTGGCGTGTCGGCTCGTACTTCTCGGTGCGAACATTATATACGTCTATAACGTTATATATCCTAACGTAAGGCAACATAACATCTCGGATGTAATATTTTACAACATACCTGGCGTGTCGTCGCCTGCTTCTCGATGGGGACATTATATACGTCTATAACGTTGTATATCCTAACCTAACGCAATCTAACATCTGGGATGTAATATTTTCCAACATTCCTGGCATGTCGGTCCCTACGTCTCGGAGGGAACGTTATATACGTCTATAACGATATATATCCAAACTTAAGGGAAACTAACATCTCGGGTGTCATATTTTACAACATTCCTGGCGCTTCGGCTCCTACTTTTTGGTGGGAACATTATATACGTCTATAACGTTACATATCCTAACGTAAGGCAACATAACATCTCGGATGTTATATTTTACAACATTCCTGGCGTGTGGTCGCCTGCTTCTCGATGGGGTCATTATATACGTCTATAACATTGTATATCCTAACCTAAGGCAACCTAACATCTCGGACGTAATATTTTACAACATTCTGGCTTGTCAGTCCCCACGTCTCGATCTGGACATTATATACATTTATAACGATATATATCCAAACTTAAGGGAAACTAACATCTCGGATGTAATATTTTACAACATTCCTGGTGCTTCGGCTCCTACTTTTCGGTGGGAACATTATATATGTCTATAACGTTACATATCCTAACGTAAGGCAACATAACATCTCGGATGTTATATTTTACAACATTCCTGGCGTGTCGTCGCCTGCTTCTCGATGGGGACATTATATACGTCTATAACGTTGTATATCCTAGCCTAAGCAATCTAACATCTCGGATGTAATATTTTACAACATTCCTGGCATGTCGGTCCCTACGTCTCGGTGGGAACGTTATATACGTCTATAACGACATATATCCAAACTTAAGGGAAACTAACATCTCGGATGTAATATTTTACAACATTCCTGGCTCTTCGACTCCTACTTTTCGTTGGGAACATTATATACGTCTATAACGTTACATATCCTAACGTAAGGCAACATAACATCTCGGATGTTATATTTTACAACATTCCTGGCGTGTCGTCTCCTGCTTCTCGATGGGGACATTATATACGTCTATAACGTTGTATATCCTAGCCTAAGCAATCTAACATCTCGGATGTAATATTTTACAACATTCCTGGCGTGTCGTCGCCTGCTTCTCGATGGGGACATTATATACGTCTATAACGTTGTATATCCTAACCTAACGCAACCTAACATCTGGGATGTAATATCTTACAACATTCCTGGCATGTCGGTCCCTACGTCTCGGTGGGAACGTTATATACGTCTATAACGTTGTATATCCTAACCTAACGCAACCTAACATCTGGGATGTAATATTTTACAACATTCCTGGCATGTCGGTCCCTACGTCTCGGTGGGAACGTTATATACGTCTATAACGACATATATCCAAACTTAAGGGAAACTAACATCTCGGATGTAATATTTTACAACATTCCTGGCTCTTCGGCTCCTACTTTTCGGTGGGAACATTATATACGTCTATAACGTTACATATCCTATCGTAAGGCAACATAACATCTCGGATGTAATATTTTACAACATTCCTGGCGTGTCGTCGCCTGCTTCTCGATGGGGACATTATATACGTCCATAACGTTCTATATCCGAACCTAACGCAACCTAACATCTGGGATGTAATATTTTACAACATTCCTGGCATGTCGGCCCCTATTTCTCGTTGGGAATATTATATACGTCTATAACGTTATATATCCTAGCCTAAGGCAACCTAACATCTCGGGTTTAATATTTTACAAGATTCCTGACGCGTCGGCCCCTATTTCTCGGTGGGAACATTATATACGTCTATAACGTTATATATCATAACCTAAGGCAACCTAAAATCTCTACCGTAATAGTTTACAACATTCCTGGCGTGTCGGCTCGTACTTCTCGGTGCGAACATTATATACGTCTATAACGTTATATATCCTAACGTAAGGCAACATAACATCTCGGATGTAATATTTTACAACATTCCTGGCGTGTCGTCGCCTGCTTCTCGACGGGGACATAATATACGTCTATATCGTTGTATATCCTTACCTAACGCAACCTAACATCTGGGATGTAATATTTTACAACATTCCTGGAGTGTCGTCGCCTACTTCTGGATGGGGTCATTATATACATCTATAACCTTGTATATTCTAACCTAAGGCAACCTAACATCTCGGATGTAATATTTTATAACATTCCTGGCGTGTCGTCGCCTGCTTCTCCATGGGGACATTATATAAGTCTATAACGTTGTATATCCTAACCTAACGCAACCTAACATCTCGGATGTAATATTTTACAACATTCCTGGCATGTCGGTCCCTACATCTCGGTGGGAACATACTATACGTCTATAACGTTGTATATCCTAACCTAAGGGAACCTAACATCTCGGGTGTAATATTTTACAACATTCCTGACGCGTCGACCCCTATTTTTCGGTGGGAACATTATATACGTCTATAACGTTATATATTCTAGCCTAAGGCAACCTAACATGTCGAATGTAAAATTTTACAACATTCCTGGCGTGTCGTCGCCTACTTCTCGATGGGGACATTATATACATCTATAACATTGTATATCCTAACCTAAGGCAACCTAACATCTCGGATGTAATATTTTACAACATTGTGGCGTGTCGTCGACTGCTTCTCGATGGGGAGATTATATACGTCTATAACGTTGTATATCCTAACCTAACGCAACCTAACATTTGGGATGTAATATTTTACAACATTTCCGGCGTGTCGTCGCATACTTCTGGATGGGGACATTATATACGTCTATAACATTATATATCCTAACGTAAGGCAACCTAACATCTCGGATGTAATAGGTGACAACATTCCTGGCGTATCCGCCCGTACTTCGCGGTGGGAATATTATATACGTCTATAACGTTATATATCCTAGCCTAAGGCCACCTAACATGTCGAATGTAATATTTTACAACATTCCTGACGCGTCGGCCCCTATTTTTCGGTGGGAACATTATATACGTCTATAACGTTATATATCCTAGTCTAAGGCAACCTAACATGTCGAACGTAATACTTTACAACATTCCTGGCATATCGTCGCCTACTTCTCGATGGGGACATTATATACATCTATAACCTTTGTATATCCTAACCTAAGGCAGCCTAACATCTCGGATGTAATATTTTACAACATTCCTGGCATGTCGGTCCCTACATCTCGGTGGGAACATACTATACGTATATAACGTTGTATATCCCAACCTAAGGGAACCTAACATCTCGGATGTAATAGTGGACAACATTCCTGGCGTGTAGGCCCGTACTTCTCGGTGGGAACATTGTATACGTCTATAACGTTATATATCCTAGCCTAAGGCGACCTAGCATGTCGAATGTAATATTTTACATCATTCCTGGCGTGTCGTCGCCTGCTTCTCGATGGGAACATTATATACGTCTATAACGTTGTGTATCCTAACATAACGCAACCTAACATCTGGGATGTAATATTCCTGGCGTGTCGTCGCCTACTTCTGGATGGGGAGATTATATGCGTCTATAACGTTATATATCCTAACCGAAGGCAACCTAACATCTCGTATGTAATAGTTGACAACATTCCTGGCGTGTCCGCCCGTACTTCTCGGTGGGAACATTATATACGTCTATAACGTTATATATCCTAACCTAAGGCCACCTAACATTTCGAATATAGTATTTTACAACATTCCTGACGCGTCGGCCCCTATTTTTCGGTGGGAACATTATATACGTCTATAACGTTATATATCCTAGTCTAAGGCAACCTAACATGTCGAATGTAATACTTTACAACATTCCTGGCGTGTCGTCGCCTACTTCTCGATGGGGACATTATATACGTCTATAACGTTGTGTATCCTAACCCAAAGCAACCTAACATCTGGGATGTAATATTATACAAGATTCCTGGCATGTCGGTCCCCAAGTCTCGGTAGGAACATTATATACGTCTATAACGATATATATCCAAACCGAAGGGAACCTAACATGTCGGATGTAATATTTTACAACATTCCTGGCGTGTCGTCGCCTGCTTCTCGATGGGGACATAATATACGTCTATAACGTTGTATATCCTAACCTAACGCAACCTAACATCTGGGATGTATTATTTTACAACATTCCTGGCATGTCGGTCCCTACGTCTCGGTGGGAACGTTATATACGTCTATAACGATATATATCCACACTTAAGGGAAACTAACTTCTCGGGTGTCATATTTTACAACATTCCTGGCGCTTCGGCTCCTACTTTTCGGTGGGAACATTATATACGTCTATAACGTTACATATCCTAACGTAAGGCAACATAACATCTCGGATGTTATATTTTACAACATTCCTGGCGTGTCGTCGCCTGCTTCTCGATGGGGACATTATATACGTCTATAACGTTGTATATCCTAGTCTAAGCAATCTAACATCTCGGATGTAATATTTTACAACATTCCTGGCGTGTCGGCTCGTACTTCTCGGTGCGAACATTATATACGTCTATAACGTTATATATCCTAACGTAAGGCAACATAACATCTCGGATATAATATTTTTCATCATTCCTGGCGTGTCGTCGCCTGCTTCTCGATGGGGACATTATATACGTCTATAACGTTGTATATCCTAACCTAACGCAACCTAACATCTCGGATGTAATATTTTACAACATTCCTGGCATGTCGGTCCCTACGTCTCAGTTGGAACGTTATATACGTCTATAACGACATATATCCAAACTTAAGGGAAACTAACATCTCGGATGTAATATTTTACAACATTCCTGGCTCTTCGGCTCCTACTTTTCGGTGGGAACATTATATACGTCTATAACGTTACATATCCTAACGTAAGGCAACATAACATCCTGGATGTTATATTTTACAACATTCCTGGCGTGTCGTCGCCTGCTCCTCGATGGGGTCATTATATACGTCTATAACGTTGTATATCCTAACCTAACGCAACCTAACATCTCGGATGTAATATTTTACAACATTCTGGCTTGTCGGTCCCCACGTCTCGATCTGGACATTATATACGTCTATAACGATATATATCCAAACTTAAGGGAAACTAACATCTCGGATGTAATATTTTATAACATTCCTGGCGCTTCGGCTCCTACTTTTCGGTGGGAACATTATATACGTCTATCACGTTGTATATCCTAACCTAACGCAACCTAACATCTGGGATGTAATATTTTACAACATTCCTGGCATGTCGGCCCCTATTTCTCGGTGGGAATATTATATACGTCTATAACGTTATATATCCTAGCCTAAGGCAACCTAACATCTCGAGTTTAATATTTTACAACATTCCTGAGGCGTCGGCCCCTATTTCTCGGTGGGAACATTATATACGTCCATAACGTTATATATCATAACCTAAGGCAACCTAAAATCTCTACCGTAACAGTTTACAACATTCCTGGCGTGTCGGCTCGTACTTCTCGGTGCGAACATTATATACGTCTATAACGTTATATATCCTAACGTAAGGCAACATAACATCTCGGATGTAATATTTTACAACATACCTGGCGTGTCGTCGCCTGCTTCTCGATGGGGACATTATATACGTCTATAACGTTGTATATCCTAACCTAACGCAATCTAACATCTGGGATGTAATATTTTCCAACATTCCTGGCATGTCGGTCCCTACGTCTCGGAGGGAACGTTATATACGTCTATAACGATATATATCCAAACTTAAGGGAAACTAACATCTCGGGTGTCATATTTTACAACATTCCTGGCGCTTCGGCTCCTACTTTTTGGTGGGAACATTATATACGTCTATAACGTTACATATCCTAACGTAAGGCAACATAACATCTCGGATGTTATATTTTACAACATTCCTGGCGTGTCGTCTCCTGCTTCTCGATGGGGACATTATATACGTCTATAACGTTGTATATCCTAGCCTAAGCAATCTAACATCTCGGATGTAATATTTTACAACATTCCTGGCGTGTCGTCGCCTGCTTCTCGATGGGGACATTATATACGTCTATAACGTTGTATATCCTAACCTAACGCAACCTAACATCTGGGATGTAATATCTTACAACATTCCTGGCATGTCGGTCCCTACGTCTCGGTGGGAACGTTATATACGTCTATAACGTTGTATATCCTAACCTAACGCAACCTAACATCTGGGATGTAATATTTTACAACATTCCTGGCATGTCGGTCCCTACGTCTCGGTGGGAACGTTATATACGTCTATAACGACATATATCCAAACTTAAGGGAAACTAACATCTCGGATGTAATATTTTACAACATTCCTGGCTCTTCGGCTCCTACTTTTCGGTGGGAACATTATATACGTCTATAACGTTACATATCCTAACGTAAGGCAACATAACATCTCGTATGTTATATTTTACAACATTCCTGTCGTGTGGTCGCCTGCTGCTCGATGGGGTCATTATATACGTCTATAACATTGTATATCCTAACCTAAGGCAACCTAACATCTCGGATGTAATATTTTACAACATTCCTGGCATGTCGGCCCCTATTTCTCGGTGGGAATATGATATACGTCTATAACGTTATATATCCTAGCCTAAGGCAACCTAACATCTCGGGTTTAATATTTTACAACATTCCTGGCGTGTCGTCGCCTGCTTCTCGATGGGGACATTATATACGTCTATCACGTTGTATATCCTAACCAAACGCAACCTAACATCTGGGATGTAATATTTTACAACATTCCTGGCATGTCGGCCCCTATTTCTCGGTGGGAATATTATATACGTCTATAACGTTATATATCCTAGCCTAAGGCAACCTAACATCTCGGGTTTAATATTTTACAACATTCCTGACGCGTCGGCCCCTATTTCTCGGTGGGAATATTATATACGTCTATAACGTTATATATCATAACCTAAGGCAACCTAAAATCTCTACCGTAATAGTTTACGACGTTCCTGGCGTGTCGGCTCGTACTTCTCGGTGCGAACATTATATACGTCTATAACGTTATATATCCTAACGTAAGGCAACATAACATCTCGGATGTAATATTTTACAACATTCCGGGCGTGTCGTCGCCTGCTTCTCGATGGGGACATTATATACGTCTATAACGTTGTATATCCTAACCTAACGCAACCTAACATCTCGGACGTAATATTTTACAACATTCCTGGCATGTCGGTCCCTACATCTCGGTGGGAACATACTGTACGTCTATAAAGTTGTATATCCTAACCTAAGGGAACCTAACATCTCGGGTGTAATATTTTACAACATTCCTGACTCGTCGGCCCCTATTTTTAGGTGGGAACATTATATACGTCTATAACGTTATATTTCCTAGCCTAAGGCAACCTAACATGTCGAATGTAATACTTTACAACATTCCTGGCGTGTCCGCACGTACTTCCCGGTGGGAACATTATATACGTCTATAACGTTATATATCCTAGTCTAAGGCAACCTAACATGTCGAATGTAATACTTTACAACATTCCTGGCGTGTCGGCCCGTACTTCTCGGTGGGAACATTATATACGTCTATAACGTTATATATCCTAGCCTAAGGCCACCTAACATGTCGAATGTAATATTTTACAACATTCCTGACGCGTCGGCCCCTATTTTTCGGTGGGAACATTATATACGTCTATAACGTTATATATCCTAGTCTAAGGCAACCTAACATGTCGAATGTAATACTTTACAACATTCCTGGCGTGTCGTCGCCTACTTCTCGATGGGGACATTATATACGTCTATAACGTTGTGTATCCTAACCCAAAGCAACCTAACATCTGGGATGTAATATTATACAAGATTCCTGGCATGTCGGTCCCCAAGTCTCGGTAGGAACATTATATACGTCTATAACGATATATATCCAAACCGAAGGGAACCTAACATGTCGGATGTAATATTTTACAACATTCCTGGCGTGTCGGCTCGTACTTCTCGGTGCGAACATTATATACGTCTATAACGTTATATATCCTAACGTAAGGCAACATAACATCTCGGATATAATATTTTTCATCATTCCTGGCGTGTCGTCGCCTGCTTCTCGATGGGGACATTATATACGTCTATAACGTTGTATATCCTAACCTAACGCAACCTAACATCTCGGATGTAATATTTTACAACATTCCTGGCGCTTCGGCTCCTACTTTTCGGTGGGAACACTATATACGTCTATAACGTTACATATCCTAACGTAAGGCAACATAACATCTCGGATGTAATATTTTACAACATTCTTGGCGTGTCGTCGCCTGCTTCTCGACGGGGACATTATATACGTCCATAACGTTGTATATCCGAACTTAACGCAACCTAACATCTGGGATGTAATATTTTACAACATTCCTGGCATGTCGGCCCCTATTTCTCAGTGGGAATATTATATACGTCTATAACGTTATATATCCTAGCCTAAGGCAACCTCACATCTCGGGTTTAATATTTTACAACATTCCTGACGCGTCGGCCCCTATTTCTCGGTGGGAACATTATATACGTCTATAACGTTATATATCATAACCTAAGGCAACCTAAAATTTCTACCGTAATACTTTACAACATTCCTGGCGTGTCGGTTCGTACTTCTCGGTGCGAACATTATATACGTCTATAACGTTATATATCCTAACGTAAGGCAACATAACATCTCGAATGTAATATTTTACAACATTCCTGGCGTGTCGTCGCCTGCTTCTCGATGGGGACATTATATACGTCTATAACGTTGTATATCCTAACCTAACGCAACCTAACATCTGGGATGAAATATTTTACAACATTCCTGGCATGTCGGTCCCTACGTCTCGGTGGGAACGTTATATACTTCTATAACGATATATATCCAAACTTAAGGGAAACTAACATCTCGGATATCATATTTTACAACGTTCCTGGCTCTTCGGCTCCTACTTTTCGGTGGGAACATTATATACGTCTATAACGTTACATATCCTAACGTAAGCCAACATAACATCTCGGATGTTATATTTTACAACATTCCTGGCGTGTCGTCTCCTGCTTCTCGATGGGGACATTATATACGTCTATAACGTTGTATATCCTAGCCTAAGCAATCTAACATCTCGGATGTAATATTTTACAACATTCCTGGCGTGTCGTCGCCTGCTTCTCGATGGGGACATTATATACGTCTATAACGTTGTATATCCTAACCTAACGCAACCTAACATCTGGGATGTAATATCTTACAACATTCCTGGCATGTCGGTCCCTACGTCTCGGTGGGAACGTTATATACGTCTATAACGTTGTATATCCTAACCTAACGCAACCTAACATCTGGGATGTAATATTTTACAACATTCCTGGCATGTCGGTCCCTACGTCTCGGTGGGAACGTTATATACGTCTATAACGACATATATCCAAACTTAAGGGAAACTAACATCTCGGATATCATATTTTACAACGTTCCTGGCTCTTCGGCTCCTACTTTTCGGTGGGAACATTATATACGTCTATAACGTTACATATCCTAACGTAAGGCAACATAACATCTCGGATGTTATATTTTACAACATTCCTGTCGTGTGGTCGCCTGCTGCTCGATGGGGTCATTATATACGTCTATAACATTGTATATCCTAACCTAAGGCAACCTAACATCTCGGATGTAATATTTTACAACATTCCTGGCATGTCGGCCCCTATTTCTCGGTGGGAATATGATATACGTCTATAACGTTATATATCCTAGCCTAAGGCAACCTAACATCTCGGGTTTAATATTTTACAACATTCCTGGCGTGTCGTCGCCTGCTTCTCGATGGGGACATTATATACGTCTATCACGTTGAATATCCTAACCAAACGCAACCTAACATCTGGGATGTAATATTTTACAACATTCCTGGCATGTCGGCCCCTATTTCTCGGTGGTAATATTTTATACGTCTATAACGTTATATATCCTAGCCTAAGGGAACCTAACATCTCGGGTTTAATATTTTACAACATTCCTGACGCGTCGGCCCCTATTTCTCGGTGGGAATATTATATACGTCTATAACGTTATATATCATAACCTAAGGCAACCTAAAATCTCTACCGTAATAGTTTACGACGTTCCTGGCGTGTCGGCTCGTACTTCTCGGTGCGAACATTATATACGTCTATAACGTTATATATCCTAACGTAAGGCAACATAACATCTCGGATGTAATATTTTACAACATACCTGGCGTGTCGTCGCCTGCTTCTCGATGGGGACATTATATACGTCTATAACGTTGTATATCCTAACCTAACGCAATCTAACATCTGGGATGTAATATTTTCCAACATTCCTGGCATGTCGGTCCCTACGTCTCGGAGGGAACGTTATATACGTCTATAACCATATATATCCACACTTAAGGGAAACTAACTTCTCGGGTGTCATATTTTACAACATTCCTGACGCTTCGGCTCCTACTTTTCGGTGGGAACATTATATACGTCTATAACGTTACATATCCTAACGTAAGGCAACATAACATCTCGGATGTTATATTTTACAACATTCCTGTCGTGTGGTCGCCTGCTGCTCGATGGGGTCATTATATACGTCTATAACATTGTATATCCTAACCTAAGGCAACCTAACATCTCGGATGTAATATTTTACAACATTCCTGGCATGTCGGCCCCTATTTCTCGGTGGGAATATTATATACGTCTATAACGTTATATATCCTAGCCTAAGGCAACCTAACATCTCGGGTTTAATATTTTACAACATTCCTGACGCGTCGGCCCCTATTTCTCGGTGGGAATATTATATACGTCTATAACGTTATATATCATAACCTAAGGCAACCTAAAATCTCTACCGTAATAGTTTACGACGTTCCTGGCGTGTCGGCTCGTACTTCTCGGTGCGAACATTATATACGTCTATAACGTTATATATCCTAACGTAAGGCAACATAACATCTCGGATGTAATATTTTACAACATTCCTGGCGTGTCGTCGCCTGCTTCTCGATGGGGACATTATATACGTCTTTAACGTTGTATATCCTAACCTAAAGCAACCTAACATCTGGGATGTAATATTTTACAAGATTCCTGGCATGTCGGTCCCCAATTCTCGGTAGGAACATTATATACGTCTATAACGATATATATCCAAACCGAAGGGAACCTAACATCTCGGATGTAATATTTTACAACATTCCTGGCGTGTCGTCGCCTGCTTCTCGATGGGGACATTATATACGTCTATAACGTTGTATATCCTAACCTAACGCAACCTAACATCTCGGACGTAATATTTTACAACATTCCTGGCATGTCGGTCCCTACATCTCGGTGGGAACATACTATACGTCTATAAAGTTGTATATCCTAACCTAAGGGAACCTAACATCTCGGGTGTAATATTTTACAACATTCCTGACTCGTCGGCCCCTATTTTTAGGTGGGAACATTATATACGTCTATAACGATATATATCCTAGCCTAAGGCAACCTAAGATGTCGAATGTAATATTTTACAACATTCTGGCGTGTCGTCGCCTGCTTCTCGATGGGAACATTATATACGTCTATAACGTTGTGTATCCTAACCTAACGCAACCTAACATCTGGGATGTAATATTCCTGGCGTGTCGTCGCCTACTTCTGGATGGGGAGATTATATACGTCTATAACGTTATATATCCTAACCTAAGGCAACCTAACATCTCGGATGTAATAGTTGACAACATTCCTGGCGTGTCCGCCCGTACTTCTCGGTGGGAACATTATATACGTCTATAACGTTATATATCCTAGCCTAAGGCCACATAACATGTCGAATGTAATATTTTACAACATTCCTGGCGTGTCGTCGCCTGCTTCTCGATGGGGACATTATATACGTCTTTAACGTTGTATATCCTAACCTAAAGCAACCTAACATCTGGGATGTAATATTTCACAAGATTCCTGGCATGTCGGTCCCCAAGTCTCGGTAGGAACATTATATACGTCTATAACGATATATATCCAAACCGAAGGGAACCTAACATCTCGGATGTAATATTTTACAACATTCCTGGCGTGTCGTCGCCTGCTTCTCGATGGGGACATTCTATACGTCTATAACGTTGTATATCCTAACCTAACGCAACCTAACATCTCGGATGTAATATTTTACAACATTCTTGACATGTCGGACCCTATATCTCGGTGGGAACATACTATACGTCTATAAAGTTGTATATCCTAACCTAAGGGAACATAACATCTCGGGTGTAATATTTTACAACATTCCTGACTCGTCGGCCCCTATTTTTAGGTGGGAACATTATATACGTCTATAACGCTATATATCCTAGCCTAAGGCAACCTAAGATGTCGATTGTAATATTTTACAACATTCTGGCGTGTCGTCGCCTGCTTCTCGATGGGGAGATTATATACGTCTATAACTTTGTATATCCTAACCTAACGCAACCTAACATCTGGGATATAATATTGTACAACATTCCCGGCATGTCGTCGCCTGCTTCTCGATGGGGACATTACATACGTCTATAACGTTGTATATCCTAACCTAACGCAACCTAACATCTGGGATATAATATTGTACAACATTCCTGGCATGTCGGTCCCTACGTCTCGGTGGGAACGTTATATACGTCTATAACGACATATATCCAAACTTAAGGGAAACTAACATCTCGGATGTAATATTTTACAACATTCCTGGCGATTCGGCTCCTACTTTTCGGTGGGAACATTATATACGTCTATAACGTTACATATCCTAACGTAAGGCCACATAACATGTCGAATGTAATATTTTACAACATTCCTGGCGTGTCGTCGCCTGCTTCTCGATGGGGACATTATATACGTCTTTAACGTTGTATATCCTAACCTAAAGCAACCTAACATCTGGGATGTAATATTTTACAAGATTCCTGGCATGTCGGTCCCCAATTCTCGGTAGGAACATTATATACGTCTATAACGATATATATCCAAACCGAAGGGAACCTAACATCTCGGATGTAATATTTTACAACATTCCTGGCGTGTCGTCGCCTGCTTCTCGATGGCGACATTATATACGTCTATAACGTTGTATATCCTAACCTAACGCAACCTAACATCTGGGATGTAATATTTTACAACATTCCTGGCGATTCGGCTCCTACTTTTCGGTGGGAACATTATATACGTCTATAACGTTACATATCCTAACGTAAGGCCACATAACATGTCGAATGTAATATTTTACAACATTCCTGGCGTGTCGTCGCCTGCTTCTCGATGGGGACATTATATACGTCTTTAACGTTGTATATCCTAACCTAAAGCAACCTAACATCTGGGATGTAATATTTTACAAGATTCCTGGCATGTCGGTCCCCAAGTCTCGGTAGGAACATTATATACGTCTATAACGATATATATCCAAACCGAAGGGAACCTAACATCTCGGATGTAATATTTTACAACATTCCTGGCGTGTCGTCGCCTGCTTCTCGATGGGGACATTATATACGTCTATAACGTTGTATATCCTAACCTAACGCAACCTAACATCTCGGACGTAATATTTTACAACATTCCTGGCATGTCGGTCCCTACATCTCGGTGGGAACATACTATACGTCTATAAAGTTGTATATCCTAACCTAAGGGAACCTAACATCTCGGGTGTAATATTTTACAACATTCCTGACTCGTCGGCCCCTATTTTTAGGTGGGAACATTATATACGTCTATAACGCTATATATCCTAGCCTAAGGCAACCTAAGATGTCGAATGTAATATTTTACAACATTCTGGCGTGTCGTCGCCTGCTTCTCGATGGGAACATTATATACGTCTATAACGTTGTGTATCCTAACCTAACGCAACCTAACATCTGGGATGTAATATTCCTGGCGTGTCGTCGCCTACTTCTGGATGGGGAGATTATATACGTCTATAACGTTATATATCCTAACCTAAGGCAACCTAACATCTCGGATGTAATAGTTGACAACATTCCTGGCGTGTCCGCCCGTACTTCTCGGTGGGAACATTATATACGTCTATAACGATATATATCCAAACCGAAGGGAACCTAACATCTCGGATGTAATATTTTACAACATTCCTGGCGTGTCGTCGCCTGCTTCTCGATGGGGACATTATATACGTCTATAACGTTGTATATCCTAACCTAACGCAACCTAACATCTCGGATGTAATATTTTACAACATTCTTGGCATGTCGGACCCTACATCTCGGTGGGAACATACTATACGTCTATAAAGTTGTATATCCTAACCTAAGGGAACATAACATCTCGGGTGTAATATTTTACAACATTCATGACTCATCGGCCCCTATTTTTAGGTGGGAACATTATATACGTCTATAACGCTATATATCCTAGCCTAAGGCAACCTAAGATGTCGAATGTAATATTTTACAACATTCTGGCGTGTCGTCGCCTGCTTCTCGATGGGGAGATTATATACGTCTATAACTTTGTATATCCTAACCTAACGCAACCTAAGATTTGGGATGTAATATTTTACAACATTCCTTGCATGTCGGTGCCTACGTCTCGGTGGGAACATTATATACGTCTATAACGTTATATATCCTAGCCTAAGGCCACCTAACATGTCGAATGTAATATTTTACAACATTCCTGACGCGTCGGCCCCTATTTTTCGGTGGGAACATTATATACATCTATAACTTTGTATATCCTAACCTAAGGCAGCCGAACATCTCGGATGTAATATTTTACAACATTCCTGACGCGTCGGCCCCTATTTCTCGGTGGGAACATTATATACGTCTATAACGTTATATATCCTAGCCTAAGGCGACCTAACATGTCGGATGTAATACTTGATAACATTCCTGGCGTGTCGGCCCGTACTTCTCGGTGGTAACATTACATACGTCTATAACGTTATATATCCTAGCCTAAGTCAACCTAACATGTCGAATGTAATATTTTACAACATTCCTGGCGTGTCGTCGCCTACTTCACGATGGGGACATTATATACATCTATAACATTGTATATCCTAACCTAAGGCAACCTAACATCTCGGATGTAATATTTTACAACATTCTGGCGTGTCGTCGCCTGCTTCTCGATGGGGAGATTATATACGTCTATAACGTTGTATATCCTAACCTAACGCAACCTAACATCTCGGACGTAATATTTTACAACATTCCTGGCATGTTGGTCCCTACATCTCGGTGGGAACATATTATACGTCTATAAAGTTGTATATCCTAACCTAAGGGAACCTAACATCTCGGGTGTAATATTTTACAACATTCATGACTCATCGGCCTCTATTTTTAGGTGGGAACATTATATACGTCTATAACGCTATATATCCTAGCCTAAGGCAACCTAAGATGTCGAATGTAATATTTTACAACGTTCTGGCGTGTCGTCGCCTGCTTCTCGATGGGGAGATTATATACGTCTATAACTTTGTATATCCTAACCTAACGCAACCTAAGATTTGGGATGTAATATTTTACAACATTCCTTGCATGTCGGTGCCTACGTCTCGGTGGGAACATTATATACGTCTATAACGTTATATATCCTAGCCTAAGGCCACCTAACATGTCGAATGTAATATTTTACAACATTCCTGACGCGTCGGCCCCTATTTTTCGGTGGGAACATTATATACATCTATAACTTTGTATATCCTAACCTAAGGCAGCCTAACATCTCGGATGTAATATTTTACAACGTTCCTGACGCGTCGGCCCCTATTTCTCGGTGGGAACATTATATACGTCTATAACGTTATATATCCTAGCCTAAGGCGACCTAACATGTCGGATGTAATAGTTGATAACATTCCTGGCGTGTCGGCCCGTACTTCTCGGTGGTAACATTACATACGTCTATAACGTTATATATCCTAGCCTAAGTCAACCTAACATGTCGAATGTAATATTTTACAACATTCCTGGCGTGTCGTCGCCTGCTTCTCGATGGCGACATTATATACGTCTATAACGTTGTATATCCTAACCTAACGCAACCTAACATCTGGGATGTAATATTTTACAACATTCCTGGCGATTCGGCTCCTACTTTTCGGTGGGAACATTATATACGTCTATAACGTTACATATCCTAACGTAAGGCCACATAACATGTCGAATGTAATATTTTACAACATTCCTGGCGTGTCGTCGCCTGCTTCTCGATGGGGACATTATATACGTCTTTAACGTTGTATATCCTAACCTAAAGCAACCTAACATCTGGGATGTAATATTTTACAAGATTCCTGGCATGTCGGTCCCCAAGTCTCGGTAGGAACATTATATACGTCTATAACGATATATATCCAAACCGAAGGGAACCTAACATCTCGGATGTAATATTTTACAACATTCCTGGCGTGTCGTCGCCTGCTTCTCGATGGGGACATTATATACGTCTATAACGTTGTATATCCTAACCTAACGCAACCTAACATCTCGGACGTAATATTTTACAACATTCCTGGCATGTCGGTCCCTACATCTCGGTGGGAACATACTATACGTCTATAAAGTTGTATATCCTAACCTAAGGGAACCTAACATCTCGGGTGTAATATTTTACAACATTCCTGACTCGTCGGCCCCTATTTTTAGGTGGGAACATTATATACGTCTATAACGCTATATATCCTAGCCTAAGGCAACCTAAGATGTCGAATGTAATATTTTACAACATTCTGGCGTGTCGTCGCCTGCTTCTCGATGGGAACATTATATACGTCTATAACGTTGTGTATCCTAACCTAACGCAACCTAACATCTGGGATGTAATATTCCTGGCGTGTCGTCGCCTACTTCTGGATGGGGAGATTATATACGTCTATAACGTTATATATCCTAACCTAAGGCAACCTAACATCTCGGATGTAATAGTTGACAACATTCCTGGCGTGTCCGCCCGTACTTCTCGGTGGGAACATTATATACGTCTATAACGTTATATATCCTAGCCTAAGGCCACATAACATGTCGAATGTAATATTTTACAACATTCCTGGCGTGTCGTCGCCTGCTTCTCGATGGGGACATTATATACGTCTTTAACGTTGTATATCCTAACCTAAAGCAACCTAACATCTGGGATGTAATATTTCACAAGATTCCTGGCATGTCGGTCCCCAAGTCTCGGTAGGAACATTATATACGTCTATAACGATATATATCCAAACCGAAGGGAACCTAACATCTCGGATGTAATATTTTACAACATTCCTGGCGTGTCGTCGCCTGCTTCTCGATGGGGACATTCTATACGTCTATAACGTTGTATATCCTAACCTAACGCAACCTAACATCTCGGATGTAATATTTTACAACATTCTTGGCATGTCGGACCCTACATCTCGGTGGGAACATACTATACGTCTATAAAGTTGTATATCCTAACCTAAGGGAACATAACATCTCGAGTGTAATATTTTACAACATTCCTGACTCGTCGGCCCCTATTTTTAGGTGGGAACATTATATACGTCTATAACGCTATATATCCTAGCCTAGGGCAACCTAAGATGTCGAATGTAATATTTTACAACATTCTGGCGTGTCGTCGCCTGCTTCTCGATGGGGAGATTATATACGTCTATAACTTTGTATAGCCTAACCTAACGCAACCTAAGATTTGGGATGTAATATTTTACAACATTCCTTGCATGTCGGTGCCTACGTCTCGGTGGAAACATTATATACGTCTATAACGTTATATATCCTAGCCTAAGGCCACCTAACATGTCGAATGTAATATTTTACAACATTCCTGACGCGTAGGCCCCTATTTTTCGGTGGGAACATTATATACATCTATAACTTTGTATATCCTAACCTAAGTCAACCTAACATGTCGAATGTAATATTTTACAACATTCATGGCGTGTCGTCGCCTACTTCACGATGGGGACATTATATACATCTATAACATTGTATATCCTAAACTAAAGCAACCTAACATCTGGGATGTAATATTTTACAAGATTCCTGGCATGTCGGTCCCGAAGTCTCGGTAGGAACATTGTATACGTCTATAACGATATATATCCAAACCGAAGGGAACCTAACATCTCGGATGTAATATTTTACAACATTCCTGGCGTGTCGTCGCCTGCTTCTCGATGGGGACATTATATACGTCTATAACGTTGTATATCCTAACCTAACGCAACCTAACATCTCGGATGTAATATTTTACAACATTCTTGGCATGTCGGACCCTACATCTCGGTGGGAACATACTATACGTCTATAAAGTTGTATATCCTAACCTAAGGGAACATAACATCTCGGGTGTAATATTTTACAACATTCATGACTCATCGGCCCCTATTTTTAGGTGGGAACATTATATACGTCTATAACGCTATATATCCTAGCCTAAGGCAACCTAAGATGTCGAATGTAATATTTTACAACATTCTGGCGTGTCGTCGCCTGCTTCTCGATGGGGAGATTATATACGTCTATAACTTTGTATATCCTAACCTAACGCAACCTAAGATTTGGGATGTAATATTTTACAACATTCCTTGCATGTCGGTGCCTACGTCTCGATGGGAACATTATATACGTCTATAACGTTATATATCCTAGCCTAAGGCCACCTAACATGTCGAATGTAATATTTTACAACATTCCTGACGCGTCGGCCCCTATTTTTCGGTGGGAACATTATATACATCTATAACTTTGTATATCCTAACCTAAGGCAGCCGAACATCTCGGATGTAATATTTTACAACATTCCTGACGCGTCGGCCCCTATTTCTCGGTGGGAACATTATATACGTCTATAACGTTATATATCCTAGCCTAAGGCGACCTAACATGTCGGATGTAATACTTGATAACATTCCTGGCGTGTCGGCCCGTACTTCTCGGTGGTAACATTACATACGTCTATAATGTTATATATCCTAGCCTAAGTCAACCTAACATGTCGAATGTAATATTTTACAACATTCCTGGCGTGTCGTCGCCTACTTCACGATGGGGACATTATATACATCTATAACATTGTATATCCTAACCTAAGGCAACCTAACATCTCGGATGTAATATTTTACAACATTCTGGCGTGTCGTCGCCTGCTTCTCGATGGGGAGATTATATACGTCTATAACGTTGTATATCCTAACCTAACGCAACCTAACATTTGGGATGCAATATTTTACAACATTCCTGGCATGTCGGTGCCTACGTCTCGGTGGGAACATTATATACGTCTATAACGATATATGTCCCAACCTAAGGCAACCTAACACCTCGGATGTAATAGTTGACAACATTCCTGGCGTCTAGGCCCGTACTTCTCGGTGGGAACATTGTATACGTCTATAACGTTATATATCCTAGCCTAAGGCGACCTAACATGTCGAATGTAATATTTTACATCATTCCTGGCGTGTCGTCGCCTGCTTCTCGATGGGAACATTATATACGTCTATAACGTTGTGTATCCTAACCTAACGCAACCGAACATCTGGGATGTAATATTCCTGGCGTGTCGTCGCCTACTTCTGGATGGGGAGATTATATACGTCTATAACGTTATATATCCTAACCTAAGGCAACCTAACATCTCGGATGTAATAGTTGACAACATTCCTGGCGTGTCCGCCCGTACTTCTCGGTGGGAACATTATATACGTCTATAACGTTATATATCCTAGCCTAAGGCCACATAACATGTCGAATGTAATATTTTACAACATTCCTGGCGTGTCGTCGCCTGCTTCTCGATGGGGACATTATATACGTCTATAACGTTGTATATCCTAACCTAACGCAACCTAACATCTCGGACGTAATATTTTACAACATTCCTGGCATGTTGGTCCCTACATCTCGGTGGGAACATATTATACGTCTATAAAGTTGTATATCCTAACCTAAGGGAACCTAACATCTCGGGTGTAATATTTTACAACATTCATGACTCATCGGCCTCTATTTTTAGGTGGGAACATTATATACGTCTATAACGCTATATATCCTAGCCTAAGGCAACCTAAGATGTCGAATGTAATATTTTACAACGTTCTGGCGTGTCGTCGCCTGCTTCTCGATGGGGAGATTATATACGTCTATAACTTTGTATATCCTAACCTAACGCAACCTAAGATTTGGGATGTAATATTTTACAACATTCCTTGCATGTCGGTGCCTACGTCTCGGTGGGAACATTATATACGTCTATAACGTTATATATCCTAGCCTAAGGCCACCTAACATGTCGAATGTAATATTTTACAACATTCCTGACGCGTGGGCCCCTATTTTTCGGTGGGAACATTATATACATCTATAACTTTGTATATCCTAACCTAAGGCAGCCTAACATCTCGGATGTAATATTTTACAACGTTCCTGACGCGTCGGCCCCTATTTCTCGGTGGGAACATTATATACGTCTATAACGTTATATATCCTAGCCTAAGGCGACCTAACATGTCGGATGTAATAGTTGATAACATTCCTGGCGTGTCGGCCCGTACTTCTCGGTGGTAACATTACATACGTCTATAACGTTATATATCCTAGCCTAAGTCAACCTAACATGTCGAATGTAATATTTTACAACATTCCTGGCGTGTCGTCGCCTGCTTCTCGATGGCGACATTATATACGTCTATAACGTTGTATATCCTAACCTAACGCAACCTAACATCTGGGATGTAATATTTTACAACATTCCTGGTGTGTCGTCGCCTACTTCTGGATGGGGATATTATATACATCTATATCGTTGTATATCCTAACCTAAAGCAACCTAACATCTTTGATGTAATATTTTACAACATTCCTGGCATGTCGGTCCCTACATCTCGGTGGGAACATACTATACGTCTATAACGTTGTATATCCTAACCTAAGGGAACCTAACATCTCGGGTGTAATATTTTACAACATTCCTGCCGCGTCGGCCCCTATTTTTCGGTGGGAACATTATATACGTCTATAACGTTATATATCCTAGCCTAAGGCAACCTAAGATGTCGAATGTAATATTTTACAACATTCCTGGCGTGTCGTCGCCTACTTCACGATGGGGACATTATATACATCTATAACATTGTATATCCTAACCTAAGGCAACCTAACATCTCGGATGTAATATTTTACAACATTCTGGCGTGTCGTCGCCTGCTTCTCGATGGTGAGATTATATACGTCTATAACGTTGTATATCCTAACCTAACGCAACCTAACATTTGGGATGCAATATTTTACAACATTCCTGGCATGTCGGTGCCGACGTCTCGGTGGGAACATTATATACGTCTATAACGATATATGTCCCAACCTAAGGCAACCTAACACCTCGGATGTAATAGTTGACAACATTCCTGGCGTCTAGGCCCGTACTTCTCGGTGGGAACATTGTATACGTCTATAACGTTATATATCCTAGCCTAAGGCGACCTAACATGTCGAATGTAATATTTTACATCATTCCTGGCGTGTCGTCGCCTGCTTCTCGATGGGAACATTATATACGTCTATAACGTTGTGTATCCTAACCTAACGCAACCGAACATCTGGGATGTAATATTCCTGGCGTGTCGTCGCCTACTTCTGGATGGGGAGATTATATACGTCTATAACGTTATATATCCTAACCTAGGGCAACCTAACATCTCGGATGTAATAGTTGACAACATTCCTGGCGTGTCCGCCCGTACTTCTCGGTGGGAACATTATATACGTCTATAACGTTATATATCCTAGCCTAAGGCCACATAACATGTCGAATGTAATATTTTACAACATTCCTGGCGTGTCGTCGCCTGCTTCTCGATGGGGACATTATATACGTCTATAACGTTGTATATCCTAACCTAACGCAACCTAACATCTCGGACGTAATATTTTACAACATTCCTGGCATGTTGGTCCCTACATCTCGGTGGGAACATATTATACGTCTATAAAGTTGTATATCCTAACCTAAGGGAACCTAACATCTCGGGTGTAATATTTTACAACATTCATGACTCATCGGCCTCTATTTTTAGGTGGGAACATTATATACGTCTATAACGCTATATATCCTAGCCTAAGGCAACCTAAGATGTCGAATGTAATATTTTACAACGTTCTGGCGTGTCGTCGCCTGCTTCTCGATGGGGAGATTATATACGTCTATAACTTTGTATATCCTAACCTAACGCAACCTAAGATTTGGGATGTAATATTTTACAACATTCCTTGCATGTCGGTGCCTACGTCTCGGTGGGAACATTATATACGTCTATAACGTTATATATCCTAGCCTAAGGCCACCTAACATGTCGAATGTAATATTTTACAACATTCCTGACGCGTCGGCCCCTATTTTTCGGTGGGAACATTATATACATCTATAACTCTGTATATCCTAACCTAAGGCAGCCTAACATCTCGGATGTAATATTTTACAACGTTCCTGACGCGTCGGCCCCTATTTCTCGGTGGGAACATTATATACGTCTATAACGTTATATATCCTAGCCTAAGGCGACCTAACATGTCGGATGTAATAGTTGATAACATTCCTGGCGTGTCGGCCCGTACTTCTCGGTGGTAACATTACATACGTCTATAACGTTATATATCCTAGCCTAAGTCAACCTAACATGTCGAATGTAATATTTTACAACATTCCTGGCGTGTCGTCGCCTGCTTCTCGATGGCGACATTATATACGTCTATAACGTTGTATATCCTAACCTAACGCAACCTAACATCTGGGATGTAATATTTTACAACATTCCTGGCGATTCGGCTCCTACTTTTCGGTGGGAACATTATATACGTCTATAACGTTACATATCCTAACGTAAGGCCACATAACATGTCGAATGTAATATTTTACAACATTCCTGGCGTGTCGTCGCCTGCTTCTCGATGGGGACATTATATACGTCTTTAACGTTGTATATCCTAACCTAAAGCAACCTAACATCTGGGATGTAATATTTTACAAGATTCCTGGCATGTCGGTCCCCAAGTCTCGGTAGGAACATTATATACGTCTATAACGATATATATCCAAACCGAAGGGAATCTAACATCTCGGATGTAATATTTTACAACATTCCTGGCGTGTCGTCGCCTGCTTCTCGATGGGGACATTATATACGTCTATAACGTTGTATATCCTAACCTAACGCAACCTAACATCTCGGACGTAATATTTTACAACATTCCTGGCATGTCGGTCCCTACATCTCGGTGGGAACATACTATACGTCTATAAAGTTGTATATCCTAACCTAAGGGAACCTAACATCTCGGGTGTAATATTTTACAACATTCCTGACTCGTCGGCCCCTATTTTTAGGTGGGAACATTATATACGTCTATAACGCTATATATCCTAGCCTAAGGCAACCTAAGATGTCGAATGTAATATTTTACAACATTCTGGCGTGTCGTCGCCTGCTTCTCGATGGGAACATTATATACGTCTATAACGTTGTGTATCCTAACCTAACGCAACCTAACATCTGGGATGTAATATTCCTGGCGTGTCGTCGCCTACTTCTGGATGGGGAGATTATATACGTCTATAACGTTATATATCCTAACCTAAGGCAACCTAACATCTCGGATGTAATAGTTGACAACATTCCTGGCGTGTCCGCCCGTACTTCTCGGTGGGAACATTATATACGTCTATAACGTTATATATCCTAGCCTAAGGCCACATAACATGTCGAATGTAATATTTTACAACATTCCTGGCGTGTCGTCGCCTGCTTCTCGATGGGGACATTATATACGTCTTTAACGTTGTATATCCTAACCTAAAGCAACCTAACATCTGGGATGTAATATTTCACAAGATTCCTGGCATGTCGGTCCCCAAGTCTCGGTAGGAACATTATATACGTCTATAACGATATATATCCAAACCGAAGGGAACCTAACATCTCGGATGTAATATTTTACAACATTCCTGGCGTGTCGTCGCCTGCTTCTCGATGGGGACATTCTATACGTCTATAACGTTGTATATCCTAACCTAACGCAACCTAACATCTCGGATGTAATATTTTACAACATTCTTGGCATGTCGGACCCTACATCTCGGTGGGAACATACTATACGTCTATAAAGTTGTATATCCTATCCTAAGGGAACATAACATCTCGAGTGTTATATTTTACAACATTCCTGACTCGTCGGCCCCTATTTTTAGGTGGGAACATTATATACGTCTATAACGCTATATATCCTAGCCTAAGGCAACCTAAGATGTCGAATGTAATATTTTACAACATTCTGGCGTGTCGTCGCCTGCTTCTCGATGGGGAGATTATATACGTCTATAACTTTGTATATCCTAACCTAACGCAACCTAAGATTTGGGATGTAATATTTTACAACATTCCTTGCATGTCGGTGCCTACGTCTCGGTGGAAACATTATATACGTCTATAACGTTATATATCCTAGCCTAAGGCCACCTAACATGTCGAATGTAATATTTTACAACATTCCTGACGCGTAGGCCCCTATTTTTCGGTGGGAACATTATATACATCTATAACTTTGTATATCCTAACCTAAGGCAGCCTAACATCTCGGATGTAATATTTTACAACATTCCTGACGCGTCGGCCCCTATTTCTCGGTGGGAACATTATATACGGCTATAACGTTATATATCCTAGCCTAAGGCGACCTAACATGTCGGATGTAATAGTTGATAACATTCCTGGCGTGTCGGCCCGTACTTCTCGGTGGTAACATTACATACGTCTATAACGTTATATATCCTAGCCTAAGTCAACCTAACATGTCGAATGTAATATTTTACAACATTCCTGGCGTGTCGTCGCCTACTTCACGATGGGGACATTATATACATCTATAACATTGTATATCCTAACCTAAAGCAACCTAACATCTGGGATGTAATATTTTACAAGATTCCTGGCATGTCGGTCCCCAAGTCTCGGTAGGAACATTATATACGTCTATAACGATATATATCCAAACCGAAGGGAACCTAACATCTCGGATGTAATATTTTACAACATTCCTGGCGTGTCGTCGCCTGCTTCTCGATGGGGACATTATATACGTCTATAACGTTGTATATCCTAACCTAACGCAACCTAACATCTCGGATGTAATATTTTACAACATTCTTGGCATGTCGGACCCTACATCTCGGTGGGAACATACTATACGTCTATAAAGTTGTATCTCCTAACCTAAGGGAACATAACATCTCGGGTGTAATATTTTACAACATTCATGACTCATCGGCCCCTATTTTTCGGTGGGAACATTACATACGTCTATAACGTTATATATCCTAGTCTAAGGCAACCTGACATGTCGAATGTAATATTTTACAACACTCCTGTCGTGTAGTCGCCTACTTCTGGATGGGGACATTATATACATCTATAACTTTGTATATCCTAACCTAAGGCAGCCTAACATCTCGGATGTAATATTTTACAACATTCCTGGCATGTCGGTCCCTACATCTCGGTGGGAACATACTATACGTCCATAACGTTGTATATCTAACCTAAGGGAACCTAACGTCTCGGGTGTAATATTTTACAACATTCCTGACGCGTCGGCCCCTATTTCTCGGTGGGAACATTATATACGTCTATAACGTTATATATCCTAGCCTAAGGCGACCTAACATGTCGGATGTAATAGTTGATAACATTCCTGGCGTGTCGGCCCGTACTTCTCGGTGGTAACATTACATACGTCTATAACGTTATATATCCTAGCCTAAGTCAACCTAACATGTCGAATGTAATATTTTACAACATTCCTGGCGTGTCGTCGCCTGCTTCTCGATGGGGACATTATATACGTCTATAACGTTGTATATCCTAACCTAAAGCAACCTAACATCTCGGGTGTAATATTTTACAACATTCCTGACGCGTCGGCCCCTATTTCTCGGTGGGAACATAATACACGTCTATAACGTTATATATCCTAGCCTAAGGTAACCTAACATCTCGGATGTAATATTTTACAACATTTCTGGCGTGTCGTCGCCTGCTTCTCGATGGGGACATTATATTCGTCTATATCGTTGTATATCCTAACCTAACGCAACCTAACGTCTGGGATGTAATATTTTACAACATTCCTGGCATGTCGGTCCCTACGTCTCGGTGGGAACATTATATACGTCTATAACGACATATGTCCTAACCTAAGGCAACCTAACATCTCGGAAGTAATAGTTGACAACTTTCCTGGCGTGTCCGCCCTTACTCCTCGGTGGGAACATTATGTACATCTATAACGTTATATATCCTAGCCTAAGGCGACCTAACATGTCGAATGTAATATTTTACAACATTCCTGGCGTGTCGGTCCCTACTTCTCGGTGGGAATATTATATACGTCTATAACGTTATATATCATAACCTAAGGCAACCTAACTTCTCGGATGTAATATTTTACAACATTTCTGGCATGTCGGTCCCTACTTCTCGGTGGGAATATTATATACGTCTATAACGTTGTGTATCCTAACCTAACGCAACCTAACATCTGGGATGTAATATTCCTGGCGTGTCGTCGCCTACTTCTGGATGGGGAGATTATATACGTCTATAACGTTATATATCCTAACCTAAGGCAACCTAACATTTCGGATGTAATAGTTGACAACATTTCTGGCGTGTCCGCCCGTACTTCTCGGTGGGAACATTATATACGTCTATAACGTTATATATCCTAGCCTAAGGCCACATAACATGTCGAATGTAACATTTTACAACATTCCTGGCGTGTCGTCGCCTGCTTCTCGATGGGGACATTATATACGTCTATAACGTTGTATATCCTAACCTAAAGCAACCTAACATCTGGGATGTAATATTTTACAAGATTCCTGGCATGTCGGTCCCCAAGTCTCGGTAGGAACATTATATACGTCTATAACGATATATATCCAAACCGAAGGGAACCTAACATCTCGGATGTAATATTTTACAACATTCCTGGCGTGTCGTCGCCTGCTTCTCGATGGGGACATTATATACGTCTATAACGTTGTATATCCTAACCTAACGTAACCTAACATCTCGGATGTAATATTTTACAACATTCCTGGCATGTCGGTCCCTACATCTCGGTGGGAACATACTATACGTCTATAAAGTTGTATATCCTAACCTAAGGGAACCTAACATCTCGGGTGTAATATTTTACAACATTCCTGACTCGTCGGCCCCTATCTTTAGGTGGGAACATTATATACGTCTATAACGCTATATATCCTAGCCTAAGGCGACCTAACATGTCGAATGTAATATTTTACAACATTCTGGCGTGTCGTCGCCTGCTTCTCGATGGGAACATTATATACGTCTATAACGTTGTGTATCCTAACCTAACGCAACCTAACATCTGGGATGTAATATTCCTGGCGTGTCATCGCCTACTTCTGGATGGGGAGATTATATACGTCTATAACGTTATATATCCTAACCTAAGGCAACCTAACATCTCGGATGTAATAGTTGACAACATTCCTGGCGTGTCCGCCCGTACTTCTCGGTGGGAACATTATATACGTCTATAACGTTATATATCCTAGCCTAAGGCCACATAACACGTCGAATGTAATATTTTACAACATTCCTGGCGTGTCGTCGCCTGCTTCTCGATGGGGACATTATATACGTCTTTAACGTTGTATATCCTAACCTAAAGCAACCTAACATCTGGGATGTAATATTTTACAACATTCCTGGCATATGGGTCCCTACTTCTCGGTGGAAACATTGTATACGTCTATAACGATATATATCCTAGCCTAAGGCAACCTAACATCTCGGATGCAATATTTTACAACATTCTTGGCGTGTCGTCGCCTACTTCTCGATGGGGACATTATATACATCTATAACATTGTATATCCTAACCTAAGGCAACCTAACATCTCGGATGTAATATTTTACAACATTCTGGCGTGTCGTCGCCTGCTTCTCGATGGGGAGATTATATACGTCTGTAACGTTGTATATCCTAACCTAACGCAACCTAACATTTGGGATGTAATATTTTACAACATTCCTTGCATGTCGGTGCCTACGTCTCGGTGGGAACAGTATATACGTCTATAACGATATATATCCTAACCTAGGGCAACCTAACACCTCGGATGTAATAGTTGACAACATTCCTGGCGTGTAGGCCCTTACTTCTCGGTGGGAACATTGTATACGTCTATAACGTGATATATCCTAGCCTGAGGCTACATAACATGTCGAATGTAATATTTTACAACATTCCTGGCGTGTCGTCGCCTGCTTCTCGATGGGGACATTATATACGTCTATAACGTTGTATATCCTAACCTAAAGCAACCTAACATCTGGGATGTAATATTTTACAAGATTCCTGGCATGTCGGTCCCCAAGTATCGGTAGGAACATTATATACGTCTATAACGATATATATCCAAACCTAAGGGAACCTAACATCTCGGATGTAATATTTTACAACATTCCTGGCATGTCGGTCCCTACTTCTCGGTGGAAACATTGTATACGTCTATAACGATATATATCCTAGCCTAAGGCGACCTATCATGTCGAATGTAATATTTTACAACATTCCTGGCGTGTCGTCTACTGCTTCTCGATGGGGACATTATATACGTCTATAATGTTGTATATCTTAACCTAACGCAACTTAACATCTGGGATGTAATATTTTACAGCATTCGTGGTGTGTCGTCGCCTACTTCTGGATGGGATCATTATATACATCTATAACGTAGTATATCCTAACCTAAGGGAAACTAACACCTCGGGTGTAATATTTTACAACATTCCCGACGCGTCGGCCCCTATTTTTCGTTGAGAACATTATATACATTTATAACGGTATATATCCTAGCCTAAGGCAACCTAACATCTCGGATGTAATAGTTGACAACATTCCTGGCGTGTCCGCCCGTACTTCTCGGTGGAAACATTGTATACGTCTATAACGATATATATCCTAGCCTAAGGCAACCTAACATCTCGTATGTAATATTTTACAACATTCCTGGCGTGTCGTCGCCTACTTCTCGATGGGGACATTATATACATCTATAACATTGTATATCCTAACCAAAGCAACCTAACATCTCGGATGTAATATTTTACAACATTCTGGCGTGTCGTCGATTGCTTCTCGATGGGGAGATTATATACGTCTATAACGTTGTATATCCTAACCTAACGCAACCTAACATTTGGGATGTAATATTTTACAACATTCCTTGCATGTCGGTGCCTACGTCTCGGTGGGAACAGTATATACGTATATAACGATATATATCCTAACCTAGGGCAACCTAACACCTCGGATGTAATAGTTGACAACATTCCTGGCGTGTAGGCCCGTACTTCTCGGTGGGAACATTGTATACGTCTATAACGTTGTATATCCTAACCTAACGCAACCTAACATTTGGGATGTAATATTTCACAACATTCCTGGCATGTCGGTCCCTACTTCTCGGTGGAAACATTGTATACGTCTATAACGATATATATGCTAACCTAAGGCAAACTAACATCTCGGATGTAATAGTTGACAACATTCCAGGCGTGTCAGCCCGTACTTCTCGGTGGGAACATTATATACGTCTATAACGCATTATATCCTAGCCTAAGGCGACCTAACATGTCGAATGTAATATTTTACAACATTCCTGGCCTGTCGTCTCCTGCTCCTCGATGGGGACATAATATACGTCTATAACGTTGTATATCCTAACCTAACGCAACCTAACATCTGGGATGTAATATTCCTGGCGTGTCGTCGCCTACTTCTGGATAGGGACATTATATACGTCTATAACGTTATATATCCTAACCTAAGGGAACCTAACGTCTCGGGTGTAATATTTGAAAACATTCCCGGCGTGTTAGCCCGTACTTCTCGGTGGGAACATCATATACGTCTATAGCGATATATATCATAGCCTAAGGCAACCTAACATCTCGGATGTAATATTTTACAACATTCCTGGCGCGTCGGCTCCTATTTTTCGGTGGGAACATTATATACGTCTATAACGTTATATATCCTAACCTAAGGGAATCTAACATCTCGGGTGTAATATTTTACAACATTCATGACACGTCGTCGCCTGCTTCTCGATGGGGACATTATATAAGTCTATAACTTTGTATATCCTAACCTAACGCAACCTAACATCTGGGATGTAATATTCCTGTCGTGTCGTCGCCTACTTCTGGATGGGGACATTGTATACGTCTATAACGATATATATCCTAACCTAAGGCAACCTAACATCTCGGATGTAATATTTCACAACATTCCTGGCATGTCGGTCCCTACTTCTCGGTGGAAACATTGTATACGTCTATAACGATATATATCCTAGCCTAAGGCAACCTAACATCTCGCATGTAATATTTTACAACATTCCTGGCGTGTCGTCGCCTACTTCTCGATGGGGACATTATATACATCTATAACATTGTATATCCTAACCTAAGGCAACCTAACAATTCGGATGTAATATTTTACCACATTCCTGGCATGTCGGTCCCTACTTCTCGGTGGAAACAATGTATACGTCTATAACGATAAATATCCTAACCTAGGGCAACCTAACATCTCGGATGTAATAGTTGACAACATTCATGGCGTGTCCGCCCGTACTTCTCGGTGGGAACATAATAGACGTCTATAACGATATATATCCTAACCTAAGGCAACCTAACACCTCGGATGTAATAGTTGACAACATTCCTGGCCTGTAGGCCCGTACTTCTCGGTGGGAACATTGTATACGTCTATAACGTTATATATCCTAGCCTAAGGCGACCTAACATGTCGAATGTAATATTTTACATCATTCCTGGCGTGTCGTCGCCTGCATCTCGATGGGAACATTATATACGTCTATAACGTTATATGTCATAACCTAAGGCAACCGAACATCTGGGATGTAATATTTTACAACATTCCTGGCATATGGGTCCCTACTTCTCGGTGGAAACATTGTATACGTCTTTAACGATATATATCCTAGCCTAAGGCAACCTAACATCTCGGATGTAATGTTTTACAACATTCCTGGCGTGTCGTCGCCTACTTCTCGATGGGAACATTATATACGTCGATAACGTTATATATCCTAGCCTAAGGCAACCTAACATCTCGGATGTAATATTTTACAACATTCCTGGCGTGTCGTCGCCTACTTCTCGATGGGGACATTATATACTTCTATAACGTTGTATATCCTAAACTAACGCAACCTAACATTTGGGATGTTTTATTTTACAACATTCCTTGCATGTCGGTGCCTACGTCTCGGTGGGAAAATTATATACGTCTATAACGATATATATCCTAACCTAAGGCAACCTAACATCTCGGATGTAATATTTTACAACATTCCTGGCATGTCGGTTCCTACATCTCGGTGGGAACATACTATACGTCTATATCGTTGTATATCCTATCCTAAGGGAACATAACATCTCGGGTGTAATATTTTACAACATTCCTGACGCGTCGGCCCCTATTTTTCGGTGGGAACATTATATACGTCTATAACGTTATATATCCCAGCCTAAGGCGACCTATCATGTCGAATGTAATATTTTACAACATTCCTGGCGTGTCGTCTACTGCTTCTCGATGGGGCATTATATACGTCTATAATGTTGTATATCTTAAACTAACGCAACTTAACATCTGGGATGTAATATTTTACAGCATTCGTGGTGTGTCGTCGCCTACTTCTGGATGGGGTCATTATATACATCTATAACGTTGTATATCCTAACCTAAGGGAACCTAACACCTCGGGTGTAATATTTTACAACATTCCCGACGCGTCGGCCCCTATTTTTCGGTGAGAACATTATATACATTTATAACGGTATATATCCTAGCCTAAGGCAACCTAACATCTCGGATGTAATAGTTGACAACATTCCTGGCGTGTCCGCCCGTACTTCTCGGTGGGAACATTATATACGTCTTTAACGTGATATATCCTAGCCTAAGGCTACATAACATGTCGAATGTAATATTTTACAACATTCCTGGCGTGTCGTCGCCTGCTTCTCGATGGGGACATTATATACGTCTATAACGTTGTATATCCTAACCTAAAGCAACCTAACATCTGGGATGTAATATTTTACAAGATTCCTGGCATGTCGGTCCCCAAGTCTCGGTAGGAACATTATATACGTCTATAACGATATATATCCAAACCTAAGGGAACCTAACATCTCGGATGTAATATTTTACAACATTCCTGGCATGTCGGTCCCTACTTCTCGGTGGGAATATTATATACGTCTATAACGTTATATATCATAACCTAACGCAACCTAACATCTGGGATGTAATATTTTACAACATTCCTGGAGTGTCGTCGCCTACTTCTGGCTAGGGTCATAATATACATCTATAACGTTGTATATCCTAACCTAAGGCAACCTAACATCTCGGGAGTAATATTTTACAACATTCCTGACGCGTCGGCCCCTATTTTTCGGTGGGAACATTATATACGTCTATAACGTTATATATCCTAGCCTAAGGATACCTAACATGTCGAATGTAATATTTTACAACATTCCTGGCGTGTCGTCGCCTACTTCTCGATGGGGACATTATATACGTCTATAACGTTGTATATCCTAACCTAAAGCAACCTAACATCTGGGATGTAATATTTTACAAGATTCCTGGCATGTCGGTCCCCAAGTCTCGGTAGGAACATTATATACGTCTATAACGATATATATCCAAACCTAAGGAAACCTAACATCTCGGATGTAATATTTTACAACATTCCTGGCATATGGGTCCCTACTTCTCGGTGGAAACATTGTATACGTCTATAACGATATATATCCTAGCCTAAGGCAACCTAACATCTCGTATGTAATATTTTACAACATTCCTGGCGTGTCGTCGCCTACTTCTCGATGGGGACATTATATACATCTATAACATTGTATATCCTAACCAAAGCAACCTAACATCTCGGATGTAATATTTTACAACATTCTGGCGTGTCGTCGATTGCTTCTCGATGGGGAGATTATATACGTCTATAACGTTGTATATCCTAACCTAACGCAACCTAACATTTGGGATGTAATATTTTACAACATTCCTTGCATGTCGGTGCCTACGTCTCGGTGGGAACAGTATATACGTCTATAACGATATATATCCTAACCTAGGGCAACCTAACACCCCGGATGTAATAGTTGACAACATTCCTGGCGTGTAGGCCCGTACTTCTCGGTGGGAACATTGTATACGTCTATAACGTTGTATATCCTAACCTAACGCAACCTAACATTTGGGATGTAATATTTTACAACATTCCTGGCATGTGGTCCCTACTCCTCAGCGGAAACATTGTATAGGTCTATAACGATATATATCCTAGTCTAAGGCAACCTAGTATGTCAAATGTAATATTTTACAACATTCCTGGCGTGTCGTCGCCTACTTCTCGATGGGGACATTATATAAATCTATAACCTTGTATATCCTAACCTAAAGCAGCCTAACATCTCGGATGTAATATTTCACAACATTCCTGGCATGTCGGTCCCTACTTCTCGGTGGAAACATTGTATACGTCTATAACGATATATATGCTAACCTAAGGCAAACTAACATCTCGGATGTAATAGTTGACAACATTCCAGGCGTGTCAGCCCGTACTTCTCGGTGGGAACATTATATACGTCTATAACGCATTATATCCTAGCCTAAGGCGACCTAACATGTCGAATGTAATATTTTACAACATTCCTGGCCTGTCGTCTCCTGCTCCTCGATGGGGACATTATATACGTCTATAACGTTATATGTCATAACCTAAGGCAACCGAACATCTGGGATGTAATATTTTACAACATTCCTGGCATATGGGTCCCTACTTCTCGGTGGAAACATTGTATACGTCTTTAACGATATATATCCTAGCCTAAGGCAACCTAACATCTCGGATGTAATGTTTTACAACATTCCTGGCGTGTCGTCGCCTACTTCTCGATGGGAACATTATATACGTCGATAACGTTATATATCCTAGCCTAAGGCAACCTAACATGTCGAATGTAATATTTTACAACATTCCTGGCGTGTCTTCGCCTACTTCTCGATGGGGACATTATATACATCTATAACATTGTATATCCTAACCCAAGGCAACCTAACATCTTGGATGGAATATTTTACAACATTCCTGGTGTGTCGTTGCCTGCTTCTCGATGGGGACATTATATACGTCTATAACGTTGTATATCCTAACCTACCGCAACCAAACATCTCGGATGTAATATTTTACAACATTCCTGGCATGTCGGTCCCTACTTCTCGGTGGGAATATTATATACGTCTATAACGTTATATATCATAACCTAAGGCAACCTAACATCTCGGGTGTAATATTTTACAACATTCCTGGCATATCGGTCCCTACTTCTCGGTGGAAACATTGTATACGTCTATAACGATATATATCCTAGCCTAAGGCAACCTAACATCTCGGATGTAATATTTTACAACATTCCTGGCGTGTCGTCGCCTACTTCTCGATGGGAACATTATATACGTCGATAACGTTATATATCCTAGCCTTTTTTTTTTTTTTTTTCTTTTTTTGTCCCACCACCATCCTCGCTTCAGGGGAGCTGGAACTAGCAAAAGCCATGACGTCAGCACCCCCGTCCTGGCCACTCAACCCCAGGATGACCAATTGTGCGAGCGCTCCATTATTGTTTCTTATTATTTTTGTAACGTTATTTGCTGTCATCTTCCACTGCCTATTACGATATTATTATTTAATATCGTACCTCTATAGAATATTGTACAGCTGTTATGTGAGTTTTCCTTTTTTAATAAATAGACAATAATTCACAACTGTGGAAAACCAGCAATTTTCCATATCGGAGCCCCTAAGAGATGACCGCCAATATCACCTCTGTGTATACACAATCATTAGTCACAACGCAACTCATTTAATATAAAATATAATATTTTTAAGTTAAATTTATAAAGTGTTAATTGTTATTTGTTATTAAAATGTTTATAAAGTCACGTTATGTTAAAAATTATTGTTAAAGTTTAAATTGTTGTTGTTCTAGTCACGGTGCTTCTGCATCGACAGTCGAGTTTGTACTAAGACGCGAGTGCTCCGAGTATCGGGTGAGTCTCACAACTAGTTTTGGGGGCGGAAGTGTTAACGGTAGCGTATTATCGACGTCGCCGTTACCCTTATATGGTAACATCATATTTGATTCAGATTCTCTTTCTCGTGTTATTTTAGCGTTTATAACCTCGTATGCATACAGTCTGAATGCTTTCCAAGTTTCTTTATTTACAGTAACGTTTTTAATTAAGCTATGAATTTCAACTTTATTTCTAATAGAAGTTTCTAACTTTTTTCTTTGTAGATCCCATGCTGGGCAAATTATTAATGTGTGCAATGCGTTATCCTCAATTCCTGAACAGAACGTACATCTAGGTATTTTAACTTTACCAATCTTTTTCAGATAGCTAGCAAACGAGCCGTGGCCTGTTAATAATTGTGTAGTATAGAAATCAAGTTTGCAATTATCGCTTTTTTTTAACCAATTTCTTAGATCCGGAATTAATAATTTAGTCCATTGGGAGTGGGTAATACTATTCCAACGTTGTTGCCATATTGTTATTGTTATTTTTTCCTCCTCTTTCTTGATTTCTAAAACTCGCTTTTTAAATTCTATAATACTTATTTTCTTTAGGAGAAGTTCGTCGTATATTAATTTTCTTTTTTTGTTATAAATTCTAGCTCTTTCCATGATTTTTAAGTCTATCGGCGCAATTCTGGAAAGGACACAAGCTGCGTCTTTAGATACAGTCCTATATGCTGCTATAGTTTTATGCACAATCGGACTTTGTGCGCTGGTTAAACTTCTTGTTAAATACTTATAGTTTAAACAGGTACACCATATAGGAGCTCCATATAATATTATGGATTCCCATATGCTGTAATACAATTTTCTAGTTTTATACTTGGGTCCTTTCAAGTTTGGCAATAACCAATTCAAAGCCAGCATTGCTTTGTTTGCTTTTATTATTTTCTCTGAAATGTGCGGATGAAATTTAGATGTGCCGCCCACCAAAACTCCTAAATATTTAAGGAAAGGTACATTTTTTATTATATGCATACCTTCTAGATTAAAATTATATTCACGATGACCTCTCTTGCGGTTCATAATTATTAGTTCTGTTTTCTCCGATGCTAAAGATAAATTTAAACTACCTAAGGCATTTTTTGCTCGCGTCCAGGTTTTTTGAATTAAATCTCTAAGAATAACAACGTTTTTTGCATCGAAAATTATCCCGGTATCGTCAGCATATCCTATTATTTTAACGTTAGGGCTCTCAATTGCATGCAGAACTTTATCATATGTTAGGTTCCAAAATAGAGGACCTAACAATGTTCCTTGTGGAATTCCGCCGTAAACCTTAATTTCATTATATTCAGCAACTGTGGGAAATTTAACACTTCTATCTTGTAAGTAATTTTTAATTGATTGTAGTAAGTAAGGAGGTATAGATTTAGTTTCGAGAACCTTTATGATGTGGTTCCATCTCAAGGTATTAAAAGCATTTTTAACATCTAATGTCATGAACGCGCACCAATGTTTGTTATTTATTATTTCTTTTGATTGTTCAAAGAGAGCATATAAGGCGTCCAGCGTACTTCTATATTTTCTGAAGCCATATTGTCTCGAATGAAGATTAGATATAGCCTCTATTTTTTCTAGTCGGCTTTTTATTATCGTTTCCCAGATTTTAGATAACCCACCCAAAATGCACAGAGGTCGAAACTCGCTACTTTTAATCCCCTTTTTGCCCGGTTTCTTAATGAGAACTAATCTCGCCTGTTTCCATTCGTATGGAATATATCCATATCGCAATGTAGTGTTGAATAGCTTCTTCATGTCTTCAACCTTATTCATTATCAGCCATTTTGATATGATCAACGGGACCCCGTCTGCACCAGGAGCTTTGTTAAACTTTACTGTTTCTGATATTGTATGCAATTCTTCGCTACTAACCAATTCAACTTCTTGTCCTTCTATTAAATTTTCTAGAATATTTGTTGCGGTTGTATCCTCTTCTGAGTTGGTAGTAATAAATAAGTCTGCCACAATTCGTGCGGTCTGACCGGAATCTATTGTACCACCTGTGTAATTACCTTTCAGTCTCCTCATTACAGCCTTGTAAGGTTGTCCCCATGGATCAGAATCGATTGATTCGAGTAGTTCGCTAGTTTTTAATTCTTTGCTTCTTTGTATTTCTATTTTAAGGTTTTTTCTGTTTAATTTATATACCTGTTGTGCTCTATAATAGTTAGTTTGGTCTCGATTTTTATTAATTTTTGTTAACTTCCTTCTAGATTTGTTTGTAATTTTAATTAGATTTTTAATTTTGTCATTCCACCAATATTTAGCTCTTTTATTTCCTATGTATGGTTTTTTAATTGGAATAGTTTGTTTTATTGTATCTAAAATTGCATTATTAAATTTTAATATCCATGAGGGATTCGGCGTTACATCTCTAAGATTACTTGTTGTGATTATGTCTTCATATTTTTCTTCAAAATCATTCCAATTAATCTTCTTTTCATCGTAGGGAAGAAAGACCGGTTTTGCAGCATGATTATTATTTTTAACTAATTCATGAATTACATACAAATGGTCAGAGGCAGAATACCAATCTAATGTTTTTGATGCTGTTATGTGAGCCATTAATGCGTCGTTTGCGAGAGCAATATCAATTTTTGAATATTTATTATTTTTCGAAAAAGTATAATCGCCTATTGTATCAATCACCGTTAGATTGTTTTGTATCGCGAATTGTAATATGCCTTTTCCTCTTGCATTTGTTTTATTATCACCCCATTCAATCGCTCTGGCATTGTAGTCGCCAGCAGCGAAAATATATTTAACATTGTATTTTTTACTTTTATTAATTGCTGCTTTCACATTATCTAATCTACTTAAAAATAATGAATATTCTATGTTTGGTGAGATATATACGCTAACTATGTAAGTATTTTTAATTTTTGCAGCTGCTATACCGGGAGCTGAAAACTCGGTACCATATGTATAACATGTGTCATTATTACCAGTGACCCAAATTGCTGCATCTCCTGAAGAATCTGGAATCCAATAAGGTTCCATTTTATACGGTTCTGATATTATTACTACATCAATGCCTAATACAACAGCTGTTTGTTGCATAATATCTTGTGCAATTTTGCACCTGTTTAGATTAATTTGTAAAATTTTTATGAATTTAACGCTCTAGCCTCCGCTAAATATTTCTTATAAATTGGACAATTGTAAGCACCTGTAACGTGTCTTATTTTATTACCTATTATTCCTTCCTTAGCACACACAATACATCTAGGTTCAGGGGCCAGGCACATGGATATATTATGATCACCATGGCCACATCTCCTACAGAGTTCAGTACCCGCAATTTCCGCTTTGCATACGCTGCTAAGATGTCCAAAGTGGTGGCACCTAAAGCAGCGCATAACTCTGGGAAGGTATCTAAAACTACACCTAGTTAAGCCTAGTTTTAGTTTATCTATTTTTTTTAGCTCGTTGGCTGCAAATTGCGTTAGTTCAACAATGGCAACCTGATTGCCATTTATGGTTGGTTTTAACATTTTAACAAGTACATCTTCGTCTTTTTTAGTATTTAACGCGTTTTGCATATCTTGTTTTAATTCGTCTTTGGTTAAAATGGGATCGATATCTTTTATTTCTATGGCTAGTTTGGTTTGTAAATGACGCGTGTCGAAATCAGAGCTCAGCTGTTCTCTTAGTTTATTAATTGTCTCCGTGATACCTTCTTTTTTAACAAATTCCATGATGATGTCACCGCTTCTAGTTTTACGTACTTTTTCCAGGTCTCTTAATTCGTTTCTGGCCTTAGTCACTACTTCTTTATACGTTTCCTCGTAGGTTTTATTTACACTTACTTTTATTATTACGGCCTCGTTTCTTCGCATTTTGTTTGGAAATACTGGTTTCTTCGGGGTCTTTTTGGCCATATCCGCGTAAGTTTGTCCGTCCGCTCGTTTCGTTGGTCTATTTCTATGGATAGTGATCCATTCATTTTCCGTTGAATGGGGAGGAAGAGGATTAATCGGCGAATTAAAGGAGCTGTTATTTACTTCAGTATCATGTCTGAGTGGTGTACGTCTAGTTTTTTTAACATAATTTTGTTCCGTAAGTGATGAAATTTCCTTCCTTTTGAAGCTTCTAATGTCTTCAATTATAGTTGGTTTTTTATATATGGGTGAGGTTTGGGTATCCTTTTCGCATATATCTTTAGGTAAATCGCGCACTGGGTTATCCTCGATGTATTGTTTATATTCTTCTTTAAGAGTTCTTAATTCATCGGAGATACTTTTTATTTTCTCTAGCAAAAGCATCATGTCCGTTCTTTTAACATGTCTAATATTAGCTGTAAGATCTTTCGTAAAGCGATAAATTTCGAGATTTTTCTTTTCTATGTCAGAAATGAGATCTCTGATCATTGTAGATTTATTCTCTTCATTATTCTGTATTGTATTTTGGTATATATTAAGGTGTTCTTTCTTTGATGCAACTCCGATTTCTTCTACATCTAAGTTATCCTGCTCGACGTATGATAGAGATTGCGCTATACTTAATTGCATTTCTTTATTTAATTCCCCTTGCATTTTACTCATCATCATCATGTAATATTTTTGCCGACGCATCGTGGTGGAAGGAGCGGGCAGCGACCGTAGCGGGTACACCCGAATTATATAAATTCCCCTCGGAACTCCGAGAGCCCACGGCTACTCTTTACCCCTCCGGAACGCACGGACGAGGGGCGCTCGCTCGTCAACCCGACACGGGGCTCCGACACCCCGTGCCCAACCACCACTACCTAGCCAAGGTGCCGTAGCGGTCGGTTCCAGGCTGCTCGCGACGGGGACATCTCGGTATAAATTATACAGGCAGGGACGCGTCACGGCGGGGAAAACAGCAGGCCCATCCACCATATCCATTACCTGCACCGTGGGCGTCCATGCCACTCCCGATGACCCGCCGGGAACAGTCAGCAATTATATTCTATTATACTGCTTTAGAGTAACATCCATATTCTACCATAAATTCTAAAATAATTATCTAACATAACCTAAATTAATAATTGTAAATTCTGCAGCCTAACCCAACTCACCAAAAAAAAGATGAACAGAAAAAAAAACAAAAATCCCAGAAGGATTCCTAACCTAATCTAACCCTTTTAGTCGCCTCTTACGACAGGCAGGGTATACCCTGGGTGTATTCTGACCCGCACCCAGACGGGGAATGACCCGCACCCAGACGGGGAATATATCCTAGCCTAAGGCAACCTAACATCTCGGATGTAATATTTTACAACATTCCTGGCATGTCGGTCCCTACTCCTCGGCGGAAACATTGTATACGTCTATAAGGATATATATCCTAGTCTAAGGCAACCTAGTATGTCAAATGTAATATTTTACAACATTCCTGGCGTGTCGTCGCCTGCTTCTCGATGGGGACATTATATAAATCTATAACCTTGTATATCCTAACCTAAAGCAGCCTAACATCTCGGATGTAATATTTCACAACATTCCCGACGCGTCGGCCCCTATTTTTCGGTGAGAACATTATATACATTTATAACGGTATATATCCTAGCCTAAGGCAACCTAACATCTCGGATGTAATAGTTGACAACATTCCTGGCGTGTCCGCCCGTACTTCTCGGTGGGAACATTATATACATCTATAACGTGATATATCCTAGCCTAAGGCTACATAACATGTCGAATGTAATATTTTACAACATTCCTGGCGTGTCGTCGCCTGCTTCTCGATGGGGACATTATAAACGTCTATAACGTTGTATATCCTAACCTAAAGCAACCTAACATCTGGGATGTAATATTTTACAAGATTCCTGGCATGTCGGTCCCCAAGTCTCGGTAGGAACATTATATACGTCTATAACGATATATATCCAAACCTAAGGGAACCTAACATCTCGGATGTAATATTTTACAACATTCCTGGCATGTCGGTCCCTACTTCTCGGTGGGAATATTATATACGTCTATAACGTTATATATCATAACCTAACGCAACCTAACATCTGGGATGTAATATTTTACAACATTCCTGGAGTGTCGTCGCCTACTTCTGGCTAGGGTCATAATATACATCTATAACGTTGTATATCCTAACCTAAGGCAACCTAACATCTCGGGAGTAATATTTTACAACATTCCTGACGCGTCGGCCCCTATTTTTCGGTGGGAACATTATATGCGTCTATAACGTTATATATCCTAGCCTAAGGATACCTAACATGTCGAATGTAATATTTTACAACATTCCTGGCGTGTCGTCGCCTACTTCTCGATGGGGACATTATATACATCTATAACATTGTATATCCTAACCTAAGTCAACCTAACATCTCGGATGTAATATTTTACAACATTCTGGCGTGTCGTCGCCTGCTTCTCGATGGGGAGATTATATACGTCTATAACGTTGTATATCCTAACCTAACGCAACCTAACATTTGGGATGTAATATTTTACAACATTCCTTGCATGTCGGTGCCTACGTCTCGGTGGGAACAGTATATACGTCTATAACGATATATATCCTAACCTAGGGCAACCTAACACCTCGGATGTAATAGTTGACAACATTCCTGGCGTGTAGGCCCGTACTTCTCGGTGGGAACATTGTATACGTCTATAACGTTGTATATCCTAACCTAACGCAACCTAACATTTGGGATGTAATATTTTACAACATTCCTGGCATGTCGGTCCCTACTCCTCGGCGGAAACATTGTATACGTCTATAACGATATATATCCTAGTCTAAGGCAACCTAGTATGTCAAATGTAATATTTTACAACATTCCTGGCGTGTCGTCGCCTGCTTCTCGATGGGGACATTATATAAATCTATAACCTTGTATATCCTAACCTAAAGCAGCCTAACATCTCGGATGTAATATTTCACAACATTCCTGGCATGTCGGTCCCTACTTCTCGGTGGAAACATTGTATACGTCTATAACGATATATATGCTAACCTAAGGCAAACTAACATCTCGGATGTAATAGTTGACAACATTCCAGGCGTGTAAGCCCGTACTTCTCGGTGGGAACATTATATACGTCTATAACGCATTATATCCTAGCCTAAGGCGACCTAGCATGTCGAATGTAATATTTTACAACATTCCTGGCCTGTCGTCTCCTGCTCCACGATGGGGACATTATATACGTCTATAACGTTATATGTCATAACCTAAGGCAACCTAACATCTCGGAAGTAATATTTTACAACATTCCTGGCATATGGGTCCCTACTTCTCGGTGGAAACATTGTATACGTCTATAACGATATATATGCTAGCCTAAGGCAACCTAACATCTCGGATGTAATATTTTACAACATTCCTGGCGTGTCGTCGCCTACTTCTCGATGGGAACATTATATACGTCGATAACGTTATATATCCTAGCCTAAGGCAACCTAACATGTCGAATGTAATATTTTACAACATTCCTGGCGTGTCTTCGCCTACTTCTCGATGGGGACATTATATACATCTATAACATTGTATATCCTAACCCAAGGCAACCTAACATCTTGGATGGAATATTTTACAACATTCCTGGTGTGTCGTTGCCTGCTTCTCGATGGGGACATTATATACGTCTATAACGTTGTATATCCTAACCTACCGCAACCAAACATCTCGGATGTAATATTTTACAACATTCCTGGCATGTCGGTCCCTACTTCTCGGTGGGAATATTATATACGTCTATAACGTTATATATCATAACCTAAGGCAACCTAACATCTCGGGTGTAATATTTTACAACATTCCTGGCATATCGGTCCCTACTTCTCGGTGGAAACATTGTATACGTCTATAACGATATATATCCTAGCCTAAGGCAACCTAACATCTCGGATGTAATATTTTACAACATTCCTGGCGTGTCGTCGCCTACTTCTCGATGGGAACATTATATACGTCGATAACGTTATATATCCTAGCCTAAGGCAACCTAACATCTCGGATGTAATATTTTACAACATTCCTGGCATGTCGGTCCCTACTCCTCGGCGGAAACATTGTATACGTCTATAACGATATATATCCTAGTCTAAGGCATCCTAGTATGTCAAATGTAATATTTTACAACATTCCTGGCGTGTCGTCGCCTGCTTCTCGATGGGGACATTATATAAATCTATAACCTTGTATATCCTAACCTAAAGCAGCCTAACATCTCGGATGTAATATTTCACAACATTCCTGGCATGTCGGTCCCTACTTCTCGGTGGAAACATTGTATACGTCTATAACGATATATATGCTAACCTAAGGCAAACTAACATCTCGGATGTAATAGTTGACAACATTCCAGGCGTGTAAGCCCGTACTTCTCGGTGGGAACATTATATACGTCTATAACGCATTATATCCTAGCCTAAGGCGACCTAGCATGTCGAATGTAATATTTTACAACATTCCTGGCCTGTCGTCTCCTGCTCCACGATGGGGACATTATATACGTCTATAACGTTATATGTCATAACCTAAGGCAACCGAACATCTGGGATGTAATATTTTACAACATTCCTGGGATATGGGTCCCTACTTCTCGGTGGAAACATTGTATACGTCTATAACGATATATATGCTAGCCTAAGGCAACCTAACATCTCGGATGTAATATTTTACAACATTCCTGGCGTGTCGTCGCCTACTTCTCGATGGGAACATTATATACGTCGATAACGTTATATATCCTAGCCTAAGGCAACCTAACATGTCGAATGTAATATTTTACAACATTCCTGGCGTGTCTTCGCCTACTTCTCGATGGGGACATTATATACATCTATAACATTGTATATCCTAACCCAAGGCAACCTAACATCTTGGATGGAATATTTTACAACATTCCTGGTGTGTCGTTGCCTGCTTCTCGATGGGGACATTATATACGTCTATAACGTTGTATATCCTAACCTACCGCAACCAAACATCTCGGATGTAATATTTTACAACATTCCTGGCATGTCGGTCCCTACTTCTCGGTGGGAATATTATATACGTCTATAACGTTATATATCATAACCTAAGGCAACCTAACATCTCGGGTGTAATATTTTACAACATTCCTGGCATATCGGTCCCTACTTCTCGGTGGAAACATTGTATACGTCTATAACGATATATATCCTAGCCTAAGGCAACCTAACATCTCGGATGTAATATTTTACAACATTCCTGGCGTGTCGTCGCCTACTTCTCGATGGGAACATTATATACGTCGATAACGTTATATATCCTAGCCTAAGGCAACCTAACATCTCGGATGTAATATTTTACAACATTCCTGGCATGTCGGTCCCTACTCCTCGGCGGAAACATTGTATACGTCTATAACGATATATATCCTAGTCTAAGGCATCCTAGTATGTCAAATGTAATATTTTACAACATTCCTGGCGTGTCGTCGCCTGCTTCTCGATGGGGACATTATATAAATCTATAACCTTGTATATCCTAACCTAAAGCAGCCTAACATCTCGGATGTAATATTTCACAACATTCCTGGCATGTCGGTCCCTACTTCTCGGTGGAAACATTGTATACGTCTATAACGATATATATGCTAACCTAAGGCAAACTAACATCTCGGATGTAATAGTTGACAACATTCCAGGCGTGTAAGCCCGTACTTCTCGGTGGGAACATTATATACGTCTATAACGCATTATATCCTAGCCTAAGGCGACCTAGCATGTCGAATGTAATATTTTACAACATTCCTGGCCTGTCGTCTCCTGCTCCACGATGGGGACATTATATACGTCTATAACGTTATATGTCATAACCTAAGGCAACCGAACATCTGGGATGTAATATTTTACAACATTCCTGGGATATGGGTCCCTACTTCTCGGTGGAAACATTGTATACGTCTTTAACGATATATATCCTAGCCTAAGGCAACCTAACATCTCGGAAGTAATGTTTTACAACATTCCTTGCGTGTCGTCGCCTACTTCTCGATGGGAACATTATATACGTCGATAACGTTATATATCCTAGCCTAAGGCAACCCAACATGTCGAATGTAATATTTTACAACATTCCTGGCGTGTCTTCGCCTACTTCTCGATGGGGACATTATATACATCTATAACATTGTATATCCTAACCCAAGGCAACCTAACATCTTGGATGGAATATTTTACAACATTCCTGGTGTGTCGTTGCCTGCTTCTCGATGGGGACATTATATACGTCTATAACGTAGTATATCCTAACCTACCGCAACCAAACATCTCGGATGTAATATTTTACAACATTCCTGGCATGTCGGTCCCTACTTCTCAGTGGGAATATTATATACGTCTATAACGTTATATATCATAACCTAAGGCAACCTAACATCTCGGATGTAATATTTTACAACATTCCTGGCATATCGGTCCCTACTTCTCGGTGGGAATATTATATACGTCTATAACGTTATATATCATAACCTAAGGCAACCTAACATCTCGGATGTAATATTTTACAACATTCCTGGGATATGGGTCCCTACTTCTCGGTGGAAACATTGTATACGTCTTTAACGATATATATCCTAGCCTAAGGCAACCTAACATCTCGGAAGTAATGTTTTACAACATTCCTTGCGTGTCGTCGCCTACTTCTCGATGGGAACATTATATACGTCGATAACGTTATATATCCTAGCCTAAGGCAACCCAACATGTCGAATGTAATATTTTACAACATTCCTGGCGTGTCTTCGCCTACTTCTCGATGGGGACATTATATACATCTATAACATTGTATATCCTAACCCAAGGCAACCTAACATCTTGGATGGAATATTTTACAACATTCCTGGTGTGTCGTTGCCTGCTTCTCGATGGGGACATTATATACGTCTATAACGTAGTATATCCTAACCTACCGCAACCAAACATCTCGGATGTAATATTTTACAACATTCCTGGCATGTCGGTCCCTACTTCTCGGTGGGAATATTATATACGTCTATAACGTTATATATCATAACCTAAGGCAACCTAACATCTCGGATGTAATATTTTACAACATTCCTGGCATATCGGTCCCTACTTCTCGGTGGGAATATTATATACGTCTATAACGTTATATATCATAACCTAAGGCAACCTAACATCTCGGAAGTAATATTTTACAACATTCCTGGCATATCGGTCCCTACTTCTCGGTGGAAACATTGTATACGCCTATAACGATATATATCCTAGCCTAAGGCAACCTAACATCTCGGATGTAATATTTTACAACATTCCTGGCGTGTCGTCGCCTACTTCTGGATGGGGTCATTATATACATCTATAACGTTGTATATCCTAACCTAAGGGAACCTAACACCTCGGGTGTAATATTTTACAACATTCCCGACGCGTCGGCCCCTATTTTTCGGTGAGAACATTATATACATTTATAACGGTATATATCCTAGCCTAAGGCAACCTAACATCTCGGATGTAATAGTTGACAACATTAATGGCGTGTCCGCCCGTACTTCTCGGTGGGAACATTATATACGTCTATAACGTGATATATCCTAGCCTAAGGCTACATAACATGTCGAATGTAATATTTTACAACATTCCTGGCGTGTCGTCGCCTGCTTCTCGATGGGGACATTATATACGTCTATAACGTTGTATATCCTAACCTAAAGCAACCTAACATCTGGGATGTAATATTTTACAAGATTCCTGGCATGTCGGTCCCCAAGTCTCGGTAGGAACATTATATACGTCTATAACGATATATATCCAAACCTAAGGGAACCTAACATCTCGGATATAATATTTTACAACATTCCTGGGATGTCGGTCCCTACTTCTCGGTGGGAATATTATATACGTCTATAACGTTATATATCATAACCTAAGGCAACCTAACATCTCGGAAGTAATATTTTACAACATTCCTGGCATATGGGTCCCTACTTCTCGGTGGAAACATTGTATACGTCTATAACGATATATATGCTAGCCTAAGGCAACCTAACATCTCGGATGTAATATTTTACAACATTCCTGGCGTGTCGTCGCCTACTTCTCGATGGGAACATTATATACGTCGATAACGTTATATATCCTAGCCTAAGGCAACCTAACATGTCGAATGTAATATTTTACAACATTCCTGGCGTGTCTTCGCCTACTTCTCGATGGGGACATTATATACATCTATAACATTGTATATCCTAACCCAAGGCAACCTAACATCTTGGATGGAATATTTTACAACATTCCTGGTGTGTCGTTGCCTGCTTCTCGATGGGAACATTATATACGTCTATAACGTTGTATATCCTAACCTACCGCAACCAAACATCTCGGATGTAATATTTTACAACATTCCTGGCATGTCGGTCCCTACTTCTCGGTGGGAATATTATATACGTCTATAACGTTATATATCATAACCTAAGGCAACCTAACATCTCGGGTGTAATATTTTACAACATTCCTGGCATATCGGTCCCTACTTCTCGGTGGAAACATTGTATACGTCTATAACGATATATATCCTAGCCTAAGGCAACCTAACATCTCGGATGTAATATTTTACAACATTCCTGGCGTGTCGTCGCCTACTTCTCGATGGGAACATTATATACGTCGATAACGTTATATATCCTAGCCTAAGGCAACCTAACATCTCGGATGTAATATTTTACAACATTCCTGGCATGTCGGTCCCTACTCCTCGGCGGAAACATTGTATACGTCTATAACGATATATATCCTAGTCTAAGGCAACCTAGTATGTCAAATGTAATATTTTACAACATTCCTGGCGTGTCGTCGCCTGCTTCTCGATGGGGACATTATATAAATCTATAACCTTGTATATCCTAACCTAAAGCAGCCTAACATCTCGGATGTAATATTTCACAACATTCCTGGCATGTCGGTCCCTACTTCTCGGTGGAAACATTGTATACGTCTATAACGATATATATGCTAACCTAAGGCAAACTAACATCTCGGATGTAATAGTTGACAACATTCCAGGCGTGTAAGCCCGTACTTCTCGGTGGGAACATTATATACGTCTATAACGCATTATATCCTAGCCTAAGGCGACCTAGCATGTCGAATGTAATATTTTACAACATTCCTGGCCTGTCGTCTCCTGCTCCACGATGGGGACATTATATACGTCTATAACGTTATATGTCATAACCTAAGGCAACCGAACATCTGGGATGTAATATTTTACAACATTCCTGGGATATGGGTCCCTACTTCTCGGTGGAAACATTGTATACGTCTTTAACGATATATATCCTAGCCTAAGGCAACCTAACATCTCGGAAGTAATGTTTTACAACATTCCTTGCGTGTCGTCGCCTACTTCTCGATGGGAACATTATATACGTCGATAACGTTATATATCCTAGCCTAAGGCAACCCAACATGTCGAATGTAATATTTTACAACATTCCTGGCGTGTCTTCGCCTACTTCTCGATGGGGACATTATATACATCTATAACATTGTATATCCTAACCCAAGGCAACCTAACATCTTGGATGGAATATTTTACAACATTCCTGGTGTGTCGTTGCCTGCTTCTCGATGGGGACATTATATACGTCTATAACGTAGTATATCCTAACCTACCGCAACCAAACATCTCGGATGTAATATTTTACAACATTCCTGGCATGTCGGTCCCTACTTCTCAGTGGGAATATTATATACGTCTATAACGTTATATATCATAACCTAAGGCAACCTAACATCTCGGATGTAATATTTTACAACATTCCTGGCATATCGGTCCCTACTTCTCGGTGGGAATATTATATACGTCTATAACGTTATATATCATAACCTAAGGCAACCTAACATCTCGGATGTAATATTTTACAACATTCCTGGCATATCGGTCCCTACTTCTCGGTGGAAACATTGTATACGCCTATAACGATATATATCCTAGCCTAAGGCAACCTAACATCTCGGATGTAATGTTTTACAACATTCCTGGCGTGTCGTCGCCTACTTCTCGATGGGAACATTATATACGTCGATAACGTTATATATCCTAGCCTAAGGCAACCTAACATGTCGAATGTAATATTTTACAACATTCCTGGCGTGTCTTCGCCTACTTCTCGATGGGGACATTATATACATCTATAACATTGTATATCCTAACCCAAGGCAACCTAACATCTTGGATGGAATATTTTACAACATTCCTGGTGTGTCGTTGCCTGCTTCTCGATGCGGACATTATATACGTCTATAACGTAGTATATCCTAACCTACCGCAACCAAACATCTCGGATGTAATATTTTACAACATTCCTGGCATGTCGGTCCCTACTTCTCGGTGGGAATATTATATACGTCTATAACGTTATATATCATAACCTAAGGCAACCTAACATCTCGGATGTAATATTTTACAACATTCCTGGCATATCGGTCCCTACTTCTCGGTGGGAATATTATATACGTCTATAACGTTATATATCATAACCTAAGGCAACCTAACATCTCGGATGTAATATTTTACAACATTCCTGGCATATCGGTCCCTACTTCTCGGTGGAAACATTGTATACGCCTATAACGATATATATCCTAGCCTAAGGCAACCTAACATCTCGGATGTAATATTTTACAACATTCCTGGCGTGTCGTCGCCTACTTCTGGATGGGGTCATTATATACATCTATAACGTTGTATATCCTAACCTAAGGGAACCTAACACCTCGGGTGTAATATTTTACAACATTCCCGACGCGTCGGCCCCTATTTTTCGGTGAGAACATTATATACATTTATAACGGTATATATCCTAGCCTAAGGCAACCTAACATCTCGGATGTAATAGTTGACAACATTAATGGCGTGTCCGCCCGTACTTCTCGGTGGGAACATTATATACGTCTATAACGTGATATATCCCAGCCTAAGGCTACATAACATGTCGAATGTAATATTTTACAACATTCCTGGCGTGTCGTCGCCTGCTTCTCGATGGGGACATTATATACGTCTATAACGTTGTATATCCTAACCTAAAGCAACCTAACATCTGGGATGTAATATTTTACAAGATTCCTGGCATGTCGGTCCCCAAGTCTCGGTAGGAACATTATATACGTCTATAACGATATATATCCAAACCTAAGGGAACCTAACATCTCGGATATAATATTTTACAACATTCCTGGGATGTCGGTCCCTACTTCTCGGTGGGAATATTATATACGTCTATAACGTTATATATCATAACCTAAGGCAACCTAACATCTCGGAAGTAATATTTTACAACATTCCTGGCATATGGGTCCCTACTTCTCGGTGGAAACATTGTATACGTCTATAACGATATATATGCTAGCCTAAGGCAACCTAACATCTCGGATGTAATATTTTACAACATTCCTGGCGTGTCGTCGCCTACTTCTCGATGGGAACATTATATACGTCGATAACGTTATATATCCTAGCCTAAGGCAACCTAACATGTCGAATGTAATATTTTACAACATTCCTGGCGTGTCTTCGCCTACTTCTCGATGGGGACATTATATACATCTATAACATTGTATATCCTTACCCAAGGCAACCTAACATCTTGGATGGAATATTTTACAACATTCCTGGTGTGTCGTTGCCTGCTTCTCGATGGGGACATTATATACGTCTATAACGTTGTATATCCTAACCTACCGCAACCAAACATCTCGGATGTAATATTTTACAACATTCCTGGCATGTCGGTCCCTACTTCTCGGTGGGAATATTATATACGTCTATAACGTTATATATCATAACCTAAGGCAACCTAACATCTCGGGTGTAATATTTTACAACATTCCTGGCATATCGGTCCCTACTTCTCGGTGGAAACATTGTATACGTCTATAACGATATATATCCTAGCCTAAGGCAACCTAACATCTCGGATGTAATATTTTACAACATTCCTGGCGTGTCGTCGCCTACTTCTCGATGGGAACATTATATACGTCGATAACGTTATATATCCTAGCCTAAGGCAACCTAACATCTCGGATGTAATATTTTACAACATTCCTGGCATGTCGGTCCCTACTCCTCGGCGGAAACATTGTATACGTCTATAACGATATATATCCTAGTCTAAGGCAACCTAGTATGTCAAATGTAATATTTTACAACATTCCTGGCGTGTCGTCGCCTGCTTCTCGATGGGGACATTATATAAATCTATAACCTTGTATATCCTAACCTAAAGCAGCCTAACATCTCGGATGTAATATTTCACAACATTCCTGGCATGTCGGTCCCTACTTCTCGGTGGAAACATTGTATACGTCTATAACGATATATATGCTAACCTAAGGCAAACTAACATCTCGGATGTAATAGTTGACAACATTCCAGGCGTGTAAGCCCGTACTTCTCGGTGGGAACATTATATACGTCTATAACGCATTATATCCTAGCCTAAGGCGACCTAGCATGTCGAATGTAATATTTTACAACATTCCTGGCCTGTCGTCTCCTGCTCCACGATGGGGACATTATATACGTCTATAACGTTATATGTCATAACCTAAGGCAACCGAACATCTGGGATGTAATATTTTACAACATTCCTGGGATATGGGTCCCTACTTCTCGGTGGAAACATTGTATACGTCTTTAACGATATATATCCTAGCCTAAGGCAACCTAACATCTCGGAAGTAATGTTTTACAACATTCCTTGCGTGTCGTCGCCTACTTCTCGATGGGAACATTATATACGTCGATAACGTTATATATCCTAGCCTAAGGCAACCCAACATGTCGAATGTAATATTTTACAACATTCCTGGCGTGTCTTCGCCTACTTCTCGATGGGGACATTATATACATCTATAACATTGTATATCCTAACCCAAGGCAACCTAACATCTTGGATGGAATATTTTACAACATTCCTGGTGTGTCGTTGCCTGCTTCTCGATGGGGACATTATATACGTCTATAACGTAGTATATCCTAACCTACCGCAACCAAACATCTCGGATGTAATATTTTACAACATTCCTGGCATGTCGGTCCCTACTTCTCAGTGGGAATATTATATACGTCTATAACGTTATATATCATAACCTAAGGCAACCTAACATCTCGGATGTAATATTTTACAACATTCCTGGCATATCGGTCCCTACTTCTCGGTGGGAATATTATATACGTCTATAACGTTATATATCATAACCTAAGGCAACCTAACATCTCGGATGTAATATTTTACAACATTCCTGGCATATCGGTCCCTACTTCTCGGTGGAAACATTGTATACGCCTATAACGATATATATCCTAGCCTAAGGCAACCTAACATCTCGGATGTAATGTTTTACAACATTCCTGGCGTGTCGTCGCCTACTTCTCGATGGGAACATTATATACGTCGATAACGTTATATATCCTAGCCTAAGGCAACCTAACATGTCGAATGTAATATTTTACAACATTCCTGGCGTGTCTTCGCCTACTTCTCGATGGGGACATTATATACATCTATAACATTGTATATCCTAACCCAAGGCAACCTAACATCTTGGATGGAATATTTTACAACATTCCTGGTGTGTCGTTGCCTGCTTCTCGATGGGGACATTATATACGTCTATAACGTAGTATATCCTAACCTACCGCAACCAAACATCTCGGATGTAATATTTTACAACATTCCTGGCATGTCGGTCCCTACTTCTCGGTGGGAATATTATATACGTCTATAACGTTATATATCATAACCTAAGGCAACCTAACATCTCGGATGTAATATTTTACAACATTCCTGGCATATCGGTCCCTACTTCTCGGTGGGAATATTATATACGTCTATAACGTTATATATCATAACCTAAGGCAACCTAACATCTCGGATGTAATATTTTACAACATTCCTGGCATATCGGTCCCTACTTCTCGGTGGAAACATTGTATACGCCTATAACGATATATATCCTAGCCTAAGGCAACCTAACATCTCGGATGTAATATTTTACAACATTCCTGGCGTGTCGTCGCCTACTTCTGGATGGGGTCATTATATACATCTATAACGTTGTATATCCTAACCTAAGGGAACCTAACACCTCGGGTGTAATATTTTACAACATTCCCGACGCGTCGGCCCCTATTTTTCGGTGAGAACATTATATACATTTATAACGGTATATATCCTAGCCTAAGGCAACCTAACATCTCGGATGTAATAGTTGACAACATTAATGGCGTGTCCGCCCGTACTTCTCGGTGGGAACATTATATACGTCTATAACGTGATATATCCTAGCCTAAGGCTACATAACATGTCGAATGTAATATTTTACAACATTCCTGGCGTGTCGTCGCCTGCTTCTCGATGGGGACATTATATACGTCTATAACGTTGTATATCCTAACCTAAAGCAACCTAACATCTGGGATGTAATATTTTACAAGATTCCTGGCATGTCGGTCCCCAAGTCTCGGTAGGAACATTATATACGTCTATAACGATATATATCCAAACCTAAGGGAACCTAACATCTCGGATATAATATTTTACAACATTCCTGGGATGTCGGTCCCTACTTCTCGGTGGGAATATTATATACGTCTATAACGTTATATATCATAACCTAAGGCAACCTAACATCTCGGAAGTAATATTTTACAACATTCCTGGCATATGGGTCCCTACTTCTCGGTGGAAACATTGTATACGTCTATAACGATATATATGCTAGCCTAAGGCAACCTAACATCTCGGATGTAATATTTTACAACATTCCTGGCGTGTCGTCGCCTACTTCTCGATGGGAACATTATATACGTCGATAACGTTATATATCCTAGCCTAAGGCAACCTAACATGTCGAATGTAATATTTTACAACATTCCTGGCGTGTCTTCGCCTACTTCTCGATGGGGACATTATATACATCTATAACATTGTATATCCTTACCCAAGGCAACCTAACATCTTGGATGGAATATTTTACAACATTCCTGGTGTGTCGTTGCCTGCTTCTCGATGGGGACATTATATACGTCTATAACGTTGTATATCCTAACCTACCGCAACCAAACATCTCGGATGTAATATTTTACAACATTCCTGGCATGTCGGTCCCTACTTCTCGGTGGGAATATTATATACGTCTATAACGTTATATATCATAACCTAAGGCAACCTAACATCTCGGGTGTAATATTTTACAACATTCCTGGCATATCGGTCCCTACTTCTCGGTGGAAACATTGTATACGTCTATAACGATATATATCCTAGCCTAAGGCAACCTAACATCTCGGATGTAATATTTTACAACATTCCTGGCGTGTCGTCGCCTACTTCTCGATGGGAACATTATATACGTCGATAACGTTATATATCCTAGCCTAAGGCAACCTAACATCTCGGATGTAATATTTTACAACATTCCTGGCATGTCGGTCCCTACTCCTCGGCGGAAACATTGTATACGTCTATAACGATATATATCCTGGTCTAAGGCAACCTAGTATGTCAAATGTAATATTTTACAACATTCCTGGCGTGTCGTCGCCTGCTTCTCGATGGGGACATTATATAAATCTATAACCTTGTATATCCTAACCTAAAGCAGCCTAACATCTCGGATGTAATATTTCACAACATTCCTGGCATGTCGGTCCCTACTTCTCGGTGGAAACATTGTATACGTCTATAACGATATATATGCTAACCTAAGGCAAACTAACATCTCGGATGTAATAGTTGACAACATTCCAGGCGTGTAAGCCCGTACTTCTCGGTGGGAACATTATATACGTCTATAACGCATTATATCCTAGCCTAAGGCGACCTAGCATGTCGAATGTAATATTTTACAACATTCCTGGCCTGTCGTCTCCTGCTCCACGATGGGGACATTATATACGTCTATAACGTTATATGTCATAACCTAAGGCAACCGAACATCTGGGATGTAATATTTTACAACATTCCTGGGATATGGGTCCCTACTTCTCGGTGGAAACATTGTATACGTCTTTAACGATATATATCCTAGCCTAAGGCAACCTAACATCTCGGAAGTAATGTTTTACAACATTCCTTGCGTGTCGTCGCCTACTTCTCGATGGGAACATTATATACGTCGATAACGTTATATATCCTAGCCTAAGGCAACCCAACATGTCGAATGTAATATTTTACAACATTCCTGGCGTGTCTTCGCCTACTTCTCGATGGGGACATTATATACATCTATAACATTGTATATCCTAACCCAAGGCAACCTAACATCTTGGATGGAATATTTTACAACATTCCTGGTGTGTCGTTGCCTGCTTCTCGATGGGGACATTATATACGTCTATAACGTAGTATATCCTAACCTACCGCAACCAAACATCTCGGATGTAATATTTTACAACATTCCTGGCATGTCGGTCCCTACTTCTCAGTGGGAATATTATATACGTCTATAACGTTATATATCATAACCTAAGGCAACCTAACATCTCGGATGTAATATTTTACAACATTCCTGGCATATCGGTCCCTACTTCTCGGTGGGAATATTATATACGTCTATAACGTTATATATCATAACCTAAGGCAACCTAACATCTCGGATGTAATATTTTACAACATTCCTGGCATATCGGTCCCTACTTCTCGGTGGAAACATTGTATACGCCTATAACGATATATATCCTAGCCTAAGGCAACCTAACATCTCGGATGTAATATTTTACAACATTCCTGGCGTGTCGTCGCCTACTTCTGGATGGGGTCATTATATACATCTATAACGTTGTATATCCTAACCTAAGGGAACCTAACACCTCGGGTGTAATATTTTACAACATTCCCGACGCGTCGGCCCCTATTGTTCGGTGAGAACGTTATATACATTTATAACGGTATATATCCTAGCCTAAGGCAACCTAACATCTCGGATGTAATAGTTGACAACATTAATGGCGTGTCCGCCCGTACTTCTCGGTGGGAACATTATATACGTCGATAACGTTATATATCCTAGCCTAAGGCAACCCAACATGTCGAATGTAATATTTTACAACATTCCTGGCGTGTCTTCGCCTACTTCTCGATGGGGACATTATATACATCTATAACATTGTATATCCTAACCCAAGGCAACCTAACATCTTGGATGGAATATTTTACAACATTCCTGGTGTGTCGTTGCCTGCTTCTCGATGGGGACATTATATACGTCTATAACGTAGTATATCCTAACCTACCGCAACCAAACATCTCGGATGTAATATTTTACAACATTCCTGGCATGTCGGTCCCTACTTCTCGGTGGGAATATTATATACGTCTATAACGTTATATATCATAACCTAAGGCAACCTAACATCTCGGATGTAATATTTTACAACATTCCTGGCATATCGGTCCCTACTTCTCGGTGGAAACATTGTATACGCCTATAACGATATATATCCTAGCCTAAGGCAACCTAACATCTCGGATGTAATATTTTACAACATTCCTGGCGTGTCGTCGCCTACTTCTGGATGGGGTCATTATATACATCTATAACGTTGTATATCCTAACCTAAGGGAACCTAACACCTCGGGTGTAATATTTTACAACATTCCCGACGCGTCGGCCCCTATTTTTCGGTGAGAACATTATATACATTTATAACGGTATATATCCTAGCCTAAGGCAACCTAACATCTCGGATGTAATAGTTGACAACATTAATGGCGTGTCCGCCCGTACTTCTCGGTGGGAACATTATATACGTCTATAACGTGATATATCCTAGCCTAAGGCTACATAACATGTCGAATGTAATATTTTACAACATTCCTGGCGTGTCGTCGCCTGCTTCTCGATGGGGACATTATATACGTCTATAACGTTGTATATCCTAACCTAAAGCAACCTAACATCTGGGATGTAATATTTTACAAGATTCCTGGCATGTCGGTCCCCAAGTCTCGGTAGGAACATTATATACGTCTATAACGATATATATCCAAACCTAAGGGAACCTAACATCTCGGATATAATATTTTACAACATTCCTGGGATGTCGGTCCCTACTTCTCGGTGGAAACATTGTATACGTCTATAACGATATATATGCTAGCCTAAGGCAACCTAACATCTCGGATGTAATATTTTACAACATTCCTGGCGTGTCGTCGCCTACTTCTCGATGGGAACATTATATACGTCGATAACGTTATATATCCTAGCCAAAGGCAACCTAACATGTCGAATGTAATATTTTACAACATTCCTGGCGTGTCTTCGCCTACTTCTCGATGGGGACATTATATACATCTATAACATTGTATATCCTAACCCAAGGCAACCTAACATCTTGGATGGAATATTTTACAACATTCCTGGTGTGTCGTTGCCTGCTTCTCGATGGGGACATTATATACGTCTATAACGTTGTATATCCTAACCTACCGCAACCAAACATCTCGGATGTAATATTTTACAACATTCCTGGCATGTCGGTCCCTACTTCTCGGTGGGAATATTATATACGTCTATAACGTTATATATCATAACCTAAGGCAACCTAACATCTCGGGTGTAATATTTTACAACATTCCTGGCATATCGGTCCCTACTTCTCGGTGGAAACATTGTATACGTCTATAACGATATATATCCTAGCCTAAGGCAACCTAACATCTCGGATGTAATATTTTACAACATTCCTGGCGTGTCGTCGCCTACTTCTCGATGGGAACATTATATACGTCGATAACGTTATATATCCTAGCCTAAGGCAACCTAACATCTCGGATGTAATATTTTACAACATTCCTGGCATGTCGGTCCCTACTCCTCGGCGGAAACATTGTATACGTCTATAACGATATATATCCTAGTCTAAGGCAACCTAGTATGTCAAATGTAATATTTTACAACATTCCTGGCGTGTCGTCGCCTGCTTCTCGATGGGGACATTATATAAATCTATAACCTTGTATATCCTAACCTAAAGCAGCCTAACATCTCGGATGTAATATTTCACAACATTCCTGGCATGTCGGTCCCTACTTCTCGGTGGAAACATTGTATACGTCTATAACGATATATATGCTAACCTAAGGCAAACTAACATCTCGGATGTAATAGTTGACAACATTCCAGGCGTGTAAGCCCGTACTTCTCGGTGGGAACATTATATACGTCTATAACGCATTATATCCTAGCCTAAGGCGACCTAGCATGTCGAATGTAATATTTTACAACATTCCTGGCCTGTCGTCTCCTGCTCCACGATGGGGACATTATATACGTCTATAACGTTATATGTCATAACCTAAGGCAACCGAACATCTGGGATGTAATATTTTACAACATTCCTGGGATATGGGTCCCTACTTCTCGGTGGAAACATTGTATACGTCTTTAACGATATATATCCTAGCCTAAGGCAACCTAACATCTCGGAAGTAATGTTTTACAACATTCCTTGCGTGTCGTCGCCTACTTCTCGATGGGAACATTATATACGTCGATAACGTTATATATCCTAGCCTAAGGCAACCCAACATGTCGAATGTAATATTTTACAACATTCCTGGCGTGTCTTCGCCTACTTCTCGATGGGGACATTATATACATCTATAACATTGTATATCCTAACCCAAGGCAACCTAACATCTTGGATGGAATATTTTACAACATTCCTGGTGTGTCGTTGCCTGCTTCTCGATGGGGACATTATATACGTCTATAACGTAGTATATCCTAACCTACCGCAACCAAACATCTCGGATGTAATATTTTACAACATTCCTGGCATGTCGGTCCCTACTTCTCAGTGGGAATATTATATACGTCTATAACGTTATATATCATAACCTAAGGCAACCTAACATCTCGGATGTAATATTTTACAACATTCCTGGCGTGTCGTCGCCTACTTCTCGATGGGAACATTATATACGTCGATAACGTTATATATCCTAGCCTAAGGCAACCTAACATGTCGAATGTAATATTTTACAACATTCCTGGCGTGTCTTCGCCTACTTCTCGATGGGGACATTATATACATCTATAACATTGTATATCCTAACCCAAGGCAACCTAACATCTTGGATGGAATATTTTACAACATTCCTGGTGTGTCGTTGCCTGCTTCTCGATGGGGACATTATATACGTCTATAACGTAGTATATCCTAACCTACCGCAACCAAACATCTCGGATGTAATATTTTACAACATTCCTGGCATGTCGGTCCCTACTTCTCGGTGGGAATATTATATACGTCTATAACGTTATATATCATAACCTAAGGCAACCTAACATCTCGGATGTAATATTTTACAACATTCCTGGCATATCGGTCCCTACTTCTCGGTGGGAATATTATATACGTCTATAACGTTATATATCATAACCTAAGGCAACCTAACATCTCGGATGTAATATTTTACAACATTCCTGGCATATCGGTCCCTACTTCTCGGTGGAAACATTGTATACGCCTATAACGATATATATCCTAGCCTAAGGCAACCTAACATCTCGGATGTAATATTTTACAACATTCCTGGCGTGTCGTCGCCTACTTCTGGATGGGGTCATTATATACATCTATAACGTTGTATATCCTAACCTAAGGGAACCTAACACCTCGGGTGTAATATTTTACAACATTCCCGACGCGTCGGCCCCTATTTTTCGGTGAGAACATTATATACATTTATAACGGTATATATCCTAGCCTAAGGCAACCTAACATCTCGGATGTAATAGTTGACAACATTAATGGCGTGTCCGCCCGTACTTCTCGGTGGGAACATTATATACGTCTATAACGTGATATATCCTAGCCTAAGGCTACATAACATGTCGAATGTAATATTTTACAACATTCCTGGCGTGTCGTCGCCTGCTTCTCGATGGGGACATTATATACGTCTATAACGTTGTATATCCTAACCTAAAGCAACCTAACATCTGGGATGTAATATTTTACAAGATTCCTGGCATGTCGGTCCCCAAGTCTCGGTAGGAACATTATATACGTCTATAACGATATATATCCAAACCTAAGGGAACCTAACATCTCGGATATAATATTTTACAACATTCCTGGGATGTCGGTCCCTACTTCTCGGTGGAAACATTGTATACGTCTATAACGATATATATGCTAGCCTAAGGCAACCTAACATCTCGGATGTAATATTTTACAACATTCCTGGCGTGTCGTCGCCTACTTCTCGATGGGAACATTATATACGTCGATAACGTTATATATCCTAGCCAAAGGCAACCTAACATGTCGAATGTAATATTTTACAACATTCCTGGCGTGTCTTCGCCTACTTCTCGATGGGGACATTATATACATCTATAACATTGTATATCCTAACCCAAGGCAACCTAACATCTTGGATGGAATATTTTACAACATTCCTGGTGTGTCGTTGCCTGCTTCTCGATGGGGACATTATATACGTCTATAACGTTGTATATCCTAACCTACCGCAACCAAACATCTCGGATGTAATATTTTACAACATTCCTGGCATGTCGGTCCCTACTTCTCGGTGGGAATATTATATACGTCTATAACGTTATATATCATAACCTAAGGCAACCTAACATCTCGGGTGTAATATTTTACAACATTCCTGGCATATCGGTCCCTACTTCTCGGTGGAAACATTGTATACGTCTATAACGATATATATCCTAGCCTAAGGCAACCTAACATCTCGGATGTAATATTTTACAACATTCCTGGCGTGTCGTCGCCTACTTCTCGATGGGAACATTATATACGTCGATAACGTTATATATCCTAGCCTAAGGCAACCTAACATCTCGGATGTAATATTTTACAACATTCCTGGCATGTCGGTCCCTACTCCTCGGCGGAAACATTGTATACGTCTATAACGATATATATCCTAGTCTAAGGCAACCTAGTATGTCAAATGTAATATTTTACAACATTCCTGGCGTGTCGTCGCCTGCTTCTCGATGGGGACATTATATAAATCTATAACCTTGTATATCCTAACCTAAAGCAGCCTAACATCTCGGATGTAATATTTCACAACATTCCTGGCATGTCGGTCCCTACTTCTCGGTGGAAACATTGTATACGTCTATAACGATATATATGCTAACCTAAGGCAAACTAACATCTCGGATGTAATAGTTGACAACATTCCAGGCGTGTAAGCCCGTACTTCTCGGTGGGAACATTATATACGTCTATAACGCATTATATCCTAGCCTAAGGCGACCTAGCATGTCGAATGTAATATTTTACAACATTCCTGGCCTGTCGTCTCCTGCTCCACGATGGGGACATTATATACGTCTATAACGTTATATGTCATAACCTAAGGCAACCGAACATCTGGGATGTAATATTTTACAACATTCCTGGGATATGGGTCCCTACTTCTCGGTGGAAACATTGTATACGTCTTTAACGATATATATCCTAGCCTAAGGCAACCTAACATCTCGGAAGTAATGTTTTACAACATTCCTTGCGTGTCGTCGCCTACTTCTCGATGGGAACATTATATACGTCGATAACGTTATATATCCTAGCCTAAGGCAACCCAACATGTCGAATGTAATATTTTACAACATTCCTGGCGTGTCTTCGCCTACTTCTCGATGGGGACATTATATACATCTATAACATTGTATATCCTAACCCAAGGCAACCTAACATCTTGGATGGAATATTTTACAACATTCCTGGTGTGTCGTTGCCTGCTTCTCGATGGGGACATTATATACGTCTATAACGTAGTATATCCTAACCTACCGCAACCAAACATCTCGGATGTAATATTTTACAACATTCCTGGCATGTCGGTCCCTACTTCTCAGTGGGAATATTATATACGTCTATAACGTTATATATCATAACCTAAGGCAACCTAACATCTCGGATGTAATATTTTACAACATTCCTGGCGTGTCGTCGCCTACTTCTCGATGGGAACATTATATACGTCGATAACGTTATATATCCTAGCCTAAGGCAACCTAACATGTCGAATGTAATATTTTACAACATTCCTGGCGTGTCTTCGCCTACTTCTCGATGGGGACATTATATACATCTATAACATTGTATATCCTAACCCAAGGCAACCTAACATCTTGGATGGAATATTTTACAACATTCCTGGTGTGTCGTTGCCTGCTTCTCGATGGGGACATTATATACGTCTATAACGTAGTATATCCTAACCTACCGCAACCAAACATCTCGGATGTAATATTTTACAACATTCCTGGCATGTCGGTCCCTACTTCTCGGTGGGAATATTATATACGTCTATAACGTTATATATCATAACCTAAGGCAACCTAACATCTCGGATGTAATATTTTACAACATTCCTGGCATATCGGTCCCTACTTCTCGGTGGAAACATTGTATACGTCTATAACGATATATATCCTAGCCTAAGGCAACCTAACATCTCGGATGTAATATTTTACAACATTCCTGGCGTGTCGTCGCCTACTTCTCGATGGGAACATTATATACGTCGATAACGTTATATATCCTAGCCTAAGGCAACCTAACATCTCGGATGTAATATTTTACAACATTCCTGGCATGTCGGTCCCTACTCCTCGGCGGAAACATTGTATACGTCTATAACGATATATATCCTAGTCTAAGGCAACCTAGTATGTCAAATGTAATATTTTACAACATTCCTGGCGTGTCGTCGCCTGCTTCTCGATGGGGACATTATATAAATCTATAACCTTGTATATCCTAACCTAAAGCAGCCTAACATCTCGGATGTAATATTTCACAACATTCCTGGCATGTCGGTCCCTACTTCTCGGTGGAAACATTGTATACGTCTATAACGATATATATGCTAACCTAAGGCAAACTAACATCTCGGATGTAATAGTTGACAACATTCCAGGCGTGTAAGCCCGTACTTCTCGGTGGGAACATTATATACGTCTATAACGCATTATATCCTAGCCTAAGGCGACCTAGCATGTCGAATGTAATATTTTACAACATTCCTGGCCTGTCGTCTCCTGCTCCACGATGGGGACATTATATACGTCTATAACGTTATATGTCATAACCTAAGGCAACCGAACATCTGGGATGTAATATTTTACAACATTCCTGGGATATGGGTCCCTACTTCTCGGTGGAAACATTGTATACGTCTTTAACGATATATATCCTAGCCTAAGGCAACCTAACATCTCGGAAGTAATGTTTTACAACATTCCTTGCGTGTCGTCGCCTACTTCTCGATGGGAACATTATATACGTCGATAACGTTATATATCCTAGCCTAAGGCAACCCAACATGTCGAATGTAATATTTTACAACATTCCTGGCGTGTCTTCGCCTACTTCTCGATGGGGACATTATATACATCTATAACATTGTATATCCTAACCCAAGGCAACCTAACATCTTGGATGGAATATTTTACAACATTCCTGGTGTGTCGTTGCCTGCTTCTCGATGGGGACATTATATACGTCTATAACGTAGTATATCCTAACCTACCGCAACCAAACATCTCGGATGTAATATTTTACAACATTCCTGGCATGTCGGTCCCTACTTCTCAGTGGGAATATTATATACGTCTATAACGTTATATATCATAACCTAAGGCAACCTAACATCTCGGATGTAATATTTTACAACATTCCTGGCGTGTCGTCGCCTACTTCTCGATGGGAACATTATATACGTCGATAACGTTATATATCCTAGCCTAAGGCAACCTAACATGTCGAATGTAATATTTTACAACATTCCTGGCGTGTCTTCGCCTACTTCTCGATGGGGACATTATATACATCTATAACATTGTATATCCTAACCCAAGGCAACCTAACATCTTGGATGGAATATTTTACAACATTCCTGGTGTGTCGTTGCCTGCTTCTCGATGGGGACATTATATACGTCTATAACGTAGTATATCCTAACCTACCGCAACCAAACATCTCGGATGTAATATTTTACAACATTCCTGGCATGTCGGTCCCTACTTCTCAGTGGGAATATTATATACGTCTATAACGTTATATATCATAACCTAAGGCAACCTAACATCTCGGATGTAATATTTTACAACATTCCTGGCGTGTCGTCGCCTACTTCTCGATGGGAACATTATATACGTCGATAACGTTATATATCCTAGCCTAAGGCAACCTAACATGTCGAATGTAATATTTTACAACATTCCTGGCGTGTCTTCGCCTACTTCTCGATGGGGACATTATATACATCTATAACATTGTATATCCTAACCCAAGGCAACCTAACATCTTGGATGGAATATTTTACAACATTCCTGGTGTGTCGTTGCCTGCTTCTCGATGGGGACATTATATACGTCTATAACGTAGTATATCCTAACCTACCGCAACCAAACATCTCGGATGTAATATTTTACAACATTCCTGGCATGTCGGTCCCTACTTCTCGGTGGGAATATTATATACGTCTATAACGTTATATATCATAACCTAAGGCAACCTAACATCTCGGATGTAATATTTTACAACATTCCTGGCATATCGGTCCCTACTTCTCGGTGGGAATATTATATACGTCTATAACGTTATATATCATAACCTAAGGCAACCTAACATCTCGGATGTAATATTTTACAACATTCCTGGCATATCGGTCCCTACTTCTCGGTGGAAACATTGTATACGCCTATAACGATATATATCCTAGCCTAAGGCAACCTAACATCTCGGATGTAATATTTTACAACATTCCTGGCGTGTCGTCGCCTACTTCTGGATGGGGTCATTATATACATCTATAACGTTGTATATCCTAACCTAAGGGAACCTAACACCTCGGGTGTAATATTTTACAACATTCCCGACGCGTCGGCCCCTATTGTTCGGTGGGAACATTATATACATTTATAACGGTATATATCCTAGCCTAAGGCAACCTAACATCTCGGATGTAATAGTTGACAACATTAATGGCGTGTCCGCCCGTACTTCTCGGTGGGAACATTATATACGTCTATAACGTGATATATCCTAGCCTAAGGCTACATAACATGTCGAATGTAATATTTTACAACATTCCTGGCGTGTCGTCGCCTGCTTCTCGATGGGGACATTATATACGTCTATAACGTTGTATATCCTAACCTAAAGCAACCTAACATCTGGGATGTAATATTTTACAACATTCCTTGCATGTCGGTCCCTACTCCTCGGCGGAAACATTGTATACGTCTATAGCGATATATATCCTAGTCTAAGGCAACCTAGTATGTCAAATGTAATATTTTACAACATTCCTGGCGTGTCGTCGCCTACTTCTCGATGGGGACATTATATAAATCTATAACCTTGTATATCCTAACCTAAAGCAGCCTAACATCTCGGATGTAATATTTCACAACATTCCTGGCATGTCGGTCCCTACTTCTCGGTGGAAACATTATATACGTCTATAACGATATATATGCTAACCTAAGGCAAACTAACATCTCGGATGTAATAGTTGACAACATTCCAGGCGTGTCAGCCCGTACATCTCGGTGGGAACATTATATACGTCTATAACGCATTATATCCTAGCCTAAGGCGACCTAACATGTCGAATGTAATATTTTACAACATTCCTGGCCTGTCGTCTCCTGCTCCTCGATGGGGACATTATATACGTCTATAACGTTATATGTCATAACCTAAGGCAACCGAACATCTGGGATGTAATATTTTACAACATTCCTGGCATATGGGACCCTACTTCTCGGTGGAATCATTGTATACGTCTTTAACGATATATATCCTAGCCTAAGGCAACCTAACATCTCGGATGTAATGTTTTACAACATTCCTGGCGTGTCGTCGCCTACTTCTCGATGGGAACATTATATACGTCGATAACGTTATATATCCTAGCCTAAGGCAACCTAACATGTCGAATGTAATATTTTACAACATTCCTGGCGTGTCTTCGCCTACTTCTCGATGGGGACATTATATACATCTATAACATTGTATATCCTAACCCAAGGCAACCTAACATCTTGGATGGAATATTTTACAACATTCCTGGTGTGTCGTTGCCTGCTTCTCGATGGGGACATTATATACGTCTATAACGTTGTATATCCTAACCTACCGCAACCAAACATCTCGGATGTAATATTTTACAACATTCCTGGCATGTCGGTCCCTACTTCTCGGTGGGAATATTATATACGTCTATAACGTTATATATCATAACCTAAGGCAACCTAACATCTCGGATGTAATATTTTACAACATTCCTGGCATATCGATCTCTACTTCTCGGTGGAAACATTGTATACGTCTATAACGATATATATCCTAGCCTAAGGCAACCTAACATCTCGGATGTAATATTTTACAACATTCCTGGCGTGTCGTCGCCTACTTCTCGATGGGGACATTATATACATCTATAGCATTGTATATCCTAACCCAAGGCAACCTAACATCTCGGATGAAATATTTTACAACATTCCTGGCATATCGGTCCCTACTTCTCGGTGGAAACATTGTATACGTCTATAACGATATATATCCAAACCTAAGGGAACCTAACATCTCGGATGTAATATTTTACAACATTCCTGGCATGTCGGTCCCTACTTCTCGGTGGGAATATTATATACGTCTATAACGTTATATATCATAACCTAACGCAACCTAACATCTGGGATGTAATATTTTACAACACTCCTGGAGTGTCGTCGCCTACTTCTGGCTAGGGTCATAATATACATCTATAACGTTGTATATCCTAACCTAAGGCAACCTAACATCTCGGGAGTAATATTTTACAACATTCCTGACGCGTCGGCCCCTATTTTTCGGTGGGAACATTATATACGTCTATAACGTTATATATCCTAGCCTAAGGATACCTAACATGTCGAATGTAATACTTTACAACATTCCTGGCGTGTCGTCGCCTACTTCTCGATGGGGACATTATATACATCTATAACATTGTATATCCTAACCTAAGGCAACCTAACAACTCGGATGTATTATTTTACCACATTCCTGGCATGTCGGTCCCTACTTCTCGGTGGAAACATTGTATACGTCTATAACGATATATATCCTAACCTAGGGCGACCTAACATCTCGGATGTAATAGTTGACAACATTCCTGGCGTGTCCGCCCGTACTTCTCGGTGGGAACATTATATACGTCTATACCGATATATATCCTAACCTAAGGCAACCTAACACCTCGGATGTAATAGTTGACAACATTCCTGATCTGTAGGCCCGTACTTCTCGGTGGGAACATTGTATACGTCTATAACGTTATATATCCTAGCCTAAGGCGACCTAACATGTCGAATGTAATATTTTACATCATTCCTGGCGTGTCGTCGCCTGCTTCTCGATGGGAACATTATATACGTCTATAACGTTATATGTCATAACCTAAGGCAACCGAACATCTGGGATGTAATATTTTACAACATTCCTGGCATATGGGTCCCTACTTCTCGGTGGAAACATTGTATACGTCTTTAACGATATATATCCTAGCCTAAGGCAACCTAACATCTCGGATGTAATGTTTTATAACATTCCTGGCGTGTCGTCGCCTACTTCTCGATGGGAACATTATATACGTCGATAACGTTATATATCCTAGCCTAAGGCAACCTAACATGTCGAATGTAATACTTTACAACATTCCTGGCCTGTCGTCGCCTACTTCTCGATGGGGACATTATATACATCTATAACATTGTATATCCTAACCAAAGCAACCTAACATCTCGGATGTAATATTTTACAACATTCTGGTGTGTCGTCGCCTGCTTCTCGATGGGGAGATTATATACGTCTATAACGTTGTATATCCTAACCTAACGCAACCTAACATTTGGGATGTAATATTTTACAACATTCCTTGCATGTCGGTGCCTACGTCTCGGTGGGAACAGTATATACGTCTATAACGATATATATCCTAACCTAGGGCAACCTAACACCTCGGATGTAATAGTTGACAACATTCCTGGCGTGTAGGCCCGTACTTCTCGGTGGGAACATTGTATACGTCTATAACGTTGTATATCCTAACCTAACGCAACCTAACATTTGGGATGTAATATTTTACAACATTCCTGGCAGGTCGGTCCCTACTCCTCGGCGGAAACATTGTATACGTCTATAACGATATATATCCTAGCCTAAGGCGACCTAACATGTCGAATGTAATATTTTACAACATTCCTGGCGTGTCGTCTACTGCTTCTCGATGGGGACATTATATACGTCCATAATGTTGTATATCTTAACCTAACGCAACTTAACATCTGGGATGTAATATTTTACAGCATTCGTGGTGTGTCGTCGCCTACTTCTGGATGGGGTCATTATATACATCTATAACGTTGTATATCCTAACCTAAGGGAACCTAACACCTCGGGTGTAATATTTTACAACATTCCCGACACGTCGGCCCCTATTTTTCGGTGAGAACATTATATACATTTATAACGGTATATATCCTAGCCTAAGGCAACCTAACATCTCGGATGTAATAGTTGACAACATTCCTGCCGTGTCCGCCCGTACTTCTCGGTGGGAACATTATATACGTCTATAACGTGATATATCCTAGCCTAAGGCTACATAACATGTCGAATGTAATATTTTACAACATTCCTGGCGTGTCGTCGCCTGCTTCTCGATGGGGACATTATATACGTCTATAACGTTGTATATCCTAACCTAAAGCAACCTAACATCTGGGATGTAATATTTTAAAACATTCCTTGCATGTCAGTGCCTACGTCTCGGTGGGAACATTATATACGTCTATAACGATATATATCCTAACCTAAGGCAACCTAACACCTCGGATGTAATAGTTGACAACATTCCTGGCGTGTAGGCCCGTACTTCTTGGTGGGAACATTGTATACGTCTATAACGATATATATCCTAGCCTAAGGCGACCTAACATGTCGAATGTAATATTTTACATCATTCCTGGCGTGTCGTCGCCTGCTTCTCGATGGGAACATTGCATACGTCTATAACGTTATATATCATAACCTAAGGCAACCGAACATCTGGAATGTAATATTTTACAACATTCCTGACGCGTCGGCCCCTATTTTTCGGTGGAAACATTATATACGTCTATAACGTTATATATCCTAGCCTAAGGCGACCTATCATGTCGAATGTAATATTTTACAACATTCCTGGCGTGTCGTCTACTGCTTCTCGATGGGGACATTATATACGTCTATAATGTTGTATATCTTAACCTAACGCAACTTAACATCTGGGATGTAATATTTTACAGCATTCGTGGTGTGTCGTCGCCTACATCTGGATGGGGTCATTATATACATATATAACGTTGTATATCCTAACCTAAGGGAACCTAACACCTCGGGTGTAATATTTTACAACATTTCCGACGCGTCGGCCCCTATTTTTCGGTGAGAACATTATATACATTTATAACGGTATATATCCTAGCCTAAGGCAACCTAACATCTCGGATGTAATAGTTGACAACATTCCTGGCGTGTCCGCCTGTACTTCTCGGTGGGAACATTATATACGTCTATAACGTGATATATCCTAGCCTGAGGCTACATAACATGTCGAATGTAATATTTTACAACATTCCTGGCGTGTCGTCGCCTGCTTCTCGATGGGGACATTATATACGTCTATAACGTTGTATATCCTAACCTAAAGCAACCTAACATCTGGGATGTAATATTTTACAAGATTCCTGGCATGTCGGTCCCCAAGTTTCGGTAGGAACATTATATACGTCTATAACGATATATATCCAAACCTAAGGGAACCTAACATCTCGGATGTAATATTTTACAACATTCCTGGCATATGGGTCCCTACTTCTCGGTGGAAACATTGTATACGTCTATAACGATATATATCCTAGCCTAAGGCAACCTAACATCTCGTATGTAATATTTTACAACATTCCTGGCGTGTCGTCGCCTACTTCTCGATGGGGACATTATATACATCTATAACATTGTATATCCTAACCAAAGCAACCTAACATCTCGGATGTAATATTTTACAACATTCTGGCGTGTCGTCGCCTGCTTCTCGATGGGGAGATTATATACGTCTATAACGTTGTATATCCTAACCTAACGCAACCTAACATTTGGGATGTAATATTTTACAACATTCCTTGCATGTCGGTGCCTACGTCTCGGTGGGAACAGTATATACGTCTATAACGATATATATCCTAACCTAGGGCAACCTAACACCTCGGATGTAATAGTTGACAACATTCCTGGCGTGTAGGCCCGTACTTCTCGGTGAGAACATTCTATACGTCTATAACGTTGTATATCCTAGCCTAAGGCGACCTAATATATCGAATGTAATATTTTACGTCATTCCTGGCGTCTCATCACCTGCTTCTCAATGGGAACATTATATACGTCTATAACGTTGTATATCCTAACCTAACGCAACCTAACATCTGGGATGTAATATTCCTGGCGTGTCGTCGCCTACTTCTGGATAGGGACATTATATACGTCTATAACGTTATATATCCTAACCTAAGGGAACCTAACGTCTCGGGTGTAATATTTGAAAACATTCCCGGCGTGTTAGCCCGTACTTCTCGGTGGGAACATCATATACGTCTATAGCGATATATATCATAGCCTAAGGCAACCTAACATCTCGGATGTAATATTTTACAACATTCCTGGCTCGTCGGCTCCTATTTTTCGGTGGGAACATTATATACGTCTATAACGTTATATATCCTAGCCTAAGGCAACCCAACATGTCGAATGTAATATTTTACAACATTCCTGGCGTGTCTTCGCCTACTTCTCGATGGGGACATTATATACATCTATAACATTGTATATCCTAACCCAAGGCAACCTAACATCTTGGATGGAATATTTTACAACATTCCTGGTGTGTCGTTGCCTGCTTCTCGATGGGGACATTATATACGTCTATAACGTAGTATATCCTAACCTACCGCAACCAAACATCTCGGATGTAATATTTTACAACATTCCTGGCATGTCGGTCCCTACTTCTCGGTGGGAATATTATATACGTCTATAACGTTATATATCATAACCTAAGGCAACCTAACATCTCGGATGTAATATTTTACAACATTCCTGGCATATCGGTCCCTACTTCTCGGTGGGAATATTATATACGTCTATAACGTTATATATCATAACCTAAGGCAACCTAACATCTCGGATGTAATATTTTACAACATTCCTGGCATATCGGTCCCTACTTCTCGGTGGAAACATTGTATACGCCTATAACGATATATATCCTAGCCTAAGGCAACCTAACATCTCGGATGTAATATTTTACAACATTCCTGGCGTGTCGTCGCCTACTTCTGGATGGGGTCATTATATACATCTATAACGTTGTATATCCTAACCTAAGGGAACCTAACACCTCGGGTGTAATATTTTACAACATTCCCGACGCGTCGGCCCCTATTTTTCGGTGAGAACATTATATACATTTATAACGGTATGTATCCTAGCCTAAGGCAACCTAACATCTCGGATGTAATAGTTGACAACATTAATGGCGTGTCCGCCCGTACTTCTCGGTGGGAACATTATATACGTCTATAACGTGATATATCCTAGCCTAAGGCTACATAACATGTCGAATGTAATATTTTACAACATTCCTGGCGTGTCGTCGCCTGCTTCTCGATGGGGACATTATATACGTCTATAACGTTGTATATCCTAACCTAAAGCAACCTAACATCTGGGATGTAATATTTTACAAGATTCCTGGCATGTCGGTCCCCAAGTCTCGGTAGGAACATTATATACGTCTATAACGATATATATCCAAACCTAAGGGAACCTAACATCTCGGATATAATATTTTACAACATTCCTGGGATGTCGGTCCCTACTTCTCGGTGGGAATATTATATACGTCTATAACGTTATATATCATAACCTAAGGCAACCTAACATCTCGGAAGTAATATTTTACAACATTCCTGGCATATGGGTCCCTACTTCTCGGTGGAAACATTGTATACGTCTATAACGATATATATGCTAGCCTAAGGCAACCTAACATCTCGGATGTAATATTTTACAACATTCCTGGCGTGTCGTCGCCAACTTCTCGATGGGAACATTATATACGTCGATAACGTTATATATCCTAGCCTAAGGCAACCTAACATGTCGAATGTAATATTTTACAACATTCCTGGCGTGTCTTCGCCTACTTCTCGATGGGGACATTATATACATCTATAACATTGTATATCCTAACCCAAGGCAACCTAACATCTTGGATGGAATATTTTACAACATTCCTGGTGTGTCGTTGCCTGCTTCTCGATGGGGACATTATATACGTCTATAACGTTGTATATCCTAACCTACCGCAACCAAACATCTCGGATGTAATATTTTACAACATTCCTGGCATGTCGGTCCCTACTTCTCGGTGGGAATATTATATACGTCTATAACGTTATATATCATAACCTAAGGCAACCTAACATCTCGGGTGTAATATTTTACAACATTCCTGGCATATCGGTCCCTACTTCTCGGTGGAAACATTGTATACGTCTATAACGATATATATCCTAGCCTAAGGCAACCTAACATCTCGGATGTAATATTTTACAACATTCCTGGCGTGTCGTCGCCTACTTCTCGATGGGAACATTATATACGTCGATAACGTTATATATCCTAGCCTAAGGCAACCTAACATCTCGGATGTAATATTTTACAACATTCCTGGCATGTCGGTCCCTACTCCTCGGCGGAAACATTGTATACGTCTATAACGATATATATCCTAGTCTAAGGCAACCTAGTATGTCAAATGTAATATTTTACAACATTCCTGGCGTGTCGTCGCCTGCTTCTCGATGGGGACATTATATAAATCTATAACCTTGTATATCCTAACCTATAGCAGCCTAACATCTCGGATGTAATATTTCACAACATTCCTGGCATGTCGGTCCCTACTTCTCGGTGGAAACATTGTATACGTCTATAACGATATATATGCTAACCTAAGGCAAACTAACATCTCGGATGTAATAGTTGACAACATTCCAGGCGTGTAAGCCCGTACTTCTCGGTGGGAACATTATATACGTCTATAACGCATTATATCCTAGCCTAAGGCGACCTAGCATGTCGAATGTAATATTTTACAACATTCCTGGCCTGTCGTCTCCTGCTCCACGATGGGGACATTATATACGTCTATAACGTTATATGTCATAACCTAAGGCAACCGAACATCTGGGATGTAATATTTTACAACATTCCTGGGATATGGGTCCCTACTTCTCGGTGGAAACATTGTATACGTCTTTAACGATATATATCCTAGCCTAAGGCAACCTAACATCTCGGAAGTAATGTTTTACAACATTCCTTGCGTGTCGTCGCCTACTTCTCGATGGGAACATTATATACGTCGATAACGTTATATATCCTAGCCTAAGGCAACCCAACATGTCGAATGTAATATTTTACAACATTCCTGGCGTGTCTTCGCCTACTTCTCGATGGGGACATTATATACATCTATAACATTGTATATCCTAACCCAAGGCAACCTAACATCTTGGATGGAATATTTTACAACATTCCTGGTGTGTCGTTGCCTGCTTCTCGATGGGGACATTATATACGTCTATAACGTAGTATATCCTAACCTACCGCAACCAAACATCTCGGATGTAATATTTTACAACATTCCTGGCATGTCGGTCCCTACTTCTCAGTGGGAATATTATATACGTCTATAACGTTATATATCATAACCTAAGGCAACCTAACATCTCGGATGTAATATTTTACAACATTCCTGGCATATCGGTCCCTACTTCTCGGTGGGAATATTATATACGTCTATAACGTTATATATCATAACCTAAGGCAACCTAACATCTCGGATGTAATATTTTACAACATTCCTGGCATATCGGTCCCTACTTCTCGGTGGAAACATTGTATACGCCTATAACGATATATATCCTAGCCTAAGGCAACCTAACATCTCGGATGTAATGTTTTACAACATTCCTGGCGTGTCGTCGCCTACTTCTCGATGGGAACATTATATACGTCGATAACGTTATATATCCTAGCCTAAGGCAACCTAACATGTCGAATGTAATATTTTACAACATTCCTGGCGTGTCTTCGCCTACTTCTCGATGGGGACATTATATACATCTATAACATTGTATATCCTAACCCAAGGCAACCTAACATCTTGGATGGAATATTTTACAACATTCCTGGTGTGTCGTTGCCTGCTTCTCGATGGGGACATTATATACGTCTATAACGTAGTATATCCTAACCTACCGCAACCAAACATCTCGGATGTAATATTTTACAACATTCCTGGCATGTCGGTCCCTACTTCTCGGTGGGAATATTATATACGTCTATAACGTTATATATCATAACCTAAGGCAACCTAACATCTCGGATGTAATATTTTACAACATTCCTGGCATATCGGTCCCTACTTCTCGGTGGGAATATTATATACGTCTATAACGTTATATATCATAACCTAAGGCAACCTAACATCTCGGATGTAATATTTTACAACATTCCTGGCATATCGGTCCCTACTTCTCGGTGGAAACATTGTATACGCCTATAACGATATATATCCTAGCCTAAGGCAACCTAACATCTCGGATGTAATATTTTACAACATTCCTGGCGTGTCGTCGCCTACTTCTGGATGGGGTCATTATATACATCTATAACGTTGTATATCCTAACCTAAGGGAACCTAACACCTCGGGTGTAATATTTTACAACATTCCCGACGCGTCGGCCCCTATTTTTCGGTGAGAACATTATATACATTTATAACGGTATATATCCTAGCCTAAGGCAACCTAACATCTCGGATGTAATAGTTGACAACATTAATGGCGTGTCCGCCCGTACTTCTCGGTGGGAACATTATATACGTCTATAACGTGATATATCCTAGCCTAAGGCTACATAACATGTCGAATGTAATATTTTACAACATTCCTGGCGTGTCGTCGCCTGCTTCTCGATGGGGACATTATATACGTCTATAACGTTGTATATCCTAACCTAAAGCAACCTAACATCTGGGATGTAATATTTTACAAGATTCCTGGCATGTCGGTCCCCAAGTCTCGGTAGGAACATTATATACGTCTATAACGATATATATCCAAACCTAAGGGAACCTAACATCTCGGATATAATATTTTACAACATTCCTGGGATGTCGGTCCCTACTTCTCGGTGGGAATATTATATACGTCTATAACGTTATATATCATAACCTAAGGCAACCTAACATCTCGGAAGTAATATTTTACAACATTCCTGGCATATGGGTCCCTACTTCTCGGTGGAAACATTGTATACGTCTATAACGATATATATGCTAGCCTAAGGCAACCTAACATCTCGGATGTAATATTTTACAACATTCCTGGCGTGTCGTCGCCTACTTCTCGATGGGAACATTATATACGTCGATAACGTTATATATCCTAGCCTAAGGCAACCTAACATGTCGAATGTAATATTTTACAACATTCCTGGCGTGTCTTCGCCTACTTCTCGATGGGGACATTATATACATCTATAACATTGTATATCCTTACCCAAGGCAACCTAACATCTTGGATGGAATATTTTACAACATTCCTGGTGTGTCGTTGCCTGCTTCTCGATGGGGACATTATATACGTCTATAACGTTGTATATCCTAACCTACCGCAACCAAACATCTCGGATGTAATATTTTACAACATTCCTGGCATGTCGGTCCCTACTTCTCGGTGGGAATATTATATACGTCTATAACGTTATATATCATAACCTAAGGCAACCTAACATCTCGGGTGTAATATTTTACAACATTCCTGGCATATCGGTCCCTACTTCTCGGTGGAAACATTGTATACGTCTATAACGATATATATCCTAGCCTAAGGCAACCTAACATCTCGGATGTAATATTTTACAACATTCCTGGCGTGTCGTCGCCTACTTCTCGATGGGAACATTATATACGTCGATAACGTTATATATCCTAGCCTAAGGCAACCTAACATCTCGGAAGTAATATTTTACAACATTCCTGGCATATGGGTCCCTACTTCTCGGTGGAAACATTGTATACGTCTATAACGATATATATGCTAGCCTAAGGCAACCTAACATCTCGGATGTAATATTTTACAACATTCCTGGCGTGTCGTCGCCTACTTCTCGATGGGAACATTATATACGTCGATAACGTTATATATCCTAGCCTAAGGCAACCTAACATGTCGAATGTAATATTTTACAACATTCCTGGCGTGTCTTCGCCTACTTCTCGATGGGGACATTATATACATCTATAACATTGTATATCCTTACCCAAGGCAACCTAACATCTTGGATGGAATATTTTACAACATTCCTGGTGTGTCGTTGCCTGCTTCTCGATGGGGACATTATATACGTCTATAACGTTGTATATCCTAACCTACCGCAACCAAACATCTCGGATGTAATATTTTACAACATTCCTGGCATGTCGGTCCCTACTTCTCGGTGGGAATATTATATACGTCTATAACGTTATATATCATAACCTAAGGCAACCTAACATCTCGGGTGTAATATTTTACAACATTCCTGGCATATCGGTCCCTACTTCTCGGTGGAAACATTGTATACGTCTATAACGATATATATCCTAGCCTAAGGCAACCTAACATCTCGGATGTAATATTTTACAACATTCCTGGCGTGTCGTCGCCTACTTCTCGATGGGAACATTATATACGTCGATAACGTTATATATCCTAGCCTAAGGCAACCTAACATCTCGGATGTAATATTTTACAACATTCCTGGCATGTCGGTCCCTACTCCTCGGCGGAAACATTGTATACGTCTATAACGATATATATCCTAGTCTAAGGCAACCTAGTATGTCAAATGTAATATTTTACAACATTCCTGGCGTGTCGTCGCCTGCTTCTCGATGGGGACATTATATAAATCTATAACCTTGTATATCCTAACCTAAAGCAGCCTAACATCTCGGATGTAATATTTCACAACATTCCTGGCATGTCGGTCCCTACTTCTCGGTGGAAACATTGTATACGTCTATAACGATATATATGCTAACCTAAGGCAAACTAACATCTCGGATGTAATAGTTGACAACATTCCAGGCGTGTAAGCCCGTACTTCTCGGTGGGAACATTATATACGTCTATAACGCATTATATCCTAGCCTAAGGCGACCTAGCATGTCGAATGTAATATTTTACAACTTTCCTGGCCTGTCGTCTCCTGCTCCACGATGGGGACATTATATACGTCTATAACGTTATATGTCATAACCTAAGGCAACCGAACATCTGGGATGTAATATTTTACAACATTCCTGGGATATGGGTCCCTACTTCTCGGTGGAAACATTGTATACGTCTTTAACGATATATATCCTAGCCTAAGGCAACCTAACATCTCGGAAGTAATGTTTTACAACATTCCTTGCGTGTCGTCGCCTACTTCTCGATGGGAACATTATATACGTCGATAACGTTATATATCCTAGCCTAAGGCAACCCAACATGTCGAATGTAATATTTTACAACATTCCTGGCGTGTCTTCGCCTACTTCTCGATGGGGACATTATATACATCTATAACATTGTATATCCTAACCCAAGGCAACCTAACATCTTGGATGGAATATTTTACAACATTCCTGGTGTGTCGTTGCCTGCTTCTCGATGGGGACATTATATACGTCTATAACGTAGTATATCCTAACCTACCGCAACCAAACATCTCGGATGTAATATTTTACAACATTCCTGGCATGTCGGTCCCTACTTCTCGGTGGGAATATTATATACGTCTATAACGTTATATATCATAACCTAAGGCAACCTAACATCTCGGATGTAATATTTTACAACATTCCTGGCATATCGGTCCCTACTTCTCGGTGGGAATATTATATACGTCTATAACGTTATATATCATAACCTAAGGCAACCTAACATCTCGGATGTAATATTTTACAACATTCCTGGCATATCGGTCCCTACTTCTCGGTGGAAACATTGTATACGCCTATAACGATATATATCCTAGCCTAAGGCAACCTAACATCTCGGATGTAATATTTTACAACATTCCTGGCGTGTCGTCGCCTACTTCTGGATGGGGTCATTATATACATCTATAACGTTGTATATCCTAACCTAAGGGAACCTAACACCTCGGGTGTAATATTTTACAACATTCCCGACGCGTCGGCCCCTATTTTTCGGTGAGAACATTATATACATTTATAACGGTATATATCCTAGCCTAAGGCAACCTAACATCTCGGATGTAATAGTTGACAACATTAATGGCGTGTCCGCCCGTACTTCTCGGTGGGAACATTATATACGTCGATAACGTGATATATCCTAGCCTAAGGCAACCCAACATGTCGAATGTAATATTTTACAACATTCCTGGCGTGTCGTCGCCTGCTTCTCGATGGGGACATTATATACATCTATAACATTGTATATCCTAACCCAAGGCAACCTAACATCTTGGATGGAATATTTTACAACATTCCTGGTGTGTCGTTGCCTGCTTCTCGATGGGGACATTATATACGTCTATAACGTAGTATATCCTAACCTACCGCAACCAAACATCTCGGATGTAATATTTTACAACATTCCTGGCATGTCGGTCCCTACTTCTCGGTGGGAATATTATATACGTCTATAACGTTATATATCATAACCTAAGGCAACCTAACATCTCGGATGTAATATTTTACAACATTCCTGGCATATCGGTCCCTACTTCTCGGTGGAAACATTGTATACGCCTATAACGATATATATCCTAGCCTAAGGCAACCTAACATCTCGGATGTAATATTTTACAACATTCCTGGCGTGTCGTCGCCTACTTCTGGATGGGGTCATTATATACATCTATAACGTTGTATATCCTAACCTAAGGGAACCTAACACCTCGGGTGTAATATTTTACAACATTCCCGACGCGTCGGCCCCTATTTTTCGGTGAGAACATTATATACATTTATAACGGTATATATCCTAGCCTAAGGCAACCTAACATCTCGGATGTAATAGTTGACAACATTAATGGCGTGTCCGCCCGTACTTCTCGGTGGGAACATTATATACGTCTATAACGTGATATATCCTAGCCTAAGGCTACATAACATGTCGAATGTAATATTTTACAACATTCCTGGCGTGTCGTCGCCTGCTTCTCGATGGGGACATTATATACGTCTATAACGTTGTATATCCTAACCTAAAGCAACCTAACATCTGGGATGTAATATTTTACAAGATTCCTGGCATGTCGGTCCCCAAGTCTCGGTAGGAACATTATATACGTCTATAACGATATATATCCAAACCTAAGGGAACCTAACATCTCGGATATAATATTTTACAACATTCCTGGGATGTCGGTCCCTACTTCTCGGTGGGAATATTATATACGTCTATAACGTTATATATCATAACCTAAGGCAACCTAACATCTCGGAAGTAATATTTTACAACATTCCTGGCATATGGGTCCCTACTTCTCGGTGGAAACATTGTATACGTCTATAACGATATATATGCTAGCCTAAGGCAACCTAACATCTCGGATGTAATATTTTACAACATTCCTGGCGTGTCGTCGCCTACTTCTCGATGGGAACATTATATACGTCGATAACGTTATATATCCTAGCCTAAGGCAACCTAACATGTCGAATGTAATATTTTACAACATTCCTGGCGTGTCTTCGCCTACTTCTCGATGGGGACATTATATACATCTATAACATTGTATATCCTAACCCAAGGCAACCTAACATCTTGGATGGAATATTTTACAACATTCCTGGTGTGTCGTTGCCTGCTTCTCGATGGGGACATTATATACGTCTATAACGTTGTATATCCTAACCTACCGCAACCAAACATCTCGGATGTAATATTTTACAACATTCCTGGCATGTCGGTCCCTACTTCTCGGTGGGAATATTATATACGTCTATAACGTTATATATCATAACCTAAGGCAACCTAACATCTCGGGTGTAATATTTTACAACATTCCTGGCATATCGGTCCCTACTTCTCGGTGGAAACATTGTATACGTCTATAACGATATATATCCTAGCCTAAGGCAACCTAACATCTCGGATGTAATATTTTACAACATTCCTGGCGTGTCGTCGCCTACTTCTCGATGGGAACATTATATACGTCGATAACGTTATATATCCTAGCCTAAGGCAACCTAACATCTCGGATGTAATATTTTACAACATTCCTGGCATGTCGGTCCCTACTCCTCGGCGGAAACATTGTATACGTCTATAACGATATATATCCTAGTCTAAGGCAACCTAGTATGTCAAATGTAATATTTTACAACATTCCTGGCGTGTCGTCGCCTGCTTCTCGATGGGGACATTATATAAATCTATAACCTTGTATATCCTAACCTAAAGCAGCCTAACATCTCGGATGTAATATTTCACAACATTCCTGGCATGTCGGTCCCTACTTCTCGGTGGAAACATTGTATACGTCTATAACGATATATATGCTAACCTAAGGCAAACTAACATCTCGGATGTAATAGTTGACAACATTCCAGGCGTGTAAGCCCGTACTTCTCGGTGGGAACATTATATACGTCTATAACGCATTATATCCTAGCCTAAGGCGACCTAGCATGTCGAATGTAATATTTTACAACATTCCTGGCCTGTCGTCTCCTGCTCCACGATGGGGACATTATATACGTCTATAACGTTATATGTCATAACCTAAGGCAACCGAACATCTGGGATGTAATATTTTACAACATTCCTGGGATATGGGTCCCTACTTCTCGGTGGAAACATTGTATACGTCTTTAACGATATATATCCTAGCCTAAGGCAACCTAACATCTCGGAAGTAATGTTTTACAACATTCCTTGCGTGTCGTCGCCTACTTCTCGATGGGAACATTATATACGTCGATAACGTTATATATCCTAGCCTAAGGCAACCCAACATGTCGAATGTAATATTTTACAACATTCCTGGCGTGTCTTCGCCTACTTCTCGATGGGGACATTATATACATCTATAACATTGTATATCCTAACCCAAGGCAACCTAACATCTTGGATGGAATATTTTACAACATTCCTGGTGTGTCGTTGCCTGCTTCTCGATGGGGACATTATATACGTCTATAACGTAGTATATCCTAACCTACCGCAACCAAACATCTCGGATGTAATATTTTACAACATTCCTGGCATGTCGGTCCCTACTTCTCAGTGGGAATATTATATACGTCTATAACGTTATATATCATAACCTAAGGCAACCTAACATCTCGGATGTAATATTTTACAACATTCCTGGCATATCGGTCCCTACTTCTCGGTGGGAATATTATATACGTCTATAACGTTATATATCATAACCTAAGGCAACCTAACATCTCGGATGTAATATTTTACAACATTCCTGGCATATCGGTCCCTACTTCTCGGTGGAAACATTGTATACGCCTATAACGATATATATCCTAGCCTAAGGCAACCTAACATCTCGGATGTAATGTTTTACAACATTCCTGGCGTGTCGTCGCCTACTTCTCGATGGGAACATTATATACGTCGATAACGTTATATATCCTAGCCTAAGGCAACCTAACATGTCGAATGTAATATTTTACAACATTCCTGGCGTGTCTTCGCCTACTTCTCGATGGGGACATTATATACATCTATAACATTGTATATCCTAACCCAAGGCAACCTAACATCTTGGATGGAATATTTTACAACATTCCTGGTGTGTCGTTGCCTGCTTCTCGATGGGGACATTATATACGTCTATAACGTAGTATATCCTAACCTACCGCAACCAAACATCTCGGATGTAATATTTTACAACATTCCTGGCATGTCGGTCCCTACTTCTCGGTGGGAATATTATATACGTCTATAACGTTATATATCATAACCTAAGGCAACCTAACATCTCGGATGTAATATTTTACAACATTCCTGGCATATCGGTCCCTACTTCTCGGTGGGAATATTATATACGTCTATAACGTTATATATCATAACCTAAGGCAACCTAACATCTCGGATGTAATATTTTACAACATTCCTGGCATATCGGTCCCTACTTCTCGGTGGAAACATTGTATACGCCTATAACGATATATATCCTAGCCTAAGGCAACCTAACATCTCGGATGTAATATTTTACAACATTCCTGGCGTGTCGTCGCCTACTTCTGGATGGGGTCATTATATACATCTATAACGTTGTATATCCTAACCTAAGGGAACCTAACACCTCGGGTGTAATATTTTACAACATTCCCGACGCGTCGGCCCCTATTGTTCGGTGAGAACATTATATACATTTATAACGGTATATATCCTAGCCTAAGGCAACCTAACATCTCGGATGTAATAGTTGACAACATTAATGGCGTGTCCGCCCGTACTTCTCGGTGGGAACATTATATACGTCTATAACGTGATATATCCTAGCCTAAGGCTACATAACATGTCGAATGTAATATTTTACAACATTCCTGGCGTGTCGTCGCCTGCTTCTCGATGGGGACATTATATACGTCTATAACGTTGTATATCCTAACCTAAAGCAACCTAACATCTGGGATGTAATATTTTACAACATTCCTTGCATGTCGGTCCCTACTCCTCGGCGGAAACATTGTATACGTCTATAGCGATATATATCCTAGTCTAAGGCAACCTAGTATGTCAAATGTAATATTTTACAACATTCCTGGCGTGTCGTCGCCTACTTCTCGATGGGGACATTATATAAATCTATAACCTTGTATATCCTAACCTAAAGCAGCCTAACATCTCGGATGTAATATTTCACAACATTCCTGGCATGTCGGTCCCTACTTCTCGGTGGAAACATTATATACGTCTATAACGATATATATGCTAACCTAAGGCAAACTAACATCTCGGATGTAATAGTTGACAACATTCCAGGCGTGTCAGCCCGTACATCTCGGTGGGAACATTATATACGTCTATAACGCATTATATCCTAGCCTAAGGCGACCTAACATGTCGAATGTAATATTTTACAACATTCCTGGCCTGTCGTCTCCTGCTCCTCGATGGGGACATTATATACGTCTATAACGTTATATGTCATAACCTAAGGCAACCGAACATCTGGGATGTAATATTTTACAACATTCCTGGCATATGGGACCCTACTTCTCGGTGGAATCATTGTATACGTCTTTAACGATATATATCCTAGCCTAAGGCAACCTAACATCTCGGATGTAATGTTTTACAACATTCCTGGCGTGTCGTCGCCTACTTCTCGATGGGAACATTATATACGTCGATAACGTTATATATCCTAGCCTAAGGCAACCTAACATGTCGAATGTAATATTTTACAACATTCCTGGCGTGTCTTCGCCTACTTCTCGATGGGGACATTATATACATCTATAACATTGTATATCCTAACCCAAGGCAACCTAACATCTTGGATGGAATATTTTACAACATTCCTGGTGTGTCGTTGCCTGCTTCTCGATGGGGACATTATATACGTCTATAACGTTGTATATCCTAACCTACCGCAACCAAACATCTCGGATGTAATATTTTACAACATTCCTGGCATGTCGGTCCCTACTTCTCGGTGGGAATATTATATACGTCTATAACGTTATATATCATAACCTAAGGCAACCTAACATCTCGGATGTAATATTTTACAACATTCCTGGCATATCGATCTCTACTTCTCGGTGGAAACATTGTATACGTCTATAACGATATATATCCTAGCCTAAGGCAACCTAACATCTCGGATGTAATATTTTACAACATTCCTGGCGTGTCGTCGCCTACTTCTCGATGGGGACATTATATACATCTATAGCATTGTATATCCTAACCCAAGGCAACCTAACATCTCGGATGAAATATTTTACAACATTCCTGGCATATCGGTCCCTACTTCTCGGTGGAAACATTGTATACGTCTATAACGATATATATCCAAACCTAAGGGAACCTAACATCTCGGATGTAATATTTTACAACATTCCTGGCATGTCGGTCCCTACTTCTCGGTGGGAATATTATATACGTCTATAACGTTATATATCATAACCTAACGCAACCTAACATCTGGGATGTAATATTTTACAACACTCCTGGAGTGTCGTCGCCTACTTCTGGCTAGGGTCATAATATACATCTATAACGTTGTATATCCTAACCTAAGGCAACCTAACATCTCGGGAGTAATATTTTACAACATTCCTGACGCGTCGGCCCCTATTTTTCGGTGGGAACATTATATACGTCTATAACGTTATATATCCTAGCCTAAGGATACCTAACATGTCGAATGTAATACTTTACAACATTCCTGGCGTGTCGTCGCCTACTTCTCGATGGGGACATTATATACATCTATAACATTGTATATCCTAACCTAAGGCAACCTAACAACTCGGATGTATTATTTTACCACATTCCTGGCATGTCGGTCCCTACTTCTCGGTGGAAACATTGTATACGTCTATAACGATATATATCCTAACCTAGGGCGACCTAACATCTCGGATGTAATAGTTGACAACATTCCTGGCGTGTCCGCCCGTACTTCTCGGTGGGAACATTATATACGTCTATACCGATATATATCCTAACCTAAGGCAACCTAACACCTCGGATGTAATAGTTGACAACATTCCTGGCCTGTAGGCCCGTACTTCTCGGTGGGAACATTGTATACGTCTATAACGTTATATATCCTAGCCTAAGGCGACCTAACATGTCGAATGTAATATTTTACATCATTCCTGGCGTGTCGTCGCCTGCTTCTCGATGGGAACATTATATACGTCTATAACGTTATATGTCATAACCTAAGGCAACCGAACATCTGGGATGTAATATTTTACAACATTCCTGGCATATGGGTCCCTACTTCTCGGTGGAAACATTGTATACGTCTTTAACGATATATATCCTAGCCTAAGGCAACCTAACATCTCGGATGTAATGTTTTATAACATTCCTGGCGTGTCGTCGCCTACTTCTCGATGGGAACATTATATACGTCGATAACGTTATATATCCTAGCCTAAGGCAACCTAACATGTCGAATGTAATACTTTACAACATTCCTGGCCTGTCGTCGCCTACTTCTCGATGGGGACATTATATACATCTATAACATTGTATATCCTAACCAAAGCAACCTAACATCTCGGATGTAATATTTTACAACATTCTGGTGTGTCGTCGCCTGCTTCTCGATGGGGAGATTATATACGTCTATAACGTTGTATATCCTAACCTAACGCAACCTAACATTTGGGATGTAATATTTTACAACATTCCTTGCATGTCGGTGCCTACGTCTCGGTGGGAACAGTATATACGTCTATAACGATATATATCCTAACCTAGGGCAACCTAACACCTCGGATGTAATAGTTGACAACATTCCTGGCGTGTAGGCCCGTACTTCTCGGTGGGAACATTGTATACGTCTATAACGTTGTATATCCTAACCTAACGCAACCTAACATTTGGGATGTAATATTTTACAACATTCCTGGCAGGTCGGTCCCTACTCCTCGGCGGAAACATTGTATACGTCTATAACGATATATATCCTAGCCTAAGGCGACCTAACATGTCGAATGTAATATTTTACAACATTCCTGGCGTGTCGTCTACTGCTTCTCGATGGGGACATTATATACGTCTATAATGTTGTATATCTTAACCTAACGCAACTTAACATCTGGGATGTAATATTTTACAGCATTCGTGGTGTGTCGTCGCCTACTTCTGGATGGGGTCATTATATACATCTATAACGTTGTATATCCTAACCTAAGGGAACCTAACACCTCGGGTGTAATATTTTACAACATTCCCGACACGTCGGCCCCTATTTTTCGGTGAGAACATTATATACATTTATAACGGTATATATCCTAGCCTAAGGCAACCTAACATCTCGGATGTAATAGTTGACAACATTCCTGCCGTGTCCGCCCGTACTTCTCGGTGGGAACATTATATACGTCTATAACGTGATATATCCTAGCCTAAGGCTACATAACATGTCGAATGTAATATTTTACAACATTCCTGGCGTGTCGTCGCCTGCTTCTCGATGGGGACATTATATACGTCTATAACGTTGTATATCCTAACCTAAAGCAACCTAACATCTGGGATGTAATATTTTAAAACATTCCTTGCATGTCAGTGCCTACGTCTCGGTGGGAACATTATATACGTCTATAACGATATATATCCTAACCTAAGGCAACCTAACACCTCGGATGTAATAGTTGACAACATTCCTGGCGTGTAGGCCCGTACTTCTTGGTGGGAACATTGTATACGTCTATAACGATATATATCCTAGCCTAAGGCGACCTAACATGTCGAATGTAATATTTTACATCATTCCTGGCGTGTCGTCGCCTGCTTCTCGATGGGAACATTGCATACGTCTATAACGTTATATATCATAACCTAAGGCAACCGAACATCTGGAATGTAATATTTTACAACATTCCTGACGCGTCGGCCCCTATTTTTCGGTGGAAACATTATATACGTCTATAACGTTATATATCCTAGCCTAAGGCGACCTATCATGTCGAATGTAATATTTTACAACATTCCTGGCGTGTCGTCTACTGCTTCTCGATGGGGACATTATATACGTCTATAATGTTGTATATCTTAACCTAACGCAACTTAACATCTGGGATGTAATATTTTACAGCATTCGTGGTGTGTCGTCGCCTACATCTGGATGGGGTCATTATATACATATATAACGTTGTATATCCTAACCTAAGGGAACCTAACACCTCGGGTGTAATATTTTACAACATTTCCGACGCGTCGGCCCCTATTTTTCGGTGAGAACATTATATACATTTATAACGGTATATATCCTAGCCTAAGGCAACCTAACATCTCGGATGTAATAGTTGACAACATTCCTGGCGTGTCCGCCTGTACTTCTCGGTGGGAACATTATATACGTCTATAACGTGATATATCCTAGCCTGAGGCTACATAACATGTCGAATGTAATATTTTACAACATTCCTGGCGTGTCGTCGCCTGCTTCTCGATGGGGACATTATATACGTCTATAACGTTGTATATCCTAACCTAAAGCAACCTAACATCTGGGATGTAATATTTTACAAGATTCCTGGCATGTCGGTCCCCAAGTTTCGGTAGGAACATTATATACGTCTATAACGATATATATCCAAACCTAAGGGAACCTAACATCTCGGATGTAATATTTTACAACATTCCTGGCATATGGGTCCCTACTTCTCGGTGGAAACATTGTATACGTCTATAACGATATATATCCTAGCCTAAGGCAACCTAACATCTCGTATGTAATATTTTACAACATTCCTGGCGTGTCGTCGCCTACTTCTCGATGGGGACATTATATACATCTATAACATTGTATATCCTAACCAAAGCAACCTAACATCTCGGATGTAATATTTTACAACATTCTGGCGTGTCGTCGCCTGCTTCTCGATGGGGAGATTATATACGTCTATAACGTTGTATATCCTAACCTAACGCAACCTAACATTTGGGATGTAATATTTTACAACATTCCTTGCATGTCGGTGCCTACGTCTCGGTGGGAACAGTATATACGTCTATAACGATATATATCCTAACCTAGGGCAACCTAACACCTCGGATGTAATAGTTGACAACATTCCTGGCGTGTAGGCCCGTACTTCTCGGTGAGAACATTCTATACGTCTATAACGTTGTATATCCTAGCCTAAGGCGACCTAATATATCGAATGTAATATTTTACATCATTCCTGGCGTCTCATCACCTGCTTCTCAATGGGAACATTATATACGTCTATAACGTTGTATATCCTAACCTAACGCAACCTAACATCTGGGATGTAATATTCCTGGCGTGTCGTCGCCTACTTCTGGATAGGGACATTATATACGTCTATAACGTTATATATCCTAACCTAAGGGAACCTAACGTCTCGGGTGTAATATTTGAAAACATTCCCGGCGTGTTAGCCCGTACTTCTCGGTGGGAACATCATATACGTCTATAGCGATATATATCATAGCCTAAGGCAACCTAACATCTCGGATGTAATATTTTACAACATTCCTGGCGCGTCGGCTCCTATTTTTCGGTGGGAACATTATATACGTCTATAACGTTATATATCCTAACCTAAGGGAATCTAACATCTCGGGTGTAATATTTTACAACATTCATGACACGTCGTCGCCTGCTTCTCGATGGGGACATTATATAAGTCTATAACGTTGTATATCCTAACCTAACGCAACCTAACATCTGGGATGTAATATTCCTGTCGTGTCGTCGCCTACTTCTGGAAGGGGACATTGTATACGTCTATAACGATATATATCCTAACCTAAGGCAACCTAACATCTCGGATGTAATAGTTGACAACATTCCTGGCGTGTCCGCCAGTACTTCTCGGTGGGAACATTGTATACCTCTATAACGATATATATACCAGCCTAAGGCAACCTAACATGTCGAATGTAATATTTTACAACATTCCTGGCGTGTCGTCGCCTACTTCTCGATGGGGACATTATATACATCTATAACATTGTATATCCTAAGCTAAGGCAACCTAACATCTCGGATGTAATATTTTACAACATTCCTGGCATATCGGTCCCTACGTCTCGATGGAAACATTGTATACGTCTATAACGATATATATCCTAGCCTAATGCGACCTAACATATCGAATGTAATATTTTACAACATTCCTGGAGTGTCGTCGCCTGCTTCTCGAAGGGGACATTATATACATCTATTACGTTGTATATCCTAACCTAACGCAACCTAACATCTGGGATGTAATATTTTACAACATTCCTGGCATGACGGGCCCTACGTCTTGATGGGAACATTCTATACGTCTATAGCGTTGTATATCCTAACCTAAGGGAACCTAACATCTCGGGTGTAATATTTTACAACATTTCTGACGCGTCGGCCCCTAGTTCTCGGTGGGAACATTAGATACGTCTATAACGTTATATATCATAGCCTAAGGCGACCTAACATGTCGAATGTAATATTTTACATCATTCCTGCCTGTCTGCCCGTAGTTCTCGGTGGTAACATTATATACGTCTATAACGTTATATATCCTAGCCTAAGGCAAGATAACATGCCGAATGTAATATTTTACAACATTCCTGGCGTGTCGTCGCCTGCTTCTCGATGGGAACATTATATACGTCTATAACGTTGTGTATCCTAGCCTAACGCAACCTAACATCTGGGATGTAATATTCCTGGCGTGTCGTCGCCTACACCTGGATGGGGACATTATATACGTCTATAACATTATATATCCTAACCTAAGGCAACCTAACATCTCGGATGTAATATTTTACAACATTCCTGGCATGTCGGTCCCTACATCTCGGTGGGAACATACTATACGTCTATAACGTTGTATGTCCTATCCTAAGGGAACATAACGTCTCGGGTGTAATATTTTACAACATTCCTAACGCGTCGGCCCCTATTTTTCGGTGGGAACATTATATACGTCTATAACGTTATATATCCTAGCCTAAGGCGACCTAACATGTCGAATGTAATATTTTACAACATTCCTGGCGTGTCGTCTACTGCTTCTCGATGGGGACATTATATACGTCTATAATGTTGTATATCTTAACCTAACGCAACTTAACATCTGGGATGTAATATTTTACAGCATTCGTGGTGTGTCGTCGCCTACTTCTGGATGGGGTCATTATATACATCTATAACGTTGTATATCCTAACCTAAGGGAACCTAACACCTCGGGTGTAATATTTTACAACATTCCCGACACGTCGGCCCCTATTTTTCGGTGAGAACATTATATACATTTATAACGGTATATATCCTAGCCTAAGGCAACCTAACATCTCGGATGTAATAGTTGACAACATTCCTGCCGTGTCCGTCCGTACTTCTCGGTGGGAACATTATATACGTCTGTAACGTGATATATCCTAGCCTAAGGCTACATAACATGTCGAATGTAATATTTTACAACATTCCTGGCGTGTCGTCGCCTGCTTCTCGATGGGGACATTATATACGTCTATAACGTTGTATATCCTAACCTAAAGCAACCTAACATCTGGGATGTAATATTTTAAAACATTCCTTGCATGTCAGTGCCTACGTCTCGGTGGGAACATTATATACGTCTATAACGATATATATCCTAACCTAAGGCAACCTAACACCTCGGATGTAATAGTTGACAACATTCCTGGCGTGTAGGCCCGTACTTCTCGGTGGGAACATTGTATACGTCTATAACGATATATATCCTAGCCTAAGGCGACCTAACATGTCGAATGTAATATTTTACATCATTCCTGGCGTGTCGTCGCCTGCTTCTCGATGGGAACATTGCATACGTCTATAACGTTATATATCATAACCTAAGGCAACCGAACATCTGGAATGTAATATTTTACAACATTCCTGGCATATCAGTCCCTACTTCTCGGTGGAAACATTGTATACGTCTATAACGATATATATCCTAGCCTAGGGCAACCTAACATCTCGGATGTAATATTTTACAACATTCCTGGCGTGTCGTCGCCTACTTCTGGATGGGGACATTATATACGTCTATAACGTTATATATCCTAACCTAAGGCAACCTAACATCTCGGATGTAATAGTTGGCAAAATTCCTGGCGTGTCTGCCCGTACTTCTCGGTGGGAACATTATATACGTCTATAACGTTGTATATCCTAGCCTAAGGCCAGCTAACATGTCGAATGTAATATTTTATAACATTCCTGTCGCGTCGGCCCCTATTTTTCGGTGGGAACATTATATACTTCTATAACGTTATATATCATAAATTAAGGCAACCGAACATCTGGAATGTAATATTTTACAACATTCCTGGCATATCAGTCCCTACTTCTCGGTGGAAACATTGTATACGTCTATAACGATATATATCCTAGCCTAGGGCAACCTAACATCTCGGATGTAATATTTTACAACATTCCTGGCGTGTCGTGGCCTACTTCTCGATGGGGACATTATATACGTCTATAACGATATACATCCAAACCTAAGGGAACCTAACATCTCGGATGTAATATTTTAAAACATTCCTGGCATGTCGGTCCCTACTTCTCGGTGGGAATATTATATACGTCTATAACGTTATATATCATAACCTAAGGCAACCTAACATCTCGGATGTAATATTTTACAACATTCCTGGCATATCGGTCCCTACTTCTCGGAGGAAACATTGTATACGTCTATAACGATATTTATCCTAGCCTAAGGCAACCTAACATCTCGGATGTAATATTTTACAACATTCCTGGCGTGGCGTCGCCTACTTCTCGATGGGGACATTATATACATCTATAACATTGTATATCCTAACCTAAGGCAACCTAACATCTCGGATGTAATATTTTACAACATTCTGGCGTGTCGTCGCCGGCTTCTCGATGGGGAGATTATAAACGTCTGTAACGTTGTATATGCTAACCTAACGCAACCTAACATTTGGGATGTAATATTTTACAACATTCCATGCATGTCGGTGCCTACGTCTCGGTAGGAACATTATATACGTCTATAACGATATATATCCTGACCCAAGGCAACCTAACACCTCGGATGTAATAGTTGACAACATTCCTGGCGTGTAGGCCCGTACTTCTCGGTGGGAACATTGTATACGTCTATAACGTTATATATCCTAGCCTAAGGCGACCTATCATATCGAATGTAATATTTTACATCATTCCTGGCGTGTCGTCGCCTGCTTCTCGATGGGAACATTATATACGTCTATAACGTTGTGTATCCTAACCTAACGCAACCTAACATCTGGGATGTAATATTCCTGGCGTGTCGTCGCCTACTTCTGGATGGGGACATTATATACGTCTATAACGTTATATATCCTAACCTAAGGCAACCTAACATCTCGGATGTAATAGTTGGCAAAGTTCCTGGCGTGTCTGCCCGTACTTCTCGGTGGGAACATTATATACGTCTATAACGTTGTATATCCTAGCCTAAGGCCAGCTAACATGTCGAATGTAATATTTTATAACATTCCTGTCGCGTCGGCCCCTATTTTTCGGTGGGAACATTATATACGTCTATAACGTTATATATCATAAATTAAGGCAACCGAACATCTGGAATGTAATATTTTACAACATTCCTGGCATATCAGTCCCTACTTCTCGGTGGAAACATTGTATACGTCTATAACGATATATATCCTAGCCTAGGGCAACCTAACATCTCGGATGTAATATTTTACAACATTCCTGGCGTGTCGTGGCCTACTTCTCGATGGGGACATTATATACGTCTATAACGATATACATCCAAACCTAAGGGAACCTAACATCTCGGATGTAATATTTTAAAACATTCCTGGCATGTCGGTCCCTACTTCTCGGTGGGAATATTATATACGTCTATAACGTTATATATCATAACCTAAGGCAACCTAACATCTCGGATGTAATATATTACAACATTCCTGGCATATCGGTCCCTACTTCTCGGAGGAAACATTGTATACGTCTATAACGATATTTATCCTAGCCTAAGGCAACCTAACATCTCGGATGTAATATTTTACAACATTCCTGGCGTGTCGTCGCCTACTTCTCGATGGGGACATTATATACATCTATAACATTGTATATCCTAACCTAAGGCAACCTAACATCTCGGATGTAATATTTTACAACATTCTGGCGTGTCGTCGCCGGCTTCTCGATGGGGAGATTATAAACGTCTATAACGTTGTATATCCTAACCTAACGCAACCTAACATTTGGGATGTAATATTTTACAACATTCCTTGCATGTCGGTGCCTAGGTCTCGGTAGGAACATTATATACGTCTATAACGATATATATCCTGACCCAAGGCAACCTAACACCTCGGATGTAATAGTTGACAACATTCCTGGCGTGTAGGCCCGTACTTCTCGGTGGGAACATTGTATACGTCTATAACGTTATATATCCTAGCCTAAGGCGACCTATCATATCGAATGTAATATTTTACATCATTCCTGGCGTGTCGTCGCCTGCTTCTCGATGGGAACATTATATACGTCTATAACGCTGTGTATCCTAACCTAACGCAACCTAACATCTGGGATGTAATATTCCTGGCGTGTCGTCGCCTACTTCTGGATGGGGACATTATATACGTCTATAACGTTATATATCCTAACCTAAGGCAACCTAACATCTCGGATGTAATAGTTGGCAAAATTCCTGGCGTGTCTGCCCGTACTTCTCGGTGGGAACATTATATACGTCTATAACGTTGTATATCCTAGCCTAAGGCCAGCTAACATGTCGAATGTAATATTTTATAACATTCCTGTCGCGTCGGCCCCTATTTTTCGGTGGGAACATTATATACGTCTATAACGTTATATATCATAAATTAAGGCAACCGAACATCTGGAATGTAATATTTTACAACATTCCTGGCATATCAGTCCCTACTTCTCGGTGGAAACATTGTATACGTCTATAACGATATATATCCTAGCCTAGGGCAACCTAACATCTCGGATGTAATATTTTACAACATTCCTGGCGTGTCGTGGCCTACTTCTCGATGGGGACATTATATACGTCTATAACGATATACATCCAAACCTAAGGGAACCTAACATCTCGGATGTAATATTTTAAAACATTCCTGGCATGTCGGTCCCTACTTCTCGGTGGGAATATTATATACGTCTATAACGTTATATATCATAACCTAAGGCAACCGAACATCTGGGATGTAATATTTTACAACATTCCTGGCATATCGGTCCCTACTTCTCGGTGGAAACATTGTATACGTCTATAACGATATATATCCTAGCCTAAGGCAACCTAACATCTCGCATGTAATATTTTACAACATTCCTGGCGTGTCGTCGCCTACTTCTCGATGGGGACATTATATACGTCGATAACGTTATATATCCTAGCCTAAGGCACCCTAACATGTCGAATGTAATATTTTACAACATTCCTGGCTTCTCGTCGCCTACTTCTCGATGGGGACATTATATACATCTATAACATTGTATATTCTAACCCAAGGCAACCTAACATCTCGGATGGAATATTTTACAACATTCCTGGCGTGTCGTTGCCTGCTTCTCGATGGGGACATTATATACGTCTATAACGTTGTATGTCCTAACCTACCGCAACCAAACATCTCGGATGTAATATTTTACAACATTCCTGGCATGTCGGTCCCTACTTCTCGGTGGGAATATTATATACGTCTATAACGTTATATATCATAACCTAAGGCAACCTAACATCTCGGATGTAATATTTTACAACATTCCTGGCATATCGGTCCCTACTTCTCGGTGGAAACATTGTATACGTCTATAACGATATATATCCTAGCCTAAGGCAACCTAACATCTCGGATGTAATATTTTACAACATTCCTGGCGCGTCGGCTCCTATTTTTCGGTGGGAACATTATATACGTCTATAACGTTATATATCCTAACCTAAGGGACCCTAACATCTCGGATGTAATATTTTACAACATTCCTGGCATATCGGTCCCTACTTCTCGGTGGAAACATTGTATACGTCTATAACGATATATATCCTAGCCTAAGGCAACCTAACATCTCGGATGTAATATTTTACAACATTCCTGGCGCGTCGGCTCCTATTTTTCGGTGGGAACATTATATACGTCTATAACGTTATATATCCTAACCTAAGGGACCCTAACATGTCGTATGTAATATTTTACAACATTCCTGGCGTGTCGTAGCCTGCTTCTCGATGGGGACATTATATGCGTCTATAACGTTGTATATCCTAACCTAAAGCAACCTAACATCTGGGATGTAATATTTTACAACATTCCTGGCGTGTCGTCGCCTAGTTTGGATGGGGTCATTATATACGTCTATAACGTTGTATATCCTAACCTAAGGGAACCTAACATCTCGGGTGTAAACTTTTACAACATTCCTGACACGTCGGGCCCTATTTTTCGGTGGGAACATTATATACGGCTATAACGTTATATATGCTAGCCTAAGGCAACCTAACATGTCGAATGTAATATTTTACAACATTCCTGTCGTGTCGTCGCCTGCTTCTCGATGGGTAGATTATATACGTCTATAACGTTGTATATTCTAACCTAACGCAACCCAACATTTGGGATGTAATATTTTACAACATTCCTTGCATGTCGGTGCCTACGTCTCGGTGGGAACATTACATACGTCTATAACGATATATATCCTAACCTAAGGCAACCTAACACCTCGGATGTAATAGTTGACAACATTCCTGGCGTGTAGGCCCGTACTTCTCGGTGGGAACATTGTATACGTCTATAACAATATATATCCTAGCCTAAGGCGACCTAACATGTCGAATGTAATATTTTACATCATTCCTGGCGTGTCGTCGCCTGCTTCTCGATGGGAACATTGCATACGTCTATAACGTTATATATCATAACCTAAGGCAACCGAACATCTGGAATGTAATATTTTACAATATTCCTGGCATATCAGTCCCTACTTCTCGGTGGAAACATTGTATACGTCTATAACGATATATATCCTAGCCTAGGGCAACCTAACATCTCGGATGTAATATTTTACAACATTCCTGGCGTGTCGTCGCCTACTTCTCGATGGGGACATTATATACGTCTATAACGATATACATCCAAACCTAAGGGAACCTAACATCTCGGATGTAATATTTTAAAACATTCCTGGCATGTCGGTCCCTACTTCTCGGTGGGAATATTATATACGTCTATAACGTTATATATCATAACCTAAGGCAACCTAACATCTCGGATGTAATATTTTACAACATTCCTGGCATATCGGTCCCTACTTCTCGGAGGAAACATTGTATACGTCTATAACGATATATATCCTAGCCTAAGGCAACCTAACATCTCGGATGTAATATTTTACAACATTCCTGGCGTGGCGTCGCCTACTTCTCGATGGGGACATTATATACATCTATAACATTGTATATCCTAACCTAAGGCAACCTAACATCTCGGATGTAATATTTTACAACATTCTGGCGTGTCGTCGCCGGCTTCTCGATGGGGAGATTATAAACGTCTGTAACGTTGTATATGCTAACCTAACGCAACCTAACATTTGGGATGTAATATTTTACAACATTCCTTGCATGTCGGTGCCTACGTCTCGGTAGGAACATTATATACGTCTATAACGATATATATCCTGACCCAAGGCAACCTAACACCTCGGATGTAATAGTTGACAACATTCCTGGCGTGTAGGCCCGTACTTCTCGGTGGGAACATTGTATACGTCTATAACGTTATATATCCTAGCCTAAGGCGACCTATCATATCGAATGTAATATTTTACATCATTCCTGGCGTGTCGTCGCCTGCTTCTCGATGGGAACATTATATACGTCTATAACGTTGTGTATCCTAACCTAACGCAACCTAACATCTGGGATGTAATATTCCTGGCGTGTCGTCGCCTACTTCTGGATGGGGACATTATATACGTCTATAACGTTATATATCCTAACCTAAGGCAACCTAACATCTCGGATGTAATAGTTGGCAAAATTCCTGGCGTGTCCGCCCGTACTTCTCGGTGGGAACATTATATACGTCTATAACGTTGTATATCCTAGCCTAAGGCCAGCTAACATGTCGAAAGTAATATTTTGCAACATTCCTGTCGCGTCGGCCCCTATTTTTCGGTGGGAACATTATATACGTCTATAACGTTATATATCCTAGTCTAAGGCAACCTAACATGTCGACTGTAATATTTTACAACATTCCTGGCGTGTCGTCGCCAGCTTCTCGATGGGGACATAATATACATCTATAACATTGTATATCCTAACCTAAGGCAACCTAACATCTCGGATGTAATATTTTACAACAGTCTGGCGTGTCGTCGCCGGCTTCTCGATGGGGAGATTATATACGTCTATAACGTTGTATATCCTAACCTAACGCAACCTAACATTTGGGATGTAATATTTTACAACACTCCTTGCATGTCGGTGCCTACGTCTCGGTGGGAACATTATATACGTCTATAACGATATATATCCTAACCCAAGGCAACCTAACACCTCGGATGTAATAGGTGACCACATTCCTGGCATGTAGGCCCGTACTTCTCGGTGGGAACATTGTATACGCCTATAACGTTATATATCCTAGCCTAAGGCGACCTAACATGTCGAATGTAATATTTTACATCATTCCTGGCGTGTCGTCGCCTGCTTCTCGATGGGAACATTATATACGTCTATAACGTTATATATCATAACCTAAGGCAACCGAACATCTGGGATGTAATATTTTACAACATTCCTGGCATATCGGTCCCTACTTCTCGGTGGAAACATTGTATACGTCTATAACGATATATATCCTAGCCTAAGGCAACCTAACATCTCGCATGTAATATTTTACAACATTCCTGGCGTGTCGTCGCCTACTTCTCGATGGGCACATTATATACGTCGATAACGTTATATATCCTAGCCTAAGGCACCCTAACATGTCGAATGTAATATTTTACAACATTCCTGGCTTCTCGTCGCCTACTTCTCGATGGGGACATTATATACATCTATAACATTGTATATTCTAACCGAAGGCAACCTAACATCTCGGATGGAATATTTTACAACATTCCTGGCGTGTCGTTGCCTGCTTCTCGATGGGGACATTATATACGTCTATAACGTTGTATGTCCTAACCTACCGCAACCAAACATCTCGGATGTAATATTTTACAACATTCCTGGCATGTCGGTCCCTACTTCTCGGTGGGAATATTATATACGTCTATAACGTTATATATCATAACCTAAGGCAACCTAACATCTCGGATGTAATATTTTACAACATTCCTGGCATATCGGTCCCTACTTCTCGGTGGAAACATTGTATACGTCTATAACGATATATATCCTAGCCTAAGGCAACCTAACATCTCGGATGTAATATTTTACAACATTCCTGGCGCGTCGGCTCCTATTTTTCGGTGGGAACATTATATACGTCTATAACGTTATATATCCTAACCTAAGGGACCCTAACATGTCGTATGTAATATTTTACAACATTCCTGGCGTGTCGTAGCCTGCTTCTCGATGGGGACATTATATACGTCTATAACGTTGTATATCCTAACCTAAAGCAACCTAACATCTGGGATGTAATATTTTACAACATTCCTGGCGTGTCGTCGCCTAGTTTGGATGGGGTCATTATATACGTCTATAACGTTGTATATCCTAACCTAAGGGAACCTAACATCTCGGGTGTAAACTTTTACAACATTCCTGACACGTCGGGCCCTATTTTTCGGTGGGAACATTATATACGGCTATAACGTTATATATGCTAGCCTAAGGCAACCTAACATGTCGAATGTAATATTTTACAACATTCCTGTCGTGTCGTCGCCTGCTTCTCGATGGGGAGATTATATACGTCTATAACGTTGTATATTCTAACCTAACGCAACCCAACATTTGGGATGTAATATTTTACAACATTCCTTGCATGTCGGTGCCTACGTCTCGGTGGGAACATTACATACGTCTATAACGATATATATCCTAACCTAAGGCAACCTAACACCTCGGATGTAATAGTTGACAACATTCCTGGCGTGTAGGCCCGTACTTCTCGGTGGGAACATTGTATACGTCTATAACAATATATATCCTAGCCTAAGGCGACCTAACATGTCGAATGTAATATTTTACATCATTCCTGGCGTGTCGTCGCCTGCTTCTCGATGGGAACATTGCATACGTCTATAACGTTATATATCATAACCTAAGGCAACCGAACATCTGGAATGTAATATTTTACAATATTCCTGGCATATCAGTCCCTACTTCTCGGTGGAAACATTGTATACGTCTATAACGATATATATCCTAACCTACCGCAACCAAACATCTCGGATGTAATATTTTACAACATTCCTGGCATGTCGGTCCCTACTTCTCGGTGGGAATATTATATACGTCTATAACGTTATATATCATAACCTAAGGCAACCTAACATCTCGGATGTAATATTTTACAACATTCCTGGCATATCGGTCCCTACTTCTCGGTGGAAACATTGTATACGTCTATAACGATATATATCCTAGCCTAAGGCAACCTAACATCTCGGATGTAATATTTTACAACATTCCTGGCGCGTCGGCTCCTATTTTTCGGTGGGAACATTATATACGTCTATAACGTTATATATCCTAACCTAAGGGACCCTAACATGTTGTATGTAATATTTTACAACATTCCTGGCGTGTCGTAGCCTGCTTCTCGATGGGGACATTATATACGTCTATAACGTTGTATATCCTAACCTAAAGCAACCTAACATCTGGGATGTAATATTTTACAACATTCCTGGCGTGTCGTCGCCTAGTTTGGATGGGGTCATTATATACGTCTATAACGTTGTATATCCTAACCTAAGGGAACCTAACATCTCGGGTGTAAACTTTTACAACATTCCTGACACGTCGGGCCCTATTTTTCGGTGGGAACATTATATACGGCTATAACGTTATATATGCTAGCCTAAGGCAACCTAACATCTCGGATGTAATATTTTACAACATTCTGGCGTGTCGTCGCCGGCTTCTCGATGGGGAGATTATAAACGTCTGTAACGTTGTATATGCTAACCTAACACAACCTAACATTTGGGATGTAATATTTTACAACATTCCTTGCATGTCGGTGCCTACGTCTCGGTAGGAACATTATATACGTCTATAACGATATATATCCTGACCCAAGGCAACCTAACACCTCGGATGTAATAGTTGACAACATTCCTGGCGTGTAGGCCCGTACTTCTCGGTGGGAACATTGTATACGTCTATAACGTTATATATCCTAGCCTAAGGCGACCTATCATATCGAATGTAATATTTTACATCATTCCTGGCGTGTCGTCGCTTGCTTCTCGATGGGAACATTATATACGTCTATAACGTTGTGTATCCTAACCTAACGCAACCTAACATCTGGGATGTAATATTCCTGGCGTGTCGTCGCCTACTTCTGGATGGGGACATTATATACGTCTATAACGTTATATATCCTAACCTAAGGCAACCTAACATCTCGGATGTAATAGTTGGCAAAATTCCTGGCGTGTCTGCCCGTACTTCTCGGTGGGAACATTATATACGTCTATAACGTTGTATATCCTAGCCTAAGGCCAGCTAACATGTCGAAAGTAATATTTTGCAACATTCCTGTCGCGTCGGCCCCTATTTTTCGGTGGGAACATTATATACGTCTATAACGTTATATATCCTAGTCTAAGGCAACCTAACATGTCGACTGTAATATTTTACAACATTCCTGGCGTGTCGTCGCCAGCTTCTCGATGGGGACATAATATACATCTATAACATTGTATATCCTAACCTAAGGCAACCTAACATCTCGGATGTAATATTTTACAACAGTCTGGCGTGTCGTTGCCGGCTTCTCGATGGGGAGATTATATACGTCTATAACGTTGTATATCCTAACCTAACGCAACCTAACATTTGGGATGTAATATTTTACAACACTCCTTGCATGTCGGTGCCTACGTCTCGGTGGGAACATTATATACGTCTATAACGATATATATCCTAACCCAAGGCAACCTAACACCTCGGATGTAATAGGTGACCACATTCCTGGCATGTAGGCCCGTACTTCTCGGTGGGAACATTGTATACGCCTATAACGTTATATATCCTAGCCTAAGGCGACCTAACATGTCGAATGTAATATTTTACATCATTCCTGGCGTGTCGTCGCCTGCTTCTCGATGGGAACACTATATACGTCTATAACGTTATACATCATAACATAAGGCAACCGAACATCTGGGATGTAATATTTTACAACATTCCTGACGCGTCGGCCCCTATTTTTCGGTGGGAACATTATATACGTCTATAAAGTTATATATCCTAGCCTAAGGCAACCTAACATGTCGAATGTAATACTTTACAACATTCCTGGCCTGTCGTCGCCAACTTCTCGATGGGGACATTATGTACGTCGATAACGTTATATATCCTAGCCTAAGGCACCCTAACATGTCGAATGTAATATTTTACAACATTCCTGGCTTCTCGTCGCCTACTTCCCGATGGGGACATTATATACATCTATAACATTGTATATTCTAACCCAAGGCAACCTATCATCTCGGATGGAATATTTTACAACATTCCTGGCGTGTCGTTGCCTGCTTCTCGATGGGGACATTATATACGTCTATAACGTTATATATCATAACCTAAGGCAACCTAACAACTCGGATGTAATATTTTACAACATTCCTGGCATATCGGTCCCTACTTCTCGGAGGAAACATTGTATACGTCTATAACGATATTTATCCTAGCCTAAGGCAACCTAACATCTCGGATGTAATATTTTACAACATTCCTGGCGTGGCGTCGCCTACTTCTCGATGGGGACATTATATACATCTATAACATTGTATATCCTAACCTAAGGCAACCTAACATCTCCGATGTAATATTTTACAACATTCTGGCGTGTCGTCGCCGGCTTCTCGATGGGGAGATTATAAACGTCTGTAACGTTGTATATGCTAACCTAACGCAACCTAACATTTGGGATGTAATATTTTACAACATTCCTTGCATGTCGGTGCCTACGTCTCGGTAGGAACATTATATACGTCTATAACGATATATATCCTGACCCAAGGCAACCTAACACCTCGGATGTAATAGTTGACAACATTCCTGGCGTGTAGGCCCGTACTTCTCGGTGGGAACATTGTATACGTCTATAACAATATATATCCTAGCCTAAGGCAACCTAACACCTCGGATGTAATAGTTGACAACATTCCTGGCGTGTAGGCCCGTACTTCTCGGTGGGAACAGTGTATACGTCTATAACAATATATATCCTAGCCTAAGGCGACCTAACATGTCGAATGTAATATTTTACAACATTCCTGGCATATCGGTCCCTACTTCTCGGAGGAAACATTGTATACGTCTATAACGATATATATCCGAGCCTAAGGCAACCTAACATCTCGGATGTAATATTTTAAAACACTCCTGGCATGTCGGTCCCTACTTCTCGGTGGGAATATTATATACGTCTATAACGTTATATATCATAACCTAAGGCAACCTAACAACTCGGATGTAATATTTTACAACATTCCTGGCATATCGGTCCCTACTTCTCGGAGGAAACATTGTATACGTCTATAACGATATTTATCCTAGCCTAAGGCAACCTAACATCTCGGATGTAATATTTTACAACATTCCTGGCGTGGCGTCGCCTACTTCTCGATGGGGACATTATATACATCTATAACATTGTATATCCTAACCTAAGGCAACCTAACATCTCCGATTTAATATTTTACAACATTCTGGCGTGTCGTCGCCGGCTTCTCGATGGGGAGATTATAAACGTCTGTAACGTTGTATATGCTAACCTAACGCAACCTAACATTTGGGATGTAATATTTTACAACATTCCTTGCATGTCGGTGCCTACGTCTCGGTAGGAACATTATATACGTCTATAACGATATATATCCTGACCCAAGGCAACCTAACACCTCGGATGTAATAGTTGACAACATTCCTGGCGTGTAGGCCCGTACTTCTCGGTGGGAACATTGTATACGTCTATAACGTTATATATCCTAGCCTAAGGCGACCTGTCATATCGAATGTAATATTTTACATCATTCCTGGCGTGTCGTCGCCTGCTTCTCGATGGGAACATTATATACGTCTATAACGTTGTGTATCCTAACCTAACGCAACCTAACATCTGGGATGTAATATTCCTGGCGTGTCGTCGCCTACTTCTGGATGGGGACATTATATACGTCTATAACGTTATATATCCTAACCTAAGGCAACCTAACATCTCGGATGTAATAGTTGGCAAAATTCCTGGCGTGTCTGCCCGTACTTCTCGGTGGGAACATTATATACGTCTATAACGTTGTATATCCTAGCCTAAGGCCAGCTAACATGTCGAATGTAATATTTTATAACATTCCTGTCGCGTCGGCCCCTATTTTTCGGTGGGAACATTATATACGTCTATAACGTTATATATCATAAATTAAGGCAACCGAACATCTGGAATGTAATATTTTACAACATTCCTGGCATATCAGTCCCTACTTCTCGGTGGAAACATTGTATACGTCTATAACGATATATATCCTAACCTACCGCAACCAAACATCTCGGATGTAATATTTTACAACATTCCTGGCATGTCGGTCCCTACTTCTCGGTGGGAATATTATATACGTCTATAACGTTATATATCATAACCTAAGGCAACCTAACATCTCGGATGTAATATTTTACAACATTCCTGGCATATCGGTCCCTACTTCTCGGTGGAAACATTGTATACGTCTATAACGATATATATCCTAGCCTAAGGCAACCTAACATCTCGGATGTAATATTTTACAACATTCCTGGCGCGTCGGCTCCTATTTTTCGGTGGGAACATTATATACGTCTATAACGTTATATATCCTAACCTAAGGGACCCTAACATGTTGTATGTAATATTTTACAACATTCCTGGCGTGTCGTAGCCTGCTTCTCGATGGGGACATTATATACGTCTATAACGTTGTATATCCTAACCTAAAGCAACCTAACATCTGGGATGTAATATTTTACAACATTCCTGGCGTGTCGTCGCCTAGTTTGGATGGGGTCATTATATACGTCTATAACGTTGTATATCCTAACCTAAGGGAACCTAACATCTCGGGTGTAAACTTTTACAACATTCCTGACACGTCGGGCCCTATTTTTCGGTGGGAACATTATATACGGCTATAACGTTATGTATGCTAGCCTAAGGCAACCTAACATGTCGAATGTAATATTTTACAACATTCCTGTCGTGTCGTCGCCTGCTTCTCGATGGGTAGATTATATACGTCTATAACGTTGTATATTCTAACCTAACGCAACCCAACATTTGGGATGTAATATTTTACAACATTCCTTGCATGTCGGTGCCTACGTCTCGGTGGGAACATTACATACGTCTATAACGATATATATCCTAACCTAAGGCAACCTAACACCTCGGATGTAATAGTTGACAACATTCCTGGCGTGTAGGCCCGTACTTCTCGGTGGGAACATTGTATACGTCTATAACAATATATATCCTAGCCTAAGGCGACCTAACATGTCGAATGTAATATTTTACATCATTCCTGGCGTGTCGTCGCCTGCTTCTCGATGGGAACATTGCATACGTCTATAACGTTATATATCATAACCTAAGGCAACCGAACATCTGGAATGTAATATTTTACAATATTCCTGGCATATCAGTCCCTACTTCTCGGTGGAAACATTGTATACGTCTATAACGATATATATCCTAGCCTAGGGCAACCTAACATCTCGGATGTAATATTTTACAACATTCCTGGCGTGTCGTCGCCTACTTCTCGATGGGGACATTATATACGTCTATAACGATATACATCCAAACCTAAGGGAACCTAACATCTCGGATGTAATATTTTAAAACATTCCTGGCATGTCGGTCCCTACTTCTCGGTGGGAATATTATATACGTCTATAACGTTATATATCATAACCTAAGGCAACCTAACATCTCGGATGTAATATTTTACAACATTCCTGGCATATCGGTCCCTACTTCTCGCAGGAAACATTGTATACGTCTATAACGTTATATATCCTAGCCTAAGGCGACCTATCATATCGAATGTAATATTTTACATCATTCCTGGCGTGTCGTCGCCTGCTTCTCGATGGGAACATTATATACGTCTATAACGTTGTGTATCCTAACCTAACGCAACCTAACATCTGGGATGTAATATTCCTGGCGTGTCGTCGCCTACTTCTGGATGGGGACATTATATACGTCTATAACGTTATATATCCTAACCTAAGGCAACCTAACATCTCGGATGTAATAGTTGGCAAAATTCCTGGCGTGTCTGCCCGTACTTCTCGGTGGGAACATTATATACGTCTATAACGTTGTATATCCTAGCCTAAGGCCAGCTAACATGTCGAAAGTAATATTTTGCAACATTCCTGTCGCGTCGGCCCCTATTTTTCGGTGGGAACATTATATACGTCTATAACGTTATATATCCTAGTCTAAGGCAACCTAACATGTCGACTGTAATATTTTACAACATTCCTGGCGTGTCGTCGCCAGCTTCTCGATGGGGACATAATATACATCTATAACATTGTATATCCTAACCTAAGGCAACCTAACATCTCGGATGTAATATTTTACAACAGTCTGGCGTGTCGTTGCCGGCTTCTCGATGGGGAGATTATATACGTCTATAACGTTGTATATCCTAACCTAACGCAACCTAACATTTGGGATGTAATATTTTACAACACTCCTTGCATGTCGGTGCCTACGTCTCGGTGGGAACATTATATACGTCTATAACGATATATATCCTAACCCAAGGCAACCTAACACCTCGGATGTAATAGGTGACCACATTCCTGGCATGTAGGCCCGTACTTCTCGGTGGGAACATTGTATACGCCTATAACGTTATATATCCTAGCCTAAGGCGACCTAACATGTCGAATGTAATATTTTACATCATTCCTGGCGTGTCGTCGCCTGCTTCTCGATGGGAACACTATATACGTCTATAACGTTATACATCATAACATAAGGCAACCGAACATCTGGGATGTAATATTTTACAACATTCCTGACGCGTCGGCCCCTATTTTTCGGTGGGAACATTATATACGTCTATAAAGTTATATATCCTAGCCTAAGGCAACCTAACATGTCGAATGTAATACTTTACAACATTCCTGGCCTGTCGTCGCCAACTTCTCGATGGGGACATTATATACGTCGATAACGTTATATATCCTAGCCTAAGGCACCCTAACATGTCGAATGTAATATTTTACAACATTCCTGGCTTCTCGTCGCCTACTTCCCGATGGGGACATTATATACATCTATAACATTGTATATTCTAACCCAAGGCAACCTATCATCTCGGATGGAATATTTTACAACATTCCTGGCGTGTCGTTGCCTGCTTCTCGATGGGGACATTATATACGTCTATAACGTTGTATATCCTAACCTACCGCAACCAAACATCTCGGATGTAATATTTTACAACATTCCTGGCATGTCGGTCCCTACTTCTCGGTGGGAATATTATATACGTCTATAACGTTATATATCATAACCTAAGGCAACCTAACATCTCGGATGTAATATTTTACAACATTCCTGGCATTTCGGTTCCTACTTCTCGGTGGAAACATTGTATACGTCTATAACGATATATATCCTAGCCTAAGGCAACCTAACATCTCGGATGTAATATTTTACAACATTCCTGGCGCGTCGGCTCCTATTTTTCGGTGGGAACATTATATACGTCTATAACGTTATATATCCTAACCTAAGGGACCCTAACATGTCGTATGTAATATTTTACAACATTCCTGGCGTGTCGTAGCCTGCTTCTCGATGGGGAGATTATATACGTCTATAACGTTGTATATCCTAACCTAACGCAACCCAACATTTGGGATGTAATATTTTACAACATTCCTTGCATGTCGGTGCCTACGTCTCGGTGGGAACATTACATACGTCTATAACGATATATATCCTAACCTAAGGCAACCTAACACCTCGGATGTAATAGTTGACAACATTCCTGGCGTGTAGGCCCGTACTTCTCGGTGGGAACAGTGTATACGTCTATAACAATATATATCCTAGCCTAAGGCGACCTAACATGTCGAATGTAATATTTTACAACATTCCTGGCATATCGGTCCCTACTTCTCGGAGGAAACATTGTATACGTCTATAACGATATATATCCTAGCCTAAGGCAACCTAACATCTCGCATGTAATATTTTACAACATTCCTGGCGTGTCGTCGCCTACTTCTGGATGGGGAGATTATATACGTCTGTAACGTTATATATCCTAACCTAGGGCAACCTAACATCTCGGATGTAATAGTTGACAACATTCCTGGCGTGTCCGCCCGTACTTCTCGGTGGGAACATTATATACGTCTATAACGATATATATCCTAACCTAAGGCAACCTAACACCTCGGATGTAATAGTTGACAACATTCCTGGCCTGTAGGCCCGTACTTCTCGGTGGGAACATTGTATACGTCTATAACGTTATATATCCTAGCCTAAGGCGACCTAACATGTCGAATGTAATATTTTACATCATTCCTGGCGTGTCGTCGCCTGCTTCTCGATGGGAACATTATATACGTCTATAACGTTATATGTCATAACCTACGGCAACCGAACATCTGGGATGTAATATTTTACAACATTCCTGGCATATGGGTCCCTACTTCTCGGTGGAAACATTGTATACGTCTTTAACGATATATATCCTAGCCTAAGGCAACCTAACATCTCGGATGTAATGTTTTACAACATTCCTGGCGTGTCGTCGCCTACTTCTCGATGGGAACATTATATACGTGGATAACGTTATATATCCTAGCCTAAGGCAACCTAACATGTCGAATGTAATATTTTACAACATTCCTGGCGTGTCTTCGCCTACTTCTCGATGGGGACATTATATACATCTATAACGTTGTATATCCTAACCCAAGGCAACCTAACATCTTGGATGGAATGTTTTACAACATTCCTGGTGTGTCGTTGCCTGCTTCTCGATGGGGACATTATATACGTCTATAACGTTGTATATCCTAACCTACCGCAACCAAACATCTCGGATGTAATATTTTACAACATTCCTGGCATGTCGGTCCCTACTTCTCGGTGGGAATATTATATACGTCTATAACGTTATATATCATAACCTAAGGCAACCTAACCTCTCGGATGAAATATTTTACAACATTCCTGGCATATCGGTTCCTACTTCTCGGTGGAAACATTGTATACGTCTATAACGATATATATCCAAACCTAAGGGAACCTAACATCTCGGATGTAATATTTTACAACATTCCTGGCATGTCGGTCCCTACTTCTCGATGGGAATATTATATACGTCTATAACGTTATATATCATAGCCTAACGCAAACTAACATCTGGGATGTAATATTTTACAACATTCCTGGAGTGTCGTCGCCTACTTCTGGCTAGGGTCATAATATACATCTATAACGTTGTATATCCTAACCTAAGGCAACCTAACATCTCGGGAGTAATATTTTACAACATTCCTGACGCGTCGGCCCCTATTTTTCGGTGGGAACATTATATACGTCTATAAAGTTATATATCCTAGCCTAAGGCAACCTAACATGTCGAATGTAATACTTTACAACATTCCTGGCCTGTCGTCGCCAACTTCTCGATGGGGACATTATATACATCTATAACATTGTATATCCTAACCTAAGGCAACCTAACATCTCGGATATAATATTTTACAACATTCCTGGCGTGTCGTCGCCTACTTCTCGATGGGGACATTATATACATCTATAACATTGTATATCCTAACCCAAGGCAACCTAACATCTCGGATGGAATATTTTACAACATTCCTGGCATATCGGTCCCTACTTCTCGTTGGAAACATTGCATACGTCTATAACGTTATATATCATAACCTAAGGCAACCGAACATCTGGGATGTAATATTTTACAACATTCCTGGCATATCGGTCCCTACTTCTCGGTGGAAACATTGTATACGTCTATAACGATATATATCCTAGCCTAAGGCAACCTAACATCTCGCATGTAATATTTTACAACATTCCTGGCGTGTCGTCGCCTACTTCTCGATGGGGATATTTTATACGTCTATAACGTTATATATCCTAGCCTAAGGCAACCTAACATGTCGAATGTATTATTTTACATCATTCCTGGCGTGTCGTTGCCTGCTTCTCGATGGGAACATTATATACGTCTATAACGTTGTGTATCCTAACCTAACGCAACCTAACATCTGGGATGTAATATTCCTGGCGTGTCGTCGCCTACTTCTGGATGGTGAGATTATATACGTCTATAACGTTATATATCCTAACCTAAGGCAACCTAACATCTCGGATGTAATAGTTGACAACATTCCTGGCGTGCCCGCCCGTACTTCTCGGTGGGAACATTATATACGTCTATAACGTTATATATCCTAGCCTAAGGCCACATAACATCTCGGATATAATATTTTACAACATTCCTGGCGTGTCGTCGCCTACTTCTCGATGGGGACATTATATACATCTATAACATTGTATATCCTAACCCAAGGCAACCTAACATCTCGGATGGAATATTTTACAACATTCCTGGCATATCGGTCCCTACTTCTCGTTGGAAACATTGCATACGTCTATAACGTTATATATCATAACCTAAGGCAACCGAACATCTGGGATGTAATATTTTACAACATTCCTGGCATAACGGTCCCTACTTCTCGGTGGAAACATTGTATACGTCTATAACGATATATATCCTAGCCTAAGGCAACCTAACATCTCGCATGTAATATTTTACAACATTCCTGGCGTGTCGTCGCCTACTTCTCGATGGGGATATTTTATACGTCTATAACGTTATATATCCTAGCCTAAGGCAACCTAACATGTCGAATGTAATATTTTACATCATTCCTGGCGTGTCGTTGCCTGCTTCTCGATGGGAACATTATATACGTCTATAACGTTGTGTATGCTAACCTAACGCAACCTAACATCTGGGATGTAATATTCCTGGCGTGTCGTCGCCTACTTCTGGATGGTGAGATTATATACGTCTATAACGTTATATATCCTAACCTAAGGCAACCTAACATCTCGGATGTAATAGTTGACAACATTCCTGGCGTGCCCGCCCGTACTTCTCGGTGGGAACATTATATACGTCTATAACGTTATATATCCTAGCCTAAGGCCACATAACATGTCGAATGTAATATTTTACAACATTCCAGGCGTGTCGTCGCCTGCTTCTCGATGGGGACATTATATACGTCTATAACGTTGTATATCCTAACCTAAAGCAACCTAACATCTGGGATGTAATATTTTACAAGATTCCTGGCATGTCGGTCCGCAAGTCTCGGTAGGAACATTATATACGTCTATAACGATATATATCCAAACCTAAGGGAACCTAACATCTCGGATGTAATATTTTACAACATTCCTGGCATGTCGGTCCCTATTTTTCGGTGGGAAAATTATATACGTCTATAACGTTATATATCATAACCTAAGGCAACCTAACTTCTCGGATGTAATATTTTACAACATTCCTGGCATATCGGTCCCTACATCTCGGTGGGGACATTATATACATCTATAACATTGTATATCCTAACCCAAGGCAACCTAACATCTCGGATGGAATATTTTACAACATTCCTGGCATATCGGTCCCTACTTATCGGTGGAAACATTGTATACGTCTATAACGATATATATCCTAGCCTAAGGCAACCTAACATCTCGAATGTAATTTTTTATAACATTCCTGGCGTGTCTTCGCCTGCTTCTCGATGGGGACATTATATACGTCTATAACGTTGCATATCCTAACCTACCGCAACCTAACATCTCGGATGTAATAGTTGACAACATTCCTGGCCTGTAGGCCCGTACTTCTCGGTGGGAACATTGTATACGTCTATAACGTTATATATCCTAGCCTAAGGCGACCTAACATGTCGAATGTAATATTTTACATCATTCCTGGCGTGTCGTCGCCTGCTTCTCGATGGGAACATTATATACGTCTATAACGTTATATATCCTAGCCTAAGGATACCTAACATGTCGAATGTAATACTTTACAACATTCCTGGCGTGTCGTCGCCTACTTCTCGATGGGGACATTATATACATCTATAACATTGTATATCCTAACCTAAGGCAACCTAACAACTCGGATGTAATATTTTACCACATTCCTGGCATGTCGGTCCCTACTTCTCGGTGGAAACATTGTATACGTCTATAACGATATATATCCTAACCTAGGGCAACCTAACATCTCGGATGTAATAGTTGACAACATTCCTGGCGTGTCCGCCCGTACTTCTCGGTGGGAACATTGTATACGTCTATAACGATATATATCCTAACCTAAGGCAACCTAACACCTCGGATGTAATAGTTGACAACATTCCTGGCCTGTAGGCCCGTACTTCTCGGTGGGAACATTGTATACGTCTATAACGTTATATATCCTAGCCTAAGGCGACCTAACATGTCGAATGTAATATTTTACATCATTCCTGGCGTGTCGTCGCCTGCTTCTCGATGGGAACATTATATACGTCTATAACGTTATATGTCATAACCTACGGCAACCGAACATCTGGGATGTAATATTTTACAACATTCCTGGCATATGGGTCCCTACTTCTCGGTGGAAACATTGTATACGTCTTTAACGATATATATCCTAGCCTAAGGCAACCTAACATCTCGGATGTAATGTTTTACAACATTCCTGGCGTGTCGTCGCCTACTTCTCGATGGGAACATTATATACGTGGATAACGTTATATATCCTAGCCTAAGGCAACCTAACATGTCGAATGTAATATTTTACAACATTCCTGGCGTGTCTTCGCCTACTTCTCGATGGGGACATTATATACGTCGATAACGTTATATATCCTAGCCTAAGGCACCCTAACATGTCGTATGTAATATTTTACAACATTCCTGGCTTCTCGTCGCCTACTTCTCGATGGGGACATTATATACATCTATAACATTGTATATTCTAACCCAAGGCAACCTAACATCTCGGATGGAATATTTTACAACATTCCTGGCGTGTCGTTGCCTGCTTCTCGATGGGGACATTATATACGTCTATAACGTTGTATATCCTAACCTACCGCAACCAAACATCTCGGATGTAATATTTTACAACATTCCTGGCATGTCGGTCCCTACTTCTCGGTGGGAATATTATATACGTCTATAACGTTATATATCATAACCTAAGGCAACCTAACATCTCGGATGTAATATTTTACAACATTCCTGGCATATCGGTCCCTACTTCTCGGTGGAAACATTGTATACGTCTATAACGATATATATCCTAGCCTAAGGCAACCTAACATCTCGGATGTAATATTTTACAACATTCCTGGCGCGTCGGCTCCTATTTTTCGGTGGGAACATTATATACGTCTATAACGTTATATATCCTAACCTAAGGAACCCTAACATGTCGTATGTAATATTTTACAACATTCCTGGCGTGTCGTAGCCTGCTTCTCGATGGGGACATTATATACGTCTATAACGTTGTATATCCTAACCTAAAGCAACCTAACATCTGGGATGTAATATTTTACAACATTCCTGGCGTGTCGTCGCCTAGTTTGGATGGGGTCATTATATACATCTATAACGCTGTATATCCTAACCTAAGGCAACCTAACATCTCGGATGTAATATTTTACAACATTCCTGGCATGTCGGTCCCTACATCTCGGTGGGAACATACTATACGTCTATAAGGTTGTATATCCTAACCTAAGGGAACCTAACATCTCGGGTGTAAACTTTTACAACATTCCTGACACGTCGGGCCCTATTTTTCGGTGGGAACATTATATACGGCTATAACGTTATATATGCTAGCCTAAGGCAACCTAACATGTCGAATGTAATATTTTACAACATTCCTGTCGTGTCGTCGCCTGCTTCTCGATGGGGAGATTATATACGTCTATAACGTTGTATATCCTAACCTAACGCAACCCAACATTTGGGATGTAATATTTTACAACATTCCTTGCATGTCGGTGCCTACGTCTCGGTGGGAACATTACATACGTCTATAACGATATATATCCTAACCTAAGGCAACCTAACACCTCGGATGTAATAGTTGACAACATTCCTGGCGTGTAGGCCCGTACTTCTCGGTGGGAACATTGTATACGTCTATAACAATATATATCCTAGCCTAAGGCGACCTAACATGTCGAATGTAATATTTTACATCATTCCTGGCGTGTCGTCACCTGCTTCTCGATGGGAACATTACATACGTCTATAACGTTATATATCCTAGCCTAAGGCAACCTAACATGTCGAATGTAATATTTTACAACATTCCTGGCGTGTCGTCGCCTACTTCTCGATGGGGACATTATATACATCTATAACATTGTATATCCTAACCCAAGGCAACCTAACATCTCGGATGGAATATTTTCCAACATTCCTGGCATATCGGTCCCTACTTCTCGTTGGAAACATTGCATACGTCTATAACGTTATATATCATAACCTAAGGCAACCGAACATCTGGGATGTAATATTTTACAACATTCCTGGCATATCGGTCCCTACTTCTCGGTGGAAACATTGTATACGTCTATAACGATATATATCCTAGCCTAAGGCAACCTAACATCTCGCATGTAATATTTTACAACATTCCTGGCGTGTCGTCGCCTACTTCTCGATGGGGACATTTTATACGTCTATAACGTTATATATCCTAGCCTAAGGCAACCTAACATGTCGAATGTAATATTTTACATCATTCCTGGCGTTTCGTTGCCTGCTTCTCGATGGGAACATTATATAAGTCTATAACGTTGTGTATCCTAACCTAACGCAACCTAACATCTGGGATGTAATATTCCTGGCGTGTCGTCGCCTACTTCTGGATGGGGAGATTATATACGTCTGTAACGTTATATATCCTAACCTAGGGCAACCTAACATCTCGGATGTAATAGTTGACAACATTCCTGGCGTGTCCGCCCGTACTTCTCGGTGGGAACATTATATACGTCTATAACGATATATATCCTAACCTAAGGCAACCTAACACCTCGGATGTAATAGTTGACAACATTCCTGGCCTGTAGGCCCGTACTTCTCGGTGGGAACATTGTATACGTCTATAACGTTATATATCCTAGCCTAAGGCGACCTAACATGTCGAATGTAATATTTTACATCATTCCTGGCGTGTCGTCGCCTGCTTCTCGATGGGAACATTATATACGTCTATAACGTTATATGTCATAACCTACGGCAACCGAACATCTGGGATGTAATATTTTACAACATTCCTGGCATATGGGTCCCTACTTCTCGGTGGAAACATTGTATACGTCTTTAACGATATATATCCTAGCCTAAGGCAACCTAACATCTCGGATGTAATGTTTTACAACATTCCTGGCGTGTCGTCGCCTACTTCTCGATGGGAACATTATATACGTGGATAACGTTATATATCCTAGCCTAAGGCAACCTAACATGTCGAATGTAATATTTTACAACATTCCTGGCGTGTCTTCGCCTACTTCTCGATGGGGACATTATATACATCTATAACGTTGTATATCCTAACCCAAGGCAACCTAACATCTTGGATGGAATGTTTTACAACATTCCTGGTGTGTCGTTGCCTGCTTCTCGATGGGGACATTATATACGTCTATAACGTTGTATATCCTAACCTACCGCAACCAAACATCTCGGATGTAATATTTTACAACATTCCTGGCATGTCGGTCCCTACTTCTCGGTGGGAATATTATATACGTCTATAACGTTATATATCATAACCTAAGGCAACCTAACATCTCGGATGTAATATTTTACAACATTCCTGGCATATCGGTCCCTACTTCTCGGTGGAAACACTGTATACGTCTATAACGATATATATCCTAGCCTAAGGCAACCTAACATCTCGGATGTAATATTTTACAACATTCCTGGCGTGTCGTCGCCTACTTCTCGATGGGGACATTATATACATCTATAACATTGTATATCCTAACCCAAGGCAACCTAACCTCTCGGATGAAATATTTTACAACATTCCTGGCATATCGGTTCCTACTTCTCGGTGGAAACATTGTATACGTCTATAACGATATATATCCAAACCTAAGGGAACCTAACATCTCGGATGTAATATTTTACAACATTCCTGGCATGTCGGTCCCTACTTCTCGATGGGAATATTATATACGTCTATAACGTTATATATCATAACCTAAGGCAACCTAACATCTCGGATGTAATATTTTACAACATTCCTGGCATATCGGTCCCTACTTCTCGGTGGAAACACTGTATACGTCTATAACGATATATATCCTAGCCTAAGGCAACCTAACATCTCGGATGTAATATTTTACAACATTCCTGGCGTGTCGTCGCCTACTTCTCGATGGGGACATTATATACATCTATAACATTGTATATCCTAACCCAAGGCAACCTAACCTCTCGGATGAAATATTTTACAACATTCCTGGCATATCGGTTCCTACTTCTCGGTGGAAACATTGTATACGTCTATAACGATATATATCCAAACCTAAGGGAACCTAACATCTCGGATGTAATATTTTACAACATTCCTGGCATGTCGGTCCCTACTTCTCGATGGGAATATTATATACGTCTATAACGTTATATATCATAGCCTAACGCAAACTAACATCTGGGATGTAATATTTTACAACATTCCTGGAGTGTCGTCGCCTACTTCTGGCTAGGGTCATAATATACATCTATAACGTTGTATATCCTAACCTAAGGCAACCTAACATCTCGGGAGTAATATTTTACAACATTCCTGACGCGTCGGCCCCTATTTTTCGGTGGGAACATTATATACGTCTATAAAGTTATATATCCTAGCCTAAGGCAACCTAACATGTCGAATGTAATACTTTACAACATTCCTGGCCTGTCGTCGCCAACTTCTCGATGGGGACATTATATACATCTATAACATTGTATATCCTAACCTAAGGCAACCTAACATCTCGGATATAATATTTTACAACATTCCTGGCGTGTCGTCGCCTACTTCTCGATGGGGACATTATATACATCTATAACATTGTATATCCTAACCCAAGGCAACCTAACATCTCGGATGGAATATTTTACAACATTCCTGGCATATCGGTCCCTACTTCTCGTTGGAAACATTGCATACGTCTATAACGTTATATATCATAACCTAAGGCAACCGAACATCTGGGATGTAATATTTTACAACATTCCTGGCATATCGGTCCCTACTTCTCGGTGGAAACATTGTATACGTCTATAACGATATATATCCTAGCCTAAGGCAACCTAACATCTCGCATGTAATATTTTACAACATTCCTGGCGTGTCGTCGCCTACTTCTCGATGGGGATATTTTATACGTCTATAACGTTATATATCCTAGCCTAAGGCAACCTAACATGTCGAATGTATTATTTTACATCATTCCTGGCGTGTCGTTGCCTGCTTCTCGATGGGAACATTATATACGTCTATAACGTTGTGTATCCTAACCTAACGCAACCTAACATCTGGGATGTAATATTCCTGGCGTGTCGTCGCCTACTTCTGGATGGTGAGATTATATACGTCTATAACGTTATATATCCTAACCTAAGGCAACCTAACATCTCGGATGTAATAGTTGACAACATTCCTGGCGTGCCCGCCCGTACTTCTCGGTGGGAACATTATATACGTCTATAACGTTATATATCCTAGCCTAAGGCCACATAACATCTCGGATATAATATTTTACAACATTCCTGGCGTGTCGTCGCCTACTTCTCGATGGGGACATTATATACATCTATAACATTGTATATCCTAACCCAAGGCAACCTAACATCTCGGATGGAATATTTTACAACATTCCTGGCATATCGGTCCCTACTTCTCGTTGGAAACATTGCATACGTCTATAACGTTATATATCATAACCTATGGCAACCGAACATCTGGGATGTAATATTTTACAACATTCCTGGCATAACGGTCCCTACTTCTCGGTGGAAACATTGTATACGTCTATAACGATATATATCCTAGCCTAAGGCAACCTAACATCTCGCATGTAATATTTTACAACATTCCTGGCGTGTCGTCGCCTACTTCTCGATGGGGATATTTTATACGTCTATAACGTTATATATCCTAGCCTAAGGCAACCTAACATGTCGAATGTAATATTTTACATCATTCCTGGCGTGTCGTTGCCTGCTTCTCGATGGGAACATTATATACGTCTATAACGTTGTGTATCCTAACCTAACGCAACCTAACATCTGGGATGTAATATTCCTGGCGTGTCGTCGCCTACTTCTGGATGGTGAGATTATATACGTCTATAACGTTATATATCCTAACCTAAGGCAACCTAACATCTCGGATGTAATAGTTGACAACATTCCTGGCGTGCCCGCCCGTACTTCTCGGTGGGAACATTATATACGTCTATAACGTTATATATCCTAGCCTAAGGCCACATAACATGTCGAATGTAATATTTTACAACATTCCAGGCGTGTCGTCGCCTGCTTCTCGATGGGGACATTATATACGTCTATAACGTTGTATATCCTAACCTAAAGCAACCTAACATCTGGGATGTAATATTTTACAAGATTCCTGGCATGTCGGTCCGCAAGTCTCGGTAGGAACATTATATACGTCTATAACGATATATATCCAAACCTAAGGGAACCTAACATCTCGGATGTAATATTTTACAACATTCCTGGCATGTCGGTCCCTATTTTTCGGTGGGAAAATTATATACGTCTATAACGTTATATATCATAACCTAAGGCAACCTAACTTCTCGGATGTAATATTTTACAACATTCCTGGCATATCGGTCCCTACATCTCGGTGGGGACATTATATACATCTATAACATTGTATATCCTAACCCAAGGCAACCTAACATCTCGGATGGAATATTTTACAACATTCCTGGCATATCGGTCCCTACTTATCGGTGGAAACATTGTATACGTCTATAACGATATATATCCTAGCCTAAGGCAACCTAACATCTCGAATGTAATTTTTTATAACATTCCTGGCGTGTCTTCGCCTGCTTCTCGATGGGGACATTATATACGTCTATAACGTTGCATATCCTAACCTACCGCAACCTAACATCTCGGATGTAATAGTTGACAACATTCCTGGCCTGTAGGCCCGTACTTCTCGGTGGGAACATTGTATACGTCTATAACGTTATATATCCTAGCCTAAGGCGACCTAACATGTCGAATGTAATATTTTACATCATTCCTGGCGTGTCGTCGCCTGCTTCTCGATGGGAACATTATATACGTCTATAACGTTATATATCCTAGCCTAAGGATACCTAACATGTCGAATGTAATACTTTACAACATTCCTGGCGTGTCGTCGCCTACTTCTCGATGGGGACATTATATACATCTATAACATTGTATATCCTAACCTAAGGCAACCTAACAACTCGGATGTAATATTTTACCACATTCCTGGCATGTCGGTACCTACTTCTCGGTGGAAACATTGTATACGTCTATAACGATATATATCCTAACCTAGGGCAACCTAACATCTCGGATGTAATAGTTGACAACATTCCTGGCGTGTCCGCCCGTACTTCTCGGTGGGAACATTGTATACGTCTATAACGATATATATCCTAACCTAAGGCAACCTAACACCTCGGATGTAATAGTTGACAACATTCCTGGCCTGTAGGCCCGTACTTCTCGGTGGGAACATTGTATACGTCTATAACGTTATATATCCTAGCCTAAGGCGACCTAACATGTCGAATGTAATATTTTACATCATTCCTGGCGTGTCGTCGCCTGCTTCTCGATGGGAACATTATATACGTCTATAACGTTATATGTCATAACCTACGGCAACCGAACATCTGGGATGTAATATTTTACAACATTCCTGGCATATGGGTCCCTACTTCTCGGTGGAAACATTGTATACGTCTTTAACGATATATATCCTAGCCTAAGGCAACCTAACATCTCGGATGTAATGTTTTACAACATTCCTGGCGTGTCGTCGCCTACTTCTCGATGGGAACATTATATACGTGGATAACGTTATATATCCTAGCCTAAGGCAACCTAACATGTCGAATGTAATATTTTACAACATTCCTGGCGTGTCTTCGCCTACTTCTCGATGGGGACATTATATACATCTATAACGTTGTATATCCTAACCCAAGGCAACCTAACATCTTGGATGGAATGTTTTACAACATTCCTGGTGTGTCGTTGCCTGCTTCTCGATGGGGACATTATATACGTCTATAACGTTGTATATCCTAACCTACCGCAACCAAACATCTCGGATGTAATATTTTACAACATTCCTGGCATGTCGGTCCCTACTTCTCGGTGGGAATATTATATACGTCTATAACGTTATATATCATAACCTAAGGCAACCTAACATCTCGGATGTAATATTTTACAACATTCCTGGCATATCGGTCCCTACTTCTCGGTGGAAACACTGTATACGTCTATAACGATATATATCCTAGCCTAAGGCAACCTAACATCTCGGATGTAATATTTTACAACATTCCTGGCGTGTCGTCGCCTACTTCTCGATGGGGACATTATATACATCTATAACATTGTATATCCTAACCCAAGGCAACCTAACCTCTCGGATGAAATATTTTACAACATTCCTGGCATATCGGTTCCTACTTCTCGGTGGAAACATTGTATACGTCTATAACGATATATATCCAAACCTAAGGGAACCTAACATCTCGGATGTAATATTTTACAACATTCCTGGCATGTCGGTCCCTACTTCTCGATGGGAATATTATATACGTCTATAACGTTATATATCATAGCCTAACGCAAACTAACATCTGGGATGTAATATTTTACAACATTCCTGGAGTGTCGTCGCCTACTTCTGGCTAGGGTCATAATATACATCTATAACGTTGTATATCCTAACCTAAGGCAACCTAACATCTCGGGAGTAATATTTTACAACATTCCTGACGCGTCGGCCCCTATTTTTCGGTGGGAACATTATATACGTCTATAAAGTTATATATCCTAGCCTAAGGCAACCTAACATGTCGAATGTAATACTTTACAACATTCCTGGCCTGTCGTCGCCAACTTCTCGATGGGGACATTATATACATCTATAACATTGTATATCCTAACCTAAGGCAACCTAACATCTCGGATATAATATTTTACAACATTCCTGGCGTGTCGTCGCCTACTTCTCGATGGGGACATTATATACATCTATAACATTGTATATCCTAACCCAAGGCAACCTAACATCTCGGATGGAATATTTTACAACATTCCTGGCATATCGGTCCCTACTTCTCGTTGGAAACATTGCATACGTCTATAACGTTATATATCATAACCTAAGGCAACCGAACATCTGGGATGTAATATTTTACAACATTCCTGGCATATCGGTCCCTACTTCTCGGTGGAAACATTGTATACGTCTATAACGATATATATCCTAGCCTAAGGCAACCTAACATCTCGCATGTAATATTTTACAACATTCCTGGCGTGTCGTCGCCTACTTCTCGATGGGGATATTTTATACGTCTATAACGTTATATATCCTAGCCTAAGGCAACCTAACATGTCGAATGTATTATTTTACATCATTCCTGGCGTGTCGTTGCCTGCTTCTCGATGGGAACATTATATACGTCTATAACGTTGTGTATCCTAACCTAACGCAACCTAACATCTGGGATGTAATATTCCTGGCGTGTCGTCGCCTACTTCTGGATGGTGAGATTATATACGTCTATAACGTTATATATCCTAACCTAAGGCAACCTAACATCTCGGATGTAATAGTTGACAACATTCCTGGCGTGCCCGCCCGTACTTCTCGGTGGGAACATTATATACGTCTATAACGTTATATATCCTAGCCTAAGGCCACATAACATCTCGGATATAATATTTTACAACATTCCTGGCGTGTCGTCGCCTACTTCTCGATGGGGACATTATATACATCTATAACATTGTATATCCTAACCCAAGGCAACCTAACATCTCGGATGGAATATTTTACAACATTCCTGGCATATCGGTCCCTACTTCTCGTTGGAAACATTGCATACGTCTATAACGTTATATATCATAACCTAAGGCAACCGAACATCTGGGATGTAATATTTTACAACATTCCTGGCATAACGGTCCCTACTTCTCGGTGGAAACATTGTATACGTCTATAACGATATATATCCTAGCCTAAGGCAACCTAACATCTCGCATGTAATATTTTACAACATTCCTGGCGTGTCGTCGCCTACTTCTCGATGGGGATATTTTATACGTCTATAACGTTATATATCCTAGCCTAAGGCAACCTAACATGTCGAATGTAATATTTTACATCATTCCTGGCGTGTCGTTGCCTGCTTCTCGATGGGAACATTATATACGTCTATAACGTTGTGTATCCTAACCTAACGCAACCTAACATCTGGGATGTAATATTCCTGGCGTGTCGTCGCCTACTTCTGGATGGTGAGATTATATACGTCTATAACGTTATATATCCTAACCTAAGGCAACCTAACATCTCGGATGTAATAGTTGACAACATTCCTGGCGTGCCCGCCCGTACTTCTCGGTGGGAACATTATATACGTCTATAACGTTATATATCCTAGCCTAAGGCCACATAACATGTCGAATGTAATATTTTACAACATTCCAGGCGTGTCGTCGCCTGCTTCTCGATGGGGACATTATATACGTCTATAACGTTGTATATCCTAACCTAAAGCAACCTAACATCTGGGATGTAATATTTTACAAGATTCCTGGCATGTCGGTCCGCAAGTCTCGGTAGGAACATTATATACGTCTATAACGATATATATCCAAACCTAAGGGAACCTAACATCTCGGATGTAATATTTTACAACATTCCTGGCATGTCGGTCCCTATTTTTCGGTGGGAAAATTATATACGTCTATAACGTTATATATCATAACCTAAGGCAACCTAACTTCTCGGATGTAATATTTTACAACATTCCTGGCATATCGGTCCCTACATCTCGGTGGGGACATTATATACATCTATAACATTGTATATCCTAACCCAAGGCAACCTAACATCTCGGATGGAATATTTTACAACATTCCTGGCATATCGGTCCCTACTTATCGGTGGAAACATTGTATACGTCTATAACGATATATATCCTAGCCTAAGGCGACCTAACATGTCGAATGTAATATTTTACATCATTCCTGGCGTGTCGTCGCCTGCTTCTCGATGGGAACATTATATACGTCTATAACGTTATATATCCTAGCCTAAGGATACCTAACATGTCGAATGTAATACTTTACAACATTCCTGGCGTGTCGTCGCCTACTTCTCGATGGGGACATTATATACATCTATAACATTGTATATCCTAACCTAAGGCAACCTAACAACTCGGATGTAATATTTTACCACATTCCTGGCATGTCGGTCCCTACTTCTCGGTGGAAACATTGTATACGTCTATAACGATATATATCCTAACCTAGGGCAACCTAACATCTCGGATGTAATAGTTGACAACATTCCTGGCGTGTCCGCCCGTACTTCTCGGTGGGAACATTGTATACGTCTATAACGATATATATCCTAACCTAAGGCAACCTAACACCTCGGATGTAATAGTTGACAACATTCCTGGCCTGTAGGCCCGTACTTCTCGGTGGGAACATTGTATACGTCTATAACGTTATATATCCTAGCCTAAGGCGACCTAACATGTCGAATGTAATATTTTACATCATTCCTGGCGTGTCGTCGCCTGCTTCTCGATGGGAACATTATATACGTCTATAACGTTATATGTCATAACCTAAGGCAACCGAACATCTGGGATGTAATATTTTACAACATTCCTGGCATATGGGTCCCTACTTCTCGATGGGAATATTATATACGTCTATAACGTTATATATCATAACCTAACGCAACCTAACATCTGGGATGTGATATTTTACAACATTCCTGGAGTGTCGTCGCCTACTTCTGGCTAGGGTCATAATATACATCTATAACGTTGTATATCCTAACCTAAGGCAACCTAACATCTCGGGAGTAATATTTTACAACATTCCTGACGCGTCGGCCCCTATTTTTCGGTGGGAACATTATATACGTCTATAAAGTTATATATCGTAGCCTAAGGCAACCTAACATGTCGAATGTAATACTTTACAACATTCCTGGCCTGTCGTCGCCAACTTCTCGATGGGGACATTATATACATCTATAACATTGTATATCCTAACCTAAGGCAACCTAACATCTCGGATATAATATTTTACAACATTCTGGCGTTTCGTCGCCTGCTTCTCGATGGGGAGATTATATACTTCTATAACGTTGTATATCCTAAACTAACGCAACCTAACATTTGGGATGTTTTATTTTACAACATTCCTTGCATGTCGGTGCCTACGTCTCGGTGGGAACATTATATACGTCTATAACGATATATATCCTAACCTAAGGCAACCTAACATCTCGGATGTAATATTTTACAACATTCCTGGCATGTCGGTTCCTACATCTCGGTGGGAACATACTGTACGTCTATAACGTTGTATATCCTATCCTAAGGGAACACAACATCTCGGGTGTAATATTTTACAACATTCCTGACGCGTCGGCCCCTATTTTTCGGTGGGAACATTATATACGTCTATAACGTTATATATCCTAGCCTAAGGCGACCTATCATGTCGAATGTAATATTTTACAACATTCCTGGCGTGTCGTCTACTGCTTCTCGATGGGGACATTATATACGTCTATAATGTTGTATATCTTAACCTAACGCAACTTAACATCTGGGATGTAATATTTTACAGCATTCGTGGTGTGTCGTCGCCTACTTCTGGATGGGGTCATTATATACATCTATAACGTTGTATATCCTAACCTAAGGGAACCTAACACCTCGGGTGTAATATTTAACAACATTCCCGACGCGTCGGCCCCTATTTTTCGGTGAGAACATTATATACATTTATAACGGTATATATCCTAGCCTAAGGCAACCTAACATCTCGGATGTAATAGTTGACAACATTCCTGGCGTGTCCGCCCGTACTTCTCGGTGGGAACATTATATACGTCTATAACGTGATATATCCTAGCCTAAGGCTACATAACATGTCGAATGTAATATTTTACAACATTCCTGGCGTGTCGTCGCCTGCTTCTCGATGGGGACATTATATACGTCTATAACGTTGTATATCCTAACCTAAAGCAACCTAACATCTGGGATGTAATATTTTACAAGATTCCTGGCATGTCGGGCCCCAAGTCTCGGTAGGAACATTATATACGTCTATAACGTTGTGTATCCTAACCTAACGCAACCTAACATCTGGGATGTAATATTCCTGGCGTGTCGTCGCCTACTTCTGGATGGTGAGATTATATACGTCTATAACGTTATATATCCTAACCTAAGGCAACCTAACATCTCGGATGTAATAGTTGACAACATTCCTGGCGTGCCCGCCCGTAATTCTCGGTGGGAACATTATATACGTCTATAACGTTATATATCCTAGCCTAAGGCCACATAACATGTCGAATGTAATATTTTACAACATTCCAGGCGTGTCGTCGCCTGCTTCTCGATGGGGACATTATATACGTCTATAACGTTGTATATCCTAACCTAAAGCAACCTAACATCTGGGATGTAATATTTTACAAGATTCCTGGCATGTCGGTCCGCAAGTCTCGGTAGGAACATTATATACGTCTATAACGATATATATCCTAACCTAAGGCAACCTAACATCTCGGATGTAATATTTTACAACATTCCTGGCATGTCGGTTCCTACATCTCGGTGGGAACATACTGTACGTCTATAACGTTGTATATCCTATCCTAAGGGAACACAACATCTCGGGTGTAATATTTTACAACATTCCTGACGCGTCGGCCCCTATTTTTCGGTGGGAACATTATATACGTCTATAACGTTATATATCCTAGCCTAAGGCGACCTATCATGTCGAATGTAATATTTTACAACATTCCTGGCGTGTCGTCTACTGCTTCTCGATGGGGACATTATATACGTCTATAATGTTGTATATCTTAACCTAACGCAACTTAACATCTGGGATGTAATATTTTACAGCATTCGTGGTGTGTCGTCGCCTACTTCTGGATGGGGTCATTATATACATCTATAACGTTGTATATCCTAACCTAAGGGAACCTAACACCTCGGGTGTAATATTTAACAACATTCCCGACGCGTCGGCCCCTATTTTTCGGTGAGAACATTATATACATTTATAACGGTATATATCCTAGCCTAAGGCAACCTAACATCTCGGATGTAATAGTTGACAACATTCCTGGCGTGTCCGCCCGTACTTCTCGGTGGGAACATTATATACGTCTATAACGTGATATATCCTAGCCTAAGGCTACATAACATGTCGAATGTAATATTTTACAACATTCCTGGCGTGTCGTCGCCTGCTTCTCGATGGGGACATTATATACGTCTATAACGTTGTATATCCTAACCTAAAGCAACCTAACATCTGGGATGTAATATTTTACAAGATTCCTGGCATGTCGGGCCCCAAGTCTCGGTAGGAACATTATATACGTCTATAACGTTGTGTATCCTAACCTAACGCAACCTAACATCTGGGATGTAATATTCCTGGCGTGTCGTCGCCTACTTCTGGATGGTGAGATTATATACGTCTATAACGTTATATATCCTAACCTAAGGCAACCTAACATCTCGGATGTAATAGTTGACAACATTCCTGGCGTGCCCGCCCGTACTTCTCGGTGGGAACATTATATACGTCTATAACGTTATATATCCTAGCCTAAGGCCACATAACATGTCGAATGTAATATTTTACAACATTCCAGGCGTGTCGTCGCCTGCTTCTCGATGGGGACATTATATACGTCTATAACGTTGTATATCCTAACCTAAAGCAACCTAACATCTGGGATGTAATATTTTACAAGATTCCTGGCATGTCGGTCCGCAAGTCTCGGTAGGAACATTATATACGTCTATAACGATATATATCCAAACCTAAGGGAACCTAACATCTCGGATGTAATATTTTACAACATTCCTGGCATGTCGGTCCCTATTTTTCGGTGGGAAAATTATATACGTCTATAACGTTATATATCATAACCTAAGGCAACCTAACTTCTCGGATGTAATATTTTACAACATTCCTGGCATATCGGTCCCTACATCTCGGTGGGGACATTATATACATCTATAACATTGTATATCCTAACCCAAGGCAACCTAACATCTCGGATGGAATATTTTACAACATTCCTGGCATATCGGTCCCTACTTATCGGTGGAAACATTGTATACGTCTATAACGATATATATCCTAGCCTAAGGCAACCTAACATCTCGAATGTAATTTTTTATAACATTCCTGGCGTGTCTTCGCCTGCTTCTCGATGGGGACATTATATACGTCTATAACGTTGCATATCCTAACCTACCGCAACCTAACATCTCGGATGTAATAGTTGACAACATTCCTGGCCTGTAGGCCCGTACTTCTCGGTGGGAACATTGTATACGTCTATAACGTTATATATCCTAGCCTAAGGCGACCTAACATGTCGAATGTAATATTTTACATCATTCCTGGCGTGTCGTCGCCTGCTTCTCGATGGGAACATTATATACGTCTATAACGTTATATATCCTAGCCCAAGGATACCTAACATGTCGAATGTAATACTTTACAACATTCCTGGCGTGTCGTCGCCTACTTCTCGATGGGGACATTATATACATCTATAACATTGTATATCCTAACCTAAGGCAACCTAACAACTCGGATGTAATATTTTACCACATTCCTGGCATGTCGGTCCCTACTTCTCGGTGGAAACATTGTATACGTCTATAACGATATATATCCTAACCTAGGGCAACCTAACATCTCGGATGTAATAGTTGACAACATTCCTGGCGTGTCCGCCCGTACTTCTCGGTGGGAACATTGTATACGTCTATAACGATATATATCCTAACCTAAGGCAACCAAACACCTCGGATGTAATAGTTGACAACATTCCTGGCCTGTAGGCCCGTACTTCTCGGTGGGAACATTGTATACGTCTATAACGTTATATATCCTAGCCTAAGGCGACCTAACATGTCGAATGTAATATTTTACATCATTCCTGGCGTGTCGTCGCCTGCTTCTCGATGGGAACATTATATACGTCTATAACGTTATATGTCATAACCTAAGGCAACCGAACATCTGGGATGTAATATTTTACAACATTCCTGGCATATGGGTCCCTACTTCTCGATGGGAATATTATATACGTCTATAACGTTATATATCATAACCTAACGCAACCTAACATCTGGGATGTAATATTTTACAACATTCCTGGAGTGTCGTCGCCTACTTCTGGCTAGGGTCATAATATACATCTATAACGTTGTATATCCTAACCTAAGGCAACCTAACATCTCGGGAGTAATATTTTACAACATTCCTGACGCGTCGGCCCCTATTTTTCGGTGGGAACATTATATACGTCTATAAAGTCATATATCGTAGCCTAAGGCAACCTAACATGTCGAATGTAATACTTTACAACATTCCTGGCCTGTCGTCGCCAACTTCTCGATGGGGACATTATATACATCTATAACATTGTATATCCTAACCTAAGGCAACCTAACATCTCGGATATAATATTGTACAACATTCTGGCGTTTCGTCGCCTGCTTCTCGATGGGGAGATTATATACTTCTATAACGTTGTATATCCTAAACTAACGCAACCTAACATTTGGGATGTTTTATTTTACAACATTCCTTGCATGTCGGTGCCTACGTCTCGGTGGGAACATTATATACGTCTATAACGATATATATCCTAACCTAAGGCAACCTAACATCTCGGATGTAATATTTTACAACATTCCTGGCATGTCGGTTCCTACATCTCGGTGGGAACATACTGTACGTCTATAACGTTGTATATCCTATCCTAAGGGAACACAACATCTCGGGTGTAATATTTTACAACATTCCTGACGCGTCGGCCCCTATTTTTCGGTGGGAACATTATATACGTCTATAACGTTATATATCCTAGCCTAAGGCGACCTATCATGTCGAATGTAATATTTTACAACATTCCTGGCGTGTCGTCTACTGCTTCTCGATGGGGACATTATATACGTCTACAATGTTGTATATCTTAACCTAACGCAACTTAACATCTGGGATGTAATATTTTACAGCATTCGTGGTGTGTCGTCGCCTACTTCTGGATGGGGTCATTATATACATCTATAACGTTGTATATCCTAACCTAAGGGAACCTAACACCTCGGGTGTAATATTTAACAACATTCCCGACGCGTCGGCCCCTATTTTTCGGTGAGAACATTATATACATTTATAACGGTATATATCCTAGCCTAAGGCAACCTAACATCTCGGATGTAATAGTTGACAACATTCCTGGCGTGTCCGCCCGTACTTCTCGGTGGGAACATTATATACGTCTATAACGTGATATATCCTAGCCTAAGGCTACATAACATGTCGAATGTAATATTTTACAACATTCCTGGCGTGTCGTCGCCTGCTTCTCGATGGGGACATTATATACGTCTATAACGTTGTATATCCTAACCTAAAGCAACCTAACATCTGGGATGTAATATTTTACAAGATTCCTGGCATGTCGGGCCCCAAGTCTCGGTAGGAACATTATATACGTCTATAACGATATATATCCAAACCTAAGGGAACCTAACATCTCGGATATAATATTCTACAACATTCCTGGCATGTCGGTCCCTACTTCTCGGTGGGAATATTATATACGTCTATAACGTTATATATCATAACCTAAGGCAACCGAACATCTGGGATGTAATATTTTACAACATTCCTGGCATATCGGTCCCTACTTCTCGGTGGAAACATTGTATACGTCTATAACGATATATATCCTAGCCTAAGGCAACCTAACATCTCGCATGTAATATTTTACAACATTCCTGGCGTGTCGTCGCCTACTTCTCGATGGGGATATTTTATACGTCTATAACGTTATATATCCTAGCTAAGGCAACCTAACATGTCGAATGTAATATTTTACATCATTCCTGGCGTGTCGTTGCCTGCTTCTCGATGGGAACATTATATACGTCTATAACGTTGTGTATCCTAACCTAACGCAACCTAACATCTGGGATGTAATATTCCTGGCGTGTCGTCGCCTACTTCTGGATGGGGAGATTATATACGTCTATAACGTTATATATCCTAACCTAAGGCAACCTAACATCTCGGATGTAATAGTTGACAACATTCCTGGCGTGCCCGCCCGTACTTCTCGGTGGGAACATTATATACGTCTATAACGTTATATATCCTAGCCTAAGGCCACATAACATGTCGAATGTAATATTTTACAACATTCCCGACGCGTCGGCCCCTATTTCTCGGTGAGAACATTATATACATTTATAACGGTATATATCCTAGCCTAAGGCAACCTAACATCTCGGATGTAATAGTTGACAACATTCCTGGCGTGTCCGCCCGTACTTCTCGGTGGGAACATTATATACGTCTATAACGTGATATATCCTAGCCTAAGGCTACATAACATGTCGAATGTAATATTTTACAACATTCCTGGCGTGTCGTCGCCTGCTTCTCGATGGGGACATTATATACGTCTATAACGTTGTATATCCTAACCTAAAGCAACCTAACATCTGGGATGTAATATTTTACAAGATTCCTGGCATGTCGGGCCCCAAGTCTCGGTAGGAACATTATATACGTCTATAACGATATATATCCAAACCTAAGGGAACCTAACATCTCGGATATAATATTCTACAACATTCCTGGCATGTCGGTCCCTACTTCTCGGTGGGAATATTATATACGTCTATAACGTTATATATCATAACCTAAGGCAACCTAACATCTCGGATGTAATATTTTACAACATTCCTGGCATATGGGTCCCTACTTCTCGGTGGAAACATTGTATACGTCTATAACGATATATATCCTAGCCTAAGGCAACCTAACATCTCGCATGTAATATTTTACAACATTCCTGGCGTGTCGTCGCCTACTTCTCGATGGGGACATTATATACGTCGATAACGTTATATATCCTAGCCTAAGGCACCCTAACATGTCGAATGTAATATTTTACAACACTCCTGGCTTGTCGTCGCCTACTTCTCGATGGGGACATTATATACATCTATAACATTGTATATCCTAACCCAAGGCAACCTAACATCTCGGATGGAATATTTTACAACATTCCTGGCGTGTCGTTGCCTGCTTCTCGATGGGGACATTATATACGTCTATAACGTTGTATATCCTAACCTACCGCAACCAAACATCTCGGATGTAATATTTTACAAAATTCCTGGCATGTCGGTCCCTACTTCTCGGTGGGAATATTATATACGTCTATAACGTTATATATCATAACCTAAGGCAACCTAACATCTCGGATGTAATATTTTACAACATTCCTGGCATATCGGTCCCTACTTCTCGGTGGAAACATTGTATACGTCTATAACGATATATATCCTAGCCTAAGGCAACCTAACATCTCGGATGTAATATTTTACAACATTCCTGGCGCGTCGGCTCCTATTTTTCGGTGGGAACATTATATACGTCTATAACGTTATATATCCTAACCTAAGGGACCCTAACATGTCGTATGTAATATTTTACAACATTCCTGGCGTGTCGTAGCCTGCTTCTCGATGGGGACATTATATACGTCTATAACGTTGTATATCCTAACCTAAAGCAACCTAACATCTGGGATGTAATATTTTACAACATTCCTGGCGTGTCGTCGCCTAGTTTGGATGGGGTCATTATATACATCTATAACGCTGTATATCCTAACCTAAGGCAACCTAACATCTCGGATGTAATATTTTACAACATTCCTGGCATGTCGGTCCCTACATCTCGGTGGGAACAAACTATACGTCTATAACGTTGTATATCCTAACCTAAGGGAACCTAACATCTCGGGTGTAAACTTTTACAGCATTCCTGACACGTCGGGCCCTATTTTTCGATGGGAACATTATATACGGCTATAACGTTATATATGCTAGCCTAAGGCAACCTAACATGTCGAATGTAATATTTTACAACATTCCTGTCGTGTCGTCGCCTGCTTCTCGATGGGGAGATTATATACGTCTATAACGTTGTATATCCTAACCTAACGCAACCCAACATTTGGGATGTAATATTTTACAACATTCCTTGCATGTCGGTGCCTACGTCTCGGTGGGAACATTATATACGTCTATAACGATATATATCCTAACCTAAGGCAACCTAACACCTCGGATGTAATAGTTGACAACATTCCTGGTGTGTAGGCCCGTACTTCTCGGTGGGAACATTGTATACGTCTATAACAATATATATCCTAGCCTAAGGCGACCTAACATGTCGAATGTAATACTTTACATCATTCCTGGCGTGTCGTCGCCTGCTTCTCGATGGGAAAATTACATACGTCTATAACGTTATATATCCTAGCCTAAGGCAACCTAACATGTCGAATGTAATATTTTACAACATTCCTGGCGTGTCGTCGCCTACTTCTCGATGGGGACATTATATACATCTATAACATTGTATATCCTAACCCAAGGCAACCTAACATCTCGGATGGAATATTTTACAACATTCCTGGCATATCGGTCCCTACTTCTCGTTGGAAACATTGCATACGTCTATAACGTTATATATCATAACCTAAGGCAACCGAACATCTGGGATGTAATATTTTACAACATTCCTGGCATATCGGTCCCTACTTCTCGGTGGAAACATTGTATACGTCTATAACGATATATATCCTAGCCTAAGGCAACCTAACATCTCGCATGTAATATTTTACAACATTCCTGGCGTGTCGTCGCCTACTTCTCGATGGGGATATTTTATACGTCTATAACGTTATATATCCTAGCCTAGGGCAACCTAACATGTCGAATGTAATATTTTACATCATTCCTGGCGTGTCGTTGCCTGCTTCTCGATGGGAACATTATATACGTCTATAACGTTGTGTATCCTAACCTAACGCAACCTAACATCTGGGATGTAATATTCCTGGCGTGTCGTCGCCTACTTCTGGATGGTGAGATTATATACGTCTATAACGTTATATATCCTAACCTAAGGCAACCTAACATCTCGGATGTAATAGTTGACAACATTCCTGGCGTGCCCGCCCGTACTTCTCGGTGGGAACATTATATACGTCTATAACGTTATATATCCTAGCCTAAGGCCACATAACATGTCGAATGTAATATTTTACAACATTCCTGGCGTGTCGTCGCCTACTTCTCGATGGGGACATTATATACATCTATAACATTGTATATCCTAACCCAAGGCAACCTAACATCTCGGATGGAATATTTTACAACATTCCTGGCATATCGGTCCCTACTTCTCGGTGGAAACATTGTATACGTCTATAACGATATATATCCTAGCCTAAGGCAACCTAACATCTCGCATGTAATATTTTACAACATTCCTGGCGTGTCGTCGCCTACTTCTCGATGGGGATATTTTATACGTCTATAACGTTATATATCCTAGCCTAAGGCAACCTAACATGTCGAATGTAATATTTTACATCATTCCAGGCGTGTCGTCGCCTGCTTCTCGATGGGGACATTATATACGTCTATAACGTTGTATATCCTAACCTAAAGCAACCTAACATCTGGGATGTAATATTTTACAAGATTCCTGGCATGTCGGTCCGCAAGTCTCGGTAGGAACATTATATACGTCTATAACGATATATATCCAAACCTAAGGGAACCTAACATCTCGGATGTAATATTTTACAACATTCCTGGCATGTCGGTCCCTACTTCTCGGTGGGAAAATTATATACGTCTATAACGTTATATATCATAACCTAAGGCAACCTAACTTCTCGGATGTAATATTTTACAACATTCCTGGCATATCGGTCCCTACATCTCGGTGGGGACATTATATACATCTATAACATTGTATATCCTAACCCAAGGCAACCTAACATCTCGGATGTAATATTTTACAACATTACTGGCATATCGGTCCCTACTTATCGGTGGAAACATTGTATACGTCTATAACGATATATATCCTAGCCTAAGGCAACCTAACATCTCGGATGTAATATTTTACAACATTCTTGGCGTGTCGTCGCCTACTTCTCGATGGGGACATTATATACATCTATAACATTGTATATCCTAACCCAAGGCAACCTAACATCTCGGATGAAATATTTTACAACATTCCTGGCATATCGGTCCCTACTTCTCGGTGGAAACATTGTATACGTCTATAACGATATATATCCAAACCTAAGGGAACCTAACATCTCGGACGTAATATTTTACAACATTCCAGGCGTGTCGTCGCCTGCTTCTCGATGGGGACATTATATACGTCTATAACGTTATATATCCTAGCCTAAGGCAACCTAACATGTCGAATGTAATATTTTACAACATTCCTGGCGTGTCGTCGCCTACTTCTCGATGGGGACATTATATACATCTATAACATTGTATATCCTAACCTAAGGCAACCTAACAACTCGGATGTAATATTTTACCACATTCCTGGCATGTCGGTCCCTACTTCTCGGTGGAAACATTGTATACGTCTATAACGATATATATCCTAACCTAGGGCAACCTAACATCTCGGATGTAATAGTTGACAACATTCCTGGCGTGTCCGCCCGTACTTCTCGGTGGGAACATTATATACGTCTATAACGATATATATCCTAACCTAAGGCAACCTAACACCTCGGATGTAATAGTTGACAACATTCCTGGCCTGTAGGCCCGTACTTCTCGGTGGGAACATTGTATACGTCTATAACGTTATATATCCTAGCCTAAGGCGACCTAACATGTCGAATGTAATATTTTACATCATTCCTGGCGTGTCGTCGCCTGCTTCTCGATGGGAACATTATATACGTCTATAACGTTGTATATCCTAACCTAAAGCAACCTAACATCTGGGATGTAATATTTTACAAGATTCCTGGCATGTCGGTCCGCAAGTCTCGGTAGGAACATTATATACGTCTATAACGATATATATCCTAACCTAAGGCAACCTAACATCTCGGATGTAATATTTTACAACATTCCTGGCATGTCGGTTCCTACATCTCGGTGGGAACATACTGTACGTCTATAACGTTGTATATCCTATCCTAAGGGAACACAACATCTCGGGTGTAATATTTTACAACATTCCTGACGCGTCGGCCCCTATTTTTCGGTGGGAACATTATATACGTCTATAACGTTATATATACTAGCCTAAGGCGACCTATCATGTCGAATGTAATATTTTACAACATTCCTGGCGTGTCGTCTACTGCTTCTCGATGGGGACATTATATACGTCTATAATGTTGTATATCTTAACCTAACGCAACTTAACATCTGGGATGTAATATTTTACAGCATTCGTGGTGTGTCGTCGCCTACTTCTGGATGGGGTCATTATATACATCTATAACGTTGTATATCCTAACCTAAGGGAACCTAACACCTCGGGTGTAATATTTAACAACATTCCCGACGCGTCGGCCCCTATTTTTCGGTGAGAACATTATATACATTTATAACGGTATATATCCTAGCCTAAGGCAACCTAACATCTCGGATGTAATAGTTGACAACATTCCTGGCGTGTCCGCCCGTACTTCTCGGTGGGAACATTATATACGTCTATAACGTGATATATCCTAGCCTAAGGCTACATAACATGTCGAATGTAATATTTTACAACATTCCTGGCGTGTCGTCGCCTGCTTCTCGATGGGGACATTATATACGTCTATAACGTTGTATATCCTAACCTAAAGCAACCTAACATCTGGGATGTAATATTTTACAAGATTCCTGGCATGTCGGGCCCCAAGTCTCGGTAGGAACATTATATACGTCTATAACGTTGTGTATCCTAACCTAACGCAACCTAACATCTGGGATGTAATATTCCTTGCGTGTCGTCGCCTACTTCTGGATGGTGAGATTATATACGTCTATAACGTTATATATCCTAACCTAAGGCAACCTAACATCTCGGATGTAATAGTTGACAACATTCCTGGCGTGCCCGCCCGTACTTCTCGGTGGGAACATTATATACGTCTATAACGTTATATATCCTAGCCTAAGGCCACATAACATGTCGAATGTAATATTTTACAACATTCCAGGCGTGTCGTCGCCTGCTTCTCGATGGGGACATTATATACGTCTATAACGTTGTATATCCTAACCTAAAGCAACCTAACATCTGGGATGTAATATTTTACAAGATTCCTGGCATGTCGGTCCGCAAGTCTCGGTAGGAACATTATATACGTCTATAACGATATATATCCAAACCTAAGGGAACCTAACATCTCGGATGTAATATTTTACAACATTCCTGGCATGTCGGTCCCTATTTTTCGGTGGGAAAATTATATACGTCTATAACGTTATATATCATAACCTAAGGCAACCTAACTTCTCGGATGTAATATTTTACAACATTCCTGGCATATCGGTCCCTACATCTCGGTGGGGACATTATATACATCTATAACATTGTATATCCTAACCCAAGGCAACCTAACATCTCGGATGGAATATTTTACAACATTCCTGGCATATCGGTCCCTACTTATCGGTGGAAACATTGTATACGTCTATAACGATATATATCCTAGCCTAAGGCAACCTAACATCTCGAATGTAATTTTTTATAACATTCCTGGCGTGTCTTCGCCTGCTTCTCGATGGGGACATTATATACGTCTATAACGTTGCATATCCTAACCTACCGCAACCTAACATCTCGGATGTAATAGTTGACAACATTCCTGGCCTGTAGGCCCGTACTTCTCGGTGGGAACATTGTATACGTCTATAACGTTATATATCCTAGCCTAAGGCGACCTAACATGTCGAATGTAATATTTTACATCATTCCTGGCGTGTCGTCGCCTGCTTCTCGATGGGAACATTATATACGTCTATAACGTTATATATCCTAGCCCAAGGATACCTAACATGTCGAATGTAATACTTTACAACATTCCTGGCGTGTCGTCGCCTACTTCTCGATGGGGACATTATATACATCTATAACATTGTATATCCTAACCTAAGGCAACCTAACAACTCGGATGTAATATTTTACCACATTCCTGGCATGTCGGTCCCTACTTCTCGGTGGAAACATTGTATACGTCTATAACGATATATATCCTAACCTAGGGCAACCTAACATCTCGGATGTAATAGTTGACAACATTCCTGGCGTGTCCGCCCGTACTTCTCGGTGGGAACATTGTATACGTCTATAACGATATATATCCTAACCTAAGGCAACCTAACACCTCGGATGTAATAGTTGACAACATTCCTGGCCTGTAGGCCCGTACTTCTCGGTGGGAACATTGTATACGTCTATAACGTTATATATCCTAGCCTAAGGCGACCTAACATGTCGAATGTAATATTTTACATCATTCCTGGCGTGTCGTCGCCTGCTTCTCGATGGGAACATTATATACGTCTATAACGTTATATGTCATAACCTAAGGCAACCGAACATCTGGGTTGTAATATTTTACAACATTCCTGGCATATGGGTCCCTACTTCTCGATGGGAATATTATATACGTCTATAACGTTATATATCATAACCTAACGCAACCTAACATCTGGGATGTAATATTTTACAACATTCCTGGCGTGTCGTCGCCTACTTCTCGATGGGGATATTTTATACGTCTATAACGTTATATATCCTAGCCTAAGGCAACCTAACATGTCGAATGTAATATTTTACATCATTCCAGGCGTGTCGTCGCCTGCTTCTCGATGGGGACATTATATACGTCTATAACGTTGTATATCCTAACCTAAAGCAACCTAACATCTGGGATGTAATATTTTACAAGATTCCTGGCATGTCGGTCCGCAAGTCTCGGTAGGAACATTATATACGTCTATAACGATATATATCCAAACCTAAGGGAACCTAACATCTCGGATGTAATATTTTACAACATTCCTGGCATATCGGTCCCTACTTATCGGTGGAAACATTGTATACGTCTATAACGATATATATCCTAGCCTAAGGCAACCTAACATCTCGGATGTAATATTTTACAACATTCTTGGCGTGTCGTCGCCTACTTCTCGATGGGGACATTATATACATCTATAACATTGTATATCCTAACCCAAGGCAACCTAACATCTCGGATGAAATATTTTACAACATTCCTGGCATATCGGTCCCTACTTCTCGGTGGAAACATTGTATACGTCTATAACGATATATATCCAAACCTAAGGGAACCTAACATCTCGGACGTAATATTTTACAACATTCCAGGCGTGTCGTCGCCTGCTTCTCGATGGGGACATTATATACGTCTATAACGTTATATATCCTAGCCTAAGGCAACCTAACATGTCGAATGTAATATTTTACAACATTCCTGGCGTGTCGTCGCCTACTTCTCGATGGGGACATTATATACATCTATAACATTGTATATCCTAACCTAAGGCAACCTAACAACTCGGATGTAATATTTTACCACATTCCTGGCATGTCGGTCCCTACTTCTCGGTGGAAACATTGTATACGTCTATAACGATATATATCCTAACCTAGGGCAACCTAACATCTCGGATGTAATAGTTGACAACATTCCTGGCGTGTCCGCCCGTACTTCTCGGTGGGAACATTATATACGTCTATAACGATATATATCCTAACCTAAGGCAACCTAACACCTCGGATGTAATAGTTGACAACATTCCTGGCCTGTAGGCCCGTACTTCTCGGTGGGAACATTGTATACGTCTATAACGTTATATATCCTAGCCTAAGGCGACCTATCATGTCGAATGTAATATTTTACAACATTCCTGGCGTGTCGTCTACTGCTTCTCGATGGGGACATTATATACGTCTATAACGTTGTATATCCTAACCTAACGCAACCTAACATTTGGGATGTAATATTTTACAACATTCCTTGCATGTCGGTGCCTACGTCTCGGTGGGAACAGTATATACGTCTATAACGATATATATCCTAACCTAGGGCAACCTAACACCTCGGATGTAATAGTTGACAACATTCCTGGCGTGTAGGCCCGTACTTCTCGGTGGGAACATTGTATACGTCTATAACGTTGTATATCCTAACCTAACGCAACCTAACATTTGGGATGTAATATTTTACAACATTCCTGGCATGTCGGTCCCTACTCCTCGGCGGAAACATTGTATACGTCTATAACGATATATATCCTAGTCTAAGACAACCTAGTATGTCAAATGTAATATTTTACAACATTCCTGGCGTGTCGTCGCCTACTTCTCGATGGGGACATTATATAAATCTATAACCTTGTATATCCTAACCTAAAGCAGCCTAACATCTCGGATGTAATATTTCACAACATTCCTGGCATGTCGGTCCCTACTTCTCGGTGGAAACATTGTATACGTCTATAACGATATATATGCTAACCTAAGGCAAACTAACATCTCGGATGTAATAGTTGACAACATTCCAGGCGTGTCAGCCCGTACTTCTCGGTGGGAACATTATATACGTCTATAACGCATTATAACCTAGCCTAAGGCGACCTAACATGTCGAATGTAATATTTTACAACATTCCTGGCCTGTCATCTCCTGCTCCTCGATGGGGACATTATATACGTCTATAACGTTGTATATCCTAACCTAAAGCAACCTAACATCTCGGATGTAATAGTTGACAACATTCCTGGCGTGTCCGCCCGTACTTCTCGGTGGGAACATTATATACGTCTATAACGTGATATATCCTAGCCTAAGGCTACATAACATGTCGAATGTAATATTTTACAACATTCCTGGCGTGTCGTCGCCTGCTTCTCGATGGGGACATTATATACGTCTATAACGTTGTATATCCTAACCTAAGGCAACCTGACATCTCGGATGTAATATTTTACAACATTCCTGGCATATGGGTCCCTACTTCTCGGTGGAAACATTGTATACGTCTATAACGATATATATCCTAGCCTAAGGCAACCTAACATCTCGGATGTAATATTTTACAACATTCCTGGCGTGTCGTCGCCTACTTCTCGATGGGGACATTATATACATGTATAACATTGTATATCCTAACCTAAGGCAACCTAACATCTCGGATGTAATATTTTAGAACATTCTGGCGTGTCGTCGCCTGCTTCTCGATGGGGAGATTATATACGTCTATAACGTTGTATATCCTAACCTAACGCAACCTAACATTTGGGATGTAATATTTTACAACATTCCTTGCATGTCGGTGCCTACGTCTCGGTGGGAACAGTATATACGTCTATAACGATATATATCCTAACCTAAGGCAACCTAACACCTCGGATGTAATAGTTGACAACATTCCTGGCGTGTAGGCCCGTACTTCTCGGTGGGAACATTGTATACGTCTATAACGTTGTATATCCTAACCTAACGCAACCTAACATTTGGGATGTAATATTTTACAACATTCCTGGCATGTCGGTCCCTACTCCTCGGCGGAAACATTGTATACGTCTATAACGATATATATCCTAGTCTAAGGCAACCTAATATGTCAAATGTAATATTTTACAACATTCCTGGCGTGTCGTCGCCTACTTCTCGATGGGGACATTATATAAATCTATAACCTTGTATATCCTAACCTAAAGCAGCCTAACATCTCGGATGTAATATTTCACAACATTCCTGGCATGTCCGTCCCTACTTCTCGGTGGAAACATTGTATACGTCTATAACGATATATATGCTAACATAAGGCAAACTAACATCTCGGATGTAATAGTTGACAACATTCCTGGCGTGTAGGCCCGTACTTCTCGGTGAGAACATTCTATACGTCTATAACGTTGTATATCCTAGCCTAAGGCGACCTAATATATCAAATGTAATATTTTACATCATTCCTGGCGCCTCATCGCCTGCTTCTCAATGGGAACATTATATACGTCTATAACGTTGTATATCCTAACCTAACGCAACCTAACATCTGGGATGTAATATTCCTGGCGTGTCGTCGCCTACTTCTGGATAGGGACATTATATACGTCTATAACGTTATATATCCTAACCTAAGGGAACCTAACATCTCGGTTGTAATATTTGAAAACATTCCCGGCGTGTTAGCCCGTACTTCTCGGTGGGAACATCATATACGTCTATAGCGATATATATCATAGCCTAAGGCAACCTAACATCTCGGATGTAATATTTTACAACATTCCTGGCGCGTCGGCTCCTATTTTTCGGTGGGAACATTATATACGTCTATATCGTAATGTAACATAACCTAACCCATCTTGCCCCTCGGTGATAATGTTTTACAGTATCCCGGTCGTGTCGGCCCGTACTTCTCGATGGGGACATTAAATACGTCTATAGCTTTGTATATATTACCATAAGGAAACCTAACATCTCGAATGTAGTATTTCACAACATTCCTGGCGGGTCGGCCCTACTTCTCGGTGGGAACATTATATACGTCTATAACGTAATAGATCCTAACCTGACCCATCTAGACCCTCGCTGGTAATGTTTTACAGAATCCCGTTCGTGTCGTCCCGTACGTCTCGGTGCGGGCATTATATACGTCTATAACGTTATATATCCTTACCTAAGGCAACCTAACATCTCGATTGTAGTACTTTAAACTTTCCAGGCGCGTCGGGCCCTACTTCTCGGTGCGAACATTATATACATCTATAACTTTATATATCGCAACCTAAGGCATCCTAACATCTCGGATGTAGTATTTTCCAACATTCCTGACGCGTCGGCCCCTATTTCTCGGTGGGAACATTATATACGTCTATAACGTTGTATACCCTAACCTAACGCAACCTAACTTCTGGAATGTAAAATTATACAACATTCCTGGCATGTCGGTCCCTACTTCTCGGTGGGAACATCATATACGTCTATAGCGATATATATCCTAACCTAAGGGAACCTAACATCTCGGGTGTAATATTTTACAACATTCCTGACGCGATGGGCCCCTATTTCTCGGTGGGAACATTATATACGCCTATACCGTTATATATTCTAACCGAAGGCAACCTAACATCTCGGATGTAATATTTTACAACATTCCTGGCGGGTCGGCCCCACTTCTCGGTGGGGACATTATATACGTCTATATCGTAAGATAACCTAATCTAACCCATCTAGACCCTCGCTGGTAATGTTTCACAGAATCCCGTTCGTGTCGCACCGTACGTCACGGCGCCGCCATTATATATGTCTATAACGTTATATATCCTAACCTAAGGCAACCTAACATCTCAAATGTAGTATTTTACAACATTCCAGGCGGGTCGGCCCCTACTTCTCGGTGGGCACATTATATACGTCTATATCGTAATATAAACTAAACCTAACCCATTTAGCTCCTCGCGGCTAATGTTTTACAGAATCCAGTTCGTGTCGTCACGTACGTCTCGGTGGGGACATTGTATGCGTCTATAATGTTATATATCCTAACCTAAGGCAACCTAACATCTCGGATATAGTACTTTCCAAAATACCTGGCCGATCGGCCCCTACATCTCGGTGAGAACATTATATACGTCTACAACGTAATATAACCTAACCTAACCCATCTAGCCCCTCGCTGGTAATGTTTTACAGAATCCCGTTCGGGTTGGTTCATACTTCTCGGTGGGGACATGATATACGTCTATAACATTGTATATCCCATCCGAGGGCAACCTAACATCTCGAATGTAGTATTTCACAACATTCCTGGCGGGTCGGCCCCACTTCTCGGTAGGGACATTATATAAGTCTATATCGCAATATAACCTAACCTAACCCATCCATACCCTCGCTGGTAATGTTTCACAGAATCCCGTTCGTGTCGTCCCGTACGTCTCGCTGAGGAAATTATATACGTCTATAACGTTATACATCCTAACCTAAGGCAACCTAATACCTTGAACGTATTATTTTACAACATTCCTGGCGGGTCGGCCCCAACTTCTCGGTGGGAACATTATATACGTCTATAACGTCGTATATCCTAACCTAAGGGAACCTAACATCTTGGGTGTAATATTTTACAACATTCCTGACTCGTCGGCCCCTATTTCTCGGTGGGAATATTATATACGTCTATAACGTCATTTATCCTATCGTAAGGCAACCTAACATGTCGAATGTAATATTTTACATCATTCCTGACGTGTCGGCCCGTAGTTCTCGGTGGTAACATTATATAAGTCTATAACGATATATATCCTAACCTAAAGCAACCTATCAACTCGGATGTCATATTTTACAACATTCCTGGCATGTCGGTCCCTACATCTCGGTGGGAACATTCTATACGTCTATAACGTCGTATATCCTAACCTAAGGGAACCTAACATCTAGGGTGTAATATTTTACAACATTCCTGACCCGTCGGCCCCTATTTCTCGGTGGGAATATTATATACGTCTATAACGTTATATATCCTAGCCTAAGGCAACCTAACATGTCGAATGTAATATTTTACATCATTCTGGCTTGTCGTCGCCTGCTTCTCGAAGGGGACATTATATACGTCTATAACGTTGTACATCCTAACCTAACGCAACCTAACATCTGGGATGTTTTGTTTTACAACATTCCTGGCGCGTCGGTCCCTACTTGTCGGTGGGAACATTGTATACGTCTATAACGATATATGTCCTAGCCTAAGGCAACCTAACATATCGGATGTAATATTTTACAACATTCTGGCGTGTCGTCGCCTGCTTCTCGATGGGGACATTAGATACGTCTATAACGTTGTATATCCTAACCTAAGGGAACCTAACATCTCGGATGTAATATTTTACAACATTCTGGCGTCTCGTCGCCTGCTTCTCGATGGGGACATTATATACGTCGATAACGTTGTATATCCTAACCCAAAGCAACCTATCTTCTGGGATGTAATATTTTACAACCTTCCAGGCATGTCGGCCCCACGTCTCGGTGGGAACATTATATAAGTCTATAACGATATATATCCTAACCTAAAGCAACCTAACAACTCGGATGTAATATTTTACAAAATTCCTGGCATGTCGGTCCCTACATCTCGGTGGGAACATTCTATACGTCTATAACGTTGTATATCCTAACCCAAAGCAACCTAACTTCTGGGATGTAATATTTTACAACATTCCTGGCATGTCGGTCCCCACGTCTCGGTGGGAATATTATATAAGTCTATAACGATATATATCCTAACCTAAAGCAACCTAACAACTCGGATGTAATAGTTTACCACATTCCTGGCGGTCTCTACATCTCGGTGGGAACATTCTATATGTCTATAACGTTGTATATCCTAACCTAAGGGAAGCTAACATCTGGGATGTAATATTTTACAACATACCTGACTCGTCGGCCCCTATTTCTCGGAGGAAACATTATATACGTCTATCATGTTATATATCCTATCCTAAGGCAACCTAACATATCGGATGTAATATTTTACAACATTCTGGCGTGCCGTCGCCTGCTTCTCGATGGGGACATTAGATACGTCTATAACGTTGTTTATCCTAACCTAAGGGAACCTAACATCTCGGACGTAATATTTGACAACATTCTGGCGTGTCGTCGCCTTCTTCTCGATGGGGACATTATATACCTCTATAACGTTGTATATTCTAACCTAAGGCAACCTAACATCTCGGATGTAATATTTTACAACATTCTGGCGTGTCGTCGCCTGCTTCTTGATGGGGACATTATATACGTCTATAACCTTGTATATACTAACCTAACGCAACCTAACATCTGGGATGTAATATTTTCAACATTCCTGGCATGTCGGTCCCTACGTCTCGGTGGGAACGTTATATACGTCAACAACGATATATATCCTAACGTAAGGGGACCTAACATCTCGGATGTAATAGTTGACAACATTCCTGGCGTCTCGGCACGTACTTCTCGGTGGGAACATTATATACGTCTATAACGTTATATATCCTAGCCTAAGGCGACCTAACATGTCGAATGTAATATTTTACAACATTCCTGGCCTGTCGTCTCCTGCTCCTCGATAGGGACATTATATACGTCTATAACGTTGTATATCCTAACCTAAAGCAACCTAACATCTGGGATGTAATATTTTCCAAGATTCCTGGCATGTCGGTCCCCAAGTCTCGGTAGGAACATTATATACGTCTATAACGATACATATCCTAACCTAGGGCAACCTAACATCTCGGATGTAATAGTTGACAACATTCCTGGCGTGTCCGCCCGTACATCTCCTTGGGAACATTATATACATCTATAACGGTATATATCCTAGCCTAAGGCAACCTAACATCTCGGATGTAATATTTTACAACATTCCTGGCGCGTCGGCTCCTACCTTTCGGTGGGAACATTATATACTTCTATAACGTTATATGTCCTAACGTAAGGAAACATAACACCTCGGATGTAATATTTTACAACATTCCTGGCGTGCCGGCCCGTACTTCTCGGTGGGAACATTCTGTACTTCTATAGCCTTGTATATCTTAACCTAAGGGAACCTAACATCTCGGGTGTAATATTTTACAACATTCCTGACGCGTCGGCCCCTATTTTTCGGTGGGAATATTATATACGTCTATAACGTCATTTATCCTATCGTAAGGCAACCTAACATGTCGAATGTAATATTTTACATCATTCCTGACGTGTCGGCCCGTAGTTCTCGGTGGTAACTTTACATACGTCTATAACGTTATATATCCTAGCCTAAGGCAACCTAAAATGTCGGATGTAATATTTTACAACATTCCTGGCGTGTCGTCGCCTACTTCTCGTTCGGACCATTATATACGTCTATAACGTTAGATATCCTAGCCTAAGGCAACCAAACATCTGGGATGTAATATTTTACAACATTCGTGGCATGTCGGAGCCTTCGTCCCGTTGGGAACATTATATACGTCTATAACGTTAGATATCCTAGCCTAAGGCAACATAACATCTGGGATGTAATGTTTTACAACATCCTGGCGTGTCGTCGCCTACTTCTCGATGGGGACATTATATACATCTATAACGTTGTATATCCTAACCTAAGGCAACTTAACATCTCGGACGTAATATTTGACAACATTCCTGGCGTGTCGTTGCCTGCTCCTCGTTGGGAAAATTCTATACGTCTATAACGTTGTATATCCTAACCTAAGGCAACCTAACATGTCGAATGTAATGTTTTACAACATTCCTCGCGCGTCGGCCCCTACTTCCAAGTGGGAACATTATATACGTCTATATCGTAATATAATCTAACCTAACCCATTTTGCCCCTCGGTGATAATGTTTTACAGAATCCCGTACGTGTCGTCCCGTACGTCTCGATGGGGACATTATATGCGTCTATATCGTTATATATCCTAACCTAAGGCAACATAACATCTCGAATGTTGTATTTTACTACATTCCATGCGGGTCGGTCCCTACTTATCGGTGGGAACATTATATACGTCTATATCGTAATGTAACATAACCTAACCCATCTTGCCCCTCGGTGATAATGTTTTACAGTATCCCGGTCGTGTCGGCCCGTACTTCTCGATGGGGACATTAAATACGTCTATAGCTTTGTATATATTACCATAAGGAAACCTAACATCTCGAATGTAGTATTTCACAACATTCCTGGCGGGTCGGCCCTACTTCTCGGTGGGAACATTATATACGTCTATAACGTAATAGATCCTAACCTGACCCATCTAGACCCTCGCTGGTAATGTTTTACAGAATCCCGTTCGTGTCGTCCCGTACGTCTCGGTGCGGGCATTATATACGTCTATAACGTTATATATCCTTACCTAAGGCAACCTAACATCTCGATTGTAGTACTTTAAACTTTCCAGGCGCGTCGGGCCCTACTTCTCGGTGCGAACATTATATACATCTATAACTTTATATATCGCAACCTAAGGCATCCTAACATCTCGGATGTAGTATTTTCCAACATTCCTGACGCGTCGGCCCCTATTTCTCGGTGGGAACATTATATACGTCTATAACGTTGTATACCCTAACCTAACGCAACCTAACTTCTGGAATGTAAAATTATACAACATTCCTGGTATGTCGGTCAATACGTCTCGGTGGGAACGTAATATACGTCTATAACGTTATATATCCTAACGTAAGGCAACCTAACATCTCGGATGTAATAGTTGACAACATTCCTGGCGTCTCGGCACGTACTTCTCGGTGGGAACATTATATACGTCTATAACGTTATATATCCCAGCCTAATGCGACCTAACATGTCGAATGTAATATTTTACAACATTCCTGGCGTGTCGTCGCCTGCTTCTCGAAGGGGACATTATATACATCTATTACGTTGTATATCCTAACCTAACGCAACCTAACATCTGGGATGCAAAATTTTACAGCATTCCTGGCGTGTCGGTCCTTACTTCTCGGTGGGAACATTATATACGTCTATAACGTTATATATCCTAACCTAAGGCAACCTAACATCTGGGATTTAATATTTAAGACATTGCTGCCGTGGAGGCGCCTACTTGCCGATGGGGACATTATATACGTCTCTAGCTTTGTATATCCTAAACTGGGGGTACCTAACATCTCGGGTGTAACATTCAACAACATTCCTGGCATGTTGGCCCCTACTGGGCGCTGGGAACATTATATACGTCTATAACGTTATATATCCTAACCTGAGGGAACTTAACATCTCGGATGTAATGTTTTACAACATACCTGGCGTGCCGGCGCCTAGTTCTCTATGGTAACATCATATACGTCTATAACGTTATATATCCTAACCGAAGGCAACCTAACATCTCGGATGTAATATTTTACAACATTCCTGGCGCGTCGGCCACTATATCTCGGTGGGAACATTATATACGTCTATAACCTTATATACCCTAGCCTAAGGCAACCCAACTTGTAGAATGTAATATTTTACAACATTCCTGGCGTGTCGTCGCCTACTTCTCGATGGGGACAATATATACATCTATAACGTTGAATATCCTAACCTAAGGCAACCTAACATCTCGGATGTAGTATTTTACAACATTCCTGGCATGTCGGTCCCTACTCCTCGGTGGGGACATTATATACATCTATAACGTTGTATATCCTAACCTAAGGCAACCTAACATCTCGGATGTAATATTTTACAACGTTCCTGGCATGTCGGTCCCTACTTCTCGGTGGGAACATTCTATAAGTCTATAACGTTGTATATCCTAACCGATGGGAACCAAACATCCGGGTGTAATATTTTACATGCCATTCCTGGCATGTCGGTCACTACGTCTCGGTGAGAACATTATATACGTCTATAACGTTATATATCCTAGCCTAAGGCAACCTAACATGTCGAATGTAATATATTACAACATTCCTGGCGTGTCCTCGCCTACTTCTCGATGGGGACATTATATACATCTATAACGTTGTATATCCTAACCTAAGGGAACCTAACATCTCGGGTGTAATATTTTACAACATTCCTGACGCGTCGGCCCCTATTTCTCGGTGGGAATATTATATACGTCTATAGCGTTATATATCCTAGCCTAAGGCGACCTAACATCTCGGATGTAATATCTGACAACATTGTTGTTGTTTCGGCCCGTACTTCTCGGTGGGAACATCATATACGTCTATAGCGATATATATCCTAACCGAAGGCAACCTAACATCTCGTATGTAATATTTTACAACATTCCTGGCACGTCGACACCTACTTTTCGGTAGGAACATTACATGCGTCAATATCGTTATATATCCTAGCCTAAGGCAACCTAACATCTCGACTGTTGTATTTTACAACAATCCTGGCATGTCAGTCCCTACATCTCGGTGGGAACAATCCATACGTCTATAACGTTGTATATCCTAACCTAAGGGAACCTAACATCTCGGGTGTAATATTTTACAACATTCCTGACGCGTCGGCCCCTATTTCTCAGTGGGAACATTATATACGTCTATAACGTTATATATCCTAGCCTAAGGCAACCTAACATGTCGAATGTAATATTTTACATCATTCCTGACGTGTCGGCACGTAGTTCTCGGTGGTAACATCATATACGTCTATAACGTTATATATCCTAGCCTAAGGCAACCTAACATCTCGGATATAATATTTTACAACATTCCTGGCGTGTCGTTACCTGCTTCTCGATGGGGACATTATATACGTCTATATCGCTGTATATCCTACCCTAAGGCAACCTAACATCTGGGATGTAATATTTTACAAGATTCCTGGCACGTCGATCCCCACGTCTCGGTGGGGACATTATATAAGTCTATATCGTAAGATAACCTAATCTAACCCATCTAGACCCTCGCTGGTAATGTTTCACAGAATCCCGTTCGTGTCGCCCCGTACGTCACGGTGCCGCCATTATATATGTCTATAACGTTATATATCCTAACCTAAGGCAACCTAACATCTCAAATGTAGTATTTTACAACATTCCAGGCGGGTCGGCCCCTACTTCTCGGTGGGCACATTATAAACGTCTATATCGTAATATAAACTAAACCTAACCCATTTAGCTCCTCGCGGCTAATGTTTTACAGAATCCAGATCGTGTCGTCACGTACGTCTCGGTGGGGACATTGTATGCGTCTATAATGTTATATATCCTAACCTAAGGCAACCTAACATCTCGGATGTAGTATTTTCCAAAATACCTGGCCGATCGGCCCCTACATCTCGGTGAGAACATTATATACGTCTACAACGAAATATAACCTAACCTAACCCATCTAGCCTCTCGCTGGTAATGTTTTACAGAATCAAGTTCGTGTCGTCCCGTACGTCTCGGTGGGGACATTGTATGCGTCTATAACGTTATATATCCTAACCTCAGGCAACCTAACATCTCGGATGTAGTATTTTACAACATTCCAGGCGGGTCGGCACCTACTTCTCGGTGGGAACATTATATAAGTATATATCGTAATATAACCTAACCTACCCCATCTAGCCCCTCGCTGGTAATGTTTTACAGAATCCAGTTCGTGTCGTCCCGTGCGTCTCGGTGGGAACATTGTATGCGTCTATAACGTTATATTTCCTAACCTAAGGCTATCTAACATCTCGGATGTAGTAATTTCCAAAATTACTGGCGTGTCGGCCCCTACTTCTCGTTGGGTACATTATGTACGTCTACAACGTAATATTACCTAACCTAACCCATCTGGGCCCTCGCTGGTAATGTTTTACAGAATCCAGTTCGTGTCGTCCCGTACATTTCAGAGGGGACATTGTATGCGTCTATAACGTTATATATCCTAACCTAAGGCAACCTAATATCTCGGATATAGTATTTTCCAAAATACCTGGCGGGTCGGCCCCTACTTCTCGGTGGGAACATTATATACGTCTATAACGTAATATAACCTAACCTAACCCATCTAGCCCCTCGCTGGTAATGTTTTACAGAATCCCGGGCGTGTCGGCCCCTACTTCTCGATGGGAACATTATATACGTCCATAACGTCATATAACCTAATCTAACCCATCTAGCCCCTCGGCGGTAATGTTTTACAGAATCCCGTTCGGGTTGGTTCATACTTCTCGGTGGGGACATTATATACGTCTATAACATTGTATATCCCACCCGAGGGCAACCTAACATCTCGAATGTAGTATTTCACAACATTCCTGGCGGGTCGGCCCCACTTCTCGGTAGGGACATTATATAAGTCTATATCGCAATATAACCTAACCTAACCCATCTATACCCTCGCTGGTAATGTTTCACAGAATCCCGTTCGTGTCGTCCCGTACGTCTCGCTGAGGAAATTATATACGTCTATAACGTTATACATCCTAACCTAAGGCAACCTAATACCTTGAACGTATTATTTTACAACATTCCTGGCGGGTCGGCCCCAACTTCTCGGTGGGAACATTATATACGTGTATAACGTTATATATCCTAGCCTAAGGCAATCTAACCTCTCTACAGTAATATTTTACAGCATTCCTGGCGTGACGGCGCCTACTTCTCGGTGGGAACATTATATATGTCTATAACGTTATATATCCTAGACTAAGGCGACCTACCATGTCGAATGTAATATTTGACAACATTCCTGGCACGTCGATCCCCACGTCTCGGTGGGGACATTATATAAGTCTATATCGTAAGATAACCTAATCTAACCCATCTAGACCCTCGCTGGTAATGTTTCACAGAATCCCGTTCGTGTCGCCCCGTACGTCACGGTGCCGCCATTATATATGTCTATAACGTTATATATCCTAACCTAAGGCAACCTAACATCTCAAATGTAGTATTTTACAACATTCCAGGCGGGTCGGCCCCTACTTCTCGGTGGGCACATTATAAACGTCTATATCGTAATATAAACTAAACCTAACCCATTTAGCTCCTCGCGGCTAATGTTTTACAGAATCCAGATCGTGTCGTCACGTACGTCTCGGTGGGGACATTGTATGCGTCTATAATGTTATATATCCTAACCTAAGGCAACCTAACATCTCGGATGTAGTATTTTCCAAAATACCTGGCCGATCGGCCCCTACATCTCGGTGAGAACATTATATACGTCTACAACGAAATATAACCTAACCTAACCCATCTAGCCTCTCGCTGGTAATGTTTTACAGAATCAAGTTCGTGTCGTCCCGTACGTCTCGGTGGGGACATTGTATGCGTCTATAACGTTATATATCCTAACCTCAGGCAACCTAACATCTCGGATGTAGTATTTTACAACATTCCAGGCGGGTCGGCACCTACTTCTCGGTGGGAACATTATATAAGTATATATCGTAATATAACCTAACCTACCCCATCTAGCCCCTCGCTGGTAATGTTTTACAGAATCCAGTTCGTGTCGTCCCGTGCGTCTCGGTGGGAACATTATATACGTCTATAACGTTACATATCCTAACGTATGGCAACATAACATCTCGGATGTTATATATTACAACATTCCTGTCGTGTCGTCGCCTGCATCTCGATGGGGACATTATATACATCTATAACGTTGTATATTCTAACCTAACGCAACCTAACATCTGGGATGTAATATTTTACAACATTCCTGGCGTGTCGTCGCCTACTTCTGGATGGGGACATTATATACATCTATAGCGTCATATATCCTAACCTAAGGGAACCTAACATCTCGGGTGTAATATCTTACAACATTCCTGGCGTGTCGTCGCCTACTTCTCGATGGGGACATTATATACATCTATAACGTTATATATCCTAACCTAAGGCAACCTAACATCTCGGATGTAATATTTTACAACATTCTGGCGTGTCGTCGCCTGCTTCTTGATGGGGACATTATATACGTCTATAACCTTGTATGTACTAACCTAACGCAACCTAACATCTGGGATGTAATATTTTCAACATTCCTTGCATGTCGGTCCCTACGTCTCGGTGGGAACGTTATATACGTCTATAACGATATATATCCTAACCTAAGGGAACCTTACATCTCGGATGTAATATTTTACAACATTCCTGGCATGTCGGTCCCTACTTCTCGGTGGAAACAATGTATACGTCTATGACGATATATATCCTAGCCTAAGGCAACCCAACATGTAGAATGTAATATTTTACAACATTCGTGGGGTGTCGTCGCCTACTTCTCGATGGGGACATTAAATACATCTACAACGTTGTATATCCTAACCTAAGGCAACCTAACATCTCGGATGTAATATTTTACAACATTCCTGGCATGTCGGTCCCTACTTCTCGGTGGAAACAATGTATACGTCTATAACGATATATATCCTAGCCTAAGGCAACCTAACATGTCGAATGTAATATTTTGCAACATTCCTGTCGTGTCGTCGCCTGCTTCCCGATGGGGACATTATATACCTCTATAACGTTGTATATTCTAACCTAAGGCAACCTAACATCTCGGATGTAATATTTTACAACATTCTGGCGTGTCGTCGCCTGCTTCTTGATGGGGACATTATATACGTCTATAACCTTGTATATACTAACCTAACGCAACCTAACATCTGGGATGTAATATTTTCAACATTCCTGGCATGTCGGTCCCTACGTCTCGGTGGGAACGTTATATACGTCAACAACGATATATATCCTAACGTAAGGGGACCTAACATCTCGGATGTAATAGTTGACAACATTCCTGGCGTCTCGGCACGTACTTCTCGGTGGGAACATTATATACGTCTATAACGTTATATATCCTAGCCTAAGGCGACCTAACATGTCGAATGTAATATTTTACAACATTCCTGGCCTGTCGTCTCCTGCTCCTCGATAGGGACATTATATACGTCTATAACGTTGTATATCCTAACCTAAAGCAACCTAACATCTGGGATGTAATATTTTCCAAGATTCCTGGCATGTCGGTCCCCAAGTCTCGGTAGGAACATTATATACGTCTATAACGATACATATCCTAACCTAGGGCAACCTAACATCTCGGATGTAATAGTTGACAACATTCCTGGCGTGTCCGCCCGTACATCTCCTTGGGAACATTATATACATCTATAACGGTATATATCCTAGCCTAAGGCAACCTAACATCTCGGATGTAATATTTTACAACATTCCTGGCGCGTCGGCTCCTACCTTTCGGTGGGAACATTATATACTTCTATAACGTTATATGTCCTAACGTAAGGAAACATAACACCTCGGATGTAATATTTTACAACATTCCTGGCGTGCCGGCCCGTACTTCTCGGTGGGAACATTCTGTACTTCTATAGCCTTGTATATCCTAACCTAAGGGAACCTAACATCTCGGGTGTAATATTTTACAACATTCCTGACGCGTCGGCCCCTATTTTTCGGTGGGAATATTATATACGTCTATAACGTCATTTATCCTATCGTAAGGCAACCTAACATGTCGAATGTAATATTTTACATCATTCCTGACGTGTCGGCCCGTAGTTCTCGGTGGTAACTTTACATACGTCTATAACGTTATATATCCTAGCCTAAGGCAACCTAAAATGTCGGATGTAATATTTTACAACATTCCTGGCGTGTCGTCGCCTACTTCTCGTTCGGACCATTATATACGTCTATAACGTTAGATATCCTAGCCTAAGGCAACCAAACATCTGGGATGTAATATTTTACAACATTCGTGGCATGTCGGAGCCTTCGTCCCGTTGGGAACATTATATACGTCTATATCGTAATATAATCTAACCTAACCCATTTTGCCCCTCGGTGATAATGTTTTACAGAATCCCGTACGTGTCGTCCCGTACGTCTCGATGGGGACATTATATGCGTCTATATCGTTATATATCCTAACCTAAGGCAACATAACATCTCGAATGTTGTATTTTACTACATTCCATGCGGGTCGGTCCCTACTTATCGGTGGGAACATTATATACGTCTATATCGTAATGTAACATAACCTAACCCATCTTGCCCCTCGGTGATAATGTTTTACAGTATCCCGGTCGTGTCGGCCCGTACTTCTCGATGGGGACATTAAATACGTCTATAGCTTTGTATATATTACCATAAGGAAACCTAACATCTCGAATGTAGTATTTCACAACATTCCTGGCGGGTCGGCCCTACTTCTCGGTGGGAACATTATATACGTCTATAACGTAATAGATCCTAACCTGACCCATCTAGACCCTCGCTGGTAATGTTTTACAGAATCCCGTTCGTGTCGTCCCGTACGTCTCGGTGCGGGCATTATATACGTCTATAACGTTATATATCCTTACCTAAGGCAACCTAACATCTCGATTGTAGTACTTTAAACTTTCCAGGCGCGTCGGGCCCTACTTCTCGGTGCGAACATTATATACATCTATAACTTTATATATCGCAACCTAAGGCATCCTAACATCTCGGATGTAGTATTTTCCAACATTCCTGACGCGTCGGCCCCTATTTCTCGGTGGGAACATTATATACGTCTATAACGTTGTATACCCTAACCTAACGCAACCTAACTTCTGGAATGTAAAATTATACAACATTCCTGGTATGTCGGTCAATACGTCTCGGTGGGAACGTAATATACGTCTATAACGGTATATATCCTAACGTAAGGCAACCTAACATCTCGGATGTAATAGTTGACAACATTCCTGGCGTCTCGGCACGTACTTCTCGGTGGGAACATTATATACGTCTATAACGTTATATATCCCAGCCTAATGCGACCTAACATGTCGAATGTAATATTTTACAACATTCCTGGCGTGTCGTCGCCTGCTTCTCGAAGGGGACATTATATACATCTATTACGTTGTATATCCTAACCTAACGCAACCTAACATCTGGGATGCAAAATTTTACAGCATTCCTGGCGTGTCGGTCCTTACTTCTCGGTGGGAACATTATATACGTCTATAACGTTATATATCCTAACCTAAGGCAACCTAACATCTGGGATTTAATATTTAAGACATTGCTGCCGTGGAGGCGCCTACTTGCCGATGGGGACATTATATACGTCTCTAGCTTTGTATATCCTAAACTGGGGGTACCTAACATCTCGGGTGTAACATTCAACAACATTCCTGGCATGTTGGCCCCTACTGGGCGCTGGGAACATTATATACGTCTATAACGTTATATATCCTAACCTGAGGGAACTTAACATCTCGGATGTAATGTTTTACAACATACCTGGCGTGCCGGCGCCTAGTTCTCTATGGTAACATCATATACGTCTATAACGTTATATATCCTAACCGAAGGCAACCTAACATCTCGGATGTAATATTTTACAACATTCCTGGCGCGTCGGCCACTATATCTCGGTGGGAACATTATATACGTCTATAACGTTATATACCCTAGCCTAAGGCAACCCAACTTGTAGAATGTAATATTTTACAACATTCCTGGCGTGTCGTCGCCTACTTCTCGATGGGGACAATATATACATCTATAACGTTGAATATCCTAACCTAAGGCAACCTAACATCTCGGATGTAGTATTTTACAACATTCCTGGCATGTCGGTCCCTACTCCTCGGTGGGGACATTATATACATCTATAACGTTGTATATCCTAACCTAAGGCAACCTAACATCTCGGATGTAATATTTTACAACGTTCCTGGCATGTCGGTCCCTACTTCTCGGTGGGAACATTCTATAAGTCTATAACGTTGTATATCCTAACCGATGGGAACCAAACATCCGGGTGTAATATTTTACATGCCATTCCTGGCATGTCGGTCACTACGTCTCGGTGAGAACATTATATACGTCTATAACGTTATATATCGTAGCCTAAGGCAACCTAACATGTCGAATGTAATATATTACAACATTCATGGCGTGTCCTCGCCTACTTCTCGATGGGGACATTATATACATCTATAACGTTGTATATCCTAACCTAAGGGAACCTAACATCTCGGGTGTAATATTTTACAACATTCCTGACGCGTCGGCCCCTATTTCTCGGTGGGAATATTATATACGTCTATAGCGTTATATATCCTAGCCTAAGGCGACCTAACATCTCGGATGTAATATCTGACAACATTGTTGTTGTTTCGGCCCGTACTTCTCGGTGGGAACATCATATACGTCTATAGCGATATATATCCTAACCGAAGGCAACCTAACATCTCGTATGTAATATTTTACAACATTCCTGGCACGTCGACACCTACTTTTCGGTAGGAACATTACATGCGTCAATATCGTTATATATCCTAGCCTAAGGCAACCTAACATCTCGACTGTTGTATTTTACAACAATCCTGGCATGTCAGTCCCTACATCTCGGTGGGAACAATCCATACGTCTATAACGTTGTATATCCTAACCTAAGGGAACCTAACATCTCGGGTGTAATATTTTACAACATTCCTGACGCGTCGGCCCCTATTTCTCAGTGGGAACATTATATACGTCTATAACGTTATATATCCTAGCCTAAGGCAACCTAACATGTCGAATGTAATATTTTACATCATTCCTGACGTGTCGGCACGTAGTTCTCGGTGGTAACATCATATACGTCTATAACGTTATATATCCTAGCCTAAGGCAACCTAACATCTCGGATATAATATTTTACAACATTCCTGGCGTGTCGTTACCTGCTTCTCGATGGGGACATTATATACGTCTATATCGCTGTATATCCTACCCTAAGGCAACCTAACATCTGGGATGTAATATTTTACAAGATTCCTGGCACGTCGATCCCCACGTCTCGGTGGGGACATTATATAAGTCTATATCGTAAGATAACCTAATCTAACCCATCTAGACCCTCGCTGGTAATGTTTCACAGAATCCCGTTCGTGTCGCCCCGTACGTCACGGTGCCGCCATTATATATGTCTATAACGTTATATATCCTAACCTAAGGCAACCTAACATCTCAAATGTAGTATTTTACAACATTCCAGGCGGGTCGGCCCCTACTTCTCGGTGGGCACATTATAAACGTCTATATCGTAATATAAACTAAACCTAACCCATTTAGCTCCTCGCGGCTAATGTTTTACAGAATCCAGATCGTGTCGTCACGTTCGTCTCGGTGGGGACATTGTATGCGTCTATAATGTTATATATCCTAACCTAAGGCAACCTAACATCTCGGATGTAGTATTTTCCAAAATACCTGGCCGATCGGCCCCTACATCTCGGTGAGAACATTATATACGTCTACAACGAAATATAACCTAACCTAACCCATCTAGCCTCTCGCTGGTAATGTTTTACAGAATCAAGTTCGTGTCGTCCCGTACGTCTCGGTGGGGACATTGTATGCGTCTATAACGTTATATATCCTAACCTCAGGCAACCTAACATCTCGGATGTAGTATTTTACAACATTCCAGGCGGGTCGGCACCTACTTCTCGGTGGGAACATTATATAAGTATATATCGTAATATAACCTAACCTACCCCATCTAGCCCCTCGCTGGTAATGTTTTACAGAATCCAGTTCGTGTCGTCCCGTGCGTCTCGGTGGGAACATTGTATGCGTCTATAACGTTATATTTCCTAACCTAAGGCTATCTAACATCTCGGATGTAGTAATTTCCAAAATTACTGGCGTGTCGGCCCCTACTTCTCGTTGGGTACATTATGTACGTCTACAACGTAATATTACCTAACCTAACCCATCTGGGCCCTCGCTGGTAATGTTTTACAGAATCCAGTTCGTGTCGTCCCGTACATTTCAGAGGGGACATTGTATGCGTCTATAACGTTATATATCCTAACCTAAGGCAACCTAATATCTCGGATATAGTATTTTCCAAAATACCTGGCGGGTCGGCCCCTACTTCTCGGTGGGAACATTATATACGTCTATAACGTAATATAACCTAACCTAACCCATCTAGCCCCTCGCTGGTAATGTTTTACAGAATCCCGGGCGTGTCGGCCCCTACTTCTCGATGGGAACATTATATACGTCCATAACGTCATATAACCTAATCTAACCCATCTAGCCCCTCGGCGGTAATGTTTTACAGAATCCCGTTCGGGTTGGTTCATACTTCTCGGTGGGGACATTATATACGTCTATAACATTGTATATCCCACCCGAGGGCAACCTAACATCTCGAATGTAGTATTTCACAACATTCCTGGCGGGTCGGCCTCACTTCTCGGTAGGGACATTATATAAGTCTATATCGCAATATAACCTAACCTAACCCATCTATACCCTCGCTGGTAATGTTTCACAGAATCCCGTTCGTGTCGTCCCGTACGTCTCGCTGAGGAAATTATATACGTCTATAACGTTATACATCCTAACCTAAGGCAACCTAATACCTTGAACGTATTATTTTACAACATTCCTGGCGGGTCGGCCCCAACTTCTCGGTGGGAACATTATATACGTGTATAACGTTATATATCCTAGCCTAAGGCAATCTAACCTCTCTACAGTAATATTTTACAGCATTCCTGGCGTGACGGCGCCTATTTCTCGGTGGGAACATTATATATGTCTATAACGTTATATATCCTAGACTAAGGCGACCTACCATGTCGAATGTAATATTTGACAACATTCCTGGCACGTCGATCCCCACGTCTCGGTGGGGACATTATATAAGTCTATATCGTAAGATAACCTAATCTAACCCATCTAGACCCTCGCTGGTAATGTTTCACAGAATCCCGTTCGTGTCGCCCCGTACGTCACGGTGCCGCCATTATATATGTCTATAACGTTATATATCCTAACCTAAGGCAACATAACATCTCAAATGTAGTATTTTACAACATTCCAGGCGGGTCGGCCCCTACTTCTCGGTGGGCACATTATAAACGTCTATATCGTAATATAAACTAAACCTAACCCATTTAGCTCCTCGCGGCTAATGTTTTACAGAATCCAGATCGTGTCGTCACGTACGTCTCGGTGGGGACATTGTATGCGTCTATAATGTTATATATCCTAACCTAAGGCAACCTAACATCTCGGATGTAGTATTTTCCAAAATACCTGGCCGATCGGCCCCTACATCTCGGTGAGAACATTATATACGTCTACAACGAAATATAACCTAACCTAACCCATCTAGCCTCTCGCTGGTAATGTTTTACAGAATCAAGTTCGTGTCGTCCCGTACGTCTCGGTGGGGACATTGTATGCGTCTATAACGTTATATATCCTAACCTCAGGCAACCTAACATCTCGGATGTAGTATTTTACAACATTCCAGGCGGGTCGGCACCTACTTCTCGGTGGGAACATTATATAAGTATATATCGTAATATAACCTAACCTACCCCATCTAGCCCCTCGCTGGTAATGTTTTACAGAATCCAGTTCGTGTCGTCCCGTGCGTCTCGGTGGGAACATTGTATGCGTCTATAACGTTATATTTCCTAACCTAAGGCTATCTAACATCTCGGATGTAGTAATTTCCAAAATTACTGGCGTGTCGGCCCCTACTTCTCGTTGGGTACATTATGTACGTCTACAACGTAATATTACCTAACCTAACCCATCTGGGCCCTCGCTGGTAATGTTTTACAGAATCCAGTTCGTGTCGTCCCGTACATTTCAGAGGGGACATTGTATGCGTCTATAACGTTATATATCCTAACCTAAGGCAACCTAATATCTCGGATATAGTATTTTCCAAAATACCTGGCGGGTCGGCCCCTACTTCTCGGTGGGAACATTATATACGTCTATAACGTAATATAACCTAACCTAACCCATCTAGCCCCTCGCTGGTAATGTTTTACAGAATCCCGGGCGTGTCGGCCCCTACTTCTCGATGGGAACATTATATACGTCCATAACGTCATATAACCTAATCTAACCCATCTAGCCCCTCGGCGGTAATGTTTTACAGAATCCCGTTCGGGTTGGTTCATACTTCTCGGTGGGGACATTATATACGTCTATAACATTGTATATCCCACCCGAGGGCAACCTAACATCTCGAATGTAGTATTTCACAACATTCCTGGCGGGTCGGCCCCACTTCTCGGTAGGGACATTATATAAGTCTATATCGCAATATAACCTAACCTAACCCATCTATACCCTCGCTGGTAATGTTTCACAGAATCCCGTTCGTGTCGTCCCGTACGTCTCGCTGAGGAAATTATATACGTCTATAACGTTATACATCCTAACCTAAGGCAACCTAATACCTTGAACGTATTATTTTACAACATTCCTGGCGGGTCGGCCCCAACTTCTCGGTGGGAACATTATATACGTGTATAACGTTATATATCCTAGCCTAAGGCAATCTAACCTCTCTACAGTAATATTTTACAGCATTCCTGGCGTGACGGCGCCTATTTCTCGGTGGGAACATTATATATGTCTATAACGTTATATATCCTAGACTAAGGCGACCTACCATGTCGAATGTAATATTTGACAACATTCCTGGCACGTCGATCCCCACGTCTCGGTGGGGACATTATATAAGTCTATATCGTAAGATAACCTAATCTAACCCATCTAGACCCTCGCTGGTAATGTTTCACAGAATCCCGCTCGTGTCGCCCCGTACGTCACGGTGCCGCCATTATATATGTCTATAACGTTATATATCCTAACCTAAGGCAACCTAACATCTCAAATGTAGTATTTTACAACATTCCAGGCGGGTCGGCCCCTACTTCTCGGTGGGCACATTATAAACGTCTATATCGTAATATAAACTAAACCTAACCCATTTAGCTCCTCGCGGCTAATGTTTTACAGAATCCAGATCGTGTCGTCACGTACGTCTCGGTGGGGACATTGTATGCGTCTATAATGTTATATATCCTAACCTAAGGCAACCTAACATCTCGGATGTAGTATTTTCCAAAATACCTGGCCGATCGGCCCCTACATCTCGGTGAGAACATTATATACGTCTACAACGAAATATAACCTAACCTAACCCATCTAGCCTCTCGCTGGTAATGTTTTACAGAATCAAGTTCGTGTCGTCCCGTACGTCGCGGTGGGAACATTCTATACGTCTATAACGTCGTATATCCTAACCTAAGGGAACCTAACATCTTGGGTGTAATATTTTACAACATTCCTGACGCGTCGGCCCCTATTTCTCGGTGGGAATATTATATACGTCTATAACGTCATTTATCCTATCCTAAGGCAACCTAACATGTCGAATGTAATATTTTACATCATTCCTGACGTGTCGGCCCGTAGTTCTCGGTGGTAACATTATATAAGTCTATAACGATATATATCCTAACCTAAAGCAACCTATCAACTCGGATGTCATATTTTACAACATTCCTGACGCGTCGGCCCCTATTTCTCGGTGGGAATATTATATACGTCTATAACGTTATATATCCTAGCCTAAGGCAACCTAACATGTCGAATGTAATATTTTACATCATTCTGGCTTGTCGTCGCCTGCTTCTCGAAGGGGACATTATATACGTCTATAACGTTGTATATCCTAACCTAACGCAACCTAACATCTGGGATGTTTTATTTTATAACATTCCTGACGCGTCGGTCCCTACTTGTCGGTGGGAACATTGTATACGTCTATAACGATATATGTCCTAGCCTAAGGCAACCTAACATATCGGATGTAATATTTTACAACATTCTGGCGTGTCGTCGCCTGCTTCTCGATGGGGACATTAGATACGTCTATAACGTTGTATATCCTAACCTAAGGGAACCTAACATCTCGGATGTAATATTTTACAACATTCTGGCGTCTCGTCGCCTGCTTCTCGATGGGGACATTATATACGTCGATAACGTTGTATATCCTAACCCAAAGCAACCTATCTTCTGGGATGTAATATTTTACAACCTTCCAGGCATGTCGGCCCCACGTCTCGGTGGGAACATTATATAAGTCTATAACGATATATATGCTAACCTAAAGCAACCTAACAACTCGGATGTAATATTTTACAACATTCCTGGCATGTCGGTCCCTACATCTCGGTGGGAACATTCTATACGTCTATAACGTTGTATATCCTAACCCAAAGCAACCTAACTTCTGGGATGTAATATTTTACAACATTCCTGGCATGTCGGTCCCCACGTCTCGGTGGGAATATTATATAAGTCTATAACGATATATATCCTAACCTAAAGCAACCTAACAACTCGGATGTAATAGCTTACCACATTCCTGGCGGTCTCTACATCTCGGTGGGAACATTCTATACGTCTATAACGTTGTATATCCTAACCTAAGGGAAGCTAACATCTGGGATGTAATATTTTACAACATACCTGACGCGTCGGCCCCTATTTCTCGGAGGAAACATTATATACGTCTATCATGTTATATATCCTATCCTAAGGCAACCTAACATATCGGATGTAATATTTTACAACATTCTGGCGTGCCGTCACCTGCTTCTCGATTGGGACATTAGATACGTCTATAACTTTGTTTATCCTAACCTAAGGGAACCTAACATCTCGGACGTAATATTTGACAACATTCTGGCGTGTCGTCGCCTTCTTCTCGATGGGGACATTATATACGTCTATAACGTTGTATATCCTAACCCAAAGCAACCTAACTTCTGGGATATAACGTGTTACAACATTCCTGGCATGTCGGTCCCCACATCTCGGTGGGAACATTATATAAGTCTATAACGATATATATCCTAACCTAAAACAACCTAACAACTCGGATGTAATAGTTTACAACATTCCTGGCATGTCGGTTCCTACATCTCGGTGGGAACATTCTATACGTCTATAACGTTGTATATACTAACCTAAGGGAACCTAACATTTCGGGTGTAATATTTTACAACATTCCTGACGCGTCGGCCCCTATTTCTCGGTGGGAATATTATATACGTCTATAACGTTACATATCCTAGCCTAAGGCAACCTAACATGTCGAATGTAATATTTTAGAACATTCTGGCCTGTCGTCGCTTGCTTCTCGAAGGGGACATTATATACGTCTATAACGTTGTATATCCTAACCTAACGCAACCTAACATCTGGGATGTAATATTTTACAACAGTCCTGGCGTGTCGTCGACTACTTCTGGATGGGAACATTATGTACATCTATAACGTTGTATATCCTAACCTAAGGCAACCTAACATCTCGGATGTAATATCTGACAACATTGTTGTTGTGTCGGCCCGTACTTCTCGGTGGGAACATCATATACGTCTATAGCGATATATATCCTAACCGAAGGCAACCTAACATATCGTATGTAATATTTTACAACATTCCTGGCACGTCGACACCTACTTTTCGGTGGGAACATTACATGCGTCAATATCGTTATATATCCTAGCCTAAGGCAACCTAACATCTCGAATGTTGTATTTTACAACAATCCTGGCATGTCAGTCCCTACATCTCGGTGGGAACAATCCATACGTCTATAACGTTGTATAACCTAACCTAAGGGAACCTAACATCTCGGGTGTAATATTTTACAACATTAATGACGCGTCGGCCCCTATTTCTCAGTGGGAACATTATATACGTCTATAACGTTATATATCCTAGCCTAAGGCAACCTAACATGTCGAATGTAATATTTTACATCATTCCTGACGTGTTGGCACGTAGTTCTCGGTGGTAACATTATATAAGTCTATAACGATATATATCCTAACCTAAAGCAACCTATCAACTCGGATGTCATATTTTACAACATTCCTGACGCGTCGGCCCCTATTTCTCGGTGGGAATATTATATACGTCTATAACGTTATATATCCTAGCCTAAGGCAACCTAACATGTCGAATGTAATATTTTACATCATTCTGGCTTGTCGTCGCCTGCATCTCGAAGGGGACATTATATACGTCTATAACGTTGTATATCCTAACCTAACGCAACCTAACATCTGGGATGTTTTATTTTACAACATTCCTGACGCGTCGGTCCCTACTTGTCGGTGGGAACATTGTATACGTCTATAACGATATATGTCCTAGCCTAAGGCAACCTAACATATCGGATGTAATATTTTACAACATTCTGGCGTGTCGTCGCCTGCTTCTCGATGGGGACATTAGATACGTCTATAACGTTGTATATCCTAACCTAAGGGAACCTAACATCTCGGATGTAATATTTTACAACATTCTGGCGTCTCGTCGCCTGCTTCTCGATGGGGACATTATATACGTCGATAACGTTGTATATCCTAACCAAAAGCAACCTATCTTCTGGGATGTAATATTTTACAACCTTCCAGGCATGTCGGCCCCACGTCTCGGTGGGAACATTATATAAGTCTATAACGATATATATCCTAACCTAAAGCAACCTAACAACTCGGATGTAATATTTTACAACATTCCTGGCATGTCGGTCCCTACATCTCGGTGGGAACATTCTATACGTCTATAACGTTGTATATCCTAACCCAAAGCAACCTAACTTCTGGGATGTAATATTTTACAACATTCCTGGCATGTGGGTCCCCACGTCTCGGTGGGAATATTATATAAGTCTATAACGATATATATCCTAACCTAAAGCAACCTAACAACTCGGATGTAATAGTTTACCACATTCCTGGCGGTCTCTACATCTCGGTGGGAACATTCTATACGTCTATAACGTTGTATATCCTAACCTAAGGGAAGCTAACATCTGGGATGTAATATTTTACAACATACCTGACGCGTCGGCCCCTATTTCTCGGAGGAAACATTATATACGTCTATCATGTTATATATCCTATCCTAAGGCAACCTAACATATCGGATGTAATATTTTACAACATTCTGGCGTGCCGTCGCCTGCTTCCCGATGGGGACATTAGATACGTCTATAACGTTGTTTATCCTAACCTAAGGAAACCTAACATCTCGGACGTAATATTTGACAACATTCTGGCGTGTCGTCGCCTTCTTCTCGATGGGGACATTATATACGTCTATAACGTTGTATATCCTAACCCAAAGCAACCTAACTTCTGGGATATAATGTGTTACAACATTCCTGGCATGTCGGTCCCCACATCTCGGTGGGAACATTATATAAGTCTATAACGATATATATCCTAACCTAAAACAACCTAACAACTCGGATGTAATAGTTTACAACATTCCTGGCATGTCGGTTCCTACATCTCGGTGGGAACATTCTATACGTCTATAACGTTGTATATACTAACCTAAGGGAACCTAACATTTCGGGTGTAATATTTTACAACATTCCTGACGCGTCGGCCCCTATTTCTCGGTGCGAACATTATATACGTCTATAACGTCATTTATCCTATCCTAAGGCAACCTAACATGTCGAATGTAATATTTTGCATCATTCCTGACGTGTCGGCCCGTAGTTCTCGGTGGTAACATTATATAAGTCTATAACGATATATATCCTAACCTAAGGCAACCTATCAACTCGGATGTCATATTTTACAACATTCCTGACGCGTCGGCCCCTATTTCTCGGTGGGCATATTATATACGTCTATAACGTTATATATCCTAGCCTAAGGCAACCTAACATGTCGAATGTAATATTTTACATCATTCTGGCTTGTCGTCGCCTGCTTCTCGAAGGGGACATTATATACGTCTATAACGTTGTATATCCTAACCTAACGCAACCTAACATCTGGGATGTTTTATTTTACAACATTCCTGACGCGTCGGTCCCTACTTGTCGGTGGGAACATTGTATACGTCTATAACGATATATGTCCTAGCCTATGGCAACCTAACATATCGTATGTAATATTTTACAACATTCTGGCGTGTCGTCGCCTGCTTCTCGATGGGGACATTAGATACGTCTATAACGTTGTATATCCTAACCTAAGGGAACCTAACATCTCGGATGTAATATTTTACAACATTCTGGCGTCTCGTCGCCTGCTTCTCGATGGGGACATTATATACGTCGATAACGTTGTATATCCTAACCCAAAGCAACCTATCTTCTGGGATGTAATATTTTACAACCTTCCAGGCATGTCGGCCCCACGTCTCGGTGGGAACATTATATAAGTCTATAACGATATATATCCTAACCTAAAGCAACCTAACAACTCGGATGTAATATTTTACAACATTCCTCGCATGTCGGTCCCTACATCTCGGTGGGAACATTCTATACGTCTATAACGTTGTATATCCTAACCCAATGCAACCTAACTTCTGGGATGTAATATTTTACAACATTCCTGGCATGTCGGTCCCCACGTCTCGGTGGGAATATTATATAAGTCTATAACGATATATATCCTAACCTAAAGCAACCTAACAACTCGGATGTAATAGCTTACCACATTCCTGGCGGTCTCTACATCTCGGTGGGAACATTCTATACGTCTATAACGTTGTATATCCTAACCTAAGGGAAGCTAACATCTGGGATGTAATATTTTACAACATACCTGACGCGTCGGCCCCTATTTCTCGGAGGAAACATTATATACGTCTATCATGTTATATATCCTATCCTAAGGCAACCTAACATATCGGATGTAATATTTTACAACATTCTGGCGTGCCGTCACCTGCTTCTCGATGGGGACATTAGATACGTCTATAACTTTGTTTATCCTAACCTAAGGGAACCTAACATCTCGGACGTAATATTTGACAACATTCTGGCGTGTCGTCGCCTTCTTCTCGATGGGGACATTATATACGTCTATAACGTTGTATATCCTAACCCAAAGCAACCTAACTTCTGGGATATAATGTGTTACAACATTCCTGGCATGTCGGTCCCCACATCTCGGTGGGAACATTATATAAGTCTATAACGATATATATCCTAATCTAAAACAACCTAACAACTCGGATGTAATAGTTTACAACATTCCTGGCATGTCGGTTCCTACATCTCGGTGGGAACATTCTATACGTCTATAACGTTGTATATACTAACCTAAGGGAACCTAACATTTCGGGTGTAATATTTTACAACATTCCTGACGCGTCGGCCCCTATTTCTCGGTGGGAATATTATATACGTCTATAACGTTACATATCCTAGCCTAAGGCAACCTAACATGTCGAATGTAATATTTTAGAACATTCTGGCCTGTCGTCGCTTGCTTCTCGAAGGGGACATTATATACGTCTATAACGTTGTATATCCTAACCTAACGCAACCTAACATCTGGGATGTAATATTTTACAACAGTCCTGGCGTGTCGTCGCCTACTTCTGGATGGGAACATTATGTACATCTATAACGTTGTATATCCTAACCTAAGGCAACCTAACATCTCGGATGTAATATCTGACAACATTGTTGTTTTTTCGGCCCGTACTTCTCGGTGGGAACATCATATACGTCTATAGCGATATATATCCTAACCGAAGGCAACCTAACATCTCGTATGTAATATTTTACAACATTCCTGGCACGTCGACACCTACTTTTCGGTGGGAACATTACATGCGTCAATATCGTTATATATCCTAGCCTAAGGCAACCTAACATCTCGAATGTTGTATTTTACAACAATCCTGGCATGTCAGTCCCTACATCTCGGTGGGAACAATCCATACGTCTATAACGTTGTATATCCTAACCTAAGGGAACCTAACATCTCGGGTGTAATATTTTACAACATTCCTGACGCGTCGGCCCCTATTTCTCAGTGGGAACATTATATACGTCTATAACGTTATATATCCTAGCCTAAGACAACCTAACATGTCGAATGTAATATTTTACATCATTCCTGACGTGTCGGCACGTAGTTCTCGGTGGTAACATTATATAAGTCTATAACGATATATATCCTAACCTAAAGCAACCTATCAACTCGGATGTCATATTTTACAACATTCCTGACGCGTCGGCCCCTATTTCTCGGTGGGAATATTATATACGTCTATAACGTTATATATCCTAGCCTAAGGCAACCTAACATGTCGAATGTAATATTTTACATCATTCTGGCTTGTCGTCGCCTGCATCTCGAAGGGGACATTATATACGTCTATAACGTTGTATATCCTAACCTAACGCAACCTAACATCTGGGATGTTTTATTTTACAACATTCCTGACGCGTCGGTCCCTACTTGTCGGTGGGAACATTGTATACGTCTATAACGATATATGTCCTAGCCTAAGGCAACCTAACATATCGGATGTAATATTTTACAACATTCTGGCGTGTCGTCGCCTGCTTCTCGATGGGGACATTAGATACGTCTATAACGTTGTATATCCTAACCTAAGGGAACCTAACATCTCGGATGTAATATTTTACAACATTCTGGCGTCTCGTCGCCTGCTTCTCGATGGGGACATTATATACGTCGATAACGTTGTATATCCTAACCAAAAGCAACCTATCTTCTGGGATGTAATATTTTACAACCTTCCAGGCATGTCGGCCCCACGTCTCGGTGGGAACATTATATAAGTCTATAACGATATATATCCTAACCTAAAGCAACCTAACAACTCGGATGTAATATTTTACAACATTCCTGGCATGTCGGTCCCTACATCTCGGTGGGAAAATTCTATACGTCTATAACGTTGTATATCCTAACCCAAAGCAACCTAACTTCTGGGATGTAATATTTTACAACATTCCTGGCATGTGGGTCCCCACGTCTCGGTGGGAATATTATATAAGTCTATAACGATATATATCCTAACCTAAAGCAACCTAACAACTCGGATGTAATAGTTTACCACATTCCTGGCGGTCTCTACATCTCGGTGGGAACATTCTATACGTCTATAACGTTGTGTATCCTAACCTAAGGGAAGCTAACATCTGGGATGTAATATTTTACAACATACCTGACGCGTCGGCCCCTATTTCTCGGAGGAAACATTATATACGTCTATCATGTTATATATCCTATCCTAAGGCAACCTAACATATCGGATGTAATATTTTACAACATTCTGGCGTGCCGTCGCCTGCTTCTCGATGGGGACATTAGATACGTCTATAACGTTGTATATCCTAACCCAAAGCAACCTAACTTCTGGGATATAATGTGTTACAACATTCCTGGCATGTCGGTCCCCACATCTCGGTGGGAACATTATATAAGTCTATAACGATATATATCCTAACCTAAAACAACCTAACAACTCGGATGTAATAGTTTACAACATTCCTGGCATGTCGGTTCCTACATCTCGGTGGGAACATTCTATACGTCTATAACGTTGTATATGCTAACCTAAGGGAACCTAACATTTCGGGTGTAATATTTTACAACATTCCTGACGCGTCGGCCCCTATTTCTCGGTGGGAATATTATATACGTCTATAACGTTACATATCCTAGCCTAAGGCAACCTAACATGTCGAATGTAATATTTTAGAACATTCTGGCCTGTCGTCGCTTGCTTCTCGAAGGGGACATTATATACGTCTATAACGTTGTATATCCTAACCTAACGCAACCTAACATCTGGGATGTAATATTTTACAACAGTCCTGGCGTGTCGTCGCCTACTTCTGGATGGGAACATTATGTACATCTATAACGTTGTATATCCTAACCTAAGGCAACCTAACATCTCGGATGTAATATCTGACAACATTGTTGTTGTTTCGGCCCGTACTTCTCGGTGGGAACATCATATACGTCTATAGCGATATATGTCCTAACCGAAGGCAACCTAACATCTCGTATGTAATATTTTACAACATTCCTGGCACGTCGACACCTACTTTTCGGTGGGAACATTACATGCGTCAATATCGTTATATATCCTAGCCTAAGGCAACCTAACATCTCGAATGTTGTATTTTACAACAATCCTGGCATGTCAGTCCCTACATCTCGGTGGGAACAATCCATACGTCTATAACGTTGTATATCCTAACCTAAGGGAACCTAACATCTCGGGTGTAATATTTTACAACATTCCTGACGCGTCGGCCCCTATTTCTCAGTGGGAACATTATATACGTCTATAACGTTATATATCCTAGCCTAAGGCAACCTAACATGTAGAATGTAATATTTTACATCATTCCTGACGTGTCGGCACGTAGTTCTCGGTGGTAACATTATATAAGTCTATAACGATGTATATCCTAACCTAAAGCAACCTATCAACTCGGATGTCATATTTTACAACATTCCTGACGCGTCGGCCCCTATTTCTCGGTGGGAATATTATATACGTCTATAACGTTATATATCCTAGCCTAAGGCAACCTAACATGTCGAATGTAATATTTTACATCATTCTGGCTTGTCGTCGCCTGCATCTCGAAGGGGACATTATATACGTCTATAACGTTGTATATCCTAACCTAACGCAACCTAACATCTGGGATGTTTTATTTTACAACATTCCTGACGCGTCGGTCCCTACTTGTCGGTGGGAACATTGTATACGTCTATAACGATATATGTCCTAGCCTAAGGCAACCTAACATATCGGATGTAATATTTTACAACATTCTGGCGTGTCGTCGCCTGCTTCTCGATGGGGACATTAGATACGTCTATAACGTTGTATATCCTAACCTAAGGGAACCTAACATCTCGGATGTAATATTTTACAACATTCTGGCGTCTCGTCGCCTGCTTCTCGATGGGGACATTATATACGTCGATAACGTTGTATATCCTAACCAAAAGCAACCTATCTTCTGGGATGTAATATTTTACAACCTTCCAGGCATGTCGGCCCCACGTCTCGGTGGGAACATTATATATGTCTATAACGATATATATCCTAACCTAAAGCAACCTAACAACTCGGATGTAATATTTTACAACATTCCTGGCATGTCGGTCCCTACATCTCGGTGGGAACATTCTATACGTCTATAACGTTGTATATCCTAACCCAAAGCAACCTAACTTCTGGGATGTAATATTTTACAACATTCCTGGCATGTGGGTCCCCACGTCTCGGTGGGAATATTATATAAGTCTATAACGATATATATCCTAACCTAAAGCAACCTAACAACTCGGATGTAATAGCTTACCACATTCCTGGCGGTCTCTACATCTCGGTGGGAACATTCTATACGTCTATAACGTTGTGTATCCTAACCTAAGGGAAGCTAACATCTGGGATGTAATATTTTACAACATACCTGACGCGTCGGCCCCTATTTCTCGGAGGAAACATTATATACGTCTATCATGTTATATATCCTATCCTAAGGCAACCTAACATATCGGATGTAATATTTTACAACATTCTGGCGTGCCGTCGCCTGCTTCTCGATGGGGACATTAGATACGTCTATAACGTTGTTTATCCTAACCTAAGGGAACCTAACATCTCGGACGTAATATTTGACAACATTATGGCGTGTCGTCGCCTTCTTCTCGATGGGGACATTATATACGTCTATAACGTTGTATATCCTAACCCAAAGCAACCTAACTTCTGGGATATAATGTGTTACAACATTCCTGGCATGTCGGTCCCCACATCTCGGTGGGAACATTATATAAGTCTATAACGATATATATCCTAACCTAAAACAACCTAACAACTCGGATGTAATAGTTTACAACATTCCTGGCATGTCGGTTCCTACATCTCGGTGGGAACATTCTATACGTCTATAACGTTGTATATACTAACCTAAGGGAACCTAACATTTCGGGTGTAATATTTTACAACATTCCTGACGCGTCGGCCCCTATTTCTCGGTGGGAATATTATATACGTCTATAACGTCATTTATCCTATCCTAAGGCAGCCTAACATGTCGAATGTAATATTTTGCATCATTCCTGACGTGTCGGCCCGTAGTTCTCGGTGGTAACATTATATAAGTCTATAACGATATATATCCTAACCTAAAGCAACCTATCAACTCGGATGTCATATTTTACAACATTCCTGACGCGTCGGCCCCTATTTCTCGGTGGGAATATTATATACGTCTATAACGTTATATATCCTAGTATAAGGCAACCTAACATGTCGAATGTAATATTTTACATCATTCTGGCTTGTCGTCGCCTGCTTCTCGAAGGGGACATTATATACGTCTATAACGTTGTATATCCTAACCTAACGCAACCTAACATCTGGGATGTTTTATTTTACAACATTCCTGACGCGTCGGTCCCTACTTGTCGGTGGGAACATTGTATACGTCTATAACGATATATGTCCTAGCCTAAGGCAACCTAACATATCGGATGTAATATTTTACAACATTCCTGGCGTGTCGTCGCCTACTTCTCGATGGGGACGTTATATACATCTATAACGTTGTATATCCTACCCTAAGGCAACCTAACAAACTCGGATGTAATATTTTACAACATTCCTGGCATGTCGGTCCCTACTTCTCGGTGGGAACATTGTATACGTCTATAACGATATATATTCTAGCCTAAGGCAACCTAACATGTCGAATGTAATATTTTACAACATTCCTGTCGTGTCGTCGCCTGCTTCTCGATGGGGACATTATATACGTCTATAACGTTGTATATTCTAACCTAACGCAACCTAAAATCTGGGATGTAATATTTTACAACATTCCTGGCGTGTCGTCGCCTTCTTCTGGATAGGGACATTATATACATCTATAACGTCATATATCCTAACCTAAGGGAACCTAACATCTCGGGTGTAATATTTTACAACATTCCTGGCGCGTCGTTGCCTACTTCTGGATGGGGACATTATATACATCTATAACGTCATATATCCTAACCTAAGGGAACCTAACATCTCGGCTGTAATATTTTACAACATTCCTGGCGTGTCGTCGCCTACTTCTCGATGGGGACATTATATACATCTATAACGTTGTATATTCTAACCTAACGCAACCTAACATCTGGGATTTAATATTTTAGAACATTCCTGGCATGTAGGTCCCTACTTCTCGGTGGGAACATTCTATACGTCTATAACGTTGTATATCCTAACCTAAGGGAACCTAACATCTCGGGTGTAATATTTTACAACATTGCTGACGCGTCGGCCCCTATTTCTCGGTGGGAACATTCTATACGTCTATAACGTTGTATATCCTAACCTAAGGGAACCTAACATTTCGGGTGTAATATTTTAGAACATTCCTGACGCGTCGGTCCCTATTTCTTGGTGGGAACATTATATACGTCTATAACATTATATATCCTAGCCTACGGCAACCTAACTTGTCGAATGTAATATTTTACAACATTCCTGGCGTGTCGTCGCCTACTTCTCGATGGGGACATTATATACATCTATAACGTTGTATATCCTAACCTAAGGCAACCTAACATCTGGGATGTAATATTTTACAACATTCCTGGCGTGTCGTCGCCTACTCCTGGATAGGGAAATTATATACATCTATAACGTCATATATCCTAACCTAAGGGAACCTAACATCTCGGGTGTAATATTTTACAACATTCCTGGCGTGTCGTTGCCTACTTCGCGATGGGGACATTATATACATCTATAACGTTGTATATCCTAACCTAAGGCAACCTAACATCTCGGATGTAATATTTTACAACATTTCTGGCACGTCGGTCCCTACGTCTCGGTGGGAACGTTATATACGTCTATAACGATATATATCCTAACCTAAGGGAACCTTACATCTCGGATGTAATATTTTACAACATTCCTGGCATGTTGGGCCCTACTTCTCGGTGGGAACATTGTATACGTCTATAACTATATATATCCTAGCCTAAGGCAACCTAACATGTCGAATGTAATATTTTACAACATTCCTGTCGTGTCGTCTCCTGCATCTCGATGGGGACATTATATACGTCTATAACGTTGAATATCCTAACCTAAAGCAACCTAACATCTGGGATGTAATATTTTACAACATTCCTGGCATGTAGGTCCCTACTTCTCGGTGGAAACAATGTATACGTCTATAACGACATATATCCTAGCCTAAGGCAACCCAAAATGTAGAATGTAATATTTTACAACATTCCTGGCGTGTCGTCGCCTACTTCTCGATGGGGACATTATATACATCTATAATGTTGTATATCCTAACCTAAGGCAACCTAACATCTGGGATGTAATATTTTACAACATTTCTGGCATGTCGGTCCCTACGTCTCCGTGGGTACATTATATACGTCTGTAACGTTGTATATCCTAACCTAACGCAACCTAACGTCTGGGATGTAATAGTTTACAACATTCCTGGCATGTCGGTCCCTACGTCTCGGTGGGAACATTATATACGTCTATAACGATATATATCCTAACCTAAGGCAACCTAACATCTCGGATGTAATATTTTACAACATTCCTGGCGCTTCGGATGCTACTTTTCGGTGGGAACATTATATACGTCTATAACGTTACATATCCTAACTTATGGCAACATAACATCTCGGATGTTATATTTTACAACATTCCTGCCGAGTCCTCGCCTGCTTCTCGATGGGGACTTTATATACGTCTATAACGTTGTATATCCTAACCTAATGCAACCTAACATCTGGGATGTAATATTTTACAACATTCCTGGCATGTCGGTCCCTACGTCTCGGTGGGAACGTTATATACGTCTATAACGATATATATCCTAATCTAAGGGAACCTTACGTCTCGGATGTAATATTTTACAACATTCCTGGCATGTCGGGCCCTACTTCTCGGTGGGAACATTGTATACGTCTATAACGATATATATCCTAGCCTAAGGCAACCTAACATGTCGAATGTAATATTTTACAACATTCCTGACGTGTCGTCGCCTGCTTCTCGATGGGTACATTATATACGTCTATAACGTTGTATATTCTAACCTAACGCAACCTAACATCTGGGATGTAATATTTTACAACATTCCTGGCGTGTCGTCGCCTACTTCTCTATGCGAACATTATATACATCTATAACGTTGTATATCCTAACCTAAGGCAACCTAACATCTCGGATGTAATATTTTACAACATTCCTGTCATGTCGTCTCCTGCATCTCGATGGGGACATTATACACGTCTATAACGTTGAATATCCTAACCTAAAGCAACCTAACATCTGGGATGTAATATTTTACAACATTCCTGGCATGTCGGTCCCTACTTCTCGGTGGAAACAATGTATACGTCTATAACGACATATATCCTAGCCTAAGGCAACCCAACATGTAGAATGTAATATTTTACAACATTCCTGGCGTGTCGTCGCCTACTTCTGGATGGGGACATTATATACATCTATAACGTTATATGTCCTAACCTAAGGGAACCTAACATCTCGGGTGTAATATTTTACAACATTCCTGGCGTGTCGTCGCCTACTTCTCGATGGGGACATTATATACATCTATAACGTTGTATATTCTAACCTAACGCAACCTAACATCTGGGATTTAATATTTTAGAACATTCCTGGCATGTAGGTCCCTACTTCTCGGTGGGAACATTCTATACGTCTATAACGTTGTATATCCTAACCTAAGGGAACCTAACATCTCGGGTGTAATATTTTAGAACATTCCTGACGCGTCGGTCCCTATTTCTCGGTGGGAACATTATATACGTCTATAACGTTATATATCCTAGCCTACGGCAACCTAACTTGTCGAATGTAATATTTTACAACATTCCTGGCGTGTCGTCGCCTACTTCTCGATGGGGACATTATATACATCTATAACGTTGTATATCCTAACCTAAGGCAACCTAACATCTGGGATGTAATATTTTACAACATTTCTGGCATTTCGGTCCCTACGTCTCCGTGGGTACATTATATACGTCTGTAACGTTGTATATCCTAACCTAACGCAACCTAACGTCTGGGATGTAATATTTTACAACATTCCTGGCATGTCGGTCCCTACGTCTCGGTGGGAACATTATATACGTCTATAACGATATATATCCTAACCTAAGGCAACCTAACATCTCGGATGTAATATTTGACAACATTCCTGGCGTGTTAACCCGCACTTCTCTGTGGGAACATCATATACGTCTATAGCGATATATATCGTATCCTAAGGCGACCTAGCAAGTCGAATGTAATATTTTACATCATTCCTGACGTGTCGGCCCCTATTTCTCGGTGGGAACATTATATACGTCTATAACGTTATATATGCTAGCCTAAGGCAACCTAACATGTCGAATGTAATATTTTACAACATTCCTGACGTGTCGGCCCGTAGTGCAAGGTGGTAACGTTATATACGCCTACAACGTTATATATACTAGCCTAAGGCAACCTGACATCTCGGATGTAATATTTGACAACATTCCTGGCGTGTTAGCGCGTACTTCTCGGTGGGAACGTCATATACGTCTATAACGTTATATATCCTGTCGTAAGGCAACATAACATCTCGGATATAATATTTTACAACATTCCTGTTGGGTCGTCGCCCGCTTCTAGATGGGGACATTATATACGTCTATAACGTTGAATATCCTAACCTAAAGCAACCTAACATCTGGGATGTAATATTTTACAAGATCCCTGGCATGTCGGTCCCCACGTCTCGGTGGGAACATTATATACGTCTATAACGATATAAATCATAACCTAAAGCAACCTAGCATCTCGGATGTAATAGTTTACAACATTCCTGGCATGTCGGTCCCTACGTCTCGGTGGGAACATTATATACGTCTATAACGATATATATCCTAACCTAAGGCAACCTAACATCTCGGATGTAATATTTTACAACATTCCTGGCGCTTCGGCTGCTACTTTTCGGTGGGAACATTGTATACGTCTATAACGTTACATATCCTAACGTATGGCAACATAACATCTCGGATGTTATATTTTACAACATTCCTGCCGAGTCCTCGCCTGTTTCTCGATGGGGACTTTATATACGTCTATAACGTTGTATATCCTAACCTAATGCAACCTAACATCTGGCATGTAATATTTTACAACATTCCTGGCATGTCGGTCCCTACGTCTCGGTGGGAACGTTATATACGTCTATAACGATATATATCCTAATCTAAGGGAACCTTACGTCTCGGATGTAATATTTCACAACATTCCTGGCATGTCGGGCCCTACTTCTCGGTGGGAACATTGTATACGTCTATAACGATATATATCCTAGCCTAAGGCAACCTAACATGTCGAATGTAATATTTTACAACATTCCTGCCGTGTCGTCGCCTGCTTCTCGATGGGGACATTATATACGTCTATAACGTTGTATATCCTAACCTAACGCAACCTAACATCTGGGATGTAATATTTTACAACATTCCTGGCATGTCGTGGCCCTACTTCTCGGTGGGAAAATTGTATACGTCTATAGCGATATATATCCTAGCCTAAGCCAACCTAACATGTCGAATGTAATATTTTACAACATTCCTGTCGTGTCGTCGCCTGCTTCTCGATGGGTACATTATATACGTCTATAACGTTGTATATTCTAACCTAACGCAACCTAACATTTGGGATGTAATATTTTACAACATTTCTGGCGTGTCGTCGCCTACTTCTGGATGGGGACATTATATACATCTATAACGTCATATATCCTAGCCTAAGGGAACCTAACATCTCGGGTGTAATATTTTACAACATTCCTGGCGTGTCGTCGCCTACTTCTCGATGGGGACATTATATACATCTATAACTTTGTATATCCTAACCTAAGGCAACCTAACATATCGGAAGTAATATTTTACAACATTCTGGCGTGTCGTGGCCTCTTCTACATGGGGACATTATATACGTCTTTAACCTTGCATATACTAACCTAACGCAACCTAACATCTGGGATGTAATATATTACAACATTCCTGGCGTGTCGTCGCCTACTTCTGGATGGGGACATTATATACATCTATAACGTCATATATCCTAACCTAAGGGAACCTAATATCTCGGGGGTAATATTTTACAACATTCCTGTCGTGTCGTCGCCTGCTTCTCGATGGGGACATTCTATACGTCTATAACGTTGTATATCCTAACCTAAGGGAACCTAACATCTCGGGTGTAATATTTTACAACATTCCTGACGCGTCGGCCCCTATTTCTCAGTGGGAACATTATATACGTCTATAACGTTATATATCCTAGCCTAAGGCAACCTAACATGTCGAATGTAATATTTTACATCATTCCTGACGTGTCGGCACGTAGTTCTCGGTGGTAACATTATATAAGTCTATAACGATATATATCCTAACCTAAAGCAACCTATCAACTCGGATGTCATATTTTACAACATTCCTGACGCGCCGGCCCCTATTTCTCGGTGGGAATATTATAAACGTCTATAACGTTATATATCCTAGCCTAAGGCAACCTAACATGTCGAATGTAATATTTTACATCATTCTGGCTTGTCGTCGCCTGCATCTCGAAGGGGACATTATATACGTCTATAACGTTGTATATCCTAACCTAACGCAACCTAACATCTGGGATGTTTTATTTTACAACATTCCTGACGCGTCGGTCCCTACTTGTCGGTGGGAACATTGTATACGTCTATAAGGATATATGTCCTAGCCTAAGGCAACCTAACATATCGGATGTAATATTTTACAACATTCTGGCGTGTCGTCGCCTGCTTCTCGATGGGGACATTAGATACGTCTATAACGTTGTATATCCTAACCTAAGGGAACCTAACATCTCGGATGTAATATTTTACAACATTCTGGCGTCTCGTCGCCTGCTTCTCGATGGGGACATTATATACGTCGATAACGTTGTATATCCTAACCAAAAGCAACCTATCTTCTGGGATGTAATATTTTACAACCGTCCAGGCATGTCGGCCCCACGTCTCGGTGGGAACATTATATAAGTCTATAACGATATATATCCTAACCTAAAGCAACCTAACAACTCGGATGTAATATTTTACAACATTCCTGGCATGTCGGTCCCTACATCTCGGTGGGAACATTCTATACGTCTATAACGTTGTATATCCTAACCCAAAGCAACCTAACTTCTGGGATGTAATATTTTACAACATTCCTGGCATGTGGGTCCCCACGTCTCGGTGGGAATATTATATAAGTCTATAACGATATATATCCTAACCTAAAGCAACCTAACAACTCGGATGTAATAGTTTACCACATTCCTGGCGGTCTCTACATCTCGGTGGGAACATTCTATACGTCTACAACGTTGTATATCCTAACCTAAGGGAAGCTAACATCTGGGATGTAATATTTTACAACATACCTGACGCGTCGGCCCCTATTTCTCGGAGGAAACATTATATACGTCTATCATGTTATATATCCTATCCTAAGGCAACCTAACATATCGGATGTAATATTTTACAACATTCTGACGTGCCGTCGCCCGCTTCTCGATGGGGACATTAGATACGTCTATAACGTTGTTTATCCTAACCTAGGGGAACCTAACATCTCGGACGTAATATTTGACAACATTCTGGCGTGTCGTCGCCTTCTTCTCGATGGGGACATTATATACGTCTATAACGTTGTATATCCTAACCCAAAGCAACCTAACTTCTGGGATATAATGTGTTACAACATTCCTGGCATGTCGGTCCCCACATCTCGGTGGGAACATTATATAAGTCTATAACGATATATATCCTAACCTAAAACAACCTAACAACTCGGATGTAATAGTTTACAACATTCCTGGCATGTCGGTTCCTACATCTCGGTGGGAACATTCTATACGTCTATAACGTTGTATATACTAACCTAAGGGAACCTAACATTTCGGGTGTAATATTTTACAACATTCCTGACGCGTCGGCCCCTATTTCTCGGTGGGAATATTATATACGTCTATAACGTCATTTATCCTATCCTAAGGCAACCTAACATGTCGAATGTAATATTTTACATCATTCCTGACGTGTCGGCCCGTAGTTCTCGGTGGTAACATTATATAAGTCTATAACGATATATATCCTAACCTAAAGCAACCTATCAACTCGGATGTCATATTTTACAACATTCCTGACGCGTCGGCCCCTATTTCTCGGTGGGAATATTATATACGTCTATAACGTTATATATCCTAGTATAAGGCAACCTAACATGTCGAATGTAATATTTTACATCATTCTGGTTTGTCGTCGCCTGCTTCTCGAAGGGGACATTATATACGTCTATAACGTTGTATATCCTAACCTAACGCAACCTAACATCTGGGATGTTTTATTTTACAACATTCCTGACGCGTCGGTCCCTACTTTTCGGTGGGAACATTGTATACGTCTATAACGATATATGTCCTAGCCTAAGGCAACCTAACATATCGGATGTAATATTTTACAACATTCTGGCGTGTCGTCGCCTGCTTCTCGATGGGGACATTAGATACGTCTATAACGTTGTATATCCTAACCTAAGGGAACCTAACATCTCGGATGTAATATTTTACAACATTCTGGCGTCTCGTCGCCTGCTTCTCGATGGGGACATTATATACGTCGATAACGTTGTATATCCTAACCCAAAGCAACCTATCTTCTGGGATGTAATATTTTACAACCTTCCAGGCATGTCGGCCCCACGTCTCGGTGGGAACATTATATAAGTCTATAACGATATATATCCTAACCTAAAGCAACCTAACAACTCGGATGTAATAGTTTACAACATTCCTGGCATGTCGGTCCCTACATCTCGGTGGGAACATTCTATACGTCTATAACGTTGTATATCCTAACCCAAAGCAACCTAACTTCTGGGATGTAATATTTTACAACATTCCTGGCATGTAGGTCCCTACTTCTCGGTGGAAACAATGTATACGTCTATAACGACATATATCCTAGCCTAAGGCAACCCAAAATGTAGAATGTAATATTTTACAACATTCCTGGCGTGTCGTCGCCTACTTCTCGATGGGGACGTTATATACATCTATAACGTTGTATATCCTACCCTAAGGCAACCTAACAAACTCGGATGTAATATTTTACAACATTCCTGGCATGTCGGTCCCTACTTCTCGGTGGGAACATTGTATATGTCTATAACGATATATATTCTAGCCTAAGGCAACCTAACATGTCGAATGTAATATTTTACAACATTCCTGTCGTGTCGTCGCCTGCTTCTCGATGGGGACATTATATACGTCTATAACGTTGTATATTCTAACCTAACGCAACCTAAAATCTGGGATGTAATATTTTACAACATTCCTGGCGTGTCGTCGCCTACTTCTGGATAGGGACATTATATACATCTATAACGTCATATATCCTAACCTAAGGGAACCTAACATCTCGGGTGTAATATTTTACAACATTCCTGGCGCGTCGTTGCCTACTTCTGGATGGGGACATTATATACATCTATAACGTCATATATCCTAACCTAAGGGAACCTAACATCTCGGCTGTAATATTTTACAACATTCCTGGCGTGTCGTCGCCTACTTCTCGATGGGGACATTATATACATCTATAACGTTGTATATTCTAACCTAACGCAACCTAACATCTGGGATTTAATATTTTAGAACATTCCTGGCATGTAGGTCCCTACTTCTCGGTGGGAACATTCTATACGTCTATAACGTTGTATATCCTAACCTAAGGGAACCTAACATCTCGGGTGTAATATTTTACAACATTGCTGACGCGTCGGCCCCTATTTCTCGGTGGGAACATTCTATACGTCTATAACGTTGTATATCCTAACCTAAGGGAACCTAACATTTCGGGTGTAATATTTTAGAACATTCCTGACGCGTCGGTCCCTATTTCTTGGTGGGAACATTATATACGTCTATAACGTTATATATCCTAGCCTACGGCAACCTAACTTGTCGAATGTAATATTTTACAACATTCCTGTCGTGTCGTCGCCTGCTTCTCGATGGGGACATTATATACGTCTATAACGTTGTATATTCTAACCTAACGCAACCTAACATCTGGGATGTAATATTTTACAACATTCCTGGCGTGTCGTCGCCTACTTCTGGATGGGGACATTATATACATCTATAACGTCATATATCCTAACCTAAGGGAACCTAACATCTCGGGTGTAATATTTTAGAACATTCCTGACGCGTCAGTCCCTATTTCTCGGTGGGAACATTATATACGTCTATAACGTTATATATCCTAGCCTAAGGCAACCCAACTTGTAGAATGTAATATTTTACAACATTCCTGGCGTGTCGTCGCCTACTTCCCTATGCGAACATTATATACATCTATAACGTTGTATATCCTAACCTAAGGCAACCTAACATCTCGGATGTAATAATTTACAACATTCCTGTCATGTCGTCTCCTGCATCTCGATGGGGACATTATACACGTCTATAACGTTGAATATCCTAACCTAAAGCAACCTAACATCTGGGATGTAATATTTTACAACATTCCTGGCATGTCGGTCCCTACTTCTCGGTGGAAACAATGTATGCGTCTATAACGACATATATCCTAGCCTAAGGCAACCCAACTTGTAGAATGTAATATTTTACAACATTCCTGGCGTGTCGTCGCCTACTTCTCTATGCGAACATTATATACATCTATAACGTTGTATATCCTAACCTAAGGCAACCTAACATCTCGGATGTAATATTTTACAACATTCCTGTCATGTCGTCTCCTGCATCTCGATGGGGACATTATACACGTCTATAACGTTGAATATCCTAACCTAAAGCAACCTAACATCTGGGATGTAATATTTTACAACATTCCTGGCATGTCGGTCCCTACTTCTCGGTGGAAACAATGTATACGTCTATAACGACATATATCCTAGCCTAAGGCAACCCAACATGTAGAATGTAATATTTTACAACATTCCTGGCGTGTCGTCGCCTACTTCTGGATGGGGACATTATATACATCTATAACGTTATATATCCTAACCTAAGGGAACCTAACATCTCGGGTGTAATATTTTACAACATTCCTGGCGTGTCGTCGCCTACTTCTCGATGGGGACATTATATACATCTATAACGTTGTATATTCTAACCTAACGCAACCTAACATCTGGGATTTAATATTTTAGAACATTCCTGGCATGTAGGTCCCTACTTCTCGGTGGGAACATTCTATACGTCTATAACGTTGTATATCCTAACCTAAGGGAACCTAACATCTCGGGTGTAATATTTTAGAACATTCCTGACGCGTCGGTCCCTATTTCTCGGTGGGAACATTATATACGTCTATAACGTTATATATCCTAGCCTACGGCAACCTAACTTGTCGAATGTAATATTTTACAACATTCCTGGCGTGTCGTCGCCTACTTCTCGATGGGGACAATATATACATCTATAACGTTGTATATCCTAACCTAAGGCAACCTAACATCTGGGATGTAATATTTTACAACATTTCTGGCATGTCGGTCCCTACGTCTCCGTGGGTACATTATATACGTCTGTAACGTTGTATATCCTAACCTAACGCAACCTAACGTCTGGGATGTAATAGTTTACAACATTCCTGGCATGTCGGTCCCTACTTCTCGGTGGGAACATTGTATACGTCTATAACGATATATATCCTAGCCTAAGGCAACCTAACATGTCGAATGTAATATTTTACAACATTCCTGCCGTGTCGTCGCCTGCTTCTCGATGGGGACATTATATACGTCTATAACGTTGTATATCCTAACCTAACGCAACCTAACATCTGGGATGTAATATTTTACAACATTCCTGGCATGTCGTGGCCCTACTTCTCGGTGGGAAAATTGTATACGTCTATAGCGATATATATCCTAGCCTAAGCCAACCTAACATGTCGAATGTAATATTTTACAACATTCCTGTCGTGTCGTCGCCTGCTTCTCGATGGGTACATTATATACGTCTATAACGTTGTATATTCTAACCTAACGCAACCTAACATCCGGGATGTAATATTTTACAACATTCCTGGCGTGTCGTCGCCTACTTCTGGATGGGGACATTATATACATCTATAACGTCATATATCCTAACCTAAGGGAACCTAATATCTCGGGTGTAATATTTTACAACATTCCTGTCGTGTCGTCGCCTGCTTCTCGATGGGGACATTCTATACGTCTATAACGTTGTATATCCTAACCTAAGGGAACCTATCATCTCGGGTGTAATATTTTAGAACATTCCTGACGCGTCAGTCCCTATTTCTCGGTGGGAACATTATATACGTCTATAATGTTGTATATTCTAACCTAACGCAACCTAACATCTGGGATGTAATATTTTACAACATTCCTGGCGTGTCGTCGCCTACTTCTCGGTGGGAACATTGTATACGTCTATAACGATATATATCCTAGCCTAAGGCAACCTAACATGTCGAATGTAATATTTTACAACATTCCTTTCGTGTCGTCGCCTGCTTCTCGATGGGTACATTATATACGTCTATAACGTTGTATATTCTAACCTAACGCAACCTAACATCTGGGATGTAATATTTTACAACATTCCTGGCATGTCGGTCCCTACGTCTCCGTGGGTACATTATATACGTCTATAACGTTGTATATCCTAACCTAACGCAACCTAACATCTGGGATGTAATATTTTAAAACATTCCTGGCATGTCGGTCCCTACGTCTCGGTGGGAACGTTATATACGTCTATAACGATATATATCCTAAGCTAAGGGTACCTTACATCTCGGATGTAATATTTTACAACATTCCTGGCGCTTCGGCTGCTACTTTTCGGTGGGAACATTATATACGTCTATAACGTTACATATCCTAACGTATGGCAACATAACATCTCGGATGTTATATTTTACAACATTCCTGCCGATTCCGAGCCTGCTTCTCGATGGGGACTTTATATACATCTATAACGTTGTATATCCTAACCTAAGGCAACCTAACATATCGGATGTAATATTTTACAACATTCTGGCGTGTCGTCGCCTGCTTCTCCATGGGGACATTATATACGTCTATAACCTTGTATATACTAACCTAACGCAACCTAACATCTGGGATGTAATATTTTACAACATTCCTGGCGTGTCGTCGCCTACTTCTCGATGGGGACATTATATACATCTATAACGTTGTATATCCTAACCTAAGGCAACCTAACATATCGTATGTAATATTTTACAACATTCTGGCGTGTCGTCGCCTGCTTCTCCATGGGGACATTATATACGTTTATAACCTTGTATATACTAACCTAACGCAACCTAACATCTGGGATGTAATATTTTACAACATTCCTGGCGTGTCGTCGCCTACTTCTCGATGGGGACATTATATACATCTATAACGTTGTATAGCATAACCTAAGGCAACCTAACATCTCGGATGTAATATTTTACAACATTCCTGGTATGTCGGGCCCTACTTCTCGGTGGGAACATTGTATACGTCTATAACGTTATATATCCTAGCCTAAGGCAACCCAACTTGTAGAATGTAATATTTTACAACATTCCTGCCGTGTCGTCGCCTGCTTCTCGATGGGGACATTATATACGTCTATAACGTTGTATATCCTAACCTAACGCAACCTAACGTCTGGGATGTAATATTTTACAACATTCCTGTCGTGTCGTCGCCTGCTTCTCGATGGGGACATTCTATACATCTATAACGTTGTATATCCTAACCTAAGGGAACCTAACATCTCGGGTGTAATATTTTAGAACATTCCTGACGCGTCAGTCCCTATTTCTCGGTGGGAACATTATATACGTCTATAACGTTATATATCCTAGCCTAAGGCAACCCAACTTGTAGAATGTAATATTTTACAACATTCCTGACGTGTCGTCGCCTACTTCTCGATGGGGACACTATATACATCTATAACGTTGTATATCATAACCTAATGCAACCTAACACCTCGGATGTAATATTTTACAACATTCCTGGCATGTCGGTCCCTACTTCTCGATGGGAGCATACTATATGTCTATAACGTTGTATATCCTAACCTAAGGGAACCTAACATCTCGGATGTAATATTTTAAAAATTTCCTGGCATGTCGGTCCCTACGTCTCGGTGGGATCATTATATACGTCTATAACGATATATATCCTAACCTAAGGGAACCTAACATCTCGGGTGTAATATTTTACAACATTCCTGACACGTCGTCCCCTGCTTCTCGATGGGGACATTATATACGTCTATAACGTTGTATATCCTAACCTAAGCAACCTAACATCTGGGATGTAATATTTTACAAGATTCCTGGCATGTCGGTCCCCACGTCTCGGTAGGAACATTATATACGTCTATAACGATATATATCCTAACCTGCAGCAACCTAACATCTCGGATGTAATATTTTACATCATTCCTGGCGCGTCGGCTCCTACTTTTCGGTGGGAACATTATATACGTCTATAACGTTATATATCCTAACGTAAGGCAACATAACATCTCGGATGTAATATTTTACAACATTCCTGGCATGTCGGTCCCTACATCTCGGTGGGAACATTCTATACGTCTATAACGTTGTATATCCTAACCTAAGGGAACCTAACATCTCGGGTGTAATATTTTAAAACATTCCTGGCATGTCGGTCCCTACGTCTCGGTGGGAACGTTATATACGTCTATAACGATATATATCCTAAGCTAAGGGTACCTTACATCTCGGATGTAATATTTTACAACATTCCTGGCGCTTCGGCTGCTACTTTTCGGTGGGAACATTATATACGTCTATAACGTTACATATCCTAACGTATGGCAACATAACATCTCGGATGTTATATTTTACAACATTCCTGCCGATTCCGAGCCTGCTTCTCGATGGGGACTTTATATACATCTATAACGTTGTATATCCTAACCTAAGGCAACCTAACATATCGGATGTAATATTTTACAACATTCTGGCGTGTCGTCGCCTGCTTCTCCATGGGGACATTATATACGTCTATAACCTTGTATATACTAACCTAACGCAACCTAACATCTGGGATGTAATATTTTACAACATTCCTGGCTTGTCGTCGCCTACTTCTCGATGGGGACATTATATACATCTATAACGTTGTATATCCTAACCTAAGGCAACCTAACGTATCGTATGTAATATTTTACAACATTCTGGCGTGTCGTCGCCTGCTTCTCCATGGGGACATTATATACGTTTATAACCTTGTATATACTAACCTAACGCAACCTAACATCTGGGATGTAATATTTTACAACATTCCTGGCCTGTCGTCGCCTACTTCTCGATGGGGACATTATATACATCTATAACGTTGTATAGCATAACCTAAGGCAACCTAACATCTCGGATGTAATATTTTACAACATTCTTGGTATGTCGGGCCCTACTTCTCGGTGGGAACATTGTATACGTCTATAACGTTATATATCCTAGCCTAAGGCAACCCAACTTGTAGAATGTAATATTTTACAACATTCCTGCCGTGTCGTCGCCTGCTTCTCGATGGGGACATTATATACGTCTATAACGTTGTATATCCTAACCTAACGCAACCTAACATCTGGGATGTAATATTTTACAACATTCCTGTCGTGTCGTCGCCTGCTTCTCGATGGGGACATTCTATACGTCTATAACGTTGTATATCCTAACCTAAGGGAACCTAACATCTCGGGTGTAATATTTTAAAACATTCCTGGCATGTCGGTCCCTACGTCTCGGTGGGAACGTTATATACGTCTATAACGATATATATCCTAAGCTAAGGGTACCTTACATCTCGGATGTAATATTTTACAACATTCCTGGCGCTTCGGCTGCTACTTTTCGGTGGGAACATTATATACGTCTATAACGTTACATATCCTAACGTATGGCAACATAACATCTCGGATGTTATATTTTACAACATTCCTGCCGATTCCGAGCCTGCTTCTCGATGGGGACTTTATATACATCTATAACGTTGTATATCCTAACCTAAGGCAACCTAACATATCGGATGTAATATTTTACAACATTCTGGCGTGTCGTCGCCTGCTTCTCCATGGGGACATTATATACGTCTATAACCTTGTATATACTAACCTAACGCAACCTAACATCTGGGATGTAATATTTTACAACATTCCTGGCGTGTCGTCGCCTACTTCTCGATGGGGACATTATATACATCTATAACGTTGTATATCCTAACCTAAGGCAACCTAACATATCGTATGTAATATTTTACAACATTCTGGCGTGTCGTCGCCTGCTTCTCCATGGGGACATTATATACGTTTATAACCTTGTATATACTAACGTAACGCAACCTAACATCTGGGATGTAATATTTTACAACATTCCTGGCGTGTCGTCGCCTACTTCTCGATGGGGACATTATATACATCTATAACGTTGTATAGCATAACCTAAGGCAACCTAACATATCGTATGTAATATTTTACAACATTCTGGCGTGTCGTCGCCTGCTTCTCCATGGGGACATTATATACGTTTATAACCTTGTATATACTAACGTAACGCAACCTAACATCTGGGATGTAATATTTTACAACATTCCTGACGTGTCGTCGCCTGCTTCTCGATGGGGACATTATATACGTCTATAACGTTGTATATTCTAACCTATCGCAACCTAACATCAGGGATGTAATATTTTACAACAGTCCTGGCGTGTCGTCGCCTACTTCTGGATGGGGACATTATATACATCTATAACGTCATATATCCTAACCTAAGGGAACCTAACATCTCGAGTGTAATATTTTACAACTTTCCTGGCGTGTCGTTGCCTACTTCTCGATGGGGACATTATATACATCTATAACCTTGTTTATCATAACCTAAGGCAACTTAACATCTCGGATGTAATATTTTACAACATTCCTGGTATGTCGGGCCCTACTTCTCGGTGGGAACATTATATACGTCTATAACGTTACATATTCTAATGTATGGCAACATAACATCTCGGATGTTATATTTTACAACATTCCTGACGCTTCCGCGCCTGCTTCTCGATGGGGACTTTATATACATCTATAACGTTGTATATCCTAACCTAAGGCAACCTAAAATATCGGATGTAATATTTTACAGCATTCTGGCGTGTCGTCGCCTGCTCCTCCATGGGGACATTATATACGTCTATAACCTTGTATATACTAACCTAACGCAACCTAACATCTGGGATGTAATATTTTACAACATTCCTGGCGTGTCGTCGCCTACTTCTCGGTGGGAACATTGTATACGTCTATAACGATATATATCCTAGCCTAAGGCAACCTAACATGTCGAATGTAATATTTTACAACATTCCTTTCGTGTCGTCGCCTGCTTCTCGATGGGTACATTATATACGTCTATAACGTTGTATATTCTAACCTAACGCAACCTAACATCTGGGATGTAATATTTTACAACATTCCTGGCGTGTCGTCGCCTACTTCTGGATGGGGACATTATATACATCTATAACGTCATATATCCTAGCCTAAGGGAACCTAACATCTCGGGTGTAATATTTTACAACATTCCTGGCGTGTCGTCGCCTACTTCTCGATGGGGACATTATATACATCTATAACGTTGTATATCCTAACCTAAGGCAACCTAACATATCGTATGTAATATTTTACAACATTCCTGGTATGTCGGGCCCTACTTCTCGGTGGGAACATTGTATACGTCTATAACGTTATATATCCTAGCCTAAGGCAACCCAACTTGTAGAATGTAATATTTTACAACATTCCTGCCGTGTCGTCGCCTGCTTCTCGATGGGGACATTATATACGTCTATAACGTTGTATATCCTAACCTAACGCAACCTAACATCTGGGATGTAATATTTTACAACATTCCTGTCCTGTCGTCGCCTGCTTCTCGATGGGGACATTCTATACGTCTATAACGTTGTATATCCTAACCTAAGGGAACCTAACATCTCGGGTGTAATATTTTAGTACATTCCTGACGCGTCAGTCCCTATTCCTCGGTGGGAACATTATATACGTCTATAACGATATATATCCTAGCCTAAGGCAACCTAACATGTCGAATGTAATATTTTACTACATTCCTGACGTGTCGTCGCCTGCTTCTCGATGGGGACATTATATACGTCTATAACGTTGTATATTCTAACCTATCGCAACCTAACATCAGGGATGTAATATTTTACAACAGTCCTGGCGTGTCGTCGCCTACTTCTGGATGGGGAAATTATATACATCTATAACGTCATATATCCTAACCTAAGGGAACCTAACATCTCGAGTGTAATATTTTACAACTTTCCTGGCGTGTCGTTGCCTACTTCTCGATGGGGACATTATATACATCTATAACCTTGTTTATCATAACCTAAGGCAACTTAACATCTCGGATGTAATATTTTACAACATTCCTGGTATGTCGGGCCCTACTTCTCGGTGGGAACATTATATACGTCTATAACGTTACATATTCTAATGTATGGCAACATAACATCTCGGATGTTATATTTTACAACATTCCTGACGCTTCCGCGCCTGCTTCTCGATGGGGACTTTATATACATCTATAACGTTGTATATCCTAACCTAAGGCAACCTAAAATATCGGATGTAATATTTTACAGCATTCTGGCGTGTCGTCGCCTGCTCCTCCATGGGGACATTATATACGTCTATAACCTTGTATATACTAACCTAACGCAACCTAACATCTGGGATGTAATATTTTACAACATTCCTGGCGTGTCGTCGCCTACTTCTCGGTGGGAACATTGTATACGTCTATAACGATATATATCCTAGCCTAAGGCAACCTAACATGTCGAATGTAATATTTTACAACATTCCTTTCGTGTCGTCGCCTGCTTCTCGATGGGTACATTATATACGTCTATAACGTTGTATATTCTAACCTAACGCAACCTAACATCTGGGATGTAATATTTTACAACATTCCTGGCGTGTCGTCGCCTACTTCTGGATGGGGACATTATATACATCTATAACGTCAAATATCCTAGCCTAAGGGAACCTAACATCTCGGGTGTAATATTTTACAACATTCCTGGCGTGTCGTCGCCTACTTCTCGATGGGGACATTATATACATCTATAACGTTGTATATCCTAACCTAAGGCAACCTAACATATCGTATGTAATATTTTACAACATTCCTGGTATGTCGGGCCCTACTTCTCGGTGGGAACATTGTATACGTCTATAACGTTATATATCCTAGCCTAAGGCAACCCAACTTGTAGAATGTAATATTTTACAACATTCCTGCCGTGTCGTCGCCTGCTTCTCGATGGGGACATTATATACGTCTATAACGTTGTATATCCTAACCTAACGCAACCTAACATCTGGGATGTAATATTTTACAACATTCCTGTCCTGTCGTCGCCTGCTTCTCGATGGGGACATTCTATACGTCTATAACGTTGTATATCCTAACCTAAGGGAACCTATCATCTCGGGTGTAATATTTTACAACATTCCTGTTGTGTCGTCGCCTGCTTCTCGATGGGGACATTCTATACGTCTATAACGTTACATATCCTAACCTAAGGGAACCTAACATCTGGGATGTAATATTTTACAACATTCCTGGCATGTCGGTCCCTACGTCTCCGTGGGTACATTATATACGTCTATAACGTTGTATATCCTAACCTAACGCAACCTAACATCTGGGATGTAATATTTTAAAACATTCCTGGCATGTCGGTCCCTACGTCTCGGTGGGAACGTTATATACGTCTATAACGATATATATCCTAAGCTAAGGGTACCTTACATCTCGGATGTAATATTTTACAACATTCCTGGCGCTTCGGCTGCTACTTTTCGGTGGGAACATTATATACGTCTATAACGTTACATATCCTAACGTATGGCAACATAACATCTCGGATGTTATATTTTACAACATTCCTGCCGATTCCGAGCCTGCTTCTCGATGGGGACTTTATATACATCTATAACGTTGTATATCCTAACCTAAGGCAACCTAACATATCGGATGTAATATTTTACAACATTCTGGCGTGTCGTCGCCTGCTTCTCCATGGGGACATTATATACGTCTATAACCTTGTATATACTAACCTGACGCAACCTAACATCTGGGATGTAATATTTTACAACATTCCTGGTATGTCGGGCCCTACTTCTCGGTGGGAACATTGTATACATCTATAACGTTATATATCCTAGCCTAAGGCAACCCAACTTGTAGAATGTAATATTTTACAACATTCCTGCCGTGTCGTCGCCTGCTTCTCGATGGGGACATTATATACGTCTATAACGTTGCATATCCTAACCTAACGCAACCTAACATCTGGGATGTAATATTTTACAACATTCCTGGCGTGTCGTCGCCTACTTCTGGATGGGGACATTATATACATCTATAACGTCATATATCCTAGCCTAAGGGAACCTAACATCTCGGGTGTAATATTTTACAACATTCCTGGCGTGTCGTCGCCTACTTCTCGATGAGGACATTATATACATCTATAACGTTGTATATCCTAACCTAAGGCAACCTAACATATCGGATGTAATATTTTGCAACATTCTGGCGTGTCGTCGCCTGCTTCTCCATGGGGACATTATATACGTCTATAACCTTGTATATACTAACCTAACGCAACCTAACATCTGGGATGTAATATTTTACAACATTCCTGGCGTGTCGTCGCCTACTTCTGGATGGGGACATTATATACATCTATAACGTCATATATCCTAACCTAAGGGAACCTAACATCTCGGGTGTAATATTTTACAACATTCCTGTCGTGTCGTCGCCTGCTTCTCGATGGGGACATTCTATACGTCTATAACGTTGTATATCCTAACCTAAGGGAAACTAACATCTCGGGTGTAATATTTTAGAACATTCCTGACGCGTCAGTCCCTATTTCTCGGTGGGAATATTATATACGTCTATAACGTTATATATCCTAGCCTAAGGCAACGTAACTTGTAGAATGTAGTATTTTACAACAGTCCTGGCGTGTCGTCGCCTACTTCTGGATGGGGACATTTTATACATCTATAACCTCGTATATACTAACCTAACGCAACCTAACATCTGGGATGCAATATTTTACAATATTCCTGGCATGTCGGTCCCTACGTCTCCGTGGGTACATTATATACGTCTATAACGTTGTATATCCTAACCTAACGCAACCTAACATCTGGGATGTAATATTTTAAAACATTCCTGGCATGTCGGTCCCTACGTCTCGGTGGGAACGTTATATACGTCTATAACGATATATATCCTAACCTAAGGGTACCTTACATCTCGGATGGAATTTTTTACAACATTCCTGGTATGTCGGGCCCTACTTCTCGGTGGGAACATTGTATACGTCTATAACGACATATATCCTAGCCTAAGGCAACCTAACATGAAGGAATGTAATATTTTAAAACATTCCTGTCGTGTCGTCGCCTGCTTCTCGATGGGGACATTCTATACGTCTATAACGTTGTATATCCTAACCTAAGGGAACCTAACATCTCGGGTGTAATACTTTAGAACATTCCTGACGCGTCAGTCCCTATTTCTCTGTGGGAACATTATATACGTCTATAACGTTATGTATCCTAGCCTAAGGCAACCCAACTTGTAGAATGTAATATTTTACAACATTCCTGGCGTGTCGTCGCCTACTTCTGGATGGGGACATTATATATATCTATAACGTCATATATCCTAACCTAAGGGAAACAACATCTCGGGTGTAATATTTTACAACATTCCTGGCGTGTCGTTGCCTACTTCTCGATGGGGACATTATATACATCTATAACGTTGTATATCCTAACCTAAGGCAACCTGACATCTCGGATGTAATATTTTACAACATTCTGGCGTGTCGTCGCCTGCTTCTCGATGGGGACATTATATACGTCTATAACCTTGTATATACTAACCTAACGCAACCTAACATCTGGGATGTAATATTTTACAATATTCCTGGCATGTCGGTCCCTACGTCTCCGTGGGTACATTATATACGTCTATAACGTTGTATATCCTAACCTAACGCAACCTAACATCTGGGATGTAATATTTTAAAACATTCCTGGCATGTCGGTCCCTACGTCTCGGTGGGAACGTTATATACGTCTATAACGATATATATCCTAACCTAAGGGTACCTTACATCTCGGATGGAATTTGTTACAACATTCCTGGTATGTCGGGCCCTACTTCTCGGTGGGAACATTGTATACGTCTATAACGACATATATCCTAGCCTAAGGCAACCTAACATGAAGGAATGTAATATTTTAAAACATTCCTGTCGTGTCGTCGCCTGCTTCTCGATGGGGACATTCTATACGTCTATAACGTTGTATATCCTAACCTAAGGGAACCTAACATCTCGGGTGTAATACTTTAGAACATTCCTGACGCGTCAGTCCCTATTTCTCGGTGGGAACATTATATACGTCTATAACGTTATGTATCCTAGCCTAAGGCAACCCAACTTGTAGAATGTAATATTTTACAACATTCCTGGCGTGTCGTCGCCTACTTCTCGATGGGGACATTATATACATCTATAACGTTGTATATCATAACCTAATGCAACCTAGCACCTCGGATGTAATATTTTACAACATTCCTGGCATGTCGGTCCCTACTTCTCGGTGGGAGCATACTATATGTCTATAACGTTGTATATCCTAACCTAAGGGAACCTAGCATCTCGGATGTAATATTTTAAAACTTTCCTGGCATGTCGGTCCCTACGTCTCGGTGGGATCATTATATACGTCTATAACGATATATATCCTAACCTAAGGCAACCTAACATCTCGGATGTAATATTTTACAACATTCCTGGCATGTCGGTCACTAGGTCTCGGTGGGAACATTATATACGTCTGTAACGATATATACCCTAACCTAAGGCAACCTAACATCTCGGATTTAATATTTTACAACATTCCTGGCATGTAGGTCCCTACTTCTCGGTGGGAACATTATATACGTCTATAAAGTTATATATCCTAGCCTACGGCAACCTAACTTGTCGAATGTAATATTTTACAACATTCCTGGCGTGTCGTCGCCTACTTCTCGATGGGGACATTATATACATCTATAACGTTGTATATCCTAACCTAAGGCAACCTGACATCTCGGATGTAATATTTTACAACATTCTGGCGTGTCGTCGCCTGCTTCTCGATGGGGACATTATATACGTCTATAACCTTGTATATACTAACCTAACGCAACCTAACATCTGGGATGTAATATTTTACAACATTCCTGGCATGTCGGTCCCTACGTCTCCGTGGGTACATTATGTACGTCTGTAACGTTGTATATCCTATCCTAACGCAACCTAACGTCTGGGATGTAATATTTTAAAACATTCCTGGCATGTCGGTCCCTACGTCTCGGTGGGAACATTATATACGTCTATAACGATATATATCCTAACCTAAGGCAACCTAACATCTCGGATGTAATATTTGACAACATTTCTGGCGTGTTAACCCGCACTTCTCGGTGGAAACATCATATACGTCTATAGCGATATATATCCTAGCCTAAGGCGACCTAACATGTCGAATGTAATATTTTACATCATTCCTGACGTGTCGGCCCCTACTTCTCGGTGGGAACATTATATACGTCTATAACGTTATATATCCTAGCCAAAGGCAACCCAACTTGTAGAATGTAATATTTTACAACATTCCTGGCGTGTCGTCGCCTACTTCTCGATGGGGACATTATATACATCTATAACGTTGTATATCATAACCTAATGCAACCTAGCACCTCGGATGTAATATTTTACAACATTCCTGGCATGTCGGTCCCTACTTCTCGGTGGGAGCATACTATATGTCTATAACGTTGTATATCCTAACCTAAGGGAACCTAGCATCTCGGATGTAATATTTTAAAACTTTCCTGGCATGTCGGTCCCTACGTCTCGGTGGGATCATTATATACGTCTATAACGATATATATCCTAACCTAAGGCAACCTAACATCTCGGATGTAATATTTTACAACATTCCTGGCATGTCGGTCACTAGGTCTCGGTGGGAACATTATATACGTCTGTAACGATATATACCCTAACCTAAGGCAACCTAACATCTCGGATTTAATATTTTACAACATTCCTGGCATGTAGGTCCCTACTTCTCGGTGGGAACATTATATACGTCTATAAAGTTATATATCCTAGCCTACGGCAACCTAACTTGTCGAATGTAATATGTTACAACATTCTTGGCGTGTCGTCGCCTACTTCTCGATGGGGACATTATATACATCTATAAAGTCATATATCCTAACCTAAGGGAACCTAACATCTCGGGTGTAATATTTTACAACATTCCTGTCGTGTCGTCGCCTGCTTCTCGATGGGGACATTCTATACGTCTATAACGTTGTATATCCTAACCTAAGGGAACCTAACATCTCGGGTGTAATATTTTAGAACATTCCTGACGCGTCAGTCCCTATTTCTCGGTGGGAACATTATATACGTCTATAACGTTATATATCCTAGCCTAAGGCAACCTAACTTGTAGAATGTAATATTTTACAACAGTCCTGGCGTGTCGTCGCCTACTTCTGGATGGGGACATTATATATATCTATAACGTCATATATCCTAACCTAAGGGAAACAACATCTCGGGTGTAATATTTTACAACATTCCTGGCGTGTCGTTGCCTACTTCTCGATGGGGACATTATATACATCTATAACGTTGTATATCCTAACCTAAGGCAACCTGACATCTCGGATGTAATATTTTACAACATTCTGGCGTGTCGTCGCCTGCTTCTCGATGGGGACATTATATACGTCTATAACCTTGTATATACTAACCTAACGCAACCTAACATCTGGGATGTAATATTTTACAACATTCCTGGCATGTCGGTCCCTACGTCTCCGTGGGTACATTATGTACGTCTGTAACGTTGTATATCCTATCCTAACGCAACCTAACGTCTGGGATGTAATATTTTAAAACATTCCTGGCATGTCGGTCCCTACGTCTCGGTGGGAACATTATATACGTCTATAACGATATATATCCTAACCTAAGGCAACCTAACATCTCGGATGTAATATTTGACAACATTTCTGGCGTGTTAACCCGCACTTCTCGGTGGGAACATCATATACGTCTATAGCGATATATATCCTAGCCTAAGGCGACCTAACATGTCGAATGTAATATTTTACATCATTCCTGACGTGTCGGCCCCTATTTCTCGGTGGGAACATTATATACGTCTATAACGTTATATATGCTAGCCTAAGGCAACCTAACATGTCGAATGTAATATTTTACAACATTCCTGTCGTGTCGTCGCCTACTTCTCGATGGGGACATTATATACATCTATAACGTTGTATATCATAACCTAAGGCAACCTAACATCTCGGATTTAATATTTTACAACATTCCTGGCATGTAGGTCCCTACTTCTCGGTGGGAACATTATATACGTCTATAAAGTTATATATCCTAGCCTACGGCAACCTAACTTGTAGAATGTAATATTTTACAACAGTCCTGGCGTGTCGTCGCCTACTTCTGGATGGGGACATTATATATATCTATAACGTCATATATCCTAACCTAAGGGAAACAACATCTCGGGTGTAATATTTTACAACATTCCTGTCGTGTTGTCGCCTGCTTCTCGATGGGGACATTCTATAAGTCTATAACGTTGTATATCCTAACCTAAGGGAACCTAACATCTCGGGTGTAATATTTTAGAACATTCCTGACGCGTCAGTCCCTACTTCTCGGTGGGAACATTGTATACGTCTATAACGTTATATATCCTAGCCAAAGGCAACCCAACTTGTAGAATGTAATATTTTACAACATTCCTGGCGTGTCTTCGCCTGCTTCTCGATGGGTACATTATATACGTCTATAACGTTGTATATTCTAACCTAACGCAACCTAACATCTGGGATGTAATGTTTTACAACATTCCTGGCGTGTCGTCGCCTACTTCTGGATGGGGACATTATATACATCTATAACGTCATATATCCTAGCCTAAAGCAACCTAACATCTCGGATGTAATATTTTACAACATTCCTGGCGTGTCGTCGCCTACTTCTCGATGGGGACATTATATACATCTATAACGTTGTATATCCTAACCTAAGGCAACCTAACATCTCGGATGTAATATTTTACAACATTCCTGGCATGTCGGTCCCTACTTCTTGGTGGAAACATTGTATACGTCTATAGCTATATATATACTACTCTAAGGCAACCTAACATCTCGGATGTAATATTTTACAACATTCCTGACGCGTCGGTTCCTATTTCTCGGTGGGAACATTATATACGTCTATAACGTTATATATCCTAGCCTACGGCGCCTAACTTGTCGAATGTAATATTTTACAACATTCCTGGCGTGTCGTCGCCGACTTCTCGATGGGGACATTATATACATCTATAACGTTGTACATCCTAACCTAAGGCAACCTAACATCTCGGATGTAATATTTTACAACATTCCTGGCGTGTCGTTGCCTGCTTCTCGATGGGGACTTTATAAACGTCTATAACGTTATATATCCTAACCTAACGCAACCTAACATCTGGGATGTAATATTTATAACATTCCTGGCATGTCGGTCCCTACGTCTCGGTGGGAACGTTGAATACGTCTATAACGATATATATCCTAACCTAAGGGAACCTTACATCTCGGATGTAATATTTTACAACATTCCTGGCATGTCGGGCCCTACTTCTCGATGGGAACATTGTATACGTCTATAACGATATATATCCTAGCCTAACGCAACCTAACATGTCGAATGTAATATTTTACAACATTCCTGTCGTGTCGTCGCCTGCTTCTCGATGGGGACATTATATACGTCTATAACGTTGTATATTCTAACCTAACGCAACCTAACATCTGGGATGTAACATTTTACTACATTCCTGGCGTGTCGTCGCCTACTTCTGGATGGGGACATTATATACATCTATAACGTTATATATCCTAACCTAAGGGAACCTAACATCTTAGGTGTAATATTTTAAAACATTCCTGACGCGTCGGCCGCTATTTCTCGGTGGGAATATTGTATACGTCTATAACGTTATATATCCTAGCCTAAGGCAACCTAACATCTCGGATGTAATATTTTACAACATTCCTGACGCGTCGGTCCCTATTTCTCGGTGGGAACATTATATACGTGTATAACGTTACATATCCTAGCCTACGGCAACCTAACTTGTCGAATGTAATATTTTACAACATTCCTGGCGTGTCGTCGCCTACTTCTCGATGGGGACATTATATACATCTATAACGTTGTATATCCTAACCTAAGGCAACCTAACATATCGGATGTAATATTTTAGAACATTCCTGACGCGTCAGTCCCTATTTCTCGGTGGGAACATTATATACGTCTATAACGTTATATATCCTAGCCTAAGGCAACCTAACTTGTAGAATGTAATATTTTACAACATTCCTGTCGTGTCGTCGCCTGCTTCTCGATGGGGACATTCTATACGTCTATAACGTTGTATATCCTAACCTAAGGGAACCTAACATCTCGGGTGTAATATTTTAGAACATTCCTGACGCGTCAGTCCCTATTTCTCGGTGGGAACATTATATACGTCTATAACGTTATATATCCTAGCCTAAGGCAACCCAACTTGTAGAATGTAATATTTTACAACATTCCTGGCGTGTCGTCGCCTACTTCTCGATGGGGACACTATATACATCTATAACGTTGTATATCATAACCTAATGCAACCTAACATCTCGGATGTAATATTTTACAACATTCCTGGCATGTCGGTCCCTACTTCTTGGTGGAAACATTGTATACGTCTATAGCTATATATATACTACTCTAAGGCAACCTAACATCTCGGATGTAATATTTTACAACATTCCTGACGCGTCGGTTCCTATTTCTCGGTGGGAACATTATATACGTCTATAACGTTATATATCCTAGCCTACGGCGCATAACTTGTCGAATGTAATATTTTACAACATTCCTGGCGTGTCGTCGCCTACTTCTCGATGGGGACATTATATACATCTATAACGTTGTACATCCTAACCTAAGGCAACCTAACATCTCGGATGTAATATTTTACAACATTCCTGGCGTGTCGTTGCCTGCTTCTCGATGGGGACTTTATAAACGTCTATAACGTTATATATCCTAACCTAACGCAACCTCACATCTGGGATGTAATATTTATAACATTCCTGGCATGTCGGTCCCTACGTCTCGGTGGGAACGTTGAATACGTCTATAACGATATATATCCTAACCTAAGGGAACCTTACATCTCGGATGTAATATTTTACAACATTCCTGGCATGTCGGGCCCTACTTCTCGATGGGAACATTGTATACGTCTATAACGATATATATCCTAGCCTAACGCAACCTAACATGTCGAATGTAATATTTTACAACATTCCTGTCGTGTCGTCGCCTGCTTCTCGATGGGGACATTATATACGTCTATAACGTTGTATATTCTAACCTAACGCAACCTAACATCTGGGATGTAACATTTTACTACATTCCTGGCGTGTCGTCGCCTACTTCTGGATGGGGACATTATATACATCTATAACGTTATATATCCTAACCTAAGGGAACCTAACATCTTAGGTGTAATATTTTAAAACATTCCTGACGCGTCGGCCGCTATTTCTCGGTGGGAATATTGTATACGTCTATAACGTTATATATCCTAGCCTAAGGCAACCTAACATCTCGGATGTAATATTTTACAACATTCCTGACGCGTCGGTCCCTATTTCTCGGTGGGAACATTATATACGTGTATAACGTTACATATCCTAGCCTACGGCAACCTAACTTGTCGAATGTAATATTTTACAACATTCCTGGCGTGTCGTCGCCTACTTCTCGATGGGGACATTATATACATCTATAACGTTGTATATCCTAACCTAAGGGAACCTAACATCTCGGGTGTAATATTTTAGAACATTCCTGACGCGTCAGTCCCTATTTCTCGGTGGGAACATTATATACGTCTATAACGTTATATATCCTAGCCTAAGGCAACCCAACTTGTAGAATGTAATATTTTACAACATTCCTGACGTGTCGTCGCCTACTTCTCGATGGGGACACTATATACATCTATAACGTTGTATATCATAACCTAATGCAACCTAACACCTCGGATGTAATATTTTACAACATTCCTGGCATGTCGGTCCCTACTTCTCGATGGGAGCATACTATATGTCTATAACGTTGTATATCCTAACCTAAGGGAACCTAACATCTCGGATGTAATATTTTAAAACTTTCCTGGCATGTCGGTCCCTACGTCTCGGTGGGATCATTATATACGTCTATAACGATATATATCCTAACCTAAGGGAACCTAACATCTCGGGTGTAATATTTTACAACATTCCTGACACGTCGTCCCCTGCTTCTCGATGGGGACATTATATACGTCTATAACGTTGTATATCCTAACCTAAGCAACCTAACATCTGGGATGTAATATTTTACAAGATTCCTGGCATGTCGGTCCCCACGTCTCGGTAGGAACATTATATACGTCTATAACGATATATATCCTAACCTGCAGCAACCTAACATCTCGGATGTAATATTTTACATCATTCCTGGCGCGTCGGCTCCTACTTTTCGGTGGGAACATTATATACGTCTATAACGTTATATATCCTAACGTAAGGCAACATAACATCTCGGATGTAATATTTTACAACATTCCTGGCATGTCGGTCCCTACATCTCGGTGGGAACATTCTATACGTCTATAACGTTGTATATCCTAACCTAAGGCAACGTAACATCTCGGATGTAATATTTTACAACATTCAAGGCATGTCGATCACTACGCTTCGATGGGAACATTATATACGCCTATAACGCTACATATCCTAGTCTAAGGGAACCTAATATCTCGGATGTAGTATTTTCCCACATTCCTGGCGCGTCGGCCCCTACTTATCGGAGGGAACATTATATACGTCTACAACGCTATATATCCTAGCCTAAGGCAAACTAACATGTCGAATGTAATATTTCACAACATTCCTGGCGGGTCGGCCCCACTTCTCGGTGGGAACATTATAAACGTCTATAACGTAATATAACCTAACCTGACCCATCTAGACCCTCGCTGGTAATGTCTTACAGAATCCCGTTCGTGTCGTCCCGTACGTCTCCGTGCGGACATTATATACATCTATAACGTTATATTTCCTAACCTAAGGCAACCTAACATGCCGAATGTAATATTTTATAACATTCCCGGCGCTTCGGTGCCTACTTCTCTGTGGTAACATTATATACGTCTATAAGGTTATATATCCTAGCCTAAGGCAATCCTAACATGTCGAATGTAATATTTTACAACATTCCAGGCGCGTCCGCTACTACTTCTCGGTGGGAACATTATATAGGTTAATAACGTTATATATCCTAACCTAAGGCAACCTAGCATCTCGGATGTAATATTTTACTACATTACTGGCACGTCGGCCCGTACCTATCGGCCGCAATATTATATAAGTCAAAAACGTTATATACACTAACCTAAGCGAACCTAACATGTCGAGCGCAATATTTTACAACATACTTGGCTCGTCGGCCCCTACTTTTCGGTGGGAACATTATTTACGTCTATAACGTTATATATCCTAACCTAAGGGAACCTAACATGTCGAATGTAATATTTTACAACATTCCTGTCGTGTCGTGGCCTGCTTCTCGATGGGGACATTATATACGTCTATAACGTTGTATATCCTAACCTAAGGCAACCTAACATTTGGGATGTAATATTTTACAACATTCCTGGCGTGTCGTAGCCTACTTCTGGATGGGGACATTATATACGTCTATAACGTTGTATATCCTAACCTAAGGCAACCTAAAATCTGGGATGTATTATTTTACAACATTCCTGGCATGTCGGTACCTACGTCTCGGTGGGAACATTCTATATGTCTATAACGTTGTATATCCTAACCTAAGGGAACCTAACATCTCGAATATAATATTTTACAACATTCCTGGCATGTCGGTCCCTACTTCTCGGTGGGAACATTATATACGTCTGTAACGTTATATATCATAACCTAAGGCAACCTTACCTCTGTACCGTAATATTTTAGAACAATCCTGGCGCTACGGCACCTACTTCCCGATAGGGACATTAGATACGTCTATAACGTTGTATATTCTAACGTAAGGCAATATAACATCTCGGATGTAATATTTTACAACATTCCTGTCGTGTCGTCGCCTGTTTCTCGATGGGGACACTATATACGTCTATAACGATATATATCCTAACCTAAGGGAACCTAACATCTCGGGTGTAATATTTTACAACATTCCTGACACGTCGTCGCCTGCTTCTCGATGGGGACATTATATACGTCTATAACGTTGTATATCCTAACCTAAGCAACCTAACATCTGGGATGTAATATTTTACAAGATTCCTGGCATGTCGGTCCCCACGTCTCGGTAGGAACATTATATACGTCTATAACGATATATATCCTAACCTGCAGCAACCTAACATCTCGGATGTAATATTTTACATCATTCCTGGCGCGTCGGCTCCTACTTTTCGGTGGGAACATTATATACGTCTATAACGTTATATATCCTAACGTAAGGCAACATAACATCTCAGATGTAATATTTTACAACATTCCTGGCATGTCGGTCAATACGTCTCGGTGGGAACATTATATACGTCTATAACGTTACATAGCCTAACGTATGGCAAAATAACATCTCGGATGTTATATTTTGCAACATTCCTGGCGTGTCGTCGCCTGCTTCTCGATGGGGACTTTATATACGTCGATAACGTTGTATATCCTAACCTAACGCAACCTAACATCTGGGATGTAATATTTTACAACATTCTTGGCATGTCGGTACCCACGTCTCGGTGGGAACATTATATACGTCTATAACGATATATATCCTAACCTAGGGGAACCTTACATCTCGGATGTAATATTTTACAACATTCCTGGCATGTCGGTCTCTACTTCTCGGTGGGAACATTGTATACGTCTATAACGATATATATCCTAGCCTAAGGCAACCTAACATGTCGAATGTAATATTTTACAACATTCCTAGCGTGTCGTCGCCCGCTTCTCGATGGGGACATTATATACGTCTATAACGTTGTATATTCTAACCTAACGCAACCTATCATCTGGGATGTACTATTTTACAACATTTCTGGCGTGTCGTCGCCTACTTCTGGATGGGGACATTATATACATCTATAACGTTATATATCTTAACCTAAGGGAACCTAACATCGCGGATGTAATATTTTACAACATTTTTGGCATGACGGTCCCTACTTCTCGGTGGAAACATTGTATACGTCTATAACGATGTATATACTACTCTAAGGCAACCTAACATCTCGGATGTAATATTTTACAACATTCCTGACGCGTCGGTCCCTATTTCTCGGTGGGAACATTATATACTTCTATAACGTTATATATCCTAGCCTACGGCAACCTAACTTGTCGAATGTAATATTTTACAACATTCCTGGCCTGTTGTCGCCTACTTCTCGATGGGGACATTATATACATCTATAACGTTGTATATCCTAACCTAAGGCAACCTAACATCTCGGATGTAATATTTTACAACATTCTGGCGTGTCGTCGCCTGCTTCTCGGTGGGAATATTGTATACGTCTATAACGATATATATGCTAGCCTAAGGCAACCTAACATGTCGAATGTAATATTTTACAACATTCCTGTCGTGTCGTCGCCTGCTTCTCGATGGGGACATTATATACGTCTATAACGTTGTATATTCTAACCTAACGCAACCTAACATCTGGGATGTAATATTTTACAACATTCCTGGCATGTCGGTCCCTACGTCTCCGTGGGTACATTATATACGTCTGTAACGTTGTATATCCTAACCTAACGCAACCTAACATCTCGGGTGTAATATTTTACAACATTCCTGGCATGTCGGCACCTACGTCTCTGTGGTAACATTATATACGTCTATAACGCTACATATCCTAGCCTAAGGCAACCTAATATCTGGGATGTAGTATTTTTCTACATTCCTGGCGCGTCGTCCCCTACTTCTCGGTGGGGACTTTATCAACGTCTATAACGCTATATATCCCAACCTAAGGGAACCTAATATCTCGGGTGTAATATTTCACAACATTCCTGGCGTGGCGGCACGTAGTTCTCGGTGGTAACATTATATACGTCTATATCGTTATATATCCTAGCCTAAGGCGACCTAACATATCGAATGTAGTATTTTCCAACATTCCTGGCGGGTCGGCCCCTAATCCTCGGTGGGCACATTATATACGTTTATAACGTTGTATATATTACCATAAGGAAACATAACATCTCGAATGTAGATTTTCACAACATTTCTGGCGGGCCGGCCCCAATTCTCGGCCGGAACATTATATACGTCTATAACGTAATATAACCTAACCTAACCCATCTAGCCCCTCGCTGGTAATGTTTTACAGAATCCCGTTCATATCGTCCCGTACGTCTCGGTGCGGACATTATATACGTCAGTAACGTTATACATCCTAACCTAAGGAAACCTAACATCTCGGATGTAGAATTTTACATTACTGGCGGGTCGGCCCCAACTTCTCGGTGGGAACATTATATACGTCTATATCGTAATATAACCTAACGTAACCCATCTAGACCCTCGCTGGTAATGTTTTACAGACTCTCGTTCGCCTCGTCCCGTACGTCTCGGTGCAGACATTATATAGGTCAATAACGTTATACATCCTAACCTTTGGCTACCTAACATCTCGGATGTAGTATTTTCCAACATTCCTGGCGGATCGGCCCCTACTTCTCGGTGGGAACATTATATACGTCTATATCGTAATATAACCTAACCTAACCCATCTAGCCCATCGCTGGTAATGTTTTCCAGAATCCCGTTCGTGTCGTACCGTACATTTCGGTGCGGACATTGTATAAGTCTATAACGTTATATGACGTATCCTAAGGCAACCTAGCATCTGGAATGTAGTATTTTACAATATTCCAAGCGGGTCGGCCCCTACTTCTCGGCGGGCACATTATATACGTACATAACCTAATATAACCTAACCTAACCCATCTAGAATCTCGCTGGTAGTGTTTTACAGAATCTCGTTCGTGTCGTCCCGTACATCACTGTGCGGCCATTATGTAGGTCTATAACGTTATATATCCTAACCTAAGGCAACCTAACATCTCGATTGTAGTATTTTAAACATTCCAGACGGGTCGGCCCCTACTTCTCAGTTGGAACATTATATACGTCTGTAACTTTATATATCGCATCCTAAGGCAACCTAACATCTCGGATGTAGTATTTGCCAACATTCCGAGCAGGTCGGCCCCACTTATCGTTGGGAACAGTATATACGTCAATAACGTAATATAACATAACCTAATCCATCCAGCCCCTCGCTGGTAATGTTTTATAGAATCCCGGTCATGTCGTCCCGTACTTCTCGGTGGGGACACTATATAGATCTCTAACGTTATCCATCCTAACCTAAGGCAATCTAACATCTCGAATCTAGTATTTTACAACATTCCATGAGGTTCGGCCCCTACTTCTGAGTGGGAACATTATATACGTCTATATCGTAATATAACCTAACCTAACCCATTTTGCCCCTCGGTGATAATGTTTTACAGAATCCCCGTCGTGTCGGCCCGTACTTCTCGGTGGGGACATCATATGCGTCAATAACGTTATATATCCAAACCTAAGGCAACCTAACATCTCGGATGTAGTATTTTCCAAAATTCCTGGCGGGTCGGCTCCTACTTCTCGGTGGGTACATTATATACGTCCATAACGTAATATAACACAACCTAACCCATCTAGACTCTCGCTGGTAATGCTTTACAGAATCCCCGTCGTGTCGGCCCAACTTCTCGGTGGGAACATTATATACGTCTATAACATAATATAACCTACCCTAACCCATCTAGCCGCTCGCTCGTAATGTTTTACAGAATCCAGTACGTGTCGTCCCGTACGTCTCCGTGCGGACACTATATAAGTCTATAACGTTATATATCCTAACCTAAGGCAACCTAACATCTAGGATGTAATATTTTACAACATTCCTGACGCGTCGACCCCTACTTCTCGGTGGGAAAATTATATACGTCTATAACGTAATAGAACCTAATCTAACCCATCTAGACTCTCGCTGGTAATGTTGTACGGAATCCCGTTCGTGTCGCCCCGTACGTCACGGTGCGGACATTATATACGTCTATAACGTTATATATCCTAACCTAAGGCAACCTAATATCTCGAATGTAGCATTTCACAACATTCCTGGCGGGTCAGCCCCACTTCTCGCTGGGAACATTATATACGTCTATAACGTAATATAACCTAACCTAACCCATCTAGCTCCTCGGCGGTAATGTTTTACAAAATCCCGTTCGTGTCGTCCCGTACGTCTCGGTGCGGACATTGTATAAGTCTATAACGTTATATGTACTAACCTAAGGCAATCTAACATCTGGGATGTAGTATTTTGCAACATTCCTGGCGGGTCGGATCCTAATTCTGGGTGGGAACATTATATACGTCTATACCGTTGTATATCCTAACCTAAGTAACCTAACATCTCGGATGTAGTATTTTCCAACATTCCTGGCGGGTCGGCCCCTACTTCTCGGGAGGAACATTATATACGTCTATAACCTAATATAACCTAACCTAACCCATCTAGAATCTCGCTGGTAGTGTTTTACAGAATCTCGTTCGTGTCGTCCCGTACATCACTGTGCGGCCATTATGTAGGTCTATAACGTTATATATCCTAACCTAACGCAACCTAACATCTCGATTGTATATCCTAACCTAACGCAACCTAACATCTGGGTTGTTTTATTTTACAACATCCCTGACGCGTCGGTCCCTACTTCTCGGTGGGAATATTGTATACGTCTATAACGATATATGTCCTAGCCTAAGGTAACCTAACATCTCGCATGTAATATTTTACAACATTCCTGGCGTGTCGGACCGTAGTTCTAGGTGATAACATTATATGCGTGTATAACATTATATATCCTAGCCTAAGGAAACCTAACATGTCAAAAGTAAAATTTTACAACACTCCTGGCGTGTCGTCGCCTACTTCTGGATGAGGACATTATATACATCTATAACTTTGTATATCCTAACCTAAAGCAACCTATCAACTCGGATGTAATAGTTTACCACATTCCTGGCGGTCCCTACATCTCCGTGGGAACGCTCTATACGTCTATAACGTTGTATATCCTAACCTAAGGGAACCTAACATTTCGGGTGTAATATTTTACAACATTCCTGACGCGTCGGCCCCTATTTCTCGGTGGGAACATTATATACGTCTATCACGTTACATATCCTAGCCTAACGCAACCTAACATATCGGATGTAATATTTTACAACATTCTGGCGTGTCGTCGCCTGCTTCTCGATGGGGACATTAGATACGTCTATAACGTTGTATATCCTAACCCAAAGCAACCTATCTTCTGGGATGTAATATTTTACAACATTCCTGACGCGTCGGCCCCTATTTCTCGGTGGAAACATTACATACGTCTATCATGTTATATATCCTAGCCTTAATATTTGTAAGTCTATAACGATATATACCCTAACCTAAAGCAACCTAACAACTGGGATGTAATATTTTACAACATTCTGGCGTGTCGGTCCCCACGTCTCGATCTGGACATTATATGCGTCTATAACGATATATATCCTAACCTAAAGCAACCTAACATCTCGGGTGTAATATTTTACAACAGTCCTGACGCGTCGGCCCCTATTTCTCGGTGGGAACATTATATATGTCTATAACGTTATATATCCTAGCCTAAGGCGATCTACTATGTCGAATGTAATATTTTACGTCATTCCTGGCGTGTCGGCCCGTAGATCTCGGTGATAACATTATATGCGTGTATAACATTATATATCCTAGCCTAAGGAAACCTAACATGTCAAATGTAATATTTTACAACATCCTGGCGTGTCGTCGCCTGCTTCTCGATGGGGACATTAGATACGTCTATAACGTTATATATCCTAGCCTAAGGCAACCTAACATCTCGGATGTTATATTTTACAACATTCCTGGCGTGTCGTCGCCTGCTTCTCGATGGGGACATTATATACGTCTATAACGTTGTATATCCTAATCCAAAGCAACCTAACTTCTGGGATGTAATATTTTACAACATTCCTGGCATGTCGGTCCCTACATCTCGGTGGGAACATTCTATACGTCTATAACGTTGTATATCCTAACCTAAGGGAACCTAACATTTCGGGTGTAATATTTTACAACATTCCTGACGCGTCGGCCCCTATTTCTCGGTGGGAATATTATATACGTCTATAACGTTACATATCCTAGCCTAAGGCAACCTAACATGTCGAATGTAATATTTTACAACATTCTGGCGTGTCGTCGCCTGCTTCTCGAAGGGGACATTATATACGTCTATAACGTTGTATATCCTAACCTGACGTAACCTAACATCTGGGTTGTTTTATTTTACAACATTCCTGACGCGTCGGTCCCTACTTCTCGGTGGGAACATTGTATACGTCTATAACGATATATGTCCTAACCTAAAGCAACCTAACAACTCGGATGTAATATTTTACAACATTCTGGCGTGTCGTCGCGTTCTTCTCGAAGGGGACATTATATACGTCTATAACGTTGTATATCCTAACTAAAAAGCAACCTATCTTCTGGGATGTAACAGTTTACAATATTCCTGGCATGTCGGTCCCCACGTCTCGGTGGGAACATTATATAAGTGTATGACGATATATATCCTAACCTAAAGCAACCTAACAACTCGGATGTAATAGTTTACCACATTCCTGGCGGTCCCTACATCTCGGTGGGAACATTATATACGTCTATAACGTTGTATATCCTAACCTAAGGGAACCTAAGATCTCGGGTGTAATATTTTACAACATTCCTGACGCGTCGGCCCCTATTTCTCGGTGGGAATATTATATACGTCTATAACGTTATATATCCTAACGTAAGGAAACATAACATCTCGGATGTAATATTTTACAACAGTCCTGACGCGTCGGCCCCTATTTCTCGGTGGGAATATTATATACGTCTATAACGTTATATATCCTAGCCTAAGGTAACCTAACATGTCGAATGTAATATTTTACTACATTCTGGAGTGTCGTCGCCTGCTTCTCAAAGGGGACATTATATACGTCTATAACGTTGTATATCCTAACCTAACGCAACCTAACATCTCGAATGTAATATTTTACAACATTCCTGGCGTGTCGTCGCCTGCTTCTCGATGGGGACATTATATACGTCTATAACGTTGTATATCCTAACCCAAAGCAACCTAACTTCTGGGATATAATGTGTTACAACATTCCTGGCATGTCGGTCCCCACGTCTCGGTGGGAACATTATATAAGTCTATAACGATATATATCCTAACCTAAAACAACCTAACAACTCGGATGTAATAGTTTACAACATTCCTGGCATGTCGGTTCCTACATCTCGGTGGGAACATTCTATACGTCTATAACGTTGTATATACTAACCTAAGGGAACCTAACATCTCGGGTGTAATATTTTACAACATTCCTGACGCGTCGGCCCCTATTTCTCGGTGGGAACATTATATACGTCTATAACGTTATATACTAGCGTAAGGCGACCTAACATCTCGGATGTAATATTTTTCAACATTCCTGGTGTGTCGGCACTTAGTTCTCCGTGGGAACATTATATACGTCTATAACGTTATATATCCTAACCTAAGGCAACCTAACATCTCGGATGTAATATTTTACTACATTCCTGGCACGTCGGCCCCTACTTCTCGGTTGGAATATTATATACGTCTATAACGTAATAGAACCTAATCTAACCCATCTAGACCCTCGCTGGTAATGTTTTACGGAATCCCGTTCGTGTCGCCCCGTACGTCACGGTGCGGACATTGTATGCGTCTATAATGCTATATATCCTAACCTAAGGCAACCTAACATCTCGGATGTAGTATTTTCCAAAATTCCTGGCGGGTCGGCGCCTACTTCTCGGTGGGAACATTATATACGTCCATAATGTAATATAACGTAACCTAACCCATCTAGCCCCTCGCTGGTAATGTTTTACAGAATCCCGGTAGTGTCGGCCCGTACTTCTCGGTGGGGACATTGTATGCGTCTATAACGATATATATCCTAACCTAAGGCAACCTAACATCTCGAATGTAGTATTTCACAACATTCCTGGCGGGACGGCCCCATTTCTCGGTAGGGACATTATATAAGTCTATATCGTAATATATCCTAACCTAACCCATCTAGACCCTCGCTGGTAATGTTTCACTGAATCCCGTTCGTGTCGCCCCATACGTCACGGTGCGGACATTATATACGTCTATAACGTTATATATCCTAACCTAAGGCAACCTAACATCTCGGATGTAGTATTTTACAACATTCCTGGCGGGTCGGCCCCACTTCTCGGTAGGGACATTATATAAGTCTATATCACAAATATAACCAAACCTAACCCATCTAGACCCTCGCTGGTCATGTTTCACAGAATCCCGTTCGTGTCGCCCCGTACCTCACGGTGCGGACATTATATACGTCTATAACGTTATATATCCTAACCTAAGGCAACCTAACATCTCGGATGTAGTATTTTACAACATTCCTGGCGGGGCGGAACCTACTTCTCGGTGTGATCATTATATAAGTCTATATCATAATATAACCTAACCTAACCAATCTAGACCCTCGCTGGTAATGTTTTACAGAATTCCGTTCGTGTCGTCCCGTACGTCTCGGTGCGGACATTGTATAAGTCTATAACGTTATATGTACTAACCTAAGGCAATCTAACATCTGGGATGTAGTATTTTGCAACATTCCTGGCGGGTCGGATCCTAATTCTGGGTGGGAACATTATATACATCTATACCGTTGTATATCCTAACCTAAGTAACCTAACATCTCGGATGTAGTATTTTCCAACATTCCTGGCGGGTCGGCCCCTACTTCTCGGGAGGAACATTATATACGTCTATAACCTAATATAACCTAACCTAACCCATCTAGAATCTCGCTGGTAGTGTTTTACAGAATCTCGTTCGTGTCGTCCCGTACATCACTGTGCGGCCATTATGTAGGTCTATAACGTTATATATCCTAACCTAACGCAACCTAACATCTCGATTGTATATCCTAACCTAACGCAACCTAACATCTGGGTTGTTTTATTTTACAACATTCCTGACGCGTCGGTCCCTACTTCTCGGTGGGAATATTGTATACGTCTATAACGATATATGTCCTAGCCTAAGGTAACCTAACATCTCGCATGTAATATTTTACAACATTCCTGGCGTGTCGGACCGTAGTTCTAGGTGATAACATTATATGCGTGTATAACATTATATATCCTAGCCTAAGGAAACCTAACATGTCAAAAGTAAAATTTTACAACACTCCTGGCGTGTCGTCGCCTACTTCTGGATGAGGACATTATATACATCTATAACTTTGTATATCCTAACCTAAAGCAACCTATCAACTCGGATGTAATAGTTTACCACATTCCTGGCGGTCCCTACATCTACGTGGGAACGCTCTATACGTCTATAACGTTGTATATCCTAACCTAAGGGAACCTAACATTTCGGGTGTAATATTTTACAACATTCCTGACGCGTCGGCCCCTATTTCTCGGTGGGAATATTATATACGTCTATCACGTTACATATCCTAGCCTAAGGCAACCTAACATATCGGATGTAATATTTTACAACATTCTGGCGTGTCGTCGCCTGCTTCTCGATGGGGACATTAGATACGTCTATAACGTTGTATATCCTAACCTGACGTAACCTAACATCTGGGATGTAATATTTTACAACATTCCTGACGCGTCGGCCCCTATTTCTCGGTGGGAACATTATATACGTCTATCACGTTACATATCCTAGCCTAACGCAACCTAACATATCGGATGTAATATTTTACAACATTCTGGCGTGTCGTCGCCTGCTTCTCGATGGGGACATTAGATACGTCTATAACGTTGTATATCCTAACCCAAAGCAACCTATCTTCTGGGATGTAATATTTTACAACATTCCTGACGCGTCGGCCCCTATTTCTCGGTGGAAACATTACATACGTCTATCATGTTATATATCCTAGCCTTAATATTTGTAAGTCTATAACGATATATACCCTAACCTAAAGCAACCTAACAACTGGGATGTAATATTTTACAACATTCCTGGCATGTCGGTCCATACATCTCGGTGGGAACATTCTATACGTCTATAACGTTGTATATCCTAACCTAAGGGAACCTAACATTTCGGGTGTAATATTTTACAACATTCCTGACGCGTCGGCCCCTATTTCTCGGTGGGAATATTATATACGTCTATAACGTTACATATCCTAGCCTAAGGCAACCTAACATGTCGAATGTAATATTTTACAAAATTCTGGCGTGTCGTCGCCTGCTTCTCGAAGGGGACATTATATACGTCTATAACGTTGTATATCCTAACCTGACGTAACCTAACATCTGGGTTGTTTTATTTTACAACATTCCTGACGCGTCGGTCCCTACTTCTCGGTGGGAACATTGTATACGTCTATAACGATATATGTCCTAACCTAAAGCAACCTAACAACTCGGATGTAATATTTTACAACATTCTGGCGTGTCGTCGCCTGCTTCTCGATGGGGACATTAGATACGTCTATAACGATGTATATCCTAACCTAAGGGAACCTAACATCTCGGATGTAATATTTTACAACATTCTGGCGTGTCGTCGCGTTCTTCTCGAAGGGGACATTATATACGTCTATAACGTTGTATATCCTAACTAAAAAGCAACCTATCTTCTGGGATGTAACAGTTTACAATATTCCTGGCATGTCGGTCCCCACGTCTCGGTGGGAACATTATATAAGTGTATGACGATATATATCCTAACCTAAAGCAACCTAACAACTCGGATGTAATAGTTTACCACATTCCTGGCGGTCCCTACATCTCGGTGGGAACATTATATACGTCTATAACGTTGTATATCCTAACCTAAGGGAACCTAAGATCTCGGGTGTAATATTTTACAACATTCCTGACGCGTCGGCCCCTATTTCTCGGTGGGAATATTATATACGTCTATAACGTTGTATATCCTAACCTAAGGGAACCTAACATTTCGGGTGTAATATTTTGCAACATTCCTGACGCGTCGGCCCCTATTTCTCGGGGGGAATATTATATACGTCTATAACGTTTCATATCCTAGCCTAAGGCAACCTAACATGTCGAATGTAATATTTTACAACATTCTGGCGTGTCGTCGCCTGCTTCTCAAAGGGGACATTCTATACGTCTATAGCGTTGTATATCCTAACCCAAAGCAACCTAACTTCTGGGATGTAATATTTTACAACATTCCTGGCATTTCGGTCCCCACGTCTCGGCGGGAACATTATATAAGTCTATAACGATATATATCCTAACCTAAAGCAACCAAACAACTCGAATGTACTATTTTAGAACATTCTTGGCATGTCGGTCCCTACATCTCGGTGGGAACATTCTATACGTCTATAACGTTGTATATCCTAACCTAAGGGAACCTAACATTTCGGGTGTAATATTTTACATCATTCCTGACGCGTCGGCCCCTATTTCTCGGTGGGAATATTATATACGTCTATAACGTTGTATATCCTAACCTAAGGGAACCTAACATTTCGGGTGTAATATTTTACAACATTCCTGACGCGTCGGCCCCTATTTCTCGGTGGGAATATTATATACGTCTATAACGTTACATATCCTAGCCTAAGGCAACCTAACATGTCGAATGTAATATTTTTCAACATTCTGGCGTGTCGTCGCCTGCTTCTCGAAGGGGACATTATATACGTCTATAACGTTGTATATCCTAACATGACGTAACCTAACATCTGGGTTGTTTTATTTTACAACATTCCTGACGCGTCGGTCCCTACTTCTCGGTGGGAACATTGTATACGTCTATAACGATATATGTCCTAACCTAAAGCAACCTAACAACTCGGATGTAATATTTTACAACATTCTGGCGTGTCGTCGCGTTCTTCTCGAAGGGGACATTATATACGTCTATAACGTTGTATATCCTAACTAAAAAGCAACCTATCTTCTGGGATGTAATAGTTTACAATATTCCTGGCATGTCGGTCCCCACGTCTCGGTGGGAACATTATACAAGTGTATGACGATATATATCCTAACCTAAAGCAACCTAACAACTCGGATGTAATAGTTTACCACATTCCTGGCGGTCCCTACATCTCGGTGGGAACATTATATACGTCTATAACGTTGTATATCCTAACCTAAGGGAACCTAAGATCCCGGGTGTAATATTTTACAACATTCCTGACGCGTCGGCCCCTATTTCTCGGTGGGAATATTATATACGTCTATAACGTTATATATCCTAACGTAAGGAAACATAACATCTCGGATGTAATATTTTACAACAGTCCTGACGCGTCGGCCCCTATTTCTCGGTGGGAATATTATATACGTCTATAACGTTATATATCCTAGCCTAAGGTAACCTAATATGTCGAATGTAATATTTTACAACATTCTGGAGTGTCGTCGCCTGCTTCTCAAAGGGGACATTATATACGTCTATAACGTTGTATATCCTAACCTAACGCAACCTAACATCTCGAATGTAATATTTTACAACATTCCTGGCGTGTCGTCGCCTGCTTCTCGATGGGGACATTATATACGTCTATAACGTTGTATATCCTAACCCAAAGCAACCTAACTTCTGGGATGTAATATTTTACAACATTCCTGGCATTTCGGTCCCCACGTCTCGGCGGGAACATTATATAAGTCTATAACGATATATATCCTAACCTAAAGCAACCAAACAACTCGAATGTACTATTTTAGAACATTCTTGGCATGTCGGTCCCTACATCTCGGTGGGAACATTCTATACGTCTATAACGTTGTATATCCTAACCTAAGGGAACCTAACATTTCGGGTGTAATATTTTACATCATTCCTGACGCGTCGGCCCCTATTTCTCGGTGGGAATATTATATACGTCTATAACGTTGTATATCCTAACCTAAGGGAACCTAACATTTCGGGTGTAATATTTTACAACATTCCTGACGCGTCGGCCCCTATTTCTCGGTGGGAATATTATATACGTCTATAACGTTACATATCCTAGCCTAAGGCAACCTAACATGTCGAATGTAATATTTTTCAACATTCTGGCGTGTCGTCGCCTGCTTCTCGAAGGGGACATTATATACGTCTATAACGTTGTATATCCTAACCTGACGTAACCTAACATCTGGGTTGTTTTATTTTACAACATTCCTGACGCGTCGGTCCCTACTTCTCGGTGGGAACATTGTATACGTCTATAACGATATATGTCCTAACCTAAAGCAACCTAACAACTCGGATGTAATATTTTACAACATTCTGGCGTGTCGTCGCGTTCTTCTCGAAGGGGACATTATATACGTCTATAACGTTGTATATCCTAACTAAAAAGCAACCTATCTTCTGTGATGTAATAGTTTACAATATTCCTGGCATGTCGGTCCCCACGTCTCGGTGGGAACATTATATAAGTGTATGACGATATATATCCTAACCTAAAGCAACCTAACAACTCGGATGTAATAGTTTACCACATTCCTGGCGGTCCCTACATCTCGGTGGGAACATTATATACGTCTATAACGTTGTATATCCTAACCTAAGGGAACCTAAGATCTCGGGTGTAATATTTTACAACATTCCTGACGCGTCGGCCCCTATTTCTCGGTGGGAATATTATATACGTCTATAACGTTATATATCCTAACGTAAGGAAACATAACATCTCGGATGTAATATTTTACAACAGTCCTGACGCGTCGGCCCCTATTTCTCGGTGGGAATATTATATACGTCTATAACGTTATATATCCTAGCCTAAGGTAACCTAACATGTCGAATGTAATATTTTACAACATTCTGGAGTGTCGTCGCCTGCTTCTCAAAGGGGACATTATATACGTCTATAACGTTGTATATCCTAACCTAACGCAACCTAACATCTCGAATGTAATATTTTACAACATTCCTGGCGTGTCGTCGCCTGCTTCTCGATGGGGACATTATATACGTCTATAACGTTGTATATCCTAACCCAAAGCAACCTAACTTCTGGGATGTAATATTTTACAACATTCCTGGCATTTCGGTCCCCACGTCTCGGCGGGAACATTATATAAGTCTATAACGATATATATCCTAACCTAAAGCAACCAAACAACTCGAATGTACTATTTTAGAACATTCTTGGCATGTCGGTCCCTACATCTCGGTGGGAACATTCTATACGTCTATAACGTTGTATATCCTAACCTAAGGGAACCTAACATTTCGGGTGTAATATTTTACATCATTCCTGACGCGTCGGCCCCTATTTCTCGGTGGGAATGTTATATACGTCTATAACGTTGTATATCCTAACCTAAGGGAACCTAACATTTCGGGTGTAATATTTTACAACATTCCTGACGCGTCGGCCCCTATTTCTCGGTGGGAATATTATATACGTCTATAACGTTACATATCCTAGCCTAAGGCAACCTAACATGTCGAATGTAATATTTTTCAACATTCTGGCGTGTCGTCGCCTGCTTCTCGAAGGGGACATTATATACGTCTATAACGTTCTATATCCTAACCTGACGTAACCTAACATCTGGGTTGTTTTATTTTACAACATTCCTGACGCGTCGGTCCCTACTTCTCGGTGGGAACATTGTATACGTCTATAACGATATATGTCCTAACCTAAAGCAACCTAACAACTCGGATGTAATATTTTACAACATTCTGGCGTGTCGTCGCGTTCTTCTCGAAGGGGACATTATATACGTCTATAACGTTGTATATCCTAACTAAAAAGCAACCTATCTTCTGGGATGTAATAGTTTACAATATTCCTAGCATGTCGGTCCCCACGTCTCGGTGGGAACATTATATAAGTGTATGACGATATATATCCTAACCTAAAGCAACCTAACAACTCGGATGTAATAGTTTACCACATTCCTGGCGGTCCCTACATCTCGGTGGGAACATTATATACGTCTATAACGTTGTATATCCTATCCTAAGGGAACCTAAGATCTCGGTTGTAATATTTTACAACATTCCTGACGCGTCGGCCCCTATTTCTCGGTGGGAATATTATATACGTCTATAACGTTATATATCCTAACGTAAGGAAACATAACATCTCGGGTGTAATATTTTGCAACATTCCTGACGCGTCGGCCCCTATTTCTCGGGGGGGAAATATTATATACGTCTATAACGTTACATATCCTAGCCTAAGGCAACCTAACATGTCGAATGTAATATTTTACAACATTCTGGCGTGTCGTCGCCTGCTTCTCAAAGGGGACATTATATACGTCTATAGCGTTGTATATCCTAACCCAAAGCAACCTAACTTCTGGCATGTAATATTTTACAACATTCCTGGCATGTCGGTCCCCACGTCTCGGTGGGAACATTCTATAAGTCTATGACGATATATATCCTAACCTAAAGCAACCTATCAACTCGGATGTAATAGTTTACCACATTCCTGGCAGTCCCTACATCTCGGTGGGAACATTCTATACGTCTATAACGTTTTATATACTAACCTAAGGGAACCTAACATTTCGGGTGTAATATTTTACAACATTCCTGACGCGTCGGCCCCTATTTCTCGGTGGGAATATTGTATACGTCTATAACGTTGTATATCCTAACCTAAGGGAACCTAACATTTCGGGTGTAATATTTTGCAACATTCCTGACGCGTCGGACCCTATTTCTCAGTGGGAATATTATATACGTCTATAACGTTATACATCCTAGCCTAAGGTAACTTAACATGTCGAATGTAATATTTTACAACATTCTGGCGTGTCGTTGCCTGCTTCTCGATGGGGACATTATATACGTCTATAACGTTGTATATCCTAACCCAAAGCAACCTAACTTCTGAGATGTAATATTTTGCAACATTCCTGGCATGTCGGTCCCCACGTCTCAGTGGGAACATTATATAAGTCTATAACGATATATATCCTAACCTAAAGCAAGCTAACATCTCGGATGTAATATTTTACAACATTCCTGGCATGTCGGTCCCTACTTCTCGGTGGGAACATTATATACGTCTATAACGTTGTATATGCTAACCTAAGGGAACCTAACATCTGGGATGTAATATTTTACAACATTCCTGACGCGTCGGCCCCTATTTCTCGGTGTGAACATTATATACGTCTATAACGTTACATATCCTAGCCTAAGGCAACCTAACATGTCGAAAGTAATATTTTACAACATTCCTGGCGTGTCGTCGCCTACTTCGCGATGGGGACATTATATACATCTATAACGTTGTATATCCTAACCTAAGGCAACCTAACATCTCGGATGTAATATTTTACAACATTCCTGGCATGTCGGTCCCTACTTCTCGGTGGGAACATTCTATACGTCTATAACGTTGTATATCCTAACCTAAGGGAACCTAACATCTCGGGTGTAATATTTTACAACATTCCTGACGCGTCGGCCCCTATTTCTCTGTGGGAACATTATATACGTCTATAACGTTATATATCCTAGCCTAAGGCGACCTAACATGTCGAATGTAATATTTTACATCATTCCTGACGTGTCGGCCCGTAGTTCTCGGTGATAACATTATATACGTCTATAAGGATAGATATCCTAGCCTAAGGCAACCTATAATGTCGCATGTAATATTGTACAACATTCCTGGCGTGTCGTCATCTACTTCTGGATGGGGACATTATATACATCTATAACGTTGTACATCCTAACCTAAGGCAACCTAACATTTCGGATGTAATATTTAACAACATTCCTGGCATGTCGGTCCCTACTTCTCGGTGACAAAATTGTATACGTCTATAACGATATATATACTAGCCTAAGGCAACCTAACATCTCGGATGTAATATTTTACAACATTCTGGCGTGTCGGTCCCCACGTCTCGATCTGGACATTATATACGTCTATAACGATATTTATCCTAACCTAAAGCAACCTAACATCTCGGGTGTAATATTTTACAACAGTCCTGACGCGTCGGCCCCTATTTCTCGGTGGGAATATTATATACGTCTATAACGTTATATATCCTAGCCTAAGGCAACCTAACATGTCGAATGTAATATTTTACAACATTCTGGAGTGTCGTCGCCTGCTTCTCAAAGAGGACATTATATACGTCTATAACGTTGTATATCCTAACCTAACGCAACCTAACATCTGGGATGTAATATTTTACAACATTCCTGACGCGTCGGCCATTATTTCTCGGTGGGAATATCATATACGTCTATAACGTTATATATCCTAGCCTAAGGCATCCCAACATGTCGAATGTAATATTTTACAACATTCCTGGCGTGTCGTCGCCTACTTCGCGATGGGGACATTATATACATCTATAACGTTGTATATCCTAACCTAAGGGAACCTATCACGTCGCATGTAATATTGTACAACATTCCTGGCGTGTCGTCACCTACTTCTGGATGGGGACATTATATACATCTATAACGTTGTACATCCTAACCTAAGGCAACCTAACATTTCGGATGTAATATTTTACAACATTCCTGGCGTGTCGTCGCCTGCTTCTCGATGGGGACACTATATACGTCTATATCGTTGTATATCCTAACCCAAAGCAACTTAACTTCTGGGATGTAATATTTTGCAACATTCCTGGCATGTCGGTCCCCACGTCTCGGTGGGAACATTATATAAGTCTATAACGATATATATCCTAACCTAAAGCAACCTAACATCTCGGATGTCATATTTTACAACATTCCTGGCATGTCGGTCCCTACATCTCGGTGGGAACATTCTATACGTCTATAACGTCGTATATCCTAACCTAAGGGAACCTAACATTTCGGGTGTAATATTTTACAGCATTCCTGACGCGTCGGCCCCTATTTCGCGGTGGGAATATTATATACTTCTATAACGTTATATATCCTAACGTAAGGCAACATAACATCACGGATGTAATATTTTACAACATTCCTGACGCGTCGGCCCCTATTTCTCAGTGGGAATATTATATACGTCTATAACGTTATACATCCTAGCCTAAGGCAACTTAACATGTCGAATGTAATATTTTACAACATTCTGGCGCGGCGTCGCCTGCTTCTCGATGGGGTCATTATATACGTCTATAACGTTGTATATCCTAACCCAAAGCAACCTAACTTCTGGGATGTAATATTTTGCAACATTCCTGGCATGTCGGTCCCCACGTCTCAGTGGGAACATTATATAAGTCTATAACGATATATATCCTAACCTAAAGCAAGCTAACATTTCGGATGTAATATTTTACAACATTCCTGGCATGTCGGTCCCTACTTCTCGGTGGGAACATTCTATACGTCTATAACGTTGTATATCCTAACCTAAGGGAACCTAACATCTCGGGTGTAATATTTTACATCATTCCTGACGTGTCGGCCCGTAGTTCTCGGTGGTAACATTATATACGTCTATAAGGTTAGATATCCTAGCCTAAGGCAACCTAACATGTCGCATGTAATATTGTACAACATTCCTGGTGTGTCGTCACCTACTTCTGGATGGGGACATTATATACATCTATAACGTTGTACATCCTAACCTAAGGCAACCTAACATATCGGATGTAATATTTTACAACATTCCTGACGCGTCGGCCCTTATTTCTGGGTGGGAATATTATATACGTCTATAACGTTATATATCCTAGCCTAAGGCAACCTAACATGTCGAAAGTAATATTTTACAACATTCCTGGCGTGTCGTCGCCTACTTCGCGATGGGGACATTATATACATCTATAACGTTGTATATCCTAACCTAAAGCAACCTAACTTCTGGGATGTAATATTTTACAACATTCCTGGCATGTCGGTCCCCACGTCTCAGTGGGAACATTATATAAGTCTATAACGATATATATCCTAACCTAAAGCAAGCTAACATCTCGGATGTAATATTTTACAACATTCCTGGCATGTCGGTCCCTACTTCTCGGTGGGAACATTATATACGTCTATAACGTTGTATATGCTAACCTAAGGGAACCTAACATCTGGGATGTAATATTTTACAACATTCCTGACGCGTCGGCCCCTATTTCTCGGTGTGAACATTATATACGTCTATAACGTTACATATCCTAGCCTAAGGCAACCTAACATGTCGAAAGTAATATTTTACAACATTCCTGGCGTGTCGTCGCCTACTTCGCGATGGGAACATTATATACATCTATAACGTTGTATATCCTAACCTAAGGGAACCTAACATCTCGGGTGTAATATTTTACAACATTCCTGACGCGTCGGCCCCTATTTCTCTGTGGGAACATTATATACGTCTATAACGTTATATATCCTAGCCTCAGGCGACCTAACATGTCGAATGTAATATTTTACATCATTCCTGACGTGTCGGCCCGTAGTTCTCGGTGATAACATTATATACGTCTATAAGGATAGATATCCTAGCCTAAGGCAACCTATAATGTCGCATGTAATATTGTACAACATTCCTGGCGTGTCGTCACCTACTTCTGGATGGGGACATTATATACATCTATAACGTTGTACATCCTAACCTAAGGCAACCTAACATTTCGGATGTAATATTTAACAACATTCCTGGCATGTCGGTCCCTACTTCTCGGTGGCAAAATTGTATACGTCTATAACGATATATATACTAGCCTAAGGCAACCTAACAGCTCGGATGTAATATTTTACAACATTCTGGCGTGTCGGTCCCCACGTCTCGATCTGGACATTATATACGTCTATAACGATATATATCCTAACCTAAAGCAACCTAACATCTCGGGTGTAATATTTTACAACAGTCCTGACGCGTCGGCCCCTATTTCTCGGTGGGAATATTATATACGTCTATAACGTTATATATCCTAGCCTAAGGCAACCCAACATGTCGAATGTAATAATTTACAACATTCTGGCGTGTCGTCGCCTGCTTCTCGAAGGGGACATTATATACGTCTATAACGTTGTATATCCTAACCTAACGCAACCTAACATCTGGGATGTAATATTTTACAACATTCCTGGCATGTCGGTCCCCACGTCTCGGTGGGAACATTATATAAGTCTATAACGATATATATCCTAACCTAAAGCAACCTTAGAACTCGTGTGTACTATTTTATAACATTCCTGGCGTGTCGTCGCCTGCTTCTCGATGGGGACATTATATACGTCTATAACGTTATATATCCTAGCCTAAGGCAACCTAACATATCGGATGTAATATTTTACAACATTCCTGACGCGTCGGCCCCTATTTCTCGGTGGGAATATTATATACGTCTATAACGTTATATATCCTAGCCTAAGGCAACCTAACATGTCGCATGTAATATTGTACAACATTCCTGGCGTGTCGTCGCCTGCTTCTCGATGGGGACATTATATACGTCTATAACGTTGTACATCCTAACCTAAGGCAACCTAACATTTCGGATGTAATATTTAACAACATTCCTGGCATGTCGGTCCCCACGTCTTGGTGGGAACATTATATAAGTCTATAACGATATATATCCTAACCTAAAGCAACCTAACAACTCGTGTGTAACATTTTACAACATTCCTGGCATGTCGGTCGATACATCTCGGTGGGAACATTCTATACGTCTATAACGTTGTATATCCTAACCTAAGGGGACCTAACATTTTGGGTGTAATATTTTGCAACATTCCTGACGCGTCGGCCCCTATTTCTCGGTGGGAATATTATATACGTCCATAACGTTACATATCCTAGCCTAAGGCAACCTAACATGTCGAATGTAATATTTTACAATATTCTAACGTGTCGTCGCCTGCTTCTCGAAGGGGACACTATATACGTCTATATCGTTGTATATCCTAACCCAAAGCAACTTAACCTCTGGGATGTAATATTTTGCAACATTCCTGGCATGTCGGTCCCCACGTCTCGGTGGGAACATTATATAAGTCTATAACGATATATATCCTAACCTAAAGCAACCTAACATCTCGGATGTCATATTTTACAACATTCCTGGCATGTCGGTCCCTACATCTCGGTGGGAACATTCTATACGTCTATATCGTCGTATATCCTAACCTAAGGGAACCTAACATTTCGGGTGTAATATTTTACAACATTCCTGACGCGTCGGCCCCTATTTCGCGGTGGGAATATTATATACTTCTATAACGTTATATATCCTAACGTAAGGCAACATAACATCACGGATGTAATATTTTACAACATTCCTGACGCGTCGGCCCCTATTTCTCAGTGGGAATATTATATACGTCTATAACGTTATACATCCTAGCCTAAGGTAACTTAACATGTCGAATGTAATATTTTACAACATTCTGGCGTGTCGTCGCCTGCTTCTCGATGGGGACATTATATACGTCTATAACGTTGAATATCCTAACCCAAAGCAACCTAACTTCTGGGATGTAATATTTTGCAACATTCCTGGCATGTCGGTCCCCACGTCTCAGTGGGAACATTATATAAGTCTATAACGATATATATCCTAACCTAAAGCAAGCTAACATCTCGGATGTAATATTTTACAACATTCCTGGCATGTCGGTCCCTACTTCTCGGTGGGAACATTATATACGTCTATAACGTTGTATATGCTAACCTAAGGGAACCTAACATCTGGGATGTAATATTTTACAACATTCCTGACGCGTCGGCCCTTATTTCTGGGTGGGAATATTATATACGTCTATAACGTTATATATCCTAGCCTAAGGCGACCTAACATGTCGAATGTAATATTTTACATCATTCCTGACGTGTCGGCCCGTAGTTCTCGGTGATAACATTATATACGTCTATAAGGATAGATATCCTAGCCTAAGGCAACCTATAATGTCGCATGTAATATTGTACAACATTCCTGGCGTGTCGTCATCTACTTCTGGATGGGGACATTATATACATCTATAACGTTGTACATCCTAACCTAAGGCAACCTAACATTTCGGATGTAATATTTAACAACATTCCTGGCATGTCGGTCCCTACTTCTCGGTGACAAAATTGTATACGTCTATAACGATATATATACTAGCCTAAGGCAACCTAACATCTCGGATGTAATATTTTACAACATTCTGGCGTGTCGGTCCCCACGTCTCGATCTGGACATTATATACGTCTCTAACGATATATATCCTAACCTAAAGCAACCTAACATCTCGGGTGTAATATTTTACAACAGTCCTGACACGTCGGCCCCTATTTCTCGGTGTGAACATTATATACGTCTATAACGTTACATATCCTAGCCTAAGGCAACCCAACATGTCGAATGTAATATTTTACAACATTCCTGGCGTGTCGTCGCCTACTTCGTGATGGGGACATTATATACATCTATAACGTTGTACATCCTAACCTAAGGCAACCTAACATATCGGATGTAATATTTTACAACATTCCTGACGCGTCGGCCCTTATTTCTGGGTGGGAATATTATATACGTCTATAACGTTATATATCCTAGCCCAAGGCAACCTAACATCTCGGATGTAATATTTTACAACATTCCTGGCATGTCGGTCCCTACTTCTCGGTGGGAACATTCTATACGTCTATAACGTTGTATATCCTAACCTAAGGGAACCTGACATCTCGGGTGTAATATTTTACATCATTCCTGACGTGTCGGCCCGTAGTTCTCGGTGGTAACATTATATACGTCTATAAGGTTAGATATCCTAGCCTAAGGCAACCTAACATGTCGCATGTAATATTGTACAACATTCCTGGTGTGTCGTCACCTACTTCTGGATGGGGACATTATATACATCTATAACGTTGTACATCCTAACCTAAGGCAACCTAACATATCGGATGTAATATTTTACAACATTCCTGACGCGTCGGCCCTTATTTCTGGGTGGGAATATTATATACGTCTATAACGTTATATATCCTAGCCCAAGGCAACCTAACATCTCGGATGTAATATTTTACAACATTCCTGGCGTGTCGTCGCCTGCTTCTCGATGGGGACATTATATACGTCTATAACGTTGTATATCCTAACCGAAAGCAACCTAACTTCTGGGATGTAATATTTTACAACATTCCTGACGCGTCGGCCCCCACGTCTTGGTGGGAACATTATATAAGTCTATAACGATATATATCCCAACCTAAAGCAACCTAACAACTCGGAGGTAATATTTTAGAACATTCCTGGCTTGTCGGTCCCTACATCTCGGTGGGGACATTCTGTACGTCTATAACGTTGTATATCCTAACCTAAGGGAACCTAACATTTCGGGTGTGATATTTTACAACATTCCTGACGCGTCGGCCCCTATTTCTCGGTGGGAATATTATATACGTCTATAACGTTATATATCCTAACGTAAGGCAACATAACATCTCGGATGTAATATTTTAAAACATTCCTGACGCGTCGGCCCCTATTTCTCGGTGGGAATATTATATACGTCTATAACGTTATATATCCTAACGTAAGGCAACATAACATCTCGGATGTAATATTTTACAACATTCCTGGCGTGTCATCGCCTGCTTCTCGATGGGGACATTATATACGTCTATAACGTTGTATATCCTAACCCAAAGCAACCTAACTTCTGGGATGTAATATTTTGCAACATTCCTGGCATGTCGGTCCCCACGTCTCAGTGGGAACATTATATACGTCTATAACGATATATATCCTAACCTAAAGCAAGCTAACATCTCGGATGTAATATTTTACAACATTCCTGGCATGTCGGTCCCTACTTCTCGGTGGGAACATTATATACGTCTATAACGTTGTATATGCTAACCTAAGGGAACCTAACATCTGGGATGTAATATTTTACAACATTCCTGACGCGTCGGCCCCTATTTCTCGTTGTGAACATTATATACGTCTATAACGTTACATATCCTAGCCCAAGGCAACCTAACATGTCGAAAGTAATATTTTACAACATTCCTGGCGTGTCGTCGCCTACTTCGCGATGGGGACATTATATACATCTATAACGTTGTATATCCTAACCTAAGGCAACCTAACATTTCGGATGTAATATTTAACAACATTCCTGGCATGTCGGTCCCTACTTCTCGGTGGGAACATTCTATACGTCTATAACGTTGTATATCCTAACCTAAGGGAACCTAACATCTCGGGTGTAATATTTTACATCATTCCTGACGTGTCGGCCCGTAGTTCTCGGTGATAACATTATATACGTCTATAAGGATAGATATCCTAGCCTAAGGCAACCTATAATGTCGCATGTAATATTGTACAACATTCCTGGCGTGTCGTCACCTACTTCTGGATGGGGACATTATATACATCTATAACGTTGTACATCCTAACCTAAGGCAACCTAACATTTCGGATGTAATATTTAACAACATTCCTGGCATGTCGGTCCCTACTTCTCGGTGGCAAAATTGTATACGTCTATAACGATATATATACTAGCCTAAGGCAACCTAACATCTCGGATGTAATATTTTACAACATTCTGGCGTGTCGGTCCCCACGTCTCGATCTGGACATTATATACGTCTATAACGATATATATCCTAACCTAAAGCAACCTAACATCTCGGGTGTAATATTTTACAACAGTCCTGACGCGTCGGCCCCTATTTCTCGGTGGGAATATTATATACGTCTATAACGTTATATATCCTAGCCTAAGGCAACCCAACATGTCGAATGTAATAATTTACAACATTCTGGCGTGTCGTCGCCTGCTTCTCGAAGGGGACATTATATACGTCTATAACGTTGTATATCCTAACCTAACGCAACCTAACATCTGGCATTTAATATTTTACAACATTCCTGGCATGTCGGTCCCCACGTCTCGGTGGGAACATTATATAAGTCTATAACGATATATATCCTAACCTAAAGCAACCTAACAACTCGTGTGTACTATTTTATAACATTCCTGGCGTGTCGTCGCCTGCTTCTCGATGGGGACATTATATACGTCTATAACGTTATATATCCTAGCCTAAGGCAACCTAACATATCGGATGTAATATTTTACAACATTCCTGACGCGTCGGCCCCTATTTCTCGGTGGGAATATTATATACGTCTATAACGTTATATATCCTAGCCTAAGGCAACCTAACATGTCGCATGTAATATTGTACAACATTCCTGGCGTGTCGTCGCCTGCTTCTCGATGGGGACATTATATACGTCTATAACGTTGTACATCCTAACCTAAGGCAACCTAACATTTCGGATGTAATATTTAACAACATTCCTGGCATGTCGGTCCCCACGTCTTGGTGGGAACATTATATAAGTCTATAACGATATATATCCTAACCTAAAGCAACCTAACAACTCGGAGGTAATATTTTAGAACATTCCTGGCATGTCGGTCCCTACATCTCGGTGGGGACATTCTATACGTCTATAACGTTGTATATCCTAACCTAAGGGAACCTAACATTTCGGGCGTGATATTTTACAACATTCCTGACGCGTCGGCCCCTATTTCTCGGTGGGAATATTATATACGTCCATAACGTTACATATCCTAGCCTAAGGCAACCTAACATGTCGAATGTAATATTTTACAATATTCTGACGTGTCGTCTCCTGCTTCTCGAAGGGGACATTAGATACGTCTATAACGTTCTATATCCTAACCTAACGCAACCTAACATATCGGATGTAATATTTTACAACATTCCTGACGCGCCGGCCCCTATTTCTCGGTGGGAATATTATATACGTCTATAACGTTATATATCCTAGCCTAAGGCAACCTAACATGTCGCATGTAATATTGTACAACATTCGTGGCGTGTCGTCGCCTGCTTCTCGATGGGGACATTATATACGTCTATAACGTTGTACATCCTAACCTAAGGCAACCTAACATTTGGGATGTAATATTTAACAACATTCCTGGCATGTCGGTCCCCACGTCTTGGTGGGAACATTATATAAGTCTATAACGATATATATCCTAACCAAAAGCAACCTAACAACTCGGAGGTAATATTTTAGAACATTCCTGGCATGTCGGTCCCTACATCTCGGTGGGGACATTCTATACGCCTATAACGTTGTATATCCTAACCTAAGGGAACCTAACATTTCGGGCGTGATATTTTACAACATTCCTGACGCGTCGGCCCCGATTTCTCGGTGGGAATATTATATACGTCTATAACGTTATATATCCTAGCCTAAGGCAACCCAACATGTCGAATGTAATAATTTACAACATTCTGGCGTGTCGTCGCCTGCTTCTCAAAGGGGACATTATATACGTCTATAATGTTGTATATCCTAACCTAAGGCAACCTAACATATCGGATGTAATATTTTACAACATTCCTGGCGTGTCGTCGCCTGCTTCTCGATGGGGACATTATATACGTCTATAACGTTGTATATCCTAACCCAAAGCAACCTAACTTCTGGGATGTAATATTTTACAACATTCCTGGCATGTCGGTCCCCACGTCTCGGTGGGAACATTATATAAGTCTATAACCATATATATCCTAACCTAAAGCTACCTAACAACTCGGATGCAATATTTTAGAACATTCCTGGCATGTCGGTCCCTACATCTCGGTGGGGACATTCTATACGTCTATAGCGTTGTATATACTAACCTAAGGGAACCTAACATCTCGGGTGTAATATTTTACAACATTCCTGACGCGTCGGCCCCTATTTCTCGGTGGGAATATTATATACGTCTATAACGTTATATATCCTAGCCTAAGGCAACCCAACATGTCGAATGTAATAATTTACAACATTCTGGCGTGTCGTCGCCTGCTTCTCGAAGGGGACATTATATACGTCTATAACGTTGTATATCCTAACCTAACGCAACCTAACATCTGGGATGTAATATTTTACAACATTCCTGGCATGTCGGTCCCCACGTCTCGGTGGGAACATTATATAAGTCTATAACGATATATATCCTAACCTAAAGCAACCTAACAACTCGTGTGTACTATTTTATAACATTCCTGGCGTGTCGTCGCCTGCTTCTCGATGGGGACATTATATACGTCTATAACGTTATATATCCTAGCCTAAGGCAACCTAACATATCGGATGTAATATTTTACAACATTCCTGACGCGTCGGCCCCTATTTCTCGGTGGGAATATTATATACGTCTATAACGTTATATATCCTAGCCTAAGGCAACCTAACATGTCGCATGTAATATTGTACAACATTCCTGGCGTGTCGTCGCCTGCTTCTCGATGGGGACATTATATACGTCTATAACGTTGTACATCCTAACCTAAGGCAACCTAACATTTCGGATGTAATACTTAAAACATTCCTGGCATGTCGGTCCCCACGTCTTGGTGGGAACATTATATAAGTCTATAACGATATATATCCTAACCTAAAGCAACCTAACAACTCGGAGGTAATATTTTAGAACATTCCTGGCATGTCGGTCCCTACATCTCGGTGGGGACATTCTATACGTCTATAACGTTGTATATCCTAATACAAAGCAACCTAACTTCTGGGATGTAATATTTTACAACATTCCTAGCATGTCGGTCCCCACGTCTCGGTGGGAACATGATATAAGTCTACAACGATATATATCCTAACCTAAAGCAACCTAACAACTCGTGTGTAATATTTTACAACATTCCTGGCATGTCGGTCCATACATCTCGGTGGGAACATTCTATACGTCTATAACGTTGTATATCCTAACCTAAGGGTACCTAACATTTCGGGTGTAATATTTTGCAACATTCCTGACGCGTCGGCCCCTACTTCTCGGTGGGAATATTATATACGTCTATAACGTTACATATCCTAGCCTAAGGCAGCCTAACATGTCGAATGTAATATTTTACAATATTCTGGCGTGTCGTCGCCTGCTTCTCAAAGGGGACATTATATACGTCTATAACGTTCTATATCCTAACCCAAAGCAACATAGCTTCTGGGATATAATATTTTACAACATTCCTGGCATGTCGGTCCCCACGTCTCGGTGGGAACATTATATGAGTCTATAACGATATATATCCTAACCTAAAGCAACCTAACATCTCGGAGGTAATATTTTAGAACATTCCTGGCATGTCGGTCCCTACATCTCGGTGGGGACATTCTATACGTCTATAGCGTTGTATATCCTAACCTAAGGGAACCTAACATGTCGAATGTAATATTTTACAACATTCTGGCGTGTCGTCGCCTGCTTCCCGATAGGGACATTATATACGTCTATAACGTTGTATATCCTTACCTAACGCAACCTAACATCTGGGATGTAATATTTTACAACATTCCTGACGCGTCGGCCCCTATTTCTCGGTGGGAATATTATATACGTCTATAACGTTATATATCCTAGCCTAAGGCAACCCAACATGTCGAATGTAATATTTTACAACATTCTGGCGTGTCGTCGCCTGCTTCTCGAAGGGGACATTATATACGTCTATAACGTTGTATATCCTAACCTAACGCAACCTAACATCTGGGATGTAATATTTTACAACATTCCTGACGCGTCGGCCCCTATTTCCCGGTGTGAACATTATATACGTCTATAACGTTATATATCCTAGCCTAAGGCAACCTAACATGTCGAAAGTAATATTTTACAACATTCCTGGCGTGTCGTCGCCTACTTCGCGATGGGGACATTATATACATCTATAACGTTGTATATCCTAACCTAAGGGAACCTAACATATCGGATGTAATATTTTACAACATTCCTGACGCGTCGGCCCCTATTTCTCGGTGGGAATATTATACACGTCTATAACGTTATATATCCTAACGTAAGGCAACATAACATCTCGGATGTAATATTTTACAACATTCCTGGCGTGTCGTCGCCTGCTTCTCGATGGGGACATTATATACGTCTATATCGTTGTATATCCTAACCCAAAGCAACTTAACTTCTGGGATGTAATATTTTGCAACATTCCTGGCATGTCGGTCCCCACGTCTCGGTGGGAACATTATATAAGTCTATAACGATATATATCCTATCCTAAAGCAACCTAACATCTCGGAGGTAATATTTTAGAACATTCCTGGCATGTCGGTCCCTACATCTCGGTGGGGACATTCTATACGTCTATAGCGTTGTATATCCTAACCTAAGGGAACCTAACATTTCGGGTGTAATATTTTACAACATTCCTGACGCGTCGGCCCCTATTTCTCGGTGGGAATATTATATACGTCTATAACGTTATATATCCTAGCCTAAGGCAACCTAACATGTCGAATGTAATATTTTACAACATTCTGGCGTGTCGTCGCCTGCTTCTCAAAGGGGACATTATATACGTCTATAACATTGTATATCCTAACCCAAAGCAACCTAACTTCTGGGATGTAATATTTTACAACATTCCTGGCATGTCGGTCCCCACGTCTCGGTGGGAACATTATATAAGTCTATAACGATATATATCCTAACCTAAAGCAACCTAACAACTCGAATGTAATATTTTAGAATATTCCTGGCATGTCGGTCCCTACATCTCGGTGTGGACATTCTATAAGTCTATAACGTTGTATATCCTAACCTAAGGGAACCTAACATTTCGGGTGTAATATTTTGCAACATTCCTGACGCGTCGGCCCCTATTTCTTGGTGGGAATATTATATACGTCTATAACGTTATATATCCTAGCCTAAGGCAACCTAACATGTCGAATGTAATATTTTACAACATTCTGGCGTGTCGTCGCCTGCTACTCGAAGGGGACATTATATACGTCTATAACGTTGTATATCCTAACCTAACGCAACCTATCATCTGGGATGTAATATTTTACAACATTCCTGACGCGTCGGTCCCTACTTCTCGGTGGGAACATTGTATACGTCTATAACGGAATATGTCCTAGCCTAAGGCAACCTAACATCTCGGATGTAATATTTTACAACATTCCTGGCGTGTCGTCGCCTGATTCTCGATGGGGACATTATATACGTCTATAACGTTGTATATCCTAATACAAAGCAACCTAACTTCTGGGATGTAATATTTTACAACATTCCTAGCATGTCGGTCCCTACGTCTCGGTGGGAACATTATATAAGTCTACAACGATATATATCCTAACCTAAAGCAACCTAACAACTCGTGTGTAATATTTTACAACATTCCTGGCATGTCGGTCGATACATCTCGGTGGGAACATTTTATACGTCTATAACGTTGTATATCCTAACCTAAGGGGACCTAACATTTTGGGTGTAATATTTTGCAACATTCCTGACGCGTCAGCCCCTATTTCTCGGTGGGAATATTATATACGTCCATAACGTTACATATCCTAGCCTAAGGCAACCTAACATGTCGAATGTAATATTTTACAATATTCTGACGTGTCGTCGCCTGCTTCTCGAAGGGGACATTATATACGTCTATAACGTTCTATATCCTAACCTAACGCAACCTAACATCTGGGATGTAATATTTTACAACATTCCTGACGCGACGGCCCCTATTTCTCGGTGTGAACATTATATACGTCTATAACGTTACATATCCTAGCCTAAAGCAACCTAACATGTCGAAAGTAATATTTTACAACATTCCTGGCGTGTCGTCGCCTACTTCGCAATGGGGACATTATAAACATCTATAACGTTGTATATCCTAACCTAAGGCAACCTACCATCTCGGATGTAATATTTTACAACATTCCTGGCGTGTCGTCGCCTGCTTCTCGATGGGGACATTATATACGTCTATAACGTTGTATATCCTAACCTAACGCAACCTAACATCTGGGATGTAATATTTTACAACATTCCTGGCATGTCGGTCCCCACGTCTCTTTGGGAACATTATATAAGTCTATAACGATATATATCCTAACCTAAAGCAAGCTAACATCTCGGATGTAATATTTTACAACATTCCTGGCATGTCGATCCCTACTTCTCGGTGGGAACATTATATACGTCTATAACGTTGTATATGCTAACCTAAGGGAACCTAACATCTCGGGTGTAATATTTTACAACATTCCTGACGCGTCGGCCCCTATTTCTTGGTGGGAATATTATATACGTCTATAACGTTATATATCCTAGCCTAAGGCAACCTAACTTGTCGAATGTAATATTTTACAACATTCTGGCGTGTCGTCGCCTGCTACTCGAAGGGGACATTATATACGTCTATAACGTTGTATATCCTAACCTAACGCAACCTATCATCTGGGATGTAATATTTTACAACATTCCTGACGCGTCGGTCCCTACTTCCCGGTGGGAACATTGTATACGTCTATAACGGAATATGTCCTAGCCTAAGGCAACCTAACGTCTCGGATGTAATATTTTACAACATTCCTGGCGTGTCGTCGCCTGATTCTCGATGGGGACATTATATACGTCTATAACGTTGTATATCCTAATACAAAGCAACCTAACTTCTGGGATGTAATATTTTACAACATTCCTAGCATGTCGGTCCCCACGTCTCGGTGGGAACATTATATAAGTCTACAACGATATATATCCTAACCTAAAGCAACCTAACAACTCGGAGGTAATATTTTAGAACATTCCTGGCATGTCGGTCCCTACATCTCGGTGGGGACATTCTATACGTCTATAACGTTGTATATCCTAACCTAAGGGAACCTAACATTTCGGGCGTGATATTTTACAACATTCCTGACGCGTCGGCCCCTATTTCTCGGTGGGAATATTATATACGTCTATAACGTTATATATCCTAGCCTAAGGCAACCTAACATGTCGCATGTAATATTGTACAACATTCCTGGCGTGTCGTCGCCTGCTTCTCGATGGGGCATTATATACGTCTATAACGTTGTACATCCTAACCTAAGGCAACCTAACATTTCGGATGTAATATTTAACAACATTCCTGGTATGTCTGTCCCCACGTCTTGGTGGGAACATTATATAAGTCTATAACGATATATATCCTAACCTAAAGCAACCTAACAACTCGGAGGTAATATTTTAGAACATTCCTGGCATGTGGGTCCCTACATCTCGGTGGGGACATTCTATACGTCTATAACGTTGTATATCCTAACCTAAGGGAACCTAACATTTCGGGCGTGATATTTTACAACATTCCTGACGCGTCGGCCCCTATTTCTCGGTGGGAATATTATATACGTCTATAACGTTGTATATCCTAGCCTAAGGCAACCCAACATGTCGAATGTAATAATTTACAACATTCTGGCGTGTCGTCGCCTGCTTCTCAAAGGGGACATTATATACGTCTATAATGTTGTATATCCTAACCTAAGGCAACCTAACATATCGGATGTAATATTTTACAACATTCCTGGCGTGTCGTCGCCTGCTTCTCGATGGGGACATTATATACGTCTATAACGTTGTATATCCTAACCCAAAGCAACCTAACTTCTGGGATGTAATATTTTACAACATTCCTGGCATGTCGGTCCCCACGTCTCGGTAGGAACATTATATAAGTCTACAACGATATATATCCTAACCTAAAGCAACCTAACAACTCGGAGGTAATATTTTACATCATTCCTGGCATGTCGGTCCATACATCTCGGTGGGAACATTCTATACGTCTATAACGTTGTATATCCCAACCTAAGGGGACCTAACATTTTGGGTGTAATATTTTGCAACATTCCTGACGCGTCGGCCCCTATTTCTCGGTGGGAATATTATATACGTCTATAACGTTATATATCCTAGCCTAAGGCAACCCAACATGTCGAATGTAATATTTTACAACATTCTGGCGTGTCGTCGCCTGCTTCTCGAAGGGGACATTATATACGTCTATAACGTTCTATATCCTAACCTAACGCAACCTAACATCTGGGATGTAATATTTTACAACATTCCTGACGCGTCGGTCCCTACGTCTCGGTGGGAACATTGTATACGTCTATAACGGAATATGTCCTAGCCTAAGGCAACCTAACGTCTCGGATGTAATATTTTACAACATTCCTGGCGTGTCGTCGCCTGATTCTCGATGGGGACATTATATACGTCTATAACGTTGTATATCCTAATACAAAGCAACCTAACTTCTGGGATGTAATATTTTACAACATTCCTGGCGTGTCGTCGCCTGCTTCTCGATGGGGACATTATATACGTCTATAACGTTGTATATCCTAACCCAAAGCAACCTAACTTCTGGGATGTAATATTTTACAACATTCCTGGTATGTCGGTCCCCACGTCTCGGTGGGAACATTATATAAGTCTATAACCATATATATCCTAACCTAAAGCTACCTAACAACTCGGATGCAATATTTTAGAACATTCCTGGCATGTCGGTCCCTACATCTCGGTGGGGACATTCTATACGTCTATAGCGTTGTATATACTAACCTAAGGGAACCTAACATCTCGGGTGTAATATTTTACAACATTCCTGACGCGTCGGCCCCTATTTCTCGGTGGGAATATTATATACGTCTATAACGTTATATATCCTAGCCTAAGGCAACCCAACATGTCGAATGTAATAATTTACAACATTCTGGCGTGTCGTCGCCTGCTTCTCGAAGGGGACATTATATACGTCTATAACGTTGTATATCCTAACCTAACGCAACCTAACATCTGGGATGTAATATTTTACAACATTCCTGGCATGTCGGTCCCCACGTCTCGGTGGGAACATTATATAAGTCTATAACGATATATATCCTGACCTAAAGCAACCTAACAACTCGTGTGTACTATTTTATAACATTCCTGGCGTGTCGTCGCCTGCTTCTCGATGGGGACATTATATACGTCTATAACGTTATATATCCTAGCCTAAGGCAACCTAACATATCGGATGTAATATTTTACAACATTCCTGACGCGTCGGCCCCTATTTCTCGGTGGGAATATTATATACGTCTATAACGTTATATATCCTAGCCTAAGGCAACCCAACTTGTCGAATGTAATAATTTACAACATTCTGGCGTGTCGTCGCCTGCTTCTCGAAGGGGACATTATATACGTCCATAACGTTGTATATCCTAACCTAACGCAACCTAACATCTGGGATGTAATATTATACAACATTCCTGGCATGTCGGTCCCCACGTCTCTTTGGGAACATTATATAAGTCTATAACGATATATATCCTAACCTAAAGCAAGCGAACATCTCGGATGTAATATTTTACAACATTCCTGGCATGGCGATCCCTACTTCTCGGTGGGAACATTATATACGTCTATAACGTTGTATATGCTAACCTATGGGAACCTAATATCTCGGGTGTAATATTTTACAACATTCCTGACGCGTCGGCCCCTATTTCTTGGTGGGAATATTATATACGTCTACAACGTTATATATCCTAGCCTAAGGCAACCTAACATGTCGAATGTAATATTTTACAACATTCTGGCGTGTCGTCGCCTGCTACTCGAAGGGGACATTATATACGTCTATAACGTTGTATATCCTAACCTAACGCAACCTATCATCTGGGATGTAATATTTTACAACATTCCTGACGCGTCGGTCCCTACTTCTCGGTGGGAACATTGTATGCGTCTATAACGGAATATGTCCTAGCCTAAGGCAACCTAACATCTCGGATGTAATATTTTACAACATTCCTGGCGTGTCGTCGCCTGATTCTCGATGGGGACATTATATACGTCTATAACGTTGTATATCCTAATACAAAGCAACCTAACTTCTGGGATGTAATATTTTACAACATTCCTAGCATGTCGGTCCCCACGTCTCGGTGGGAACATTATATAAGTCTACAACGATATATATCCTAACCTAAAGCAAGCTAACATCTCGGATGTAATATTTTACAACATTCCTGGCATGTCGATCCCTACTTCTCGGTGGGAACATTATATACGTCTATAACGTTGTATATGCTAACCTATGGGAACCTAACATCTCGGGTGTAATATTTTACAACATTCCTGACGCGTCGGCCCCTATTTCTTGGTGGGAATATTATATACGTCTACAACGTTATATATCCTAGCCTAAGGCAACCTAACATGTCGAATGTAATATTTTACAACATTCTGGCGTGTCGTCGCCTGCTACTCGAAGGGGACATTATATACGTCTATAACGTTGTATATCCTAACCTAACGCAACCTATCATCTGGGATGTAATATTTTACAACATTCCTGACGCGTCGGTCCCTACTTCTCGGTGGGAACATTGTATACGTCTATAACGGAATATGTCCTAGCCTAAGGCAACCTAACATCTCGGATGTAATATTTTACAACATTCCTGGCGTGTCGTCGCCTGATTCTCGATGGGGACATTATATACGTCTATAACGTTGTATATCCTAATACAAAGCAACCTAACTTCTGGGATGTAATATTTTACAACATTCCTAGCATGTCGGTCCCCACGTCTCGGTGGGAACATTATATAAGTCTACAACGATATATATCCTAACCTAAAGCAACCTAACAACTCGGAGGTAATATTTTAGAACATTCCTGGCATGTCGGTCCCTACATCTCGGTGGGGACATTCTATACGTCTATAACGTTGTATATCCTAACCTAAGGGAACCTAACATTTCGGGCGTGATATTTTACAACATTCCTGACGCGTCGGCCCCTATTTCTCGGTGGGAATATTATATACGTCTATAACGTTATATATCCTAGCCTAGGGCAACCTAACATGTCGCATGTAATATTGTACAACATTCCTGGCGTGTCGTCGCCTGCTTCTCGATGGGGCATTATATACGTCCATAACGTTGTACATCCTAACCTAAGGCAACCTAACATTTCGGATGTAATATTTAACAACATTCCTGGTATGTCGGTCCCCACGTCTTGGTGGGAACATTATATAAGTCTATAACGATATATATCCTAACCTAAAGCAATCTAACAACTCGGAGGTAATATTTTAGAACATTCCTGGCATGTGGGTCCCTACATCTCGGTGGGGTCATTCTATACGTCTATAACGTTGTATATCCTAACCTAAGGGAACCTAACATTTCGGGCGTGATATTTTACAACATTCCTGACGCGTCGGCCCCTATTTCTCGGTGGGAATATTATATACGTCTATAACGTTGTATATCCTAGCCTAAGGCAACGCAAAATGTCGAATGTAATAATTTACAACATTCTGGCGTGTCGTCGCCTGCTTCTCAAAGGGGACATTATATACGTCTATAATGTTGTATATCCTAACCTAAGGCAACCTAACATATCGGATGTAATATTTTACAACATTCCTGATGTGTCGTCGCCTGCTTCTCGATGGGGACATTATATACGTCTATAACGTTGTATATCCTAACCTAACGCAACCTAACATCTGGGATGTAATATTTTACAACATTCCTGGCATGTCGGTCCCCACGTCTCGGTGGGAACATTATATAAGTCTATAACGATATATATCCTAACCTAAAGCAACCTAACAACTCGGAGGTAATATTTTAGAACATTCCTGGCATGTCGGTCCCTACATCTCGGTGGGGACATTCTATACGTCTATAACGTTGTATATCCTAACCTAAGGGAACCTAACATTTCGGGCGTGATATTTTACAACATTCCTGACGCGTCGGCCCCTATTTCTCGGTGTGAATATTATATACGTCTATAACGTTACATATCCTAGCCTAAGGCAACCTAACATGTCGAAACTAATATTTTACAACATTCCTGGCGTGTCGTCGCCTACTTCGCGATGGGGACATTATAAACATCTATAACGTTGTATATCCTAACCCAACGCAACCTAACATCTGGGATGTAATATTTTACAACACTCATGACGCGTCGGCCCCTATTTCTCTGTGGGAACATTATATACGTCTATCACGTTATACATCCTAGCCTAAGGCAACCTAACATATCGGATGTAATATTTTACAACATTCCTGACGCGTCGGCCCCTATTTCTCGGTGGGAATATTATATACGTCTATAACGTTATATATCCTAACGTAAGGCAACATAACATCTCGGATGTAATATTTTACAACATTCCTGGCGTGTCGTCGCCTGCTTCTCGATGGGCACATTATATACGTCTAAATCGTTGTATATCCTAACCCAAAGCAACTTCACTTCTGGGATGTAATATTTTGCAACATTCCTGGCATGTCGGTCCCCACGTCTCGGTGGGAACATTATATAAGTCTATAACGATATATATCCTAACCTAAAGCAACCTAACATCTCGGATGTCATATTTTACAACATTCCTGGCATGTCGGTCCCTACATCTCAGTGGGAACATTCTATACGTCTATAACGTCGTATATCCTAACCTCAGAGAACCTAACATTTCGGGTGTAATATTTTACAACATTCCTGACGCGTCGGCCCCTATTTCGCGGTGAGTTTGTTATATACTTCTATAACGTTATATATCCTAACGTAAGGCAACATAACATTTCGGGTGTAATATTTTGCAACATTCCTGACGCGTCGGCCCCTATTTCTCGGTGGGAATATTATATACGTCTATAACGTTATATATCCTAGCCTAAGGCAACCTAACATATCGGATGTAATATTTTACAACATTCCTGACGCGTCGGCTCCTATTTCTCGGTGGGAATACTATATACGTCTATAACGTTATATATCCTAGCCTAAGGCAACCCAACATGTCGAATGTAATATTTTACAACATTCTGGCGTGTCGTCGCCTGCTTCTCGAAGGGGACATTATATACGTCTATAACGTTGTATATCCTAACCCAAAGCAACCTAACTTCTGGGATGTAATATTTTACAACATTCCTGGTATGTCGGTCCCCACGTCTCGGTGGGAACATTATATAAGTCTATAACCATATATATCCTAACCTAAAGCTACCTAACAACTCGGATGCAATATTTTAGAACATTCCTGGCATGTCGGTCCCTACATCTCGGTGGGGACATTCTATACGTCTATAGCGTTGTATATACTAACCTAAGGGAACCTAACATCTCGGGTGTAATATTTTACAACATTCCTGACGCGTCGGCCCCTATTTCTCGGTGGGAATATTATATACGTCTATAACGTTATATATCCTAGCCTAAGGCAACCCAACATGTCGAATGTAATAATTTACAACATTCTGGCGTGTCGTCGCCTGCTTCTCGAAGGGGACATTATATACGTCTATAACGTTGTATATCCTAACCTAACGCAACCTAACATCTGGGATGTAATATTTTACAACATTCCTGGCATGTCGGTCCCCACGTCTCGGTGGGAACATTATATAAGTCTATAACGATATATATCCTGACCTAAAGCAACCTAACAACTCGTGTGTACTATTTTATAACATTCCTGGCGTGTCGTCGCCTGCTTCTCGATGGGGACATTATATACGTCTATAACGTTATATATCCTAGCCTAAGGCAACCTAACATATCGGATGTAATATTTTACAACATTCCTGACGCGTCGGCCCCTATTTCTCGGTGGGAATATTATATACGTCTATAACGTTATATATCCTAGCCTAAGGCAACCCAACTTGTCGAATGTAATAATTTACAACATTCTGGCGTGTCGTCGCCTGCTTCTCGAAGGGGACATTATATACGTCCATAACGTTGTATATCCTAACCTAACGCAACCTAACATCTGGGATGTAATATTATACAACATTCCTGGCATGTCGGTCCCCACGTCTCTTTGGGAACATTATATAAGTCTATAACGATATATATCCTAACCTAAAGCAAGCGAACATCTCGGATGTAATATTTTACAACATTCCTGGCATGGCGATCCCTACTTCTCGGTGGGAACATTATATACGTCTATAACGTTGTATATGCTAACCTATGGGAACCTAATATCTCGGGTGTAATATTTTACAACATTCCTGACGCGTCGGCCCCTATTTCTTGGTGGGAATATTATATACGTCTACAACGTTATATATCCTAGCCTAAGGCAACCTAACATGTCGAATGTAATATTTTACAACATTCTGGCGTGTCGTCGCCTGCTACTCGAAGGGGACATTATATACGTCTATAACGTTGTATATCCTAACCTAACGCAACCTATCATCTGGGATGTAATATTTTACAACATTCCTGACGCGTCGGTCCCTACTTCTCGGTGGGAACATTGTATGCGTCTATAACGGAATATGTCCTAGCCTAAGGCAACCTAACATCTCGGATGTAATATTTTACAACATTCCTGGCGTGTCGTCGCCTGATTCTCGATGGGGACATTATATACGTCTATAACGTTGTATATCCTAATACAAAGCAACCTAACTTCTGGGATGTAATATTTTACAACATTCCTAGCATGTCGGTCCCCACGTCTCGGTGGGAACATTATATAAGTCTACAACGATATATATCCTAACCTAAAGCAAGCTAACATCTCGGATGTAATATTTTACAACATTCCTGGCATGTCGATCCCTACTTCTCGGTGGGAACATTATATACGTCTATAACGTTGTATATGCTAACCTATGGGAACCTAACATCTCGGGTGTAATATTTTACAACATTCCTGACGCGTCGGCCCCTATTTCTTGGTGGGAATATTATATACGTCTACAACGTTATATATCCTAGCCTAAGGCAACCTAACATGTCGAATGTAATATTTTACAACATTCTGGCGTGTCGTCGCCTGCTACTCGAAGGGGACATTATATACGTCTATAACGTTGTATATCCTAACCTAACGCAACCTATCATCTGGGATGTAATATTTTACAACATTCCTGACGCGTCGGTCCCTACTTCTCGGTGGGAACATTGTATACGTCTATAACGGAATATGTCCTAGCCTAAGGCAACCTAACATCTCGGATGTAATATTTTACAACATTCCTGGCGTGTCGTCGCCTGATTCTCGATGGGGACATTATATACGTCTATAACGTTGTATATCCTAATACAAAGCAACCTAACTTCTGGGATGTAATATTTTACAACATTCCTAGCATGTCGGTCCCCACGTCTCGGTGGGAACATTATATAAGTCTACAACGATATATATCCTAACCTAAAGCAACCTAACAACTCGGAGGTAATATTTTAGAACATTCCTGGCATGTCGGTCCCTACATCTCGGTGGGGACATTCTATACGTCTATAACGTTGTATATCCTAACCTAAGGGAACCTAACATTTCGGGCGTGATATTTTACAACATTCCTGACGCGTCGGCCCCTATTTCTCGGTGGGAATATTATATACGTCTATAACGTTATATATCCTAGCCTAGGGCAACCTAACATGTCGCATGTAATATTGTACAACATTCCTGGCGTGTCGTCGCCTGCTTCTCGATGGGGCATTATATACGTCCATAACGTTGTACATCCTAACCTAAGGCAACCTAACATTTCGGATGTAATATTTAACAACATTCCTGGTATGTCGGTCCCCACGTCTTGGTGGGAACATTATATAAGTCTATAACGATATATATCCTAACCTAAAGCAATCTAACAACTCGGAGGTAATATTTTAGAACATTCCTGGCATGTGGGTCCCTACATCTCGGTGGGGTCATTCTATACGTCTATAACGTTGTATATCCTAACCTAAGGGAACCTAACATTTCGGGCGTGATATTTTACAACATTCCTGACGCGTCGGCCCCTATTTCTCGGTGGGAATATTATATACGTCTATAACGTTGTATATCCTAGCCTAAGGCAACGCAAAATGTCGAATGTAATAATTTACAACATTCTGGCGTGTCGTCGCCTGCTTCTCAAAGGGGACATTATATACGTCTATAATGTTGTATATCCTAACCTAAGGCAACCTAACATATCGGATGTAATATTTTACAACATTCCTGATGTGTCGTCGCCTGCTTCTCGATGGGGACATTATATACGTCTATAACGTTGTATATCCTAACCTAACGCAACCTAACATCTGGGATGTAATATTTTACAACATTCCTGGCATGTCGGTCCCCACGTCTCGGTGGGAACATTATATAAGTCTATAACGATATATATCCTAACCTAAAGCAACCTAACAACTCGGAGGTAATATTTTAGAACATTCCTGGCATGTCGGTCCCTACATCTCGGTGGGGACATTCTATACGTCTATAACGTTGTATATCCTAACCTAAGGGAACCTAACATTTCGGGCGTGATATTTTACAACATTCCTGACGCGTCGGCCCCTATTTCTCGGTGTGAATATTATATACGTCTATAACGTTACATATCCTAGCCTAAGGCAACCTAACATGTCGAAACTAATATTTTACAACATTCCTGGCGTGTCGTCGCCTACTTCGCGATGGGGACATTATAAACATCTATAACGTTGTATATCCTAACCCAACGCAACCTAACATCTGGGATGTAATATTTTACAACACTCATGACGCGTCGGCCCCTATTTCTCTGTGGGAACATTATATACGTCTATCACGTTATACATCCTAGCCTAAGGCAACCTAACATATCGGATGTAATATTTTACAACATTCCTGACGCGTCGGCCCCTATTTCTCGGTGGGAATATTATATACGTCTATAACGTTATATATCCTAACGTAAGGCAACATAACATCTCGGATGTAATATTTTACAACATTCCTGGCGTGTCGTCGCCTGCTTCTCGATGGGCACATTATATACGTCTAAATCGTTGTATATCCTAACCCAAAGCAACTTCACTTCTGGGATGTAATATTTTGCAACATTCCTGGCATGTCGGTCCCCACGTCTCGGTGGGAACATTATATAAGTCTATAACGATATATATCCTAACCTAAAGCAACCTAACATCTCGGATGTCATATTTTACAACATTCCTGGCATGTCGGTCCCTACATCTCAGTGGGAACATTCTATACGTCTATAACGTCGTATATCCTAACCTCAGAGAACCTAACATTTCGGGTGTAATATTTTACAACATTCCTGACGCGTCGGCCCCTATTTCGCGGTGAGTTTGTTATATACTTCTATAACGTTATATATCCTAACGTAAGGCAACATAACATTTCGGGTGTAATATTTTGCAACATTCCTGACGCGTCGGCCCCTATTTCTCGGTGGGAATATTATATACGTCTATAACGTTATATATCCTAGCCTAAGGCAACCTAACATATCGGATGTAATATTTTACAACATTCCTGACGCGTCGGCTCCTATTTCTCGGTGGGAATACTATATACGTCTATAACGTTATATATCCTAGCCTAAGGCAACCCAACATGTCGAATGTAATATTTTACAACATTCTGGCGTGTCGTCGCCTGCTTCTCGAAGGGGACATTATATACGTCTATAACGTTGTATATCCTAACCCAAAGCAACCTAACTTCTGGGATGTAATATTTTACAACATTCCTGGCATGTCGGTTCCCACGTCTCGGTGGGAACATTGTATAAGTCTATAACGATATATATCCTAACCTAAAGCAACCTAACAACTCGGATGTAATATTTTAGAACATTCCTGGCATGTCGGTCCCTACATCTCGGTGTGGACATTCTATACATCTATAACGTTGTACATCCTAACCTAAGGCAACCTAACATATCGGATGTAATATTTTACAACATTACTGACGCTTCGGCGCCTATTTCTCGGTGGGAATATTATATACGTCTATAACGTTATATATCCTAGCCTAAGGCAACATAACATCTCGGATGTAATATTTTACAACATTCCTGGCGTGTCGTCTCCTGCTTCTCGATGGGGACATTATATACGTCTATAACGTTGTATATCCTATCCTAACGCAACCTAACATCTGGGATGTAATATTTTACAACATTCCTGACGGGTCGGCCCCTATTTCTCGGTGGGAATATTATATACGTCTACAGCGTTATATATCCTAGCCTAAGGCAACCTAACATGTCGCATGTAATATTGTACAACATTCCTGGTGTGACGTCACCTACTTCTGGATGGGGACATTATATACATCTATAACGTTGTACATCCCAACCTAAGGCAACCTAACATATCTGATGTAATATTTTACAACATTCCTGACGCGTCGGCCCCTATTGCTCGGTGGGAATATTATATACGTCTATAACGTTATATATCCTAGCCTAAGGCAACCTAACATGTCGAAATGTAATATTTTATAACATTCTGGCGTGTCGTCGCCTGCTTCTCAAAGGGGATATTATATACGTCTATAACGTTGTATATCCTAACCTAAGGCAACCTAACATATCGGATGTAATATTTTACAACATTCCTGGCGTGTCGTCGCCTGCTTCTCGATGGGGACATTATATACGTCTATAACGTTGTATATCCTAACCCAAAGCAACCTAACTTCTGGGATGTAATATTTTACAACATTCCTGGCATGTCGGTCCCCACGTCTCGGTAGGAACATTATATAAGTCTATAACGATATTTATCCTAACCTAAAGCAACCTAACAACTCGTGTGTAATATTTTACAACATTCCTGGCATGTCGGTCCATACATCTCGGTGGGAACATTCTATACGTCTATAACGTTGGATATCCTAACCCAAGGGGACCTAACATTTGGGGTGCACTATTTTGCAACATTCCTGACGCGTCGGCTCCTATTTCTCGGTGGGAATATTATATACGTCTATAACATTATATATCCTAGCCTAAGGCAACCTAACATATCGGATGTAATATTTTACAACATTCCTGACGCGTCGGCCCCTATTTCTCGGTGGGAATATTATATACGTCTATAACGTTATATATCCTAGCCTAAGGCAACCCAACATGTCGAATGTAATATTTTACAACATTCTGGCGTGTCGTCGCCTGCTTCTCGAAGGGGACATTATATACGTCTATAACGTTGTATATCCTAACCTAACGCAACCTAACATCTGGGATGTAATATTTTACAACATTCCTGACGCGTCGGCCCCTATTTCTCGGTGGGAATATTATATACGTCTACAACGTTATATATCCTAGCCTAAGGCGACCTAACATGTCGAATGTAATATTTTACATCATTCCTGTCGTGTCGGCCCGTAGTTCTCGGTGGTAACATTATATACGTCTATAAGGTTAGATATCCTAGCCTAAGGCAACCTAACATGTCGCATGTAATATTGTACAACATTCCTGGTGTGTCGTCACCTACTTCTGGATGGGGACATTATATACATCTATAACGTTGTACATCCCAACCTAAGGCAACCTAACATATCGGATGTAATATTGTACAACATTCCTGGTGTGTCGTCACCTACTTCTGGATGGGGACATTATATACGTTTATAACGTTATATATCCTAGCCTAAGGCAACCTAACATCTCGGATGTAATATTTTACAACATTCCTGGCCTGTCGTCGCCTGCTTCTCGATGGGTACATTATATACGTCTATAACGTTGTATATCCTAACCCAAAGCAACCTAACTTCTGGGATGTAATATTTTACAACATTCCTGGCATGTCGGCCCCACGTCTCGGTGGGAACATTATATAAGTCTATAACGATATATATCCTAACCTAAAGCAACCTAATAACTCGGATGTAATATTTTAGAACATTCCTGGCATGTCGGTCCCTACATCTCGGTGTGGACATTCTATACGTCTATAACATTGTATATCCTAACCTAAGGGAACCTAACATTTCGGGTGTAATATTTTGCGTCATTCCTGACGCGTCGGCCCCTATTTCTCGGTGGGAATATTATATACGTCTATAACGTTATATATCCTAGCCTAAGGCAACCTAACATGTCGAATGTAATATTTTACAACATTCTGGCGTGTCGTCGCCTGCTTCTCAAAGGGGACATTATATACGTCTATAACATTGTATATCCTAACCCAAAGCAACCTAACTTCTGGGATGTAATATTTTACAACATTCCTGGCATGTCGGTCCCCACGTCTCGGTGGGAACATTATATAAGTCTATAACGATATATATCCTGACCTAAAGCAACCTAACAACTCGAATGTAATATTTTAGAATATTCCTGGCATGTCGATCCCTACATCTCGGTGGGAACATTCTATACGTCTATAACGTCGTATATCCTAACCTAAGGGAACCTAACATTTCGGGTGTAATATTTTACAACATTCCTGACGCGTCGGCCCCTATTTCTCGGTGGGAATATTATATACTTCTATAACGTTATATATCCTAACGTAAGGCAACATAACATCACGGATGTAATATTTTACAACATTCCTGACGCGTCGACCCCTATTTCTCAGTGGGAATATTATATACGTCTATAACGTTATACATCCTAGCCTAAGGCAACTTAACATGTCGAATGTAATATTTTACAACATTCTGGCGTGTCGTCGCCTGCTTCTCGATGGGGACATTAGATACGTCTATAACTTTGTATATCCTAGCCTAAGGGAACCTAACATCTCGGACGTAATATTTTACAACATTCTGGCGTGTCGTCGCCTTCTTCTTGATGGGGACATTATATACGTCTATAACGTTGTATATCCTAACCGAAAGCAACCAAACTTCTGGGATGTAATATTTTACAACATTCCTGGCATGTCGGTCCCCACGTCTCGGTGGGAACATTATATAAGTCTATAACGATATATATCCTAACCTAAAGCAACCAAACAACTCGAATGTAATATTTTACAACATTCCTGGCATGTCGGTCCATACATCTCGGTGGGAACATTCTATACGTCTATAACGTTGGATATCCTAACCCAAGGGGACCTAACATTTGGGGTGCACTATTTTGCAACATTCCTGACGCGTCGGCTCCTATTTCTCGGTGGGAATATTATATACGTCTATAACATTATATATCCTAGCCTAAGGCAACCTAACATATCGGATGTAATATTTTACAACATTCCTGACGCGTCGGCCCCTATTTCTCGGTGGGAATATTATATACGTCTATAACGTTATATATCCTAGCCTAAGGCAACCCAACATGTCGAATGTAATATTTTACAACATTCTGGCGTGTCGTCGCCTGCTTCTCGAAGGGGACATTATATACGTCTATAACGTTGTATATCCTAACCTAACGCAACCTAACATCTGGGATGTAATATTTTACAACATTCCTGACGCGTCGGCCCCTATTTCTCGGTGGGAATATTATATACGTCTACAACGTTATATATCCTAGCCTAAGGCGACCTAACATGTCGAATGTAATATTTTACATCATTCCTGTCGTGTCGGCCCGTAGTTCTCGGTGGTAACATTATATACGTCTATAAGGTTAGATATCCTAGCCTAAGGCAACCTAACATGTCGCATGTAATATTGTACAACATTCCTGGTGTGTCGTCACCTACTTCTGGATGGGGACATTATATACATCTATAACGTTGTACATCCCAACCTAAGGCAACCTAACATATCGGATGTAATATTGTACAACATTCCTGGTGTGTCGTCACCTACTTCTGGATGGGGACATTATATACGTTTATAACGTTATATATCCTAGCCTAAGGCAACCTAACATCTCGGATGTAATATTTTACAACATTCCTGGCCTGTCGTCGCCTGCTTCTCGATGGGTACATTATATACGTCTATAACGTTGTATATCCTAACCCAAAGCAACCTAACTTCTGGGATGTAATATTTTACAACATTCCTGGCATGTCGGCCCCACGTCTCGGTGGGAACATTATATAAGTCTATAACGATATATATCCTAACCTAAAGCAACCTAATAACTCGGATGTAATATTTTAGAACATTCCTGGCATGTCGGTCCCTACATCTCGGTGTGGACATTCTATACGTCTATAACATTGTATATCCTAACCTAAGGGAACCTAACATTTCGGGTGTAATATTTTGCGTCATTCCTGACGCGTCGGCCCCTATTTCTCGGTGGGAATATTATATACGTCTATAACGTTATATATCCTAGCCTAAGGCAACCTAACATGTCGAATGTAATATTTTACAACATTCTGGCGTGTCGTCGCCTGCTTCTCAAAGGGGACATTATATACGTCTATAACATTGTATATCCTAACCCAAAGCAACCTAACTTCTGGGATGTAATATTTTACAACATTCCTGGCATGTCGGTCCCCACGTCTCGGTGGGAACATTATATAAGTCTATAACGATATATATCCTGACCTAAAGCAACCTAACAACTCGAATGTAATATTTTAGAATATTCCTGGCATGTCGATCCCTACATCTCGGTGGGAACATTCTATACGTCTATAACGTCGTATATCCTAACCTAAGGGAACCTAACATTTCGGGTGTAATATTTTACAACATTCCTGACGCGTCGGCCCCTATTTCTCGGTGGGAATATTATATACTTCTATAACGTTATATATCCTAACGTAAGGCAACATAACATCACGGATGTAATATTTTACAACATTCCTGACGCGTCGACCCCTATTTCTCAGTGGGAATATTATATACGTCTATAACGTTATACATCCTAGCCTAAGGCAACTTAACATGTCGAATGTAATATTTTACAACATTCTGGCGTGTCGTCGCCTGCTTCTCGATGGGGACATTAGATACGTCTATAACTTTGTATATCCTAGCCTAAGGAAACCTAACATCTCGGACGTAATATTTTACAACATTCTGGCGTGTCGTCGCCTTCTTCTTGATGGGGACATTATATACGTCTATAACGTTGTATATCCTAACCGAAAGCAACCAAACTTCTGGGATATAATATTTTACAACATTCCTGGCATGTCGGTCCCCACGTCTCGGTGGGAACATTATATAAGTCTATAACGATATATATCCTAACCTAAAGCAACCAAACAACTCGAATGTAATATTTTAGAACATTCCTGGCATGTCGGTCCCTACATCTCGTTGGGAACATTCTATACGTCTATAACGTGGTATATCCTAACCTAAGGGAACCTAACATTTCGGGTGTAATATTTTACAACATTCCTGATGCGTCGGCCCCTATTTCTCGGTGGGAATATTATATACGTCTATAACGTTGTATATCCTAACCTAAGGGAACCTAACATTTCGGGTGTAATATTTTCCAACATTCCTGACGCGTCGGCCCCTATTTCTCGGAGGGAATATTATATACGTCTATATCGTGACATATCCTAGCCTAAGGCAACCTAACATGTCGAATGTAATATTTTACAACATTCTGGCGTGTCGTCGCCTGCTTCTCAAAGGGGACATTATATACGTCTATAACGTTGTATATCCTAACCTAACGCAACCTAACATCTGGGATGTAATATTTTACAACATTCCTGACGCGTCGGCCCCTATTTCTCGGTGGGAATATTATATACGTCTACAACGTTATATATCCTAGCCTAAGGCGACCTAACATGTCGAATGTTATATTTTACATCATTCCTGTCGTGTCGGCCCGTAGTTCTCGGTGGTAACATTATATACGTCTATAAGGTTAGATATCCTAGCCTAAGGCAACCTAACATGTCGCATGTAATATTGAACAACATTCCTGGTGTGTCGTCACCTACTTCTGGATGGGGACATTATATACATCTATAACGTTGTACATCCTAACCTAAGGCAACCTAACATATCGGATGTAATATTTTACAACATTGCTGACGCGTCGGCCCCTATTTCTCGGTGGGAATATTATATACGTCTATAACGTTATATATCCTAGCCTAAGGCAACCTTACATCTCGGATGTAATATTTTACAACATTCCTGGCGTGTCGTCGCCTGCTTCTCGATGGGGACATTATATACGTCTATAACGTTGTATATCCTAACCCAAAGCAACCTAACTTCTGGGATGTAATATTTTGCAACATTCCTGGCATGTCGGTCCCCACGTCTCGGTGGGAACATTATATAAGTCTATAACAATATATATGCTAACCTAAAGCAACCTAACAACTCGGATGTAATATTTTAGAACATTCCTGGCATGTCGGTCCCTACATCTCGGTGTGGACATTCTATACGTCTATAACGTTGTATATCCTAACCTAAGGGAACCTAACATTTCGGGTGTAATATTTTGCAACATTCCTGACGCTTCGGCCCCTATTTCTCGGTGGGAATATTATATACGTCTATAACGTTACATATCCTAGCCTAAGGCAACCTAACATGTCGAATGTAATATTTTACAATATTCTGGCGTGTCGTCGCCTGCTTCTCAAAGGGGACATTATATACGTCTATAACGTTGTATATCCTAACCCAAAGCAACATAACTTCTGGGATGTAATATTTTACAACATTCCTGGCATGTCGGTCCCCACGTCTCGGTGGGAACATTATATAAGTCTATAACGATATATATCCTAACCCAAAGCAACCTAACTTCTGGGATGTAATATTTTACAACATTCCTGGCATGTCGGTCCCCACGTCTCGGTGGGAACATTATATAAGTCTATAACGATATATATCCTAACCTAAAGCAACCTAACGACACGGATGTAATATTTTAGAACATTCCTGGCATGTCGGTCCCTACATCTCGGTGTGGACATTCTATACGTCTATAACGTTGTATATCCTAACCTAAGGGAACCTAACATATCGGGTGTAATATTTTGCAACATTCCTGACGCGTCGGCCCCTATTTCTCGGTGGGAATATTATATACTTCTATAACGTTATACATCCTAACGTAAGGCAACATAACATCACGGATGTAATATTTTACAACATTCCTGACGCGTCGGCCCCCATTTCTCAGTGGGAATATTATATACGTCTATAACGTTATACATCCTAGCCTAAGGCAACTTAACATGTCGAATGTAATATTTTACAACATTCTGGCGTGTCGTCGCCTGCTTCTCGATGGGGACATTAGATACGTCTATAACTTTGTATATCCTAACCTAAGGGAACCTAACATCTCGGACGTAATATTTTACAACATTCTGGCGTGTCGTCGCCTTCTTCTTGATGGGGACATTATATACGTCTATAACGTTGTATATCCTAACCGAAAGCAACCAAACTTCTGGGATGTAATATTTTACAACATTCCTGGCATGTCGGTCCCCACGTCTCGGTGGGAACATTATATAAGTCTATAACGATATATATCCTAACCTAAGGCAACCTAACATGTCGAATGTAATATTTTATAACATTCTGGCGTGTCGTCGCCTGCTTCTCAAAGGGGACATTATATACGTCTATAACGTTGTATATCCTAACCTAAGGCAACCTAACATATCGGATGTAATATTTTACAACATTCGTGGCGTGTCGTCGCTTGCTTCTCGATGGGGACATTATATACGTCTATAACGTTGTATATCCTAACCCAAAGCAACCTAACATCTGGGATGTAATATTTTACAACATTCCTGGCATGTCGGTCCCCACGTCTCGGTGGGAACATTATATAAGTCTATAACGATATATATCCTGTCCTAAAGCAACCTAACAACTCGGATGTAATATTTTAGAACATTCCTGGCATGTCGGTCCCTACATCTCGGTGGGGACATTCTATACGTCTATAACGTTGTATATCCTAACCTAAGGGATCCTAACATTTCGGATGTAATATTTTACAACATTCCTGGCATGTCGGTCCCTACTTCTCGGTGGGAACATTCTATACGTCTATAACGTTGTATATCCTAACCTAAGGGAACCTAACATTTCGGGTGTGATATTTTACAACATTCCTGACGCGACGGCCCCTATTTCTCGGTGGGAAAATTATATACATCTATAACGTTATATATCCTAACGTAAGGCAACATAACATCTCGGATGTAATATTTTACAATATTCCTGGCGTGTCGTCGCCTGCTTCTCGATGGGGACATTATATACGTCTATAACGTTGTATATCCTAACCCAATGCAACCTAACTTCTGGGATGTAATATTTTGCAACATTCCTGGCATGTCGGTCCCCACGTCTCGGTGGGAACATTATATAAGTCTATAACGATATATATCCTAACCTAAAGCAAGCTAACATCTCGGATGTAATATTTTACAACATTCCTGGCATGTCGGTCCCTACTTCTCGGTGGGAACATTATATACGTCTATAACGTTGTATATGCTAACCTCAGGGAACCTAACATCTCGGATGTAATATCTGACAACATTCCTGGCGTGTGGGCCCGTACTTCTCGCTGGGAATATCATATACGTCTATAACGTTACATATCCTAGCGTAAGGCAATCCTAACAGGTCGAATGTAATATTTTACAACATTCCTAGTGCGTCGGCCCCTACTTCTCGGTTGGAACATTATATAAGTCAATAACGTTATATATCCTAGCCTAAGGCAACCTAACATGTCGAATGTAATATTTTACAACATTCCTGGCTCGTCCGCTCTTACTTCTCGGTGGGAACATTATATACGTCTATAACGTTATATATCCTAACCTAAGGCAACCTAACATCTCGGATGTAATATTTGATAACATTCCTGGCGTGTTAACCCGCACTTCTCGGTGGGAACATCATATACGTTTATAGCGATATATATCCTAGCCTAAGGCGACCTAACATGTCGAATGTAATATTTTACATCATTCCTGACGTGTCGGCCCATAGTTCACGGTGGTAACATTATATACGCTTACAACGTTATATATGCTAGCCTAAGGCAACCTGACAGCTCGGATGTAATATTTGACAACATTTCTGGCGTGTGAGCGCGTACTTCTCGGTGGGAACATCATATACGTCTGTAACGTTATATATCCTGTCGTAAGGCAACATAACATCTCGGATGTACTATTTTACAACATTCCTGGTGGGTCGTCGCCTACTTCTCGATGGGGACATTATATACATCTATAACGTTGTATATCCTAACCTAAGGCAACCTAACATCTCGGATGTAATATTTTACAACATTCCTGGCATGTCGGTCCCTACTTCTCGGTGGGAACATTGTATACGTCTATAACGATATATATTCTAGCCTAAGGCAACCTAACATGTCGAATGTAATATTTTACAACATTCCTGTCGTGTCGTCGCCTGCTTCTCGATGGGGACATTATATACGTCTATAACGTTGTATATTCTAACCTAACGCAACCTAACATCTGGGATGTAATATTTTACAACATTCCTGGCGTGTCGTCTCCTACTTCTGGATAGGGACATTATATACATCTATAACGTCATATATCCTAACCTAAGGGAACCTAACATCTGGGGTGTAATATTTTAGAACATTCCTGACTCGTCAGTCCCTACTTCTCGGTGGGAACATTGTATACGTCTATAACGATATATATCGTAGCCTAAGGCAACCTAACATGTCGAATGTAATATTTTACAACATTCCTGTCGTGTCGTCGCCTGCTTCTCGATGGGGACATTATATACGTCAATAACGTGGTATATTCTAACCTAACGCAACCTAACATCTGGGATGTAATATTTTACAACATTCCTGGCGTGTCGTCGCCTACTTCTGGATGTGGACATTATATACATCTATAACGTCATATATCCTAACCTAAAGGAACCTAACATATCGGATGTAATATTTTGATACTTTCCTGGCATGTCGGTCCCTACGTCTCGGTGGGATCATTATATACGTCTATAACGATATATATCCTAACCTAAGGCAACCTAACATCTCGGATGTAATATTTTACAACATTCCTGGCATGTCGGTCACTACATCTCGGTGGGAACATTATATACGTCTGTAACGATATATACCCTAACCTAAGGCAACCTAACATCTCGGATGTAATATTTTACAACATTCCTGGCATGTCGGTCCCTACTTGTCGGTGGGAACATTCTATACGTCTATAACGTTGTATATCCTAACCTAAGGGAACCTAACATCTCGGGTGTAATATTTTACAACATTGCTGACGCGTCGGCCCCTACTTCTCGGTGGGAACATTCTATACGTCTATAACGATATATATCCTAACCTAAGGCAACCTAACATCTCGGATGTAATATTTTACAACATTCCTGGCGCTTCGGCTGCTACTTTTCGGTGGGAACATTATATACGTCTATAACGTTACATATCCTAACGTATGGCAACATAACATCTCGGATGTTATATATTACAACATTCCTGCCGTGTCGTCGCCTGCTTCTCGATGGGGACTTTATGTACGTCTATAACGTTGTATATCCTAACCTAAGGGAACCTTACATCTCGGATGTAATATTTTACAACATTCCTGGCATGTCGGTCCCTACTTCTCGGTGGGAACATTGTATACTTCTATAGCGATATATATTCTAGCCTAAGGCTACCTAACATGTCGAATGTAATATTTTACAACGTTCCTGTCGTGTCGTCGCCTGCTTCTCGATGGGGACATTATATACGTCTATAACGTTGTATATTCTAACCTAACGCAACCTAACATCTGGGATGTTATATTTTACAACATTCCTGGCGTGTCGTCGCCTACTTCTGGATGGGGACATTATATACATCTATAACGTCATATATCCTAACCTAAGGGAACCTAACATCTCGGGTGTAATATTTTACAACATTCCTGGCGTGTCGTCGCCTACTTCTCGATGGGAACATTATATACGTCTATAAGGTTATATATCCGAGCCTAAGGCAACCTAACTTGTAGAATGTAATATTTTACAACATTCCTGGCGTGTCGTCGCCTACTTCTCTATGGGAACATTATATACATCTATAACGTTGTATATCCTAACCTAAGGCAACCTAACATCTCGGATGTAATATTTTACAACATTCCTGTCGTGTCGTCGCCTGCTTCTCGATGGGGACATTATATACGTCAATAACGTGATATATTCTAACCGAAAGCAACCAAACTTCTGGGATGTAATATTTTACAACATTCCTGGCATGTCGGTCCCCACGTCTCGGTGGGAACATTATATAAGTCTATAACGATATATATCCTAACCTAAAGCTACCTAACAACTCGAATGTAATATTTTAGAACATTCCTGGCATGTCGGTCCCTACATCTCGTTGGGGACATTCTATACGTCTATAACGTTGTATATCCTAACCTAAGGGAACCTAACATTTCGGGTGTGATATTTTACAACATTCCTGACGCGACGGCCCCTATTTCTCGGTGGGAAAATTATATACGTCTATAACGTTATATATCCTAACGTAAGGCAACATAACATCTCGGATGTAATATTTTACAATATTCCTGGCGTGTTGTCGCCTGCTTCTCGATGGGGACATTATATACGTCTATAACGTTGTATATCCTAACCCAATGCAACCTAACTTCTGGGATGTAATATTTTGCAACATTCCTGGCATGTCGGTCCCCACGTCTCGGTGGGAACATTATATAAGTCTATAACGATATATATCCTAACCTAAAGCAAGCTAACATCTCGGATGTAATATTTTACAACATTCCTGGCATGTCGGCCCCTACTTCTCGGTGGGAACATTATATACGTCTATAACGTTGTATATGCTAACCTCAGGGAACCTAACATCTCGGATGTAATATCTGACAACATTCCTGGCGTGTGGGCCCGTACTTCTCGCTGGGAATATCATATACGTCTATAACGTTACATATCCTAGCGTAAGGCAATCCTAACAGGTCGAATGTAATATTTTACAACATTCCTAGCGCGTCGGCCCCTACTTCTCGGTTGGAACATTATATAAGTCAATAACGTTATATATCCTAGCCTAAGGCAACCTAACATGTCGAATGTAATATTTTACAACATTCCTGGCTCGTCCGCTCTTACTTCTCGGTGGGAACATTATATACGTCTATAACGTTATATATCCTAACCTAAGGCAACCTAACATCTCGGATGTATTATTTTACTACATTCCTCGCACGTCGGCCCCTACTTCTCGGTGGGAACATTATATACGTCTATAACGCTATATATCCTAACCTAAGGCAAACTAACATCTCTACCGTACAATTTTACAACATTCCTGGCATGCAAGTACCTATATCTCTGTGGTAATATTATATACGTCTATAACGTTATATATGCTAGCGTATGGCAACCTAACATCTCGGGTGTAATATTTTACAACATTCCTGACGCGTCGGCCGCTATTCCTCGGTGGGAATATTGTATACGTCTATAACGTTATATATCGTAGCCTAAGGCAACCTAACATCTCGGATGTAATATTTGATAACATTCCTGGCGTGTTAACCCGCACTTCTCGGTGGGAACATCATATACGTTTGTAGCGATATATATCCTAGCCTAAGGCGACCTAACATGTCGAATGTAATATTTTACATCATTCCTGACGTGTCGGCCCGTAGTTCACGGTGGTAACAATATATACGCTTACAACGTTATATATGCTAGCCTAAGGCAACCTGACAGCTCGGATGTAATATTTGACAACATTTCTGGCGTGTGAGCGCGTACTTCTCGGTGGGAACATCATATACGTCTGTAACGTTATATATCCTGTCGTAAGGCAACATAACATCTCGGATGTACTATTTTACAACATTCCTGGCGTGTCGTCGCCTACTTCTGGATAGGGACATTATATACATCTATAACGTCATATATCCTAACCTAAGGGAACCTAACATCTGGGGTGTAATATTTTAGAACATTCCTGACTCGTCAGTCCCTACTTCTCGGTGGGAACATTGTATACGTCTATAACGATATATATCCTAGCCTAAGGCAACCTAACATGTCGAATGTAATATTTTACAACATTCCTGTCGTGTCGTCGCCTGCTTCTCGATGGGGACATTATATACGTCAATAACGTGGTATATTCTAACCTAACGCAACCTAACATCTGGGATGTTATATTGTACAACATTCCTGGCGTGTCGTCGCCTACTTCTGGATGGGGACATTATATACATCTATAACGTAATATATCCTAACCTAAGGCAACCTAACATCTCGGATGTAATATTTTACAACATTCCTGTCGTGTCGTCGCCTACTTCTCGATAGGGACATTATATACGTCAATAACGTGGTATATTCTAACCTAACGCAACCTAACATCTGGGATGTAATAGTTTACAACATTCCTGGCGTGTCGTCGCCTACTTCTGGATGGGGACGTTATATACATCTATAACGTCATATATCCTAACCTAAGGGAACCTAACATCTCGGGTATAATATTTTACAACATTCCTGGCGTGTCGTCGCCTACTTCTCGATGGGAACATTATATACGTCTATAACGTTATATATCCTAGCCTAAGGCAACCTAACTTGTAGAATGTAATATTTTACAACATTCCTGGCGTGTCGTCGCCTACTTCTCTATGGGAACATTATATACATCTATAACGTTGTATATCCTAACCTAAGGCAACCTAACATCTCGGATGTAATATTTTACCACATTCCTGTCATGTCGGTCCCTACTTCTCGGTGGGAACATTGTATACGTCTATAACGATATATATCCTAGCCTAAGGCAACTTAACATGTCGAATGTAATATTTTACAACATTCTGGCGTGTCGTCGCCTGCTTCTCGATGGGGACATTAGATACGTCTATAACTTTGTATATCCTAACCTAAGGGAACCTAACATCTCGGACGTAATATTTTACAACATTCTGGCGTGTCGTCGCCTTCTTCTTGATGGGGACATTATATACGTCTATAACGTTGTATATCCTAACCGAAAGCAACCAAACTTCTGGGATGTAATATTTTACAACATTCCTGGCATGTCGGTCCCCACGTCTCGGTGGGAACATTATATAAGTCTATAACGATATATATCCTAACCTAAGGCAACCTAACATGTCGAATGTAATATTTTATAACATTCTGGCGTGTCGTCGCCTGCTTCTCAAAGGGGACATTATATACGTCTATAACGTTGTATATCCTAACCTAAGGCAACCTAACATATCGGATGTAATATTTTACAACATTCGTGGCGTGTCGTCGCTTGCTTCTCGATGGGGACATTATATACGTCTATAACGTTGTATATCCTAACCCAAAGCAACCTAACATCTGGGATGTAATATTTTACAACATTCCTGGCATGTCGGTCCCCACGTCTCGGTGGGAACATTATATAAGTCTATAACGATATATATCCTGTCCTAAAGCAACCTAACAACTCGGATGTAATATTTTAGAACATTCCTGGCATGTCGGTCCCTACATCTCGGTGGGGACATTCTATACGTCTATAACGTTGTATATCCTAACCTAAGGGATCCTAACATTTCGGATGTAATATTTTACAACATTCCTGGCATGTCGGTCCCTACTTCTCGGTGGGAACATTCTATACGTCTATAACGTTGTATATCCTAACCTAAGGGTACCTAACATTTCGGGTGTGATATTTTACAACATTCCTGACGCGACGGCCCCTATTTCTCGGTGGGAAAATTATATACGTCTATAACGTTATATATCCTAACGTAAGGCAACATAACATCTCGGATGTAATATTTTACAATATTCCTGGCGTGTCGTCGCCTGCTTCTCGATGGGGACATTATATACGTCTATAACGTTGTATATCCTAACCCAATGCAACCTAACTTCTGGGATGTAATATTTTGCAACATTCCTGGCATGTCGGTCCCCACGTCTCGGTGGGAACATTATATAAGTCTATAACGATATATATCCTAACCTAAAGCAAGCTAACATCTCGGATGTAATATTTTACAACATTCCTGGCATGTCGGTCCCTACTTCTCGGTGGGAACATTATATACGTCTATAACGTTGTATATGCTAACCTCAGGGAACCTAACATCTCGGATGTAATATCTGACAACATTCCTGGCGTGTGGGCCCGTACTTCTCGCTGGGAATATCATATACGTCTATAACGTTACATATCCTAGCGTAAGGCAATCCTAACAGGTCGAATGTAATATTTTACAACATTCCTAGTGCGTCGGCCCCTACTTCTCGGTTGGAACATTATATAAGTCAATAACGTTATATATCCTAGCCTAAGGCAACCTAACATGTCGAATGTAATATTTTACAACATTCCTGGCTCGTCCGCTCTTACTTCTCGGTGGGAACATTATATACGTCTATAACGTTATATATCCTAACCTAAGGCAACCTAACATCTCGGATGTAATATTTGATAACATTCCTGGCGTGTTAACCCGCACTTCTCGGTGGGAACATCATATACGTTTATAGCGATATATATCCTAGCCTAAGGCGACCTAACATGTCGAATGTAATATTTTACATCATTCCTGACGTGTCGGCCCGTAGTTCACGGTGGTAACATTATATACGCTTACAACGTTATATATGCTAGCCTAAGGCAACCTGACAGCTCGGATGTAATATTTGACAACATTTCTGGCGTGTGAGCGCGTACTTCTCGGTGGGAACATCATATACGTCTGTAACGTTATATATCCTGTCGTAAGGCAACATAACATCTCGGATGTACTATTTTACAACATTCCTGGTGGGTCGTCGCCTACTTCTCGATGGGGACATTATATACATCTATAACGTTGTATATCCTAACCTAAGGCAACCTAACATCTCGGATGTAATATTTTACAACATTCCTGGCATGTCGGTCCCTACTTCTCGGTGGGAACATTGTATACGTCTATAACGATATATATTCTAGCCTAAGGCAACCTAACATGTCGAATGTAATATTTTACAACATTCCTGTCGTGTCGTCGCCTGCTTCTCGATGGGGACATTATATACGTCTATAACGTTGTATATTCTAACCTAACGCAACCTAACATCTGGGATGTAATATTTTACAACATTCCTGGCGTGTCGTCTCCTACTTCTGGATAGGGACATTATATACATCTATAACGTCATATATCCTAACCTAAGGGAACCTAACATCTGGGGTGTAATATTTTAGAACATTCCTGACTCGTCAGTCCCTACTTCTCGGTGGGAACATTGTATACGTCTATAACGATATATATCGTAGCCTAAGGCAACCTAACATGTCGAATGTAATATTTTACAACATTCCTGTCGTGTCGTCGCCTGCTTCTCGATGGGGACATTATATACGTCAATAACGTGGTATATTCTAACCTAACGCAACCTAACATCTGGGATGTAATATTTTACAACATTCCTGGCGTGTCGTCGCCTACTTCTGGATGTGGACATTATATACATCTATAACGTCATATATCCTAACCTAAAGGAACCTAACATATCGGATGTAATATTTTGATACTTTCCTGGCATGTCGGTCCCTACGTCTCGGTGGGATCATTATATACGTCTATAACGATATATATCCTAACCTAAGGCAACCTAACATCTCGGATGTAATATTTTACAACATTCCTGGCATGTCGGTCACTACATCTCGGTGGGAACATTATATACGTCTGTAACGATATATACCCTAACCTAAGGCAACCTAACATCTCGGATGTAATATTTTACAACATTCCTGGCATGTCGGTCCCTACTTGTCGGTGGGAACATTCTATACGTCTATAACGTTGTATATCCTAACCTAAGGGAACCTAACATCTCGGGTGTAATATTTTACAACATTGCTGACGCGTCGGCCCCTACTTCTCGGTGGGAACATTCTATACGTCTATAACGATATATATCCTAACCTAAAGCAACCTAACATCTCGGATGTAATATTTTACAACATTCCTGGCGCTTCGGCTGCTACTTTTCGGTGGGAACATTATATACGTCTATAACGTTACATATCCTAACGTATGGCAACATAACATCTCGGATGTTATATATTACAACATTCCTGCCGTGTCGTCGCCTGCTTCTCGATGGGGACTTTATGTACGTCTATAACGTTGTATATCCTAACCTAAGGGAACCTTACATCTCGGATGTAATATTTTACAACATTCCTGGCATGTCGGTCCCTACTTCTCGGTGGGAACATTGTATACTTCTATAGCGATATATATTCTAGCCTAAGGCTACCTAACATGTCGAATGTAATATTTTACAACGTTCCTGTCGTGTCGTCGCCTGCTTCTCGATGGGGACATTATATACGTCTATAACGTTGTATATTCTAACCTAACGCAACCTAACATCTGGGATGTTATATTTTACAACATTCCTGGCGTGTCGTCGCCTACTTCTGGATGGGGACATTATATACATCTATAACGTCATATATCCTAACCTAAGGGAACCTAACATCTCGGGTGTAATATTTTACAACATTCCTGGCGTGTCGTCGCCTACTTCTCGATGGGAACATTATATACGTCTATAACGTTATATATCCTAGCCTAAGGCAACCTAACTTGTAGAATGTAATATTTTACAACATTCCTGGCGTGTCGTCGCCTACTTCTCTATGGGAACATTATATACATCTATAACGTTGTATATCCTAACCTAAGGCAACCTAACATCTCGGATGTAATATTTTACAACATTCCTGTCGTGTCGTCGCCTGCTTCTCGATGGGGACATTATATACGTCAATAACGTGGTATATTCTAACCGAAAGCAACCAAACTTCTGGGATGTAATATTTTACAACATTCCTGGCATGTCGGTCCCCACGTCTCGGTGGGAACATTATATAAGTCTATAACGATATATATCCTAACCTAAAGCTACCTAACAACTCGAATGTAATATTTTAGAACATTCCTGGCATGTCGGTCCCTACATCTCGTTGGGGACATTCTATACGTCTATAACGTTGTATATCCTAACCTAAGGGAACCTAACATTTCGGGTGTGATATTTTACAACATTCCTGACGCGACGGCCCCTATTTCTCGGTGGGAAAATTATATACGTCTATAACGTTATATATCCTAACGTAAGGCAACATAACATCTCGGATGTAATATTTTACAATATTCCTGGCGTGTTGTCGCCTGCTTCTCGATGGGGACATTATATACGTCTATAACGTTGTATATCCTAACCCAATGCAACCTAACTTCTGGGATGTAATATTTTGCAACATTCCTGGCATGTCGGTCCCCACGTCTCGGTGGGAACATTATATAAGTCTATAACGATATATATCCTAACCTAAAGCAAGCTAACATCTCGGATGTAATATTTTACAACATTCCTGGCATGTCGGCCCCTACTTCTCGGTGGGAACATTATATACGTCTATAACGTTGTATATGCTAACCTCAGGGAACCTAACATCTCGGATGTAATATCTGACAACATTCCTGGCGTGTGGGCCCGTACTTCTCGCTGGGAATATCATATACGTCTATAACGTTACATATCCTAGCGTAAGGCAATCCTAACAGGTCGAATGTAATATTTTACAACATTCCTAGCGCGTCGGCCCCTACTTCTCGGTTGGAACATTATATAAGTCAATAACGTTATATATCCTAGCCTAAGGCAACCTAACATGTCGAATGTAATATTTTACAACATTCCTGGCTCGTCCGCTCTTACTTCTCGGTGGGAACATTATATACGTCTATAACGTTATATATCCTAACCTAAGGCAACCTAACATCTCGGATGTATTATTTTACTACATTCCTCGCACGTCGGCCCCTACTTCTCGGTGGGAACATTATATACGTCTATAACGCTATATATCCTAACCTAAGGCAAACTAACATCTCTACCGTACAATTTTACAACATTCCTGGCATGCAAGTACCTATATCTCTGTGGTAATATTATATACGTCTATAACGTTATATATGCTAGCGTATGGCAACCTAACATCTCGGGTGTAATATTTTACAACATTCCTGACGCGTCGGCCGCTATTCCTCGGTGGGAATATTGTATACGTCTATAACGTTATATATCGTAGCCTAAGGCAACCTAACATCTCGGATGTAATATTTGATAACATTCCTGGCGTGTTAACCCGCACTTCTCGGTGGGAACATCATATACGTTTGTAGCGATATATATCCTAGCCTAAGGCGACCTAACATGTCGAATGTAATATTTTACATCATTCCTGACGTGTCGGCCCGTAGTTCACGGTGGTAACAATATATACGCTTACAACGTTATATATGCTAGCCTAAGGCAACCTGACAGCTCGGATGTAATATTTGACAACATTTCTGGCGTGTGAGCGCGTACTTCTCGGTGGGAACATCATATACGTCTGTAACGTTATATATCCTGTCGTAAGGCAACATAACATCTCGGATGTACTATTTTACAACATTCCTGGCGTGTCGTCGCCTACTTCTGGATAGGGACATTATATACATCTATAACGTCATATATCCTAACCTAAGGGAACCTAACATCTGGGGTGTAATATTTTAGAACATTCCTGACTCGTCAGTCCCTACTTCTCGGTGGGAACATTGTATACGTCTATAACGATATATATCCTAGCCTAAGGCAACCTAACATGTCGAATGTAATATTTTACAACATTCCTGTCGTGTCGTCGCCTGCTTCTCGATGGGGACATTATATACGTCAATAACGTGGTATATTCTAACCTAACGCAACCTAACATCTGGGATGTTATATTGTACAACATTCCTGGCGTGTCGTCGCCTACTTCTGGATGGGGACATTATATACATCTATAACGTAATATATCCTAACCTAAGGCAACCTAACATCTCGGATGTAATATTTTACAACATTCCTGTCGTGTCGTCGCCTACTTCTCGATAGGGACATTATATACGTCAATAACGTGGTATATTCTAACCTAACGCAACCTAACATCTGGGATGTAATAGTTTACAACATTCCTGGCGTGTCGTCGCCTACTTCTGGATGGGGACGTTATATACATCTATAACGTCATATATCCTAACCTAAGGGAACCTAACATCTCGGGTATAATATTTTACAACATTCCTGGCGTGTCGTCGCCTACTTCTCGATGGGAACATTATATACGTCTATAACGTTATATATCCTAGCCTAAGGCAACCTAACTTGTAGAATGTAATATTTTACAACATTCCTGGCGTGTCGTCGCCTACTTCTCTATGGGAACATTATATACATCTATAACGTTGTATATCCTAACCTAAGGCAACCTAACATCTCGGATGTAATATTTTACCACATTCCTGTCATGTCGGTCCCTACTTCTCGGTGGGAACATTGTATACGTCTATAACGATATATATCCTAGCCTAAGGCAACCTAATATGTCGAATGTAATATTTTACAACATTCCTGTCGTGTCGTCGCCTGCTTCTCGATGGGGACATTATATACGTCTATAACGTTGTATATTCTAACCTAACGCAACCTAACATCTGGGATGTAATATTTTACAACATTCCTGGCATGTCGGTCCCCACGTCTCGGTGGGAACATTATATAAGTCTATAACGATATATATCCTAACCTAAAGCAACCTAACAACTCGAATGTAATATTTTAGAATATTCCTGGCATGTCGGTCCCTACATCTCGGTGGGAACATTCTATACGTCTATAACGTCGTATATCCTAACCTAAGGGAACCTAACATTTCGGGTGTAATATTTTACAACATTCCTGACGCGTCGGCCCCTATTTCTCGGTGGGAATATTATATACATCTATAACGTTATACATCCTAACGTAAGGCAACATAACATCACGGATGTAATATTTTACAACATTCCTGACGCGTCGGCCCCTATTTCTCAGTGGGAATATTATATACGTCTATAACGTTATACATCCTAGCCTAAGGCAACTTAACATGTCGAATGTAATATTTTACAACATTCTGGCGTGTCGTCGCCTGCTTCTCGATGGGGACATTAGATACGTCTATAACTTTGTATATCCTAACCTAAGGGAACCTAACATCTCGGACGTAATATTTTACAACATTCTGGCGTGTCGTCGCCTTCTTCTTGATGGGGACATTATATACGTCTATAACGTTGTATATCCTAACCGAAAGCAACCAAACTTCTGGGATGTAATATTTTACAACATTCCTGGCATGTCGGTTCCCACGTCTCGGTGGGAACATTATATAAGTCTATAACGATATATATCCTAACCTAAAGCAACCAAACAACTCGAATGTAATATTTTAGAACATTCCTGGCATGTCGGTCCCTACATCTCGGTGGGAACATTCTATACGTCTATAACGTTGTATATCCTAACCTAAGGGAACCTAACATCTCGGGTGTAATATTTTACAACATTGCTGACGCGTCGACCCCTACTTCTCGGTGGGAACATTCTATACGTCTATAACGATATATATCCTAACCTAAGGCAACCTAACATCTCGGATGTAATATTTTACAACATTCCTGGCGCGTCGGCCCCTACTTCTCGGTGGGAACATTCTATACGTCTATAACGATATATATCCTAACCTAAGGCAACCTAACATCTCGGATGTAATATTTTACAACATTCCTGGCGCTTCGGCTGCTACTTTTCGGTGGGAACATTATATACGTCTATAACGTTACATATCCTAACGTATGGCAACATAACATCTCGGATGTTATATATTACAACATTCCTGCCGTGTCGTCGCCTGCTTCTCGATGGGGACTTTATGTACGTCTATAACGTTGTATATCCTAACCTAAGGGAACCTTACATCTCGGATGTAATATTTTACAACATTCCTGGCATGTCGGTCCCTACTTCTCGGTGGGAACATTGTATACTTCTATAGCGATATATATTCTAGCCTAAGGCTACCTAACATGTCGAATGTAATATTTTACAACGTTCCTGTCGTGTCGTCGCCTGCTTCTCGATGGGGACATTATATACGTCTATAACGTTGTATATTCTAACCTAACGCAACCTAACATCTGGGATGTTATATTTTACAACATTCCTGGCGTGTCGTCGCCTACTTCTGGATGGGGACATTATATACATCTATAACGTCATATATCCTAACCTAAGGGAACCTAACATCTCGGGTGTAATATTTTACAACATTCCTGGCGTGTCGTCGCCTACTTCTCGATGGGAACATTATATACGTCTATAACGTTATATATCCTAGCCTAAGGCAACCTAACTTGTAGAATGTAATATTTTACAACATTCCTGGCGTGTCGTCGCCTACTTCTCTATGGGAACATTATATACATCTATAACGTTGTATATCCTAACCTAAGGCAACCTAACATCTCGGATGTAATATTTTACAACATTCCTGTCGTGTCGTCGCCTGCTTCTCGATGGGGACATTATATACGTCAATAACGTGGTATATTCTAACCGAAAGCAACCAAACTTCTGGGATGTAATATTTTACAACATTCCTGGCATGTCGGTCCCCACGTCTCGGTGGGAACATTATATAAGTCTATAACGATATATATCCTAACCTAAAGCTACCTAACAACTCGAATGTAATATTTTAGAACATTCCTGGCATGTCGGTCCCTACATCTCGTTGGGGACATTCTATACGTCTATAACGTTGTATATCCTAACCTAAGGGAACCTAACATTTCGGGTGTGATATTTTACAACATTCCTGACGCGACGGCCCCTATTTCTCGGTGGGAAAATTATATACGTCTATAACGTTATATATCCTAACGTAAGGCAACATAACATCTCGGATGTAATATTTTACAATATTCCTGGCGTGTCGTCGCCTGCTTCTCGATGGGGACATTATATACGTCTATAACGTTGTATATCCTAACCCAATGCAACCTAACTTCTGGGATGTAATATTTTGCAACATTCCTGGCATGTCGGTCCCCACGTCTCGGTGGGAACATTATATAAGTCTATAACGATATATATCCTAACCTAAAGCAAGCTAACATCTCGGATGTAATATTTTACAACATTCCTGGCATGTCGGCCCCTACTTCTCGGTGGGAACATTATATACGTCTATAACGTTGTATATGCTAACCTCAGGGAACCTAACATCTCGGATGTAATATCTGACAACATTCCTGGCGTGTGGGCCCGTACTTCTCGCTGGGAATATCATATACGTCTATAACGTTACATATCCTAGCGTAAGGCAATCCTAACAGGTCGAATGTAATATTTTACAACATTCCTAGCGCGTCGGCCCCTACTTCTCGGTTGGAACATTATATAAGTCAATAACGTTATATATCCTAGCCTAAGGCAACCTAACATGTCGAATGTAATATTTTACAACATTCCTGGCTCGTCCGCTCTTACTTCTCGGTGGGAACATTATATACGTCTATAACGTTATATATCCTAACCTAAGGCAACCTAACATCTCGGATGTATTATTTTACTACATTCCTCGCACGTCGGCCCCTACTTCTCGGTGGGAACATTATATACGTCTATAACGCTATATATCCTAACCTAAGGCAAACTAACATCTCTACCGTACAATTTTACAACATTCCTGGCATGCAAGTACCTATATCTCTGTGGTAACATTATATACGTCTATAACGTTATATATGCTAGCGTATGGCAACCTAACATCTCGGGTGTAATATTTTACAACATTCCTGACGCGTCGGCCGCTATTCCTCGGTGGGAATATTGTATACGTCTATAACGTTATATATCGTAGCCTAAGGCAACCTAACATCTCGGATGTAATATTTGATAACATTCCTGGCGTGTTAACCCGCACTTCTCGGTGGGAACATCATATACGTTTGTAGCGATATATATCCTAGCCTAAGGCGACCTAACATGTCGAATGTAATATTTTACATCATTCCTGACGTGTCGGCCCGTAGTTCACGGTGGTAACAATATATACGCTTACAACGTTATATATGCTAGCCTAAGGCAACCTGACAGCTCGGATGTAATATTTGACAACATTTCTGGCGTGTGAGCGCGTACTTCTCGGTGGGAACATCATATACGTCTGTAACGTTATATATCCTGTCGTAAGGCAACATAACATCTCGGATGTACTATTTTACAACATTCCTGGTGGGTCGTCGCCTACTTCTCGATGGGGACATTATATACATCTATAACGTTGTATATCCTAACCTAAGGCAACCTAACATCTCGGATGTAATATTTTACAACATTCCTGGCATGTCGGTCCCTACTTCTCGGTGGGAACATTGTATACGTCTATAACGATATATATTCTAGCCTAAGGCAACCTAACATGTCGAATGTAATATTTTACAACATTCCTGTCGTGTCGTCGCCTGCTTCTCGATGGGGACATTATATACGTCTATAACGTTGTATATTCTAACCTAACGCAACCTAACATCTGGGATGTAATATTTTACAACATTCCTGGCGTGTCGTCGCCTACTTCTGGATAGGGACATTATATACATCTATAACGTCATATATCCTAACCTAAGGGAACCTAACATCTGGGGTGTAATATTTTAGAACATTCCTGACTCGTCAGTCCCTACTTCTCGGTGGGAACATTGTATACGTCTATAACGATATATATCCTAGCCTAAGGCAACCTAACATGTCGAATGTAATATTTTACAACATTCCTGTCGTGTCGTCGCCTGCTTCTCGATGGGGACATTATATACGTCAATAACGTGGTATATTCTAACCTAACGCAACCTAACATCTGGGATGTTATATTGTACAACATTCCTGGCGTGTCGTCGCCTACTTCTGGATGGGGACATTATATACATCTATAACGTCATATATCCTAACCTAAGGCAACCTAACATCTCGGATGTAATATTTTACAACATTCCTGTCGTGTCGTCGCCTACTTCTCGATAGGGACATTATATACGTCAATAACGTGGTATATTCTAACCTAACGCAACCTAACATCTGGGATGTTATATTGTACAACATTCCTGGCGTGTCGTCGCCTACTTCTGGATGGGGACATTATATACATCTATAACGTCATATATCCTAACCTAAGGCAACCTAACATCTCGGATGTAATATTTTACAACATTCCTGTCGTGTCGTCGCCTACTTCTCGATAGGGACATTATATACGTCAATAACGTGGTATATTCTAACCTAACGCAACCTAACATCTGGGATGTAATAGTTTACAACATTCCTGGCGTGTCGTCGCCTACTTCTGGATGGGGACGTTATATACATCTATAACGTCATATATCCTAACCTAAGGGAACCTAACATCTCGGGTATAATATTTTACAACATTCCTGGCGTGTCGTCGCCTACTTCTCGATGGGAACATTATATACGTCTATAACGTTATATATCCTAACCTAAGGGAACCTAACATTTCGGGTGTGATATTTTACAACATTCCTGACGCGACGGCCCCTATTTCTCGGTGGGAAAATTATATACGTCTATAACGTTATATATCCTAACGTAAGGCAACATAACATCTCGGATGTAATATTTTACAATATTCCTGGCGTGTCGTCGCCTGCTTCTCGATGGGGACATTATATACGTCTATAACGTTGTATATCCTAACCCAATGCAACCTAACTTCTGGGATGTAATATTTTGCAACATTCCTGGCATGTCGGTCCCCACGTCTCGGTGGGAACATTATATAAGTCTATAACGATATATATCCTAACCTAAAGCAAGCTAACATCTCGGATGTAATATTTTACAACATTCCTGGCATGTCGGCCCCTACTTCTCGGTGGGAACATTATATACGTCTATAACGTTGTATATGCTAACCTCAGGGAACCTAACATCTCGGATGTAATATCTGACAACATTCCTGGCGTGTGGGCCCGTACTTCTCGCTGGGAATATCATATACGTCTATAACGTTACATATCCTAGCGTAAGGCAATCCTAACAGGTCGAATGTAATATTTTACAACATTCCTAGCGCGTCGGCCCCTACTTCTCGGTTGGAACATTATATAAGTCAATAACGTTATATATCCTAGCCTAAGGCAACCTAACATGTCGAATGTAATATTTTACAACATTCCTGGCTCGTCCGCTCTTACTTCTCGGTGGGAACATTATATACGTCTATAACGTTATATATCCTAACCTAAGGCAACCTAACATCTCGGATGTATTATTTTACTACATTCCTCGCACGTCGGCCCCTACTTCTCGGTGGGAACATTATATACGTCTATAACGCTATATATCCTAACCTAAGGCAAACTAACATCTCTACCGTACAATTTTACAACATTCCTGGCATGCAAGTACATATATCTCTGTGGTAACATTATATACGTCTATAACGTTATATATGCTAGCGTATGGCAACCTAACATCTCGGGTGTAATATTTTACAACATTCCTGACGCGTCGGCCGCTATTCCTCGGTGGGAATATTGTATACGTCTATAACGTTATATATCGTAGCCTAAGGCAACCTAACATCTCGGATGTAATATTTGATAACATTCCTGGCGTGTTAACCCGCACTTCTCGGTGGGAACATCATATACGTTTGTAGCGATATATATCCTAGCCTAAGGCGACCTAACATGTCGAATGTAATATTTTACATCATTCCTGACGTGTCGGCCCGTAGTTCACGGTGGTAACAATATATACGCTTACAACGTTATATATGCTAGCCTAAGGCAACCTGACAGCTCGGATGTAATATTTGACAACATTTCTGGCGTGTGAGCGCGTACTTCTCGGTGGGAACATCATATACGTCTGTAACGTTATATATCCTGTCGTAAGGCAACATAACATCTCGGATGTACTATTTTACAACATTCCTGGTGGGTCGTCGCCTACTTCTCGATGGGGACATTATATACATCTATAACGTTGTATATCCTAACCTAAGGCAACCTAACATCTCGGATGTAATATTTTACAACATTCCTGGCATGTCGGTCCCTACTTCTCGGTGGGAACATTGTATACGTCTATAACGATATATATTCTAGCCTAAGGCAACCTAACATGTCGAATGTAATATTTTACAACATTCCTGTCGTGTCGTCGCCTGCTTCTCGATGGGGACATTATATACGTCTATAACGTTGTATATTCTAACCTAACGCAACCTAACATCTGGGATGTAATATTTTACAACATTCCTGGCGTGTCGTCGCCTACTTCTGGATAGGGACATTATATACATCTATAACGTCATATATCCTAACCTAAGGGAACCTAACATCTGGGGTGTAATATTTTAGAACATTCCTGACTCGTCAGTCCCTACTTCTCGGTGGGAACATTGTATACGTCTATAACGATATATATCCTAGCCTAAGGCAACCTAACATGTCGAATGTAATATTTTACAACATTCCTGTCGTGTCGTCGCCTGCTTCTCGATGGGGACATTATATACGTCAATAACGTGGTATATTCTAACCTAACGCAACCTAACATCTGGGATGTAATATTTTACAACATTCCTGGCGTGTCGTCGCCTACTTCTGGATGTGGACATTATATACATCTATAACGTCATATATCCTAACCTAAAGGAACCTAACATATCGGATGTAATATTTTGATACTTTCCTGGCATGTCGGTCCCTACGTCTCGGTGGGATCATTATATACGTCTATAACGATATATATCCTAACCTAAGGCAACCTAACATCTCGGATATAATATTTTACAACATTCCTGGCATGTCGGTCACTACATCTCGGTGGGAACATTATATACGTCTGTAACGATATATACCCTAACCTAAGGCAACCTAACATCTCGGATGTAATATTTTACAACATTCCTGGCATGTCGGTCCCTACTTGTCGGTGGGAACATTCTATACGTCTATAACGTTGTATATCCTAACCTAAGGGAACCTAACATCTCGGGTGTAATATTTTACAACATTGCTGACGCGTCGGCCCCTACTTCTCGGTGGGAACATTCTATACGTCTATAACGATATATATCCTAACCTAAGGCAACCTAACATCTCGGATGTAATATTTTACAACATTCCTGGCGCTTCGGCTGCTACTTTTCGGTGGGAACATTATATACGTCTATAACGTTACATATCCTAACGTATGGCAACATAACATCTCGGATGTTATATATTACAACATTCCTGCCGTGTCGTCGCCTGCTTCTCGATGGGGACTTTATGTACGTCTATAACGTTGTATATCCTAACCTAAGGGAACCTTACATCTCGGATGTAATATTTTACAACATTCCTGGCATGTCGGTCCCTACTTCTCGGTGGGAACATTGTATACTTCTATAGCGATATATATTCTAGCCTAAGGCTACCTAACATGTCGAATGTAATATTTTACAACGTTCCTGTCGTGTCGTCGCCTGCTTCTCGATGGGGACATTATATACGTCTATAACGTTGTATATTCTAACCTAACGCAACCTAACATCTGGGATGTTATATTGTACAACATTCCTGGCGTGTCGTCGCCTACTTCTGGATGGGGACATTATATACATCTATAACGTCATATATCCTAACCTAAGGCAACCTAACATCTCGGATGTAATATTTTACAACATTCCTGTCGTGTCGTCGCCTGCTTCTCGATAGGGACATTATATACGTCAATAACGTGGTATATTCTAACCTAACGCAACCTAACATCTGGGATGTAATAGTTTACAACATTCCTGGCATGTCGGTCCCCACGTCTCGGTGGGAACATTATATAAGTCTATAACGATATATATCCTAACCTAAAGCAACCTAACAACTCGAATGTAATATTTTAGAATATTCCTGGCATGTCGGTCCCTACATCTCGGTGGGAACATTCTATACGTCTATAACGTCGTATATCCTAACCTAAGGGAACCTAACATTTCGGGTGTAATATTTTACAACATTCCTGACGCGTCGGCCCCTATTTCTCGGTGGGAATATTATATACTTCTATAACGTTATACATCCTAACGTAAGGCAACATAACATCACGGATGTAATATTTTACAACATTCCTGACGCGTCGGCCCCTATTTCTCAGTGGGAATATTATATACGTCTATAACGTTATACATCCTAGCCTAAGGCAACTTAACATGTCGAATGTAATATTTTACAACATTCTGGCGTGTCGTCGCCTGCTTCTCGATGGGGACATTAGATACGTCTATAACTTTGTATATCCTAACCTAAGGGAACCTAACATCTCGGACGTAATATTTTACAACATTCTGGCGTGTCGTCGCCTTCTTCTTGATGGGGACATTATATACGTCTATAACGTTGTATATCCTAACCGAAAGCAACCAAACTTCTGGGATGTAATATTTTACAACATTCCTGGCATGTCGGTTCCCACGTCTCGGTGGGAACATTATATAAGTCTATAACGATATATATCCTAACCTAAAGCAACCAAACAACTCGAATGTAATATTTTAGAACATTCCTGGCATGTCGGTCCCTACATCTCGGTGGGAATATTCTATACGTCTATAACGTTGTATATCCTAACCTAAGGGAACCTAACATTTCGGGTGTAATATTTTGCAACATTCCTGACGCGTCGGCCCCTATTTCTCGGGGGGAATATTATATACGTCTATAACGTGACATATCCTAGCCTAAGGCAACCTAACATGTCGAATGTAATATTTTACAACATTCCTGACGCGTCGGCCCCTATTTCTCGGTGGGAATATTATATACGTCTATAACGTTATACATCCTAGCCTAAGGCAACTTAACATGTCGAATGTAATATTTTACAACATTCTGGCGTGTCGTCGCCTGCTTCTCGATGGGGAGATTAGATACGTCTATAACTTTGTATATCCTAACCTAAGGGAACCTAACATCTCGGACGTAATATTTTACAACATTCTGGCGTGTCGTCGCCTCTTCTTGATGGGGACATTATATACGTCTATAACGTTGTATATCCTAACCGAAAGCAACCAAACTTCTGGGATGTAATATTTTACAACATTCCTGGCATGTCGGTCCCCACGTCTCGGTGGGAACATTATATAAGTCTATAACGATATATATCCTGTCCTAAAGCAACCTAACAACTCGGATGTAATATTTTAGAACATTCCTGGCATGTCGGTCCCTACATCTCGGTGGGGACATTCTATACGTCTGTAACGTTGTATATCCTAACCTAAGGGAACCTAACATTTCGGGTGTAATATTTTGCAACATTCCTGACGCGTCGGCCCCTATTTCTCGGGGGGAATATTATATACGTCTATAACGTTATATATCCTAGCCTAAGGCAACCTAACATATCGGATGTTATATTTTACAACATTCCTGACGCGTCGGCCCCTATTTCTCGGTGGGAATATTATATACGTCTATAACGTTATATATCCTAGCCTAAGGCAACCCAACATGTCGAATGTAATATTTTACAACATTCCTGTCGTGTCGTCGCCTGCTTCTCGATGGGGACATTATATACGTCTATAACGTTGTATATTCTAACCTAACGCAACCTAACATCTGGGATGTAATATTTTACAACATTCCTGGCGTGTCGTCGCCTACATCTGGATAGGGACATTATATACATCTATAACGTCATATATCCTAACCTAAGGGAACCTAACATCTGGGGTGTAATATTTTAGAACATTCCTGACTCGTCAGTCCCTACTTCTCGGTGGGAACATTGTATACGTCTATAACGATATATATCCTAGCCTAAGGCAACCTAACATGTCGAATGTAATATTTTACAACATTCCTGTCGTGTCGTCGCCTGCTTCTCGATGGGGACATTATATACGTCAATAACGTGGTATATTCTAACCTAACGCAACCTAACATCTGGGATGTAATATTTTACAACATTCCTGGCGTGTCGTCGCCTACTTCTGGATGTGGACATTATATACATCTATAACGTCATATATCCTAACCTAAAGGAACCTAACATATCGGATGTAATATTTTGATACTTTCCTGGCATGTCGGTCCCTACGTCTCGGTGGGATCATTATATACGTCTATAACGATATATATCCTAACCTAAGGCAACCTAACATCTCGGATATAATATTTTACAACATTCCTGGCATGTCGGTCACTACATCTCGGTGGGAACATTATATACGTCTGTAACGATATATACCCTAACCTAAGGCAACCTAACATCTCGGATGTAATATTTTACAACATTCCTGGCATGTCGGTCCCTACTTGTCGGTGGGAACATTCTATACGTCTATAACGTTGTATATCCTAACCTAAGGGAACCTAACATCTCGGGTGTAATATTTTACAACATTGCTGACGCGTCGGCCCCTACTTCTCGGTGGGAACATTCTATACGTCTATAACGATATATATCCTAACCTAAGGCAACCTAACATCTCGGATGTAATATTTTACAACATTCCTGGCGCTTCGGCTGCTACTTTTCGGTGGGAACATTATATACGTCTATAACGTTACATATCCTAACGTATGGCAACATAACATCTCGGATGTTATATATTACAACATTCCTGCCGTGTCGTCGCCTGCTTCTCGATGGGGACTTTATGTACGTCTATAACGTTGTATATCCTAACCTAAGGGAACCTTACATCTCGGATGTAATATTTTACAACATTCCTGGCATGTCGGTCCCTACTTCTCGGTGGGAACATTGTATACTTCTATAGCGATATATATTCTAGCCTAAGGCTACCTAACATGTCGAATGTAATATTTTACAACGTTCCTGTCGTGTCGTCGCCTGCTTCTCGATGGGGACATTATATACGTCTATAACGTTGTATATTCTAACCTAACGCAACCTAACATCTGGGATGTTATATTGTACAACATTCCTGGCGTGTCGTCGCCTACTTCTGGATGGGGACATTATATACATCTATAACGTCATATATCCTAACCTAAGGCAACCTAACATCTCGGATGTAATATTTTACAACATTCCTGTCGTGTCGTCGCCTGCTTCTCGATAGGGACATTATATACGTCAATAACGTGGTATATTCTAACCTAACGCAACCTAACATCTGGGATGTAATAGTTTACAACATTCCTGGCATGTCGGTCCCCACGTCTCGGTGGGAACATTATATAAGTCTATAACGATATATATCCTAACCTAAAGCAACCTAACAACTCGAATGTAATATTTTAGAATATTCCTGGCATGTCGGTCCCTACATCTCGGTGGGAACATTCTATACGTCTATAACGTCGTATATCCTAACCTAAGGGAACCTAACATTTCGGGTGTAATATTTTACAACATTCCTGACGCGTCGGCCCCTATTTCTCGGTGGGAATATTATATACTTCTATAACGTTATACATCCTAACGTAAGGCAACATAACATCACGGATGTAATATTTTACAACATTCCTGACGCGTCGGCCCCTATTTCTCAGTGGGAATATTATATACGTCTATAACGTTATACATCCTAGCCTAAGGCAACTTAACATGTCGAATGTAATATTTTACAACATTCTGGCGTGTCGTCGCCTGCTTCTCGATGGGGACATTAGATACGTCTATAACTTTGTATATCCTAACCTAAGGGAACCTAACATCTCGGACGTAATATTTTACAACATTCTGGCGTGTCGTCGCCTTCTTCTTGATGGGGACATTATATACGTCTATAACGTTGTATATCCTAACCGAAAGCAACCAAACTTCTGGGATGTAATATTTTACAACATTCCTGGCATGTCGGTTCCCACGTCTCGGTGGGAACATTATATAAGTCTATAACGATATATATCCTAACCTAAAGCAACCAAACAACTCGAATGTAATATTTTAGAACATTCCTGGCATGTCGGTCCCTACATCTCGGTGGGAATATTCTATACGTCTATAACGTTGTATATCCTAACCTAAGGGAACCTAACATTTCGGGTGTAATATTTTGCAACATTCCTGACGCGTCGGCCCCTATTTCTCGGGGGGAATATTATATACGTCTATAACGTGACATATCCTAGCCTAAGGCAACCTAACATGTCGAATGTAATATTTTACAACATTCCTGACGCGTCGGCCCCTATTTCTCGGTGGGAATATTATATACGTCTATAACGTTATACATCCTAGCCTAAGGCAACTTAACATGTCGAATGTAATATTTTACAACATTCTGGCGTGTCGTCGCCTGCTTCTCGATGGGGAGATTAGATACGTCTATAACTTTGTATATCCTAACCTAAGGGAACCTAACATCTCGGACGTAATATTTTACAACATTCTGGCGTGTCGTCGCCTCTTCTTGATGGGGACATTATATACGTCTATAACGTTGTATATCCTAACCGAAAGCAACCAAACTTCTGGGATGTAATATTTTACAACATTCCTGGCATGTCGGTCCCCACGTCTCGGTGGGAACATTATATAAGTCTATAACGATATATATCCTAACCTAAGGCAACCTAACATGTCGAATGTAATATTTTATAACGTTCTGGCGTGTCGTCGCCTGCTTCTCAAAGGGGACATTATATACGTCTATAACGTTGTATATCCTAACCTAAGGCAACCTAACATATCGGATGTAATATTTTACAACATTCGTGGCGTGTCGTCGCTTGCTTCTCGATGGGGACATTATATACGTCTATAACGTTGTATATCCTAACCCAAAGCAACCTAACATCTGGGATGTAATATTTTACAACATTCCTGGCATGTCGATCCCCACGTCTCGGTGGGAACATTATATAAGTCTATAACGATATATATCCTGTCCTAAAGCAACCTAACAACTCGGATGTAATATTTTAGAACATTCCTGGCATGTCGGTCCCTACATCTCGGTGGGGACATTCTATACGTCTGTAACGTTGTATATCCTAACCTAAGGGAACCTAACATTTCGGGTGTAATATTTTGCAACATTCCTGACGCGTCGGCCCCTATTTCTCGGGGGGAATATTATATACGTCTATAACGTTATATATCCTAGCCTAAGGCAACCTAACATATCGGATGTTATATTTTACAACATTCCTGACGCGTCGGCCCCTATTTCTCGGTGGGAATATTATATACGTCTATAACGTTATATATCCTAGCCTAAGGCAACCCAACATGTCGAATGTAATATTTTACAACATTCTGGCGTGTCGTCGCCTGCTTCTCGAAGGGAACATTATATACGTCTATAACGTTCTATATCCTAACCTAACGCAACCTAACATCTGGGATGTAATATTTTACAACATTCCTGACGCGTCGGCCCCTATTTCTCGGTGTGAACATTATATACGTCTATAACGTTACATATCCTAGCCTAAGGCAACCTAACATGTCGAAAGTAATATTTTACAACATTCCTGGCGTGTCGTCGCCTACTTCGCGATGGGGACATTATAAACATCTATAACGTTGTATATCCTAACCCAAAGCAACCTAACTTCTGGGATGTAATGTTTTACAACATTCCTGGCATGTCGGTCCCCACGTCTCGGTGGGAACATTATATAAGTCTATAACGATATATATCTTGTCCTAAAGCAACCTAACAACTCGGATGTAATATTTTAGAACATTCCTGGCATGTCGGTCCCTACATCTCGGTGGGGACATTCTATACGTCTATAACGTTGCATATCCTAACCTAAGGGATCCTAACATTTCGGATGTAATATTTTACAACATTCCTGGCATGTCGGTCCCTACTTCTCGGTGGGAACATTCTATACGTCTATAACGTTGTATATCCTAACCTAAGGGAACCTAACATCACGGGTGTAATATTTTACATCATTCCTAACGTGTCGGCCCGTAGTTCTCGGTGGTAACATTATATACGTCTATAAGGTTAGATATCCTAGCCCAAGGCAACCTAACATGTCGCATGTAATATTGTACAACATTCCTGGCGTGTCGTCACCTACTTCTGGATGGGGACACTATATACATCTATAACGTTGTACATCCTAACCTAAGGCAACCTAACATATCGGATGTAATATTTTACAACATTCCTGACGCGTCGGCCCCTATTTCTCGGGGGGAATATTATATACGTCTATAACGTTATATATCCTAGCCTAAGGCAACCTAACATATCGGATGTTATATTTTACAACATTCCTGACGCGTCGGCCCCTATTTCTCGGTGGGAATATTATATACGTCTATAACGTTATATATCCTAGCCTAAGGCAACCCAACATGTCGAATGTAATATTTTACAACATTCTGGCGTGTCGTCGCCTGCTTCTCGAAGGGAACATTATATACGTCTATAACGTTCTATATCCTAACCTAACGCAACCTAACATCTGGGATGTAATATTTTACAACATTCCTGACGCGTCGGCACCTATTTCTCGGTGTGAACATTATATACGTCTATAACGTTACATATCCTAGCCTAAGGCAACCTAACATGTCGAAAGTAATATTTTACAACATTCCTGGCGTGTCGTCGCCTACTTCGCGATGGGGACATTATAAACATCTATAACGTTGTATATCCTAACCTAAGGCAACCTAACATCTCGGATGTAATATTTTACAACATTCCTGTCATGTCGGGCCCTACATCTCGTTGGGGACATTCTATACGTCTATAACGTTGTATATCCTAACCTAAGGGAACCTAACATTTCGGGTGTGATATTTTAGAACATTCCTGACGCGTCGGCCCCTATTTCTCGGTGGGAAAATTATATACGTCTATAACGTTATATATCCTAACGTAAGGCAACATAACATCTCGGATGTAATATTTTACAATATTCCTGGCGTGTCGTCGCCTGCTTCTCGATGGGGACATTATATACGTCTATAACGTTGTATATCCTAACCCAATGCAACCTAACTTCTGGGATGTAATATTTTGCAACATTCCTGGCATGTCGGTCCCCACGTCTCGGTGGGAACATTATATAAGTCTATAACGATATATATCCTAACCTAAAGCAAGCTAACATCTCGGATGTAATATTTTACAACATTCCTGGCATGTCGGTCCCTACTTCTCGGTGGGAACATTATATACGTCTATAACGTTGTATATGCTAACCTCAGGGAACCTAACATCTCGGATGTAATATCTGACAACATTCCTGGCGTGTGGGCCCGTACTTCTCGCTGGGAATATCATATACGTCTATAACGTTATATATCCTAGCGTAAGGCAATCCTAACAGGTCGAATGTAATATTTTACAACATTCCTAGCGCGTCGGCCCCTACTTCTCGGTTGGAACATTATATAAGTCAATAACGTTATATATCCTAGCCTAAGGCAACCTAACATGTCGAATGTCATATTTTGCAACATTCCTGGCTCGTCCGCTCTTACTTCCCGGTGGGAACATTATATACGTCTATAACGTTATATATCCTAACCTAAGGCAACCTAACATTTCGGATGTAATATTTTACAACATTCCTGGCATGTCGGTCCCTACTTCTCGGTGGGAACATTCTATACGTCTATAACGTTGTATATCCTAACCTAAGGGAACATAACATCTCGGATGTAATATTTTACAACATTCCAGGCGTGTCGTCTCCTGCTTCTCGATGGGGACATTATATACGTCTATAACTTTGTATATCCTAACCCAAAGCAACATAACTTCTGGGATGTAATATTTTACAACATTCCTGGCATGTCGGTCCCCACGTCTCGGTGGGAACATTATATAAGTCTATAACGATATATATCCTAACCTAAAGCAACCTAACATCTCGGAGGTAATATTTTCGAACATCCATGTCATGTCGGTCCCTACATCTCGGTGGGGACATTCTATACGTCTATAACGTTGTATATCCTAACCTAAGGGAACCTAACATTTCGGGTGTAATATTTTGCAACATTCCTGACGCGTCGGCCCCTATTTCTCGGTGGGAATATTATATACGTCTATAACGTTATATATCCTAGCCTAAGGCAACCTAACATATCGGATGTTATATTTTACAACATTCCTGACGCGTCGGCCCCTATTTCTCGGTGGGAATATTGTATACGTCTATAACGTTATATATCCTAGCCTAAGGCAACCTAACATCTCGGATGTAATATTTGATAACATTCCTGGCGTGTTAACCCGCACTTCTCGGTGGGAACATCATATACGTTTATAGCGATATATATCCTAGCCTAAGGCGACCTAACATGTCGAATGTAATATTTTACATCATTCCTGACGTGTCGGCCCGTAGTTCACGGTGGTAACATTATATACGCTTACAACGTTATATATGCTAGCCTAAGGCAACCTGACAGCTCGGATGTAATATTTGACAACATTTCTGGCGTGTGAGCGCGTACTTCTCGGTGGGAACATCATATACGTCTGTAACGTTATATATCCTGTCGTAAGGCAACATAACATCTCGGATGTACTATTTTACAACATTCCTGGTGGGTCGTCGCCTACTTCTCGATGGGGACATTATATACATCTATAACGTTGTATATCCTAACCTAAGGCAACCTAACATCTCGGATGTAATATTTTACAACATTCCTGGCATGTCGGTCCCTACTTCTCGGTGGGAACATTGTATACGTCTATAACGATATATATTCTAGCCTAAGGCAACCTAACATGCCGAATGTAATATTTTACAACATTCCTGTCGTGTCGTCGCCTGCTTCTCGATGGGGACATTATATACGTCTATAACGTTGTATATTCTAACCTAACGCAACCTAACATCTGGGATGTAATATTTTACAACATTCCTGGCGTGTCGTCGCCTACTTCTGGATAGGGACATTATATACATCTATAACGTCATATATCCTAACCTAAGGGAACCTAACATCTGGGGTGTAATATTTTAGAACATTCCTGACTCGTCAGTCCCTATTTCTCGGTGGGAACATTATATACGTCTATAACGTTATATATCCTAGCCTAAGGCAACCTAACTTGTAGAATGTAATATTTTACAACATTCCTGGCGTGTCGTCGCCTACTTCTCTATGGGAACATTATATACATCTATAACGTTGTATATCCTAACCTAAGGCAACCTAACATCTCGGATGTAATATTTTACAACATTCCTGTCATGTCGGTCCCTACTTCTCGGTGGGAACACTGTATACGTCTATAACGATATATATCCTAGCCTAAGGCAACCTAACATGTCGAATGTAATATTTTACAACATTCCTGTCGTGTCGTCGCCTGCTTCTCGACGGGGACATTATATACGTCAATAACGTGGTATATTCTAACCTAACGCAACCTAACATCTGGGATGTAATATTTTACAACATTCCTGGCGTGTCGTCGCCTACTTCTGGATGTGGACATTATATACATCTATAACGTCATATATCCTAACCTAAAGGAACCTAACATATCGGATGTAATATTTTGATACTTTCCTGGCATGTCGGTCCCTACGTCTCGGTGGGATCATTATATACGTCTATAACGATATATATCCTAACCTAAGGCAACCTAACATCTCGGATGTAATATTTTACAACATTCCTGGCGCTTCGGCTGCTACTTTTCGGTGGGAACATTATATACGTCTATAACGTTACATATCCTAACGTATGGCAACATAACATCTCGGATGTTATATATTACAACATTCCTGGCATGTCGGTCCCTACGTCTCGGTGGGAACGTTATATACGTCTATAACGATATATATCCTAACCTAAGGGAACCTTACATCTGGGATGTAATATTTTACAACATTCCTGGCATGTCGGTCCCTACGTCTCGGTGGGAACGTTATATACGTCTATAACGATATATATCCTAACCTAAGGGAACCTTACACCTCGGATGTAATATTTTACAACATTCCTGGCATGTCGGGCCCTACTTCTCGGTGGGAACATTGTATACGTCTATAACGATATATATACTAGCCTAAGGCAACCTAACGTGTCGAATGTAATATTTTACAACATTCCTGGCGTGTCGTCGCCTACTTCTCGATGGGGACATTATATACATCTATAACGTTGTATATCCTAACCTAAGGCAACCTAACGTCTCGGATGTAATATTTTACAACATTCCTGGCATGTCGGTCACTACATCTCGGTGGGAACATTATATACGTCTGTAACGATATATACCCTAACCTAAGGCAACCTAACATCTCGGATGTAATATTTTACAACATTCCTGGCATGTCGGTCCCTACTTCTCGGTGGGAACATTCTATACGTCTATAACGTTGTATATCCTAACCTAAGGGAACCTAACATCTCGGGTGTAATATTTTACAACATTGCTGACGCGTCGGCCCCTACTTCTCTGTGGGAACATTCTATACGTCTATAACGATATATATCCTAACCTAAGGCAACCTAACATCTCGGATGTAATATTTTACAACATTCCTGGCGCTTCGGCTGCTACTTTTCGGTGGGAACATTATATACGTCTATAACGTTACATATCCTAACGTACGGCAACATAACATCTCGGATGTTATATATTACAACATTCCTGGCGTGTCGTCGCCTGCTTCTCGATGGGGACTTTATGTACGTCTATAACGTTGTATATCCTAACCTAACGCAACCTAACATCTGGGATGTAATATTTTACAACATTCCTGGCGTGTCGTCGCCTACTTCTAGATGTGGACATTATATACATCTATAACGTCATATATCCTAACCTAAAGGAACCTAACATATCGGATGTAATATTTTGATACTTTCCTGGCATGTCGGTCCCTACGTCTCGGTGGGATCATTATATACGTCTATAACGATATATATCCTAACCTAAGGCAACCTAACATCTCGGATGTAATATTTTACAACATTCCTGGCATGTCGGTCACTACATCTCGGTGGGAACATTATATACGTCTGTAACGATATATACCCTAACCTAAGGCAACCTAACATCTCGGATGTAATATTTTACAACATTCCTGGCATGTCGGTCCCTACTTCTCGGTGTGAACATTCTATACGTCTATAACGTTGTATATCCTAACCTAAGGGAACCTAACATCTCGGGTGTAATATTTTACAACATTGCTGTCGCGTCGGCCCCTACTTCTCGGTGGGAACATTCTATACGTCTATAACGATATATATCCTAACCTAAGGCAACCTAACATCTCGGATGTAATATTTTACAACATTCCTGGCGCTTCGGCTGCTACTTTTCGGTGGGAACATTATATACGTCTATAACGTTACATATCCTAACGTACGGCAACATAACATCTCGGATGTTATATATTACAACATTCCTGGCGTGTCGTCGCCTGCTTCTCGATGGGGACTTTATGTACGTCTATAACGATATATATACTAGCCTAAGGCAACCTAACGTGTCGAATGTAATATTTTACAACATTCCTGGCGTGTCGTCGCCTACTTCTCGATGGGGACATTATATACATCTATAACGTTGTATATCCTAACCTAAGGCAACCTAACATCTCGGATGTAATATTTTACAACATTCTGGCGTGTCGTCGCCTGCTTCTCGATGGGGACATTATATACGTCTATAACCTTGTATATACTAACCTAACGCAACCTAACATCTGGGATGTAATATTTTACATCATTCCTGGTGGGTCGTCGTCCGCTTCTCGATGGGGACATTATATACGTCTATAACGTTGAATATCCTAACCTAAAGAAACCTAACATCTGGGATGTAATATTTTACAAGATCCCTGGCATGTCGGTCCCCACGTCTCGGTGGGAACATTATATACGTCTATAACGATATATATCCTAACCTAAGGCAACCTAACATCTCGGATGTAATATTTTACAACATTCCTGGCATGTCGGTCCCTACTTCTCGGTGGAAACAATGTATACGTCTATAACGATATATATCCTAGCCTAAGGCAACCCAACATGTAGAATGTAATATTTTACAACATTCCTGGCGTGTCGTCGCCTACTTCTCGATGGGGACATTATACACATCTATAACGTTGTATATCCTAACCTAAGGCAACCTAACATCTCGGATGTAATATTTTACAACACTCCTGGCATGTCGGTCCCTACTTCTCGGTGGGAACATTGTATACGTCTATAACGATATATATTCTAGCCTAAGGCAACCTAACATGTCGAATGTAATATTTTACAACATTCCTGTCGTGTCGTCGCCTGCTTCTCGATGGGGACATTATATACGTCTATAACGGTGTATATTCTAACCTAACGCAACCTAACATCTGGGATGTTATATTTTACAACATTCCTAGCGTGTCGTCGCCTACTTCTGGATGGGGACATTATATACATCTATACCGTCATATATCGTAACCTAAGGGAACCTTACATCTCGGATGTAATATTTTACAACATTCCTGGCATGTCGGGCCCTACTTCTCGGTGGGAACATTGTATACGTCTATAACGATATATATACTAGCCTAAGGCAACCTAACGTGTCGAATGTAATATTTTACAACATTCCTGGTGTGTCGTCGCCTACTTCGCGATGGGGACATTATATACATCTATAACGTTGTATATCCTAACCTAAGGCAACCTAACATCTCGGATGTAATATTTTACAACATTCTGGCGTGTCGTCGCCTGCTTCTCGATGGGGACATTATATACGTCTATAACGGTGTATATTCTAACCTAACGCAACCTAACATCTGGGATGTTATATTTTACAACATTCCTAGCGTGTCGTCGCCTACTTCTGGATGGGGACATTATATACATCTATACCGTCATATATCGTAACCTAAGGGAACCTAACATCTCGGGTGTAATATTTTACAACATTCCTGGCGTGTCGTCGCCTACTTCTCGATGGGGACATTATATACATCTATAACGTTGTATATCCTAACCTAAGGCAACCTAACATCTCGGATGTAATATTTTACAACATTCCTGGCATGTCGGGCCCTACTTCTCGGTGGGAACGTTGTATACGTCTATAACGATATATATTCTAGCCTAAGGCTACCTAACATGTCGAATGTAATATTTTACAACGTTCCTGTCGTGTCGTCGCCTGCTTCTCGATGGGGACATTATATACGTCTATAACGTTGTATATTCTAACCTAACGCAACCTAACATCTGGGATGTTATATTTTACAACATTCCTGGCGTGTCGTCGCCTACTTCTGGATGGGGACATTATATACATCTATAACGTCATATATCCTAACCTAAAGGAACCTAACATATCGGATGTAATATTTTGATACTTTCCTGGCATGTCGGTCCCTACGTCTCGGTGGGATCATTATATACGTCTATAAAGATATATATCCTAACCTAAGGCAACCTAACATCTCGGATGTAATATTTTACAACATTCCTGGCGCTTCGGCTGCTACTTTTCGGTGGGAACATTATATACGTCTATAACGTTACATATCCTAACGTATGGCAACATAACATCTCGGATGTTATATATTACAATATTCCTGGCATGTCGGTCCCTACGTCTCGGTGGGAACGTTATATACGTCTATAACGATATATATCCTAACCTAAGGGAACCTTACATCTGGGATGTAATATTTTACAACATTCCTGGCATGTCGGTCCCTACGTCTCGGTGGGAACGTTATATACGTCTATAACGATATATATCCTAACCTAAGGGAACCTTACACCTCGGATGTAATATTTTACAACATTCCTGGCATGTCGGGCCCTACTTCTCGGTGGGAACATTGTGTACGTCTATAACGATATATATACTAGCCTAAGGCAACCTAACGTGTCGAATGTAATATTTTACAACATTCCTGGCGTGTCGTCGCCTACTTCTCGATGGGGACATTATATACATCTATAACGTTGTATATCCTAACCTAAGGCAACCTAACGTCTCGGATGTAATATTTTACAACATTCCTGGCATGTCGGTCACTACATCTCGGTGGGAACATTATATACGTGTGTAACGATATATACCCTAACCTAAGGCAACCTAACATCTCGGATGTAATATTTTACAACATTCCTGGCATGTCGGTCCCTACTTCTCGGTGGGAACATTCTATACGTCTATAACGTTGTATATCCTAACCTAAGGGAACCTAACATCTCGGGTGTAATATTTTACAACATTGCTGACGCGTCGGCCCCTACTTCTCTGTGGGAACATTCTATACGTCTATAACGATATATATCCTAACCTAAGGCAACCTAACATCTCGGATGTAATATTTTACAACATTCCTGGCGCTTCGGCTGCTACTTTTCGGTGGGAACATTATATACGTCTATAACGTTACATATCCTAACGTACGGCAACATAACATCTCGGATGTTATATATTACAACATTCCTGGCGTGTCGTCGCCTGCTTCTCGATGGGGACTTTATGTACGTCTATAACGTTGTATATCCTAACCTAAGGCAACCTAACATCTCGGATGTAATATTTTACAACATTCCTGGCATGTCGGTCCCTACGTCTCAGTAGGAACGTTATATACGTCTATAACGATATATATCCTAACCTAAGGGAACCTTACATCTCGGATGTAATATTTTACAACATTCCTGGCATGTCGGGCCCTACTTCTCGGTGGGAACATTGTATACGTCTATAACGATATATATACTAGCCTAAGGCAACCTAACGTGTCGAATGTAATATTTTACAACATTCCTGGTGTGTCGTCGCCTACTTCTCGATGGGGACATTATATACATCTATAACGTTGTATATCCTAACCTAAGGCAACCTAACATCTCGGATGTAATATTTTACAACATTCTGGCGTGTCGTCGCCTGCTTCTCGATGGGGACATTATATACGTCTATAACCTTGTATATCCTAACCTAAGGCAACCTAACGTCTCGGATGTAATATTTTACAACATTCCTGGCATGTCGGTCACTACATCTCGGTGGGAACATTATATACGTCTGTAACGATATATACCCTAACCTAAGGCAACCTAACATCTCGGATGTAATATTTTACAACATTCCTGGCATGTCGGTCCCTACTTCTCGGTGGGAACATTCTATACGTCTATAACGTTGTATATCCTAACCTAAGGGAACCTCACATCTCGGGTGTAATATTTTACAACATTGCTGACGCGTCGGCCCCTACTTCTCGGTGGGAACATTCTATACGTCTATAACGATATATATCCTAACCTAAGGCAACCTAACATCTCGGATGTAATATTTTACAACATTCCTGGCGCTTCGGCTGCTACTTTTCGGTGGGAACATTATATACGTCTATAACGTTACATATCCTAACGTACGGCAACATAACATCTCGGATGTTATATATTACAACATTCCTGACGTGTCGTCGCCTGCTTCTCGATGGGGACTTTATGTACGTCTATAACGTTGTATATCCTAACCTAAGGCAACCTAACATCTCGGATGTAATATTTTACAACATTCCTGGCATGTCGGTCCCTACGTCTCGGTGGGCACGTTATATACGTCTATAACGATATATATCCTAACCTAAGGGAACCTTACATCTCGGATGTAATATTTTACAACATTCCTGGCATGTCGGGCCCTACTTCTCGGTGGGAACATTGTATACGTCTATAACGATATATATACTAGCCTAAGGCAACCTAACGTGTCGAATGTAATATTTTACAACATTCCTGGCGTGTCCTCGCCTACTTCTCGATGGGCACATTATATACATCTATAACGTTGTATATCCTAACCTAAGGCAACCTAACATCTCGGATGTAATATTTTACAACATTCCTGGCATGTCGGTCCCCACTTCTCGGTGGGAACATTGTATACGTCTATAACGATATATATTCTAGCCTAAGGCTACCTAACATGTCGAATGTAATATTTTACAACGTTCCTGTCGTGTCGTCGCCTGCTTCTCGATGGGGACATTATATACGTCTATAACGTTGTATATTCTAACCTAACGCAACCTAACATCTGGGATGTTATATTTTACAACATTCCTGGCGTGTCGTCGCCTACTTCTGGATGGGGACATTATATACATCTATAACGTCATATATCCTAACCTAAGGGAACCTAACATCTCGGGTGTAATATTTTACAACATTCCTGGCGTGTCGTCGCCTACTTCTCGATGGGGACATTATATACGTCTATAACGTTGTATATCCTAACCTAAGACAACCTAACATCTCGGATTTAATATTTTACAACATTCCTAGCATGTCGGTCCCTACTTCTCGGTGGGAACATTGTATACGTCTATAACGATATATATTCTAGCCTAAGGCAACCTAACATGTCGAATGTAATATTTTACAACATTCCTGTCGTGTCGTCGCCTGCTTCTCGATGGGGACATTATATACGTCTATAACGTTGTATATTCTAACCTAACGCAACCTAACATCTGGGATGTTATATTTTACAACATTCCTGGCGTGTCGTCGCCTACTTCTGGATGGGGACATTATATACATCTATAACGTCATATATCCTAACCTAAGGGAACCTAACATCTCGGGTGTAATATTTTACAACATTCCTGGCGTGTCGTCGCCTACTTCTCGATGGGGACATTATATACATCTATAACGTTGTATATCCTAACCTAAGGCAACCTAACATCTCGGATGTAATATTTTACAACATTCCTGGCATGTCGGGCCCTTTTTCTCGGTGGGAACATTGTATACGTCTATAACGATATATATCCTAGCCTAAGGCAACCTAACATGTCGAATGTAATATTTTACAACATTCCTGTCGTGTCGTCGCCTGCTTCTCGATGGGGACATTATATACGTCTATAACGTTGTATATTCTAACCTAACGCAACCTAACATCTGGGATGTAATATTTTACAACATTTCTGGCGTGTCGTCGCCTACTTCTGGATGTGGACATTATATACATCTATAACGTCATATATCCTAACCTAAAGGAACCTAACATATCGGATGTAATATTTTGATACTTTCCTGGCATGTCGGTCCCTACGTCTCGGTGGGATCATTATATACGTCTATAACGATATATATCCTAACCTATGGCAACCTAACATCTCGGATGTAATATTTTACAACATTCCTGGCGCTTCGGCTGCTACTTTTCGGTGGGAACATTATATACGTCTATAACGTTACATATCCTAACGTATGGCAACATAACATCTCGGATGTTATATATTACAACATTCCTGGCATGTCGGTCCCTACGTCTCGGTGGGAACGTTATATACGTCTATAACGATATATATCCTAACCTAAGGGAACCTTACATCTGGGATGTAATATTTTACAACATTCCTGGCATGTCGGTCCCTACGTCTCGGTGGGAACGTTATATACGTCTATAACGATATATATCCTAACCTAAGGGAACCTTACACCTCGGATGTAATATTTTACAACATTCCTGGCATGTCGGGCCCCACTTCTCGGTGGGAACATTGTATACGTCTATAACGATATATATACTAGCCTAAGGCAACCTAACGTGTCGAATGTAATATTTTACAACATTCCTGGCGTGTCGTCGCCTACTTCTCGATGGGGACATTATATACATCTATAACGTTGTATATCCTAACCTAAGGCAACCTAACGTCTCGGATGTAATATTTTACAACATTCCTGGCATGTCGGTCACTACATCTCGGTGGGAACATTATATACGTCTGTAACGATATATACCCTAACCTAAGGCAACCTAACATCTCGGATGTAATATTTTACAACATTCCTGGCATGTCGGTCCCTACTTCTCGGTCGGAACATTCTATACGTCTATAACGTTGTATATCCTAACCTAAGGGAACCTAACATCTCGGGTGTAATATTTTACAACATTGCTGACGCGTCGGCCCCTACTTCTCTGTGGGAACATTCTATACGTCTATAACGATATATATCCTAACCTAAGGCAACCTAACATCTCGGATGTAATATTTTACAACATTCCTGGCGCTTCGGCTGCTACTTTTCGGTGGGAACATTATACACGTCTATAACGTTACATATCCTAACGTACGGCAACATAACATCTCGGATGTTATATATTACAACATTCCTGGCGTGTCGTCGCCTGCTTCTCGATGGGGACTTTATGTACGTCTATAACGTTGTATATCCTAACCTAAGGCAACCTAACATCTCGGATGTAATATTTTACAACATTCCTGGCATGTCGGTCCCTACGTCTCGGTGGGAACGTTATATACGTCTATAACGATATATATCCTAACCTAAGGGAACCTTACATCTCGGATGTAATATTTTACAACATTCCTGGCATGTCGGGCCCTACTTCTCGGTGGGAACATAGTATACGTCTATAACGATATATATACTAGCCTAAGGCAACCTAACGTGTCGAATGTAATATTTTACAACATTCCTGGCGTGTCGTCGCCTACTTCTCGATGGGGACATTATATACATCTATAACGTTGTATATCCTAACCTAAGGCAACCTAACATCTCGGATGTAATATTTTACAACATTCTGGCGTGTCGTCGCCTGCTTCTCGATGGGGACATTATATACGTCTATAACCTTGTATATACTAACCTAACGCAACCTAACATCTGGGATGTAATATTTTACATCATTCCTGGTGGGTCGTCGCCCGCTTCTCGATGGGGACATTATATACGTCTATAACGTTGAATATCCTAACCTAAAGCAACCTAACATCTGGGATGTAATATTTTACAAGATCCCTGGCATGTCGGTCCCTACGTCTCGGTGGGATCATTATATACGTCTATAACGATATATATCCTAACCTATGGCAACCTAACATCTCGGATGTAATATTTTACAACATTCCTGGCGCTTCGGCTGCTACTTTTCGGTGGGAACATTATATACGTCTATAACGTCACATATCCTAACGTACGGCAACATAACATCTCGGATGTTATATATTACAACATTCCTGGCGTGTCGTCGCCTGCTTCTCGATGGGGACTTTATGTACGTCTATAACGTTGTATATCCTAACCTAAGGCAACCTAACATCTCGGATGTAATATTTTACAACATTCCTGGCATGTCGGTCCCTACGTCTCGGTGGGAACGTTATATACATCTATAACGTTGTATATCCTAACCTAAGGCAACCTAACATCTCGGATGTAATATTTTACAACATTCCTGGCATGTCGGGCCCTACTTCTCGGTGGGAACATTGTATACGTCTATAACGATATATATTCTAGCCTAAGGCTACCTAACATGTCGAATGTAATATTTTACAACGTTCCTGTCGTGTCGTCGCCTGCTTCTCGATGGGGACATTATATACGTCTATAACGTTGTATATTCTAACCTAACGCAACCTAACATCTGGGATGTTATATTTTACAACATTCCTGGCGTGTCGTCGCCTACTTCTGGATGGGGACATTATATACATCTATAACGTCATATATCCTAACCTAAAGGAACCTAACATATCGGATGTAATATTTTGATACTTTCCTGGCATGTCGGTCCCTACGTCTCGGTGGGATCATTATATACGTCTATAACGATATATATCCTAACCTAAGGCAACCTAACATTTCGGATGTAATATTTTACAACATTCCTGGCGCTTCGGCTGCTACTTTTCGGTGGGAACATTATATACGTCTATAACGTTACATATCCTAACGTATGGCAACATAACATCTCGGATGTTATATATTACAACATTCCTGGCATGTCGGTCCCTACGTCTCGGTGGGAACGTTATATACGTCTATAACGATATATATCCTAACCTAAGGGAACCTTACATCTGGGATGTAATATTTTACAACATTCCTGGCATGTCGGTCCCTACGTCTCGGTGGGAACGTTATATACGTCTATAACGATATATATCCTAACCTAAGGGAACCTTACACCTCGGATGTAATATTTTACAACATTCCTGGCATGTCGGGCCCTACTTCTCGGTGGGAACATTGTGTACGTCTATAACGATATATATACTAGCCTAAGGCAACCTAACGTGTCGAATGTAATATTTTACAACATTCCTGGCGTGTCGTCGCCTACTTCTCGATGGGGACATTATATACATCTATAACGTTGTATATCCGAACCTAAGGCAACCTAACGTCTCGGATGTAATATTTTACAACATTCCTGGCATGTCGGTCACTACATCTCGGTGGGAACATTATATACGTGTGTAACGATATATACCCTAACCTAAGGCAACCTAACATCTCGGATGTAATATTTTACAACATTCCTGGCATGTCGGTCCCTACTTCTCGGTGGGAACATTCTATACGTCTATAACGTTGTATATCCTAACCTAAGGCAACCTAACATCTCGGGTGTAATATTTTACAACATTGCTGACGCGTCGGCCCCTACTTCTCTGTGGGAACATTCTATACGTCTATAACGATATATATCCTAACCTAAGGCAACCTAACATCTCGGATGTAATATTTTACAACATTCCTGGCGCTTCGGCTGCTACTTTTCGGTGGGAACATTATATACGTCTATAACGTTACATATCCTAACGTACGGCAACATAACATCTCGGATGTTATATATTACAACATTCCTGGCGTGTCGTCGCCTGCTTCTCGATGGGGACTTTATGTACGTCTATAACGTTGTATATCCTAACCTAAGGCAACCTAACATCTCGGATGTAATATTTTACAACATTCCTGGCATGTCGGTCCCTACGTCTCAGTAGGAACGTTATATACGTCTATAACGATATATATCCTAACCTAAGGGAACCTTACATCTCGGATGTAATATTTTACAACATTCCTGGCATGTCGGGCCCTACTTCTCGGTGGGAACATTGTATACGTCTATAACGATATATATACTAGCCTAAGGCAACCTAACGTGTCGAATGTAATATTTTACAACATTCCTGGTGTGTCGTCGCCTACTTCTCGATGGGGACATTATATACATCTATAACGTTGTATATCCTAACCTAAGGCAACCTAACATCTCGGATGTAATATTTTACAACATTCTGGCGTGTCGTCGCCTGCTTCTCGATGGGGACATTATATACGTCTATAACCTTGTATATCCTAACCTAAGGCAACCTAACGTCTCGGATGTAATATTTTACAACATTCCTGGCATGTCGGTCACTACATCTCGGTGGGAACATTATATACGTCTGTAACGATATATACCCTAACCTAAGGCAACCTAACATCTCGGATGTAATATTTTACAACATTCCTGGCATGTCGGTCCCTACTTCTCGGTGGGAACATTCTATACGTCTATAACGTTGTATATCCTAACCTAAGGGAACCTCACATCTCGGGTGTAATATTTTACAACATTGCTGACGCGTCGGCCCCTACTTCTCGGTGGGAACATTCTATACGTCTATAACGATATATATCCTAACCTAAGGCAACCTAACATCTCGGATGTAATATTTTACAACATTCCTGGCGCTTCGGCTGCTACTTTTCGGTGGGAACATTATATACGTCTATAACGTTACATATCCTAACGTACGGCAACATAACATCTCGGATGTTATATATTACAACATTCCTGACGTGTCGTCGCCTGCTTCTCGATGGGGACTTTATGTACGTCTATAACGTTGTATATCCTAACCTAAGGCAACCTAACATCTCGGATGTAATATTTTACAACATTCCTGGCATGTCGGTCCCTACGTCTCGGTGGGAACGTTATATACGTCTATAACGATATATATCCTAACCTAAGGGAACCTTACATCTCGGATGTAATATTTTACAACATTCCTGGCATGTCGGGCCCTACTTCTCGGTGGGAACATTGTATACGTCTATAACGATATATATACTAGCCTAAGGCAACCTAACGTGTCGAATGTAATATTTTACAACATTCCTGGCGTGTCCTCGCCTACTTCTCGATGGGCACATTATATACATCTATAACGTTGTATATCCTAACCTAAGGCAACCTAACATCTCGGATGTAATATTTTACAACATTCCTGGCATGTCGGTCCCTACTTCTCGGTGGGAACATTGTATACGTCTATAACGATATATATTCTAGCCTAAGGCTACCTAACATGTCGAATGTAATATTTTACAACATTCCTGTCGTGTCGTCGCCTGCTTCTCGATGGGGACATTATATACGTCTATAACGTTGTATATTCTAACCTAACGCAACCTAACATCTGGGATGTTATATTTTACAACATTCCTGGCGTGTCGTCGCCTACTTCTGGATGGGGACATTATATACATCTATAACGTCATATATCCTAACCTAAGGGAACCTAACATCTCGGGTGTAATATTTTACAACATTCCTGGCGTGTCGTCGCCTACTTCTCGATGGGGACATTATATACATCTATAACGTTGTATATCCTAACCTAAGGCAACCTAACATCTCGGATGTAATATTTTACAACATTCCTGGCATGTCGGGCCCTACTTCTCGGTGGGAACATTGTATACGTCTATAACGATATATATCCTAGCCTAAGGCAACCTAACATGTCGAATGTAATATTTTACAACATTCCTGTCGTGTCGTCGCCTGCTTCTCGATGGGGACATTATATACGTCTATAACGTTGTATATTCTAACCTAACGCAACCTAACATCTGGGATGTAATATTTTACAACATTTCTGGCGTGTCGTCGCCTACTTCTGGATGTGGACATTATATACATCTATAACGTCATATATCCTAACCTAAAGGAACCTAACATATCGGATGTAATATTTTGATACTTTCCTGGCATGTCGGTCCCTACGTCTCGGTGGGATCATTATATACGTCTATAACGATATATATCCTAACCTATGGCAACCTAACATCTCGGATGTAATATTTTACAACATTCCTGGCGCTTCGGCTGCTACTTTTCGGTGGGAACATTATATACGTCTATAACGTTACATATCCTAACGTATGGCAACATAACATCTCGGATGTTATATATTACAACATTCCTGGCATGTCGGTCCCTACGTCTCGGTGGGAACGTTATATACGTCTATAACGATATATATCCTAACCTAAGGGAACCTTACATCTGGGATGTAATATTTTACAACATTCCTGGCATGTCGGTCCCTACGTCTCGGTGGGAACGTTATATACGTCTATAACGATATATATCCTAACCTAAGGGAACCTTACACCTCGGATGTAATATTTTACAACATTCCTGGCATGTCGGGCCCCACTTCTCGGTGGGAACATTGTATACGTCTATAACGATATATATACTAGCCTAAGGCAACCTAACGTGTCGAATGTAATATTTTACAACATTCCTGGCGTGTCGTCGCCTACTTCTCGATGGGGACATTATATACATCTATAACGTTGTATATCCTAACCTAAGGCAACCTAACGTCTCGGATGTAATATTTTACAACATTCCTGGCATGTCGGTCACTACATCTCGGTGGGAACATTATATACGTCTGTAACGATATATACCCTAACCTAAGGCAACCTAACATCTCGGATGTAATATTTTACAACATTCCTGGCATGTCGGTCCCTACTTCTCGGTGGGAACATTCTATACGTCTATAACGTTGTATATCCTAACCTAAGGGAACCTAACATCTCGGGTGTAATATTTTACAACATTGCTGACGCGTCGGCCCCTACTTCTCTGTGGGAACATTCTATACGTCTATAACGATATATATCCTAACCTAAGGCAACCTAACATCTCGGATGTAATATTTTACAACATTCCTGGCGCTTCGGCTGCTACTTTTCGGTGGGAACATTATACACGTCTATAACGTTACATATCCTAACGTACGGCAACATAACATCTCGGATGTTATATATTACAACATTCCTGGCGTGTCGTCGCCTGCTTCTCGATGGGGACTTTATGTACGTCTATAACGTTGTATATCCTAACCTAAGGCAACCTAACATCTCGGATGTAATATTTTACAACATTCCTGGCATGTCGGTCCCTACGTCTCGGTGGGAACGTTATATACGTCTATAACGATATATATCCTAACCTAAGGGAACCTTACATCTCGGATGTAATATTTTACAACATTCCTGGCATGTCGGGCCCTACTTCTCGGTGGGAACATAGTATACGTCTATAACGATATATATACTAGCCTAAGGCAACCTAACGTGTCGAATGTAATATTTTACAACATTCCTGGCGTGTCGTCGCCTACTTCTCGATGGGGACATTATATACATCTATAACGTTGTATATCCTAACCTAAGGCAACCTAACATCTCGGATGTAATATTTTACAACATTCTGGCGTGTCGTCGCCTGCTTCTCGATGGGGACATTATATACGTCTATAACCTTGTATATACTAACCTAACGCAACCTAACATCTGGGATGTAATATTTTACATCATTCCTGGTGGGTCGTCGCCCGCTTCTCGATGGGGACATTATATACGTCTATAACGTTGAATATCCTAACCTAAAGCAACCTAACATCTCGGATGTAATATTTTACAACATTCCTGGCGCTTCGGCTGCTACTTTTCGGTGGGAACATTATATACGTCTATAACGTTACATATCCTAACGTATGGCAACATAACATCTCGGATGTTATATATTACAACATTCCTGGCATGTCGGTCCCTACGTCTCGGTGGGAACGTTATATACGTCTATAACGATATATATCCTAACCTAAGGGAACCTTACATCTGGGATGTAATATTTTACAACATTCCTGGCATGTCGGTCCCTACGTCTCGGTGGGAACGTTATATACGTCTATAACGATATATATCCTAACCTAAGGGAACCTTACACCTCGGATGTAATATTTTACAACATTCCTGGCATGTCGGGCCCCACTTCTCGGTGGGAACATTGTATACGTCTATAACGATATATATACTAGCCTAAGGCAACCTAACGTGTCGAATGTAATATTTTACAACATTCCTGGCGTGTCGTCGCCTACTTCTCGATGGGGACATTATATACATCTATAACGTTGTATATCCTAACCTAAGGCAACCTAACGTCTCGGATGTAATATTTTACAACATTCCTGGCATGTCGGTCACTACATCTCGGTGGGAACATTATATACGTCTGTAACGATATATACCCTAACCTAAGGCAACCTAACATCTCGGATGTAATATTTTACAACATTCCTGGCATGTCGGTCCCTACTTCTCGGTGGGAACATTCTATACGTCTATAACGTTGTATATCCTAACCTAAGGGAACCTAACATCTCGGGTGTAATATTTTACAACATTGCTGACGCGTCGGCCCCTACTTCTCTGTGGGAACATTCTATACGTCTATAACGATATATATCCTAACCTAAGGCAACCTAACATCTCGGATGTAATATTTTACAACATTCCTGGCGCTTCGGCTGCTACTTTTCGGTGGGAACATTATATACGTCTATAACGTTACATATCCTAACGTACGGCAACATAACATCTCGGATGTTATATATTACAACATTCCTGGCGTGTCGTCGCCTGCTTCTCGATGGGGACTTTATGTACGTCTATAACGATGTATATCCTAACCTAAGGCAACCTAACATCTCGGATGTAATATTTTACAACATTCCTGGCATGTCGGTCCCTACGTCTCGGTGGGAACGTTATATACGTCTATAACGATATATATCCTAACCTAAGGGAACCTTACATCTCGGATGTAATATTTTACAACATTCCTGGCATGTCGGGCCCTACTTCTCGGTGGGAACATAGTATACGTCTATAACGATATATATACTAGCCTAAGGCAACCTAACGTGTCGAATGTAATATTTTACAACATTCCTGGCGTGTCGTCGCCTACTTCTCGATGGGGACATTATATACATCTATAACGTTGTATATCCTAACCTAAGGCAACCTAACATCTCGGATGTAATATTTTACAACATTCTGGCGTGTCGTCGCCTGCTTCTCGATGGGGACATTATATACGTCTATAACCTTGTATATACTAACCTAACGCAACCTAACATCTGGGATGTAATATTTTACATCATTCCTGGTGGGTCGTCGCCCGCTTCTCGATGGGGACATTATATACGTCTATAACGTTGAATATCCTAACCTAAAGCAACCTAACATCTGGGATGTAATATTTTACAACATTCCTGGCGTGTCGTCGCCTACTTCTAGATGTGGACATTATATACATCTATAACGTCATATATCCTAACCTAAAGGAACCTAACATATCGGATGTAATATTTTGATACTTTCCTGGCATGTCGGTCCCTACGTCTCGGTGGGATCATTATATACGTCTATAACGATATATATCCTAACCTAAGGCAACCTAACATCTCGGATGTAATATTTTACAACATTCCTGGCATGTCGGTCACTACATCTCGGTGGGAACATTATATACGTCTGTAACGATATATACCCTAACCTAAGGCAACCTAACATCTCGGATGTAATATTTTACAACATTCCTGGCATGTCGGTCCCTACTTCTCGGTGGGAACATTCTATACGTCTATAACGTTGTATATCCTAACCTAAGGGAACCTAACATCTCGGGTGTAATATTTTACAACATTGCTGACGCGTCGGCCCCTACTTCTCGGTGGGAACATTCTATACGTCTATAACGATATATATCCTAACCTAAGGCAACCTAACATCTCGGATGTAATATTTTACAACATTCCTGGCGCTTCGGCTGCTACTTTTCGGTGGGAACATTATATACGTCTATAACGTTACATATCCTAACGTATGGCAACATAACATCTCGGATGTTATATATTACAACATTCCTGGCATGTCGGTCCCTACGTCTCGGTGGGAACGTTATATACGTCTATAACGATATATATCCTAACCTAAGGGAACCTTACATCTGGGATGTAATATTTTACAACATTCCTGGCATGTCGGTCCCTACGTCTCGGTGGGAACGTTATATACGTCTATAACGATATATATCCTAACCTAAGGGAACCTTACACCTCGGATGTAATATTTTACAACATTCCTGGCATGTCGGGCCCTACTTCTCGGTGGGAACAATGTATACGTCTATAACGATATATATCCTAGCCTAAGGCAACCCAACATGTAGAATGTAATATTTTACAACATTCCTGGCGTGTCGTCGCCTACTTCTCGATGGGGACATTATACACATCTATAACGTTGTATATCCTAACCTAAGGCAACCTAACATCTCGGATGCAATATTTTACAACATTCCTGTCATGTCGGTCCCTACTTCTCGGTGGGAACATTGTATACGTCTATAACGATATATATCCTAGCCTAAGGCAACGTAACATGTCAAATGTAATATTTTACAACATTCCTGTCGTGTCGTCGCCTGCTTCTCGATGGGGACATTATATACGTCTATAACGTTGTATATTCTAACCTAACGCAACCTAACATCTGGGATGTAATATTTTACAACATTCCTGGCGTGTCGTCGCCTACTTCTAGATGTGGACATTATATACATCTATAACGTCATATATCCTAACCTAAAGGAACCTAACATATCGGATGTAATATTTTGATACTTTCCTGGCATGTCGGTCCCTACGTCTCGGTGGGATCATTATATACGTCTATAACGATATATATCCTAACCTAAGGCAACCTAACATCTCGGATGTAATATTTTACAACATTCCTGGCGCTTCGGCTGCTACTTTTCGGTGGGAACATTATATACGTCTATAACGTTACATATCCTAACGTATGGCAACATAACATCTCGGATGTTATATATTACAACATTCCTGGCATGTCGGTCCCTACGTCTCGGTGGGAACATTGTGTACGTCTATAACGATATATATACTAGCCTAAGGCAACCTAACATGTCGAATGTAATATTTTACAACATTCCTGGCGTGTCGTCGCCTACTTCTCGATGGGGACATTATATACATCTATAACGTTGTATATCCTAACCTAAGGCAACCTAACGTCTCGGATGTAATATTTTACAACATTCCTGGCATGTCGGTCACTACATCTCGGTGGGAACATTATATACGTCTGTAACGATATATACCCTAACCTAAGGCAACCTAACATCTCGGATGTAATATTTTACAACATTCCTGGCATGTCGGTCCCTACTTCTCGGTGGGAACATTCTATACGTCTATAACGTTGTATATCCTAACCTAAGGGAACCTAACATCTCGGGTGTAATATTTTACAACATTGCTGACGCGTCGGCCCCTACTTCTCTGTGGGAACATTCTATACGTCTATAACGATATATATCCTAACCTAAGGCAACCTAACATCTCGGATGTAATATTTTACAACATTCCTGGCGCTTCGGCTGCTACTTTTCGGTGGGAACATTATACACGTCTATAACGTTACATATCCTAACGTACGGCAACATAACATCTCGGATGTTATATATTACAACATTCCTGGCGTGTCGTCGCCTGCTTCTCGATGGGGACTTTATGTACGTCTATAACGTTGTATATCCTAACCTAAGGCAACCTAACATCTCGGATGTAATATTTTACAACATTCCTGGCATGTCGGTCCCTACGTCTCGGTGGGAACGTTATATACGTCTATAACGATATATATCCTAACCTAAGGGAACCTTACATCTCGGATGTAATATTTTACAACATTCCTGGCATGTCGGGCCCTACTTCTCGGTGGGAACATAGTATACGTCTATAACGATATATATACTAGCCTAAGGCAACCTAACGTGTCGAATGTAATATTTTACAACATTCCTGGCGTGTCGTCGCCTACTTCTCGATGGGGACATTATATACATCTATAACGTTGTATATCCTAACCTAAGGCAACCTAACATCTCGGATGTAATATTTTACAACATTCTGGCGTGTCGTCGCCTGCTTCTCGATGGGGACATTATATACGTCTATAACCTTGTATATACTAACCTAACGCAACCTAACATCTGGGATGTAATATTTTACATCATTCCTGGTGGGTCGTCGCCCGCTTCTCGATGGGGACATTATATACGTCTATAACGTTGAATATCCTAACCTAAAGCAACCTAACATCTCGGATGTAATATTTTACAACATTCCTGGCGCTTCGGCTGCTACTTTTCGGTGGGAACATTATATACGTCTATAACGTTACATATCCTAACGTATGGCAACATAACATCTCGGATGTTATATATTACAACATTCCTGGCATGTCGGTCCCTACGTCTCGGTGGGAACGTTATATACGTCTATAACGATATATATCCTAACCTAAGGGAACCTTACATCTGGGATGTAATATTTTACAACATTCCTGGCATGTCGGTCCCTACGTCTCGGTGGGAACGTTATATACGTCTATAACGATATATATCCTAACCTAAGGGAACCTTACACCTCGGATGTAATATTTTACAACATTCCTGGCATGTCGGGCCCCACTTCTCGGTGGGAACATTGTATACGTCTATAACGATATATATACTAGCCTAAGGCAACCTAACGTGTCGAATGTAATATTTTACAACATTCCTGGCGTGTCGTCGCCTACTTCTCGATGGGGACATTATATACATCTATAACGTTGTATATCCTAACCTAAGGCAACCTAACGTCTCGGATGTAATATTTTACAACATTCCTGGCATGTCGGTCACTACATCTCGGTGGGAACATTATATACGTCTGTAACGATATATACCCTAACCTAAGGCAACCTAACATCTCGGATGTAATATTTTACAACATTCCTGGCATGTCGGTCCCTACTTCTCGGTGGGAACATTCTATACGTCTATAACGTTGTATATCCTAACCTAAGGGAACCTAACATCTCGGGTGTAATATTTTACAACATTGCTGACGCGTCGGCCCCTACTTCTCTGTGGGAACATTCTATACGTCTATAACGATATATATCCTAACCTAAGGCAACCTAACATCTCGGATGTAATATTTTACAACATTCCTGGCGCTTCGGCTGCTACTTTTCGGTGGGAACATTATATACGTCTATAACGTTACATATCCTAACGTACGGCAACATAACATCTCGGATGTTATATATTACAACATTCCTGGCGTGTCGTCGCCTGCTTCTCGATGGGGACTTTATGTACGTCTATAACGATGTATATCCTAACCTAAGGCAACCTAACATCTCGGATGTAATATTTTACAACATTCCTGGCATGTCGGTCCCTACGTCTCGGTGGGAACGTTATATACGTCTATAACGATATATATCCTAACCTAAGGGAACCTTACATCTCGGATGTAATATTTTACAACATTCCTGGCATGTCGGGCCCTACTTCTCGGTGGGAACATAGTATACGTCTATAACGATATATATACTAGCCTAAGGCAACCTAACGTGTCGAATGTAATATTTTACAACATTCCTGGCGTGTCGTCGCCTACTTCTCGATGGGGACATTATATACATCTATAACGTTGTATATCCTAACCTAAGGCAACCTAACATCTCGGATGTAATATTTTACAACATTCTGGCGTGTCGTCGCCTGCTTCTCGATGGGGACATTATATACGTCTATAACCTTGTATATACTAACCTAACGCAACCTAACATCTGGGATGTAATATTTTACATCATTCCTGGTGGGTCGTCGCCCGCTTCTCGATGGGGACATTATATACGTCTATAACGTTGAATATCCTAACCTAAAGCAACCTAACATCTGGGATGTAATATTTTACAACATTCCTGGCGTGTCGTCGCCTACTTCTAGATGTGGACATTATATACATCTATAACGTCATATATCCTAACCTAAAGGAACCTAACATATCGGATGTAATATTTTGATACTTTCCTGGCATGTCGGTCCCTACGTCTCGGTGGGATCATTATATACGTCTATAACGATATATATCCTAACCTAAGGCAACCTAACATCTCGGATGTAATATTTTACAACATTCCTGGCATGTCGGTCACTACATCTCGGTGGGAACATTATATACGTCTGTAACGATATATACCCTAACCTAAGGCAACCTAACATCTCGGATGTAATATTTTACAACATTCCTGGCATGTCGGTCCCTACTTCTCGGTGGGAACATTCTATACGTCTATAACGTTGTATATCCTAACCTAAGGGAACCTAACATCTCGGGTGTAATATTTTACAACATTGCTGACGCGTCGGCCCCTACTTCTCGGTGGGAACATTCTATACGTCTATAACGATATATATCCTAACCTAAGGCAACCTAACATCTCGGATGTAATATTTTACAACATTCCTGGCGCTTCGGCTGCTACTTTTCGGTGGGAACATTATATACGTCTATAACGTTACATATCCTAACGTATGGCAACATAACATCTCGGATGTTATATATTACAACATTCCTGGCATGTCGGTCCCTACGTCTCGGTGGGAACGTTATATACGTCTATAACGATATATATCCTAACCTAAGGGAACCTTACATCTGGGATGTAATATTTTACAACATTCCTGGCATGTCGGTCCCTACGTCTCGGTGGGAACGTTATATACGTCTATAACGATATATATCCTAACCTAAGGGAACCTTACACCTCGGATGTAATATTTTACAACATTCCTGGCATGTCGGGCCCTACTTCTCGGTGGGAACAATGTATACGTCTATAACGATATATATCCTAGCCTAAGGCAACCCAACATGTAGAATGTAATATTTTACAACATTCCTGGCGTGTCGTCGCCTACTTCTCGATGGGGACATTATACACATCTATAACGTTGTATATCCTAACCTAAGGCAACCTAACATCTCGGATGCAATATTTTACAACATTCCTGTCATGTCGGTCCCTACTTCTCGGTGGGAACATTGTATACGTCTATAACGATATATATCCTAGCCTAAGGCAACGTAACATGTCAAATGTAATATTTTACAACATTCCTGTCGTGTCGTCGCCTGCTTCTCGATGGGGACATTATATACGTCTATAACGTTGTATATTCTAACCTAACGCAACCTAACATCTGGGATGTAATATTTTACAACATTCCTGGCGTGTCGTCGCCTACTTCTAGATGTGGACATTATATACATCTATAACGTCATATATCCTAACCTAAAGGAACCTAACATCTCGGGTGTAATATTTTACAACATTCCTGGCGTGTCGTCGCCTACTTCTCGATGGGGACATTATATACGTCTATAACGTTGTATATCCTAACCTAAGGCAACCTAACATCTCGGATTTAATATTTTACAACATTCCTAGCATGACGGTCCCTACTTCTCGGTGGGAACATTGTATACGTCTATAACGATATATATCCTAGCCTAAGGCAACCCAACATGTAGAATGTAATATTTTACAACATTCCTGGCGTGTCGTCGCCTACTTCTCGATGGGGACATTATACACATCTATAACGTTGTATATCCTAACCTAAGGCAACCTAACATCTCGGATGCAATATTTTACAACATTCCTGGCATGTCGGTCCCTACGTCTCGGTGGGAACGTTATATACGTCTATAACGATATATATCCTAACCTAAGGGAACCTTACATCTCGGATGTAATATTTTACAACATTCCTGGCATGTCGGGCCCTACTTCTCGGTGGGAACATAGTATACGTCTATAACGATATATATAATAGCCTAAGGCAACCTAACGTGTCGAATGTAATATTTTACAACATTCCTGGCGTGTCGTCGCCTACTTCTCGATGGGGACATTATATACATCTATAACGTTGTATATCCTAACCTAAGGCAACCTAACATCTCGGATGTAATATTTTACAACATTCTGGCGTGTCGTCGCCTGCTTCTCGATGGGGACATTATATACGTCTATAACCTTGTATATACTAACCTAACGCAACCTAACATCTGGGATGTAATATTTTACATCATTCCTGGTGGGTCGTCGCCCGCTTCTCGATGGGGACATTATATACGTCTATAACGTTGAATATCCTAACCTAAAGCAACCTAACATCTCGGATGTAATATTTTACAACATTCCTGGCGCTTCGGCTGCTACTTTTCGGTGGGAACATTATATACGTCTATAACGTTACATATCCTAACGTATGGCAACATAACATCTCGGATGTTATATATTACAACATTCCTGGCATGTCGGTCCCTACGTCTCGGTGGGAACGTTATATACGTCTATAACGATATATATCCTAACCTAAGGGAACCTTACATCTGGGATGTAATATTTTACAACATTCCTGGCATGTCGGTCCCTACGTCTCGGTGGGAACGTTATATACGTCTATAACGATATATATCCTAACCTAAGGGAACCTTACACCTCGGATGTAATATTTTACAACATTCCTGGCATGTCGGGCCCCACTTCTCGGTGGGAACATTGTATACGTCTATAACGATATATATACTAGCCTAAGGCAACCTAACGTGTCGAATGTAATATTTTACAACATTCCTGGCGTGTCGTCGCCTACTTCTCGATGGGGACATTATATACATCTATAACGTTGTATATCCTAACCTAAGGCAACCTAACGTCTCGGATGTAATATTTTACAACATTCCTGGCATGTCGGTCACTACATCTCGGTGGGAACATTATATACGTCTGTAACGATATATACCCTAACCTAAGGCAACCTAACATCTCGGATGTAATATTTTACAACATTCCTGGCATGTCGGTCCCTACTTCTCGGTGGGAACATTCTATACGTCTATAACGTTGTATATCCTAACCTAAGGGAACCTAACATCTCGGGTGTAATATTTTACAACATTGCTGACGCGTCGGCCCCTACTTCTCTGTGGGAACATTCTATACGTCTATAACGATATATATCCTAACCTAAGGCAACCTAACATCTCGGATGTAATATTTTACAACATTCCTGGCGCTTCGGCTGCTACTTTTCGGTGGGAACATTATATACGTCTATAACGTTACATATCCTAACGTACGGCAACATAACATCTCGGATGTTATATATTACAACATTCCTGGCGTGTCGTCGCCTGCTTCTCGATGGGGACTTTATGTACGTCTATAACGATGTATATCCTAACCTAAGGCAACCTAACATCTCGGATGTAATATTTTACAACATTCCTGGCATGTCGGTCCCTACGTCTCGGTGGGAACGTTATATACGTCTATAACGATATATATCCTAACCTAAGGGAACCTTACATCTCGGATGTAATATTTTACAACATTCCTGGCATGTCGGGCCCTACTTCTCGGTGGGAACATAGTATACGTCTATAACGATATATATACTAGCCTAAGGCAACCTAACGTGTCGAATGTAATATTTTACAACATTCCTGGCGTGTCGTCGCCTACTTCTCGATGGGGACATTATATACATCTATAACGTTGTATATCCTAACCTAAGGCAACCTAACATCTCGGATGTAATATTTTACAACATTCTGGCGTGTCGTCGCCTGCTTCTCGATGGGGACATTATATACGTCTATAACCTTGTATATACTAACCTAACGCAACCTAACATCTGGGATGTAATATTTTACATCATTCCTGGTGGGTCGTCGCCCGCTTCTCGATGGGGACATTATATACGTCTATAACGTTGAATATCCTAACCTAAAGCAACCTAACATCTGGGATGTAATATTTTACAACATTCCTGGCGTGTCGTCGCCTACTTCTAGATGTGGACATTATATACATCTATAACGTCATATATCCTAACCTAAAGGAACCTAACATATCGGATGTAATATTTTGATACTTTCCTGGCATGTCGGTCCCTACGTCTCGGTGGGATCATTATATACGTCTATAACGATATATATCCTAACCTAAGGCAACCTAACATCTCGGATGTAATATTTTACAACATTCCTGGCATGTCGGTCACTACATCTCGGTGGGAACATTATATACGTCTGTAACGATATATACCCTAACCTAAGGCAACCTAACATCTCGGATGTAATATTTTACAACATTCCTGGCATGTCGGTCCCTACTTCTCGGTGGGAACATTCTATACGTCTATAACGTTGTATATCCTAACCTAAGGGAACCTAACATCTCGGGTGTAATATTTTACAACATTGCTGACGCGTCGGCCCCTACTTCTCGGTGGGAACATTCTATACGTCTATAACGATATATATCCTAACCTAAGGCAACCTAACATCTCGGATGTAATATTTTACAACATTCCTGGCGCTTCGGCTGCTACTTTTCGGTGGGAACATTATATACGTCTATAACGTTACATATCCTAACGTATGGCAACATAACATCTCGGATGTTATATATTACAACATTCCTGGCATGTCGGTCCCTACGTCTCGGTGGGAACGTTATATACGTCTATAACGATATATATCCTAACCTAAGGGAACCTTACATCTGGGATGTAATATTTTACAACATTCCTGGCATGTCGGTCCCTACGTCTCGGTGGGAACGTTATATACGTCTATAACGATATATATCCTAACCTAAGGGAACCTTACACCTCGGATGTAATATTTTACAACATTCCTGGCATGTCGGGCCCTACTTCTCGGTGGGAACAATGTATACGTCTATAACGATATATATCCTAGCCTAAGGCAACCCAACATGTAGAATGTAATATTTTACAACATTCCTGGCGTGTCGTCGCCTACTTCTCGATGGGGACATTATACACATCTATAACGTTGTATATCCTAACCTAAGGCAACCTAACATCTCGGATGCAATATTTTACAACATTCCTGTCATGTCGGTCCCTACTTCTCGGTGGGAACATTGTATACGTCTATAACGATATATATCCTAGCCTAAGGCAACGTAACATGTCAAATGTAATATTTTACAACATTCCTGTCGTGTCGTCGCCTGCTTCTCGATGGGGACATTATATACGTCTATAACGTTGTATATTCTAACCTAACGCAACCTAACATCTGGGATGTAATATTTTACAACATTCCTGGCGTGTCGTCGCCTACTTCTAGATGTGGACATTATATACATCTATAACGTCATATATCCTAACCTAAAGGAACCTAACATATCGGATGTAATATTTTGATACTTTCCTGGCATGTCGGTCCCTACGTCTCGGTGGGATCATTATATACGTCTATAACGATATATATCCTAACCTAAGGCAACCTAACATCTCGGATGTAATATTTTACAACATTCCTGGCGCTTCGGCTGCTACTTTTCGGTGGGAACATTATATACGTCTATAACGTTACATATCCTAACGTATGGCAACATAACATCTCGGATGTTATATATTACAACATTCCTGGCATGTCGGTCCCTACGTCTCGGTGGGAACATTGTGTACGTCTATAACGATATATATACTAGCCTAAGGCAACCTAACATGTCGAATGTAATATTTTACAACATTCCTGGCGTGTCGTCGCCTACTTCTCGATGGGGACATTATATACATCTATAACGTTGTATATCCTAACCTAAGGCAACCTAACGTCTCGGATGTAATATTTTACAACATTCCTGGCATGTCGGTCACTACATCTCGGTGGGAACATTATATACGTCTGTAACGATATATACCCTAACCTAAGGCAACCTAACATCTCGGATGTAATATTTTACAACATTCCTGGCATGTCGGTCCCTACTTCTCGGTGGGAACATTCTATACGTCTATAACGTTGTATATCCTAACCTAAGGGAACCTAACATCTCGGGTGTAATATTTTACAACATTGCTGACGCGTCGGCCCCTACTTCTCTGTGGGAACATTCTATACGTCTATAACGATATATATCCTAACCTAAGGCAATCTAACATCTCGGATGTAATATTTTACAACATTCCTGGCGCTTCGGCTGCTACTTTTCGGTGGGAACATTATATACGTCTATAATGTTACATATACTAACGTACGGCAACATAACATCTCGGATGTTATATATTACAACATTCCTGGCATGTCGTCGCCTGCTTCTCGATGGGGACTTTATGTACGTCTATAACGTTGTATATCCTAACCTAAGCCAACCTAACATCTCGGATGTAATATTTTACAACATTCCTGGCATGTCGGTCCCTACGTCTCGGTGGGAACGTTATATACGTCTATAACGATATATATCCTAACCTAAGGGAACCTTACATCTCGGATGTAATATTTTACAACATTCCTGGCATGTCGGGCCCTACTTCTCGGTGGGAACATTGTATACGTCTATAACGATATATATACTAGCCTAAGGCAACCTAACGTGTCGAATGTAATATTTTACAACATTCCTGGCGTGTCGTCGCCTACTTCTCGATGGGGACATTATATACATCTATAACGTTGTATATCCTAACCTAAGGGATCCTAACATCTCGGGTGTAATATTTTACAACATTCCTGGCGTGTCGTCGCCTACTTCTCGATGGGGACATTATATACATCTATAACGTTGTATATCCTAACCTAAGGCAACCTAACATCTCGGATGTAATATTTTACAACATTCCTGGCATGTCGGGCCCTACTTCTCGGTGGGAACATTCTATACGTCTATAACGTTGTATATCCTAACCTAAGGGAACCTAACATCTCGGGTGTAATATTTTACAACATTGCTGACGTGTCGGCCCCTACTTCTCGGTGGGAACATTCTATACGTCTATAACGATATATATCCTAACCTAAGGCAACCTAACATCTCGGATGTAATATTTTACAACATTCCTGGCGCTTCGGCTGCTACTTTTCGGTGGGAACATTATATACGTCTATAACGTTACATATCCTAACGTATGGCAACACAACATCTCGGATGTTATATATTACAACATTCCTGGCATGTCGGTCCCTACGTCTCGGTGGGAACGTTATATACGTCTATAACGATATATATCCTAACCTAAGGGAACCTTACATCTGGGATGTAATATTTTACAACATTCCTGGCATGTCGGTCCCTACGTCTCGGTGGGAACGTTATATACGTCTATAACGATATATATCCTAACCTAAGGGAACCTTACATCTCGGATGTAATATTTTACAACATTCCTGGCATGTCGGGCCCTACTTCTCGGTGGGAACATTGTATACGTCTATAACGATATATATACTAGCCAAAGGCAACCTAACGTGTCGAATGTAATATTTTACAACATTCCTGGCGTGTCGTCGCCTACTTCTCGATGGGGACATTATATACATCTATAACGTTGTATATCCTAACCTAAGGCAACCTAACGTCTCGGATGTAATATTTTACAACATTCCTGGCATGTCGGTCACTACATCTCGGTGGGAACATTATATACGTCTGTAACGATATATACCCTAACCTAAGGCAACCTAACATCTCGGATGTAATATTTTACAACATTCCTGGCATGTCGGTCCCTACTTCTCGGTGGGAACATTCTATACGTCTATAACGTTGTATATCCTAACCTAAGGGAACCTAACATCTCGGGTGTAATATTTTACAACATTGCTGACGCGTCGGCCCCTACTTCTCGGTGGGAACATTCTATACGTCTATAACGATATATATCCTAACCTAAGGCAACCTAACATCTCGGATGTAATATTTTACAACATTCCTGGCGCTTCGGCTGCTACTTTTCGGTGGGAACATTATATACGTCTATAACGTTACATATCCTAACGTACGGCAACATAACATCTCGGATGTTATATATTACAACATTCCTGGCGTGTCGTCGCCTGCTTCTCGATGGGGACATTATATACGTCTATAACCTTGTATATACTAACCTAACGCAACCTAACATCTGGGATGTAATATTTTACAACATTCCTGGTGGTTCGTCGCTCGCTTCTCGATGGGGACATTATATACGTCTATAACGTTGAATATCCTAACCTAAAGCAACCTAAATCTGGGATGTAATATTTTACAAGATCCCTGGCATGTCGGTCCCCACGTCTCGGTGGGAACATTATATACGTCTATAACGATATATATCCTAACCTAAGGCAACCTAACATCTCGGATGTAATATTTTGCAACATTCCTGGCATGTCGGTCCCTACTTCTCGGTGGAAACAATGTATACGTCTATAACGATCTATATCCTAGCCTAAGGCAACCCAACATGTAGAATGTAATATTTTACAACATTCCTGGCGTGTCCTCGCCTACTTCTCGATGGGGACATTATATACATCTATAACGTTGTATATCCTAACCTAAGGCAACCTAACATCTCGGATGTAATATTTTACAACATTCCTGGCATGTCGGTCCCTACTTCTCGGTGGGAACATTGTATACGTCTATAACGATATATATTCTAGCCTAAGGCTACCTAACATGTCGAATGTAATATTTTACAACGTTCCTGTCGTGTCGTCGCCTGCTTCTCGATGGGGACATTATATACGTCTATAACGTTGTATATTCTAACCTAACGCAACCTAACATCTGGGATGTTATATTTTACAACATTCCTGGCGTGTCGTCGCCTACTTCTGGATGGGGACATTATATACATCTATAACGTCATATATCCTAACCTAAGGGAACCTAACATCTCGGGTGTAATATTTTACAACATTCCTGGCGTGTCGTCGCCTACTTCTCGATGGGGACATTATATACGTCTATAACGTTGTATATCCTAACCTAAGGCAACCTAACATCTCGGATTTAATATTTTACAACATTCCTAGCATGTCGGTCCCTACTTCTCGGTGGGAACATTGTATACGTCTATAACGATATATATTCTAGCCTAAGGCAACCTAACATGTCGAATGTAATATTTTACAACATTCCTGTCGTGTCGTCGCCTGCTTCTCGATGGGGACATTATATACGTCTATAACGTTGTATATTCTAACCTAACGCAACCTAACATCTGGGATGTTATATTTTACAACATTCCTGGCGTGTCGTCGCCTACTTCTGGATGGGGACATTATATACATCTATAACGTCATATATCCTAACCGAAGGGAACCTAACATCTCGGGTGCAATATTTTACAACATTCCTGGCGTGTCGTCGCCTACTTCTCGATGGGGACATTATATACATCTATAACGTTGTATATCCTAACCTAAGGCAACCTAACATCTCGGATGTAATATTTTACAACATTCCTGGCATGTCGGGCCCTACTTCTCGGTGGGAACATTGTATACGTCTATAACGATATATATCCTAGCCTAAGGCAACCTAACATGTCGAATGTAATATTTTACAACATTCCTGTCGTGTCGTCGCCTGCTTCTCGATGGGGACATTATATACGTCTATAACGTTGTATATTCTAACCTAACGCAACCTAACATCTGGGATGTAATATTTTACAACATTCCTGGCGTGTCGTCGCCTACTTCTAGATGTGGACATTATATACATCTATAACGTCATATATCCTAACCTAAAGGAACCTAACATATCGGATGTAATATTTTGATACTTTCCTGGCATGTCGGTCCCTACGTCTCGGTGGGATCATTATATACGTCTATAACGATATATATCCTAACCTAAGGCAACCTAACATCTCGGATGTAATATTTTACAACATTCCTGGCATGTCGGTCACTACATCTCGGTGGGAACACTATATACGTCTGTAACGATATATACCCTAACCTAAGGCAACCTAACATCTCGGATGTAATATTCTACAACATTCCTGGCATGTCGGTCCCTACTTCTCGGTGGGAACATTCTATACGTCTATAACGTTGTATATCCTAACCTAAGGGAACCTAACATCTCGGGTGTAATATTTTACAACATTGCTGACGCGTCGGCCCCTACTTCTCGGTGGGAACATTCTATACGTCTATAACGATATATATCCTAACCTAAGGCAACCTAACATCTCGGATGTAATATTTTACAACATTCCTGGCGCTTCGGCTGCTACTTTTCGGTGGGAACATTATATACGTCTATAACGTTACATATCCTAACGTATGGCAACATAACATCTCGGATGTTATATTTTACAACATTCCTGGCGTGTCGTCGCCTGCTTCTCGATGGGGACTTTATGTACGTCTAGAACGTTGTATATCCTAACCTATCGCAACCTAACATCTGGGATGTAATATTTTCAACATTCCTGGCATGTCGGTCCCTACGTCTCGGTGGGAACGTTATATACGTCTATAACGATATATATCCTAACCTAAGGGAACCTTACATCTCGGATGTAATATTTTACAACATTCCTGGCATGTTGGGCCCTACTTCTCGGTGGGAACATTGTATACGTCTATAACTATATATATCCTAGCCTAAGGCAACCTAACATGTCGAATGTAATATTTTACAACATTCCTGTCGTGTCGTCTCCTGCATCTCGATGGGGTCATTATATACGTCTATAAAGTTGAATATCCTAACCTAAAGCAACCTAACATCTGGGATGTAATATTTTACAACATTCCTGGCATGTCGGTCCCTACTTCTCGATGGAAACAATGTATACGTCTATAACGACATATATCGTAGCCTAAGGCAACCTAACACCTCGGATGTAATGTTTAACAAAATTCCTGGCTCATCGGCCCCTACTTCTCGGTGGCAACACTATATACGTCTATAACGTTATATATCCTAAACTAAGGCAACCTAACATCTCGGATGTAATATTTTACTACATTCCTGGCACGTCGACCACTACATCTCGGTGGGAACATTATATACGTCTACAACGCTATATATCATACCCTAAGGCAACCTAACATGTGGAGCGTAATATTTTACAACATTCCTGGCTCATTGGCCCAAACATCTCGGTGGATGCATTATATACGTCTATAACGTTATATATCCTAGCCTAAGGCAACCTAACGTGTCGAATGTAATATTTTACAACGTTCCTGGCGCGACGGCCGCTACTTCTCGGTGGAAGCATTATATACGTCTATAACGTTATATATCCTAGCCTAAGGCAACCTAACGTGTCGAATGTAATATTTTACAACATTCCTGGCGCGACGGCCGCTACTTCTCGGTGGGAACATTATATACGTCTATAACGTCATATATCATAACCTAAGGCAACCTAACACCTCGGATGTAATGTTTAACAACATTCCTGGCTCATCGGCCCCTACTTCTCGGTGGCAACACTATATACGTCTATAACGTTATATATCCTAACCTAAGGCAACCTAACATCTCGGATGTAATATTTTAAAACATTCCTGGCATGCAAGTCCCTACTTCTCTGTGGTAACATTATATACGGCTATAACGTTATATATCCTAACCTAAGGAAACCTAACATCTCGGATGTAATATTTTGCAACATTCCTGGCATGTCGGTCCCTACTTCTCGGTGGAAACAATGTATACGTCTATAACGATCTATATCCTAGCCTAAGGCAACCCAACATGTAGAATGTAATATTTTACAACATTCCTGGCGTGTCCTCGCCTACTTCTCGATGGGGACAATATATACATCTATAACGTTGTACATCCTAACCTAAGGCAACCTAACATCTCGGATGTAATATTTTACAACATTCCTGGCATGTCGGTCCCTACTTCTCGGTGGGAACATTGTATACGTCTATAACGATATATATTCTAGCCTAAGGCTACCTAACATGTCGAATGTAATATTTTACAACGTTCCTGTCGTGTCGTCGCCTGCTTCTCGATGGGGACATTATATACGTCTATAACGTTGTATATTCTAACCTAACGCAACCTAACATCTGGGATGTTATATTTTACAACATTCCTGGCGTGTCGTCGCCTACTTCTGGATGGGGACATTATATACATCTATAACGTCATATATCCTAACCTAAGGGATCCTAACATCTCGGGTGTAATATTTTACAACATTCCTGGCGTGTCGTCGCCTACTTCTCGATGGGGACATTATATACATCTATAACGTTGTATATCCTAACCTAAGGCAACCTAACATCTCGGATGTAATATTTTACAACATTCCTGGCATGTCGGGCCCTACTTCTCGGTGGGAACATTCTATACGTCTATAACGTTGTATATCCTAACCTAAGGGAACCTAACATCTCGGGTGTAATATTTTACAACATTGCTGACGTGTCGGCCCCTACTTCTCGGTGGGAACATTCTATACGTCTATAACGATATATATCCTAACCTAAGGCAACCTAACATCTCGGATGTAATATTTTACAACATTCCTGGCGCTTCGGCTGCTACTTTTCGGTGGGAACATTATATACGTCTATAACGTTACATATCCTAACGTATGGCAACACAACATCTCGGATGTTATATATTACAACATTCCTGGCATGTCGGTCCCTACGTCTCGGTGGGAACGTTATATACGTCTATAACGATATATATCCTAACCTAAGGGAACCTTACATCTGGGATGTAATATTTTACAACATTCCTGGCATGTCGGTCCCTACGTCTCGGTGGGAACGTTATATACGTCTATAACGATATATATCCTAACCTAAGGGAACCTCACATCTCGGATGTAATATTTTACAACATTCCTGGCATGTCGGGCCCTACTTCTCGGTGGGAACATTGTATACGTCTATAACGATATATATACTAGCCAAAGGCAACCTAACGTGTCGAATGTAATATTTTACAACATTCCTGGCGTGTCGTCGCCTACTTCTCGATGGGGACATTATATACATCTATAACGTTGTATATCCTAACCTAAGGCAACCTAACGTCTCGGATGTAATATTTTACAACATTCCTGGCATGTCGGTCACTACATCTCGGTGGGAACATTATATACGTCTGTAACGATATATACCCTAACCTAAGGCAACCTAACATCTCGGATGTAATATTTTACAACATTCCTGGCATGTCGGTCCCTACTTCTCGGTGGGAACATTCTATACGTCTATAACGTTGTATATCCTAACCTAAGGGAACCTAACATCTCGGGTGTAATATTTTACAACATTGCTGACGCGTCGGCCCCTACTTCTCGGTGGGAACATTCTATACGTCTATAACGATATATATCCTAACCTAAGGCAACCTAACATCTCGGATGTAATATTTTACAACATTCCTGGCGCTTCGGCTGCTACTTTTCGGTGGGAACATTATATACGTCTATAACGTTACATATCCTAACGTACGGCAACATAACATCTCGGATGTTATATATTACAACATTCCTGGCGTGTCGTCGCCTGCTTCTCGATGGGGACATTATATACGTCTATAACCTTGTATATACTAACCTAACGCAACCTAACATCTGGGATGTAATATTTTACAACATTCCTGGTGGTTCGTCGCTCGCTTCTCGATGGGGACATTATATACGTCTATAACGTTGAATATCCTAACCTAAAGCAACCTAAATCTGGGATGTAATATTTTACAAGATCCCTGGCATGTCGGTCCCCACGTCTCGGTGGGAACATTATATACGTCTATAACGATATATATCCTAACCTAAGGCAACCTAACATCTCGGATGTAATATTTTGCAACATTCCTGGCATGTCGGTCCCTACCTCTCGGTGGAAACAATGTATACGTCTATAACGATCTATATCCTAGCCTAAGGCAACCCAACATGTAGAATGTAATATTTTACAACATTCCTGGCGTGTCCTCGCCTACTTCTCGATGGGGACATTATATACATCTATAACGTTGTATATCCTAACCTAAGGCAACCTAACATCTCGGATGTAATATTTTACAACATTCCTGGCATGTCGGTCCCTACTTCTCGGTGGGAACATTGTATACGTCTATAACGATATATATTCTAGCCTAAGGCTACCTAACATGTCGAATGTAATATTTTACAACGTTCCTGTCGTGTCGTCGCCTGCTTCTCGATGGGGACATTATATACGTCTATAACGTTGTATATTCTAACCTAACGCAACCTAACATCTGGGATGTTATATTTTACAACATTCCTGGCGTGTCGTCGCCTACTTCTGGATGGGGACATTATATACATCTATAACGTCATATATCCTAACCTAAGGGAACCTAACATCTCGGGTGTAATATTTTACAACATTCCTGGCGTGTCGTCGCCTACTTCTCGATGGGGACATTATATACGTCTATAACGTTGTATATCCTAACCTAAGGCAACCTAACATCTCGGATTTAATATTTTACAACATTCCTAGCATGTCGGTCCCTACTTCTCGGTGGGAACATTGTATACGTCTATAACGATATATATTCTAGCCTAAGGCAACCTAACATGTCGAATGTAATATTTTACAACATTCCTGTCGTGTCGTCGCCTGCTTCTCGATGGGGACATTATATACGTCTATAACGTTGTATATTCTAACCTAACGCAACCTAACATCTGGGATGTTATATTTTACAACATTCCTGGCGTGTCGTCGCCTACTTCTGGATGGGGACATTATATACATCTATAACGTCATATATCCTAACCTAAGGGAACCTAACATCTCGGGTGCAATATTTTACAACATTCCTGGCGTGTCGTCGCCTACTTCTCGATGGGGACATTATATACATCTATAACGTTGTATATCCTAACCTAAGGCAACCTAACATCTCGGATGTAATATTTTACAACATTCCTGGCATGTCGGGCCCTACTTCTCGGTGGGAACATTGTATACGTCTATAACGATATATATCCTAGCCTAAGGCAACCTAACATGTCGAATGTAATATTTTACAACATTCCTGTCGTGTCGTCGCCTGCTTCTCGATGGGGACATTATATACGTCTATAACGTTGTATATTCTAACCTAACGCAACCTAACATCTGGGATGTAATATTTTACAACATTCCTGGCGTGTCGTCGCCTACTTCTAGATGTGGACATTATATACATCTATAACGTCATATATCCTAACCTAAAGGAACCTAACATATCGGATGTAATATTTTGATACTTTCCTGGCATGTCGGTCCCTACGTCTCGGTGGGATCATTATATACGTCTATAACGATATATATCCTAACCTAAGGCAACCTAACATCTCGGATGTAATATTTTACAACATTCCTGGCATGTCGGTCACTACATCTCGGTGGGAACACTATATACGTCTGTAACGATATATATCCTAACCTAAGGCAACCTAACGTCTCGGATGTAATATTTTACAACATTCCTGGCATGTCGGTCACTACATCTCGGTGGGAACATTATATACGTCTGTAACGATATATACCCTAACCTAAGGCAACCTAACATCTCGGATGTAATATTTTACAACATTCCTGGCATGTCGGTCCCTACTTCTCGGTGGGAACATTCTATACGTCTATAACGTTGTATATCCTAACCTAAGGGAACCTAACATCTCGGGTGTAATATTTTACAACATTGCTGACGCGTCGGCCCCTACTTCTCTGTGGGAACATTCTATACGTCTATAACGATATATATCCTAACCTAAGGCAACCTAACATCTCGGATGTAATATTTTACAACATTCCTGGCGCTTCGGCTGCTACTTTTCGGTGGGAACATTATATACGTCTATAACGTTACATATCCTAACGTACGGCAACATAACATCTCGGATGTTATATATTACAACATTCCTGGCGTGTCGTCGCCTGCTTCTCGATGGGGACTTTATGTACGTCTATAACGATGTATATCCTAACCTAAGGCAACCTAACATCTCGGATGTAATATTTTACAACATTCCTGGCATGTCGGTCCCTACGTCTCGGTGGGAACGTTATATACGTCTATAACGATATATATCCTAACCTAAGGGAACCTTACATCTCGGATGTAATATTTTACAACATTCCTGGCATGTCGGGCCCTACTTCTCGGTGGGAACATAGTATACGTCTATAACGATATATATACTAGCCTAAGGCAACCTAACGTGTCGAATGTAATATTTTACAACATTCCTGGCGTGTCGTCGCCTACTTCTCGATGGGGACATTATATACATCTATAACGTTGTATATCCTAACCTAAGGCAACCTAACATCTCGGATGTAATATTTTACAACATTCTGGCGTGTCGTCGCCTGCTTCTCGATGGGGACATTATATACGTCTATAACCTTGTATATACTAACCTAACGCAACCTAACATCTGGGATGTAATATTTTACATCATTCCTGGTGGGTCGTCGCCCGCTTCTCGATGGGGACATTATATACGTCTATAACGTTGAATATCCTAACCTAAAGCAACCTAACATCTGGGATGTAATATTTTACAACATTCCTGGCGTGTCGTCGCCTACTTCTAGATGTGGACATTATATACATCTATAACGTCATATATCCTAACCTAAAGGAACCTAACATATCGGATGTAATATTTTGATACTTTCCTGGCATGTCGGTCCCTACGTCTCGGTGGGATCATTATATACGTCTATAACGATATATATCCTAACCTAAGGCAACCTAACATCTCGGATGTAATATTTTACAACATTCCTGGCATGTCGGTCACTACATCTCGGTGGGAACATTATATACGTCTGTAACGATATATACCCTAACCTAAGGCAACCTAACATCTCGGATGTAATATTTTACAACATTCCTGGCATGTCGGTCCCTACTTCTCGGTGGGAACATTCTATACGTCTATAACGTTGTATATCCTAACCTAAGGGAACCTAACATCTCGGGTGTAATATTTTACAACATTGCTGACGCGTCGGCCCCTACTTCTCGGTGGGAACATTCTATACGTCTATAACGATATATATCCTAACCTAAGGCAACCTAACATCTCGGATGTAATATTTTACAACATTCCTGGCGCTTCGGCTGCTACTTTTCGGTGGGAACATTATATACGTCTATAACGTTACATATCCTAACGTATGGCAACATAACATCTCGGATGTTATATATTACAACATTCCTGGCATGTCGGTCCCTACGTCTCGGTGGGAACGTTATATACGTCTATAACGATATATATCCTAACCTAAGGGAACCTTACATCTGGGATGTAATATTTTACAACATTCCTGGCATGTCGGTCCCTACGTCTCGGTGGGAACGTTATATACGTCTATAACGATATATATCCTAACCTAAGGGAACCTTACACCTCGGATGTAATATTTTACAACATTCCTGGCATGTCGGGCCCTACTTCTCGGTGGGAACAATGTATACGTCTATAACGATATATATCCTAGCCTAAGGCAACCCAACATGTAGAATGTAATATTTTACAACATTCCTGGCGTGTCGTCGCCTACTTCTCGATGGGGACATTATACACATCTATAACGTTGTATATCCTAACCTAAGGCAACCTAACATCTCGGATGCAATATTTTACAACATTCCTGTCATGTCGGTCCCTACTTCTCGGTGGGAACATTGTATACGTCTATAACGATATATATCCTAGCCTAAGGCAACGTAACATGTCAAATGTAATATTTTACAACATTCCTGTCGTGTCGTCGCCTGCTTCTCGATGGGGACATTATATACGTCTATAACGTTGTATATTCTAACCTAACGCAACCTAACATCTGGGATGTAATATTTTACAACATTCCTGGCGTGTCGTCGCCTACTTCTAGATGTGGACATTATATACATCTATAACGTCATATATCCTAACCTAAAGGAACCTAACATATCGGATGTAATATTTTGATACTTTCCTGGCATGTCGGTCCCTACGTCTCGGTGGGATCATTATATACGTCTATAACGATATATATCCTAACCTAAGGCAACCTAACATCTCGGATGTAATATTTTACAACATTCCTGGCGCTTCGGCTGCTACTTTTCGGTGGGAACGTTATATACGTCTATAACGTTACATATCCTAACGTATGGCAACATAACATCTCGGATGTTATATATTACAACATTCCTGGCATGTCGGTCCCTACGTCTCGGTGGGAACATTGTGTACGTCTATAACGATATATATACTAGCCTAAGGCAACCTAACATGTCGAATGTAATATTTTACAACATTCCTGGCGTGTCGTCGCCTACTTCTCGATGGGGACATTATATACATCTATAACGTTGTATATCCTAACCTAAGGCAACCTAACGTCTCGGATGTAATATTTTACAACATTCCTGGCATGTCGGTCACTACATCTCGGTGGGAACATTATATACGTCTGTAACGATATATACCCTAACCTAAGGCAACCTAACATCTCGGATGTAATATTTTACAACATTCCTGGCATGTCGGTCCCTACTTCTCGGTGGGAACATTCTATACGTCTATAACGTTGTATATCCTAACCTAAGGGAACCTAACATCTCGGGTGTAATATTTTACAACATTGCTGACGCGTCGGCCCCTACTTCTCTGTGGGAACATTCTATACGTCTATAACGATATATATCCTAACCTAAGGCAACCTAACATCTCGGATGTAATATTTTACAACATTCCTGGCGCTTCGGCTGCTACTTTTCGGTGGGAACATTATACACGTCTATAACGTTACATATCCTAACGTACGGCAACATAACATCTCGGATGTTATATATTACAACATTCCTGGCGTGTCGTCGCCTGCTTCTCGATCGGGACTTTATGTACGTCTATAACGTTGTATATCCTAACCTAAGGCAACCTAACATCTCGGATGTAATATTTTACAACATTCCTGGCATGTCGGTCCCTACGTCTCGGTGGGAACGTTATATACGTCTATAACGATATATATCCTAACCTAAGGGAACCTTACATCTCGGATGTAATATTTTACAACATTCCTGGCATGTCGGGCCCTACTTCTCGGTGGGAACATAGTATACGTCTATCACGATATATATACTAGCCTAAGGCAACCTAACGTGTCGAATGTAATATTTTACAACATTCCTGGCGTGTCGTCGCCTACTTCTCGATGGGGACATTATATACATCTATAACGTTGTATATCCTAACCTAAGGCAACCTAACATCTCGGATGTAATATTTTACAACATTCTGGCGTGTCGTCGCCTGCTTCTCGATGGGGACATTATATACGTCTATAACCTTGTATATACTAACGTAACGCAACCTAACATCTGGGATGTAATATTTTACATCATTCCTGGTGGGTCGTCGCCCGCTTCTCGATGGGGACATTATATACGTCTATAACGTTGAATATCCTAACCTAAAGCAACCTAACATCTGGGATGTAATATTTTACAACATTCCTGGCGTGTCGTCGCCTACTTCTAGATGTGGACATTATATACATCTATAACGTCATATATCCTAACCTAAAGGAACCTAACATATCGGATGTAATATTTTGATACTTTCCTGGCATGTCGGTCCCTACGTCTCGGTGGGATCATTATATACGTCTATAACGATATATATCCTAACCTAAGGCAACCTAACATCTCGGATGTAATATTTTACAACATTCCTGGCATGTCGGTCACTACATCTCGGTGGGAACATTATATACGTCTGTAACGATATATACCCTAACCTAAGGCAACCTAACATCTCGGATGTAATATTTTACAACATTCCTGGCATGTCGGTCCCTACTTCTCGGTGGGAACATTCTATACGTCTATAACGTTGTATATCCTAACCTAAGGGAACCTAACATCTCGGGTGTAATATTTTACAACATTGCTGACGCGTCGGCCCCTACTTCTCGGTGGGAACATTCTATACGTCTATAACGATATATATCCTAACCTAAGGCAACCTAACATCTCGGATGTAATATTTTACAACATTCCTGGCGCTTCGGCTGCTACTTTTCGGTGGGAACATTATATACGTCTATAACGTTACATATCCTAACGTATGGCAACATAACATCTCGGATGTTATATATTACAACATTCCTGGCATGTCGGTCCCTACGTCTCGGTGGGAACGTTATATACGTCTATAACGATATATATCCTAACCTAAGGGAACCTTACATCTGGGATGTAATATTTTACAACATTCCTGGCATGTCGGTCCCTACGTCTCGGTGGGAACGTTATATACGTCTATAACGATATATATCCTAACCTAAGGGAACCTTACACCTCGGATGTAATATTTTACAACATTCCTGGCATGTCGGGCCCTACTTCTCGGTGGGAACAATGTATACGTCTATAACGATATATATCCTAGCCTAAGGCAACCCAACATGTAGAATGTAATATTTTACAACATTCCTGGCGTGTCGTCGCCTACTTCTCGATGGGGACATTATACACATCTATAACGTTGTATATCCTAACCTAAGGCAACCTAACATCTCGGATGCAATATTTTACAACATTCCTGTCATGTCGGTCCCTACTTCTCGGTGGGAACATTGTATACGTCTATAACGATATATATCCTAGCCTAAGGCAACGTAACATGTCAAATGTAATATTTTACAACATTCCTGTCGTGTCGTCGCCTGCTTCTCGATGGGGACATTATATACGTCTATAACGTTGTATATTCTAACCTAACGCAACCTAACATCTGGGATGTAATATTTTACAACATTCCTGGCGTGTCGTCGCCTACTTCTAGATGTGGACATTATATACATCTATAACGTCATATATCCTAACCTAAAGGAACCTAACATATCGGATGTAATATTTTGATACTTTCCTGGCATGTCGGTCCCTACGTCTCGGTGGGATCATTATATACGTCTATAACGATATATATCCTAACCTAAGGCAACCTAACATCTCGGATGTAATATTTTACAACATTCCTGGCGCTTCGGCTGCTACTTTTCGGTGGGAACATTATATACGTCTATAACGTTACATATCCTAACGTATGGCAACATAACATCTCGGATGTTATATATTACAACATTCCTGGCATGTCGGTCCCTACGTCTCGGTGGGAACATTGTGTACGTCTATAACGATATATATACTAGCCTAAGGCAACCTAACATGTCGAATGTAATATTTTACAACATTCCTGGCGTGTCGTCGCCTACTTCTCGATGGGGACATTATATACATCTATAACGTTGTATATCCTAACCTAAGGCAACCTAACGTCTCGGATGTAATATTTTACAACATTCCTGGCATGTCGGTCACTACATCTCGGTGGGAACATTATATACGTCTGTAACGATATATACCCTAACCTAAGGCAACCTAACATCTCGGATGTAATATTTTACAACATTCCTGGCATGTCGGTCCCTACTTCTCGGTGGGAACATTCTATACGTCTATAACGTTGTATATCCTAACCTAAGGGAACCTAACATCTCGGGTGTAATATTTTACAACATTGCTGACGCGTCGGCCCCTACTTCTCTGTGGGAACATTCTATACGTCTATAACGATATATATCCTAACCTAAGGCAACCTAACATCTCGGATGTAATATTTTACAACATTCCTGGCGCTTCGGCTGCTACTTTTCGGTGGGAACATTATATACGTCTATAATGTTACATATACTAACGTACGGCAACATAACATCTCGGATGTTATATATTACAACATTCCTGGCATGTCGTCGCCTGCTTCTCGATGGGGACTTTATGTACGTCTATAACGTTGTATATCCTAACCTAAGCCAACCTAACATCTCGGATGTAATATTTTACAACATTCCTGGCATGTCGGTCCCTACGTCTCGGTGGGAACGTTATATACGTCTATAACGATATATATCCTAACCTAAGGGAACCTTACATCTCGGATGTAATATTTTACAACATTCCTGGCATGTCGGGCCCTACTTCTCGGTGGGAACATTGTATACGTCTATAACGATATATATACTAGCCTAAGGCAACCTAACGTGTCGAATGTAATATTTTACAACATTCCTGGCGTGTCGTCGCCTACTTCTCGATGGGGACATTATATACATCTATAACGTTGTATATCCTAACCTAAGGCAACCTAACATCTCGGATGTAATATTTTACAACATTCTGGCGTGTCGTCGCCTGCTTCTCGATGGGGACATTATATACGTCTATAACCTTGTATATCCTAACCTAAGGCAACCTAACGTCTCGGATGTAATATTTTACAACATTCCTGGCATGTCGGTCACTACATCTCGGTGGGAACATTATATACGTCTGTAACGATATATACCCTAACCTAAGGCAACCTAACATCTCGGATGTAATATTTTACAACATTCCTGGCATGTCGGTCCCTACTTCTCGGTGGGAACATTCTATACGTCTATAACGATATATATCCTAACCTAAGGCAACCTAACATCTCGGATGTAATATTTTACAACATTCCTGGCGCTTCGGCTGCTACTTTTCGGTGGGAACATTATATACGTCTATAACGTTACATATCCTAACGTACGGCAACATAACATCTCGGATGTTATATATTACAACATTCCTGACGTGTCGTCGCCTGCTTCTCGATGGGGACTTTATGTACGTCTATAACGTTGTATATCCTAACCTAAGGCAACCTAACATCTCGGATGTAATATTTTACAACATTCCTGGCATGTCGGTCCCTACGTCTCGGTGGGAACGTTATATACGTCTATAACGATATATATCCTAACCTAAGGGAACCTTACATCTCGGATGTAATATTTTACAACATTCCTGGCGTGTCGTCGCCTACTTCTGGATGGGGACAATATATACATCTATACCGTCATATATCCTAACCTAAGGCAACCTAACATGTCGAATGTAATATTTTACAACATTCCTGTCGTGTCGTCGCCTGCTTCTCGATGGGGACATTATATACGTCTATAACGTTGTATATTCTAACCTAACGCAACCTAACATCTGGGATGTAATATTTTACAACATTCCTGTCGTGTCGTCGCCTGCTTCTCGATGGGGACATTATATACGTCTATAACCTTGTATATACTAACCTAACGCAACCTAACATCTGGGATGTAATATTTTACATCATTCCTGGTGGGTCGTCGCCCGCTTCTCGATGGGGACATTATATACGTCTATAACGTTGAATATCCTAACCTAAAGCAACCTAACATCTGGGATGTAATATTTTACAAGATCCCTGGCATGTCGGTCCCCACGTCTCGGTGGGAACATTATATACGTCTATAACGATATATATCCTAACCTAAGGCAACCTAACATCTCGGATGTAATATTTTACAACATTCCTGGCATGTCGGTCCCTACTTCTCGGTGGAAACAATGTATACGTCTATAACGATATATATCCTAGCCTAAGGCAACCCAACATGTAGAATGTAATATTTTACAACATTCCTGGCGTGTCGTCGCCTACTTCTCGATGGGGACATTATACACATCTATAACGTTGTATATCCTAACCTAAGGCAACCTAACATCTCGGATGTAATATTTTGCAACACTCCTGGCATGTCGGTCCCTACTTCTCGGTGGGAACATTGCATACGTCTATAACGATATATATTCTAGCCTAAGGCAACCTAACATGTCGAATGTAATATTTTACAACATTCCTGTCGTGTCGTCGCCTGCTTCTCGATGGGGACATTATATACGTCTATAACGTTGTATACTCTAACCTAACGCAACCTAACATCTGGGATGTTATATTTTACAACATTCCTGGCGTGTCGTCGCCTACTCCTGGATGGGGACATTATATACATCTATAACGTTGTATATCCTAACCTAAGGCAACCTAACATCTCGGATGCAATATTTTACAAAATTCCTGTCATGTCGGTCCCTACTTCTCGGTGGGAACATTGTATACGTCTATAACGATATATATCCTAGCCTAAGGCAACGTAACATGTCAAATGTAATATTTTACAACATTCCTGTCGTGTCGTCGCCTGCTTCTCGATGGGGACATTATATACGTCTATAACGTTGAATATTCTAACCTAACGCAACCTAACATCTGGGATGTAATATTTTACAACATTCCTGGCGTGTCGTCGCCTACTTCTAGATGTGGACATTATATACATCTATAACGTCATATATCCTAACCTAAAGGAACCTAACATATCGGATGTAATATTTTGATACTTTCCTGGCATGTCGGTCCCTACGTCTCGGTGGGATCATTATATACGTCTATAACGATATATATCCTAACCTAAGGCAACCTAACATCTCGGATGTAATATTTTACAACATTCCTGGCGCTTCGGCTGCTACTTTTCGGTGGGAACATTATATACGTCTATAACGTTACATATCCTAACGTATGGCAACATAACATCTCGGATGTTATATATTACAACATTCCTGGCATGTCGGTCCCTACGTCTCGGTGGGAACATTGTGTACGTCTATAACGATATATATACTAGCCTAAGGCAACCTAACATGTCGAATGTAATATTTTACAACATTCCTGGCGTGTCGTCGCCTACTTCTCGATGGGGACATTATATACATCTATAACGTTGTATATCCTAACCTAAGGCAACCTAACGTCTCGGATGTAATATTTTACAACATTCCTGGCATGTCGGTCACTACATCTCGGTGGGAACATTATATACGTCTGTAACGATATATACCCTAACCTAAGGCAACCTAACATCTCGGATGTAATATTTTACAACATTCCTGGCATGTCGGTCCCTACTTCTCGGTGGGAACATTCTATACGTCTATAACGTTGTATATCCTAACCTAAGGGAACCTAACATCTCGGGTGTAATATTTTACAACATTGCTGACGCGTCGGCCCCTACTTCTCTGTGGGAACATTCTATACGTCTATAACGATATATATCCTAACCTAAGGCAACCTAACATCTCGGATGTAATATTTTACAACATTCCTGGCGCTTCGGCTGCTACTTTTCGGTGGGAACATTATATACGTCTATAATGTTACATATACTAACGTACGGCAACATAACATCTCGGATGTTATATATTACAACATTCCTGGCATGTCGTCGCCTGCTTCTCGATGGGGACTTTATGTACGTCTATAACGTTGTATATCCTAACCTAAGCCAACCTAACATCTCGGATGTAATATTTTACAACATTCCTGGCATGTCGGTCCCTACGTCTCGGTGGGAACGTTATATACGTCTATAACGATATATATCCTAACCTAAGGGAACCTTACATCTCGGATGTAATATTTTACAACATTCCTGGCATGTCGGGCCCTACTTCTCGGTGGGAACATTGTATACGTCTATAACGATATATATACTAGCCTAAGGCAACCTAACGTGTCGAATGTAATATTTTACAACATTCCTGGCGTGTCGTCGCCTACTTCTCGATGGGGACATTATATACATCTATAACGTTGTATATCCTAACCTAAGGCAACCTAACATCTCGGATGTAATATTTTACAACATTCTGGCGTGTCGTCGCCTGCTTCTCGATGGGGACATTATATACGTCTATAACCTTGTATATCCTAACCTAAGGCAACCTAACGTCTCGGATGTAATATTTTACAACATTCCTGGCATGTCGGTCACTACATCTCGGTGGGAACATTATATACGTCTGTAACGATATATACCCTAACCTAAGGCAACCTAACATCTCGGATGTAATATTTTACAACATTCCTGGCATGTCGGTCCCTACTTCTCGGTGGGAACATTCTATACGTCTATAACGATATATATCCTAACCTAAGGCAACCTAACATCTCGGATGTAATATTTTACAACATTCCTGGCGCTTCGGCTGCTACTTTTCGGTGGGAACATTATATACGTCTATAACGTTACATATCCTAACGTACGGCAACATAACATCTCGGATGTTATATATTACAACATTCCTGACGTGTCGTCGCCTGCTTCTCGATGGGGACTTTATGTACGTCTATAACGTTGTATATCCTAACCTAAGGCAACCTAACATCTCGGATGTAATATTTTACAACATTCCTGGCATGTCGGTCCCTACGTCTCGGTGGGAACGTTATATACGTCTATAACGATATATATCCTAACCTAAGGGAACCTTACATCTCGGATGTAATATTTTACAACATTCCTGGCGTGTCGTCGCCTACTTCTGGATGGGGACAATATATACATCTATACCGTCATATATCCTAACCTAAGGCAACCTAACATGTCGAATGTAATATTTTACAACATTCCTGTCGTGTCGTCGCCTGCTTCTCGATGGGGACATTATATACGTCTATAACGTTGTATATTCTAACCTAACGCAACCTAACATCTGGGATGTAATATTTTACAACATTCCTGTCGTGTCGTCGCCTGCTTCTCGATGGGGACATTATATACGTCTATAACCTTGTATATACTAACCTAACGCAACCTAACATCTGGGATGTAATATTTTACATCATTCCTGGTGGGTCGTCGCCCGCTTCTCGATGGGGACATTATATACGTCTATAACGTTGAATATCCTAACCTAAAGCAACCTAACATCTGGGATGTAATATTTTACAAGATCCCTGGCATGTCGGTCCCCACGTCTCGGTGGGAACATTATATACGTCTATAACGATATATATCCTAACCTAAGGCAACCTAACATCTCGGATGTAATATTTTACAACATTCCTGGCATGTCGGTCCCTACTTCTCGGTGGAAACAATGTATACGTCTATAACGATATATATCCTAGCCTAAGGCAACCCAACATGTAGAATGTAATATTTTACAACATTCCTGGCGTGTCGTCGCCTACTTCTCGATGGGGACATTATACACATCTATAACGTTGTATATCCTAACCTAAGGCAACCTAACATCTCGGATGTAATATTTTACAACACTCCTGGCATGTCGGTCCCTACTTCTCGGTGGGAACATTGCATACGTCTATAACGATATATATTCTAGCCTAAGGCAACCTAACATGTCGAATGTAATATTTTACAACATTCCTGTCGTGTCGTCGCCTGCTTCTCGATGGGGACATTATATACGTCTATAACGTTGTATACTCTAACCTAACGCAACCTAACATCTGGGATGTTATATTTTACAACATTCCTGGCGTGTCGTCGCCTACTCCTGGATGGGGACATTATATACATCTATAACGTTGTATATCCTAACCTAAGGCAACCTAACATCTCGGATGCAATATTTTACAAAATTCCTGTCATGTCGGTCCCTACTTCTCGGTGGGAACATTGTATACGTCTATAACGATATATATCCTAGCCTAAGGCAACGTAACATGTCAAATGTAATATTTTACAACATTCCTGTCGTGTCGTCGCCTGCTTCTCGATGGGGACATTATATACGTCTATAACGTTGTATATTCTAACCTAACGCAACCTATCATCTGGGATGTAATATTTTACAACATTCCTGGCGTGTCGTCGCCTACTTCTAGATGTGGACATTATATACATCTATAACGTCATATATCCTAACCTAAAGGAACCTAACATATCGGATGTAATATTTTGATACTTTCCTGGCATGTCGGTCCCTACGTCTCGGTGGGATCATTATATACGTCTATAACGATATATATCCTAACCTAAGGCAACCTAACATCTCGGATGTAATATTTTACAACATTCCTGGCATGTCGGTCACTACATCTCGGTGGAAACATTATATACGTCTGTAACGATATATACCCTAACCTAAGGCAACCTAACATCTCGGATGTAATATTTTACAACATTCCTGGCATGTCGGTCCCTACTTCTCGGTGGGAACATTCTATACGTCTATAACGTTGTATATCCTAACCTAAGGGAACCTAACATCTCGGGTGTAATATTTTACAACATTGCTGACGCGTCGGCCCCTACTTCTCGGTGGGAACATTCTATACGTCTATAACGATATATATCCTAACCTAAGGCAACCTAACATCTCGGATGTAATATTTTACAACACTCCTGGCATGTCGGTCCCTACTTCTCGGTGGGAACATTGCATACGTCTATAACGATATATATTCTAGCCTAAGGCAACCTAACATGTCGAATGTAATATTTTACAACATTCCTGTCGTGTCGTCGCCTGCTTCTCGATGGGGACATTATATACGTCTATAACGTTGTATACTCTAACCTAACGCAACCTAACATCTGGGATGTTATATTTTACAACATTCCTGGCGTGTCGTCGCCTACTCCTGGATGGGGACATTATATACATCTATAACGTTGTATATCCTAACCTAAGGCAACCTAACATCTCGGATGCAATATTTTACAAAATTCCTGTCATGTCGGTCCCTACTTCTCGGTGGGAACATTATATACGTCTATAACGATATATATCCTAGCCTAAGGCAACGTAACATGTCAAATGTAATATTTTACAACATTCCTGTCGTGTCGTCGCCTGCTTCTCGATGGGGACATTATATACGTCTATAACGTTGTATATTCTAACCTAACGCAACCTATCATCTGGGATGTAATATTTTACAACATTCCTGGCGTGTCGTCGCCTACTTCTAGATGTGGACATTATATACATCTATAACGTCATATATCCTAACCTAAAGGAACCTAACATATCGGATGTAATATTTTGATACTTTCCTGGCATGTCGGTCCCTACGTCTCGGTGGGATCATTATATACGTCTATAACGATATATATCCTAACCTAAGGCAACCTAACATCTCGGATGTAATATTTTACAACATTCCTGGCATGTCGGTCACTACATCTCGGTGGAAACATTATACACGTCTGTAACGATATATACCCTAACCTAAGGCAACCTAACATCTCGGATGTAATATTTTACAACATTCCTGGCATGTCGGTCCCTACTTCTCGGTGGGAACATTCTATACGTCTATAACGTTGTATATCCTAACCTAAGGGAACCTAACATCTCGGGTGTAATATTTTACAACATTGCTGACGCGTCGGCCCCTACTTCTCGGTGGGAACATTCTATACGTCTATAACGATATATATCCTAACCTAAGGCAACCTAACATCTCGGATGTAATATTTTACAACATTCCTGGCGCTTCGGCTGCTACTTTTCGGTGGGAAAATTATATACGTCTATAACGTTACATATCCTAACGTATGGCAACATAACATCTCGGATGTTATATATTACAACATTCCTGGCATGTCGGTCCCTACGTCTCGGTGGGAACGTTATATACGTCTATAACGATATATATCCTAACCTAAGGGAACCTTACATCTGGGATGTAATATTTTACAACATTCCTGGCATGTCGGTCCCTACGTCTCGGTGGGAACGTTATATACGTCTATAACGATATATATCCTAACCTAAGGGAACCTTACACCTCGGATGTAATATTTTACAACATTCCTGGCATGTCGGGCCCTACTTCTCGGTGGGAACATTGTGTACGTCTATAACGATATATATACTAGCCTAAGGCAACCTAACGTGTCGAATGTAATATTTTACAACATTCCTGGCGTGTCGTCGCCTACTTCTCGATGGGGACATTATATACATCTATAACGTTGTATATCCTAACCTAAGGCAACCTAACGTCTCGGATGTAATATTTTACAACATTCCTGGCATGTCGGTCACTACATCTCGGTGGGAACATTATATACGTCTGTAACGATATATACCCTAACGTAAGGCAACCTAACATCTCGGATGTAATATTTTACAACATTCCTGGCATGTCGGTCCCTACTTCTCGGTGGGAACATTCTATACGTCTATAACGTTGTATATCCTAACCTAAGGGAACCTAACATCTCGGGTGTAATATTTTACAACATTGCTGACGCGTCGGCCCCTACTTCTCTGTGGGAACATTCTATACGTCTATAACGATATATATCCTAACCTAAGGCAACCTAACATCTCGGATGTAATATTTTACAACATTCCTGGCGCTTCGGCTGCTACTTTTCGGTGGGAACATTATAAACGTCTATAATGTTACATATCCTAACGTACGGCAACATAACATCTCGGATGTTATATATTACAACATTCCTGGCGTGTCGTCGCCTGCTTCTCGATGGGGACTTTATGTACGTCTATAACGTTGTATATCCTAACCTAAGGCAACCTAACATCTCGGATGTAATATTTTACAACATTCCTGGCATGTCGGTCCCTACGTCTCGGTGGGAACGTTATATACGTCTATAACGATATATATCCTAACCTAAGGGAACCTTACATCTCGGATGTAATATTTTACAACATTCCTGGCATGTCGGGCCCTACTTCTCGGTGGGAACATTGTATACGTCTATAACGATATATATACTAGCCTAAGGCAACCTAACGTGTCGAATGTAATATTTTACAACATTCCTGGCGTGTCGTCGCCTACTTCTCGATGGGGACATTATATACATCTATGACGTTGTATATCCTAACCTAAGGCAACCTAACATCTCGGATGTAATATTTTACAACATTCTGGCGTGTCGTCGCCTGCTTCTCGATGGGGACATTATATACGTCTATAACCTTGTATATCCTAACCTAAGGCAACCTAACGTCTCGGATGTAATATTTTACAACATTCCTGGCATGTCGGTCACTACATCTCGGTGGGAACATTATATACGTCTGTAACGATATATACCCTAACCTAAGGCAACCTAACATCTCGGATGTAATATTTTACAACATTCCTGGCATGTCGGTCCCTACTTCTCGGTGGGAACATTCTATACGTCTATAACGTTGTATATCCTAACCTAAGGGAACCTAACATCTCGGGTGTAATATTTTACAACATTGCTGACGCGTCGGCCCCTACTTCTCGGTGGGAACATTCTATACGTCTATAACGATATATATCCTAACCTAAGGCAACCTAACATCTCGGATGTAATATTTTACAACATTCCTGGCGCTTCGGCTGCTACTTTTCGGTGGGAACATTATATACGTCTATAACGTTACATATCCTAACGTACGGCAACATAACATCTCGGATGTTATATATTACAACATTCCTGGCGTGTCGTCGCCTGCTTCTCGATGGGGACATTATATACGTCTATAACGTTGTATATTCTAACCTAACGCAACCTAACATCTGGGATGTTATATTTTACAACATTCCTGGCGTGTCGTCGCCTACTTCTGGATGGGGACATTATATACATCTATAACGTCATATATCCTAACCTAAGGGAACCTAACATCTCGGGTGTAATATTTTACAACATTCCTGGCGTGTCGTCGCCTACTTCTCGATGGGGACATTATATACGTCTATAACGTTGTATATCCTAACCTAAGGCAACCTAACATCTCGGATTTAATATTTTACAACATTCCTAGCATGTCGGTCCCTACTTCTCGGTGGGAACATTGTATACGTCTATAACGATATATATTCTAGCCTAAGGCAACCTAACATGTCGAATGTAATATTTTACAACATTCCTGTCGTGTCGTCGCCTGCTTCTCGATGGGGACATTATATACGTCTATAACGTTGTATATTCTAACCTAACGCAACCTAACATCTGGGATGTTATATTTTACAACATTCCTGGCGTGTCGTCGCCTACTTCTGGATGGGGACATTATATACATCTATAACGTCATATATCCTAACCTAAGGGAACCTAACATCTCGGGTGCAATATTTTACAACATTCCTGGCGTGTCGTCGCCTACTTCTCGATGGGGACATTATATACATCTATAACGTTGTATATCCTAACCTAAGGCAACCTAACATCTCGGATGTAATATTTTACAACATTCCTGGCATGTCGGGCCCTACTTCTCGGTGGGAACATTGTATACGTCTATAACGATATATATCCTAGCCTAAGGCAACCTAACATGTCGAATGTAATATTTTACAACATTCCTGTCGTGTCGTCGCCTGCTTCTCGATGGGGACATTATATACGTCTATAACGTTGTATATTCTAACCTAACGCAACCTAACATCTGGGATGTAATATTTTACAACATTCCTGGCGTGTCGTCGCCTACTTCTAGATGTGGACATTATATACATCTATAACGTCATATATCCTAACCTAAAGGAACCTAACATATCGGATGTAATATTTTGATACTTTCCTGGCATGTCGGTCCCTACGTCTCGGTGGGATCATTATATACGTCTATAACGATATATATCCTAACCTAAGGCAACCTAACATCTCGGATGTAATATTTTACAACATTCCTGGCATGTCGGTCACTACATCTCGGTGGGAACACTATATACGTCTGTAACGATATATACCCTAACCTAAGGCAACCTAACATCTCGGATGTAATATTCTACAACATTCCTGGCATGTCGGTCCCTACTTCTCGGTGGGAACATTCTATACGTCTATAACGTTGTATATCCTAACCTAAGGGAACCTAACATCTCGGGTGTAATATTTTACAACATTGCTGACGCGTCGGCCCCTACTTCTCGGTGGGAACATTCTATACGTCTATAACGATATATATCCTAACCTAAGGCAACCTAACATCTCGGATGTAATATTTTACAACATTCCTGGCGCTTCGGCTGCTACTTTTCGGTGGGAACATTATATACGTCTATAACGTTACATATCCTAACGTATGGCAACATAACATCTCGGATGTTATATTTTACAACATTCCTGGCGTGTCGTCGCCTGCTTCTCGATGGGGACTTTATGTACGTCTAGAACGTTGTATATCCTAACCTATCGCAACCTAACATCTGGGATGTAATATTTTCAACATTCCTGGCATGTCGGTCCCTACGTCTCGGTGGGAACGTTATATACGTCTATAACGATATATATCCTAACCTAAGGGAACCTTACATCTCGGATGTAATATTTTACAACATTCCTGGCATGTTGGGCCCTACTTCTCGGTGGGAACATTGTATACGTCTATAACTATATATATCCTAGCCTAAGGCAACCTAACATGTCGAATGTAATATTTTACAACATTCCTGTCGTGTCGTCTCCTGCATCTCGATGGGGACATTATATACGTCTATAAAGTTGAATATCCTAACCTAAAGCAACCTAACATCTGGGATGTAATATTTTACAACATTCCTGGCATGTCGGTCCCTACTTCTCGATGGAAACAATGTATACGTCTATAACGACATATATCGTAGCCTAAGGCAACCTAACACCTCGGATGTAATGTTTAACAAAATTCCTGGCTCATCGGCCCCTACTTCTCGGTGGCAACACTATATACGTCTATAACGTTATATATCCTAAACTAAGGCAACCTAACATCTCGGATGTAATATTTTACTACATTCCTGGCACGTCGACCACTACATCTCGGTGGGAACATTATATACGTCTACAACGCTATATATCATACCCTAAGGCAACCTAACATGTGGAGCGTAATATTTTACAACATTCCTGGCTCATTGGCCCAAACATCTCGGTGGATGCATTATATACGTCTATAACGTTATATATCCTAGCCTAAGGCAACCTAACGTGTCGAATGTAATATTTTACAACGTTCCTGGCGCGACGGCCGCTACTTCTCGGTGGAAGCATTATATACGTCTATAACGTTATATATCCTAGCCTAAGGCAACCTAACGTGTCGAATGTAATATTTTACAACATTCCTGGCGCGACGGCCGCTACTTCTCGGTGGGAACATTATATACGTCTATAACGTCATATATCCTAACCTAAGGCAACCTAACACCTCGGATGTAATGTTTAACAACATTCCTGGCTCATCGGCCCCTACTTCTCGGTGGCAACACTATATACGTCTATAACGTTATATATCCTAACCTAAGGCAACCTAACATCTCGGATGTAATATTTTAAAACATTCCTGGCATGCAAGTCCCTACTTCTCTGTGGTAACATTATATACGGCTATAACGTTATATATCCTAGCCTAAGGAAACCTAACATCTCGGATGTAATATGTTACAACATTCCCCGCGCGTCGGCCCCTACTTCTTTGTCGGAACATTGTATACGTCTATAACGCTATATATCCTAGCTTAGGGTAACCTAGCATGTCGATCGTAATATTTTACAACATTCCTGGCGTGTCGGCCGCTACTTCTCGGTGGAAACATTATATACGTCTATAACGTTATATATCCTAGCCTAAGGCAACCTAACGTGTCGAATGTAATATTTTACAACATTCCTGGCGCGACGGCCGCTACTTCTCGGTGGGAACATTATATACGTCTATAACGCTATATATCCTGGCCTAAGGCAACCTAACATGTCGAATGTAATATTTTACAACATTCCCGGCGCTTCGGCCCCTACTTGTCGGTGGGAACATTATATACGTCTATAACGCTATATATCCTACCTTAAGGCAACTTAACATCTCGAATGTATTATTTTACAACATTCCTGTCTCGTCGGCCCCCACTTCTCGGTGGGAACATTATATACGTCTATAACGTTATATATCCTAACCTGAGGCAACCTAACTTGTCGAACGTAATATTTAACAACATTCCTGGCTGATCGGCCCCTACTTCTCGGTGGCAACACTATATGCGTCTATAACGTTATATATCCTAACCTAAGGCTGCCTAACATCTCGGATGTAATATTTTAAAACATTCCTGGCATGCAAATCCCTACTTCTCTGTGGTAACATTATATACGGCTATAACGTTATATGTCCTAGCCTAAGGAAACCTAACATCTCGGATATAATATGTTACAACATTCCCCGCGCGTCGGCCCCTACTTCTTTGTCGGAACATTGTATACGTCTATAACGCTATATATCCTAGCTTAGGGTAACCTAGCATGTCGAGCGTAATATTTTACAACATTCCTGGCTCGTCGGCCCCTACTTCTCGGTGGGAACATTATATTCATCTATAACGTTATATATTCTAACCTAAGGCAACCTAACATGTCGAACGTAATATTTTACAACATTCCTGGCTCAGGGGCCCCTAATTCTCGGTGGGAACAATATACACGTCTATAACGTTATATATCCTAACCTATGGCAACCTAACACCTCGGATTGTACGTTTTACAACATTCCTGGCTCATCAGTCCCTACTTCTCGGTGGCAACACTATATACGTCTATAACGTTATATATACTAACCTAAAGATACCTAACATCTCGGATGTAATATTTTACTACATTCCTGGCACGTCGGCCCCTACTTCTAGCTTAAGGCAACCTAACATCTCTACCGTAATATTTTACAACATTCCTGGCATGCAAGTCCCTACTTATCTGTGGGAACAATATATACGTCTATAACGTTATATATCCTATCCTAAGGCAACCTAACAACTCTGATGTAATGTTCTACAACATTCCTGGCGTGTCGGCCCCTATTTCTCGGTGGGAACATTATATACGTCTATAACGCTATATATCCTAGCCTAAGACGACCTAACATGTCGAATGTAATATTTTACAACATTCCTATCGTGTCGTCGCCTACTTCCCGATGGGGACATTATATACGTAATAACGTTGTATATCCTAAACCAAGGTAACCTAAAATCTCGGATGTAATGTTTGAAAACATTCCTGGCTTGTCGGACTGTACTTCTGGGTGGGAACATCATATACGTCTACAACGTTATATATCCTAACCTAAGGCAACCTAACCTCTGGGATGTAATATTTTACAACATTCCTGGCGTGTCGGCGCCTACATCTCGGTGGGGACTTTATATACCTCTATAACGTAATGTATCATAACCTAGGGCAACCTAACATCTCTGATGTACTATTTTACAGCATTCCTGGCGTGTCGGTCCTTACTTCTCGGTGGGAACATTATATACGTCTATAACGTTATATATCCTAACCTGAGGGAACCTAACATCTCGGATCTAATGTTTTACAACATACCTGGTGTGTCGGCGCCTAGTTGTCGGTGGTAACATTATGTACGTCTATAACGTTATATATCCTCGCCTAAGGCAACCTAACATCTCGGATGTAATATTTGATAACATTTCTAGTGTGTCGGCACGTACTTCTCGGTGGGAACATCATATACGTCAATAACGTTATATATCCTAACCTAAGGCAACCAGCAATTCTGATGTAATGTTCTGCAACATTCCTGGCGCGTCGGCCCCTACTTCTCGGTGGGAACATTATATACGTCTATAACGTTATATATGCTAACCTGAGGCAACCTAACTTGTCGAACGTAATATTTTACAACATTCCTGGCTCATCGGCCCCTACTTCTCGGTGGGAACAATATATACGTCTATAACGTTATATATCCTAACCTAAGGCAACCTAACACCTCGGATGTAATGTTCTACAACATTCCTGGCTTATCGGCCCCCACTTCTCGGTGGCAACACTATATACATCTATAACGTCATATATCCTAACCTAAGGGAACCTAACATCTCGGGTGCAATATTTTACAACATTCCTGGCGTGTCGTCGCCTACTTCTCGATGGGGACATTATATACATCTATAACGTTGTATATCCTAACCTAAGGCAACCTAACATCTCGGATGTAATATTTTACAACATTCCTGGCATGTCGGGCCCTACTTCTCGGTGGGAACATTGTATACGTCTATAACGATATATATCCTAGCCTAAGGCAACCTAACATGTCGAATGTAATATTTTACAACATTCCTGTCGTGTCGTCGCCTGCTTCTCGATGGGGACATTATATACGTCTATAACGTTGTATATTCTAACCTAACGCAACCTAACATCTGGGATGTAATATTTTACAACATTCCTGGCGTGTCGTCGCCTACTTCTAGATGTGGACATTATATACATCTATAACGTCATATATCCTAACCTAAAGGAACCTAACATATCGGATGTAATATTTTGATACTTTCCTGGCATGTCGGTCCCTACGTCTCGGTGGGATCATTATATACGTCTATAACGATATATATCCTAACCTAAGGCAACCTAACATCTCGGATGTAATATTTTACAACATTCCTGGCATGTCGGTCACTACATCTCGGTGGGAACACTATATACGTCTGTAACGATATATACCCTAACCTAAGGCAACCTAACATCTCGGATGTAATATTCTACAACATTCCTGGCATGTCGGTCCCTACTTCTCGGTGGGAACATTCTATACGTCTATAACGTTGTATATCCTAACCTAAGGGAACCTAACATCTCGGGTGTAATATTTTACAACATTGCTGACGCGTCGGCCCCTACTTCTCGGTGGGAACATTCTATACGTCTATAACGATATATATCCTAACCTAAGGCAACCTAACATCTCGGATGTAATATTTTACAACATTCCTGGCGCTTCGGCTGCTACTTTTCGGTGGGAACATTATATACGTCTATAACGTTACATATCCTAACGTATGGCAACATAACATCTCGGATGTTATATTTTACAACATTCCTGGCGTGTCGTCGCCTGCTTCTCGATGGGGACTTTATGTACGTCTAGAACGTTGTATATCCTAACCTATCGCAACCTAACATCTGGGATGTAATATTTTCAACATTCCTGGCATGTCGGTCCCTACGTCTCGGTGGGAACGTTATATACGTCTATAACGATATATATCCTAACCTAAGGGAACCTTACATCTCGGATGTAATATTTTACAACATTCCTGGCATGTTGGGCCCTACTTCTCGGTGGGAACATTGTATACGTCTATAACTATATATATCCTAGCCTAAGGCAACCTAACATGTCGAATGTAATATTTTACAACATTCCTGTCGTGTCGTCTCCTGCATCTCGATGGGGACATTATATACGTCTATAAAGTTGAATATCCTAACCTAAAGCAACCTAACATCTGGGATGTAATATTTTACAACATTCCTGGCATGTCGGTCCCTACTTCTCGATGGAAACAATGTATACGTCTATAACGACATATATCGTAGCCTAAGGCAACCTAACACCTCGGATGTAATGTTTAACAAAATTCCTGGCTCATCGGCCCCTACTTCTCGGTGGCAACACTATATACGTCTATAACGTTATATATCCTAAACTAAGGCAACCTAACATCTCGGATGTAATATTTTACTACATTCCTGGCACGTCGACCACTACATCTCGGTGGGAACATTATATACGTCTACAACGCTATATATCATACCCTAAGGCAACCTAACATGTGGAGCGTAATATTTTACAACATTCCTGGCTCATTGGCCCAAACATCTCGGTGGATGCATTATATACGTCTATAACGTTATATATCCTAGCCTAAGGCAACCTAACGTGTCGAATGTAATATTTTACAACGTTCCTGGCGCGACGGCCGCTACTTCTCGGTGGAAGCATTATATACGTCTATAACGTTATATATCCTAGCCTAAGGCAACCTAACGTGTCGAATGTAATATTTTACAACATTCCTGGCGCGACGGCCGCTACTTCTCGGTGGGAACATTATATACGTCTATAACGTCATATATCCTAACCTAAGGCAACCTAACACCTCGGATGTAATGTTTAACAACATTCCTGGCTCATCGGCCCCTACTTCTCGGTGGCAACACTATATACGTCTATAACGTTATATATCCTAACCTAAGGCAACCTAACATCTCGGATGTAATATTTTAAAACATTCCTGGCATGCAAGTCCCTACTTCTCTGTGGTAACATTATATACGGCTATAACGTTATATATCCTAGCCTAAGGAAACCTAACATCTCGGATGTAATATGTTACAACATTCCCCGCGCGTCGGCCCCTACTTCTTTGTCGGAACATTGTATACGTCTATAACGCTATATATCCTAGCTTAGGGTAACCTAGCATGTCGATCGTAATATTTTACAACATTCCTGGCGTGTCGGCCGCTACTTCTCGGTGGAAACATTATATACGTCTATAACGTTATATATCCTAGCCTAAGGCAACCTAACGTGTCGAATGTAATATTTTACAACATTCCTGGCGCGACGGCCGCTACTTCTCGGTGGGAACATTATATACGTCTATAACGCTATATATCCTGGCCTAAGGCAACCTAACATGTCGAATGTAATATTTTACAACATTCCCGGCGCTTCGGCCCCTACTTGTCGGTGGGAACATTATATACGTCTATAACGCTATATATCCTACCTTAAGGCAACTTAACATCTCGAATGTATTATTTTACAACATTCCTGTCTCGTCGGCCCCCACTTCTCGGTGGGAACATTATATACGTCTATAACGTTATATATCCTAACCTGAGGCAACCTAACTTGTCGAACGTAATATTTAACAACATTCCTGGCTGATCGGCCCCTACTTCTCGGTGGCAACACTATATGCGTCTATAACGTTATATATCCTAACCTAAGGCTGCCTAACATCTCGGATGTAATATTTTAAAACATTCCTGGCATGCAAATCCCTACTTCTCTGTGGTAACATTATATACGGCTATAACGTTATATGTCCTAGCCTAAGGAAACCTAACATCTCGGATATAATATGTTACAACATTCCCCGCGCGTCGGCCCCTACTTCTTTGTCGGAACATTGTATACGTCTATAACGCTATATATCCTAGCTTAGGGTAACCTAGCATGTCGAGCGTAATATTTTACAACATTCCTGGCTCGTCGGCCCCTACTTCTCGGTGGGAACATTATATTCATCTATAACGTTATATATTCTAACCTAAGGCAACCTAACATGTCGAACGTAATATTTTACAACATTCCTGGCTCAGGGGCCCCTAATTCTCGGTGGGAACAATATACACGTCTATAACGTTATATATCCTAACCTATGGCAACCTAACACCTCGGATTGTACGTTTTACAACATTCCTGGCTCATCAGTCCCTACTTCTCGGTGGCAACACTATATACGTCTATAACGTTATATATACTAACCTAAAGATACCTAACATCTCGGATGTAATATTTTACTACATTCCTGGCACGTCGGCCCCTACTTCTAGCTTAAGGCAACCTAACATCTCTACCGTAATATTTTACAACATTCCTGGCATGCAAGTCCCTACTTATCTGTGGGAACAATATATACGTCTATAACGTTATATATCCTATCCTAAGGCAACCTAACAACTCTGATGTAATGTTCTACAACATTCCTGGCGTGTCGGCCCCTATTTCTCGGTGGGAACATTATATACGTCTATAACGCTATATATCCTAGCCTAAGACGACCTAACATGTCGAATGTAATATTTTACAACATTCCTATCGTGTCGTCGCCTACTTCCCGATGGGGACATTATATACGTAATAACGTTGTATATCCTAAACCAAGGTAACCTAAAATCTCGGATGTAATGTTTGAAAACATTCCTGGCTTGTCGGACTGTACTTCTGGGTGGGAACATCATATACGTCTACAACGTTATATATCCTAACCTAAGGCAACCTAACCTCTGGGATGTAATATTTTACAACATTCCTGGCGTGTCGGCGCCTACATCTCGGTGGGGACTTTATATACCTCTATAACGTAATGTATCATAACCTAGGGCAACCTAACATCTCTGATGTACTATTTTACAGCATTCCTGGCGTGTCGGTCCTTACTTCTCGGTGGGAACATTATATACGTCTATAACGTTATATATCCTAACCTGAGGGAACCTAACATCTCGGATCTAATGTTTTACAACATACCTGGTGTGTCGGCGCCTAGTTGTCGGTGGTAACATTATGTACGTCTATAACGTTATATATCCTCGCCTAAGGCAACCTAACATCTCGGATGTAATATTTGATAACATTTCTAGTGTGTCGGCACGTACTTCTCGGTGGGAACATCATATACGTCAATAACGTTATATATCCTAACCTAAGGCAACCAGCAATTCTGATGTAATGTTCTGCAACATTCCTGGCGCGTCGGCCCCTACTTCTCGGTGGGAACATTATATACGTCTATAACGTTATATATGCTAACCTGAGGCAACCTAACTTGTCGAACGTAATATTTTACAACATTCCTGGCTCATCGGCCCCTACTTCTCGGTGGGAACAATATATACGTCTATAACGTTATATATCCTAACCTAAGGCAACCTAACACCTCGGATGTAATGTTCTACAACATTCCTGGCTTATCGGCCCCCACTTCTCGGTGGCAACACTATATACGTCTATAACGTTATATATCCTAACCTAAGGCAACCTAACATCTCGGATGTAATATTTTACAACATTCCTGGCACGTCTGTCCCTACTTCTGGGTGGCAACATTATATACGTCTATGACGAAATATATCCTAACCTAAGGCAATCTAACATCTCGGATGTAATATTTTACAACATTGCTGGCGCGTTGGCTCCTACTTCTCGATGGGGACAGTATGTACGTCTCTAACTTTGTACATCCTAATCTGAAGGTACCTAACATTTCGAGTGTAACATTCTACAACATTCCTGGCATGTCGGTCCCTACACCTCGGTGTGGACATTATATACGTCTATAGCATTTTATATCCTAACCTAAGGGAACGTAAAATCTCGGGTGTAATATTTTACAACATACCTGGTGTGTCGGCCCGTAGTTCTCGGCGGTAACATAATATAAGTCTATAACGTTATATATCCTAACCTAAGGGAACCTAACATCTCGGGTGTAATGTTTTACGACATTCACGGCACGTCGACCCCTACTACCCTTTGGTAAAATTATAAGCGTCTATAGCGTTATATATACTAGCCTAAGGCAACCTAATATGTCGAATGTAATATTTCACAACATTTCTGGCGCGTCGGCCCCTACTTCTCAGTGGGAACATTATATAGGTCTATAACGCTATATATCCTAGCCTAAGGCAACCTAACATGTCGAATGTAATATTTTACAACATTCCTAGCGGGTCGGCCCCTACTTCTCGTTGGTAACATTATATACGTCTATAACGTTATATATCCTAGCCTAAGGCAACCTAACATCTCGGAAGTAATATTTTACAACATTCTTTGCGCGTGGGCGCCTACATCCCGGTGGGGACTTTATATACGTCTATAACGTTATATATCCTAACCCAAGGCAACCTAACACCTCAGATGTAAGGTCTTACAACACTCCTGGCATGTAGGAGCCTACATCTCGGTGCGGACATTACATAAGTTTATAACGTTATATATCCTAACCTAAGGCAACCTCACATCTCGGATGTAGTATTTTACAACATTCCTGGCGGGCTGAACCAACTTCTCGGTGGGAACATTATATAAGACTATATCGTAATATAACCTAACCTAACCCATCTAGACCCTCGCTGGTAATATTTTACAGATTCCCGGTCGTATCGGCCCGTACTACTCGGTGGGGACACTATATACGTCTATAATGTTATATATCACAACCTAAGGCAAACTAACTTATCGGATATAGTATTTTCCTGGCGGGTCGGACTCTACTTCTCGGTCGGAACATTATATACGTATATAACGTAATATAACCTAACCTAACCCATCTAGCCCCTCGCTGGTAATGTTTTACAGAATCCCGGAAGTGTCGGCCCGTACTTCTCGGTGGGGACATTATATTCGTCTATAGCGTTATATATCCTAACCTAAGACACCCTAACATCTCGGATGTAGTATTTTCCAACATTCCTGGCGGGACGGTGCCTACTTCTCGGTGGGAACATTATATACGTCTATAAAGAAATATAACCTAACCTATCCCATCTAGTCCCTCGCTGGTAATGTTTTACAGAATCCTGGTCGTGTTGGCCCGTACTTCTCGGTGGGGACATTATGTTCGTCTATAGCGTTATATATCCTAACCCAAGACAACGTAACATCTCGGATGTAGTATGTTCCAACATTCCTGGCGGGCCGGCTCCTACTCCTCGGTGGGAACCTTATATACGTCTATAGCGTAATATAACCTAACATAAACCATCTAGCCCCTCGCTGGTAATGTTTTACAGAATCCCGGTCGCGGCGGCCCGTGCCTCTCGGTGGGAGCATTATATACGTCTATAGCGTTATATATCCTAACCTAAGGGAACCTAACATCTCGGTTGTAATATTTTACAACATTCCTGACGCGTCGCACCCTATTTCTAGGTGGGCACATTATATACGTCTATATCGTAATATAAACTAAACCTAACCCATTTAGCTCCTCGCGGGTAATGTTTTACAGAATCCAGTTCGTGTCGTCACGTACGTCTCTGTGGGGACAATGTATGCGTCTATAATGTTATATATCCTAACCTAAGGCAACCTAACATCTCGGATGTAGTATTTTCCAAAATACCTGGCGGATCGGCCCCTACTTCTCGGTGGGGACATTATATACGTCCATAACGTAATATATCGTAACCTAACCCATCTAGCCCCTCGGCGGTAATGTTTTACAGAATCCCGTTCGTGTCGTCCCGTACGTCTCGGTGCGGACATTATATAAGTCTATAACGTTATATATGCTAACCTAAGGCAACCTAACATCTCGGATGTAGTATTTTACAACATTCCTGGCGGGCTGAACCAACTTCTCGGTGGGAACATTATATAAGTCTATATCGTAATATAACCTAACCTAACCCATCTAGACCCTCGCTGGTAATGTTTCACAGAATTCCGTTCGTGTCGCCCCGTCCGTCACGGTGCGGACATTATATGCGTCTATAACATTATATATCCTCACCTAAGGCAACCTAACATCTCGGATGTAGTATTTTCCAAAATACCTGGCGGGTTGGCCCCTACTTCTCGGTGGGAACATTATATACGTCTATAACGTAATATAACCTAACCTCAACCATCTAGCCCCTCGGCGGTAATGTCTTACAGAATCCCGTTCGTGTCGTCCCGTACGTCTCGGTGCGGACATTATATAAGTCTATAACGTTATATATCCTAACCTAACGCAACCTAACATCTCTAACGTAGTGTTTTACAACATTCCAGGCGGGTCGGCCCCTACTTCTCGGTGGACACATTATATACGTCTGTATCGCAATATAACCTAACTAACCCACCTAGCACCTCGGTGTTAAAGTTTTGCAGAATCCCGGTCGTGTGGGCCCGTACTTCTCGGTGGGGACATCATATACGTCTATAATGCTATATATCCCAACCTAAGGCAACCTTACATCTCGGATGTAGTATTTTCCAACATTCCTGGCGGGTCGGCCTCTACTTCTCGGTGGGAACATTATATACGTCTATAATGTATTATAACCTAACCTAACCCATGTAGCCCCTCGCTGGTAATGCTTTACAGATTCCCGGTCTTATCGGCCCGTACTACTCTGTGGGGACACTATATACGCCTATAACGTTATATATCACAACCTAAGGCAACCTAACATCTCGGATGTTGTATTTTCCTGGCGGGTCGGACTCTATTTCTCGGTCGGAACATTATATACGTATATAACGTAATATAACCTAACCTAACCCATCTAGCCCCTCGCTGGTAATGTTTTACAGAATCCCGGTCGTGTCGGCCCGTACTTCTCGGTGCGAACATTATATAAGTATATAACGTTATATATCCTAACCTAAGGCAACCTAACACCTCGAATGTAGTATTTTACATCATTCTGTACAGTATTATAACCTAACCTAACCCATGTAGCCCCTCGCTGGTAATGTTTTACAGAATCCCAGTCGTGTCGGCCCGTACCTCTCCGTGGGACATTCTATAGGTCTATAACGTAATATATCCTAACCTAAGGCAACCTAACTCCTCGGATGTAGTATTTTACAATATTCCTGGCGGGTCGGCCCATACTTCTCGGTGGGAACATTATATATGTCTGTAATGTAATATAACCTAACCTAACCCATCTAGCCCCTCGCTGGTAACGTTTTACAGATTCCCGGTCGTATCGGCCCGTACTACTCGGTGGGGACACTATATACGTCTATAATGTTATATATCACAACCTAAGGCAAACTAACTTCTCGGATATAGTATTTTCCTGGCGGGTCGGACTCTACTTCTCGGTCGGAACATTATATACGTATATAACGTAATATAACCTAACCTAACCCATCTAGCCCTTCGGTGGTAATGTTTTACAGAATCCCGGTCGTGTCGGCCCGTACTTCTCGGTGGGGACATTATACACGTCCGTAACGTTATACATCCTAACCTAGGGCAACCTAACATCTCGAATGTAGAATTTTACAACATTTCAGGCGGCTCGGCCCCTACTTCTCGGTGGGAACATTATATACGTCTTTAATGTAAGATAACCTAACCTAACCCATCTAGCCCCTCGCTGGTAATGTTTTACAGAATCCCGGTCGTGTCGTTCCGTACTTCTCGGAGGGGACACTATATACGTCTGTAACGTTATACATCCTAACCTAAGGCACCCTAACCTCTCGAATGTAGTATTTTACAACATTCCAGGCGGGACGGCCCCTACTTCTGAGTGGGATCATTATATACTTCTATATCGTAATATAACCTAACCTAACCCATTTTGCCTCTCGGTGATAATGTTTTACAGAATCCCGGTCGTGTCGGCCCGTACTTCTCGGTGCGGACATTATATAAGTCTATAACGTTATATATCCTAACCTAAGGCAACCTAACATCTCGATTGTAGTATTTTACAAGATACCAGGCGGGTGGGCCACTACTTCTCTGTGGGAACATTATATACGTCTATAACGTTATATAGCCTAACCTAAGGCAACCTAACATCTCGAATGTAGTATTTTAACACATTCTCAGGCGGGTCGGCCCCTACTTCTCGGAGGGAACATTATACACGTCTATATCGTAATATAACCTAACCTAACCCATTTCCCTCCTCGGTGATAATGTTTTGCAGAATCCACGTCGTGTCGTCCCGTACTTCTCGGTGGGGACATTATATACGTTTATAATGTTATATATCCCAACCAAAGGCAACCTAACATCTCGAATGTAGTACTTTTCCACATTCCAGGCGGTTCCGCCCCTAATTCTGGGTGGGATCTTTATATTCGTCTATAACGTAATATAACCTAACCTAACCCATCTAGACCTTCGCTGGTAATGTTTTACAGATTCTCGTTCGCGTCGTCCCATACGTCTCGGTGCGGAAATTATATACGTCTATAACGTTATACATCCTAACCTAAGGCAACCTAACATCTCGGAAGTAATATTTGATAACATTCCTGGCGTGTAGGCCCGTAGTTCTCGGTGGGAATATCATATACGTCTATAACGTTATATATCCTAGCCTAAGGCAATCCTAACATGTCGAATGCAATATTTTACAGCATTCCTGGCGCGTCGGCCCCTACTTTTCGGGTGGAACATTATATACGTCTATAACGTTATATATCCTAACCTAAGGCAACCTAACATTTCGGATGTAATATTTTACTACATTCATGGCACGTCGGCCCCTACTTCTCGGTGGGAACATTATATACGTCTATAACGCTATATATCCTAGCCTAAGGCAAACTAACATATCGAATGTAATATTTTACAACATTCCCGTCACTTCGGCCCCTACTTCTCGATGGGAACATTATATACGTCTATAACGTTATATATCCTAACCTAAGGTAACCTAACATCTCGGATGTAATATTTTACCACATTCCTCGTTCGTTGGCCCCTACTTCTCGGTGGGAACATTATATACGTCTATAACGTTATATATCCTAACCTAAGGGAACCTAACATCTCGGATGTAATATTTTACAACATTCCTGGCGTGTCGGCCCCTATTTCTCGGTGAGAACATTATATACGTCTTTAACGCTAGATATCCTAGCCTAAGGCAACCTAACTTGTCGAGCGTAATATTTTACAACATTCCTGGGGCGTCGGCCCCTATTTCTCGGTGGGAACATTATATAAGTCAATAACGTTATATATCCTAACCTAAGGCAACCTAACATCTCGGATGTAATATTTTACAACATTCCCGTCACTTCGGCCCCTACTTCTCGGTGGGAACATTATATACGTCTATAACGTTATATATCCTAGCCTAAGGCAATCCTAACATCTCGGATGTAATATTTTACAACATTCCTGGCGCGCCGGCCCCTACTTCTCGGTGGGAACATTATATACGTCTATATCGCTATATATCATAACGTAAGGCAACCTAACATGTCGAGCGTAATATTTTACAACATTCCTGGCTCGTCGGCCCCTACTTCTCGGTGGGAACATTATATACGTCTATAACGTTATATATCCTAACCTAAGGGAACCTAACACCTCGGATGTAATGTTTTACAACATTCCTGGCGTGTCGGACCCTTTTTCTCGGTGGGAACATTGTATATGTCTATAACGCTATATGTCCTAGCCTGGGACAACCTAACATGTCGAATATAATATTTTACAATATTCCTGGCGCGTCGGCAACTACTTCTCGGTGGGAACTGTATATACGACTATAACGTTATATATCCTAATCTAAGACAACTTAACATGTCGAATGTAATATTTTACCACATTCCTGGCTCGTTGGCCCCTACTTATCGGTGGAAACATTGTATACGTCTATAACGTTATATACCCAAACGTAAGGGAACCTAACATCTAGGATGTAATATTTTACATCATTCCTGGCGTGTCGGCCCCTATTTCTCGGTGGGAACATTATATACGTCTTTAACGCTATATATCCTAGCCTAAGGCAACCTAACATGTCGAGCGTAATATTTTACAACATTCCTGGCTCGTCCGCCCCTACTTCTCGGTGGGAACATTATATACGTCTATAACGTTATATATCCTAACCTAAGGGAACCTAACATCTCGGAAGTAATATTTGATAACATTCCTGGCGTGTAGGCCCGTAGTTCTCGGTGGGAATATCATATACGTCTATAACGTTATATATCCTAGCCTAAGGCAATCCTAACATATCGAATGTAATATTTTACAGAATTCCTGGCTCGTCCGCCCCTACTTCTCGGTGGGAACATTATATACGTCTATAAAGTTATATATCCTAGCCTAAGGCAACCTAACATACCGGATGTAATATTTTACCACATTCCTGGCGCGCTGGGCCCTACTTCTCGGTGGGAACATTATATACGTCTATAACGCCATATATCTTAAATTAAGGCAACCAAAAATGTCGAGCGTAATATTTTACTACATTCCTGGCGTGTCGGCCCCTATTTCTCGATGGGAATATTATATACGTCCTTAACGCTATATGTCCTAGCCTGAGACAACCTAACATGTCGAATGTAATATTTAAAAATATTCCTGGCGCGTCGGCAACTACTTCTCGGTGGGAACAGTATATACGTATATAACGTTATATATCCTAACCTAAGGCAACTTAACATGTCGAATGTAATATTTTACAACATTCCTGGCGTGCCGTCGCCTACTTCTCGATCGGGACATTATATACATCTATAACGTTATATATCCTAACGTAAGGCAACATAACATCTCGGATGTAATATTTTACAACATTCCTGGCATGTCGGTGCCTACGTCTCGGTGGGAACATTCTATACGTCTACAGCGTTGTATATCCTAACCTAAGGGAACCTAGCATCTCAGGTGAAATGTTTTACAACATTCCTGACATGTCGGCCCCTATTTCTCGGTGGGAACATTATATACGTTATATATCCTAGCCTAAGGCGACCTAACATGTCGAATGTAATATTTTGCAACATTCCTGGCGTGCCGTCGCCTACTTCTCGATCGGGACATTATATACATCTATAACGTTATATATCCTAGCCTAAGGCAACCTAACATCTCGGATGTAATATTTTACAACATTCCTGGCGTGCCGTCGCCTACTTCTCGATCGGGACATTATATACATCTATAACGTTATATATCCTAACCTAAGGGAACTTAATATCTCGGATGTTATATTTTACAACATTCCTGGCGTGGCGTCGCCTGCTTCTCGATGGGGACATTATATACGTCTATAACGTTGTATATCCTAAACTAACGCCACCTAACATCTGGAATGTAATATTTTACAACATTCCTGGCGTGTCGTCGCCTGCTTCTCGATGGGGACATTATACACATCTACAACGTTTTATATCCTAACGTAAGGAAACATAACATTTCGGATGTAATATTTTACAACATTCCTGGCATGTCGGTCCCTACGTCTCGGCGGGTACATTATATACGTCTATAACGTTGTATATACTAACCTAACGCAACCTATCATCTGGGATGTAATATTTTACAACATTCCTGGCATGTCGGTCCCTACGTCTCGGTGGGAACGTTATATACGTCTATAACGATATGTATCCTAACCTAAGGGAACCTAACATCTCGGATGTTATATTTTACAACATTCCTGGCGTGGCGTCGCCTGCTTCTCGATGGGGACATTATATACGTCTATAACGTTGCATATCCTAACATAACGCAACCTAACATTTCGAATGTCATATTTTACAACATTCCTGACGTGTCGGCTCCAATTTTTCGGTGGGAACATTATATACGTCTATAACGTTATATATCCTGACGTAAGGCAACATAACATCTCGGATGTAATATTTTACAACATTCTTGGCGTGTCGTCGCCTGCTTCTCGATGGGGACATTATATACGTCTATAACGTTGTATATCCTCACCTAACGCAACCTAACATTTGGGATGTAATATTTTACATCATTCCTGGCATGTCGGTCCCTACGTCTCGGTGGGAACATTCTATACGTCTACAGCGTTGTATATCCTAACCTAAGGGAACCTAACATCTCAGGTGAAATGCTTTACAACATTCCTGACATGTCGGCCCCTATTTCTCGGTGGGAACATTATATACGTCTATAACGATATATATCCTGGCCTAAGGCGACCTAGCATGTCGAATGTAATATTTTACAACATTCCTGGCGTGCCGTCGCCTACTTCACGGTCGGGACATTATATACATCTATAACGTTATATATCCTAGTCTAAGGCGACCTAACATGTCGAATATAATATTGTACATCATTCCTGGCGTGTCGTCGCCTGCTTCTCGATGGGAACATTACATACGTCTATAACGTTGTGTATCCTAACCTAACGCAACCTAACATTTGGGATGTAATATTTTACATCATTCCTGGCATGTCGGTCCCTACGTCTCGGTGGGAACATTCTATACGTCTACAGCGTTGTATATCCTAACCTAAGGGAACCTAACATCTCAGGTGAAATGCTTTACAACATTCCTGACATGTCGGCCCCTATTTCTCGGTGGGAACATTATATACGTCTATAACGATATATATCCTGGCCTAAGGCGACCTAACATGTCGAATGTAATATTTTACAACATTCCTGGCGTGCCGTCGCCTACTTCACGATCGGGACATTATATACATCTATAACGTTATATATCCTAACCTAAGGGAACTTAATATCTCGGATGTTATATTTTACAACATTCCTGGCGTGGCGTCGCCTGCTTCTCGATGGGGACATTATATACGTCTATAACGTTGTATATCCTAACCTAACGCAACCTAACATCTGGGATGTAATATTTTACATCATTCCTGGCATGTCGGTCCCTACGTCTCGGTGGGAACATTCTATACGTCTACAGCGTTGTATATCCTAACCTAAGGGAACCTAACATCTCAGGTGAAATGTTTTACAACATTCCTGACATGTCGGCCCCTATTTCTCGGTGGGAACATTATATACGTCTATAACGATATATATCCTGACCTAAGGGAACCTAACATCTCGGATGTAATAGTTGATAACATTCCTGGCGTGTCGGCCCGTACTTCTCGGTGGTAACATTACATACGTCTATAACGGTATATATCCTAGCCTAAGGCAACTTAACATGTCGAATGTAATATTTTACAACATTCATGGCGTGTCGTCGCCTACTTCTCAATGCGGACATTATATACATCTATAACGTTATATATGCTAACCTAAGGCAACCTAACATCTCGAATGTAATATTTTACATCATTCCTGGCATGTCAGAACCTACGTCCCGGTGGGAACATTCTATACGCATATAACGTTGTATATCCTAACCTAACGCAACCTAATATCTGGGATGTAATATTTTACAACATTCCTGGCGTGTCGTCGCCTACTTCTGGATGGGGACATTATATACATCTACAACGTTTTATATCCTAACGTAAGGAAACATAACATCTCGGATGTAATATTTTACATCATTCCTGGCATGTCAGAACCTACGTCCCGGTGGGAACATTCTATACGCATATAACGTTGTATATCCTAACCTAACGCAACCTAATATCTGGGATGTAATATTTTACAACATTCCTGGCGTGTCGTCGCCTACTTCTGGATGGGGACATTATATACATCTATAACGTTGTATATGCTAACCTAAGGCAACCTAACATCCCGAATGTAATATCTTACAACATTCCTGGCATGTCAGAACATACGTCCCGGTGGGAACATTCTATACGCATATAACATTGTATATCCTAACCTAACGCAACCTAATATCTGGGATGTAATATTTTACATCATTCCTAGCATGTCGGTCCCTACGTCTCGGTGGGAACATTCTATACGTCTATAGCGTTGTATATGTTAACCTAAGGGAACCTAACATCTCGGATGTAATATTTTACAACATTCCTGGCATGTCGGTCTCTACTTCTTGGTGGGAACATTGTATACGTCTATAACGATATATGTCCTAGCCTAAGGCAACCTAACATGTCGAATGTAATGCTTTACAACATTCTGGCGTGTCGTCGCCTGCTTCTCGACGGGTACATTATATACGTCTATAACGTTGTATATACTAACCTAACGCAACCTATCATCTGGGATGTAATATTTTACAACATTCCTGGCATGTCGGTCCCTACGTCTCGGTGGGAAGGTTATATACGTCTATAACGATATGTATCCTAACCTAAGGGAACCTAACATCTCGGATGTTATGTTTTACAACATTCCTGGCATGTCGGTCCCTACGTCTCGGTGGGAACATTCTATACGTCTACAGCGTTGTATATGTTAACCTAAGGGAACCTAACATCTCAGGTGTAATATTTTACAACATTCCTGACGCGTCGGCTCCAACTTTTCGGTGGGAACATTATATACGTCTATAACGTTATGTATCCTAACGTAAGGCAACATAACATCTCGAATGTAATATTTTACAACATTCCTGGCATGTCGGCCCCTACTTCTCGGTGAGAAAATTGTATACGTCTATAACGATATATATCCTAGCCTAAGGCAACCTAACATCTCGGATGTAATATTTTACAGCATTCCTGGCGTGTCGTCGCCTGCTTCTCGATGGGGACATTATATACGTCTATAACGTTGTATGTCCTAACCTAACGCAACCTAACATCTGGGATGTTATATTTTTGAACATTCCTGGCGAGTCGTCGCCAACTTCTGGATGGGGACATTATATACATCTATAACGTTGTATATCCTAACCTAAGGCAACCTAACATCTGGGATGTAATATTTTACATCATTCGTGGCATGTCGGTCCCTACGTCTCGGTGGGAACATTCTATACGTCTACAGCGTTGTATATCCTAACCTAAGGGAACCTAACATCTCAGGTGAAATATTTTACAACATTCCTGGCATGTCGGTCCCTACGTCTCGGTGGGAACGTTATATTCGTCTATAGCGATATGTATCCTAACCTAAGGGAACCTAACATCTCGGAAGTTATATTTTACAACATTCCTGGCGTGGCGTCGCCTGCTTCTCGATGGTGACATTATATACGTCTATAACGTTGTATATCCTAACCTGACGCAACCTAACATCTGGTATGTAATATTTTACAACATTCCTGGCATGTCGGTCCCTACGTCTCGGTGGGAACATTGTATTCGTCTATAACGATATATATCCTAGCCTAAGGCGACCTAACTTGTCGAATGTAATATTTTACAACATTCCTGGCGTGGCGTCGCCTACTTCTCGATCGGGACATTATATACATCTATAACGTTATATATCCTAACGTAAGGCAACATAACATCTCGAATGTAATATTTTACAACATTCCTGGCATGTCAGAACCTACGTCCCGGTGGGAACATTCTATACGCATATAACGTTGTATATCCTAACCTAACGCAACCTAATATCTGGGATGTAATATTTTACAACATTCCTGGCGTGTCGTCGCCTACTTCTGCATGGGGACATTATATACATCTATAACGTTGTATATGCTAACCTAAGGCAACCTAACATCTCGAATGTAATACCTTACAACATTCCTGGCATGTCAGAACCACGTCCCGGTGGGAACATTCTATACGCATATAACGTTGTATATCCTAACCTAACGCAACCTAATATCTGGGATGTAATATTTTACAACATTCCTGGCGTGTCGTCGCCTACTTCTGGATGGGGACATTATATACATCTATAACGTTGTATATCCTAACCTAAGGCAACCTAACATCTCGGATGTAATATTTTACAATATTCCTGGCATGTCGGTCCCAACTTCTCGGTGGGAACATTGTATACGTCTATAACGATATATATCCTAGCCTAAGGCAACCTAACATCTCGAATGTAGTATTTTACAACATTCCTGGCGTGTCGTCGCCTGCTTCTCGATGGGGACATTATATACGTCTATAACGTTGTATATCCTAACGTAACGCAACATATCATCTCGGATGTAATATTTTACAACTTTCCTGGCATGTCGGCCCCTATTTCTCGGTGGGAACATTAAATATGTCTATAACGTTATATATCCTAGCCTAAGGCGACCTAATATGTCGAATGTAATATTTTACAACATTCCTGGCGTGCCGTCGCCTACTTCTCGATCGGGACATTATATACATCTATAACGTTATATATCCTAACGTAAGGCAACATAACATCTCGGATGTAATATTTTACAATATTCCTGGCATGTCGTCGCCGGCTTCCCGATGGGGACATTATATACGTCTATAACGTTGTATATCCTAACCTAACGCAACCTAACATCTGGTATGTAATATTTTACATCATTCCTGGCGTGTCGTCGCCTGCTTCTCGATGGGGACACTTCATACGTCTATAACGTTGTATATCCTAACCTAACGCAACCTATCATCTGGGATGTAATATTATACAACATTCCTGGCATGTCGGTCCCTACGTCTCGGTGGGAAGGTTATATACGTCTATAACTATATGTATCCTAACCTAAGGAAACCTAACATCTCGGATGTTATATTTTACAACATTCCTTGCGTGGCGTCGCCTGCTTCTCGATGGGGACATTATATACGTCTATAACGTTGTATATCCTAAACTAACGCCACCTAACATCTGGAATGTAATATTTTACAACATTTCTGGCATGTCGGTCCCTACTTCTCGGTGGGAACATTGTATACGTCTGTAACCATATATATCCTAGCCTAAGGCCACCTAACATCTCGGATGTAATATTTTACAACATTCCTGGCGTGTCGTCGCCTGCTTCTCGATGGGGACATTATATACGTCTATAACGTTGTATGTCCTAACCTAAGGCAACCTAACATCTCGGATGTAATAGTTGACAACATTCCTGGCGTGTCGGCCCGTACTTCTCGGTGGTAACATTACATACGTCTATAACGTTATATATCCTAGCCTAAGGCAACTCAACATGTCGAATGAAATATTTTACAACATTCATGGCGTGTCGTCGCCTACTTCTCGATGCGGACATTGTATACATCTATAACGTTATATATGCTAACCTAAGGCAACCTAACATCTCGAATGTAATATTTTACAACATGCCTGGCATGTCAGAACCTACGTCCCGGTGGGAACATTCTATACGCATATAACGTTGTATATCCAAACCTAACACAACCTAATATCTGGGATGTAATATTTTACATCATTCCTGGCACGTCGGTCCCTACGTCTCGGTGGGAACATTCTATACGTCTATAGCGTTGTATATGTTAACCTAAGGGAACCTAACATCTCAGGTGTAATATTTTACAACATTCCTGACGCGTCGGCACCAACTTTTCGGTGGGAACATTATATACGTCTATAACATTATGTATCCTATCGTAAGGCAACATAACATCTCGGATGTAATATTTTACAACATTCCTGGCGTGTCGTCGCCTGCTTCTCGATGGGGACATTATACACGTCTATAACGTTGTATGTCCTAACCTAACGCAACCTAACATCTTGGATGTAATATTTTTGAACATTCCTGGCGTGTCGTCGCCTGCTTCTCGATGGGGACATTATATAAGTCTATAACGTTATGTATCCTATCGTAAGGCAACATAACATCTCGGATGTAATATTTTACAACATTCCTGGCGTGTTGTCGCCTGATTCTCGATGGGGACATTATATACGTCTACAACGTTTTATATCCTAACCTAACGCAACCTAACATCTGGGATGTAATATTTTACATCATTCCTGGCATGTCGGTCCCTACGTCTCGGTGGGAACATTAAATACGTCTATAACGTTATATATCCTAGCCTAAGGCGACCTAACATGTCGAATGTAATATTTTACAACATTCCTGGAGTGCCGTCGCCTACTTCTCGATCGGGACATTATATACATCTATAACGTTATATATCCTAACGTAAGGCAACATAACATCTCGGATGTAATATTTTACAATATTCCTGGCATGTCGTCGCCGGCTTCCCGATGGGGACATTATATACGTCTATAACGTTGTATATCCTAACCTAACGCAACCTAACATCTGGTATGTAATATTTTACATCATTCCTGGCGTGTCGTCGCCTGCTTCTCGATGGGGACACTTCATACGTCTATAACGTTGTATATCCTAACCTAACGCATCCTAACATCTGGGATGTAATATTTTACAACATTCCTGGCATGTCGGTCCCTACGTCTCGGTGGGAACATTCTATACGTCTATAACGTTATATATCCTAGCCTAAGGCGACCTAACATGTCGAAAGTAATATTTCACAACATTCCTGGCGCGTCGTCGCCTACTTCTCGATGGGGACATTATATACGTCCATAACGTTATATATCCTAGCCTAAGGCAACCTAACATGTCGAATGTAATATTTTACTACATTCTGGCGTGTCGTCGCCTGCTTTTCGATGGGGACATTATATACGTCTATAACGTTGTATATCCTAACCTGACGCAACCTAACATCTGGTATGTAATATTTTATAACATTCCTGGCATGTCGGTCCCTCCTTCTCGGTGGGAACATTGTATTCGTCTATAACGATATAGATCCTAGCCTAAGGCAACCTAACATGTCGAATGTAATATTTTACAACATTCCTGGCATGTCGGTCCCTACTTCTCGGTGGGAACATTCTATACCTCTATAACGTTGTATATCCTAACCTAAGGGAACCTAACATCTCGGGTGTAATATTTTACAACATTCCTGACGCGTCGGCCCCTATTTCTCGGGGGGAACATTCTATACCTCTATAACGTTGTATATCCTAACCTAAGGGAACCTAACAACTCGGGTGTAATATTTTACAACATTCCTGACGCGTCGGCCCCTATTTCTCGGCGGGAACATTCTATACGTCTATAACGTTGTATATGCTAACCTTAGGGAACCTAACATCTCGGGTGTAATATTTTACAACATGCCTGACGCGTCGGCCTCAACTTTCCGGTGGGAACATTATATACGTCTATAACGTTATGTATCCTAACGTAAGGCAACATAACATCTCGTATGTAATATTTTACAACATTCCTGGCGTGTTGTCGCCTGATTCTCGATGGGGACATTATATACGTCTACAACGTTTTATATCCTAAGCTAACGCAACCTAACATCTGGGATGTAATATTTTACATCATTCCTGGCATGTCGGTCCCTACGTCTCGGTGGGAACATTCTATACGTCTACAGCGTTGTATATCCTAACCTAAGGGAACCTAACATGTCAGGTGAAATATTTTACAACATGCCTGACATGTCGGCCCCTATTTCTCGGTGGGAACATTAAATACGTCTATAACGTTATATATCCTAGCCTAAGGCGACCTAACATGTCGAATGTAATATTTTACAACATTCCTTGCGTGTCGTCGCCCACTTCTCGGTGGGAACATTGTATACGTCTATAACGATATATATCCTAGCCTAAGGCAACCTAACATCTTGGATGTAATATTTTACAACATTCCCGGCGTGTCGTCGCCTGCTTCTCGATGGGGACATTATATTCGTCTATAACGTTGTATATCCTAACCTAACGCAACCTAACATCTGGGATGTAATATTTTTGAACATTCCTGGCGTGTCGTCGCCAACTTCTGGATGGGGACATTATATACATCTATAACGTTATATATCCTAGCCTAAGGCAACCTAAGGTCTCGGATGTAATAGTTGATAACATTCCTGGCGCGTCGGCTCCTACTTTTCGGTGGGAACATTATATACGTCTATAACGTTATATATCCTAACCTGAGGGAACCTAACATCTCGGGTGTAATATTTTACAACATTCCTGACGCGTCGGCCCCTATTTCTCGGTGGGAACATTACATACGTCTATAACGTTATATATCCTAGCCTAAGGCAACCTAACATGTCGAATGTAATATTTTACAACATTCCTGGCGTGCCGTCGCCTACTTCTCGATCGGGACATTATATACATCTATAACGTTTTATATTCTAACGTAAGGAAACATAACATCTTGGATGTAATATTTTACAACATTCCCGGCGTGTCGTCGCCTGCTTCTCGATGGTGACATTATATAAGTCTATAACGTTGTATATCCTAACCTAAGGCAACCTAACATCTCGAATGTAATATTTTACAACATTCCTGCTATGTCGGCTCCTACTTCTCGGTGAGAACATTCTATACGTTTATAACGATATATATCCTAGCCTAAGGCAACCTAACATCTCGGATGTAATATTTTACAACATTCCTGGCGTTTCGTCGCCTGCTTCTCGATGGGGACATTATATACGTCTATAACGTTATATATCCTAGCCTAAGGCAACCTAACATGTCGAATGTAATATTTTACTACATTCTGGCGTGTCGTCGCCTGCTTCTCGAAGGGGACATTATATACGTCTATAACGTTGTATATCCTAACCTAACGCAACCTAACATCTGGGATGTAATATTTTACATCATTCCTGGCATGTCGGTCCCTACGTCTCGGTGGGAACATTCTATACGTCTATAGCGTTGTATATGTTAACCTAAGGGAACCTAACATCTCAGGTGTAATATTTTACAACATTCCTGACGCGTCGGCACCAACTTTTCGGTGGGAACATTATATACGTCTATAACATTATGTATCCTATCGTAAGGCAACATAACATCTCGGATGTAATATTTTACAACATTCCTGGCGTGTCGTCGCCTGCTTCTCGATGGGGACATTATATAAGTCTATAACGTTGTATATCCTAACCTAAGGCAACCTAACATCTCGAATGTAATATTTTACAACATTCCTGCTATGTCGGCTCCTACTTCTCGGTGAGAACATTCTATACGTCTATAAAGATATATATCCTAGCCTAAGGCAAACTAACATCTCGGATGTAATATTTTACAACATTCCTGGCGTTTCGTCGCCTGCTTCTCGATGGGGACATTATATACGTCTATAACGTTATATATCCTAGCCTAAGGCAACCTAACATGTCGAATGTAATATTTTACTATATTCTGACGTGTCGTCGCCTGCTTCTCGAAGGGGACATTATATACGTCTATAACGTTGTATATCCTAACCTAACGCAACCTAACATCTGGGATGTAATATTTTACATCATTCCTGGCATGTCGGTCCCTACGTCTCGGTGCGAACATTCTATACGTCTATAGCGTTGTATATGTTAACCTAAGGGAACCTAACATCTCAGGTGTAATATTTCACAACATTCCTCACGCGTCGGCTCCAACTTTTCGGTGGGAACATTATATACATCTATAACGTTATGTATCCTAACGTAAGGCAACATAACATCTCGGATGTAATATTTTACAACATTCCTGGCGTGTTGTCGCCTTATTCTCGATGGGGGCATTATATACGTCTACAACGTATTATATCCTAACCTAACGCAACCTAACATCTGGGATGTAATATTTTACAACATTCCTGGCATGTCGGTCCCTACGTCTCGGTGGGAACATTCTATACGTCTACAGCGTTGTATATCCTAACGTAAGGGTACCTAACATCTCAGGTGAAATATTTTACTACATGCCTGACATGTCAACCCCTATTTCTCGGTGGGAACATTATATACATCTATAACGTTATATATCCTAGCCGAAGGCGACCTAACATGTCGAATGTAATATTTTACAACATTCCTGGCGTGTCGTCGCCTACTTCTCGGTGGGAACATTGTATACGTCCATAACGATATATATCCTAGCCTAAGGCAACCTAACATCTTGGATGTAATATTTTACAACATTCCCGGCGTGTCGTCGCCTGCTTCTCGATGGGGACATTATATAAGTCTATAACGTTGTATATCCTAACCTAAGGCAACCTAACTTCTCGAATGTAATATTTTACAACATTCCTGGCATGTCGGCCCCTACTTCTCGGTGAGAACATTGTATACGTCTATAACGATATATATCCTAGCCTAAGGCAACCTAACATCTCGGATGTAATATTTTACAACATTCCTGGCGTGTCGTCGCCTGCTTCTCGATGGGGACATTATATACGTCTATAACGTTATATATCCTAGCCTAAGGCAACCTAACATGTCGAATGTAATATTTTACTATATTCTGACGTGTCGTCGCCTGCTTCTCGAAGGGGACATTATATACGTCTATAACGTTGTATATCCTAACCTAACGCAACCTAACATCTGGGATGTAATATTTTACATCATTCCTAGCATGTCGGTCCCTACGTCTCGGTGGGAACATTCTATACGTCTATAGCGTTGTATATGTTAACCTAAGGGAACCTAACATCTCGGATGTAATATTTTACAACATTCCTGACGCGTCGGCTCCAACTTTTCGGTGGGAACATTATATACGTCTATAACGTTATGTATCCTAACGTAAGGCAACATAACATCTCGGATGTAATATTTTACAACATTCCTGGCATGTCGTCGCCCGCTTCCCGATGGGGACATTATATACGTCTATAACGTTGTATATCCTAACCTAACGCATCCTAACATCTGGGATGTAATATTTTACAACATTCCTGGCATGTCGGTCCCTACGTCTCGGTGGGAACATTCTATACGTCTACAGCGTTGTATATCCTAACGTAAGGGTACCTAACATCTCAGGTGAAATATTTTACTACATGCCTGACATGTCAACCCCTATTTCTCGGTGGGAACATTATATACATCTATAACGTTATATATCCTAGCCGAAGGCGACCTAACATGTCGAATGTAATATTTTACAACATTCCTGGCGTGTCGTCGCCTACTTCTCGGTGGGAACATTGTATACGTCCATAACGATATATATCCTAGCCTAAGGCAACCTAACATCTTGGATGTAATATTTTACAACATTCCCGGCGTGTCGTCGCCTGCTTCTCGATGGGGACATTATATAAGTCTATAACGTTGTATATCCTAACCTAAGGCAACCTAACTTCTCGAATGTAATATTTTACAACATTCCTGGCATGTCGGCCCCTACTTCTCGGTGAGAACATTGTATACGTCTATAACGATATATATCCTAGCCTAAGGCAACCTAACATCTCGGATGTAATATTTTACAACATTCCTGGCGTGTCGTCGCCTGCTTCTCGATGGGGACATTATATACGTCTATAACGTTGTATGTCCTAACCTAACGCAACCTAACATCTGGGATGTAATATTTTTGAACATTCCTGGCATGTCGGCCCCTACTTCTCGGTGAGAACATTGTATACGTCTATAACGATATATATCCTAGCCTAAGGCAACCTAACACCTCGGATGTAATATTTTACATCATTCCTGGCGTGTCGTCGCCTGCTTCCCGAAGGGGACATTATATACGTCTATAACGATGTATATCCTAACCTAGCGCAACCTAACATCTGGGATGTAATATTTTACAACATTCCTGGCATGTCGGTCCCTACGTCTCGGTGGGAACATTCTATACGTCTACAGCGTTGTATATCCTAACCTAAGGCAACCTAACATCTCGGATGTAATATTTTACAACATTCCTGGCGTGTCGTCGCCTGCTTCTCGATGGGGACATTATATACGTCTATAACGTTATATATCCTAGCCTAAGGCAACCTAACTTGTCGAATGTAATATTTTACTACATTCTGGCGTGGTCGTCGCCTGCTTCTCGAAGGGGACATTATATACGTCTATAACGATGTATATCCTAACCTAACGCAACCTAACATCTGGGACGTAATATTTTACATCATTCCTGGCATGTCGGTCCCTACGTCTCGGTGGGAACATTCTATACGTCTATAGCGTTGTATATGTTAACCTAAGGGAACCTAACATCTCAGGTGTAATATTTTACAACATTCCTGACGCGTCGGCTCCAACTTTTCGGTGGGAACATTATATACGTCTATAACGTTATGTATCCTAACGTAAGGCAACATAACATCTCGAATGTAATATTTTACAACATTCCTGGCATGTCGGCCCCTACTTCTCGGTGAGAAAATTGTATACGTCTATAACGATATATATCCTAGCCTAAGGCAACCTAACATCTCGGATGTAATATTTTACAGCATTCCTGGCGTGTCGTCGCCTGCTTCTCGATGGGGACATTATATACGTCTATAACGTTGTATGTCCTAACCTAACGCAACCTAACATCTGGGATGTTATATTTTTGAACATTCCTGGCGAGTCGTCGCCAACTTCTGGATGGGGACATTATATACATCTATAACGTTGTATATCCTAACCTAAGGCAACCTAACATCTGGGATGTAATATTTTACATCATTCGTGGCATGTCGGTCCCTACGTCTCGGTGGGAACATTCTATACGTCTACAGCGTTGTATATCCTAACCTAAGGGAACCTAACATCTCAGGTGAAATATTTTACAACATTCCTGGCATGTCGGTCCCTACGTCTCGGTGGGAACGTTATATTCGTCTATAGCGATATGTATCCTAACCTAAGGGAACCTAACATCTCGGAAGTTATATTTTACAACATTCCTGGCGTGGCGTCGCCTGCTTCTCGATGGTGACATTATATACGTCTATAACGTTGTATATCCTAACCTGACGCAACCTAACATCTGGTATGTAATATTTTACAACATTCCTGGCATGTCGGTCCCTACGTCTCGGTGGGAACATTGTATTCGTCTATAACGATATATATCCTAGCCTAAGGCGACCTAACTTGTCGAATGTAATATTTTACAACATTCCTGGCGTGGCGTCGCCTACTTCTCGATCGGGACATTATATACATCTATAACGTTATATATCCTAACGTAAGGCAACATAACATCTCGAATGTAATATTTTACAACATTCCTGGCATGTCAGAACCTACGTCCCGGTGGGAACATTCTATACGCATATAACGTTGTATATCCTAACCTAACGCAACCTAATATCTGGGATGTAATATTTTACAACATTCCTGGCGTGTCGTCGCCTACTTCTGCATGGGGACATTATATACATCTATAACGTTGTATATGCTAACCTAAGGCAACCTAACATCTCGAATGTAATACCTTACAACATTCCTGGCATGTCAGAACCACGTCCCGGTGGGAACATTCTATACGCATATAACGTTGTATATCCTAACCTAACGCAACCTAATATCTGGGATGTAATATTTTACAACATTCCTGGCGTGTCGTCGCCTACTTCTGGATGGGGACATTATATACATCTATAACGTTGTATATCCTAACCTAAGGCAACCTAACATCTCGGATGTAATATTTTACAATATTCCTGGCATGTCGGTCCCAACTTCTCGGTGGGAACATTGTATACGTCTATAACGATATATATCCTAGCCTAAGGCAACCTAACATCTCGAATGTAGTATTTTACAACATTCCTGGCGTGTCGTCGCCTGCTTCTCGATGGGGACATTATATACGTCTATAACGTTGTATATCCTAACGTAACGCAACATATCATCTCGGATGTAATATTTTACAACTTTCCTGGCATGTCGGCCCCTATTTCTCGGTGGGAACATTAAATATGTCTATAACGTTATATATCCTAGCCTAAGGCGACCTAATATGTCGAATGTAATATTTTACAACATTCCTGGCGTGCCGTCGCCTACTTCTCGATCGGGACATTATATACATCTATAACGTTATATATCCTAACGTAAGGCAACATAACATCTCGGATGTAATATTTTACAATATTCCTGGCATGTCGTCGCCGGCTTCCCGATGGGGACATTATATACGTCTATAACGTTGTATATCCTAACCTAACGCAACCTAACATCTGGTATGTAATATTTTACATCATTCCTGGCGTGTCGTCGCCTGCTTCTCGATGGGGACACTTCATACGTCTATAACGTTGTATATCCTAACCTAACGCAACCTATCATCTGGGATGTAATATTATACAACATTCCTGGCATGTCGGTCCCTACGTCTCGGTGGGAAGGTTATATACGTCTATAACTATATGTATCCTAACCTAAGGAAACCTAACATCTCGGATGTTATATTTTACAACATTCCTTGCGTGGCGTCGCCTGCTTCTCGATGGGGACATTATATACGTCTATAACGTTGTATATCCTAAACTAACGCCACCTAACATCTGGAATGTAATATTTTACAACATTTCTGGCATGTCGGTCCCTACTTCTCGGTGGGAACATTGTATACGTCTGTAACCATATATATCCTAGCCTAAGGCCACCTAACATCTCGGATGTAATATTTTACAACATTCCTGGCGTGTCGTCGCCTGCTTCTCGATGGGGACATTATATACGTCTATAACGTTGTATGTCCTAACCTAAGGCAACCTAACATCTCGGATGTAATAGTTGACAACATTCCTGGCGTGTCGGCCCGTACTTCTCGGTGGTAACATTACATACGTCTATAACGTTATATATCCTAGCCTAAGGCAACTCAACATGTCGAATGAAATATTTTACAACATTCATGGCGTGTCGTCGCCTACTTCTCGATGCGGACATTGTATACATCTATAACGTTATATATGCTAACCTAAGGCAACCTAACATCTCGAATGTAATATTTTACAACATGCCTGGCATGTCAGAACCTACGTCCCGGTGGGAACATTCTATACGCATATAACGTTGTATATCCAAACCTAACACAACCTAATATCTGGGATGTAATATTTTACATCATTCCTGGCACGTCGGTCCCTACGTCTCGGTGGGAACATTCTATACGTCTATAGCGTTGTATATGTTAACCTAAGGGAACCTAACATCTCGGGTGTAATATTTTACAACATTCCTGACGCGTCGGCCCCTATTTCTCGGTGGGAACATTACATACGTCTATAACGTTATATATCCTAGCCTAAGGCAACCTAACATGTCGAATGTAATATTTTACAACATTCCTGGCGTGCCGTCGCCTACTTCTCGATCGGGACATTATATACATCTATAACGTTTTATATTCTAACGTAAGGAAACATAACATCTTGGATGTAATATTTTACAACATTCCCGGCGTGTCGTCGCCTGCTTCTCGATGGTGACATTATATAAGTCTATAACGTTGTATATCCTAACCTAAGGCAACCTAACATCTCGAATGTAATATTTTACAACATTCCTGCTATGTCGGCTCCTACTTCTCGGTGAGAACATTCTATACGTTTATAACGATATATATCCTAGCCTAAGGCAACCTAACATCTCGGATGTAATATTTTACAACATTCCTGGCGTTTCGTCGCCTGCTTCTCGATGGGGACATTATATACGTCTATAACGTTATATATCCTAGCCTAAGGCAACCTAACATGTCGAATGTAATATTTTACTACATTCTGGCGTGTCGTCGCCTGCTTCTCGAAGGGGACATTATATACGTCTATAACGTTGTATATCCTAACCTAACGCAACCTAACATCTGGGATGTAATATTTTACATCATTCCTGGCATGTCGGTCCCTACGTCTCGGTGGGAACATTCTATACGTCTATAGCGTTGTATATGTTAACCTAAGGGAACCTAACATCTCAGGTGTAATATTTTACAACATTCCTGACGCGTCGGCACCAACTTTTCGGTGGGAACATTATATACGTCTATAACATTATGTATCCTATCGTAAGGCAACATAACATCTCGGATGTAATATTTTACAACATTCCTGGCGTGTCGTCGCCTGCTTCTCGATGGGGACATTATATACGTCTATAACGTTGTATGTCCTAACCTAACGCAACCTAACATCTTGGATGTAATATTTTTGAACATTCCTGGCGTGTCGTCGCCTGCTTCTCGATGGGGACATTATATAAGTCTATAACGTTGTATATCCTAACCTAAGGCAACCTAACTTCTCGAATGTAATATTTTACAACATTCCTGGCATGTCGGCCCCTACTTCTCGGTGAGAACATTGTATACGTCTATAACGATATATCTCCAAGCCTAAGGCAACCTAACATCTCGGATGTAATATTTTACAACATTCCTGACGCGTCGGCCCCTATTTCTCGGTGGGAACATTACATACGTCTATAACGTTATATATCCTAGCCTAAGGCAACCTAACATGTCGAATGTAATATTTTACAACATTCCTGGCGTGCCGTCGCCTACTTCTCGATCGGGACATTATATACATCTATAACGTTATATATCCTAACGTAACGAAACATAACATCTCGGATGTAATATTTTACAACATTCCTGGCGTGTCGTCGCCTGCTTCTCGATGGGGACATTATATAAGTCTATAACGTTGTATATCCTAACCTAAGGCAACCTAACATCTCGAATGTAATATTTTACAACATTCCTGCTATGTCGGCTCCTACTTCTCGGTGAGAACATTCTATACGTCTATAAAGATATATATCCTAGCCTAAGGCAAACTAACATCTCGGATGTAATATTTTACAACATTCCTGGCGTTTCGTCGCCTGCTTCTCGATGGGGACATTATATACGTCTATAACGTTATATATCCTAGCCTAAGGCAACCTAACATGTCGAATGTAATATTTTACTATATTCTGACGTGTCGTCGCCTGCTTCTCGAAGGGGACATTATATACGTCTATAACGTTGTATATCCTAACCTAACGCAACCTAACATCTGGGATGTAATATTTTACATCATTCCTGGCATGTCGGTCCCTACGTCTCGGTGCGAACATTCTATACGTCTATAGCGTTGTATATGTTAACCTAAGGGAACCTAACATCTCAGGTGTAATATTTCACAACATTCCTCACGCGTCGGCTCCAACTTTTCGGTGGGAACATTATATACATCTATAACGTTATGTATCCTAACGTAAGGCAACATAACATCTCGGATGTAATATTTTACAACATTCCTGGCGTGTTGTCGCCTTATTCTCGATGGGGGCATTATATACGTCTACAACGTATTATATCCTAACCTAACGCAACCTAACATCTGGGATGTAATATTTTACAACATTCCTGGCATGTCGGTCCCTACGTCTCGGTGGGAACATTCTATACGTCTACAGCGTTGTATATCCTAACGTAAGGGTACCTAACATCTCAGGTGAAATATTTTACTACATGCCTGACATGTCAACCCCTATTTCTCGGTGGGAACATTATATACATCTATAACGTTATATATCCTAGCCGAAGGCGACCTAACATGTCGAATGTAATATTTTACAACATTCCTGGCGTGTCGTCGCCTACTTCTCGGTGGGAACATTGTATACGTCCATAACGATATATATCCTAGCCTAAGGCAACCTAACATCTTGGATGTAATATTTTACAACATTCCCGGCGTGTCGTCGCCTGCTTCTCGATGGGGACATTATATAAGTCTATAACGTTGTATATCCTAACCTAAGGCAACCTAACTTCTCGAATGTAATATTTTACAACATTCCTGGCATGTCGGCCCCTACTTCTCGGTGAGAACATTGTATACGTCTATAACGATATATATCCTAGCCTAAGGCAACCTAACATCTCGGATGTAATATTTTACAACATTCCTGGCGTGTCGTCGCCTGCTTCTCGATGGGGACATTATATACGTCTATAACGTTATATATCCTAGCCTAAGGCAACCTAACATGTCGAATGTAATATTTTACTATATTCTGACGTGTCGTCGCCTGCTTCTCGAAGGGGACATTATATACGTCTATAACGTTGTATATCCTAACCTAACGCAACCTAACATCTGGGATGTAATATTTTACATCATTCCTAGCATGTCGGTCCCTACGTCTCGGTGGGAACATTCTATACGTCTATAGCGTTGTATATGTTAACCTAAGGGAACCTAACATCTCGGATGTAATATTTTACAACATTCCTGACGCGTCGGCTCCAACTTTTCGGTGGGAACATTATATACGTCTATAACGTTATGTATCCTAACGTAAGGCAACATAACATCTCGGATGTAATATTTTACAACATTCCTGGCATGTCGTCGCCCGCTTCCCGATGGGGACATTATATACGTCTATAACGTTGTATATCCTAACCTAACGCATCCTAACATCTGGGATGTAATATTTTACAACATTCCTGGCATGTCGGTCCCTACGTCTCGGTGGGAACATTCTATACGTCTACAGCGTTGTATATCCTAACGTAAGGGTACCTAACATCTCAGGTGAAATATTTTACTACATGCCTGACATGTCAACCCCTATTTCTCGGTGGGAACATTATATACATCTATAACGTTATATATCCTAGCCGAAGGCGACCTAACATGTCGAATGTAATATTTTACAACATTCCTGGCGTGTCGTCGCCTACTTCTCGGTGGGAACATTGTATACGTCCATAACGATATATATCCTAGCCTAAGGCAACCTAACATCTTGGATGTAATATTTTACAACATTCCCGGCGTGTCGTCGCCTGCTTCTCGATGGGGACATTATATAAGTCTATAACGTTGTATATCCTAACCTAAGGCAACCTAACTTCTCGAATGTAATATTTTACAACATTCCTGGCATGTCGGCCCCTACTTCTCGGTGAGAACATTGTATACGTCTATAACGATATATATCCTAGCCTAAGGCAACCTAACATCTCGGATGTAATATTTTACAACATTCCTGGCGTGTCGTCGCCTGCTTCTCGATGGGGACATTATATACGTCTATAACGTTGTATGTCCTAACCTAACGCAACCTAACATCTGGGATGTAATATTTTTGAACATTCCTGGCATGTCGGCCCCTACTTCTCGGTGAGAACATTGTATACGTCTATAACGATATATATCCTAGCCTAAGGCAACCTAACACCTCGGATGTAATATTTTACATCATTCCTGGCGTGTCGTCGCCTGCTTCCCGAAGGGGACATTATATACGTCTATAACGATGTATATCCTAACCTAGCGCAACCTAACATCTGGGATGTAATATTTTACAACATTCCTGGCATGTCGGTCCCTACGTCTCGGTGGGAACATTCTATACGTCTACAGCGTTGTATATCCTAACCTAAGGCAACCTAACATCTCGGATGTAATATTTTACAACATTCCTGGCGTGTCGTCGCCTGCTTCTCGATGGGGACATTATATACGTCTATAACGTTATATATCCTAGCCTAAGGCAACCTAACTTGTCGAATGTAATATTTTACTACATTCTGGCGTGGTCGTCGCCTGCTTCTCGAAGGGGACATTATATACGTCTATAACGATGTATATCCTAACCTAACGCAACCTAACATCTGGGACGTAATATTTTACATCATTCCTGGCATGTCGGTCCCTACGTCTCGGTGGGAACATTCTATACGTCTATAGCGTTGTATATGTTAACCTAAGGGAACCTAACATCTCACGGTGTAATATTTTACAACATTCCTGACGCGTCGGCTCCAACTTTTCGGTGGGAACATTATATACGTCTATAACGTTATGTATCCTAACGTAAGGCAACATAACATCTCGGATGTAATATTTTACAACATTCCTGGCGTGTTGTCGCCTGATTCTCGATGGGGACATTATATACGTCTACAACGGTTTATATCCTGACCTAACGCAACCTAACATCTGGGATGTAATATTTTACATCATTCCTGGCGTGTCGGTCCCTACGTCTCGGTGGGAACATTCTATACGTCTACAGCGTTGTATATCCTAACCTAAGGGAACCTAACATCTCAGGTGAAATATTTTACAGCATGCCTGACATGTCGGCCCCTATTTCTCGGTGGGAACATTATATACGTCTATAACGTTATATATCCTAGCCTAAGGCGACCTAACATGTCGAATGTAATATTTTACAACATTCCTGGCGTGTCGTCGCCTACTTCTCGGTGGGAACATTGTATACGTCTATAACGATATATATCCTAGCCTAAGGCGACCTAACATGTCGAATGTAATATTTTACAACATTCCCGGCGTGCCGTCGCCTGCTTCTCGATGGGGACATTATATAAGTCTATAACGTTGTATATCCTAACCTAAGGCAACCTAACTTCTCGAATGTAATATTTTACAACATTCCTGGCATGTCGGCCCCTACTTCTCGGTGAGAACATTGTATACGTCTATAACGATATATATCCTAGCCTAAGGCAACCTAACATCTTGGATGTAATATTTTACAACATTCCTGGCGTGTCGTCGCCTGCTTCTCGATGGGGACATTATATACGTCTATAACGTTGTATGTCCTAACCTAACGCAACCTAACATCTGGGATGTAATATTTTTGAACATTCCTGGCATGTCGGCCCCTACTTCTCGGTGAGAACATTGTATACGTCTATAACGATATATATCCTAGCCTAAGGCAACCTAACATCTCGGATGTAATATTTTACATCATTCCTGGCGTGTCGTCGCCTGCTTCTCGAAGGGGACATTATATACGTCTAAAACGATGTATATCCTAACCTAACGCAACCTAACATCTGGGATGTAATATTTTACATCATTCCTGGCATGTCGGTCCCTACGTCTCGGTGGGAACATTCTATACGTCTATAGCGTTGTATATATTAACCTAAGGGAACCTAACATCTCAGGTGTAATATTTTACAACATTCCTGACGCGTCGGCTCCAACTTTTCGGTGGGAACATTATATACGTCTATAACGTTATGTATCCTAACGTAAGGCAACATAACATCTCGGATGTAATATTTTACAACATTCCTGGCGTGTTGTCGCCTGATTCTCGATGGGGACATTATATACGTCTACAACGGTTTATATCCTGACCTAACGCAACCTAACATCTGGGATGTAATATTTTACATCATTCCTGACGTGTCGGTCCCTACGTCTCGGTGGGAACATTCTATACGTCTATAGCGTTGTATATGTTAACCTAAGGGAACCTAACATCTCAGGTGAAATATTTTACAGCATGCCTGACATGTCGGCCCCTATTTCTCGGTGGGAACATTATATACGTCTACAACGTTATATATCCTAGCCTAAGGCGACCTAACATGTCGAATGTAATATTTTACAACATTCCTGGCGTGTCGTCGCCTACTTCTCGGTGGGAACATTGTATACGTCTATAACGATATATATCCTAGCCTAAGGCAACCTAACATCTTGGAAGTAATATTTTACAACATTCCCGGCGTGTCGTCGCCTGCTTCTCGATGGGGACATTATATAAGTCTATAACGTTGTATATCCTAACCTAAGGCAACCTAACTTCTCGAATGTAATATTTTACAACATTCCTGGCATGGCGGTCCCTACGTCTCGGTGGGAACATTCTATACGTCTACAGCGTTGTATATCCTAACCTAAGGGAACCTAACATCTCAGGTGAAATATTTTACAACATGCGTGACATGTCGGCCCCTATTTCTCGGTGGGAACATTATATAAGTCTATAACGTTATATATCCAAGCCTAAGGCGACCTAACATGTCGAATGTAATATTTTACAACATTCCTGGCGTGTCGTCGCCTACTTCTCGGTGGGAACATTGTATACGTCTATAACGATATATATCCTAGCCTAAGGCAACCTAACATCTTGGATGTAATATTTTACAACATTCCCGGCGTGTCGTCGCCTGCTTCTCGATGGGGACATTATATAAGTTTATAACGTTGTATATCCTAACCTAAGGCAACCTAATTTCTCGAATGTAATATTTTACAACATTCCTGGCATGTCGGCCTCTACTTCTCGGTGAGAACATTGTATACGTCTATAACGATATATATCCTAGCCTAAGGCAACCTAACATCTCGGATGTAATATTTTACAACATTCCTGGCGTGTCGTCGCCTGCTTCTCGATGGGGACATTATATACGTCTATAACGTTATATATCCTAGCCTAAGGCAACCTAACTTGTCGAATGTAATATTTTACTACATTCTGGCATGGTCGTCGCCTGCTTCTCGAAGGGGACATTATATACGTCTATAACGATGTATATCCTAACCTAACGCAACCTAACATCTGGGATGTAATATTTTACATCATTCCTGGCATGTCGGTCCCTACGTCTCGGTGGGAACATTCTATACGTCTATAGCGTTGTATATGTTAACCTAAGGGAACCTAACATCTCAGGTGTAACATTTTACAACATTCCTGACGCGTCGGCTCCAACTTTTCGGTGGGAACATTATATACGTCTATAACGTTATGTATCCTAACGTAAGGCAACATAACATCTCGGATGTAATATTTTACAACATTCCTGGCGTGTTGTCGCCTGATTCTCGATGGGGACATTATATACGTCTACAACGGTTTATATCCTGACCTAACGCAAGCTAACATCTGGGATGTAATATTTTACATCATTCCTGGCATGTCGGTCCCTACGTCTCGGTGGGAACATTCTATACGTCTACAGCGTTGTATATCCTAACCTAAGGGAACCTAACATCTCAGGTGAAATATTTTACAGCATGCCTGGCATGTCGGCCCCTATTTCTCGGTGGGAACATTATATACGTCTATAACGTTATATATCCTAGCCTAAGGCGACCTAACATGTCGAATGTAATATTTTACAACATTCCTGGCGTGTCGTCGCCAAATTCTGGATGGGGACATTATATACATCTATAACGTTATATATCCTAACCTATGGCAACCTAACATCTCGGATGTAATAGTTGACAACATTCCTGGCGTGTCCGCCCGTACTTCTTCTTGGGAACATCATATGCGTCTATAGCGATATATATCCTAACCGAAGGCAACCTAACATCTCGGATGTAATATTTTACAACATTCCTGGCGCGTCGGCTCCTACTTTTCGGTGGGAACATTATATACGTCTATAACGTTACATATCCTAACCTAACGGAACCTAACATCTCGGGTGTAATATTTTACAACATTCCTGACGCGTCGGCCCCTATTTCTCGGTGGGAACATTACATACGTCTATAACGTTATATATCCTAGCCTAAGGCAACCTAACATGTCGAATGTAATATTTTACAACATTCCTGGCGTGCCGTCGCCTACTTCTCGATCGGGACATTATATACATCTATAACGTTTTATATCCTAACGTAAGGAAACATAACATCTCGGATGTAATATTTTACAACATTCCTGGCGTGTCGTCGCCTGCTTCTCGATGGAGACATTATATACGTCTATAACGTTGTATATCCTAACCTAACGCAACCTATCATCTGGGATGTAATATTTTATAACATTCCTGGCATGTCGGCCCCTATTTCTCGGTGGGAACATTAAATACGTCTATAACGTTATATATCCTAGCCTAAGGCGACCTAACATGTCGAATGTAATATTTTACAACATTCCTGGCGTGCCGTCGCCTACTTCTCGATCGGGACATTATATACATCTATAACGATGTATATCCTAACCTAACGCAACCTAACATCTGGGATGTAATATTTTACATCATTCCTGGCATGTCGGTCCCTACGTCTCGGTGGGAACATTCTATACGTCTATAGCGTTGTATATGTTAACCTAAGGGAACCTAACATCTCACGGTGTAATATTTTACAACATTCCTGACGCGTCGGCTCCAACTTTTCGGTGGGAACATTATATACGTCTATAACGTTATGTATCCTAACGTAAGGCAACATAACATTTCGGATGTAATATTTTACAACATTCCTGGCGTGTTGTCGCCTGATTCACGATGGGGACATTATATACGCCTACAACGGTTTATATCCTGACCTAACGCAACCTAACATCTGGGATGTAATATTTTACATCATTCCTGGCGTGTCGGTCCCTAGGTCTCGGTGGGAACATTCTATACGTCTACAGCGTTGTATATCCTAACCTAAGGGAACCTAACATCTCAGGTGAAATATTTTACAGCATGCCTGACATGTCGGCCACTATTTCTCGGTGGGAACATTATATACGTCTATAACGTTATATATCCTAGCCTAAGGCGACCTAACATGTCGAATGTAATATTTTACAACATTCCTGGCGTGTCGTCGCCTACTTCTCGGTGGGAACATTGTATACGTCTATAACGATATATATCCTAGCCTAAGGCGACCTAACATGTCGAATGTAATATTTTACAACATTCCCGGCGTGTCGTCGCCTGCTTCTCGATGGGGACATTATATAAGTCTATAACGTTGTATATCCTAACCTAAGGCAACCTAACATGTCGAATGTAATATTTTACAACATTCCCGGCGTGTCGTCGCCTGCTTCTCGATGGGGACATTATATAAGTCTATAACGTTGTATATCCTATCCTAAGGCAACCTAACTTCTCGAATGTAATATTTTACAACATTCCTGGCATGTCGGCCCCTACTTCTCGGTGAGAACATTGTATACGTCTATAACGATATATATCCTAGCCTAAGGCAACCTAACATCTTGGATGTAATATTTTACAACATTCCTGGCGTGTCGTCGCCTGCTTCTCGATGGGGACATTATATACGTCTATAACGTTGTATGTCCTAACCTAACGCAACCTAACATCTGGGATGTAATATTTTTGAACATTCCTGGCATGTCGGCCCCTACTTCTCGGTGAGAACATTGTATACGTCTATAACGATATATATCCTAGCCTAAGGCAACCTAACATCTCGGATGTAATATTTTACATCATTCCTGGCGTGTCGTCGCCTGCTTCTCGAAGGGGACATTATATACGTCTAAAACGATGTATATCCTAACCTAACGCAACCTAACATCTGGGATGTAATATTTTACATCATTCCTGGCATGTCGGTCCCTACGTCTCGGTGGGAACATTCTATACGTCTATAGCGTTGTATATATTAACCTAAGGGAACCTAACATCTCAGGTGTAATATTTTACAACATTCCTGACGCGTCGGCTCCAACTTTTCGGTGGGAACATTATATACGTCTATAACGTTATGTATCCTAACGTAAGGCAACATAACATCTCGGATGTAATATTTTACAACATTCCTGGCGTGTTGTCGCCTGATTCTCGATGGGGACATTATATACGTCTACAACGGTTTATATCCTGACCTAACGCAACCTAACATCTGGGATGTAATATTTTACATCATTCCTGGCGTGTCGGTCCCTAGGTCTCGGTGGGAACATTCTATACGTCTACAGCGTTGTATATCCTAACCTAAGGGAACCTAACATCTCAGGTGAAATATTTTACAGCATGCCTGACATGTCGGCCACTATTTCTCGGTGGGAACATTATATACGTCTATAACGTTATATATCCTAGCCTAAGGCGACCTAACATGTCGAATGTAATATTTTACAACATTCCTGGCGTGTCGTCGCCTACTTCTCGGTGGGAACATTGTATACGTCTATAACGATATATATCCTAGCCTAAGGCGACCTAACATGTCGAATGTAATATTTTACAACATTCCCGGCGTGTCGTCGCCTGCTTCTCGATGGGGACATTATATAAGTCTATAACGTTGTATATCCTAACCTAAGGCAACCTAACATGTCGAATGTAATATTTTACAACATTCCCGGCGTGTCGTCGCCTGCTTCTCGATGGGGACATTATATAAGTCTATAACGTTGTATATCCTATCCTAAGGCAACCTAACTTCTCGAATGTAATATTTTACAACATTCCTGGCATGTCGGCCCCTACTTCTCGGTGAGAACATTGTATACGTCTATAACGATATATATCCTAGCCTAAGGCAACCTAACATCTTGGATGTAATATTTTACAACATTCCTGGCGTGTCGTCGCCTGCTTCTCGATGGGGACATTATATACGTCTATAACGTTGTATGTCCTAACCTAACGCAACCTAACATCTGGGATGTAATATTTTTGAACATTCCTGGCATGTCGGCCCCTACTTCTCGGTGAGAACATTGTATACGTCTATAACGATATATATCCTAGCCTAAGGCAACCTAACATCTCGGATGTAATATTTTACATCATTCCTGGCGTGTCGTCGCCTGCTTCTCGAAGGGGACATTATATACGTCTAAAACGATGTATATCCTAACCTAACGCAACCTAACATCTGGGATGTAATATTTTACATCATTCCTGGCATGTCGGTCCCTACGTCTCGGTGGGAACATTCTATACGTCTATAGCGTTGTATATATTAACCTAAGGGAACCTAACATCTCAGGTGTAATATTTTACAACATTCCTGACGCGTCGGCTCCAACTTTTCGGTGGGAACATTATATACGTCTATAACGTTATGTATCCTAACGTAAGGCAACATAACATCTCGGATGTAATATTTTACAACATTCCTGGCGTGTTGTCGCCTGATTCTCGATGGGGACATTATATACGTCTACAACGGTTTATATCCTGACCTAACGCAACCTAACATCTGGGATGTAATATTTTACATCATTCCTGGCGTGTCGGTCCCTAGGTCTCGGTGGGAACATTCTATACGTCTACAGCGTTGTATATCCTAACCTAAGGGAACCTAACATCTCAGGTGAAATATTTTACAGCATGCCTGACATGTCGGCCCCTATTTCTCGGTGGGAACATTATATACGTCTATAACGTTATATATCCTAGCCTAAGGCGACCTAACATGTCGAATGTAATATTTTACAACATTCCTGGCGTGTCGTCGCCTACTTCTCGGTGGGAACATTGTATACGTCTATAACGATATATATCCTAGCCTAAGGCGACCTAACATGTCGAATGTAATATTTTACAACATTCCCGGCGTGCCGTCGCCTGCTTCTCGATGGGGACATTATATAAGTCTATAACGTTGTATATCCTAACCTAAGGCAACCTAACTTCTCGAATGTAATATTTTACAACATTCCTGGCATGTCGGCCCCTACTTCTCGGTGAGAACATTGTATACGTCTATAACGATATATATCCTAGCCTAAGGCAACCTAACATCTTGGATGTAATATTTTACAACATTCCTGGCGTGTCGTCGCCTGCTTCTCGATGGGGACATTATATACGTCTATAACGTTGTATGTCCTAACCTAACGCAACCTAACATCTGCGATGTAATATTTTTGAACATTCCTGGCATGTCGGCCCCTACTTCTCGGTGAGAACATTGTATACGTCTATAACGATATATATCCTAGCCTAAGGCAACCTAACATCTCGGATGTAATATTTTACATCATTCCTGGCGTGTCGTCGCCTGCTTCTCGAAGGGGACATTATATACGTCTAAAACGATGTATATCCTAACCTAACGCAACCTAACATCTGGGATGTAATATTTTACATCATTCCTGGCATGTCGGTCCCTACGTCTCGGTGGGAACATTCTATACGTCTATAGCGTTGTATATATTAACCTAAGGGAACCTAACATCTCAGGTGTAATATTTTACAACATTCCTGACGCGTCGGCTCCAACTTTTCGGTGGGAACATTATATACGTCTATAACGTTATGTATCCTAACGTAAGGCAACATAACATCTCGGATGTAATATTTTACAACATTCCTGGCGTGTTGTCGCCTGATTCTCGATGGGGACATTATATACGTCTACAACGGTTTATATCCTGACCTAACGCAACCTAACATCTGGGATGTAATATTTTACATCATTCCTGACGTGTCGGTCCCTACGTCTCGGTGGGAACATTCTATACGTCTATAGCGTTGTATATGTTAACCTAAGGGAACCTAACATCTCAGGTGAAATATTTTACAGCATGCCTGACATGTCGGCCCCTATTTCTCGGTGGGAACATTATATACGTCTACAACGTTATATATCCTAGCCTAAGGCGACCTAACATGTCGAATGTAATATTTTACAACATTCCTGGCGTGTCGTCGCCTACTTCTCGGTGGGAACATTGTATACGTCTATAACGATATATATCCTAGCCTAAGGCAACCTAACATCTTGGAAGTAATATTTTACAACATTCCCGGCGTGTCGTCGCCTGCTTCTCGATGGGGACATTATATAAGTCTATAACGTTGTATATCCTAACCTAAGGCAACCTAACTTCTCGAATGTAATATTTTACAACATTCCTGGCATGTCGGTCCCTACGTCTCGGTGGGAACATTCTATACGTCTACAGCGTTGTATATCCTAACCTAAGGGAACCTAACATCTCAGGTGAAATATTTTACAACATGCGTGACATGTCGGCCCCTATTTCTCGGTGGGAACATTATATAAGTCTATAACGTTATATATCCAAGCCTAAGGCGACCTAACATGTCGAATGTAATATTTTACAACATTCCTGGCGTGTCGTCGCCTACTTCTCGGTGGGAACATTGTATACGTCTATAACGATATATATCCTAGCCTAAGGCAACCTAACATCTTGGATGTAATATTTTACAACATTCCCGGCGTGTCGTCGCCTGCTTCTCGATGGGGACATTATATAAGTTTATAACGTTGTATATCCTAACCTAAGGCAACCTAATTTCTCGAATGTAATATTTTACAACATTCCTGGCATGTCGGCCTCTACTTCTCGGTGAGAACATTGTATACGTCTATAACGATATATATCCTAGCCTAAGGCAACCTAACATCTCGGATGTAATATTTTACAACATTCCTGGCGTGTCGTCGCCTGCTTCTCGATGGGGACATTATATACGTCTATAACGTTATATATCCTAGCCTAAGGCAACCTAACTTGTCGAATGTAATATTTTACTACATTCTGGCGTGGTCGTCGCCTGCTTCTCGAAGGGGACATTATATACGTCTATAACGATGTATATCCTAACCTAACGCAACCTAACATCTGGGATGTAATATTTTACATCATTCCTGGCATGTCGGTCCCTACGTCTCGGTGGGAACATTCTATACGTCTATAGCGTTGTATATGTTAACCTAAGGGAACCTAACATCTCAGGTGTAACATTTTACAACATTCCTGACGCGTCGGCTCCAACTTTTCGGTGGGAACATTATATACGTCTATAACGTTATGTATCCTAACGTAAGGCAACATAACATCTCGGATGTAATATTTTACAACATTCCTGGCGTGTTGTCGCCTGATTCTCGATGGGGACATTATATACGTCTACAACGGTTTATATCCTGACCTAACGCAAGCTAACATCTGGGATGTAATATTTTACATCATTCCTGGCATGTCGGTCCCTACGTCTCGGTGGGAACATTCTATACGTCTACAGCGTTGTATATCCTAACCTAAGGGAACCTAACATCTCAGGTGAAATATTTTACAGCATGCCTGGCATGTCGGCCCCTATTTCTCGGTGGGAACATTATATACGTCTATAACGTTATATATCCTAGCCTAAGGCGACCTAACATGTCGAATGTAATATTTTACAACATTCCTGGCGTGTCGTCGCCAAATTCTGGATGGGGACATTATATACATCTATAACGTTATATATCCTAACCTATGGCAACCTAACATCTCGGATGTAATAGTTGACAACATTCCTGGCGTGTCCGCCCGTACTTCTTCTTGGGAACATCATATGCGTCTATAGCGATATATATCCTAACCGAAGGCAACCTAACATCTCGGATGTAATATTTTACAACATTCCTGGCGCGTCGGCTCCTACTTTTCGGTGGGAACATTATATACGTCTATAACGTTACATATCCTAACCTAACGGAACCTAACATCTCGGGTGTAATATTTTACAACATTCCTGACGCGTCGGCCCCTATTTCTCGGTGGGAACATTACATACGTCTATAACGTTATATATCCTAGCCTAAGGCAACCTAACATGTCGAATGTAATATTTTACAACATTCCTGGCGTGCCGTCGCCTACTTCTCGATCGGGACATTATATACATCTATAACGTTTTATATCCTAACGTAAGGAAACATAACATCTCGGATGTAATATTTTACAACATTCCTGGCGTGTCGTCGCCTGCTTCTCGATGGGGACATTATATACGTCTATAACGTTGTATATCCTAACCTAACGCAACCTATCATCTGGGATGTAATATTTTATAACATTCCTGGCATGTCGGCCCCTATTTCTCGGTGGGAACATTAAATACGTCTATAACGTTATATATCCTAGCCTAAGGCGACCTAACATGTCGAATGTAATATTTTACAACATTCCTGGCGTGCCGTCGCCTACTTCTCGATCGGGACATTATATACATCTATAACGATGTATATCCTAACCTAACGCAACCTAACATCTGGGATGTAATATTTTACATCATTCCTGGCATGTCGGTCCCTACGTCTCGGTGGGAACATTCTATACGTCTATAGCGTTGTATATGTTAACCTAAGGGAACCTAACATCTCACGGTGTAATATTTTACAACATTCCTGACGCGTCGGCTCCAACTTTTCGGTGGGAACATTATATACGTCTATAACGTTATGTATCCTAACGTAAGGCAACATAACATTTCGGATGTAATATTTTACAACATTCCTGGCGTGTTGTCGCCTGATTCACGATGGGGACATTATATACGCCTACAACGGTTTATATCCTGACCTAACGCAACCTAACATCTGGGATGTAATATTTTACATCATTCCTGGCGTGTCGGTCCCTAGGTCTCGGTGGGAACATTCTATACGTCTACAGCGTTGTATATCCTAACCTAAGGGAACCTAACATCTCAGGTGAAATATTTTACAGCATGCCTGACATGTCGGCCACTATTTCTCGGTGGGAACATTATATACGTCTATAACGTTATATATCCTAGCCTAAGGCGACCTAACATGTCGAATGTAATATTTTACAACATTCCTGGCGTGTCGTCGCCTACTTCTCGGTGGGAACATTGTATACGTCTATAACGATATATATCCTAGCCTAAGGCGACCTAACATGTCGAATGTAATATTTTACAACATTACCGGCGTGTCGTCGCCTGCTTCTCGATGGGGACATTATATAAGTCTATAACGTTGTATATCCTAACCTAAGGCAACCTAACATGTCGAATGTAATATTTTACAACATTCCCGGCGTGTCGTCGCCTGCTTCTCGATGGGGACATTATATAAGTCTATAACGTTGTATATCCTATCCTAAGGCAACCTAACTTCTCGAATGTAATATTTTACAACATTCCTGGCATGTCGGCCCCTACTTCTCGGTGAGAACATTGTATACGTCTATAACGATATATATCCTAGCCTAAGGCAACCTAACATCTTGGATGTAATATTTTACAACATTCCTGGCGTGTCGTCGCCTGCTTCTCGATGGGGACATTATATACGTCTATAACGTTGTATGTCCTAACCTAACGCAACCTAACATCTGGGATGTAATATTTTTGAACATTCCTGGCATGTCGGCCCCTACTTCTCGGTGAGAACATTGTATACGTCTATAACGATATATATCCTAGCCTAAGGCAACCTAACATCTCGGATGTAATATTTTACATCATTCCTGGCGTGTCGTCGCCTGCTTCTCGAAGGGGACATTATATACGTCTAAAACGATGTATATCCTAACCTAACGCAACCTAACATCTGGGATGTAATATTTTACATCATTCCTGGCATGTCGGTCCCTACGTCTCGGTGGGAACATTCTATACGTCTATAGCGTTGTATATATTAACCTAAGGGAACCTAACATCTCAGGTGTAATATTTTACAACATTCCTGACGCGTCGGCTCCAACTTTTCGGTGGGAACATTATATACGTCTATAACGTTATGTATCCTAACGTAAGGCAACATAACATCTCGGATGTAATATTTTACAACATTCCTGGCGTGTTGTCGCCTGATTCTCGATGGGGACATTATATACGTCTACAACGGTTTATATCCTGACCTAACGCAACCTAACATCTGGGATGTAATATTTTACATCATTCCTGGCGTGTCGGTCCCTAGGTCTCGGTGGGAACATTCTATACGTCTACAGCGTTGTATATCCTAACCTAAGGGAACCTAACATCTCAGGTGAAATATTTTACAGCATGCCTGACATGTCGGCCACTATTTCTCGGTGGGAACATTATATACGTCTATAACGTTATATATCCTAGCCTAAGGCGACCTAACATGTCGAATGTAATATTTTACAACATTCCTGGCGTGTCGTCGCCTACTTCTCGGTGGGAACATTGTATACGTCTATAACGATATATATCCTAGCCTAAGGCGACCTAACATGTCGAATGTAATATTTTACAACATTCCCGGCGTGTCGTCGCCTGCTTCTCGATGGGGACATTATATAAGTCTATAACGTTGTATATCCTAACCTAAGGCAACCTAACATGTCGAATGTAATATTTTACAACATTCCCGGCGTGTCGTCGCCTGCTTCTCGATGGGGACATTATATAAGTCTATAACGTTGTATATCCTATCCTAAGGCAACCTAACTTCTCGAATGTAATATTTTACAACATTCCTGGCATGTCGGCCCCTACTTCTCGGTGAGAACATTGTATACGTCTATAACGATATATATCCTAGCCTAAGGCAACCTAACATCTTGGATGTAATATTTTACAACATTCCTGGCGTGTCGTCGCCTGCTTCTCGATGGGGACATTATATACGTCTATAACGTTGTATGTCCTAACCTAACGCAACCTAACATCTGGGATGTAATATTTTTGAACATTCCTGGCATGTCGGCCCCTACTTCTCGGTGAGAACATTGTATACGTCTATAACGATATATATCCTAGCCTAAGGCAACCTAACATCTCGGATGTAATATTTTACATCATTCCTGGCGTGTCGTCGCCTGCTTCTCGAAGGGGACATTATATACGTCTAAAACGATGTATATCCTAACCTAACGCAACCTAACATCTGGGATGTAATATTTTACATCATTCCTGGCATGTCGGTCCCTACGTCTCGGTGGGAACATTCTATACGTCTATAGCGTTGTATATATTAACCTAAGGGAACCTAACATCTCAGGTGTAATATTTTACAACATTCCTGACGCGTCGGCTCCAACTTTTCGGTGGGAACATTATATACGTCTATAACGTTATGTATCCTAACGTAAGGCAACATAACATCTCGGATGTAATATTTTACAACATTCCTGGCGTGTTGTCGCCTGATTCTCGATGGGGACATTATATACGTCTACAACGGTTTATATCCTGACCTAACGCAACCTAACATCTGGGATGTAATATTTTACATCATTCCTGGCGTGTCGGTCCCTAGGTCTCGGTGGGAACATTCTATACGTCTACAGCGTTGTATATCCTAACCTAAGGGAACCTAACATCTCAGGTGAAATATTTTACAGCATGCCTGACATGTCGGCCCCTATTTCTCGGTGGGAACATTATATACGTCTACAACGTTATATATCCTAGCCTAAGGCGACCTAACATGTCGAATGTAATATTTTACAACATTCCTGGCGTGTCGTCGCCTACTTCTCGGTGGGAACATTGTATACGTCTATAACGATATATATCCTAGCCTAAGGCAACCTAACATCTTGGAAGTAATATTTTACAACATTCCCGGCGTGTCGTCGCCTGCTTCTCGATGGGGACATTATATAAGTCTATAACGTTGTATATCCTAACCTAAGGCAACCTAACTTCTCGAATGTAATATTTTACAACATTCCTGGCATGTCGGTCCCTACGTCTCGGTTGGAACATTCTATACGTCTACAGCGTTGTATATCCTAACCTAAGGGAACCTAACATCTCAGGTGAAATATTTTACAACATGCGTGACATGTCGGCCACTATTTCTCGGTGGGAACATTATATACGTCTATAACGTTATATATCCTAGCCTAAGGCGACCTAACATGTCGAATGTAATATTTTACAACATTCCTGGCGTGTCGTCGCCTACTTCTCGGTGGGAACATTGTATACGTCTATAACGATATATATCCTAGCCTAAGGCGACCTAACATGTCGAATGTAATATTTTACAACATTCCCGGCGTGTCGTCGCCTGCTTCTCGATGGGGACATTATATAAGTCTATAACGTTGTATATCCTAACCTAAGGCAACCTAACATGTCGAATGTAATATTTTACAACATTCCCGGCGTGTCGTCGCCTGCTTCTCGATGGGGACATTATATAAGTCTATAACGTTGTATATCCTAACCTAAGGCAACCTAACTTCTCGAATGTAATATTTTACAACATTCCTGGCATGTCGGCCCCTACTTCTCGGTGAGAACATTGTATACGTCTATAACGATATATATCCTAGCCTAAGGCAACCTAACATCTTGGATGTAATATTTTACAACATTCCTGGCGTGTCGTCGCCTGCTTCTCGATGGGGACATTATATACGTCTATAACGTTGTATGTCCTAACCTACCGCAACCTAACATCTGGGATGTAATATTTTTGAACATTCCTGGCATGTCGGCCCCTACTTCTCGGTGAGAACATTGTATACGTCTATAACGATATATATCCTAGCCTAAGGCAACCTAACATCTCGGATGTAATATTTTACATCATTCCTGGCGTGTCGTCGCCTGCTTCTCGAAGGGGACATTATATACGTCTAAAACGATGTATATCCTAACCTAACGCAACCTAACATCTGGGATGTAATATTTTACATCATTCCTGGCATGTCGGTCCCTACGTCTCGGTGGGAACATTCTATACGTCTATAGCGTTGTATATATTAACCTAAGGGAACCTAACATCTCAGGTGTAATATTTTACAACATTCCTGACGCGTCGGCTCCAACTTTTCGGTGGGAACATTATATACGTCTATAACGTTATGTATCCTAACGTAAGGCAACATAACATCTCGGATGTAATATTTTACAACATTCCTGGCGTGTTGTCGCCTGATTCTCGATGGGGACATTATATACGTCTACAACGGTTTATATCCTGACCTAACGCAACCTAACATCTGGGATGTAATATTTTACATCATTCCTGACGTGTCGGTCCCTACGTCTCGGTGGGAACATTCTATACGTCTACAGCGTTGTATATGTTAACCTAAGGGAACCTAACATCTCAGGTGAAATATTTTACAGCATGCCTGACATGTCGGCCCCTATTTCTCGGTGGGAACATTATATACGTCTACAACGTTATATATCCTAGCCTAAGGCGACCTAACATGTCGAATGTAATATTTTACAACATTCCTGGCGTGTCGTCGCCTACTTCTCGGTGGGAACATTGTATACGTCTATAACGATATATATCCTAGCCTAAGGCAACCTAACATCTTGGAAGTAATATTTTACAACATTCCCGGCGTGTCGTCGCCTGCTTCTCGATGGGGACATTATATAAGTCTATAACGTTGTATATCCTAACCTAAGGCAACCTAACTTCTCGAATGTAATATTTTACAACATTCCTGGCATGTCGGCCCCTACTTCTCGGTGAGAACATTGTATACGTCTATAACGATATATATCCTAGCCTAAGGCAACCTAACATCTTGGATGTAATATTTTACAACATTCCTGGCGTGTCGTCGCCTGCTTCTCGATGGGGACATTATATACGTCTATAACGTTGTATGTCCTAACCTAACGCAACCTAACATCTGGGATGTAATATTTTTGAACATTCCTGGCATGTCGGCCCCTACTTCTCGGTGAGAACATTGTATACGTCTATAACGATATATATCCTAGCCTAAGGCAACCTAACATCTCGGATGTAATATTTTACATCATTCCTGGCGTGTCGTCGCCTGCTTCTCGAAGGGGACATTATATACGTCTAAAACGATGTATATCCTAACCTAACGCAACCTAACATCTGGGATGTAATATTTTACATCATTCCTGGCATGTCGGTCCCTACGTCTCGGTGGGAACATTCTATACGTCTATAGCGTTGTATATATTAACCTAAGGGAACCTAACATCTCAGGTGTAATATTTTACAACATTCCTGACGCGTCGGCTCCAACTTTTCGGTGGGAACATTATATACGTCTATAACGTTATGTATCCTAACGTAAGGCAACATAACATCTCGGATGTAATATTTTACAACATTCCTGGCGTGTTGTCGCCTGATTCTCGATGGGGACATTATATACGTCTACAACGGTTTATATCCTGACCTAACGCAACCTAACATCTGGGATGTAATATTTTACATCATTCCTGGCGTGTCGGTCCCTAGGTCTCGGTGGGAACATTCTATACGTCTACAGCGTTGTATATCCTAACCTAAGGGAACCTAACATCTCAGGTGAAATATTTTACAGCATGCCTGACATGTCGGCCCCTATTTCTCGGTGGGAACATTATATACGTCTACAACGTTATATATCCTAGCCTAAGGCGACCTAACATGTCGAATGTAATATTTTACAACATTCCTGGCGTGTCGTCGCCTACTTCTCGGTGGGAACATTGTATACGTCTATAACGATATATATCCTAGCCTAAGGCAACCTAACATCTTGGAAGTAATATTTTACAACATTCCCGGCGTGTCGTCGCCTGCTTCTCGATGGGGACATTATATAAGTCTATAACGTTGTATATCCTAACCTAAGGCAACCTAACTTCTCGAATGTAATATTTTACAACATTCCTGGCATGTCGGTCCCTACGTCTCGGTTGGAACATTCTATACGTCTACAGCGTTGTATATCCTAACCTAAGGGAACCTAACATCTCAGGTGAAATATTTTACAACATGCGTGACATGTCGGCCACTATTTCTCGGTGGGAACATTATATACGTCTATAACGTTATATATCCTAGCCTAAGGCGACCTAACATGTCGAATGTAATATTTTACAACATTCCTGGCGTGTCGTCGCCTACTTCTCGGTGGGAACATTGTATACGTCTATAACGATATATATCCTAGCCTAAGGCGACCTAACATGTCGAATGTAATATTTTACAACATTCCCGGCGTGTCGTCGCCTGCTTCTCGATGGGGACATTATATAAGTCTATAACGTTGTATATCCTAACCTAAGGCAACCTAACATGTCGAATGTAATATTTTACAACATTCCCGGCGTGTCGTCGCCTGCTTCTCGATGGGGACATTATATAAGTCTATAACGTTGTATATCCTAACCTAAGGCAACCTAACTTCTCGAATGTAATATTTTACAACATTCCTGGCATGTCGGCCCCTACTTCTCGGTGAGAACATTGTATACGTCTATAACGATATATATCCTAGCCTAAGGCAACCTAACATCTTGGATGTAATATTTTACAACATTCCTGGCGTGTCGTCGCCTGCTTCTCGATGGGGACATTATATACGTCTATAACGTTGTATGTCCTAACCTACCGCAACCTAACATCTGGGATGTAATATTTTTGAACATTCCTGGCATGTCGGCCCCTACTTCTCGGTGAGAACATTGTATACGTCTATAACGATATATATCCTAGCCTAAGGCAACCTAACATCTCGGATGTAATATTTTACATCATTCCTGGCGTGTCGTCGCCTGCTTCTCGAAGGGGACATTATATACGTCTAAAACGATGTATATCCTAACCTAACGCAACCTAACATCTGGGATGTAATATTTTACATCATTCCTGGCATGTCGGTCCCTACGTCTCGGTGGGAACATTCTATACGTCTATAGCGTTGTATATATTAACCTAAGGGAACCTAACATCTCAGGTGTAATATTTTACAACATTCCTGACGCGTCGGCTCCAACTTTTCGGTGGGAACATTATATACGTCTATAACGTTATGTATCCTAACGTAAGGCAACATAACATCTCGGATGTAATATTTTACAACATTCCTGGCGTGTTGTCGCCTGATTCTCGATGGGGACATTATATACGTCTACAACGGTTTATATCCTGACCTAACGCAACCTAACATCTGGGATGTAATATTTTACATCATTCCTGACGTGTCGGTCCCTACGTCTCGGTGGGAACATTCTATACGTCTACAGCGTTGTATATGTTAACCTAAGGGAACCTAACATCTCAGGTGAAATATTTTACAGCATGCCTGACATGTCGGCCCCTATTTCTCGGTGGGAACATTATATACGTCTACAACGTTATATATCCTAGCCTAAGGCGACCTAACATGTCGAATGTAATATTTTACAACATTCCTGGCGTGTCGTCGCCTACTTCTCGGTGGGAACATTGTATACGTCTATAACGATATATATCCTAGCCTAAGGCAACCTAACATCTTGGAAGTAATATTTTACAACATTCCCGGCGTGTCGTCGCCTGCTTCTCGATGGGGACATTATATAAGTCTATAACGTTGTATATCCTAACCTAAGGCAACCTAACTTCTCGAATGTAATATTTTACAACATTCCTGGCATGTCGGTCCCTACGTCTCGGTGGGAACATTCTATACGTCTACAGCGTTGTATATCCTAACCTAAGGGAACCTAACATCTCAGGTGAAATATTTTACAACATGCGTGACATGTCGGCCCCTATTTCTCGGTGGGAACATTATATAAGTCTATAACGTTATATATCCAAGCCTAAGGCGACCTAACATGTCGAATGTAATATTTTACAACATTCCTGGCGTGTCGTCGCCTACTTCTCGGTGGGAACATTGTATACGTCTATAACGATATATATCCTAGCCTAAGGCAACCTAACATCTTGGATGTAATATTTTACAACATTCCCGGCGTGTCGTCGCCTGCTTCTCGATGGGGACATTATATACGTCTATAACGTTATATATCCTAGCCTAAGGCAACCTAACTTGTCGAATGTAATATTTTACTACATTCTGGCGTGGTCGTCGCCTGCTTCTCGAAGGGGACATTATATACGTCTACAACGGTTTATATCCTGACCTAACGCAAGCTAACATCTGGGATGTAATATTTTACATCATTCCTGGCATGTCGGTCCCTACGTCTCGGTGGGAACATTCTATACGTCTACAGCGTTGTATATCCTAACCTAAGGGAACCTAACATCTCAGGTGAAATATTTTACAGCATGCCTGACATGTCGGCCCCTATTTCTCGGTGGGAACATTATATACGTCTATAACGTTATATATCCTAGCCTAAGGCGACCTAACATGTCGAATGTAATATTTTACAACATTCCTGGCGTGTCGTCGCCAAATTCTGGATGGGGACATTATATACATCTATAACGTTATATATCCTAACCTATGGCAACCTAACATCTCGGATGTAATAGTTGACAACATTCCTGGCGTGTCCGCCCGTACTTCTTCTTGGGAACATCATATGCGTCTATAGCGATATATATCCTAACCGAAGGCAACCTAACATCTCGGATGTAATATTTTACAACATTCCTGGCGCGTCGGCTCCTACTTTTCGGTGGGAACATTATATACGTCTATAACGTTACATATCCTAACCTAACGGAACCTAACATCTCGGGTGTAATATTTTACAACATTCCTGACGCGTCGGCCCCTATTTCTCGGTGGGAACATTACATACGTCTGTAACGTTATATATCCTAGCCTAAGGCAACCTAACATGTCGAATGTAATATTTTACAACATTCCTGGCGTGCCGTCGCCTACTTCTCGATCGGGACATTATATACATCTATAACGTTTTATATCCTAACGTAAGGAAACATAACATCTCGGATGTAATATTTTACAACATTCCTGGCGTGTCGTCGCCTGCTTCTCGATGGGGACATTATATACGTCTATAACGTTGTATATCCTAACCTAACGCAACCTATCATCTGGGATGTAATATTTTATAAAATTCCTGGCATGTCGGCCCCTATTTCTCGGTGGGAACATTAAATACGTCTATAACGTTATACATCCTAGCCTAAGGCGACCTAACATGTCGAATGTAATATTTTACAACATTCCTGGCGTGCCGTCGCCTACTTGTCGATCGGGACATTATATACATCTATAACGATGTATATCCTAACCTAGAGCAACCTAACATCTGGGATGTAATATTTTACATCATTCCTGGCATGTCGGTTCCTACGTCTCGGTGGGAACATTCTATACGTCTATAGCGTTGTATATATTAACCTAAGGGAACCAAACATCTCAGGTGTAATATTTTACAACATTCCTGACGCGTCGGCTCCAACTTTTCGGTGGGAACATTACATACGTCTATAACGTTATGTATCCTAACGTAAGGCAACATAACATCTCGGATGTAATATTTTACAACATTCCTGGCATGTCGTCGCCCGCTTCCAGATGGGGACATTATATACGTCTATAACGTTGTATATCCTAACCTAACGCAACCTAACATCTGGTATGTAATATTTTACATCATTCCTGGCGTGTAGTCGCCTGCTTCTCGCTGGGGACACTTCATACGTCTCTATAACGTTGTATATCCTAACCTAACGCATCCTAACATCTGGGATGTAATTTTTTACAACATTCCTGGCATGTCGGTCCCTACGTCTCGGTGGGAACATTCTATACGTCTACAGCGTTGTATATCCTAACCTAAGGGAACCTAACATCTCAGGTGAAATATTTTACAACATGCGTGACATGTCGGCCCCTATTTCTCGGTGGGAACATTATATAAGTCTATAACGTTATATATCCAAGCCTAAGGCGACCTAACATGTCGAATGTAATATTTTACAACATTCCTGGCGTGTCGTCGCCTACTTCTCGGTGGGAACATTGTATACGTCTATAACGATATATATCCTAGCCTAAGGCAACCTAACATCTTGGATGTAATATTTTACAACATTCCCGGCGTGTCGTCGCCTGCTTCTCGATGGGGACATTATATACGTCTATAACGTTATATATCCTAGCCTAAGGCAACCTAACTTGTCGAATGTAATATTTTACTACATTCTGGCGTGGTCGTCGCCTGCTTCTCGAAGGGGACATTATATACGTCTATAACGATGTATATCCTAACCTAACGCAACCTAACATCTGGGATGTAATATTTTACATCATTGCTGGCATGTCGGTCCCTACGTCTCGGTGGGAACATTCTATACGTCTATAGCGTTGTATATGTTAACCTAAGGGAACCTAACATCTCAGGTGTAATATTTTACAACATTCCTGACGCGTCGGCTCCAACTTTTCGGTGGGAACATTATATACGTCTATAACGTTATGTATCCTAACGTAAGGCAACATAACATCTCGGATGTAATATTTTACAACATTATTGGCGTGTTGTCGCCTGATTCTCGATGGGGACATTATATACGTCTACAACGGTTTATATCCTGACCTAATGCAACCTAACATCTGGGATGTAATATTTTACATCATTCCTGGCATGTCGGTCCCTACGTCTCGGTGGGAACATTCTATACGTCTACAGCGTTGTATATCCTAACCTAAGGGAACCTAACATCTCAGGTGAAATATTTTACAGCATGCCTGACATGTCGGCCCCTACTTCTCGGTGAGAACATTATATACATCTATAACGTTATATATCCTAACCTATGGCAACCTAACATCTCGGATGTAATAGTTGACAACATTCCTGGCGTGTCCGCCCGTACTTCTTCTTGGGAACATCATATGCGTCTATAGCGATATATATCCTAACCTAACGCAACCTATCATCTGGGATGTAATATTTTATAACATTCCTGGCATGTCGGCCCCTATTTCTCGGTGGGAACATTAAATACGTCTATAACGTTATATATCCTAGCCTAAGGCGACCTAACATGTCGAATGTAATATTTTACAACATTCCTGGCGTGCCGTCGCCTACTTCTCGATCGGGACATTATATACATCTATAACGTTATATATCCTAACGTAAGGCAACATAACATCTCGGATGTAATATTTTACAACATTCCTGGCATGTCGTCGCCCGCTTCCCGATGGGGACATTATATACGTCTATAACGTTGTATATCCTAACCTAACGCAACCTAACATCTGGTATGTAATATTTTACAACATTCCTGGCGTGTCGTCGCCTGCTTCTCGATGGGGACACTTCATACGTCTATAACGTTGTATATCCTAACCTAACGCATCCTAACATCTGGGATGTAATATTTTACAACATTCCTGGCATGTCGGTCCCTACGTCTCGGTGGGAACATTCTATACGTCTACAGCGTTGTATATCCTAACCTAAGGGAACCTAACATCTCAGGTGAAATATTTTACAACATGCCTGACATGTCGGCCCCTATTTCTCGGTGGGAACATTATATACGTCTATAACGTTATATATCCTAGCCTAAGGCGACCTAACATGTCGAATGTAATATTTTACAACATTCCTGGCGTGTCGTCGCCTACTTCTCGGTGGGAACACTGTATACGTCTATAACGATATATATCCTAGCCTAAGGCAACCTAACATCTTGGATGTAATATTTTACAACATTCCCGGCGTGTCGTCGCCTGCTTCTCGATGGGGACATTATATAAGTCTATAACGTTGTATATCCTAACCTAAGGCAACCTAACATGTCGAATGTAATATTTTACAACATTCCTGGCGTGTCGTCGCCTACTTCTCGGTGGGAACATTGTATACGTCTATAACGATATATATCCTAGCCTAAGGCAACCTAACATCTTGGATGTAATATTTTACAACATTCCCGGCGTGTCGTCGCCTGCTTCTCGATGGGGACATTATATAAGTTTATAACGTTGTATATCCTAACCTAAGGCAACCTAATTTCTCGAATGTAATATTTTACAACATTCCTGGCATGTCGGCCCCTACTTCTCGGTGAGAACATTGTATACGTCTATAACGTTATATATCCTAACCTAAGGCAACCTAACATCTCGGATGTAATAGTTGACAACATTCCTGGCGTGTCCGCCCGTACTTCTTGCTGGGAACATCATATGCGTCAATAGCGATATATATCCTAACCGAAGGCAACCTAACATCTCGGATGTAATATTTTACAACATTCCTGGCGCGTCGGCTCCTACTTTTCGGTGGGAACATTATATACGTCTATAACGTTATATATCCTTGCCTAAGGCAACCTAACATGTCGAATGTAATATTTTACTACATTCTGGCGTGTCGTCGCCTGCTTCTCGAAGGGGACATTATATACGTCTATAACGATGTATATCCTAACCTAACGCAACCTAACATCTGGGATGTAATATTTTACATCATTCCTGGCATGTCGGTCCCTACGTCTCGGTGGGGACATTCTATACGTCTATAGCGTTGTATATGTTAACCTAAGGGAACCTAACATCTCAGGTGTAATATTTTACAACATTCCTGACGCGTCGGCTCCAACTTTTCGGTGGGAACATTATATACGTCTATAACGTTATGTATCCTAACGTAAGGCAACATAACATTTCGGATGTAATATTTTACAACATTCCTGGCATGTCGTCGCCCGCTTCCCGATGGGGACATTATATACGTCTATAACGTTGTATATCCTAACCTAACGCAACCTAACATCTGGTATGTAATATTTTACATCATTCCTGGCGTGTCGTCGCCTGCTTCTCGATGGGGACACTTCATACGTCTATAACGTTGTATATCCTAACCTAACGCATCCTAACATCTGGGATGTAATATTTTACAACATTCCTGGCATGTCGGTCCCTACGTCTCGGTGGGAACAATCTATACGTCTACAGCGTTGTATATCCTAACCTAAGGGAACCTAACATCTCAGGTGAAATATTTCACAACATGCCTGACATGTCGGCCCCTATTTCTCGGTGGGAACATTATATACGTCTATAACGTTATATATCCTAGCCTAAGGCGACCTAACATGTCGAATGTAATATTTTACAACATTCCTGGCGTGCCGTCGCCTACTTCTCGATCGGGACATTATATACATCTATAACGTTATATATCCTAACGTAAGGCAACATAACATCTCGGATGTAATATTTTACAACATTCCTGGCGTGTCGCCGCCTGCTTCTCGATGGGGACATTATATACGTCTATAACGTTATATATCCTAGCCTAAGGCAACCTAACTTGTCGAATGTAATATTTTACTACATTCTGGCGTGGTCGTCGCCTGCTTCTCGAAGGGGACATTATATACGTCTATAACGATGTATATCCTAACCTAACGCAACCTAACATCTGGGATGTAATATTTTACATCATTCCTGGCAAGTCGGTCCCTACGTCTCGGTGGGAACATTCTATACGTCTATAGCGTTGTATATGTTAACCTAAGGGAACCTAACATCTCAGGTGTAATATTTTACAACATTCCTGTCGCGTCGGCTCCAACTTTTCGTTGGGAACATTATATACGTCTATAACGTTATGTATCCTAACGTAAGGCAACATAACATCTCGGATGTAATATTTTACAACATTATTGGCGTGTTGTCGCCTGATTCTCGATGGGGACATTATATACGTCTACAACGGTTTATATCCTGACCTAACGCAACCTAACATCTGGGATGTAATATTTTACATCATTCCTGGCATGTCGGTCCCTACGTCTCGGTGGGAACATTCTATACGTCTACAGCGTTGTATATCCTAACCTAAGGGAACCTAACATCTCAGGTGAAATATTTTACAGCATGCCTGACATGTCGGCCCCTATTTCTCGGTGGGAACATTATATACGTCTATAACGTTATATATCCTAGCCTAAGGCGACCTAACATGTCGAATGTAATATTTTACAACATTCCTGGCGTGTCGTCGCCAAATTCTGGATGGGGACATTATATACATCTATAACGTTATATATCCTAACCTATGGCAACCTAACATCTCGGATGTAATAGTTGACAACATTCCTGGCGTGTCCGCCCGTACTTCTTCTTGGGAACATCATATGCGTCTATAGCGATATATATCCTAACCGAAGGCAACCTAACATCTCGGATGTAGTATTTTCCAACATTCATGGCGGTTCGGCCGCTACTTCTCTGTGGGAACATTATATACGTCTATAACGTAATAGAACCTAACCTAACCCATCTATACCCTCGCTGGTAATGTTTTATAGAATCTCGTTCGTGTCGGCCAGTACTTCTCGGTGGGGACAATATATACGTCTATAACGTTGTATATAATAACATAAGGCAACCTAACATCTCGAATGTAGTATTTCACAACATACTTGGCGGGTCGGACCCACTTCTCGGAGGGATCATTATATACTTCTATAACGTAATATAACCTAACCTAACCCATCTAGCCTCTCGGTGGTAGTGTTTTACAAGATTCCAGGCGTGTCGGTTCCTTCATATCGGTGGGAACATAATCCCATGTCATGAGATGCCATACCTATTCCCTGCAGAGTTGGGTTCAAATAACTTCTTCTTGGCTCTGGGGAATCAGTAATGGCTCCAGGAGTTCTACAGCCGCCTAATTCGACACATAGGAGTAGACATACCGTAACTGGGGCCATAAGATTTGGTATCATTTAATCACCTGTTGACGCTGTGTTATTATTAACGGTTCCAACGGTTATCCAGGCTCCTAATTCGAATCAGATGGCCGGAGATGCCATACCTAGGCCCTTCAGAATTGGGTTCATATAACTGCATATTGGCTCCGGGGCATTAGTAACCGCTGCAGGAGTTCTCCAGCCTCCAAATTCGACACCTTTTTTTTCGTTGGGAAATGTTCATAGATTCCACTCGACTTGGATTAATTTGCTAGATGGTTATGCCAGACTCTTACTGACTAAAACCTAACAGTGCTTATCATAGCGCACAAATATATGGAGGAGGCCCGGCACTTAACATCGTTTACATCAGCCCCCCCCTCCCCGCGCTGAGAGTCTCTGAATGTTTTCAGGAGACTCTCTTCTGGGCAGTGCACGCACTGCATTGTGCTCTTGATGTGCCAAGGCATGTGGGAGATAGACGTGATCACCCGTTTATCTCCGCATCTCGCAATACGCGTGCAATGGCTCAAAGGTTGATCCCGAATCTTTTGAGTCTGTGTGTTTTGTACGAGCATGATAATCTAAGTCCATTTCTTTTTTTTTTCTTTGAGTTACCCACCTGGTTACAGTGTCTTGCGTCGTCGGTAACTTCTGTTTTTCCTCTGTCGTTTGGTTACATGGATCTTCTTGAGTTACCGACCTTGGTTATTAAACATTCAGGTGTCGGTAACTATCCGTCTACTTTTATTTTTCCTCTTCTTCATTTGTGTTCGACCAGTTACCGACCATTATGTATTCAGCAACTGTCTGCCACGCAATGTCTTCTTTCTTCATTTATTTATCCATTGCCAGTACCTTGTCTCGCTTTCGGTTGTCATTTTGCAAATGTTTGTCATGATGACTCCCGTACACGAAAACCTCGCGCATTCACACACACGAAATTCTCGCGCACTCACGCACACGAGATTGTTCGCGCCCGCACTATACGCATTGTTCACCACTTTCCTCTTGGGGTTTTTCTTCTTTCTTCGGTCTGTGGTTTCCAACGATGCAACTCTTCTGTGTATATATCATTGTTTTTGTCTTCAGCGAAGCTTCGTCTTCGTCTTCACATGATCCGCGAAGATCGCGTCTCCATTGAGTTTGCCACTAGCGTCATGGTAGCAATGCAGGAGAAGACCAGCCTACCGAAAGGATCTTTGAAGCTGAACTGTCGTACAGTTTCAGGAAACAACAGCCCGCGCTCGCACGGTTGGACGCGGCAGACGTCTACGACGCCGACCACGCAGGACACGCCGGGCAGGGAATTCGCGCTCTTCCTCCTCCTTCCTCCTCCTTCCTCCTCCTTCCTTCCACTTCCTTCAAAGCCGTGACTTTATCACAAAACAAAGCCATTGCCTGCCAGGAACTCTGTTTTAGCATCATTTTATCAAAGATACTGCTCAGAGTTAAATCTGGCCCTACCTCGCTTACCAGAGCGCGTCGTGGCAGCTCCCGTGCTGGATAGCGCTGTAGCGTGTGACACCCGCTGTCGTCCTCCTCTTCGCAATGGGGGCACAATGACGTGTTTTCTTTGCCCATCCGCTTCAGAAATGACGCAAAATATCCTGGTGAATATCTGCGTCATTCTGTATGTGAGCACGCCGCTTTTTCTTTCCGTCCATCTCATGAGATTTTGACGGAGCAAACTTATCGTCTAATGGTTCGTGTGACGGCTCATGGCTTGCTTTCGTACGAGATCGTCCTGTATACTCTTATCGCATCCTCTCTCCACGGTCTACGCACCGTTTTTAAGTTCTTTTTACTCGCGACAAGAACTTCGCTCTATACGGGCGCACCCTATAGAGCGATACTTCGCTGTATACGATACTGCCGTACAACCGTTTGACATTTGCGTTCGGACCACCGAGATTTGGCATAATGTGGCTAAAATGTAGTGTCGCACTATCCAATCTGGGCGCCAATCTTATAAAATGCGACTCGAAATTCCACTTGCTATCCAGGTGAAGTCCAAGATATTTAATATCTTTTTTTACCTCAACAGTTGTATTCGCAATTTTTTTCATCTCTCGGCATTCAGCTCTTCTTTTATTGTCACGCGGGTCAATCAAGAGTAAAACTTCCGTTTTTTCCACGGCAATCTGAAAGCCAAGTTCACGGAACTTCATCGTTACCGATACCACTCCCCCTTCTGCACGACAGATGGTCCTGCTTTCGTTGCTTCTAGTGGCAAGTACTAGCGTGTCATCGGCATAACATGTAATATGTACTCCTATCGGAAGTGGCTGAAAGATAGCTATGTTATATCCGATGTTCCACAGTAACGGTTCAAGAACCGATCCCTGCGGAACACCGCGATTGTCCACCCTCTCAAAGTATCTGTCTTTTCCATTGTAAGTAATGGTTCTATCGCTCAGGTAGTTATTTATTACCACATGTAGGTATTCCGGAAAATCATTGCTCCACGTATGGCCGCACACGAGAGGGAATTGAAGGCATTCTTTATGTCAAAAGATACCGCAAAAGCAATCCCCCCGTTTTTTGTAGCTGTTTCTGCAATCGACTTTACATTTCTTATCGCATCGATTACGGATCGACCTTCCCTGAAACCGTACTGGCAATCCGCTAAATCTCGTCCTCTCGTCGTAAAATGCTGAACGAGTCTCCGGTGAATTCCTCTTTCGAAGATTTTTCCTATCTCGTCCAGCAGAACGATAGGACGATAAGCAGACGGATCTTCTTCCGGCCATCCGGGCTTTTTCAGCAAGAACATTCTGCCAGATTTCCACTTTCTTAGAAATTTTCCGGTCTGCAAGCATTCCGTGAAGATCCTCTGCAGCCGTCGGGCAAAGAAACCTAGAATTCCTAGCCAAGTTCAGCCAGGAACTTCATTCGGGCCTGGCGCAGTGCTCTTTCTCTTAAGTTTTTGCACTGCGCGGGCGATCTCTGGTTGCACCATTTTCCTCTCGTGGAAATAGATTCTCAACAACCCGCTCCAGGAAGTTTGGTTGCATCGTTTCTGATATAGGAGGCACTCATGGTCTTAGTTTGTCCATTACCATTTTGTATGGACGCCCCCACGGATCCTCTTGCAAGGTGGACATTAGTCGCTCCCGTGCCCGTGTCTTGGAGTCAGATATTGCGGACTGCAGCTTGTTTTTCTTATTTTTATAGCTTTCGTTGCACCGCAGGATGTTTTCTATGTTTCTCATGGACCGGCGACCCTTCTCTCTTTTGTACTGGTGGCGCGTTAGCGTATATTCTGCACAAATTCGCGATATTGTTTCGTTCCACCAATACACAGGTCGTCTTTGCACATTGGGTTTTGTACGTAGCATGCAAGCGTTGTACACCGCTGTCACGGAATCCATTAATTCTGCTATTTCCTCGTCCACATTCACTGGACCTTCTTTTTTTCGAGTCTATGTTGCGGATAAAGCAGCAACCCGCATATAATCGTCGTTCAGCTTCTTAACGGCTCATTTTCTTACGTGGTGCTGCTATCAAGAATTTCTGAGGCGTTTTGCTTGGGCTGTGGATATCTGTATCCAAATACACTTATGGTCCGACAGATTGTCCATGTTGTCGACTTCTCAATTTTGCACTCTTTTCGCTGTGAGAGCATTTCCCACGGAGATATCTACTATGCTATCTCCTTGAAATCGCGAGCACGTTGCTTCCGCTCCACGATTTAGGATCTGTAAGTTTGCAGCATCCGCCCACTTCAGCATCGAGTGACCGCGATCTATTGTGCTTTTCGAATGTCACATGACTGCATGCGCATTGAAATCTCCAAGTACAAATACTGGGCGGTTCCAAATGTTTTTAATTGCGCTCCATATTTCGTCCAGTAAGCGCTCTTAATCGCTCAACGGCTAATTCAGCGGTGCGTACACACCCACCACCACGTATTCCGCCCAGTTCACCGCGATGTAGCTGTTTCCATTTGCTATTTTGGTTATAGGCTTGTATCCTCGATCCAATATTGACTCAATGGTATCCGATACGGTTCTGCGATGACTATAAGTTCCACCATGCTGCGCTTCATTTCGCTTATTACTCAGTCCTGTGCTTTGGCAGCATGGTGCACATTCACTTGTAGTATTTGACACAGCAGGGTGAATTTTAAGCTTTGTCCATCGCCTCCTCCAGGCTAAATTCATTTTCATTTGAATCTCCTTCGATATCTAGGGCCGCAAACCTGTTTTCCACCGCCATTCCAACGATGGAGTGCTTTATTTTTTTGCCGCCACTCATTCCCTTGCTAGTTGTCGGGACGGCGTCGTCTTTAAGCAGCTCTTTTATTTCCTTTCTAAAATATTTGGTGATCCTGTTGTCACCGCTGCTCTTTTTACTGGTTTCCGTTTTATTACCAGCTTTGTTTTCCGTCTTATTGGCGGTTTTACCGGTGTAAAAACTGCCAGCTTTGCTCTAATTTGAAACTCTCGCATTGATTGTTTGCATTTTTATCTGTTTAGGTACGTATGGTATTGTTTGCATCCTTCCCACTACGCACTTGTTACAAATCTTCTCTTCTCTTCTCTCAGCTTTATGCACCGTTAATTATCTTAGTACTTATTGCCTGTTTTAGGCACGCGTGGAGAGATTTATCTCCAACCCGCACGTAGGAACTGTATTCTAGACTCTCTATTTACAGAGGTATGATATGTTCGTTTTTTGACATGTAAACAGATTGTACATTCTTCTTCTTCTAACTCTTGAAATTCTTTCTTTTAGGTGTGCAATGAGCTTTATTCACACCAGGAGCTCCTTATTATTCGTTTTTCTATAGTACGCGTGAATCAGATTTCGTTTTCAGTATGTATTAAACAGCCTTTAACCTATCTTTGTTATGTCTGCTAGACACTTAGTTCTTTCTCTTCAGTTATAGTTTCTCACTTCACAATATATATCTATCACAATATGTGCCTTTTTAGTGAATAGTTCTTATAATTGTTTGTGTTACAGATATGGAGAGGATTACAAACACTCTACCCACGTCTTGGTCTTCTTAATATTACACACTTACTGCAGTTTGTTGAACAATGTCTTTTATACCATTCACTTTAACTTTTTGTAATGCATGTAATATTTTTATTCTGTCTTTCTTTGTTTGGAATTGATTCTGTCGTATCTTCACTATGTTTGTTTCACTTATCATACATTTGCATGTAGAAAGTGTTTATTTACTTCACTGCAAACTGCACAGGATGTAAAGCTTCCGTATTTAACGAGCTTTTTAACCTGTTTTGACTTGTCGACATGCGTGCGACGCCGACGAGTGTTTACCCCCTCCACACTGTCTATTTATTGCCTTCCTGTCCCCCTTTTTTGTAGGTAAACAGGTTGGCACTTGAGAGGTAGGTCAGTGACAGTCGACTTTTGAGAACACTTTCCGCGGTGGGTCAAGAGCTCCCCTGCCGTGAAACACTTATCTGCCCGACCCCCTTCTGTCAGCGTGGGCACAAGTCTTTTTTCTTTTAACTTTTCATGTTTATTTTCACCCATCCGGTAGTTTTAATTTATTTATAATCAAAACTACTTTTATTGCACTTGATGTACGATTGTTACTTACAATTCTGTGTCATTCTGTTTACAGTGTGTGCTCGCACTCACTGCGCTTATTTGTTGTCTTTCTTCGGTGCGTTACGAATTTATTAGAGTTTTTATTTACTTTTAAATTCGTGACGTATCACGAATTATAATCATTATTGAGATGCTGTCGCTCTCGCACTACGGGTCCTTTATCACCGTGACAGATTGATACTTGCGATCTATTGTCTACTCGCTTACACCTCTGCACCTTTGTCCCTCGCGAAAGGTAAAGTTTGCTGATAGTGAACGTACGTTGGCGCTCGGTCTACTATTTCAACTCTTTTTATCGTTGTTTTTGGCGATTAATATCCCGTTTTGTGAATGTGTCAACACCTTCTTGAGGTGTTGACCGGTGCATCTTCCGATATCCTCTTCCTCTTCAGTTCTTCCACGACGTCGTCAGCAGCCTCCACGACTCGAAATTAGATTTGGAAATGGCGAACGACGGCGCACGTGTCGTAACCGTGAAGGATTGCGAATCCGAGCACGAAATTCGCTATTATTCGACCCTAATACCGAAAGAATTCCAGATTTTTACGTCTGGATTTCACGCGATACTTACCAAATTCGATTAAGCCGTAGCTTGTATTCGAAATCTCAAGATTTCCACTCGAAAACTCGAAAATGCACGGAGCGATGTGAAATGCGTCTATACTCTTCCCCCAAATTCAACACCTAAGGGCGGATATACCGTATCTGGAGTCCATAAAATTGGATTCATTTAATCACTTATTGACACTGTGTTGATATTAACGGCGCCAAGCGGAATTGGCAATAAAATTTGTCAAATCCAGTAAAATGAAATCACCATTCACGTTTGAAACGAGCTAAAATTTCAAAAAAATCTCTCATAGAATTTTTATTAAACTTCCAGTTCAATTATTTTTCACGAATTCGAAAAGTATTACATTTTTTAAATTCTCCTCCTATAATACGAATTTTAATCAAATATCAGAGATAAACGATTTATTTATTTAACATTTTTACTGGGGTAACCAGTTGATAATTTCATAGGATCAGGGTTGGTGTTACATCCTCGTTCGTACTATGAATTTTGATCAGCGCTATTCGCGGAATAACGTTCGACGTAACAAAATCGTTCTAGATGTAGCAATCGGAATGAATTTTTTTTTAACCGGTCAGAGGCATTAAAGTAGGAGGGATATGCAAGGAAAACGCCAGAATGTGTCGCGTTACCGCGTTTCGAATTTTAATGGCCCGGTGGAATGATAAAGCGGTAATTAATCGTTGTCCATTGCTGCCGTCGTGAGATTTCAATGGATGCGACGCTTGGCGTCTTTCCAAATAATTATTCCTTCCTTTTTCGCCAATTAATGTTCATATATTTTTCCTTTCGAGATAGTGGTCTCCTTTTTTAAATTCCTTGTTCCTTCTTCCTTTTATGACAAATTTTTCGTCGGCAGAGGAGAAATACAACTTTTACTTCAAATATCTATTGTTAGATTTGTATAATTTATTGCAGCGTGGAAAGTTATAGAAAGATAATTTGCTTCCTTTATATTCGATGTATTTTGACGAGCAACAAAAAAGTCAATAATGTTTTTATCATTCGTGAAGCATGGAGATATAGTTGATGCTTGTTACTTGATTTTTATCGGTTTTCAATACAGAAAGTATAAGAGGATTCGTTTTATGTATAATTTCGAACGAAATTCCTGATCGTTTAGACAAAACTTTATCGTATCGGGTCATTCTGGCTAATGGAAGCGGAATTCTCAATCCTTTTCACCGATGCGAAATATTTTAATCGCATTTCAGCGAATAGAGGGATTTCTTAACATTTTCTCTTCAAATTAATTCCTTTACCAATTTTCTTTTATTAGCAATTACACATTCTGTCCTCTCTCTCTCCCTCCCTCTCTCTCTCTCTCTCTCTCTCGATGAGGCTTGTAAAATGTCCGAGAAATATCGACATGTAAAGCGATAGAAGAATTAAAAGTAAAGTAATAATATTCCTTAGGAGCGAGACGCCATTCATTATGAATTATGGGACGTATAATGGACGCTCTCCCTGACAAATGAGTTAATGCTCCCTCGATGGACCTGTTTAAATCGTTAAGCACCATTAGCGACTTGAAAGTCTGATTCGTAATGGAAAAGAGTGCTGGCGGCAAGCCGGGCGCGTATCGCGACGGATTTTCGCGAAAATTCAAGGACTTAAGGAATTTTAATGTAACCGCGGAGGCAGCTACCGCGCGCAAGCCTGTTTAAATATCCACAGCAGCGAAGAAATAATTCAACAGCTCAGCCAAGACAAACACTGAGCGATGCGAGATATTTAGGTGAGGAACCGTGTTCGTTTTTACGAGACGCATACCGAAAACGTTGCTGGCCGGGTAAAATTCAGTTGCGCCAGTCTCATTTAGGTTTCCTACTACACTCAGAAAATACGACTGGCACTGATCAAATTACGCCGGAGCGTGCTTCGACTACGAACGAAGTTTAAAGGCCTGTGGGCGCAGTGTATTAAATCCAAAGGGAGACACTGGCTGCTTCAAAATAGCGGCTGTTATTTGAGCGAACGAAGTAAGTTTACGAATGAAGATTCCGCATAAATTAGAAATATATTTTTAATCGAAAATAAATGTGGAGTGTGATATCGAGTGAGAGAAATTGGGAAATTTTGGATAATTTTAACACGTGACAACAGTTTCATTAAATGAATTGAATAATTGGTTGATAGAGACCTAAATGCTTGTGAAGGCGCAAGGTAGAAAGGCGTAGCATGCTTTCAGTGGGGTGTGGGTTCCGTTGCAATTGGAGTCGAGTTACTAGGTAGTTTGAAATCGTAGTTGATCATTAAACATCGGCGTATCCCATAATTAGTTAATTGTAACGTTACATTGGTTACTTAACCGCTTACGTCGTAAAATTACTGTATGTTCGTACGTTTCAAGGATCTCGTAAAAAATGGCCAAATACTAGCCTATTTAAGTGAAGTAATAAAGAATAGAGAGTAATTCTACATTCAGTAATAGCACGATCGTTGTTACACTCAATTTTGTTCGTCGATGATCTCATCCTGGTTTGCAACAAGAAATAATAAGAGAAGTAAAATTTGTAGAATTTGTGGGTCAGGAACAAGTATATACATATGTATATCATTCCCTGACGAATCGATGGATAAATAATTGTTCATTGTTTTACGCTGCTCAGTTTGACATCATTATTATCCCCGTCAGTTGGCGTCATAATAGCTGTGAACGAGGATGATGTGGTCAGAGACCTGGGAAAGTCTGTAAATAATTTATGTTGCGTCACATCTACGTGCAAGCGTGAGTACGTTACTATAAGCAATTCTTCCGTTTCTATTTACATCAGTCCTTTGTGCGGTTTAATCGAATCTCTGGGGTCTATTCAGTGCGACTTTTAATTGCTCCTGGTCATCCCATAATGGGATGCAGAAGGGATGCAGTCCTGAATCTGCGGTGTCAAATCCTCTCTAATTCGAACGACTTTTGATAACGACTTGCGATAATGAATGAACGTAATCTGTTTTTCGAAAGTTGGCGAACTATTGAGGAGGGTTGGTTAATTATTCGGTGCGCTATTGATCGCAGACGCTATGAAGATTAATCGAATGTTTTTTGCAAACGAATACCTTACGCGTGCTTTTCACTATTATTTTTAAACGTAATTGAGCGTTGTCTGAAATTTGTCTAGTTTCGTAATTCAGTCTTGACTCGATTCGATGGTGGTACACTAATTATTAGCTATAAGTGAAGGGATATGCTAATTGGGGAAAAGGGTTATGTCGCGAAAGTTCTCGATGGTTCTCCAGCTGTCACTTCTGAACTAAATCTAATGGAAAATTGTGCTAATTATAGCAATCTTCTGGCTACCTCTGTTGCGTCGTAAAAGCTTAAAAGTTGACGATATCCTTTACGCATCTGTTCTCCAGTGGCGTGGTTTACTACACCGTGGTTTCGCGAAACTTGGCCGTTTCTCGTGCTGGATATTCATTTTAATACCAGGATAACTTCAGTGTCTACTACACCTTTCCCCCGTGACAAATGCGCGATATTGAATTAATGGACTTTAGAAGTCCATTTCCTCATGCTTCGTACTTACAGTTTCGCGTTTAAGCTGTAACACTGAAACAATCTCATTGTTCGTTCTTTTCTGCCTTTTATTATACCCATGCATACCCATGCATACCCATGCATTATTTTTTCTTTCGTACGTTCTCCTTCTTTCCGTTCGTTCTCCCGTTAATTTCTGATTTTGTTCTCTAAATATTTCGTGAGCGCTGACTGCGAGGAACCAGAAAAACACAGAAAATAGAAATTCCAACAAACCCTTGTCGTTTCTCTTTCCCGTGATTCTGTTTATCAGTGAAATTTCGTACTTCGCAAACAGGAAGGTCGTAAACGGCGTTTGGTCGTGATAATTTCGAAGCGAGCGATGCGCTGCCAGCATGATTATCTTCCCGTCCCGCTTTCAGGGTTTATCGTCGCAACTGCAAGAAGCATCTGGACTAACGATTCAGGAAAATTGTTAGGTTGTTTTAATGTTGCGACTTTGCCGCGCGTCCCTCTCCATTAGCGCGCGAAGTAACACTCTGATTTATTAATATATGATGTTATAATATATTTGTTTAATTGCTCAGCGGCAAACTGCAGGATTGTTCGAAAGTTGCTTTGATTCTTTTATTCTAAATCAGCTTTAGTCGCTCGTATATCGGCTGAACAAACATTCGGAATGCATAGGATACAGTCCATAAATTTCAATGCTGTTTTACAATGTTTACGAATCTCACGATTGAACGTAGCTTCATATAACTCGAGATAAAAGTTTTTCCTTTCTATTTGATTTTCTGCAAAAAAATGTGCGAAACAACAAACATCCATTATCAGTCTATTTCCGCGTTCAAAATTCGACGGTCTCTCAAGGTTTTTAAAAATTACGACGAATTAATTCTCCAAATCGACGGAAATATACTCGAGTTTCTGAGGGTGAACCGTTTTACCTTCTGCGCAACGCGCAGATCGTTAGCATACGAAAAAACGGAGAAAACGTAAGCTTAGCGACCTCGTTATTCTCAGTTACTCACCTCTTATGAAATCCACCGCCATCTCCAGACCGTACGTGTCCTTATCACAATCGTCAAGGATGTGCGCCCCGATTTTCACACCCGGCAGAATGCCCTCGCCCTCATTGAGGTTATCCAGGGTGTAAAGCCTCGCCTCCAATGCTTGTACTCCGCCCTACGGCATAACAGGGCCGCACGTGATCGGGTCCTCCCTCTCGTGCAACAGCATAAACCCTCCGAGGAAGAGGTCGCCCTCGACGACCGCCTTCTTCTTCACTGGTCAGGCGACGAGAACCTGCGCGCTCGGGTCCATAGATCGGAACTATCTGCGGCCGTATCGAATCAGATGATGAGTTTCCGGGTTCTCGAACCGGAAGCCACGCTCGTGTCGCGCCCTCAAACGAGCGCGATCCCTTTTCGCGTCGATGGACCAGCCCGGGGTGGAAAGTCTCGGCGAAGTTCCTGATTAATTTTTTCACGATCGATCGACTCGCTATTGGAGTAATCGTCGCCGTCGTCGTCGAGTCGAACCTGCTCGGAGCTCAATAACCATCTATCGCCCGGCTCGCTGTTGGCCGAGCACATGTATATCAGCACGGCAGGTAACAGAAGCTTCATGACTTCATAATTGTGAATGGTTGAGCTTGCGAACGGCTTCACACGTTGTCCTGTGTTTGCGTCGGGTGGTGGGTTCGAGTGGAACTTGCAGTTCAGAGCGGCTATGGTCGCTCCTCAATGGGAGATCGGTGGTCCGCTTTCTCCAAGTCCATGGTTTCTAGTTACGTTGCGTTGCGGCGTTGGATGGTACATCGCGATGGTAGTCGATGGTGACAGGGCCTTTATGGGGCCACTGGAACCGGCTGTTTTGGAGCAAGAAAGTTCGATCCGTTTCACTTTCGCTGAGAGTTCCGCTGGTCTGGTACTAATTGCTGAAGTTCTGCGATCGGGTAAAGAAACGAAAAGTGGAGGTTGACACGGCGCTGCGGAAGTTTAGAGTGATGAATGGGTGATCGTGGATGGTGACTTGTTTGCGGGGTAACCGGTGTAATCGTTCGTTCCACGTGGAACTGTTGATTCGTTTGGTAGTCTCGCGATATTCTGGATTTACTCGAATGTCATGGGAAATATCTACCTAGCTTTGCTCCTCGCAAGAGAGCTCATCGAGAAGGAAAGTAAGCAACATTTGCTTTTGGCCACTGTTCGTTAGCAGTTACCCCTTTCTCGTCAGTGGTACGGTTCCTGTTTGCTTCTAAAACTTTTGTCACGATTACAAATGTTTCTCCTAGGCTTGGGATCCTTATTTTTATTTCGCAAATATTCGCGAAATCGTCTATGTGTCGCGACTGCTTCTCGATAAAATTCCGAGTCGAACTTGAGGCAGGGCAATTTTCTTACGTTTACATGTCGACGAGATCGAAAGCCTATTTGAAAACGCCGCGCCAGCAGCCTCGGAACTATCGGGATTCTCTGATTGGATAATTTCGTCGGAGAATCTATAGGGCATGGACCAGTCGGTGCCAAGACAGCAAAAGTGTAAATTGCTTTTGATTTGCAACGAGCCACTCGCGTTCCGATAGCGACCCGATCGCTTCGCGAACTAATTAAAAACTTTGACACGTCGCGCCCTTCTTGGTTCTCGTGTCTCCGGTGGCTGGTGGAACTTCCTTTCTCCGTCCGAATTACCGTTTATCGCGCCCGCGATAATTCGTTACGAGGCGTACCTGTTGCTCCGCGGTGGTGGCCACGAAAATCCATTTCCATTTCATTATGCCTCCCTCCCGTTCTCGTCGCTGTGATTTTTGGACCGCTCCTCGTGTTTTTTCAAACGCGACGAACTGTTACGCAGCGCATTATAACGAGGGATGTGGTCGCGTTACCTGTTGCGTCCCTCGACGAGGAACCGTTACCTGGTCTAGCGTAGTTTTGTCCGACTCTATCTGGAAATGGATCACGGATTGTCTAGGAAGTAACTCGACAACGATCGATATTGAGAACGCGACGCCTTGCACCGTTGCCACTCGATGGTTCCAAGTGACGCTGACGGACGTCTGGATGGCTACTCTGTCGAACGCCTGACGGAGAACGGACGTTCGTTTTGTGGGCGTTCGAGGATCTTTTCTACGAGATCTATTCTATTGGTCATTACTGATTTAGTTCAGGGAAGACAATGATCAGAATTTCCAATCTCTACAGTTTTGAATTTGCATAATTATGATTAATAAAGTTTTTAATTCTCAAATTTTAACTCATAATTCATCGCGAAACACTTTTCAGGTTCGAACCGTGTACAATTTTGACAAAAGCTGTAGGTGTTGGCGAAACCTGTGTATAATAAATATAAATGACGCATTGAGTAATTAAATCCCACGTTCTGTAGTAATTGAGAATCAAGCCAAGGATGGTGGTTAATAATGCGATGAGTTCATGCTGTATTCGAATGGCACAAATGGCACTGTCTATTGCTGATGAAACTGTATGGTGTACAGTGGTATTTACATATTTTTTTGGATCTATTCTATTGGTCATTACTGATTTAGTTCAGGGAAGTCAATGATCAGAATTTCCAATCTCTACAGTTTTTAATTTGCATAATTATGATTAAGAAAGTTTTTAATTCCCAAATTTTAACTCATAATTCATCGCGAAACCACGATTGGAATCGATCAAATTGGAATAAACGGACGGATATTTTATTGTATCTGTTTGGTATTCGCTATTATTCTGTGGCTAAATGGAGATGGTGTATAATTAATGTAAAAAGTTCCCGAGAGAAAGTTTGCTGAAGCACTGTTAGTTTCTGTTTCAACCGCGATGAATAGAATATAATATTATATTACAATTTCGGAATCTCATTGAAAAACAAAGGAGCCTTTCCAGATAGCCATAGGCTTTTTTCTTTCATTCCATTTTGTCTGTCTGCCTAGTTTTTCCTTTTTCGTACAAAACTTCATCACGTTGAAAAAAAATTCGCATATACTGTGCAGCATTACGAAACTTTTGACATGAAAATTTATATGACTTTCTAAATGATTCGGTTAAACGGACGTGAAAGAGAATAGAACGTTGCAGTGTGCACGTATCAGTTTGTTTTTCCCTCGAAATTAATCTCAATTAAATTACAAATAAGTGAAGTCTTCTGTCAGTTAACAGCATTAATTGGTTGTGGGGAAACATTCGTATAATTTTTACTGGATTTCCTATTCCGCTAGAATTGTCAAATAATACATTTTTATCGCCAGAGAATATCTTTTAAAATGTAAACATTTGTTATTCGCATGATGGAGTATATTATATATCTTTTTCTTTTTATAAAAATTAATTTATCAAGCTAATGTGTGTGGATTATTGGATACAGAATGGATTTGTTTCCTGAACCGACATAAACATTTTTCATCGTTACTTCCAGTAATTATCTTTGAGCATTGTGGAACGAGTGATTTATGAATGCGTTGAAAAATGTAAACCACAGGAATAACAGGTCCACGAGACACATCTGTTCATTTCTCTAAGTTTGGGGATTATTTTTTAATCTGATTTGCACGCTTTGTATAGTGTGGGCCCGGTTCGCGGTGTTCCGACTTTGAAATTTACTTTTTTTAAACGGCTTCCTGAAAATGTTAATTACAAAAGGCATCGACGATGATATGGAAGCTACGACTGGTTTCACCGCTTACTCGGTAATTAAATTTCTCATTAACAGATCTTACGCTCGAAGCCTCTAATCTGACCGATTACGGTCAACGACGGATAGCATTTACTTTCCTTCATTCATTACCAGAAAATTGTACCGACGCGTGCTTCTGGTAACGCTATCTCGAAAATGTTACTCGAACCTACGAAAAAAGTTTTCAAACAGTCTCTTTTCTTTTTCCTTCATTTTCATTGAGACAATTATTCACTAGTTTACGGCGCAATTACTCCGGCGATAACGTTCTTGCGTGCGCGACAAGCACAGGGTCGCGTAAATTGCTATAAAACCGCGACAGCTGCCACTTAACGAACGTGGTATTTTTCAATCACCTGCGTCTCGTCAAGCTGTATTGCCAGAGAATTTCAGAAGTAATCTTCCAAACTGTTTCTCATGTTATATCATGCGCTAAGCGTAATCGCATGGGGATTAGTTTCTCCCTTTTGCCATTGTTTCATTTTTGTTTTAAACGGTTTTTGTTAAACTATGTGTTCATTCTTTACCCGCGAAGGAATTTCCGTAGTTAATTTCTTTTTGCTCCTCGCTCGAATAATTTTGCCCCCCGTGTTATCCAGTGGATCGATCGATTACACCTGTGTCTTCAATGTACTCTGTTATCAGAGAGATATTTTAACGATGCTTACGATTTTCACATCGGTGACGGAACACCACTGTGACAATAGCAATTTCATGGAATCGTTCAATAAAACGCCGAAGAACCGCGGCAGGATTCGCGGGACACGAGCCGGTCGGTTTTTCGTCCACTTGTTTGACTCTTCGTACACATTTCTTCGGCCATAATAATCCAACGGCATCGTAGGACAGAGAGCCGTTGGAGTAGTTGGAGCACACGCGCGCGGCCCCGTGTCGTAGCAGCTACTGACTGGCTCTGCGACTGTATCAACACTACCCTCCTGTGGAACGCATCAACCCTCCGTCACCCTCGAAGCCCTGCCTCGTTCCCTACTACCCTACCTTCCCTCTCCCTCCCGTTCATTCTCTTCCTCGCTTCCTCCAAACCGTCTTACCCTGTCCCACGTCACGCCTCGCGAATTCTGTTCCTTTCATTTTGCCGCGTGCGACTGTTTAAATCGTCGATCATAATTCTCTCGCGGGTAGGAATTAAAGAAAGCCAGAACGAAATGTAAAGAAGAGAGGAACGGAAGAAGTGGAAGTTTTTTTTATTCCACCGGTTGTCAGCATTGGCACTTTTAGTCTTGTAAGAAGTACTTTGATAAATTATTGTCGTCGTACGTAAGGAGCTAATCCCGTGATGGTCGGTATGCGCGTGTGCACGTGTCCCATGTAGATGGTCTGGGAGCGAAAGGCGAGGAAAATAACGGGACCGGGGTTGTGTCTTTTGATTGCTGCGAAAGTTGGTTCACGGGGAGGCTGGAGGTAATAAAAGACAAATTTTAGAATATTACGATTCGGTTAAGCGGAGCAGGTTACTTCTCGCAGAATGAAGCTGCAGAATTTTCCCTTCTTCGGTTCATAACTTCGGTTCTGTCACCGAGATAGAAGAAAAAATTTGACGAGTAATTATAAATTTCCAAGCCGTCACGTCGCGAGTTGGGAGATTCATATCGAATCCACATTGCGCATTACTTACTACGCGTTTCAGCGTTGCTTTGTGTTTGCAACCAGCGCGGTTCTGTTTCGTTGTCCGAAAGTTTCGCGCATCGCGTTCTCATTAAATTCAGGCATCGAAGTTAATCGGGTTCGTAGCGATACCCGGAACAAGTTCCCGCAACAGGAACGAACAGTGAGGGAAAACTGATGCGAGCCATCCAATTATAGCGGCGGATCGTGTAGCTATGTCGGATAAGACGCGCGATTATCGGGTTTGTCAAATGGCGGACAGATTCATTTTTCGAAAAAGAATTTCCCTTTTGACGGGTGCGTGACAGTTATACAACACGTCGGATGCTTTTTCATGGAGGCAGCGCATCGATTCGGACCGCTTTTGGCGTTGTTTTACTTTGACGTTTCTCTTTTTTCGCTCGTTCCCCTTGTATTATTATTCCTTTCATTACATCACGCCGGATCGCTCCTTCTATTGGAAACTTGTAATGGGTGCGGTAGGTGTGAAAGGATTCGAGACCAACATCGCAGGAAATGCCATAACGGTATTGCTCGGGCATTACGTCGCGTCGATGGTATCGGTCTGCAGCGACATAAAAAAAATTCCCATGTTGCAAAAGGACGGAAATTACTTCAAAAGCGAGTTCAAGCTCCTCCTTCTTTGACCTCTCCGTCGAGACATTAATTTCGTTTTCCTTTTGGCTCGAGTAAAACGGCGATGTTTGGAATGGAACTTGGAACGAGATGGATACACTGGAATAAAAGTGAATGATGTGTAGTAAGCATCTGTGCGGATGAAGTATGCGATGCCGAAAAACATCATCGGCGACGTGAATTTCATTGGTTCCTCTAGACTCGATGAATCTCCATATCCCTTCCAGTCGATGGTGAAAAATAGGATGACACGTGCAAGCGTTAAACGTTCCTTCACTAAGTTCCGAGAACTGGGTGCCCAGAACTCGTTGCGGAGTATCTTATTAACGAAAGCGTTCGCTTTTTGCCTACGATATCCTAACTGAATATTATCCCTCGCAACAAGCAGAGAGGCGTTATATTTACACGATAAGGAAAGTTTATGAGGCAATTTTCTTCACGAACAAGCCACAAACTTCTGCGTAATTTCAGTCCTTTCCTTTCAGTGGTTTCGTTCCTTCTTTTCCCCTAACTTTCCCGCCCCATTTTTTGATATTTATCGTCTAGTGGTAAGAAACCAGAAAATAAGTATCTACACCTGAGACATCTCTCTGGAAAAAGAAGAAATTTCGCGCGATCATTGTATCCCATTGAACGTTACCCTAAATAATTCGTGGATTGATGGTTAATTGAACGTTTAATCGACCGTTTCCTTCAGTGGACAAGGTTGCTTGTATCTTATCTAGTCGGATTATCACAATTAAAACGAAATCCGATACGGGCGATTCGATATTTCAGGATAATTGATTCGATGCGAATAATGGGAGGGCTTTCTAGACCGTTGAAAATTCCAGGTTCAAAATGTTACAGGCATTGTTGCATTATTCATCGAGGAAAATGCGATGAACGCGGGAAACGCGTAGTCTAATTTCAAAGAGCAAATATCTGCAGCTACGATCGAAGTTTCATCTTTTTGAAGAAACACTTTCAAGTCGTAGAGAAGAGGTCAGAAAGTGGAGAGTCGCTGCGCGTGAGCGGGCGTAGAGAATATTTTTTCAGACTGCTGTTGTTATCGCTAGGCGAATTAACTTTTTAATCGCCGCGTGATAAAAGAAGATAACGATGGATAAATTAAAATCTGCATTTTAACAGGTTATGAAATGACGTTGCTAATGAACAAGTTTGTATCTTATAAATATTGAAAATCGATAAACGCAGAGGCAGAAATGATACAACTTTCATTTTTTTTTTCTCACTTTCTCTCGAACAAAACGTATGCGGCGAAACCGACGAGTCTGTTCGATTTCGTCGGCACAAAGGGTGTATGATTGTGTTTGGTGGTTCGCTATAAATTGGTTACAACTACCTTTAAATATACCAGCATCGAAACATCGTCGATCGTTATACAATTCTCGAGTCGTATAGGAAATGCATATGAAGTCTATTATACTGGGCTTCCTCTATTACACTAGATACACTATATTACACTATCCTTTATGGTACGAGTTTTCATATTTTCTTCATAGTTTGCAGCATGAAAATTTAATGCAGTCATTTCGAATTGGCTGCGAGGTGAAGAGGTGTATCATTTTAATTCGAAACGTTACATTCTTCAGTTAACAGGAACGTTGCTGAACCAGGATGCTTTAATTTTTCCATAATGAAATGTTGCTTCTTATTTTTGCCTCCTTTTAATTAAATTTTATTATTTTGTAACGAGGCGTCACTCGTTTCCCTCCGTTGAAGCTGCACACCTCTAACTCTCGCACTTCCGGCTTGTGAGCGAATTTTTTCTCTCTTGTGTTGTTTAACGGGTGTTTATTAACATTCACTCGAGCTTCGCTGTTCGTTTTCAGCGTCACCTTAAAGTTCTCTCGAGATCTCGTCGTTCTGCTCCCAGCGGTTATGAATACAAACTGCTCCTTCTTTTATTCTTCAGTTCCTTGAAAATCGAATAAATTCGCTATTTTTCGACCTCATCCGCTTCATAAATACAGAATACACCATGGTTCTTATTTTTATTTACATGACTGGCTACCTGGCCGTGTCAAGCGTCGACGGTTACACGAAAAATCGTCCAACAGAGGACGAGTCTTCCACCAGAAGAGATGCTTCCGCGTTTATGGAATATCTGAAGCATCGTTCTCGAGTTAATGAGTGTGAACAAGAAATTTCTGTGTCGCTCTTCTTCATACTTTTTTTTTTCACTCCGTCTTAATTAATGATTAATTGACACTATCGTAGCGTCTCGTCTTCTTTGATATACTACGTGAAATATCTTTCCGTTTGAACAGGAAAATCGTGGACGGTGACGCCTGATCCGTGCTATTATTTGTAAATATTTTTGTCTAATGAATAAAAAAGAAGATATGAACGTTTCCAATTTAACTAGATAATTATAAAAATCGTTCTCTAGGGATCGCTCGACGGTGCCGACATTTTTCTTTTCTGCGCAAATCGTAATTAAAATTGAAAAGCGATTCGACTAATTTCAATGGGAAAGTTAATTATCCACGAACAGCTAGAACGAGGAAAACGAAAAAGCTGGAAGCCTTCACGTGCAAAAGGAGGTCAACGTGGTATTACAATAATCATATGCTAACTCAACTAGTTTGCCGTTATATTACATTCATTACCATCGAACTTTCGTGTAGTTATTAACTTCAACCTGTGTAATTTAATAAAATTCACGTTCAGTAAAGAGTTCATTTGCAAAGCAGCGTATTTGACGTGTTCCTTTACACAGAAGAATTTTATACAGCCAGTGCGCTGGGCACAAAAGTTTGTTCCTTTACGCGAATAAAGTACATAATTTTCATACCATGATTCCTTTTTCATCTCTCTGTTTTATTCAATTTTAGACGAGGTTTTCCTCGAACACGTCACGATATCGTGGCCAACCAGTGGGTTATGAAAATTGTTGAAATATTTACGCTATGGAATTACGTACGTTCCCTACGTACGAATCTCCCGATACGTATACGTGTTCCACGTTCGCTGAGAAGCTTTAAAAGAAAAAGAAAAAAACAGGAAAAAAGAGGACGTCGGAAAAAGAAAAAAGTGGAAAAGGCTAGGCGAGAGTGGAATAGCAACACCTCCACGTCTGATCTGCAGAATATCCGAGTGCACGCGTTTTAAGCACTGCCCATAAAAGTATTAATAAAAACTCGAATACTACTTTGAATATCAACGAGATTGCGTCAGCAAGAGTAACTGGGTGGAGGAGCTTGGACGTTAAAAACTGTAACCCAGATTACACCTACCATTACTTTGTAGCGAGATTAAACGTTGAGGTTTGAATATTTAATTGAACAAGTAGTGAGGAACGGCATTGCACCGACGATAGACATTCGCGGAGTAATAAAGCGTGCTTCTTATTGAGCTCGTAAAATTTCTGCATTTATGGCTAGCGTGCTTCGTGTTTAGTTTATAATATAGTCAAGTTTCTGGAAAATTATGTGTACGATTGTACAATTTTTGTTACTTTTAATTTTGCTCTTGTTTGAGGAAAATTGTTGGTCACTTAATTGCCAGTCTGGTATATTGATTGATATCACTGAAAATTAGAGAAAGAATAAATGGTTTTATATATCGGCAAATATTTCTAAATCTAATTGAATTACGCAAATAGTTGTAACAATTCGAGTTTCGTGAAGATTTTTAAAAGTTATCAGATTTTGATATTGGAGAGATTGTTGTTACCGGTAAAAGCTACGAGTTAGCAGTGAAAGCTCTACTACTTCCCTTACGACTATGATCAAAGTACGATCACCAAAGTCGTACAATTTTACTGTCTTTCGAAATGTTACCAATTCAGCATATGGCTCCAAATAGGTACCGGAAGTAGCAATAGTGATCCCAGTAGATGCATCTTGTCCGCGATAATAATACATAAATGATTAAGAAGTAAACTCGCGAAGAATAACAATAATTCTCTTTTAAAACGTAAATGTAGCTTTAGTTTACATAAAATTTATAAATGATTATTACCAATAGTTGTGAGTAATCGTTAAGAATATTAATTGGTAAAAAAATTGCGAAAATCGGTAAATTACGGCCAATTTTAACGAAAAATCAATTTAAAATATAAGCGCAGGGGTGGGGAGCCATGGGTATATAAGGAGGGCACTTCCGCTGATTTAATCAGTTGCTCGATAGACGCGGTACCGATCGGAGCTCCTCTTGGGCCTAGTTCAGGAAGATGGACCATGATCAACGTGTTATGATGGTGGTGGGGGACCACGAAGAGGGTGCTGCCCTCCATGGTGGCGGACACTGGTCAGCCTGATGATCCCTTGGTAGTGGACAGTGGTCAAGCGAGCTGAGTCGATGGTGGTGGATCACGGAGAGGCTGCTGAGCCCCATGATAGTGGACACTGGTCATCGCGATAACCCCTTGGTAATGGATAGTGGTCAGCGAGCTGAGTCGATGCTGGAGGATTACGGAGAGGGTGCTGACTGCATAGTAGTGGACAATGGTCAGCTAGCTGAGTCGAGGGTAGAGGATCATGGAGAGGATGCTAGCCGCTGATGACGTCACTTGTCTGCGAACGGTGAGTTTGTACAAACCGAATTTTTAATTAGAGGTGGTGGGGTAGATGAGGTAGCAGTAGTAGTAATTTTGATATATACTTGAACAAACTGGAGGGCTATCAGCTAGCGCATTCGACTGAATGCTAGCATATATAGCCCTCCTATTTTATATAACTGTAATCGTTCTTTTTATTAGTTTATCGGTTTAAAAAATGCGAGATTGTTATGTGTTGAGAATAGTTTCGCGATTGAATGACTAGTGTATATCGCGAAAACTCTTGGGATTGAACGATTAGTTTTATTACTTTTATTAGTTTTATGATTTATTATTTCTTTTTCTTATTTTTCAATTTTAATTTTCTTTTTGCTACCAAACTTTTGTATTTGAAGAATTTAGCTTTTTGCAATTGTTACCGAATTTTTGACGTGTCTCCGAATTCTTGACATATTACTGAAATATTTTTGGACTTCAGAGAATTGAAAGTCCACACCTATTATATGTTAGATTTATAATAAAAATAGTTTATTAAAGTAACGATATAACAAAATAAAAATAGTGTATTAGAGTAACGATAAAAGAATTCCTAATAAGTTGCGTGCGTAAGCAAATAGCCGTGCTGCGCACCGTATCCATTTGGCATTACACAAGTTTAAGAGAAAAGTTGAATGAAATCTTGGTACCTCAGTGCCGAGGCTGCATACAATGGAAGGGTGGATGGGATTTGGGTTTGGGGATAGGTCCCTGCGTACTCATATCTAAACGTGGAGGCAAGTATGCAGGGACCTAATTCCTTGATAACGTTTCTGAAAGACCGGTCTTTCTAAAACGATATCGAGTAACATTAGATTTAAGACTTATATTTAAGAGTTAAATTTAAGAGTCAGATTTAAGAGTCAGATTTAAGTTATTTGCGTAAGGATATCAATGTTCGTTGCGATGTTCTTGTCAAGTGTCGATATTATTCCATTATTCCATATTCTGTTTTATTTCGCATCTCTTTTCGTTCGAATTCTTACTCTGTCATTCTTCGTTGGTATCTGATCTCGCTCCTTTATCTCGTACTTCAGATTTCTGTGAAAATAAATCAAATTTCTGCGTTACTCGTGGGATCGCCGAGGGATGAGAATACGTCTTTAGTTAGAATTAATTTAGATTTATATGCTAAATAATATAATTTTAATTACTATTGTAATGAAATTGTGAAACAATACATTTTCTTACCCAAAGTAAACACAACTTATCCCTATTTTCCTTATACTTCTCGTTTAAGAAAACAGAATTACTAATTGCTCTAGTGCAAATCAATTCATATTTGCTTGGTATTAATAAATCATTTAGCTGCGCATTCGCTTGCATGCATCGCATGCTGCATGTAAGTAAGGGTCCCTGCGCAGTCACCTCCACGTGGTGGACTTGGGCCCTTGGTAACGTTTTCGAGAGACCGGCCTCCCGAAAACGATATCATGCTAAGGACTACGCACGTAGATTATATAATTAGTGTAATTAGAGAATAAGATATAGTTTAAGATAATTTTTGCGTTCGCAGCTGGATCGCCGTTGGATGACTTGATATAACTTGTTAAATTTATCGTGCCTCATCGAAGGAGGGTTGTTTGATTCTTTAATGTTCGATGGGTAGGTGATTGATGTTCGGAAATCCGCTTAGTTTTTGGTTTATTCTGATTTATTTTAACCCCTCCCTTCGCCGCTGGAACGCGGCTGGATGTCGTGATATAACTTACTACATATTCTCCATTAATAAAATTTAATTACGTTCCATCTTTGTTCCTTTCCCATGACTATTTTCATGCTAATCAATTCATTCGGTATTAGTAATCTATTCAGTGATCGGTAGATGAGTTATCTTAAGTATTGAAACTGAGAGCAGGTGTAGTTGAAATAGAAGTAATCATTCTGTGATTAAAGAAATATATGCGACGGTGGAAAATCAGGGAATTGTTTAAATAATCCGGCATCTCTCTCTCTCCATCTCTCTTTCTCTCTCTTTCTGTCTCCATGGTATCTTCCCTTGATCAAAGGTTGGCTCTTGATTTCAATAATTACAACAACAGAAAATTTAATTCTGTAGTCGCAAAGTGACTTCATTATTCTCTTTAAATTTGGAAATGAGGAAATGATATTTTCGGTGAATGCAGCGTTTGACGCATGGTATTGTTTTACGTAAAGAAATTGCCATTTCCACGTTTTCCAAGGTTCTTTCCAATTGTTTCACGCAAATAGGCTGTACGAAATTATAATTGAGAATGATTATTAGGGAATCGTGAAATTTGACGTATTTTCTCCGTTCTTGTCAAAAATTCAATGGTTTTGAGTCGAATTTCAACCAATCCTTTTCATTTCCATTCTGTTATCCAATTTTTATGATTTCTATAATAAAATTCCTGTGATGTCAATAAATAATTTCAACAGATATTTCTACGTTCGCCGCTGGATCGCCGCTGGATGCGTATATTATTAGTCATAAATAATAATAATTATAATTAGATAATAGTAATTGTGATAATAATTGTAATGAAATTGTAAGGGAGTATGTACATTGTCTTATCAAGAGCGAAACCATAGAATTTTTCCTCAAAATCCCCGTTTTATCGAAATTGAATATAATTATTCTTAGTCTCCATTTGCACACTACTGATGTTATCAGTAATAGTTTTATTACTCTGCGTACTCGCTGGCATGCATCGCATGTGGCAAGCAAGTAGTGAGCACGCTAACTTAATGTTACACGTAAGTCGCTGCCATGAGTAGCTCCATGGGTCGAAAAGACCGTGGTTTGGAAAGTGGACAGCGCCGGAAAAATTTAGTTAGCAAATCTACATGATTACGTAGATCCACGTGAGTATGTAGAGTACCTTTGGTCACGTCGCGAATGTTATGTTCACTTTTCTCTTTGATTTATTACTTATCACAAGTTTGTCCAACTTTAATTACCTTTTTAATTTCATTTTTTCAGAATAGAGTATAATAGAGTTTAGTGTTTATCGCATCGTAATCCCTTTTGAGAAACGCTTTAATGTTTCTAAAGTGTCGATAAAGAGACTTTGTAAATTACTCTCTGGATAAGAACATGATATATACTTCCAGTCCCTTCTTCCCTTTCGCGATTCGTAAAGTCCACGTTGCAATTTCTAAGAAAATGACCCTGGATTTGGCGTGTATTGAATTCAAGTAGAGTCGGATCTCGGTACCTTCTGTACCGAGATCGTAAACATGTAATGGAGGGTGGATGGGATTAGGGAAATATGATGTGTTCCTGCGTAGTCACCTCCTCGTTAGTGGACCTGGGTACTTGGTAACGTTTTCGAGAGCCTGGTCTCTGAAAGATGATATCATGCTAAGGACTGCGCTTGTAGACATAAGTATTGTAGTAAACTTGATGCTAGATGTACCAAACTAGTTAAAAGATGGTGGTCGTAGCTTTTGATAGAGATAGATAGATTTTTCACTTGATCAAAGGTTTCATAGATTTACTTTCAACAATTTTCTATGATACTCATTCATTCCATTATTTCATTAACTTTGCGCGAGATTAGAATAACTGGATTACTGGTATTTTTAGCATCGAGTACTTTGCAGTACAATTTAAATTATCCAAGTCCTTTTCAGGACTTGGAAATTTTATTTACGTTGTACTTCAGGTAATAGTTGAAGCCATAATTTAAATTAAGTTAAGTAAAATTTTACTCTCGTGGCATCAACCTGGAACCGTCGAAGAATTATACTTTCTCTCTGGTCTTTTTGGATTTTAATTTAAATCAAATCTTTATCTGGCAAGAGGTTTTATGTCTGCAATAATTCACATTTTATGAGCTTTGGAAAATTTTTAATTCGGTCCTCCCTTTTGCGTAAAATATATCCACGAATTTTGCAAGAACTGCTACTTTATCAATTTTGAATCCTATATTGTAGAGAGTGTAAAAATTTGTACGCGATCAATATTTCGGACAGTAATGGTCATAAAATTCCATTAGATCAGTGGCCTATCTTGTAGCTCGTCGGTACTAGGATAAATCGAGACGAAGTTATCGACTTGAGCTTGCAGAGTATCACGAGCTTACCGACAGGCGATACTTGAGCTTGCAGTGCACCGTGGAAAGCTTCACGAGACCTCCGTATCGACTCGTCTCGATGCCTGCATGTTATCTATGCGGGATTCTAGATTTATTCAGAAGCAAATTTCGTTGTAGATACAATCGCAGCACGGAGCAGAAAATCTCCTTACCGATATTCAATCAAATAGCGTATATGTTGCAAGTGTATTATATTCGTACAAGAAATCAATTAGTCGATCAGAAATCGTTAGAACCGCGCAACAAGCAAAGACAGAGAATCTCGCGAATTTTTTGAAACATTCGCGACATCAATCTCGAAATTTGTATTAGCATTGCATTCTCATACAGCAACTTATAAAAGGAATTCAGTAATTCTATACTTCTGCCAGAGTTTTTCATTTAGAAACGCTATGTCCGCTCTGCCTCATCTTTGCAGTGTTTGGACGTTTCGTTCGCCTGCTTTCGCATTCGTGCAGCGGTGAAATTGTCAGTATCGCGACGTGATCTCGCGGAAACACATGAATAATGTCAACTTCCAATGCGAATTCGCTTTCACCGAGTGTCGGGCTATTGCTACGGACATCAAATTTTAATATCCGCACTTTACTTTACCGCCGAGTGCATGGGAAGTTGTGTTCTTTTCATTGGAATTTTTATGCCTCGTAACGGTCCAGCCGCCAGCGACTGAATGTCTTCTCTAGTTAAGAGATGATCTACTCTGGGGAATGGAGTTCCCCTAGCCTGTATAATGGAAGCAAACGAAACGTCAAGTATTCTTCGTTACACGGAAATCTAACAATGGCGAAGGGTAGGAAAGATGCTTTCATTCGGATGAGGCGGTCTTCTATACACGCGTTCTTACATCTTTTTTGTACGTAAAAGGATGAGGCTGTATTGTTCTGTTTTGTTGCATCTCGATGGGTATTTAAAAGCAGTGTCGCATGTTTTTGCTGTAGATTCTGATTGTTTCGGAACAAGGGAAATCCTAATTACCTATTTCTGTAGGAGAGTGCAGTATCGTGATATAACGCACGTCTATCACGAATGCAAACTATCTCACGGTAAACTAGCAGTGTGATAGCTCTGCATTTACGATTTCCTTCTCAAGGAAATTGAATTCTATAGAGCTTATCGTTTCAGAATTGTCTAGTGCCGCTTCTTGTTATATTATATCTTAATTTTTATTCTAATTGAAAGACAAATATGACAACTACTAGATAACTTTGGAGAACGTGTATTAATGTTAGAATCATTTTGAAGTTTCGACATTTAGATTAGCGATGTTAACTATTCAGTTGATCTTTATTGTGTTTGTGACACAGTAATAATTCAGTAGTTGCGTACGTTAACAATTTTAAATACCAAATTACTTTGTGAAAATGGTTCGATTAAAGAAACTTCGCTCGACACACGATAGGCTTTACAGCGAAGCAGTTTGCGCCCTCTGAATTGTGTTAATTAGAAACTTGATTGTAGGTCCAGCGCGCGTTTTCGCTGGAGCTATCATTCACGTCAATTAAAATAGCTCTGCGCTAACAATTCGTTAACTGGTTTGCTTCAATGCCCCGTGAAATTACCCACTAGCAAAAACGTAATCCGTGTGTTGATTCCATTCAAAGGAAGCAAATTAGATTAAATATCCAGGATTTGAATCTCTGGGGAGACGTAAACCGTATGCTGAAATTAATTCATAATTATGTAATGGTCGCTAGGTCATAGATGTTTCTATTGAAGTTTCATTTTCGTAGCGTTCAGCTCGTTAGGCATTGCATATTTTTAGAACCTGAAGTAGAAATACAAATTTTTCTTCTCCGTTCCGAGCGGAGTTTTGTGTAACTTTCCGTTCGGTATCCCAACAGAGTATACTCTTCTTTCTTCAAGGGGTACAATTTTTCATCACCACTGCATCGCTATAGAGGCTCATGTTCACTGTCGAAAGAAACGGTCCTAGAATCTATCAAACCTGGTCGCGCATCGATAATCGTGTAGAAAGGATAAATTAACATCTGGCATTGACCAAATATCTAGGTCGAGAATTTACTGAGGAATCATTAGAGAGAAAAAACGACAATACGAATCTCCGACACAATGTATACAATGTATTCACACTCGCTTCGAAATGAGAAAGGGTGATAAAATGAAATACAAGAAGTAAAAACAACGGTTCGGTATTTCCACAGACGAATTCGTTACGTCAAAGAACGCGATGTAACCGATGTAAAATTCGACGAAGTTCAAGTACGCGTGACGAGGCTTCTTTTATTATACTACGTTCGTTCTTTGATTTGAAGGTTGATGAAACTTCCTGTCGGGTTGATTCATTTGGTAAACATGGACCTGGCATTTCGCGGAGAATAATAGATTAACATGACTCGTGACAGAGAGGAGAGAATGAAAAAGTTGGAAGAAAGTTGCCGCAATTCCATCTAGCACCGCGCCGCGTAAGTTCGTTACACGAGCGGAATTTTCCATATAAAGCATCGCGCACGCTGAACATCTTATCGCTTCTTTGAGCTATCGCTGTGAGATTCCCCTAGCCTTCAAAGCAGTTAAAATTTTCACAGTTTCAGTGGAATCGTGCCCACAGCGTGACCTACATTCGCGGAATTTCATTTTTCTCCCTATAATGTGAATGCATGTGATTGTATTGTTGGATTGAAAAATTCAGAGTACGCAATGGTTCCGTAGACCTCCGTGAGATATTCGCGAAGTTTCACATTGTCAATTTCACTTGTCGTATCTTGGAAATGAACGAACTTAAGCAAATCGAACATTCTCTTTACCTCTGAAAAAGAATGAAGTCGGCAAATAAGCGGTGTTCTTTCCATTTTTCTGATCTTTGCAAATAATTAGTAACAATGTGGTGAAACGGAACATCTTTTTCCTTTAAAGAGAAATTCAATTTTGTTAGTCGTTTAACTCGAATTGTTTCTCTAATCAATAACATATTAAACACGTTGACAGTTGCTCACGGGTATTGCTGAAACTCGTACGAATTTACATTTCCGACGCGCGAATGCATCGCACTCGTCAATCATAACATCAATCTACAACATCGGACACCGACGACCATTGAATTATCAGCCTTCAGCTAATCAACTGACAAAACAACACGTACCTTTGATAAAGTCCACAGCCATTCCCAAGCCGTACGTATCCTTGTCGTAATCGTCGAGAATGTAGGCGCCGATCTTAACACCGGGTACAATTCCACGATCGTTGAGCCTGTCCAGAGTGTAAAGCATCACCTCGAGCGCTTGAACGTCACGTTGCGGCATCACTGGCCCGCAGGTGATGGTATCCTTCCTCTCATGGACTATCATTAGACGACTCAACACTAGATTATACTCGACCATCGCGCTGTGCTTAACTGGCCACTGATTCGGCGGTTCCAGCTCATGCGACGAGTTGTTCGTCGTTTGCGAGGACGCCTCGTCCATGGTAACGGTTCATGGTCAGAAGAAGTGGCGATCATGTCAAAAGTGAACAAAAATTGGTTCACGTCGTTAATCAATCCGATGGTCGACGTTTCGGCGGTAACTGGAAGTTGTTCCCTCTCTGTAGACAAAAGCGCGAGATTTTCGTTAAGGTAGTTGTCCAGAGAACCATTCGTACTTTTCAAACGGGAGCGAAACCTTTGATCAATCCTGCACTCTGGAGACGAATTCTAGTGGACGTGTCAACGAGACTCTTAGCCCCCCGGGAGCATCGTTGCTGGCATTCGCTTGGACGTATTCCATTTGCATGGTCGAGGCGGTTCTTCGTTGGACCTCGTCCTTGACCCACGTCGGCGTAGAAGTTCGTCCCGACACCGGGCCTCCGACCTTCATAGATGAATCAAGTTTCAGGCTCGTCGATGTCGAAGTTTGCACCGTGGACGACCTGGACTTTCGTTCTCTCGTAGGATGATCGATCACCGGGATGGGCATCGTGCTCAAGGAGTTAAACCCGTCGGACGGATTAACTTCATTCACCGTTCCATTATCCAACGAGCGGGTTTGAGCCCTCTCATTTTTCGAGCTAAACCCGACGGACGGTTCATCAGGCTTAATGTCGCAGTCATGTTTGAATATTTCGATTCAACGACTCTGTCGCCCTTGAACCGACGGGTTGCCGTTTCTTCGAAACCATTAGAGGATCGTTAAACGTTACTTCATCATCTTCTGTCAAACCATCCGTAGCTGTATCGAACCGTTCCGCCTGGTCGTCGATTTTCCTATTTATCGTCCCAATTGTTTGGATAACGGCTTTTCTAGACGGGGATGGTCGTTCAGAAAGGGTTAAAGGAAGCTTCGATTTCGAATATTTCGTTTTATTCACGAGCGATTGCTTATGGTTCGCGTTTATTTTGATATCCTTCGTAATCTTCCGCTCTTGCTCAGTCGAAGATGAGTTCCTGAACGTATCGTCGGAATTTCCCTCGCCGAATTCAGGAAGGCCACTGTTCTCCGACGTATAGCCCCTTTCGGTTAGACAGTTCATATCGTTTCTTAGGTACGAGGCACTCCTTGGCGCCGCAACAGAGCTATGCTCGGAGTTCACGAGGACGCCGTCAGACTCCTTTGTCACGTTACTTTGCGCAAAAGCCTCTTCCGTTGTCGCTTTATTCGCCTCTTCTTTAGCCTTATCAATCTCGCTCCGCGGAGCGTCTAATTCCATATCTTGCGACGAATCCGCGCTCAAATTGAGTCTTATCGAGATCACATCGTTACTTAGACTTGAAACGTTTTCCGGTAACTGTGCATTGTCATTTCAACGTCGAATTCGGTTTGCCATTTAACATCGAGCTATCCGATAGCAGTGAATCGTTCTCACTCACCACATCTGGTGCTTCGAGTGTTACTCTGTTAACTCATCCTGTGCTTCCGTCGTGACTTGTTGAACTGAATTCATTGCTCAATGTTAAAGTACTCAAATTTAACGTCGAATCATTCCACTGCTGTACGTGTGCTGCAGCATCTCGATCGTCCAGTGAGTTATACTTAACGTTCTCTGAAATGAAGTCGATCTCCAATTCTGTCTCAACAATTTTCGCATCGTTATCCAAAAAATCATTTGTCGTTTCGTTGAAAGTAACATTCAATGAAGTTCCATCGTATTGCGACGAATGCAACGTGACCGCGTCGCTAGACGGAATAATATTTCTCTTCTCGCGGATCGAAAAATTTCCACGGGTTCTCCTGTCTGCCTCATCATCGCTTCCATTTGTTGATATCTGTTTCACGGAGATTCCATTCAACTGGCGCGTATACTCCATCTCTCTCCGAATCAACGTTGATTTACGAGACGTCGACGTTCACCAGGAACCTTCGAACTCTGAAGAATGAGGAGTCCTCCCTTCTGTCTTGATTGCTTTGACTCTTTTGCCTCGCGGCTCGCAATTCGAGGATCCCGAATTCTGGCAGAGGTACGACCACTCCAGATTTATTACATCACCAAAATCGAACGACCTCGGCTCTTCGTCAAGTTTTATTCCCGAATTTTAATGGACCTTCTGCTCATCAACTGATACATGGAATTATCATGCCCGTCGACTTCTATTTCCGATTTCCCTTTTGGTATCAATTCTCCGTCGAACAGTTCACTAATAGAAGCGGAAGATTTAGGAGTTTCAATGAAATATCGTTTCTGGATGTATCCTTTGGTCTCAACATCTCGCGTATCTTTCTTACCTTTCGTAGATGCTCGTCTCTTCGCGTCTTTTAATCTTTTTCGACCCGTCAGCGTTTTCAATTTCAACCGTCGAATCCTTAATAGTTGATTAATAGAGGTGGAAGACTCGGCGGAATCGATTAAATATTGCTCAACCGAGCCTTCCGACGGCTTCCTACCACTCAATCCCCCTGGATCCGCGAATTTCTCCGATTTCAATCCTGTTTCGAATGCTTTACCGATAGAAACAACGGATTCAGGAATCTCAGTCGAATGTCGCTTCCATTGCGGTTTCCTCGCCATCTCCCAAGCTCCGAGAACCCACGATACCGTCAGCCTGAAAATAGTCCATGGTCCTTTGACCGTCCACCCTATAGGATCTTTTCATCCGAAGACGTCGAAGCTCGCCACTGAATCCCCTTTGCCTTCTCACGTCCTTGTTCTCTCGTCTGAAAGCCTTTAGCGAGTCGTCATTGCACGAATCCACAACAACGTGACCGTAATCAACGGTCGCATCGCCGCCTCTCTAGCGACGTCTTTCATCGCGACACGGGAAACCCGGGAGGATAAGCGGGGCTCTTCCGGAATATTCACTGAACTCCCGGTGAATCCGGTCGATCCCCTCGCAGTTGGCCCGGCTCGGCGTTTATCGCGTCGTTTCTTGTGGCAGTCGTTCGACGGGTCGGGATCCGCGAGTCGACGATCGCTCGACCGGATCGATCGATCGTCATCTTCGTCGGTTTGATTCGCGCCCACCGCCTGGGCGGTTCGCCAGGAAATTGCTCTCGACGACTCCTCCGTGATGTCATTCTTGACGAGTGGACGGAATGTTTGCCGAGCGGTAGTTGATGGCAATGATAACTTTTAAGGGTGCCGGGATGACGGAGTATTTGAATGGTTTTGGAATTTCAGGGATGGTTCATTAGCGCCGCGAGCCCCGTAAGCGACTTCGGCGCGGTTAACCGACAGCTGGTTGTTACCATAATCGAGCGGATACCGTTCGCCCGCCAAACTGTTTCGAAGAATCGATAGCACCACTGACACGGCCAGTACGGCCAGCCAACAGTTGTTCCGCCGCACCACCTGCCTCCCGTGACAAACATGTCCTGGTCCTGCAAAAATACGCAGCGTCTCTGTGAATCCACCACATCGCATAATAAGACCTATCGATCTAGTAATCTTATGCTAATCGAGGAGAAACGTATCGAATATCGTTCTCTACGAGATGTACGTGTTTGTTGCACCGAGACGGTTCGAGGCAATTTGGTTGAAACTATTTGAATGGTACAAAAGGGTTAAATTTGATTCGCTCTGTTTGAGAGCGGTTTAATCTATTTGCAGAGGAATGGAAATGTTTGAAGATTAATTATTCATACGTATATTGTGTATGCAATCAACTTAGAGGTTAAGGGTTGAAGCTTTGTATTACAGATACGTGAAGTGCATTAATATCGTGGAGTTTATTTTGAGCTAAGTTATTAATCATGATGCAATAACGAACCAGTAAATATCTCTGCGAGTGTTGCACATTTTCGAAATTACAGAAGAATACCGCATAGTTGGAACTCCGAGCATTACACGTGCATAGTCAAAGCAGGAACTAACCTCGATCAAACATTGGCTATCAGTTAAGCGTGGAATATTACCACTAAATTTCTCGTATCCAAATCGAAGGAGCCAGTGGCCGCAACAGGCGCATACAGAGTCCTGGTGCACCGTTGTACATATTTTAGCATCGGTGTATTGATTAATTGTGTTCAATGCGTTCATATTAAATTCTCCATCACTTCTGATAGTACCTTCAAGTGACTGTAAAAGATTAATACCCTGGAAATCCATTTATTTGAACAGCGTCGGTGGAAATCTCGCTCGTGCGAATGCTTTTTGTAGCCATAATACGTTGATCCGATTACTCTTAGTACAAGCGTTTTCATTTGGTTGGCACGGAGCCAAACTGCGATTTGATCGAGAGTGATTTTCCTAGTTTCTATAAATCAGATTTATCGATCGCCTTTCTATAGACCGATACGATCAGCAGTATCGTTGATGGATCACCCTCGCGCAGTTAATCGAATGAAATTTTAATAATCCGAGAATATGATAGCTTAGGAACGAAGCTATCGCGATGTCGATATAATCTATACAATTGATGCAGAATTAATTACCACTCGGTTAACGCTATCTCGAAAGCCAATATAATCTCTTTAAGCGACATCTTATTGTTGCCAGGCCGCGCAGCGATCCCCTAATCGCTCTTCCAGAAAATTAACCCCTCGCGCTATAACCGTTGTATCCTATCTAACCGTGGATCGTCGCGATTCAACGCGAGCATCCATTATTTTAACACTGCTTGTGCGTTAATTAGTCCGTTTCGAGGCACGGTCTTTCCTCTTTGTCCAATAAATTTCGCGCGGCTGCGAATCCTGAAGGAAAGCCTCGGAAACGAAGGTTATATTACTTGATCTCCTTTCCGTGCTCGTGTCCAGGTTTGACGCGTTCGTGGGCTAAATATCTGTCGGAACAATGGAGTTACAGGGCTTTCATAAGGCCGTTACTTTATCGAAGGGCAGCCGCGCTCGATAGGATTGAATCGTACGAAATGGACCCCGTTTCGCCCCGTCTCTCGGAGTAGGCACATGCCAGGTTTATTGTCAGATGTATCGACGGAAACGGTGATTTCGCGGGGACAGCGATAGGTTGGTAGGAATCGATCGAGCCCCGTTAAACGGTTATTGGACGATTTAGGTGAGGTAAGCATACTTCCTTGCAGAGCGTATTAAACTTGGTCTTCGATTCTCACGACACTTTCCAGCTTAAATTGACATTTTGGAGGTCTCAGATGTCTTTAATTCAATTATCTTCACGGGTAATTTCAACGGTAACTTTGATTTCCTAATCTTCTCTTATCCGTGGGTGATAATTTGAATGGAATATCCGAAGGATTCATTTTTTACCTTTCAGTTGATGAAATCAGTAATTCATGTTGTAAGTAGTTCATTTCTGTTTTATCGCTTGACGAATTCACTAGAGAATTTGACGGTTTACGGAAAGGAACCAGCATTAGTAAGAAACTTGAAAATTTGTTTGAAAAGGGAGCAACAAAACTGGATATGGTGAATACTGGGTAGTACATATTACTATCTGGATGTGGATTTTGGGAGCGATGCCTTCATCAAGAGAAAATAAGAAGCCAATATTGAAGAGGAAGAGAATAAGAAGAACAGTATGCCGAGGGAAAAATTCAGGGATTCTTCCATTGTTCGTGTTTGAACATTTTTTTCATCTACCCCCGTATTTCGAGGTATAAAGTTAAACTGATAACAAATATTACATACAAGAATGCATGTTTTCGTGAAATTTTATCACGACAGTCTACCATTATCCTCAACAGCGAAAATTAGTAGCCAATATTGTGTTCCGTTCCTTCTCAACCCCTGAAAGAGAAATTACACTTTCTAAAAGACTTTAGACATCCTGTAGAATCCGCAACTGAAGGGGTTACCGTAAATACCTTTCTAATTACAGTAGCCCGGCAGATGTTGATTAACCGTCCGTCGAAGTAATCTGATGCTCTAATCCTGCAAACAATCTGAATATCCCGTGTCGTTTAACAACAGCGTTTCGTCTAATGGAGCTTTGATCGATGGTTTTACTAGATTAGTAAATATCGTTAATTACAGTGGTGTTAAAATTTGACACGCGTGTGACAGAGATAATCTGTCGTGAATTTATTCAAACGGAATCTGAATTGTCATCTTTTAATGATCGATCTCTTAATCGCGACCAGTAGAAGGAATTCAGCGCGAAGTGATCAGCAAATCCTCATTGTTGGATCGTTTAACTGGTGCATGTAATTACGACTGTATATTGTACATTTGTATCAGCTCCTCGCCCTAATTGGTCTGGTTCGAGCCGCTGACATCTGCATTGTCTATGACAACATATGTTGTCGTAACTTTCTCAATCGTATTCGGGATCCGTTCAATTATACAGGCTTGTATAAGGTACATGTGCGCGAAACAGATGGTTGTGATCACTCCTTGGTTCGATTGAGGAATCCGCGTGGCATTTTTCTAAGGATTTTAATCATTTCGACGAGTTCCATGACGGCGTTTCCACCTGGCATTCAAGTGCTACAAAATATTTTTCGTCAAGCGAATTCCACGGATACAATTTCGAACGTGGTCGCGTACGTTCTTTCGTCCGCGAGAAGAAAGAACCCATAGAATGGAGTTCCGCGGCGACGCAGCATCCCCTGCAAGTCAAAAGGGGACCAAGGTGGGAACAAAGGGAATCCTTAATGGCACGCAAAGACCGTCTACTGGGAAATAATTGGAGACAAAAGTCTCCATTCCCGTGACGTGTAAAGTGGATTGATTATACTTGTGACGATATATCTTTGTTCGATTATACGGAACTGCACCTTAGAAGAGGGAAGTTGTTTTTGTTCTCGATAGGTATCCCTCGTTTACTTTCGAGAACACTCGCTAATGGAGCGATTTTTCCATTTGATGGGTTTACATTGGTTCAGCGGCCGTGCTCTTTTTGTTTCACGAGCGACTTCGCGGCCGGCGCAAGGGTCTCCGCTTTAATCTCCCGCATAGACGGTGAGAATGGACCTTTAATCTTCTCCGAACGATCAGTGCTACCTCTTTTGAAAAGCAAGCAATGTATTGTTAATATTGGATGCTTTCCAACCGACCTTTTAAATCGGCGCTATCATTTAAATTCGCAGCTAGATTGGTCCGTGATCTGTTGGCGAGCTTAACTGCTCCCTTCTTTTTTTGTTTGTCCGCTACGATGTACCACTGTTGATAATCTGTGGCGAACGATGACTGGAATGTGATAAGAGGAATTTTTATCGGGAGCCAGCGAACGATTTTTTCCCAGGGAAAAGCTTCTATAAACGCAGCAAGGTTTTATTTCTTACGAAACTTTAATGCTCTTATAATTTCTCTTAAAGTTTTTATTAAAACTCCATGAAGATTTAAGCTGAGTTTTTCCCCCCTCCGCCGATGGGAGTGATCGCGAGATTTTTATTAGAAATTTCGTAGACTGGCTGTAAGCAGCTTTCGTTGTACCTTGGATTTTCTTATCGTCGCGTATAGGAAATGATACCATGAACGATTTGAACTAGAAGTTCGTTGATACAGTTTTATAACCGCCTATAACGCCGTGTAATTGAGGAAGAGCAGCACGTTCGCGTAAGCACACACAACGCGATATAGGATACGAGGAATTCATTTTTCCATTTTCCGCATTGATTGGCAAAGCAGAAAGTCCAAGAAAAAGCGCGAGGTCCTAAGAGGCGACGTTCCAAAGGGGTGGCTAGCGTAGAGTCATAATGCTCGCAGATGTGCCTGCGAACAAAAATTGCGACCAGTGGCATTTCGCGTTTGTATCTGCTTCACGGATCTCGAGATTTCGATACTCCTTGACACCGAATGATTCCGCGATTTTCGCAATAAATAGCGGAGACACGCGTGCATCGTAACGCATCAGCTACCGCTCCTACAAATTCTACACCTAGCAGATGACATACCGAATCTCGGGCCTCTAGAATTTTTTTCATTCAAGTACATATTCTCTATGGGCCACTAGTGACCGCTCCAGGAGTTCGCTCTCCGCATATTTCGACTCCCAGAGCCAGACATGCCGTATCTGGTACCCCTAGAATTGACTTCAATTATGTACTGATTCGCTCTGCGCCATTAATAATCAATCCATGAGTTCTACCTCCTTATACGAAACATAGGGTCGGACATATCATGTCTGTGGACCCTAGTATTGGTTTGATTTAAGTATATATTGGTTGTTGGCCATTAACGACCCCTCCAGAAGTTCATCAACCTCCACTTATTTGACACCTAGGGCCGGATATGCCGTGCCTGGGGCCCCTAATATTGGATTCATTTAAGTACTTATTGGCTCTTGGCCAGTAGTAATCGCTCCAGGAGTTCTATAGCCGCCTACTTCGAAACATAGGACCGAACATACTATAACAGGGGCCTTTAGAATTGGATTCATACAACCCCCTATTGAAGCTGTGCTATTACTAACAGCGCCAAGAGATTCCCTGGCAACTAATTCGACACCCAGGGTCAGAGATGCGTTCCAAGGGCCTGTAGTGTTGGTCTCATTTAATTACTTATTGGCTCTGGGTCATTCGTAAACCCCCTAGGACTTCGTAGCCCGCATATTCAACCCAAGGTATTCCAAACATGCCACATTTTACCCGCTCGACCATTATATATAAATAGAACCAAATATAACCTAACCTAACACAACCCAACCTCTCGGCGTTAATATTTTATAAAATTCCTGACGTGTCGGCCCCTACTTCTCGGCGGGAACATTATTTACGTCTACAATGTTATATATCCTAACCTAAGGCAACCTAACATCTCGGCAGTAATATTTTACAACATTCCTGACGTGTCGGCCACTACTTCTCGTAGGGAACATTATACATACATAGAACCTAAAATAAATTAACCTAATTCCACCCAGCACTTGTGTAGTAGTGCTTCACAGGATCCCGGGCATGCTGGCCCAACATCGCGGTGGGAACATTATATGCGTCTATAACGTTATATATTATAACTTACGGCAGCCTAACCTCTCGGCGGTCACATTTTACAACGTTCCTGGCGTGTCGGAACCTACATCTCGGTAATAACATTATATACGTCTATAACGTACTATAACCTAACCTAACCCATCTAGCCCTACGATGGTAGTGTTTTAAAGAATCTAAAACAAAACATGACCGCCGAGACCTCAGCTTGCGTGAGGTCAGGTTACGCAGCGCTACAGACGTAGATAACGTTCCGACCGAGAAGTATGGGCCGACACGCCACTAATGTTGTAAAATGTTACGAGCGAGAGGTTAGGTTGCGATACGTTAGGTTATATAACGTCATAGAACGTATATAATGTTCACGCCGTGAAGCAGGGACTAACCTGCTAGGAATGTTGTTAAATATTACCCTCGAGAGGTTAGGTTGCCTTAGGTTATGCCATATAACGTTATAGACGTACATAATGTTCCCACCTAGAAGAAGGGTCTTACTTGCCGGGAATGTTGTAAAATATTACATCCGAGATGTAAGGTTACCTTAGGTTAGGATATATAACGTTATAGACGTATATAATATTCCCACCCAATACCTAGGAGCTGAAACGTCTGGGCTTTTGTAAAACACTACCACCCAGTGATTAAGTTGTGTCATGCTACGCTATATAACGTTACAAGCGTATATAATGTTCCCACCCAGAAGTAGGGGCCGACACGCCAGAAATGTTGTAAAATATTACATCGGAGATGTTAGGTTGCCTTAGGTTAGGATATATAACATTCTAGACTTATATAATGTCCCCACCGAGAAGTAGGGGCTGACGCTCCAGGAATGTTGTAAAACATTACATCCGAGATGTTAGGTTGCCTTAGGTTAGGATGTATAACGATATAGACATATGTACGGTCCCCATCGAGACGTACGGGCCAAGATGACCAGGATTCTGTAAAACATTTCCACCGAGGGGCTAGATGGGACAGGGTAGGTTATAGTACGTTATAGACGTATATAATGTTTCCATCGAGAAGTACGGGCCGACCCGTCAGGAATATTGTAAGGTATTATGGTCGAGAGGTTAGGTTGCGTTAGGTTCAGTTACTTAACTCTATGGACCTATATAATGTTCCCATCGGAAAGCAGGGGCCGACACGCCCGGGATATTGTAAAACATTATTACCCACGGGATAACTGGGTTAGGTTAGGTTACATTAGGTTATAGACCTATACAATGTTCCCACCAAGAAGTAGTGCCCGACATGCCAGGAATGTTGTAAAATATTACATCCGTGATTGTTACACTGGCTTAGGTTAGGATATATAACGTTATAGGCGTATATAATGTCTCCACCGAGAAGGACGGGGCGACACGAACGGAATGTTGTAAAATATTACCGCCGAGAGGTTAGATTTCCTTATGTTAGGATATATAACGATATTGACGTATATAATTAGCCCGCCGTGAAGTAGAGGCCGACGCGCCAGCAATGTTGTAGAAAATCACGGTGGGAATATCATATACGTCTATGACGGTATATATCCTCACCTAAGGCAACCTAACAGCTCGACGGTATTATTTTACAATATACCTCGCGGGTCGGCATGTTGTACTCGGTGGGAACATTATATACGTCTATAGAATAATATAACCTATCCTATCCTATCTAGCACCTCACGGGTAATGTTTTACAGCATCCCGGGCGTTTCGGCCCGTTCGTCTCGGTGGGGATATTATATACGGCTATATCGTTATATGTCCTAACCTAAGGCAGCCTAACATGTCGGATGTAGTATTTTACAACATTCCTGGGAAAGTCGGCCTCTACTTCTCGGTGGGAACATTATATACGTCTATATCGTAATATAACCTAACATAACCCATCTTGCCCCTCGGTAATAATGTTTTACAGAATCCAGGTCGTGTCGGCCCGTACGTCTCGGTTGGGACATTATATACATCTATAACGATATATATCCTAACCTAAGGCAACCTAACATGTCGAGCGTAATATTTTACAACATTCCTGGCTCGTCGGCTCCTACTTCTCGGTGGGAATATTATATACGTCTATAACGTTATATATCCTAACCTAAGGCAACCTAACATCTCTACCGTAATATTTTACAATACTCCTCTCTCTTTGGCCCCTACTCCTCTGTGGTAACATTATATACGTCTACAACGCTATATATCCTAGCCTAAGGCAACCTAACATTTCGAATGTAATATTTTCCAACATTCCTGGCGCGTCGGAACCTACTTCTCTGTGGGAACAGTATATACGTCTCTAACGCTATATATCCTAGCCTAAGGTAACCTGACATGTCGAGCGTAATATTTTACAACATTCCTCGCTGGTCGGCCCCTACTTCTCGGTGGGAATATCATATACGTCTATAACGATATGTATCCTAGCTTAAGGCAACCTAACATGTCGAGCGCAATATTTTACAACATTCCTGGCGTGTCGGCCAGTACTTCTCGGTGGAAATATCATATACGTCTATAACGCTATATATCCTAACCAATCATATCGGATGTAATATTTTACTACATTCCTGGTGCACCGGCCCCTATTTCTCGTTAGGAACATTATATATGTTTACAACGTCATATATCCGAACCTAAGGCAAAATACCATATCTTATGTAATATTTTACTACATTCCTGGCACGTCGGCCCCTACTTCTGGGTGGGAACATTATATACGTCAATAACGTTATATATCCTAACCTGAGGGAAAATAACGGCTCGGATGTAATATTTTACAACATTCTGGCTTGTCGGTCCCCACGTCTCGATCTGGACATTATATACATCAATAACGATATATATCCAAACTTAGGGGAAACTAACATCTCGGATGTAATATTTTACAACATTTCTGGCGCTTCGGCTCCTACTTTTCGGTGGGAACATTATATACGTCTATAACGTTACATATCCTAACGTAAGGCAACATAGCATCTCGGATGTAATATTTTACAACATTCCTGGCGTGTCGTCGCCTGGTTCTCGATGGGGACATTATATACGTCTATAACGTTGTATATCCTAACCTAATGCAACCTAACATCTAGGATGTAATATTTTACAACATTCCTGGCATGTCAGTCCGTACGTCTCGCTGGGAACATTATATACGTCTATAACGATATATATCCTAACCTAACGCAACCTAACATCTCGGATGTAATATTTTACAACATTCCTGGTGTGTCGTCGGCTACTTCTCGATGGGGACATTATATACGTCTATAGCGATATATATCCTAACGGAAGGCAAGCTAACATCTCGGATGTATTACTTTACAACATTCCTGGCGCGTCTGCTCCTATTTTTCGGTGGGAACATTATATACGTCTATAACGTTATATATTATAACCTAAGGCAACCTAACATCTCTGCGGTAATATTTTACAACATTCCTGGCGTGTCGGCTCGTACTTCTCGGTGCGAACATTATATACGTCTATAACGTTATATATCCTAACGTAAGGCAACATAACATCTCGGATGTAATATTTTACAACATTCCTGGCGTGTCGTCGCCTGCTTCTCGATGGGGACATTATATACGTCTATAACGTTGTATATCCTAACCTAACGCAACCTAACATCTGGGATGTAATATTTTACAACATTCCTGGCATATCGGTACCCAAGTCTCGGTGGGAACGTTATATACGTCTATAACGATATGTATCCAAACTTAAGGGAAACTAACATCTTGGATGTAATATTTTACAACATTCCTGGCGCTTCGGCTCCTACTTTTCGGTGGGAACATTATATACGTCTATAACGTTACATATCCTAACGTAAGGCAACATAACTTCTCGGATGTTATATTTCACAACATTCCTGGCGTGTCGTCGCCTGCTTCTCGATGGGGACATTATTTACGTCTATAACGTTGTATATCCTAACCTAACGCAAACCAACATCTGGGACGTAATATTTTATAACATTCCTGGAATGTCGGTCCGTACTTCTCGGTGGGAAAATCATATACACCAATAGCGATATATTTCCTAACGGAAGGCAAGCTAACATCTCGGATGTATTACTTTACAACATTCCTGGCGCGTCTGCTCCTACTTTTCGGTGGGAACATTCTATATGTCTATAACGTTGTATATCCTCACCTAAGGAAACCTAACATCTCGGGTGTAGTATTTTACAACATTCCTGACGCGTCGGGCCCTATTTCTCGGTGGGAACATTGTATACGTCTATAACGATATATATCCTAGCCTAAGCAATCTAACATCTCGGACGTAATATTTTACAACATTCCTGGCGTGTCGTCGCCTGCTTCTCGATGGGGACATTATATACGTCTATAACGTTGTATATCCTAACGTAACGCAACCTAGCATCTGGGATGTAATATTTTACAACATTCCTGGGATGTCGGTCCCTACGTCTCGGTCGGAACGTTATATACGTCTATAACGCTATATATCCAATCTTAAGGGAACCTAACATCTCGGATGTAATATTTTACAACATTCCTGACGCGTCGGCCCCTATTTCTCGGTGGGAACATTATATGCGTCTATAATGTTGTATATCTTAACCTAACGCAACCTAACTTCTGGGATGATATATTTTACTACATTCCTGGCATGTCGGTCCCTACGTCTCGGTGGGAACATTATATACTTCTATAACGATATATATCCTAACCTAAGGCAACCTAACATCTCGGATGTAATAGTTAACAACATTCCTGGCGTGTAGGCCCGTACTTCTCGGTGGGAACATTATATACGTCTATAACGTTATATATCCTAGCCTAAGACGACCTAATATGTCGAATGTAATATTTTACATCATTCCTGGCGTGTCGTCGCCTGCTTCTCAATGGGGACATTATGTACATCTATAACGTTGTATATCCTAACCTAAGGCAACCTATCATCTCGGATGTAATATCTGCCATCATTCCAGGCGTGTCGGACCGTACTTCTCGGTGGGAACATCATATACGTCTATAGCGATATATATCCTAACCGAAGTCAACATAACATCTCAGATGTAATATTTTACAACATTCATGGCGCGTCGGCTCCTACATATCGATGGGAACATTATATACGTCTATAACGTTATATATCCTAACGTAAGGCAACATAACACCTGGGATGTAATATTTTGCAACATTCCTGGCGTGTCGTCGCCTGCTTCTCGATGGGGACATTATATACGTCTACAACGTTGTATATCCTAACCTAACGCAACCTAACACCTGGGATGTAATATTTTGCAACCTTCCTGGCGTGTCGTCGCCTGCTTCTCGATGGGGACATTATATACGTCTATAACGTTGTATATCCTAACCTAACGCAACCTAACATCTGGGATGTAATATTTTACAACATTCCTGACGCGTCGGCACCTATTTCTCGGTGGGAACTTTATATACGTCTTTAACTTTATATATCCTAGCCTAAGGCGACCTAGCATGTCGAATGTAATATTTTACATCATTCCTGTCTTGTGGACCCGTATTTCTCGGTGGTAACATTATATGCGTCTATAACGTTACATATCGTAGCCTAAGGCGACCTAACGTGTCGAATGTAATATTTTACAACATTCCTGGCGTCTAATCGCCTACTTCTCGATGGGAACAATATATACATCTATAACCTTGTATATCCTAACCTAAGGCAACCTAACATCTCGTATGTAATATTTTACTACATTCCTGGCATGTCGGTCCCTACTTCTAGGTGGAAACATTGTATACGTCTATAACGATATACATTCTATCCTAAGGCAACCTAGCATCTCGGATGTAATATTTTACAACATTCTGGCGTGTCGGCCCCTATTTCTCGGTGGGAACATTATATACGTCTATAACGTTATATATCATAACCTATGGCAACATAACATCTCGGATGTAATATTTTACAACATTCCTGGCGTGTCGTCGCCTGCTTCTCGATGGGGACATTATATACGTCTATAACGTTGTATATCCTACCCTAAGCAATCTAACATCTCGGATGTAATATTTTACAACATTCCTGGCGTGTCGTCGCCTGCTTCCCGATGGGGACATTATATACGTCTATAACGTTGTATATCCTAACCTAACGCAACCGAACATCTGGGATGTAATATTTTACAACATTCCTGGCATGTCGGTCCCTACGTCTCGGTGGGAACGTTATATACGTCTATAACGATATATATCCAAACTTAAGGGAAACTAACATCTCAGATGTAATATTTTATAACATTCCTGGCGCTTCGGCTCCTACTTTTCGGTGGGAACATTATATACGTCTATAGCGTTATACATCCTAGCCTAAGGCGACCTGACATGTCGAATGTAATATTTTACATCATTCCTGGCGTGTCCGCCCGTAGATCTCGGTGGTAACATTATATACGTCTATAACGTTATGTATTCTAACCTAAGGCAACCTAACATGCCGAATGTAATATTTTACAACATTCCTGGCGTGTTGTCGCCTGCTTCTCGGTGGGGACATTAAATACATCTATAACGTTGTATATCCTAACCTAAGGCAACCCAACATCTCGGATGTAATATTTTACATCATTCCTGTCATGTCGGTCCCTACGTCTCGTTGGGAACACTCTATGCGTCTATAGCGTTGTATATCCTAACCTAAGGGAACCTAACATCTCAGGTGTAATATTTTACAACATTCCTGACGCGTCGGCCCCTATTTCTCGGTGGGACCATTATATACGTCTATAGCGTTATATATCCTAGCCTAAAGCGACCTGACATGTCGAATGTAATATTTTACATCATTCCTGGCGTATCGGCCCGTAGATCTCGGTGGTAACATGATATACGTCTATAACGTTATGTATTCTAGCCTAAGGCAACTTAACATGCCGAATGTAATATTTTACAACATTCCTGGCGTGTTGTCGCCTGCTTCTCGGTGGGGACATTATATATGTCTATAACGTTGTATATCCTAACCTAACGAAACCTAACATCTGGGATGTAATATTTTACAACATTCCTGGCGTGTCGTCGCCTGCTTCTTGATGGGGACATTATATACGTCTATAACGTTGTATATCCTAACCTAACACAACCTAACATCTGGGATGTAATATTTTACAACATTCCTGGCATGTCGGTCCCTACGTCTCGGTGGGAACGTTATATACGTCTATAACGATATATATCCAAACTTAAGGGAAACTAGCATCTCGGATGTAATATTTTATAACATTCCTGGCGCTTCGGCTCCTACTTTTCGGTGGGAACATTATGTACGTCTATAACGTTACATATCCTAACCTAACGCAACCTAACATCTCGGATGTTATATTTTACAACATTCCTGGCGTGTCGTCGCCTGCTTCTCGATGGGGTCATTATATACGTCTATAACGTTGTATATCCTAACCTAAGGCAACCTAACATTTCGGATGTAATATTTTATAACATTCTGGCTTGTCGGTCCCCACGTCTCGATCTGGACATTATATACGTCTATAACAATATATATCCAAACTTAAGGGAAACTAACATCTCGGATGTAATATTTTACAACATTCCTGGCGCTTCGGCTCCTACTTTTCGGTGGGAACATTATATACGTCTATAACGTTACATATCCTATCGTAAGGCAACATAACATCTCGGATGTTATATTTTACAACATTCCTGGCGTGTCGTCGCCTGCTTCTCGATGGGGACATTATATACGTCTATAACGTTGTCTATCCTAGCCTAAGCAATCTAACATCTCGGATGTAATATTTTACAACATTCCTGGCGCTTCGGCTCCTACTTTTCGGTGGGAACATTATATACGTCTATAACGTTACATATCCTTACGTAAGGCAACATAACATCTCGGATGTAATATTTTACAACATTCCTGGCATGTCAGTTCCTACGTCTCGCTGGGAACATTATATACGTTTATAATGATATATATCCTAACCTAACGCAACCTAACAATTCGGATGTAATATTTTACAACATTCCTGGCGTGTCGTCGCCTACTTCTCGATGGGGACATTAAATACATCTATAACGTTGTATATCCTAACCTAAGGCAACCCAACATCTCGGATGTAATATTTTACATCATTCCTGTCATGTCGGTCCCTACGTCTCGTTGGGAACACTCTATGCGTCTATAGCGTTGTATATCCTAACCTAAGGGAACCTAACTTCTCAGGTGTAATATTTTACAACATTCCTGGCGTGTTGTCGCCTGCTTCTGGATGGGGACATTATATATGTCTATAACGTTGTATATCCTATCCTAAGCAATCTAACATCTCGGATGTAATATTTTACAACATTCCTGGCGTGTCGTCGCCTGCTTCTCGATGGGGACATTATATACGTCTATAACGTTGTATATCCTAACCTAACGCAACCTAACATCTGGGATTTAATATTTTACATCATTCCTGGCGTGTCTTCGCCTGCTTCTCGATAGGGACATTATATACGTCTATAACGTTGTATATCCTAACCTAATGCAACCTAAAATCTGGGATGTAATATTTTACAACATTCCTGGCATGTCGGTCCCTACGTCTCGGTGGGAACATTCTATACGTCTATAACGTTGTATATCCTAACCTAAGGGAACCTAACATCTCGGGTGTAGTATTTTACAACATTCCTGACGCGTCGGCCCCTATTTCTCGGTGGGACCATTATATACGTCTATAGCGTTATATATCCTAGCCTAAAGCGACCTGACATGTCGAATGTAATATTTGACATCATTCCTGGCGTATCGGCCCTTCGATCTCGGTGGTAACGTGATATACGTCTATGACGTTATGTATTCTAGCCTAAGGCAACCTAACATGCCGAATGTAATATTTTACAACATTCCTGGCGTGTTGTCGCCTGCTTCTCGATGGGGACATTATATACGTCTATAACGTTGTCTATCCTAGCCTAAGCAATCTAACATCTCGGATGTAATATTTTACAACATTCCTGGCGCTTCGGCTCCTACTTTTCGGTGGGAACATTATATACGTCTATAACGTTACATATCCTTACGTAAGGCAACATAACATCTCGGATGTAATATTTTACAACATTCCTGGCATGTCAGTTCCTACGTCTCGCTGGGAACATTATATACGTTTATAATGATATATATCCTAACCTAACGCAACCTAACATTTCGGATGTAATATTTTACAACATTCCTGGCGTGTCGTCGCCTACTTCTCGATGGGGACATTAAATACATCTATAACGTTGTATATCCTAACCTAAGGCAACCCAACATCTCGGATGTAATATTTTACATCATTCCTGTCATGTCGGTCCCTACGTCTCGTTGGGAACACTCTATGCGTCTATAGCGTTGTATATCCTAACCTAAGGGAACCTAACTTCTCAGGTGTAATATTTTACAACATTCCTGGCGTGTTGTCGCCTGCTTCTGGATGGGGACATTATATATGTCTATAACGTTGTATATCCTATCCTAAGCAATCTAACATCTCGGATGTAATATTTTACAACATTCCTGGCGTGTCGTCGCCTGCTTCTCGATGGGGACATTATATACGTCTATAACGTTGTATATCCTAACCTAACGCAACCTAACATCTGGGATTTAATATTTTACATCATTCCTGGCGTGTCTTCGCCTGCTTCTCGATAGGGACATTATATACGTCTATAACGTTGTATATCCTAACCTAACGCAACCTAAAATCTGGGATGTAATATTTTACAACATTCCTGGCATGTCGGTCCCTACGTCTCGGTGGGAACATTCTATACGTCTATAACGTTGTATATCCTAACCTAAGGGAACCTAACATCTCGGGTGTAGTATTTTACAACATTCCTGACGCGTCGGCCCCTATTTCTCGGTGGGACCATTATATACGTCTATAGCGTTATATATCCTAGCCTAAAGCGACCTGACATGTCGAATGTAATATTTGACATCATTCCTGGCGTATCGGCCCTTCGATCTCGGTGGTAACGTGATATACGTCTATGACGTTATGTATTCTAGCCTAAGGCAACCTAACATGCCGAATGTAATATTTTACAACATTCCTGGCGTGTTGTCGCCTGCTTCTCGGTGGGGACATTATATATGTCTATAACGTTGTATATCCTAACCTAACGAAACCTAACATCTGGGATGTAATATTTTACAACATTCCTGGCGTGTCGTCGCCTGCTTCTTGATGGGGACATTATATACGTCTATAACGTTGTATATCCTAACCTAACGCAACCTAACATCTGGGATGTAATATTTTACAACATTCCTGACGCGTCGGCACCTATTTCTCGGTGGGAACTTTATATACGTCTTTAACGTTATATATCCTAGCCTAAGGCGACCTAGCATGTCGAATGTAATATTTTACATCATTCCTGTCGTGTCGACCCGTATTTCTCGGTGGTAACATTATATGCGTCTATAACGTTACATATCGTAGCCTAAGGCGACCTGACATGTCGAATGTAATATTTTACAACGTTCCTGGCGTGTCGTCGCCTGCTTCTCGATGGGGACATTATATACGTCTATAACGTTGTATATCCTAACCTAAGGCAACCCAACATCTCGGATGTAATATTTTACATCATTCCTGTCATGTCGGTCCCTACGTCTCGTTGGGAACACTCTATGCGTCTATAGCGTTGTATATCCTAACCTAAGGGAACCTAACATCTCAGGTGTAATATTTTACAACATTCCTGGCGTGTCGTCGCCTACTTCTCGATGGGGACATTAAATACATCTATAACGTTGTATATCCTAACCTAAGGCAACCCAACATCTCGGATGTAATATTTTACATCATTCCTGTCATGTCGGTCCCTACGTCTCGTTGGGAACACTCTATGCGTCTATAGCGTTGTATATCCTAACCTAAGGGAACCTAACATCTCAGGTGTAATATTTTACAACATTCCTGGCGTGTTGTCGCCTGCTTCTCGATGGGGACATTATATATGTCTATAACGTTGTATATCCTAGCCTAAGCAATCTAACATCTCGGATGTAATATTTTACAACATTCCTGGCGTGTCGTCGCCTGCTTCTCGATGGGGACATTATATACGTCCATAACGTTGTATATCCTAACCTAACGCAACCTAACATCTGGGATTTAATATTTTACATCATTCCTGGCGTGTCTTCGCCTGCTTCTCGATAGGGACATTATATACGTCTATAACGTTGTATATCCTAACCTAACGCAACCTAAAATCTGGGATGTAATATTTTACAACATTCCTGGCATGTCGGACCCTACGTCTCGGTGGGAACATTCTATACGTCTATAACGTTGTATATCCTAACCTAAGGGAACCTAACATCTCGGGTGTAGTATTTTACAACATTCCTGACGCGTCGGCCCCTATTTCTCGGTGGGACCATTATATACGTCTATAGCGTTATATATCCTAGCCTAAAGCGACCTGACATGTCGAATGTAATATTTTACATCATTCCTGGCGTATCGGCCCGTAGATCTCGGTGGTAACATGATATACGTCTATAACGTTATGTATTCTAGCCTAAGGCAACCTAACATGCCGAATGTAATATTTTACAACATTCCTGGCGTGTTGTCGCCTGCTTCTCGGTGAGGACATTATATATGTCTATAACGTTGTATATCCTAACCTAACGAAACCTAACATCTGGGATGTAATATTTTACAACATTCCTGGCGTGTCGTCGCCTGCTTCTTGATGGGGACATTATATACGTCTATAACGTTGTATATCCTAACCTAACACAACCTAACATCTGGGATGTAATATTTTACAACATTCCTGGCATGTCGGTCCCTACGTCTCGGTGGGAACGTTATATACGTCTATAACGATATATATCCAAACTTAAGGGAAACTAACATCTCGGATGTAATATTTTATAACATTCAAGGCGGTTCGGCTCCTACTTTTCGGTGGGAACATTATGTACGTCTATAACGTTACATATCCTAACCTAACGCAACCTAACATCTCGGATGTTATATTTTGCAACATTCCTGGCGTGTCGTCGCCTGCTTCTCGATGGGGTCATTATATACGTCTATAACGTTGTATATCCTAACCTAAGGCAACCTAACATTTCGGATGTAATATTTTATAACATTCTGGCTTGTCGGTCCCCACGTCTCGATCTGGACATTATATACGTCTATAACAATATATATCCAAACTTAAGGGAAACTAACATCTCGGATGTAATATTTTACAACATTCCTGGCGCTTCGGCTCCTACTTTTCGGTGGGAACATTATATACGTCTATAACGTTACATATCCTAACGTAAGGCAACATAACATCTCGGATGTTATATTTTACAACATTCCTGGCGTGTCGTCGCCTGCTTCTCGATGGGGACATTATATACGTCTATAACGTTGTATATCCTAACCTAACGCAACCTAACATCTGGGATTTAATATTTTACATCATTCCTGGCGTGTCTTCGCCTGCTTCTCGATAGGGACATTATATACGTCTATAACGTTGTATATCCTAACCTAACGCAACCTAAAATCTGGGATGTAATATTTTACAACATTCCTGGCATGTCGGTCCCTACGTCTCGGTGGGAACATTCTATACGTCTATAACGTTGTATATCCTAACCTAAGGGAACCTAACATCTCGGGTGTAGTATTTTACAACATTCCTGACCCGTCGGACCCTATTTTTCGGTGGGAACATTATATACATCTATAACGTTAGATATCCTGGCCGAAGGCAACCTAACATGTCGAATGTAATATTTAACAACATTCCTGGCGTCTCGTCGCCTACTTCTCGATGGGAACGCTATATACATCTATAACCTTGTATATCCTAACCTAAGGCAACCTAACATCTCGTATGTAATATTTTACTACATTCCTGGCATGTCGGCTCGTACTTCTCGGGGCGAACATTATATACGTCTATAACGTTATATATCCTAACGTAAGGCAACATAACATCTCGGATGTTATATTTTACAACATTCCTGGCCTGTCGTCGCCTGCTTCTCGATGGGGACATTATATACGTCTATAACGTTGTATATCCTAGCCTAAGCAATCTAACATCTCGGATGTAATATTTTACAACATTCCTGGCGTGTCGTCGCCTGCTTCCCGATGGGGACATTATATACGTCTATAACGTTGTATATCCTAACCTAACGCAACCGAACATCTGGGATGTAATATTTTACAACATTCCTGGCATGTCCGTCCCTACGTCTCGGTGGGAACGTTATATACGTCTATAACGATATATATCCAAACTTAAGGGAAACTAACATCTCGGATGTAATATTTTACAACATTCCTGGCATGTCAGTTCCTACGTCTCGCTGGGAACATTATATACGTTTATAACGATATATATCCTAACCTAACGCAACCTAACATCTCGGATGTAATATTTTACAACATTCCTGGCGTGTCGTCGCCTACTTCTCGATGGGGACATTAAATACATCTATAACGTTGTATATCCTAACCTAAGGCAACCCAACATCTCGGATGTAATATTTTACATCATTCCTGTCATGTCGGTCCCTACGTCTCGTTGGGAACACTCTATGCGTCTATAGCGTTGTATATCCAAACCTAAGGGAACCTAACATCTCAGGTGTAATATTTTACAACATTCCTGGCGTGTTGTCGCCTGCTTCTCGATGGGGACATTATATATGTCTATAACGTTGTATATCCTAACCTAACGAAACCTAACATCTGGGATGTAATATTTTACAACATTCCTGGCGTGTCGTCGCCTGCTTCTCGATGGGGACATTATATACGTCTATAACGTTGTATATCCTAACCTAAGGCATCCCAACATCTCGGATGTAATATTTTACATCATTCCTGTCATGTCGGTCCCTACGTCTCGTTGGGAACACTCTATGCGTCTATAACGTTGCATATCCTAAGGTAAGGCAACATAACATCTCGGATGTAATATTTTACAACATTCCTGGCGTGTCGTCGCCTACTTCACGATGGGGACATTAAATACATCTATAACCTTGTATATCCTAACCTAAGGCAACCCAACATCTCGGATGTAATATTTTACATCATTCCTGTCATGTCGGTCCCTACGTCTCGTTGGGAACACTCTATGCGTCTATAGCATTTTATATCCTAACCTAAGGGAACCTAACATCTCAGGTGTAATATTTTACAACATTCCTGGCGTGTTGTCGCCTGCTTCTCGATGGGGACATTATATATGTCTATGACGTTGTATATCCTAGCCTAAGCAATCTAACATCTCGGATGTAATATTTTACAACATTCCTGGCGTGTCGTCGCCTGCTTCTCGATGGGGACATTATATACGTCTATAACGTTGTATATCCTAACCTAACACAACCTAACATCTGGGATTTAATATTTTACATCATTCCTGGCGTGTCTTCGCCTGCTTCTCGACAGGGACATTATATACGTCTATAACGTTGTATATCCTAACCTAACGCAACCTAAAATCTGGGATGTAATATTTTACAACATTCCTGGCATGTCGGTCCCTACGTCTCGGTGGGAACATTCTATACGTCTATAACGTTGTATATCCTAACCTAAGGGAACCTAACATCTCGGGTGTAGTATTTTACAACATTCCTGACGCGTCGGCCCCTATTTCTCGGTGGGATCATTATATACGTCTATAGCGTTATATATCCTAGCCTAAGGCGACCTGACATGTCGAATGTAATATTTTACATCATTCCTGGCGTGTCGGCCCGTAGATCTCGGTGGTAACATTATATACGTCTTTAACGTTATGTATTCTAGCCTAAGGCAAGCTAACATGCCGAATGTAATATTTTACAACATTCCTGGCGTGTTGTCGCCTGCTTCTCGGTGGGGACATTATATATGTCTATAACGTTGTATATCCTAACCTAACGAAACCTAACATCTGGGATGTAATATTTTACAACATTCCTGGCGTGTCGTCGCCTGCTTCTTGATGGGGAGATTATATACGTCTATAACGTTGTATATCCTAACCTAACGCAACCTAACATCTGGGATGTAATATTTTACAACATTCCTGACGCGTCGGCACCTATTTCTCGGTGGGAACTTTATATACGTCTTTAACGTTAAATATCCTAGCCTAAGGCGACCTAGCATGTCGAATGTAATATTTTACATCATTCCTGGCGTGTCGGCCCGTAGATCTCGGTGGTAACATGATATACGTCTATAACGTTATGTATTCTAGCCTAAGGCAACCTAACATGCCGAATGTAATATTTTACAACATTCCTGGCGTGTTGTCGCCTGCTTCTCGATGGGGACATTATATATGTCTATGACGTTGTATATCCTAGCCTAAGCAATCTAACATCTGGGATGTAATATGTTACAACATTCCTGGCGTGTCGTCGCCTGCTTCTTGATGGGGACATTATATACGTCTATAACGTTGTATATCCTAACCTAAGGCAACCCAACATCTCGGATGTAATATTTTACATCATTCCTGTCATGTCGGTCCCTACGTCTCGTTGGGAACACTCTATGCGTCTATAACGTTACATATCCTAACGTAAGGCAACCTAACATCTCAGGTGTAATATTTTACAACATTCCTGGCGTGTTGTCGCCTGCTTCTCGATGGGGACATTATATATGTCTATAACGTTGTATATCCTAACCTAACGAAACCTAACATCTGGGATGTAATATTTTACAACATTCCTGGCGTGTCGTCGCCTGCTTCTCGATGGGGACATTATATATGTCTATGACGTTGTATATCCTAGCCTAAGCAATCTAACATCTCGGATGTAATATTTTACAACATTCCTGGCGTGTCGTTGCCTGCTTCTCGATGGGGACATTATATACGTCTATAACGTTGTATATCCTAACCTAAGGGAACCTAACATCTCGGATGTAATATTTTACATCATTCCTGGCGTGTTGTCGCCTGCTTCTCGATGGGGACATTATATATGTCTATAACGTTGTATATCCAAACCTAACGAAACCTAACATCTGGGATGTAATATTTTACAACATTCCTGGCGTGTCGTCGCCTGCTTCTCGATGGGGACATTATATACGTCTATAACGTTGTATATCCTAACCTAAGGCATCCCAACATCTCGGATGTAATATTTTACATCATTCCTGTCATGTCGGTCCCTACGTCTCGTTGGGAACACTCTATGCGTCTATAACGTTGCATATCCTAAGGTAAGGCAACATAACATCTCGGATGTAATATTTTACAACATTCCTGGCGTGTCGTCGCCTACTTCTCGATGGGGACATTAAATACATCTATAACCTTGTATATCCTAACCTAAGGCAACCCAACATCTCGGATGTAATATTTTACATCATTCCTGTCATGTCGGTCCCTACGTCTCGTTGGGAACACTCTATGCGTCTATAGCATTTTATATCCTAACCTAAGGGAACCTAACATCTCAGGTGTAATATTTTACAACATTCCTGGCGTGTTGTCGCCTGCTTCTCGATGGGGACATTATATATGTCTATGACGTTGTATATCCTAGCCTAAGCAATCTAACATCTCGGATGTAATATTTTACAACATTCCTGGCGTGTCGTTGCCTGCTTCTCGATGGGGACATTATATACGTCTATAACGTTGTATATCCTAACCTAACGCAACCTAACATCTGGGATTTAATATTTTACATCATTCCTGGCGTGTCTTCGCCTGCTTCTCGACAGGGACATTATATACGTCTATAACGTTGTACATCCTAACCTAACGCAACCTAAAATCTGGGATGTAATATTTTACAACATTCCTGGCATGTCGGTCCCTACGTCTTGGTGGGAACATTCTATACGTCTATAACGTTGTATATCCTAACCTAAGGGAACCTAACATCTCGGATGTAATATTTTACATCATTCCTGTCATGTCGGTCCCTACGTCTCGTTGGGAACACTCTATGCGTCTATAGCATTTTATATCCTAGCCTAAGGGAACCTAACATCTCAGGTGTAATATTTTACAACATTCCTGGCGTGTTGTCGCCTGCTTCTCGATGGGGACATTATATATGTCTATAACGTTGTATATCCTAGCCTAAGCAATCTAACATCTCGGATGTAATATTTTACAACATTCCTGGCGTGTCGTCGCCTGCTTCTCGATGGGGACATTATATACGTCTATAACGTTGTATATCCTAACCTAAGGCATCCCAACATCTCGGATGTAATATTTTACATCATTCCTGTCATGTCGGTCCCTACGTCTCGTTGGGAACACTCTATGCGTCTATAACGTTGCATATCCTAAGGTAAGGCAACATAACATCTCGGATGTAATATTTTACAACATTCCTGGCGTGTCGTCGCCTACTTCACGATGGGGACATTAAATACATCTATAACCTTGTATATCCTAACCTAAGGCAACCCAACATCTCGGATGTAATATTTTACATCATTCCTGTCATGTCGGTCCCTACGTCTCGTTGGGAACACTCTATGCGTCTATAGCATTTTATATCCTAACCTAAGGGAACCTAACATCTCAGGTGTAATATTTTACAACATTCCTGGCGTGTTGTCGCCTGCTTCTCGATGGGGACATTATATATGTCTATGACGTTGTATATCCTAGCCTAAGCAATCTAACATCTCGGATGTAATATTTTACAACATTCCTGGCGTGTCGTCGCCTGCTTCTCGATGGGGACATTATATACGTCTATAACGTTGTATATCCTAACCTAACACAACCTAACATCTGGGATTTAATATTTTACATCATTCCTGGCGTGTCTTCGCCTGCTTCTCGACAGGGACATTATATACGTCTATAACGTTGTATATCCTAACCTAACGCAACCTAAAATCTGGGATGTAATATTTTACAACATTCCTGGCATGTCGGTCCCTACGTCTCGGTGGGAACATTCTATACGTCTATAACGTTGTATATCCTAACCTAAGGGAACCTAACATCTCGGGTGTAGTATTTTACAACATTCCTGACGCGTCGGCCCCTATTTCTCGGTGGGATCATTATATACGTCTATAGCGTTATATATCCTAGCCTAAGGCGACCTGACATGTCGAATGTAATATTTTACATCATTCCTGGCGTGTCGGCCCGTAGATCTCGGTGGTAACATTATATACGTCTATAACGTTATGTATTCTAGCCTAAGGCAAGCTAACATGCCGAATGTAATATTTTACAACATTCCTGGCGTGTTGTCGCCTGCTTCTCGGTGGGGACATTATATATGTCTATAACGTTGTATATCCTAACCTAACGAAACCTAACATCTGGGATGTAATATTTTACAACATTCCTGGCGTGTCGTCGCCTGCTTCTTGATGGGGAGATTATATACGTCTATAACGTTGTATATCCTAACCTAACGCAACCTAACATCTGGGATGTAATATTTTACAACATTCCTGACGCGTCGGCACCTATTTCTCGGTGGGAACTTTATATACGTCTTTAACGTTAAATATCCTAGCCTAAAGCGACCTAGCATGTCGAATGTAATATTTTACATCATTCCTGGCGTGTCGGCCCGTAGATCTCGGTGGTAACATGATATACGTCTATAACGTTATGTATTCTAGCCTAAGGCAACCTAACATGCCGAATGTAATATTTTACAACATTCCTGGCGTGTTGTCGCCTGCTTCTCGATGGGGACATTATATATGTCTATGACGTTGTATATCCTAGCCTAAGCAATCTAACATCTGGGATGTAATATGTTACAACATTCCTGGCGTGTCGTCGCCTGCTTCTTGATGGGGACATTATATACGTCTATAACGTTGTATATCCTAACCTAAGGCAACCCAACATCTCGGATGTAATATTTTACATCATTCCTGTCATGTCGGTCCCTACGTCTCGTTGGGAACACTCTATGCGTCTATAACGTTACATATCCTAACGTAAGGCAACCTAACATCTCAGGTGTAATATTTTACAACATTCCTGGCGTGTTGTCGCCTGCTTCTCGATGGGGACATTATATATGTCTATAACGTTGTATATCCTAACCTAACGAAACCTAACATCTGGGATGTAATATTTTACAACATTCCTGGCGTGTCGTCGCCTGCTTCTCGATGGGGACATTATATATGTCTATGACGTTGTATATCCTAGCCTAAGCAATCTAACATCTCGGATGTAATATTTTACAACATTCCTGGCGTGTCGTTGCCTGCTTCTCGATGGGGACATTATATACGTCTATAACGTTGTATATCCTAACCTAAGGGAACCTAACATCTCGGATGTAATATTTTACATCATTCCTGGCGTGTTGTCGCCTGCTTCTCGATGGGGACATTATATATGTCTATAACGTTGTATATCCAAACCTAACGAAACCTAACATCTGGGATGTAATATTTTACAACATTCCTGGCGTGTCGTCGCCTGCTTCTCGATGGGGACATTATATACGTCTATAACGTTGTATATCCTAACCTAAGGCATCCCAACATCTCGGATGTAATATTTTACATCATTCCTGTCATGTCGGTCCCTACGTCTCGTTGGGAACACTCTATGCGTCTATAACGTTGCATATCCTAAGGTAAGGCAACATAACATCTCGGATGTAATATTTTACAACATTCCTGGCGTGTCGTCGCCTACTTCTCGATGGGGACATTAAATACATCTATAACCTTGTATATCCTAACCTAAGGCAACCCAACATCTCGGATGTAATATTTTACATCATTCCTGTCATGTCGGTCCCTACGTCTCGTTGGGAACACTCTATGCGTCTATAGCATTTTATATCCTAGCCTAAGGGAACCTAACATCTCAGGTGTAATATTTTACAACATTCCTGGCGTGTTGTCGCCTGCTTCTCGATGGGGACATTATATATGTCTATGACGTTGTATATCCTAGCCTAAGCAATCTAACATCTCGGATGTAATATTTTACAACATTCCTGGCGTGTCGTTGCCTGCTTCTCGATGGGGACATTATATACGTCTATAACGTTGTATATCCTAACCTAACGCAACCTAACATCTGGGATTTAATATTTTACATCATTCCTGGCGTGTCTTCGCCTGCTTCTCGACAGGGACATTATATACGTCTATAACGTTGTACATCCTAACCTAACGCAACCTAAAATCTGGGATGTAATATTTTACAACATTCCTGGCATGTCGGTCCCTACGTCTTGGTGGGAACATTCTATACGTCTATAACGTTGTATATCCTAACCTAAGGGAACCTAACATCTCGGATGTAATATTTTACATCATTCCTGTCATGTCGGTCCCTACGTCTCGTTGGGAACACTCTATGCGTCTATAGCATTTTATATCCTAGCCTAAGGGAACCTAACATCTCAGGTGTAATATTTTACAACATTCCTGGCGTGTTGTCGCCTGCTTCTCGATGGGGACATTATATATGTCTATAACGTTGTATATCCTAGCCTAAGCAATCTAACATCTCGGATGTAATATTTTACAACATTCCTGGCGTGTCGTCGCCTGCTTCTCGATGGGGACATTATATACGTCTATAACGTTGTATATCCTAACCTAACACAACCTAACATCTGGGATTTAATATTTTACATCATTCCTGGCGTGTCTTCGCCTGCTTCTCGACAGGGACATTATATACGTCTATAACGTTGTATATCCTAACCTAACGCAACCTAAAATCTGGGATGTAATATTTTACAACATTCCTGGCATGTCGGTCCCTACGTCTCGGTGGGAACATTCTATACGTCTATAACGTTGTATATCCTAACCTAAGGGAACCTAACATCTCGGGTGTAGTATTTTACAACATTCCTGACGCGTCGGCCCCTATTTCTCGGTGGGATCATTATATACGTCTATAGCGTTATATATCCTAGCCTAAGGCGACCTGACATGTCGAATGTAATATTTTACATCATTCCTGGCGTGTCGGCCCGTAGATCTCGGTGGTAACATTATATACGTCTATAACGTTATGTATTCTAGCCTAAGGCAAGCTAACATGCCGAATGTAATATTTTACAACATTCCTGGCGTGTTGTCGCCTGCTTCTCGGTGGGGACATTATATATGTCTATAACGTTGTATATCCTAACCTAACGAAACCTAACATCTGGGATGTAATATTTTACAACATTCCTGGCGTGTCGTCGCCTGCTTCTTGATGGGGAGATTATATACGTCTATAACGTTGTATATCCTAACCTAACGCAACCTAACATCTGGGATGTAATATTTTACAACATTCCTGACGCGTCGGCACCTATTTCTCGGTGGGAACTTTATATACGTCTTTAACGTTATATATCCTAGCCTAAGGCGACCTAGCATGTCGAATGTAATATTTTACATCATTCCTGTCGCGTCGACCCGTATTTCTCGGTGGTAACATTATATGCGTCTATAACGTTACATACCGTAGCCTGAGGCGACCTGACATGTCGAATGTAATATTTTACAACATTCCTGGCGTGTCGTCGCCTGCTTCTCGATGGGGACATTATATACGTCTATAACGTTGTATATCCTAACCTAAGGCAACCTAACATCTGGGATTTAATATTTTACATCATTCCTGACGTGTCTTCGCCTGCTTCTCGATAGGGACATTATATACGTCTATAACGTTGTATATCCTAACCTAACGCAACCTAAAATCTGGGATGTAATATTTTACAACATTCCTGGCATGTCGGTCCCTTCGTCTCGGTGGGAACATTGTATACGTCTATAACGTTGTATATCCTAACCTAAGGGAACCTAACATTTCGGGTGTAGTATTTTACAACATTCCTGACGCGTCGGCCCCTATTTCTCGGTGGGACCATTATATACGTCTATAGCGTTATATATCCTAGCCTAAAGCGACCTGACATGTCGAATGTAATATTTTACATCACTCCTGGCGTGTCGGCCCGTAGATCTCGGTGGTAACATGATATACGTCTATAACGTTATGTATTCTAGCCTAAGGCAACCTAACATGCCGAATGTAATATTTTACAACATTACAGGCGTGTTGTCGCCTGCTTCTCGGTGGGGACATTATATATGTCTATAACGTTTTATATCCTAACCTAACGAAACCTAACATCTGGGATGTAATATTTTACAACATTCCTGGCGTGTCGTCGCCTGCTTCTTGATGGGGACATTATATACGTCTATAACGTTGTATATCCTAACCTAAGGCAACCCAACATCTCGGATGTAATATTTTACATGATTCCTGTCATGTCGGACCCTACGTCTCGTTGGGAACACTCTATGCGTCTATAACGTTACATATCCTAACGTAAGGCAACATAACATCTCGGATGTTATATTTTACAACATTCCTGGCGTGTCGTCGCCTGCTTCTCGATGGGGACATTAAATACATCTATAACCTTGTATATCCTAACCTAAGGCAACCCAACATCTCGGATGTAATATTTTACAACATTCCTGGCGCTTCGGCTCCTACTTTTCGGTGGGAACATTATATACGTCTATAACGTTACATATCCTAACGTAAGGCAACATAACATCTCGGATGTAATATTTTACAACATTCCTGGCATGTCAGTTCCTACGTCTCGCTGGGAACATTATATACGTTTATAACGATATATATCCTAACCTAACGCAACCTAACATCTCGGATGTAATATTTTACAACATTCCTGGCGTGTCGTCGCCTACTTCTCGATGGGGACATTAAATACATCTATAACGTTGTATATCCTAACCTAAGGCAACCCAACATCTCGGATGTAATATTTTACATCATTCCTGTCATGTCGGTCCCTACGTCTCGTTGGGAACACTCTATGCGTCTATAGCGTTGTATATCCAAACCTAAGGGAACCTAACATCTCAGGTGTAATATTTCACAACATTCCTGGCGTGTTGTCGCCTGCTTCTCGATGGGGACATTATATATGTCTATAACGTTGTATATCCTAACCTAACGAAACCTAACATCTGGGATGTAATATTTTACAACATTCCTGGCGTGTCGTCGCCTGCTTCTCGATGGGGACATTATATACGTCTATAACGTTGTATATCCTAACCTAAGGCATCCCAACATCTCGGATGTAATATTTTACATCATTCCTGTCATGTCGGTCCCTACGTCTCGTTGGGAACACTCTATGCGTCTATAACGTTGCATATCCTAAGGTAAGGCAACATAACATCTCGGATGTAATATTTTACAACATTCCTGGCGTGTCGTCGCCTACTTCACGATGGGGACATTAAATACATCTATAACCTTGTATATCCTAACCTAAGGCAACCCAACATCTCGGATGTAATATTTTACATCATTCCTGTCATGTCGGTCCCTACGTCTCGTTGGGAACACTCTATGCGTCTATAGCATTTTATATCCTAACCTAAGGGAACCTAACATCTCAGGTGTAATATTTTACAACATTCCTGGCGTGTTGTCGCCTGCTTCTCGATGGGGACATTATATATGTCTATGACGTTGTATATCCTAGCCTAAGCAATCTAACATCTCGGATGTAATATTTTACAACATTCCTGGCGTGTCGTTGCCTGCTTCTCGATGGGGACATTATATACGTCTATAACGTTGTATATCCTAACCTAACGCAACCTAACATCTGGGATTTAATATTTTACATCATTCCTGGCGTGTCTTCGCCTGCTTCTCGACAGGGACATTATATACGTCTATAACGTTGTATATCCTAACCTAACGCAACCTAAAATCTGGGATGTAATATTTTACAACATTCCTGGCATGTCGGTCCCTACGTCTCGGTGGGAACATTCTATACGTCTATAACGTTGTATATCCTAACCTAAGGGAACCTAACATCTCGGATGTAATATTTTACATCATTCCTGGCGTGTTGTCGCCTGCTTCTCGATGGGGACATTATATATGTCTATAACGTTGTATATCCTAACCTAACGAAACCTAACATCTGGGATGTAATATTTTACAACATTCCTGGCGTGTCGTCGCCTGCTTCTCGATGGGGACATTATATACGTCTATAACGTTGTATATCATAACCTAAGGCATCCCAACATCTCGGATGTAATATTTTACATCATTCCTGTCATGTCGGTCCCTACGTCTCGTTGGGAACACTCTATGCGTCTATAGCGTTGTATATCCAAACCTAAGGGAACCTAACATCTCAGGTGTAATATTTTACAACATTCCTGGCGTGTTGTCGCCTGCTTCTCGATGGGGACATTATATATGTCTATAACGTTGTATATCCTAACCTAACGAAACCTAACATCTGGGATGTAATATTTTACAACATTCCTGGCGTGTCGTCGCCTGCTTCTCGATGGGGACATTATATACGTCTATAACGTTGTATATCCTAACCTAAGGCATCCCAACATCTCGGATGTAATATTTTACATCATTCCTGTCATGTCGGTCCCTACGTCTCGTTGGGAACACTCTATGCGTCTATAACGTTGCATATCCTAAGGTAAGGCAACATAACATCTCGGATGTAATATTTTACAACATTCCTGGCGTGTCGTCGCCTACTTCTCGATGGGGACATTAAATACATCTATAACCTTGTATATCCTAACCTAAGGCAACCCAACATCTCGGATGTAATATTTTACATCATTCCTGTCATGTCGGTCCCTACGTCTCGTTGGGAACACTCTATGCGTCTATAGCATTTTATATCCTAACCTAAGGGAACCTAACATCTCAGGTGTAATATTTTACAACATTCCTGGCGTGTTGTCGCCTGCTTCTCGATGGGGACATTATATATGTCTATGACGTTGTATATCCTAGCCTAAGCAATCTAACATCTCGGATGTAATATTTTACAACATTCCTGTCGTGTCGTTGCCTGCTTCTCGATGGGGACATTATATACGTCTATAACGTTGTATATCCTAACCTAACGCAACCTAACATCTGGGATTTAATATTTTACATCATTCCTGGCGTGTCTTCGCCTGCTTCTCGACAGGGACATTATATACGTCTATAACGTTGTATATCCTAACCTAACGCAACCTAAAATCTGGGATGTAATATTTTACAACATTCCTGGCATGTCGGTCCCTACGTCTCGGTGGGAACATTCTATACGTCTATAACGTTGTATATCCTAACCTAAGGGAACCTAACATCTCGGATGTAATATTTTACATCATTCCTGTCATGTCGGTCCCTACGTCTCGTTGGGAACACTCTATGCGTCTATAGCATTTTATATCCTAACCTAAGGGAACCTAACATCTCAGGTGTAATATTTTACAACATTCCTGGCGTGTTGTCGCCTGCTTCTCGATGGGGACATTATATATGTCTATAACGTTGTATATCCTAGCCTAAGCAATCTAACATCTCGGATGTAATATTTTACAACATTCCTGGCGTGTCGTCGCCTGCTTCTCGATGGGGACATTATATACGTCTATAACGTTGTATATCCTAACCTAACACAACCTAACATCTGGGATTTAATATTTTACATCATTCCTGTCGCGTCGACCCGTATTTCTCGGTGGTAACATTATATGCGTCTATAACGTTACATATCGTAGCCTGAGGCGACCTGACATGTCGAATGTAATATTTTACAACATTCCTGGCGTGTCGTCGCCTGCTTCTCGATGGGGACATTATATACGTCTATAACGTTGTATATCCTATCCTAAGGCAACCTAACATCTCGGATTTAATATTTTACATCATTCCTGGCGTGTCTTCGCCTGCTTCTCGATAGGGACATTATATACGTCTATAACGTTGTATATCCTAACCTAACGCAACCTAAAATCTGGGATGTAATATTTTACAACATTCCTGGCATGTCGGTCCCTTCGTCTCGGTGGGAACATTCTATACGTCTATAACGTTGTATATCCTAACCTAAGGGAACCTAACATCTCGGGTGTAGTATTTTACAACATTCCTGACGCGTCGGCCCCTATTTCTCGGTGGGACCATTATATACGTCTATAGCGTTATATATCCTAGCCTAAAGCGACCTGACATGTCGAATGTAATATTTTACATCATTCCTGGCGTGTCGGCCCGTAGATCTCGGTGGTAACATGATATACGTCTATAACGTTATGTATTCTAGCCTAAGGCAACCTAACATGCCGAATGTAATATTTTACAACATTCCTGGCGTGTTGTCGCCTGCTTCTCGGTGGGGACATTATATATGTCTATAACGTTGTATATCCTAACCTAACGAAACCTAACATCTGGGATGTAATATTTTACAACATTCCTGGCGTGTCGTCGCCTGCTTCTTGATTGGGACATTATATACGTCTATAACGTTGTATATCCTAACCTAAGGCAACCCAACATCTCGGATGTAATATTTTACATCATTCCTGTCATGTCGGTCCCTACGTCTCGTTGGGAACACTCTATGCGTCTATAACGTTACATATCCTAACGTAAGGCAACATAACATCTCGGATGTTATATTTTACAACATTCCTGGCGTGTCGTCGCCTGCTTCTCGATGGGGACATTATATACGTCTATAACGTTGTATATCCTAGCCTAAGCAATCTAACATCTCGGATGTAATATTTTACAACATTCCTGGCGCTTCGGCTCCTACTTTTCGGTGGGAACATTATATACGTCTATAACGTTACATATCCTAACGTAAGGCAACATAACATCTCGGATGTAATATTTTACAACATTCCTGGCATGTCAGTTCCTACGTCTCGCTGGGAACATTATATACGTTTATAACGATATATATCCTAACCTAACGCAACCTAACATCTCGGATGTAATATTTTACAACATTCCAGGCGTGTCGTCGCCTACTTCTCGATGGGGACATTAAATACATCTATAACGTTGTATATCCTAACCTAAGGCAACCCAACATCTCGGATGTAATATTTTACATCATTCCTGTCATGTCGGTCCCTACGTCTCGTTGGGAACACTCTATGCGTATATAGCGTTGTATATCCAAACCTAAGGGAACCTAACATCTCAGGTGTAATATTTTACAACATTCCTGGCGTGTTGTCGCCTGCTTCTCGATGGGGACATTATATATGTCTATAACGTTGTATATCCTAACCTAACGAAACCTAACATCTGGGATGTAATATTTTACAACATTCCTGGCGTGTCGTCGCCTGCTTCTCGATGGGGACATTATATACGTCTATAACGTTGTATATCCTAACCTAAGGCATCCCAACATCTCGGATGTAATATTTTACATCATTCCTGTCATGTCGGTCCCTACGTCTCGTTGGGAACACTCTATGCGTCTATAACGTTGCATATCCTAAGGTAAGGCAACATAACATCTCGGATGTATTATTTTACAACATTCCTGGCGTGTCGTCCCCTACTTCTCGATGGGGACATTAAATACATCTATAACCTTGTATATCCTAACCTAAGGCAACCCAACATCTCGGATGTAATATTTTACATCATTCCTGTCATGTCGGTCCCTACGTCTCGTTAGGAACACTCTATGCGTCTATAGCATTTTATATCCTAACCTAAGGGAACCTAACATCTCAGGTGTAATATTTTACAACATTCCTGGCGTGTTGTCGCCTGCTTCTCGATGGGGACATTATATATGTCTATAACGTTGTATATCCTAGCCTAAGCAATCTAACATCTCGGATGTAATATTTTACAACATTCCTGGCGTGTCGTCGCCTGCTTCTCGATGGGGACATTATATACGTCTATAACGTTGTATATCCTAACCTAACACAACCTAACATCTGGGATTTAATATTTTACATCATTCCTGGCGTGTCTTCGCCTGCTTCTCGACAGGGACATTATATACGTCTATAACGTTGTATATCCTAACCTAACGCAACCTAAAATCTGGGATGTAATATTTTACATCATTCCTGGCATGTCGGTCCCTACGTCTCGGTGGGAACATTCTATACGTCTATAACGTTGTATATCCTAACCTAAGGGAACCTAACATCTCGGGTGTAGTATTTTACAACATTCCTGACGCGTCGGCCCCTATTTCTCGGTGGGATCATTATATACGTCTATAGCGTTATATATCCTAGCCTAAGGCGACCTGACATGTCGAATGTAATATTTTACATCATTCCTGGCGTGTCCGCCCGTAGATCTCGGTGGTAACATTATATACGTCTATAACGTTATGTATTCTAGCCTAAGGCAACCTAACATGCCGAATGTAATATTTTACAACATTCCTGGCGTGTTGTCGCCTGCTTCTCGGTGGGGACATTATATATGTCTATAACGTTGTATATCCTAACCTAACGAAACCTAACATCTGGGATGTAATATTTTACAACATTCCTGGCGTGTCGTCGCCTGCTTCTTGATGGGGACATTATATACGTCTATAACGTTGTATATCCTAACCTAACGCAACCTAACATCTGGGATGTAATATTTTACAACATTCCTGGCATGTCGGTCCCTACGTCTCGGTGGGAACATTCTATACGTCTATAACGTTGTATATCCTAACCTAAGGGAACCTAACATCTCGGGTGTAGTATTTTACAACATTCCTGACGCGTCGGCCCCTATTTCTCGGTGGGACCATTATATACGTCTATAGCGTTATATATCCTAGCCTAAAGCGACCTGACATGTGGAATGTAATATTTTACATCATTCCTGGCGTGTCGTCGCCTGCTTCTTGATGGGGAGATTATATACGTCTATAACGTCGTATATCCTAACCTAACGCAACCTAACATCTGGGATGTAATATTTTACAACATTCCTGACGCGTCGGCACCTATTTCTCGGTGGGAACTTTATATACGTCTTTAACGTTATATATCCTAGCCTAAGGCGACCTAGCATGTCGAATGTAATATTTTACATCATTCCTGTCGCGTCGACCCGTATTTCTCGGTGGTAACATTATATGCGTCTATAACGTTACATATCGTAGCCTGAGGCGACCTGACATGTCGAATGTAATATTTTACAACATTCCTGGCGTGTCGTCGCCTGCTTCTCGATGGGGACATTATATACGTCTATAACGTTGTATATCCTAACCTAACACAACCTAACATCTGGGATTTAATATTTTACATCATTCCTGGCGTGTCGTCGCCTGCTTCTCGATGGGGTCATTATATACGTCTATAACGTTGTATATCCTAACCTAACGCAACCTAAAAGATGGGATGTAATATTTTACAACATTCCTGGCATGTCGGTTCCTACGTCTCGGTGGGAACATTCTATACGTCTATAACGTTGCATATCCTAACCTAAGGGAACCTAACATCTCGGGTGTAGTATTTTCAACATTCCTGACGCGTCGGCCCCTATTTCTCGGTGGGACCATTATATACGTCTATAGCGTTATATATCCTAGCCTAAGGCGACCTGACATGTCGAATGTAATATTTTACATCATTCCTGGCGTGTCCGCCCGTAGATCTCGGTGGTAACATTATATACGTCTATAACGTTATGTATTCTAGCCTAAGGCAACCTAACATGCCGAATGTAATATTTTACAACATTCCTGGCGTGTTGTCGCCTGCTTCTCGGTGGGGACATTATATATGTCTATAACGTTGTATATCCTAACCTAACGAAACCTAACATCTGGGATGTAATATTTTACAACATTCCTGGCGTGTCGTCGCCTGCTTCTTGATGGGGACATTATATACGTCTATAACGTTGTATATCCTAACCTAACGCAACCTAACATCTGGGATGTAATATTTTACAACATTCCTGACGCGTCGGCACCTATTTCTCGGTGGGAACTTTATATACGTCTTTAACGTTATATATCCTAGCCTAAGGCGACCTAGCATGTCGAATTTAATATTTTACATCATTCCTGTCGCGTCGACCCGTATTTCTCGGTGGTAACATTATATGCGTCTATAACGTTACATATCGTAGCCTAAGGCGACCTGACATGTCCAATGTAATATTTTACAACGTTCCTGGCGTGTCGTCGCCTGCTTCTCGATGGGGACATTATATACGTCTATAACGTTGTATATCCTAACCTAACACAACCTAACATCTGGGATTTAATATTTTACATCATTCCTGGCGTGTCGTCGCCTGCTTCTCGATGGGGTCATTATATACGTCTATAACGTTGTATATCCTAACCTAACGCAACCTAAAAGATGGGATGTAATATTTTACAACATTCCTGGCGTGTTGTCGCCTGCTTCTCGGTGGGGACATTATATATGTCTATAACGTTGTATATCCTAACCTAACGCAACCTAACATCTCGGATGTAATATTTTACAACATTCATGGCGTGTCGTCGCCTACTTCTCGATGGGGACATTAAATACATCTATAACGTTGTATATCCTAACCTAAGGAAACCCAACATCTCGGATGTAATATTTTACATCATTCCTGTCATGTCGGACCCTACGTCTCGTTGGGAACACTCTATGCGTCTATAGCGTTGTATATCCAAACCTAAGGGAACCTAACATCTCAGGTGTAATATTTTACAACATTCCTGGCGTGTTGTCGCCTGCTTCTCGATGGGGACATTATATATGTCTATAACGTTGTATATCCTAACCTAACGAAACCTAACATCTGGTATGTAATATTTTACATCATTCCTGGCGTGTCCGACCGTAGATCTCGGTGGTAACATTATATACGTCTATAACGTTATGTATTCTAGCCTAAGGCAACCTAACATGCCGAATGTAATATTTTACAACATTCCTGGCGTGTTGTCGCCTGCTTCTCGGTGGGGACATTATATATGTCTATAACGTTGTATATCCTAACCTAACGCAACCTAACATCTGGGATGTAATATTTTACAACATTCCTGACGCGTCGGCACCTATTTCTCGGTGGGAACTTTATATACGTCTTTAACGTTATATATCCTAGCCTAAGGCGACCTAGCATGTCGAATGTAATATTTTACATCATTCCTGTCGTGTCGACCCGTATTTCTCGGTGGTAACATTATATGCGTCTATAACGTTACATATCGTAGCCTAAGGCGACCTGACATGTCGAATGTAATATTTTGCAACGTTCCTGGCGTGTCGTCGCCTGCTTCTCAATGGGGACATTATATACGTCTATAGCGTTGTATATCCTAACCTAATGCAACCTAACATCTAGGATGTAATATTTTACAACATTCCTGGCATGTCAGTCCCTACGTCTCGCTGGGAACGTTATATACGTCTATAAAGACATATATCCAAACTTAAGGGAAACTAACATCTCGGATGTAATATTTTACAACATTCCTGGCGATTCGGCTCCTACTTTTCGGTGGGAACGTTATACACGTCTATAACGTTGTATATCCTAACCTAAGGCAACCCAACATCTCGGATGTAATATTTTACATCATTCCTGTCATGTCGGTCCCTACGTCTCGTTGGGAACACTCTATGCGTCTATAGCGTTGTATATCCTAACCTAAGGGAACCTAACATCTCAGGTGTAATATTTTACAACATTCCTGGCGTGTTGTCGCCTGCTTCTCGATGGGGACATTATATATGTCTATAACGTTGTATATCCTAGCCTAAGCAATCTAACATCTCGGATGTAATATATTACAACATTCCTGGCGTGTCGTCGCCTGCTTCTCGATGGGGACATTATATACGTCTATAACGTTGTATATCCTAACCTAACACAACCTAAAATCTAGGATGTAATATTTTACAACATTCCTGGCATGTCGGTCCCTACGTCTCGGTGGGAACATTCTATACGTCTATAACGTTGCATATCCTAACCTAAGGGAACCTAACACCTCGGGTGTAGTATTTTCAACATTCCTGACGCGTCGGCCCCTATTTCTCGGTGGGACCATTATATAAGTCTATAGCGTTATATATCCTAGCCTAAGGCGACCTGACATGTCGAATGTAATATTTTACATCATTCCTGGCGTGTCCGCCCGTAGATCTCGGTGGTAACATGATATACGTCTATAACGTTATGTATTCTAGCCTAGGGCAAGCTAACATGCCGAATGTAATATTTTACAACATTCCTGGCGTGTTGTCGCCTGCTTCTCGGTGGGGACATTATATATGTCTATAACGTTGTATATCCTAACCTAACGAAACCTAACATCTGGGATGTAATATTTTACAACATTCCTGGCGTGTCGTCGCCTGCATCTCGATGGGGACATTATATACGTCTATAACGTTGTATATCGTAACCTAACGCAACCTAACATCTGGGATTTAATATTTTACATCATTCCTGGCGTGTCGTCGCCTGCTTCTCGATGGGGACATTATATACGTCTATAACGTTGTATATCCTAACCTAACGCAACCTAACATCTGGGATGTAATATTTTACAACATTCCTGACGCGTCGGCACCTATTTCTCGGTGGGAACTTTATATACGTCTTTAACGTTATATATCTTAGCTTAAGGCGACCTAGCATGTCGAATGTAATATTTTACATCATTCCTGTCCCGTCGACCCGTATTTCTCGGTGGTAACATTATATGCGTCTATAACGTTACATATCGTAGCCTAAGGCGACCTGACATGTCCAATGTAATATTTTACAACGTTCCAGGCGTGTCGTCGCCTGCTTCTCGATGGGGACATTATATACGTCTATAACGTTGTATATCCTAACCTAAGGCAACCCAACGTCTCGGATGTAATATTTTACATCATTCCTGTCATGTCGGTCCCTACGTCTCGTTGGGAACACTCTATGCGTATATAACGTTACATATCCTAACGTAAGGCAACATAACATCTCGGATGTTATATTTTACAACATTCCTGGCGTGTCGTCGCCTGCTTCTCGATGGGGACATTATATACGTCTATAACGTTGTATATCCTAGCCTAAGCAATCTAACATCTCGGATGTAATATTTTACAACATTCCTGGCGTGTCGCCGCCTGCATCTCGATGGGGACATTATATACGTCTATAACGTTGTATATCGTAACCTAACGCAACCTAACATCTGGGATTTAATATTTTACATCATTCCTGGCGTGTCGTCGCATGCTTCTCGATGGGGTCATTATATACGTCTATAACGTTGTATATCCTAACCTAACGCAACCTAAAATCTGGGATGTAATATTTTACAACATTCCTGGCATGTCGGTCCCTACGTCTCGGTGGGAACATTCTATACGTCTATAACGTTGCATATCCTAACCTAAGGGAACCTAACATCTCGGGTGTAGTATTTTACAACATTCCTGACGCGTCGGCACCTATTTCTCGGTGGGAACTTTATATACGTCTTTAACGTTATATATCCTAGCCTAAGGCGACCTAGCATGTCGAATGTAATATTTTACATCATTCCTGTCGCGTCGACCCGTATTTCTCGGTGGTAACATTATATGCGTCTATAACGTTACATATCGTAGCCTGAGGCGACCTGACATGTCGAATGTAATATTTTACAACATTCCTGGCGTGTCGTCGCCTGCTTCTCGATGGGGACATTATATACGTCTATAACGTTGTATATCCTAACCTAAGGCAACCCAACATCTCGGATGTAATATTTTACATCATTCCTGTCATGTCGGTCCCTACGTCTCGTTGGGAACACTCTATGCGTCTATAACGTTACATATCCTAACGTAAGGCAACATAACATCTCGGATGTAATATTTTACAACATTCCTGGCATGTCAGTTCCTACGTCTCGCTGTGAACATTATATACGTTTATAACGATATATATCCTAACCTAACGCAACCTAACATCTGGGATGTAATATTTTACAACATTCCTGGCGTGTCGTCGCCTGCTTCTCGATGGGGTCATTATATACGTCTATAACGTTGTATATCCTAACCTAACGCAACCTAAAATCTGGGATGTAATATTTTACAACATTCCTGGCATGTCGGTCCCTACGTCTCGGTTGGAACACTCTATACGTCTATAACGTTGCATATCCTAACCTAAGGGAACCTAACATCTCGGGTGTAGTATTTTCAACATTCCTGACGCGTCGGCCCCTATTTCTCGGTGGGACCATTATATACGTCTATAGCGTTATATATCCTAGCCTAAGGCGACCTGACATGTCGAATGTAATATTTTACATCATTCCTGGCGTGTCCGCCCGTAGATCTCGGTGGTAATATTATATACGTCTATAACGTTATGTATTCTAGCCTAAGGCAACCTAACATGCCGAATGTAATATTTTACAACATTCCTGGCGTGTTGTCGCCTGCTTCTCGGTGGGGACATTATATATGTCTATAACGTTGTATATCCTAACCTAACGAAACCTAACATCTGGGATGTAATATTTTACAACATTCCTGGCATGTCAGTCTCTACGTCTCGCTGGGAACGTTATATACGTCTATAACGACATATATCCAAACTTAAGGGAAACTAACATCTCGGATGTAATATTTTACAACATTCCTGGCGATTCGGCTCCTACTTTTCGGTGGGAACATTATATACGTCTATAACGTTGTATATCCTAACCTAAGGCAACCCAACATATCGGATGTAATATTTTACATCATTCCTGTCATGTCGGTCCCTACGTCTCGTTGGGAACACTCTATGCGTCTATAGCGTTGTATATCCTAACCTAAGGGAACCTAACATCTCAGGTGTAATATTTTACAACATTCCTGGCGTGTCGTCGCCTGCTTCTCGATGGGGACATTATATACGTCTATAACGTTGTATATCCTAACCTAAGGCAACCCAACGTCTCGGATGTAATATTTTACATCATTCCTGTCATGTCGGTCCCTACGTCTCGTTGGGAACACTCTATGCGTATATAACGTTACATATCCTAACGTAAGGCAACATAACATCTCGGATGTTATATTTTACAACATTCCTGGCGAGTCGTCGCCTGCTTCTCGATGGGGACATTATATACGTCTATAACGTTGTATATCCTAGCCTAAGCAATCTAACATCTCGGATGTAATATTTTACAACATTCCTGGCGTGTCGCCGCCTGCATCTCGATGGGGACATTATATACGTCTATAACGTTGTATATCGTAACCTAACGCAACCTAACATCTGGGATTTAATATTTTACATCATTCCTGGCGTGTCGTCGCATGCTTCTTGATGGGGTCATTATATACGTCTATAACGTTGTATATCCTAACCTAACGCAACCTAAAATCTGGGATGTAATATTTTACAACATTCCTGGCATGTCGGTCCCTACGTCGCGGTGGGAACATTCTATACGTCTATAACGTTGCATATCCTAACCTAAGGGAACCTAACATCTCGGGTGTAGTATTTTACAACATTCCTGACGCGTCGGCACCTATTTCTCGGTGGGAACTTTATATACGTCTTTAACGTTATATATCCTAGCCTAAGGCGACCTAGCATGTCGAATGTAATATTTTACATCATTCCTGTCGCGTCGACCTGTATTTCTCGGTGGTAACATTATATGCGTCTATAACGTTACATATCGTAGCCTGAGGCGACCTGACATGTCGAATGTAATATTTTACAACATTCCTGGCGTGTCGTCGCCTGCTTCTCGATGGGGACATTATATACGTCTATAACGTTGTATATCCTAACCTAAGGCAACCCAACATCTCGGATGTAATATTTCACATCATTCCTGTTATGTCGGTCCCTACGTCTCGTTGGGAACACTCTATGCGTCTATAACGTTACATATCCTAACGTAAGGCAACATAACATCTCGGATGTAATATTTTACAACATTCCTGGCATGTCAGTTCCTACGTCTCGCTGGGAACATTATATACGTTTATAACGATATATATCCTAACCTAACGCAACCTAACATCTCGGATGTAATATTTTACAACATTCATGGCGTGTCGTCGCCTACTTCTCGATGGGGACATTAAATACATCTATAACGTTGTATATCCTAACCTAAGGCAACCCAACATCTCGGATGTAATATTTTACATCATTCCTGTCATGTCGGACCCTACGTCTCGTTGGGAACACTCTATGCGTCTATAGCGTTGTATATCCAAACCTAAGGGGACCTAACATCTCAGGTGTAATATTTTACAACATTCCTGGCGTGTTGTCGCCTGCTTCTCGATGGGGACATTATATATGTCTATAACGTTGTATATCCTAACCTAACGAAACCTAACATCTGGGATGTAATATTTTACAACATTCCTGGCGTGTCGTCGCCTGCTTCTCGATGGGGACATTATATACGTCTATAACGTTGTATATCCTAACCTAACACAACCTAACATCTGGGATTTAATATTTTACATCATTCCTGGCGTGTCGTCGCCTGCTTCTCGATGGGGTCATTATATACGTCTATAACGTTGTATATCCTAACCTAACACAACCTAAAATCTGGGATGTAATATTTTACAACATTCCTGGCATGTCGGTCCCTACGTCTCGGTGGGAATATTCTATACGTCTATAACGTTGCATATCCTAACCTAAGGGAACCTAACATCTCGGGTGTAGTATTTTCAACATTCCTGACGCGTCGGCCCCTATTTCTCGGTGGGACCATTATATACGTCTATAGCGTTATATATCCTAGCCTAAGGCGACCTGACATGTCGAATGTAATATTTTACATCATTCCTGGCGTGTCCGCCCGTAGATCTCGGTGGTAACATTATATACGTCTATAACGTTATGTATTCTAGCCTAAGGCAACCTAACATGCCGAATGTAATATTTTACAACATTCCTGGCGTGTTGTCGCCTGCTTCTCGGTGGGGACATTATATATGTCTATAACGTTGTATATCCTAACCTAACGAAACCTAACATCTGGGATGTAATATTTTACAACATTCCTGGCGTGTCGTCGCCTGCTTCTTGATGTGGACATTATATACGTCTATAACGTTGTATATCCTAACCTAACGCAACCTAACATCTGGGATGTAATATTTTACAACATTCCTGACGCGTCGGCACCTATTTCTCGGTGGGAACTTTATATACGTCTTTAACGTTATATATCCTAGCCTAATGCGACCTAGCATGTCGAATGTAATATTTTACATCATTCCTGTCGTGTCGACCCGTATTTCTCGGTGGTAACATTATATGCGTCTATAACGTTACATATCGTAGCCTAAGGCGACCTGACATGTCGAATGTAATATTTTGCAACGTTCCTGGCGTGTCGTCGCCTGCTTCTCGATGGGGACATTATATACGTCTATAGCGTTGTATATCCTAACCTAATGCAACCTAACATCTAGGATGTAATATTTTACAACATTCCTGGCATGTCAGTCCCTACGTCTCGCTGGGAACGTTATATACGTCTATAACGACATATATCCAAACTTAAGGGAAACTAACATCTCGGATGTAATATTTTACAACATTCCTGGCGATTCGGCTCCTACTTTTCGGTGGGAACATTATATACGTCTATAACGTTGTATATCCTAACCTAAGGCAACCCAACATCTCGGATGTAATATTTTACATCATTCCTGTCATGTCGGTCCCTACGTCTCGTTGGGAACACTCTATGCGTCTATAGCGTTGTATATCCTAACCTAAGGGAACCTAACATCTCAGGTGTAATATTTTACAACATTCCTGGCGTGTTGTCGCCTGCTTCTCGATGGGGACATTATATATGTCTATAACGTTGTATATCCTAGCCTAAGCAATCTAACATCTCGGATGTAATATATTACAACATTCCTGGCGTGTCGTCGCCTGCTTCTCGATGGGGACATTATATACGTCTATAACGTTGTATATCCTAACCTAACACAACCTAACATCTGGGATTTAATATTTTACATCATTCCTGGCGTGTCGTCGCCTGCTTCTCGATGGGGTCATTATATACGTCTATAACGTTGTATATCCTAACCTAACGCAACCTAAAATCTGGGATGTAATATTTTACAACATTCCTGGCATGTCGGTCCCTACGTCTCGGTGGGAACATTCTATACGTCTATAACGTTGCATATCCTAACCTAAGGGAACCTAACATCTCGGGTGTAGTATTTTCAACATTCCTGACGCGTCGGCCCCTACTTCTCGGTGGTACCATTATATACGTCTATAGCGTTATATATCCTAGCCTAAGGCGACCTGACATGTCGAATGTAATATTTTACATCATTCCTGGCGTGTCCGCCCGTAGATCTCGGTGGTAACATTATATACGTCTATAACGTTATGTATTCTAGCCTAAGGCAACCTAACATGCCGAATGTAATATTTTACAACATTCCTGGCATGTTGTCGCCTCCTTCTCGGTGGGGACATTATATATGTCTATAACGTTGTATATCCTAACCTAACGAAACCTAACATCTGGGATGTAATATTTTACAACATTCCTGGCGTGTCGTCGCCTGCTTCTTGATGGGGACATTATATACGTCTATAACGTTGTATATCCTAACCTAACGCAACCTAACATCTGGGATGTAATATTTTATAACATTCCTGACGCGTCGGCACCCATTTCTCGGTGGGAACTTTATATACGTCTTTAACGTTATATATCCTAGCCTAAGGCGACCTAGCATGTCGAATGTAATTTTTTACATCATTCCTGTCGTGTCGACCCGTATTTCTCGGTGGTAACATTATATGCGTCTATAACGTTACATATCGTAGCCTAAGGCGACCTGACATGTCGAATGTAATATTTTGCAACGTTCCTGGCGTGTCGTCGCCTGCTTCTCGATGGGGACATTATATACGTCTATAGCGTTGTATATCCTAACCTAATGCAACCTAACATCTAGGATGTAATATTTTACAACATTCCTGGCATGTCAGTCCCTACGTCTCGCTGGGAACGTTATATACGTCTATAACGACATATATCCAATCTTAAGGGAAACTAACATCTCGGATGTAATATTTTACAACATTCCTGGCGATTCGGCTCCTACTTTTCGGTGGGAACATTATATACGTCTATAACGTTGTATATCCTAACCTAAGGCAACCCAACATCTCGGATGTAATATTTTACATCATTCCTGTCATGTCGGTCCCTACGTCTCGTTGGGAACACTCTATGCGTCTATAGCGTAGTATATCCTAACCTAAGGGAACCTAACATCTCAGGTGTAATATTTTACAACATTCCTGGCGTGTTGTCGCCTGCTTCTCGATGGGGACATTATATATGTCTATAACGTTGTATATCCTAGCCTAAGCAATCTAACATCTCGGATGTAATATATTACAACATTCCTGGCGTGTCGTCGCCTGCTTCTCGATGGGGACATTATATACGTCTATAACGTTGTATATCCTAACCTAACACAACCTAACATCTGGGATTTAATATTTTACATCATTCCTGGCGTGTCGTCGCCTGCTTCTCGATGGGGTCATTATATACGTCTATAACGTTGTATATCCTAACCTAACGCAACCTAAAATCTGGGATGTAATATTTTACAACATTCCTGGCATGTCGGTCCCTACGTCTCGGTGGGAACATTCTATACGTCTATAACGTTGCATATCCTAACCTAAGGGAACCTAACATCTCGGGTGTAGTATTTTACAACATTCCTGACGCTTCCGCCCCTATTTCTCGGTGGGACCATTATATACGTCTATAGCGTTATATATCCTAGCCTAAGGCGACCTGACATGTCGAATGTAATATTTTACATCATTCCTGGCGTGTCCGCCCGTAGATCTCGGTGGTAATATTATATACGTCTATAACGTTATGTATTCTAGCCTAAGGCAACCTAACATGCCGAAGGTAATATTTTACAACATTCCTGGCGTGTTGTCGCCTGCTTCTCGGTGGGGACATTATATATGTCTATAACGTTGTATATCCTAACCTAACGAAACCTAACATCCGGGATGTAATATTTTACAACATTCCTGGCGTGTCGTCGCCTGCTTCTTGATGGGGACATTATATACGTCTATAACGTTGTATATCCTAACCTAACGCAACCTAACATCTGGGATGTAATATTTTACATCATTCCTGTCATGTCGGACCCTACGTCTCGTTGGGAACACTATATGCGTCTATAGCGTTGTATATCCAAACCTAAGGTTACCTAGCATCTCAGGTGTAATATTTTACAACATTCCTGGCGTGTTGTCGCCTGCTTCTCGATGGGGACATTATATATGTCTATAACGTTGTATATCCTAACCTAACGAAACCTAACATCTGGGATGTAATATTTTACAACATTCCTGGCGTGTCGTCGCCTGCTTCTCGATGGGGACATTATATACGTCTATAACGTTGTATATCCTAACCTAACACAACCTAACATCTGGGATTTAATATTTTACATCATTCCAGGCGTGTCGTCGCCTGCTTCTCGATGGGGTCATTATATACGTCTATAACGTTGTATATCCTAACCTAACGCAACCTAAAATCTGGGATGTAATATTTTACAACATTCCTGGCATGTCGGTCCCTACGTCTCGGTGGGAACATTCTATACGTCTATAACGTTGCATATCCTAACCTAAGGGAACCTAACATCTCGGGTGTAGTATTTTACAACATTCCTGACGCGTCGGCCCCTATTTCTCGGTGGGACCATTATATACGTCTATAGCGTTATATATCCTAGCCTAAGGCGACCTGACATGTCGAATGTAATATTTTACATCATTCCTGGCGTGTCCGCCCGTAGATCTCGGTGGTAACATTATATACGTCTATAACGTTATGTATTCTAGCCTAAGGCAACCTAACATGCCGAATGTAATATTTTACAACATTCCTGGCGTGTTGTCGCCTGCTTCTCGGTGGGGACATTATATATGTCTATAACGTTGTATATCCTAACCTAACGAAACCTAACATCCGGGATGTAATATTTTACAACATTCCTGGCGTGTCGTCGCCTGCTTCTTGATGGGGACATTATATACGTCTATAACGTTGTATATCCTAACCTAACGCAACCTAACATCTGGGATGTAATATTTTACAACATTCCTGACGCGTCGGCACCTATTTCTCGGTGGGAACTTTATATACGTCTTTAACGTTATATATCCTAGCCTAATGCGACCTAGCATGTCGAATGTAATATTTTACATCATTCCTGTCGTGTCGACCCGTATTTCTCGGTGGTAACATTATATGCGTCTATAACGTTACATATCGTAGCCTAAGGCGACCTGACATGTCGAATGTAATATTTTGCAACGTTCCTGGCGTGTCGTCGCCTGCTTCTCGATGGGGACATTATATACGTCTATAGCGTTGTATATCCTAACCTAATGCAACCTAACATCTAGGATGTAATATTTTACAACATTCCTGGCATGTCAGTCCCTACGTCTCGCTGGGAACGTTATATACGTCTATAACGACATATATCCAAACTTAAGGGAAACTAACATCTCGGATGTAATATTTTACAACATTCCTGGCGATTCGGCTCCTACTTTTCGGTGGGAACATTATATACGTCTATAACGTTGTATATCCTAACCTAAGGCAACCCAACATCTCGGATGTAATATTTTACATCATTCCTGTCATGTCGGTCCCTACGTCTCGTTGGGAACACTCTATGCGTCTATAGCGTTGTATATCCTAACCTAAGGGAACCTAACATCTCAGGTGTAATATTTTACAACATTCCTGGCGTGTTGTCGCCTGCTTCTCGATGGGGACATTATATATGTCTATAACGTTGTATATCCTAGCCTAAGCAATCTAACATCTCGGATGTAATATATTACAACATTCCTGGCGTGTCGTCGCCTGCTTCTCGATGGGGACATTATATACGTCTATAACGTTGTATATCCTAACCTAACACAACCTAACATCTGGGATTTAATATTTTACATCATTCCTGGCGTGTCGTCGCCTGCTTCTCGATGGGGTCATTATATACGTCTATAACGTTGTATATCCTAACCTAACGCAACCTAAAATCTGGGATGTAATATTTTACAACATTCCTGGCATGTCGGTCCCTACGTCTCGGTGGGAACATTCTATACGTCTATAACGTTGCATATCCTAACCTAAGGGAACCTAACATCTCGGGTGTAGTATTTTCAACATTCCTGACGCGTCGGCCCCTACTTCTCGGTGGTACCATTATATACGTCTATAGCGTTATATATCCTAGCCTAAGGCGACCTGACATGTGGAATGTAATATTTTACATCATTCCTGGCGTGTCCGCCCGTAGATCTCGGTGGTAACATTATATACGTCTATAACGTTATGTATTCTAGCCTAAGGCAACCTAACATGCCGAATGTAATATTTTACAACATTCCTGGCATGTTGTCGCCTGCTTCTCGGTGGGGACATTATATATGTCTATAACGTTGTATATCCTAACCTAACGAAACCTAACATCTGGGATGTAATATTTTACAACATTCCTGGCGTGTCGTCGCCTGCTTCTTGATGGGGACATTATATACGTCTATAACGTTGTATATCCTAACCTAACGCAACCTAACATCTGGGATGTAATATTTTACAACATTCCTGACGCGTCGGCACCTATTTCTCGGTGGGAACTTTATATACGTCTTTAACGTTATATATCCTAGCCTAAGGCGACCTAGCATGTCGAATGTAATTTTTTACATCATTCCTGTCGTGTCGACCCGTATTTCTCGGTGGTAACATTATATGCGTCTATAACGTTACATATCGTAGCCTAAGGCGACCTGACATGTCGAATGTAATATTTTGCAACGTTCCTGGCGTGTCGTCGCCTGCTTCTCGATGGGGACATTATATACGTCCATAGCGTTGTATATCCTAACCTAATGCAACCTAACATCTAGGATGTAATATTTTACAACATTCCTGGCATGTCAGTCCCTACGTCTCGCTGGGAACGTTATATACGTCTATAACGACATATATCCAAACTTAAGGGAAACTAACATCTCGGATGTAATATTTTACAACATTCCTGGCGATTCGGCTCCTACTTTTCGGTGGGAACATTATATACGTCTATAACGTTGTATATCCTAACCTAAGGCAACCCAACATCTCGGATGTAATATTTTACATCATTCCTGTCATGTCGGTCCCTACGTCTCGTTGGGAACACTCTATGCGTCTATAGCGTAGTATATCCTAACATAAGGGAACCTAACATCTCAGGTGTAATATTTTACAACATTCCTGGCGTGTTGTCGCCTGCTTCTCGATGGGGACATTATATATGTCTATAACGTTGTATATCCTAGCCTAAGCAATCTAACATCTCGGATGTAATATATTGCAACATTCCTGGCGTGTCGTCGCCTGCTTCTCGATGGGGACATTATATACGTCTATAACGTTGTATATCCTAACCTAACACAACCTAACATCTGGGATTTAATATTTTACATCATTCCTGGCGTGTCGTCGCCTGCTTCTCGATGGGGTCATTATATACGTCTATAACGTTGTATATCCTAACCTAACGCAACCTAAAATCTGGGATGTAATATTTTACAACATTCCTGGCATGTCGGTCCCTACATCTCGGTGGGAACATTCTATACGTCTATAACGTTGCATATCCTAACCTAAGGGAACCTAACATCTCGGGTGTAGTATTTTACAACATTCCTGACGCGTCGGCCCCTATTTCTCGGTGGGACCATTATATACGTCTATAGCGTTATATATCCTAGCCTAAGGCGACCTGACATGTCGAATGTAATATTTTACATCATTCCTGGCGTGTCCGCCCGTAGATCTCGGTGGTAACATTATATACGTCTATAACGTTATGTATTCTAGCCTAAGGCAACCTAACATGCCGAATGTAATATTTTACAACATTCCTGGCGTGTTGTCGCCTGCTTCTCGGTGGGGACATTATATATGTCTATAACGTTGTATATCCTAACCTAACGAAACCTAACATCTGGGATGTAATATTTTACAACATTCCTGGCGTGTCGTCGCCTGCTTCTTGATGGGGACATTTTATACGTCTATAACGTTGTATATCCTAACCTAACGCAACCTAACATCTGGGATGTAATATTTTACAACATTCCTGACGCGTCGGCACCTATTTCTCGGTGGGAACTTTATATAGGTCTTTAACGTTATATATCCTAGCCTAATGCGACCTAGCATGTCGAATGTAATATTTTACATCATTCCTGTCGTGTCGACCCGTATTTCTCGGTGGTAACATTATATGCGTCTATAACGTTACATATCGTAGCCTAAGGCGACCTGACATGTCGAATGTAATATTTTGCAACGTTCCTGGCGTGTCGTCACCTGCCTCTCGATGGGGAAATTATATACGTCTATAGCGTTGTATATCCTAACCTAATGCAACCTAACATCTAGGATGTAATATTTTACAACATTCCTGGCATGTCAGTCCCTACGTCTCGCTGGGAACGTTATATACGTCTATAACGACATATATCCAAACTTAAGGGAAACTAACATCTCGGATGTAATATTTTACAACATTCCTGGCGATTCGGCTCCTACTTTTCGGTGGGAACATTATATACGTCTATAACGTTGTATATCCTAACCTAAGGCAACCCAACATCTCGGATGTAATATTTTACATCATTCCTGTCATGTCGGTCCCTACGTCTCGTTGGGAACACTCTATGCGTCTATAGCGTTGTATATCCTAACCTAAGGGAACCTAACATCTCAGGTGTAATATTTTACAACATTCCTGGCGTGTTGTCGCCTGCTTCTCGATGGGGACATTATATATGTCTATAACGTTGTATATCCTAGCTTAAGCAATCTAACATCTCGGATGTAATATATTACACCATTCCTGGCGTGTCGTCGCCTGCTTCTCGATGGGGAAATTATATACGTCTATAACGTTGTATATCCTAACCTAACACAACCTAACATCTGGGATTTAATATTTTACATCATTCCTGGCGTGTCGTCGCCTGCTTCTCGATGGCGTCATTATATGCGTCTATAACGTTGTATATCCTAACCTAACGCAACCTAAAATCTGGGATGTAATATTTTACAACATTCCTGGCATGTCGGTCCCTACGTCTCGGTGGGAACATTCTATACGTCTATAACGTTGCATATCATAACCTAAGGGAACCTAACATCTCGGGTGTAGTATTTTACAACATTCCTGACGCGTCGGCCCCTATTTCTCGGTGGGACCATTATATACGTCTATAGCGTTATATATCCTAGCCTAAGGCGACCTGACATGTCGAATGTAATATTTTACATCATTCCTGGCGTGTCCGCCCGTAGATCTCGGTGGTAACATTATATACGTCTATAACGTTATGTATTCTAGCCTAAGGCAACCTAACATGCCGAATGTAATATTTTACAACATTCCTGGCGTGTTGTCGCCTGCTTCTCGGTGGGGACATTATATATGTCTATAACGTTGTATATCCTAACCTAACGAAACCTAACATCTGGGATGTAATATTTTACAACATTCCTGTCATGTCGGTCCCTACGTCTCGTTGGGAACAGTCTATGCGTCTATAGCGTTGTATATCCTAACCTAAGGGAACCTAACATCTCAGGAGTAATATTTTACAACATTCCTGGCGTGTTGTCGACTGCTTCTCGATGGGGACATTATATATGTCTATAACGTTGTATATCCTAGCCTAAGCAATCTAACATCTCGGATGTAATATATTACAACATTCCTGGCGTGTCGTCGCCTGCTTCTCGATGGGGATATTATATACGTCTATAACGTTGTATATCCTAACCTAACACAACCTAACATCTGGGATTTAATATTTTACATCATTCCTGGCGTGTCGTCGCCTGCTTCTCGATGGCGTCATTATATGCGTCTATAACGTTGTATATCCTAACCTAACGCAACCTAAAATCTGGGATGTAATATTTTACAACATTCCTGGCATGTCGGTCCCTACGTCTCGGTGGGAACATTCTATACGTCTATAACGTTGCATATCCTAACCTAAGGGAACCTAACATCTCGGGTGTAGTATTTTACAACATTCCTGACGCGTCGGCCCCTATTTCTCGGTGGGACCATTATATACGTCTATAGCGTTATATATCCTAGCCTAAGGCGACCTGACATGTCGAATGTAATATTTTACATCATTCCTGGCGTGTCCGCCCGTAGATCTCGGTGGTAACATTATATACGTCTATAACGTTATGTATTCTAGCCTAAGGCAACCTAACATGCCGAATGTAATATTTTACAACATTCCTGGCGTGTTGTCGCCTGCTTCTCGGTGGGGACATTATATATGTCTATAACGTTGTATATCCTAACCTAACGAAACCTAACATCTGGGATGTAATATTTTACAACATTCCTGTCATGTCGGTCCCTACGTCTCGTTGGGAACAGTCTATGCGTCTATAGCGTTGTATATCCTAACCTAAGGGAACCTAACATCTCAGGTGTAATATTTTACAACATTCCTGGCGTGTTGTCGACTGCTTCCCGATGGGGACATTATATATGTCTATAACGTTGTATATCCTAGCCTAAGCAATCTAACATCTCGGATGTAATATATTACAACATTCCTGGCGCGTCGTCGCCTGCTTCTCGATGGGGACATTATATACGTCTATAACGTTGTATATCCTAACCTAACACAACCTAACATCTGGGATTTAATATTTTACATCATTCCTGGCGTGTCGTCGCCTGCTTCTCGATGGGGTCATTATATGCGTCTATAACGTTGTATATCCTAACCTAACGCAACCTAAAATCTGGGATGTAATATTTTACAACATTCCTGGCATGTCGGTCCCTACGTCTCGGTGGGAACATTCTATACGTCTATAACGTTGCATATCCTAACCTAAGGGAACCTAACATCTCGGGTGTAGTATTTTACAACATTCCTGACGCGTCGGCCCCTATTTCTCGGTGGGACCATTATATACGTCTATAGCGTTATATATCCTAGCCTAAGGCGACCTGACATGTCGAATGTAATATTGTACATCATTCCTGGCGTGTCCGCCCGTAGATCTCGGTGGTAACATTATATACGTCTATAACGTTATGTATTCTAGCCTAAGGCAACCTAACATGCCGAATGTAATATTTTACAACATTCCTGGCGTGTTGTCGCCTGCTTCTCGGTGGGGACATTATATATGTCTATAACGTTGTATATCCTAACCTAACGAAACCTAACATCTGGGATGTAATATTTTACAACATTCCTGGCGTGTCGTCGCCTGCTTCTTGATGGGGACATTATATACGTCTATAACGTTGTATATCCTAACCTAACGCAACCTAACATCTGGGATGTAATATTTTACAACATTCCTAACGCGTCGGCACAAATTTCTCGGTGGGAACTTTATATACGTCTTTAACGTTATATATCCTAGCCTAATGCGACCTAGCATGTCGAATGTAATATTTTACATCATTCCTGTCGTGTCGACCCGTATTTCTCGGTGGTAACATTATATGCGTCTATAACGTTACATATCGTAGCCTAAGGCGACCTGACATGTCGAATGTAATATTTTGCAACGTTCCTGGCGTGTCGTTGCCTGCTTCTCGATGGGGACATTATATACGTCTATAGCGTTGTATATCCTAACCCAATGCAACCTAACATCTAGGATGTAATATTTTACAACATTCCTGGCATGTCAGTCCCTACGTCTCGCTGGGAACGTTATATACGTCTATAACGACATATATCCAAACTTAAGGGAAACTAACATCTCGGATGTAATATTTTACAACATTCCTGGCGATTCGGCTCCTACTTTTCGGTGGGAACATTATATACGTCTATAACGTTGTATATCCTAACCTAAGGCAACCCAACATATCGGATGTAATATTTTACATCATTCCTGTCATGTCGGTCCCTACGTCTCGTTGGGAACAGTCTATGCGTCTATAGCGTTGTATATCCTAACCTAAGGGAACCTAACATCTCAGGTGTAATATTTTACAACATTCCTGGCGTGTTGTCGCCTGCTTCTCGATGGGGACTTTATATATGTCTATAACGTTGTATATCCTAGCCTAAGCAATCTAACATCTCGGATGTAATATATTACAACATTCCTGGCGTGTCGTCGCCTGCTTCTCGATGGGGACATTATATACGTCTATAACGTTGTATATCCTAACCTAACACAACCTAACATCTGGGATTTAATATTTTACATCATTCCTGGCGTGTCGTCGCCTGCTTCTCGATGGGGTCATTATATGCGTCTATAACGTTGTATATCCTAACCTAACGCAACCTAAAATCTGGGATGTAATATTTTACAACATTCCTGGCGTGTCGTCGCCTGCTTCTTGATGGGGACATTATATACGTCTATAACGTTGTATATCCTAACCTAAGGGAACCTAACATCTCAGGTGTAATATTTTACAACATTCCTGACGCGTCGGCACCTATTTCTCGGTGGGAACTTTATATACGTCTTTAAGGTTATATATCCTAGCCTAAGGCGACCTAGCATGTCGAATGTAATATTTTACATCATTCCTGTCGTGTCGACCCGTATTTCTCGGTGGTAACATTATATGCGTCTATAACGTTACATATCGTAGCCTAAGGCGACCTGACATGTCGAATGTAATATTTTGCAACGTTCCTGGCGTGTCGTCGCCTGCTTCTCGATGGGGACATTATATACGTCTATAGCGTTGTATATCCTAACCTAATGCAACCTAACATCTAGGATGTAATATTTTACAACATTCCTGGCATGTCAGTCCCTACGTCTCGCTGGGAACGTTATATACGTCTATAACGACATATATCCAAACTTAAGGGAAACTAACATCTCGGATGTAATATTTTACAACATTCCTGGCGATTCGGCTCCTACTTTTCGGTGGGAACATTATATACGTCTATAACGTTGTATATCCTAACCTAAGGCAACCCAACATCTCGGATGTAATATTTTACATCATTCCTGTCATGTCGGTCCCTACGTCTCGTTGGGAACACTCTATGCGTCTATAGCGTTGTATATCCTAACCTAAGGGAACCTAACATCTCAGGTGTAATATTTTACAACATTCCTGGCGTGTTGTCGCCTGCTTCTCGATGGGGACATTATATATGTCTATAACGTTGTATATCCTAGCCTAAGCAATCTAACATCTCGGATGTAATATATTACAACATTCCTGGCGTGTCGTCGCCTGCTTCTCGATGGGGATATTATATACGTCTATAACGTTGTATATCCTAACCTAACACAACCTAACATCTGGGATTTAATATTATACATCATTCCTGGCGTGTCGTCGCCTGATTCTCGATGGGGTCATTATATACGTCTATAACGTTGTATATCCTAACCTAACGCAACCTAAAATCTGGGATGTAATATTTTACAACATTCCTGGCATGTCGGTCCCTACGTCTCGGTGGGAACATTCTATACGTCTATAACGTTGCATATCCTAACCTAAGGGAACCTAACATCTCGGGTGTAGTATTTTACAACATTCCTGACGCGTCGGCCCCTATTTCTCGGTGGGACCATTATATACGTCTATAGCGTTATATATCCTAGCCTAAGGCGACCTGACATGTCGAATGTAATATTTTACATCATTCCTGGCGTGTCCGCCCGTAGATCTCGGTGGTAACAATATATACGTCTATAACGTTATGTATTCTAGCCTAAGGCAACCTAACATGCCGAATGTAATATTTTACAACATTCCTGGCGTGTTGTCGCCTGCTTCTCGGTGGGGACATTATATATGTCTATAACGTTGTATATCCTAACCTAACGAAACCTAACATCTGGGATGTAATATTTTACAACATTCCTGTCATGTCGGTCCCAACGTCTCGTTGGGAACAGTCTATGCGTCTATAGCGTTGTATATCCTAACCTAAGGGAACCTAACATCTCAGGTGTAATATTTTACAACATTCCTGGCGTGTTGTCGACTGCTTCTCGATGGGGACATTATATATGTCTATAACGTTGTATATCCTAGCCTAAGCAATCTAACATCTCGGATGTAATATATTACAACATTCCTGGCGTGTCGTCGCCTGCTTCTCGATGGGGATATTATATACGTCTATAACGTTGTATATCCTAACCTAACACAACCTAACATCTGGGATTTAATATTTTACATCATTCCTGGCGTGTCGTCGCCTGCTTCTCGATGGCGTCATTATATGCGTCTATAACGTTGTATATCCTAACCTAACGCAACCTAAAATCTGGGATGTAATATTTTACAACATTCCTGGCATGTCGGTCCCTACGTCTCGGTGGGAACATTCTATACGTCTATAACGTTGCATATCCTAACCTAAGGGAACCTAACATCTCGGGTGTAGTATTTTACAACATTCCTGACGCGTCGGCCCTAATTTCTCGGTGGGACCATTATGTACGTCTATAGCGTTATATATCCTAGCCTAAGGCGACCTGACATGTCGAATGTAATATTTTACATCATTCCTGGCGTGTCCGCCCGTAGATCTCGGTGGTAACATTATATACGTCTATAACGTTATGTATTCTAGCCTAAGGCAACCTAACATGCCGAATGTAATATTTTACATCATTCCTGGCGTGTTGTCGCCTGCTTCTCGGTGGGGACATTATATATGTCTATAACGTTGTATATCCTAACCTAACGAAACCTAACATCTGGGATGTAATATTTTACAACATTCCTGTCATGTCGGTCCCTACGTCTCGTTGGGAACAGTCTATGCGTCTATAGCGTTGTATATCCTAACCTAAGGGAACCTAACATCTCAGGTGTAATATTTTACAACATTCCTGGCGTGTTGTCGACTGCTTCTCGATGGGGACATTATATATGTCTATAACGTTGTATATCCTAGCCTAAGCAATCTAACATCTCGGATGTAATATATTACAACATTCCTGGCGTGTCGTCGCCTGCTTCTCGATGGGGACATTATAGACGTCTATAACGTTGTATATCCTAACCTAACACAACCTAACATCTGGGATTTAATATTTTGCATCATTCCTGGCGTGTCGTCGCCTGCTTCTCGATGGGGTCATTATATGCGTCTATAACGTTGTATATCCTAACCTAACGCAACCTAAAATCTGGGATGTAATATTTTACAACATTCCTGGCATGTCGGTCCCTACGTCTTGGTGGGAACATTCTATATGTCTATAACGTTGCATATCCTAACCTAAGGGAACCTAACATCTCGGGTGTAGTATTTTACAACATTCCTGACGCGTCGGCCCCTATTTCTCGGTGGGACCATTATATACGTCTATAGCGTTATATATCCTAGCCTAAGGCGACCTGACATGTCGAATGTAATATTGTACATCATTCCTGGCGTGTCCGCCCGTAGATCTCGGTGGTAACATTATATACGTCTATAACGTTATGTATTCTAGCCTAAGGCAACCTAACATGCCGAATGTAATATTTTACAACATTCCTGGCGTGTTGTCGCCTGCTTCTCGGTGGGGACATTATATATGTCTATAACGTTGTATATCCTAACCTAACGAAACCTAACATCTGGGAAGTAATATTTTACAACATTCCTGGCGTGTCGTCGCCTGCTTCTTGATGGGGACATTATATACGTCTATAACGTTGTATATCCTAACCTAACGCAACCTAACATCTGGGATGTAATATTTTACAACATTCCTGACGCGTCGGCACAAATTTCTCGGTGGGAACTTTATATACGTCTTTAACGTTATATATCCTAGCCTAATGCGACCTAGCATGTCGAATGTAATATTTTACATCATTCCTGTCGTGTCGACCCGTATTTCTCGGTGGTAACATTATATGCGTCTATAACGTTACATATCGTAGCCTAAGGCGACCTGACATGTCGAATGTAATATTTTGCAACGTTCCTGGCGTGTCGTCGCCTGCTTCTCGATGGGGACATTATATACGTCTATAGCGTTGTATATCCTAACCTAATGCAACCTAACATCTAGGATGTAATATTTTACAACATTCCTGGCATGTCAGTCCCTACGTCTCGCTGGGAACGTTATATACGTCTATAACGACATATATCCAAACTTAAGGGAAACTAACATCTCGGATGTAATATTTTACAACATTCCTGGCGATTCGGCTCCTACTTTTCGGTGGGAACATTATATACGTCTATAACGTTGTATATCCTAACCTAAGGCAACCCAACATATCGGATGTAATATTTTACATCATTCCTGTCATGTCGGTCCCTACGTCTCGTTGGGAACAGTCTATGCGTCTATAGCGTTGTATATCCTAACCTAAGGGAACCTAACATCTCAGGTGTAATATTTTACAACATTCCTGGCGTGTTGTCCCCTGCTTCTCGATGGGGACTTTATATATGTCTATAACGTTGTATATCCTAGCCTAAGCAATCTAACATCTCGGATGTAATATATTACAACATTCCTGGCGTGTCGTCGCCTGCTTCTCGATGGGGACATTATATACGTCTATAACGTTGTATATCCTAACCTAACACAACCTAACATCTGGGATTTAATATTTTACATCATTCCTGGCGTGTCGTCGCCTGCTTCTCGATGGGGTCATTATATGCGTCTATAACGTTGTATATCCTAACCTAACGCAACCTAAAATCTGGGATGTAATATTTTACAACATTCCTAGCATGTCGGTCCCTACGTCTCGGTGGGAACATTCTATACGTCTATAACGTTGCATATCCTAACCTAAGGGAACCTAACATCTCGGGTGTAGTATTTTACAACATTCCTGACGCGTCGGCCCCTATTTCTCGGTGGGACCATTATATACGTCTATAGCGTTATATATCCTAGCCTAAGGCGACCTGACATGTCGAATGTAATATTTTACATCATTCCTGGCGTGTCCGCCCGTAGATCTCGGTGGTAACATTATATACGTCTATAACGTTATGTATTCTAGCCTAAGGCAACCTAACATGCCGAATGTAATATTTTACAACATTCCTGGCGTGTTGTCGCCTGCTTCTCGGTGGGGACATTATATATGTCTATAACGTTGTATATCCTAACCTAACGAAACCTAATATCTGGGATGTAATATTTTACAACATTCCTGGCGTGTCGTCGCCTGCTTCTTGATGGGGACATTATATACGTCTATAACGTTGTATATCCTAACCTAACGCAACCTAACATCTGGGATGTAATATTTTACAACATTCCTGACGCGTCGGCACCTATTTCTCGGTGGGAACTTTATATACGTCTTTAACGTTATATATCCTAGCCTAAGGCGACCTAGCATGTCGAATGCAATATTTTACATCATTCCTGTCGTGTCGACCCGTATTTCTCGGTGGTAACATTATATGCGTCTATAACGTTACATATCGTAGCCTAAGGCGACCTGATATGTCGAATGTAATATTTTGCAACGTTCCTGGCGTGTCGTCACCTGCTTCTCGGTGGGGACATTATATACGTCTATAGCGTTGTATATCCTAACCTAATGCAACCTAACATCTAGGATGTAATATTTTACAACATTCCTGGCATGTCAGTCCCTACGTCTCGCTGGCAACGTTATATACGTCTATAACGACATATATCCAAACTTAAGGGAAACTAACATCTCGGATGTAATATTTTACAACATTCCTGGCGATTCGGCTCCTACTTTTCGGTGGGAACATTATATACGTCTATAACGTTGTATATCCTAACCTAAGGCAACCCAACATATCGGATGTAATATTTTACATCATTCCTGTCATGTCGGTCCCTACGTCTCGTTGGGAACAGTCTATGCGTCTATAGCGTTGTATATCCTAACCTAAGGGAACCTAACATCTCAGGTGTAATATTTTACAACATTCCTGGCGTGTTGTCGCCTGCTTCTCGATGGGGACATTATATATGTCTATAACGTTGTATATCCTAGCCTAAGCAATCTAACATCTCGGATGTAATATATTACAACATTCCTGGCGTGTCGTCGCCTGCTTCTCGATGGGGACATTATATACGTTTATAACGTTGTATATCCTAACCTAACACAACCTAACATCTGGGATTTAATATTTTACATCATTCCTGGCGTGTCGTCGCCTGCTTCTCGATGGGGTCATTATATGCGTCTATAACGTTGTATATCCTAACCTAACGCAACCTAAAATCTGGGATGTAATATTTTACAACATTCCTGGCGTGTCGTCGCCTGCTTCTTGATGGGGACATTATATACGTCTATAACGTTGTATATCCTAACCTAAGGGAACCTAACATCTCAGGTGTAATATTTTACAACATTCCTGACGCGTCGGCACCTATTTCTCGGTGGGAACTTTATATACGTCTTTAAGGTTATATATCCTAGCCTAAGGCGACCTAGCATGTCGAATGTAATATTTTACATCATTCCTGTCGTGTCGACCCGTATTTCTCGGTGGTAACATTATATGCGTCTATAACGTTACATATCGTAGCCTAAGGCGACCTGACATGTCGAATGTGATATTTTGCAACGTTCCTGGCGTGTCGTCGCCTGCTTCTCGATGGGGACATTATATACGTCTATAGCGTTGTATATCCTAACCTAATGCAACCTAACATCTAGGATGTAATATTTTACAACATTCCTGGCATGTCAGTCCCTACGTCTCGCTGGGAACGTTATATACGTCTATAACGACATATATCCAAACTTAAGGGAAACTAACATCTCGGATGTAATATTTTACAACATTCCTGGCGATTCGGCTCCTACTTTTCGGTGGGAACATTATATACGTCTATAACGTTGTATATCCTAACCTAAGGCAACCCAACATCTCGGATGTAATATTTTACATCATTCCTGTCATGTCGGTCCCTACGTCTCGTTGGGAACACTCTATGCGTCTATAGCGTTGTGTATCCTAACCTAAGGGAACCTAACCTCTCAGGTGTAATATTTTACAACATTCCTGGCGTGTTGTCGCCTGCTTCTCGATGGGGACATTATATATGTCTATAACGTTGTATATCCTAGCCTAAGCAATCTAACATCTCGGATGTAATATATTACAACATTCCTGGCGTGTCGTCACCTGCTTCTCGATGGGGATATTATATACGTCTATAACGTTGTATATCCTAACCTAACACAACCTAACATCTGGGATTTAATATTATACATCATTCCTGGCGTGTCGTCGCCTGATTCTCGATGGGGTCATTATATACGTCTATAACGTTGTATATCCTAACCTAACGCAACCTAAAATCTGGGATGTAATATTTTACAACATTCCTGGCATGTCGGTCCCTACGTCTCGGTGGGAACATTCTATACGTCTATAACGTTGCATATCCTAACCTAAGGGAACCTAACATCTCGGGTGTAGTATTTTACAACATTCCTGACGCGTCGGCCCCTATTTCTCGGTGGGACCATTATATACGTCTATAGCGTTATATATCCTAGCCTAAGGCGACCTGACATGTCGAATGTAATATTTTACATCATTCCTGGCGTGTCCGCCCGTAGATCTCGGTGGTAACATTATATACGTCTATAACGTTATGTATTCTAGCCTAAGGCAACCTAACATGCCGAATGTAATATTTTACAACATTCCTGGCGTGTTGTCGCCTGCTTCTCGGTGGGGACATTATATATGTCTATAACGTTGTATATCCTAACCTAACGAAACCTAACATCTGGGATGTAATATTTTACAACATTCCTGTCATGTCGGTCCCTACGTCTCGTTGGGAACAGTCTATGCGTCTATAGCGTTGTATATCCTAACCTAAGGGAACCTAACATCTCAGGTGTAATATTTTACAACATTCCTGGCGTGTTGTCGACTGCTTCTCGATGGGGACATTATATATGTCTATAACGTTGTATATCCTAGCCTAAGCAATCTAACATCTCGGATGTAATATATTACAACATTCCTGGCGTGTCGTCGCCTGCTTCTCGATGGGGACATTATATACGTCTATAACGTTGTATATCCTAACCTAACACAACCTAACATCTGGGATTTAATATTTTGCATCATTCCTGGCGTGTCGTCGCCTGCTTCTGGATGGGGTCATTATATGCGTCTATAACGTTGTATATCCTAACCTAACGCAACCTAAAATCTGGGATGTAATATTTTACAACATTCCTGGCATGTCGGTCCCTACGTCTTGGTGGGAACATTCTATATGTCTATAACGTTGCATATCCTAACCTAAGGGAACCTAACATCTCGGGTGTAGTATTTTACAACATTCCTGACGCGTCGGCCCCTATTTCTCGGTGGGACCATTATATACGTCTATAGCGTTATATATCCTAGCCTAAGGCGACCTGACATGTCGAATGTAATATTGTACATCATTCCTGGCGTGTCCGCCCGTAGATCTCGGTGGTAACATTATATACGTCTATAACGTTATGTATTCTAGCCTAAGGCAACCTAACATGCCGAATGTAATATTTTACAACATTCCTGGCGTGTTGTCGCCTGCTTCTCGGTGGGGACATTATATATGTCTATAACGTTGTATATCCTAACCTAACGAAACCTAACATCTGGGATGTAATATTTTACAACATTCCTGGCGTGTCGTCGCCTGCTTCTTGATGGGGACATTATATACGTCTATAACGTTGTATATCCTAACCTAACGCAACCTAACATCTGGGATGTAATATTTTACAACATTCCTGACGCGTCGGCACCTATTTCTCGGTGGGAACTTTATATACGTCTTTAACGTTATATATCCTAGCCTAATGCGACCTAGCATGTCGAATGTAATATTTTACATCATTCCTGTCGTGTCGACCCGTATTTCTCGGTGGTAACATTATATGCGTCTATAACGTTACATATCGTAGCCTAAGGCGACCTGACATGTCGAATGTAATATTTTGCAACGTTCCTGGCGTGTCGTCGCCTGCTTCTCGATGGGGACATTATATACGTCTATAGCGTTGTATATCCTAACCTAATGCAACCTAACATCTAGGATGTAATATTTTACAACATTCCTGGCATGTCAGTCCCTACGTCTCGCTGGGAACGTTATATACGTCTATAACGACATATATCCAAACTTAAGGGAAACTAACATCTCGGATGTAATATTTTACAACATTCCTGGCGATTCGGCTCCTACTTTTCGGTGGGAACATTATATACGTCTATAACGTTGTATATCCTAACCTAAGGCAACCCAACATATCGGATGTAATATTTTACATCATTCCTGTCATGTCGGTCCCTACGTCTCGTTGGGAACAGTCTATGCGTCTATAGCGTTGTATATCCTAACCTAAGGGAACCTAACATCTCAGGTGTAATATTTTACAACATTCCTGGCGTGTTGTCGCCTGCTTCTCGATGGGGACTTTATATATGTCTATAACGTTGTATATCCTAGCCTAAGCAATCTAACATCTCGGATGTAATATATTACAACATTCCTGGCGTGTCGTCGCCTGCTTCTCGATGGGGACATTATATACGTCTATAACGTTGTATATCCTAACCTAACACAACCTAACATCTGGGATTTAATATTTTACATCATTCCTGGCGTGTCGTCGCCTGCTTCTCGATGGGGTCATTATATGCGTCTATAACGTTGTATATCCTAACCTAACGCAACCTAAAATCTGGGATGTAATATTTTACAACATTCCTGGCATGTCGGTCCCTACGTCTCGGTGGGAACATTCTATACGTCTATAACGTTGCATATCCTAACCTAAGGGAACCTAACATCTCGGGTGTAGTATTTTACAACATTCCTGACGCGTCGGCCCCTATTTCTCGGTGGGACCATTATATACGTCTATAGCGTTATATATCCTAGCCTAAGGCGACCTGACATGTCGAATGTAATATTTTACATCATTCCTGTCGTGTCGACCCGTATTTCTCGGTGGTAACATTATATGCGTCTATAACGTTACATATCGTAGCCTAAGGCGACCTGACATGTCGAATGTGATATTTTGCAACGTTCCTGGCGTGTCGTCGCCTGCTTCTCGATGGGGACATTATATACGTCTATAGCGTTGTATATCCTAACCTAATGCAACCTAACATCTAGGATGTAATATTTTACAACATTCCTGGCATGTTAGTCCCTACGTCTCGCTGGGAACGTTATATACGTCTATAACGACATATATCCAAACTTAAGGGAAACTAACATCTCGGATGTAATATTTTACAACATTCCTGGCGATTCGGCTCCTACTTTTCGGTGGGAACATTATATACGTCTATAACGTTGTATATCCTAACCTAAGGCAACCCAACATCTCGGATGTAATATTTTACATCATTCCTGTCATGTCGGTCCCTACGTCTCGTTGGGAACACTCTATGCGTCTATAGCGTTGTGTATCCTAACCTAAGGGAACCTAACCTCTCAGGTGTAATATTTTACAACATTCCTGGCGTGTTGTCGCCTGCTTCTCGATGGGGACATTATATATGTCTATAACGTTGTATATCCTAGCCTAAGCAATCTAACATCTCGGATGTAATATATTACAACATTCCTGGCGTGTCGTCACCTGCTTCTCGATGGGGATATTATATACGTCTATAACGTTGTATATCCTAACCTAACACAACCTAACATCTGGGATTTAATATTATACATCACTCCTGGCGTGTCGTCGCCTGATTCTCGATGGGGTCATTATATACGTCTATAACGTTGTATATCCTAACCTAACGCAACCTAAAATCTGGGATGTAATATTTTACAACATTCCTGGCATGTCGGTCCCTACGTCTCGGTGGGAACATTCTATACGTCTATAACGTTGCATATCCTAACCTAAGGGAACCTAACATCTCGGGTGTAGTATTTTACAACATTCCTGACGCGTCGGCCCCTATTTCTCGGTGGCACCATTATATACGTCTATAGCGTTATATATCCTAGCCTAAGGCGACCTGACATGTCGAATGTAATATTTTACATCATTCCTGGCGTGTCCGCCCGTAGATCTCGGTGGTAACATTATATACGTCTATAACGTTATGTATTCTAGCCTAAGGCAACCTAACATGCCGAATGTAATATTTTACAACATTCCTGGCGTGTTGTCGCCTGCTTCTCGGTGGGGACATTATATATGTCTATAACGTTGTATATCCTAACCTAACGAAACCTAACATCTGGGATGTAATATTTTACAACATTCCTGGCGTGTCGTCGCCTGCTTCTTGATGGGGACATTATATACGTCTATAACGTTGTATATCCTAACCTAACGTAACCTAACATCTGGGATGTAATATTTTACAACATTCCTGACGCGTCGGCACCTATTTCTCGGTGGGAACTTTATATACGTCTTTAACGTTATATATCCTAGCCTAATGCGACCTAGCATGTCGAATGTAATATTTTACATCATTCCTGTCGTGTCGACCCGTATTTCTCGGTGGTAACATTATATGCGTCTATAACGTTACATATCGTAGCCTAAGGCGACCTGACATGTCGAATGTAATATTTTGCAACGTTCCTGGCGTGTCGTCGCCTGCTTCTCGATGGGGACATTATATACGTCTATAGCGTTGTATATCCTAACCTAATGCAACCTAACATCTAGGATGTAATATTTTACAACATTCCTGGCATGTCAGTCCCTACGTCTCGCTGGGAACGTTATATACGTCTATAACGACATATATCCAAACTTAAGGGAAACTAACATCTCGGATGTAATATTTTACAACATTCTTGGCGATTCGGCTCCTACTTTTCGGTGGGAACATTATATACGTCTATAACGTTGTATATCCTAACCTAATGCAACCTAACATCTAGGATGTAATATTTTACAACATTCCTGGCATGTCAGTCCCTACGTCTCGGTGGAAACATTCTATACGTCTATAACGTTGCATATCCTAACCTAAGGGAACCTAACATCTCGGGTGTAGTATTTTACAACATTCGTGACGCGTCGGCCCCTATTTCTCGGTGGGACCATTATATACGTCTATAGCGTTATATATCCTACCCTAAGGCGACCTGACATGTCGAATGTAATATTTTACATCATTCCTGGCGTGTCCGCCCGTAGATCTCGGTGGTAACATTATATACGTCTATAACGTTATGTATTCTAGCCTAAGGCAACCTAACATGCCGAATGTAATATTTTACAACATTCCTGGCGTGTTGTCGCCTGCTTCTCGGTGGGGACATTATATATGTCTATAACGTTGTATATCCTAACCTAACGAAACCTAATATCTGGGATGTAATATTTTACAACATTCCTGGCGTGTCGTCGCCTGCTTCTTGATGGGGACATTATATACGTCTATAACGTTGTATATCCTAACCTAACGCAACCTAACATCTGGGATGTAATATTTTACAACATTCCTGACGCGTCGGCACCTATTTCTCGGTGGGAACTTTATATACGTCTTTAACGTTATATATCCTAGCCTAAGGCGACCTAGCATGTCGAATGTAATATTTTACATCATTCCTGTCGTGTCGACCCGTATTTCTCGGTGGTAACATTATATGCGTCTATAACGTTACATATCGTAGCCTAAGGCGACCTGATATGTCGAATGTAATATTTTGCAACGTTCCTGGCGTGTCGTCACCTGCTTCTCGGTGGGGACATTATATACGTCTATAGCGTTGTATATCCTAACCTAATGCAACCTAACATCTAGGATGTAATATTTTACAACATTCCTGGCATGTCAGTCCCTACGTCTCGCTGGGAACGTTATATACGTCTATAACGACATATATCCAAACTTAAGGGAAACTAACATCTCGGATGTAATATTTTACAACATTCCTGGCGATTCGGCTCCTACTTTTCGGTGGGAACATTATATACGTCTATAACGTTGTATATCCTAACCTAAGGCAACCCAACATATCGGATGTAATATTTTACATCATTCCTGTCATGTCGGTCCCTACGTCTCGTTGGGAACAGTCTATGCGTCTATAGCGTTGTATATCCTAACCTAAGGGAACCTAACATCTCAGGTGTAATATTTTACAACATTCCTGGCGTGTTGTCGCCTGCTTCTCGATGGGGACATTATATATGTCTATAACGTTGTATATCCTAGCCTAAGCAATCTAACATCTCGGATGTAATATATTACAACATTCCTGGCGTGTCGTCGCGTGCTTCTCGATGGGGACATTATATACGTCTATAACGTTGTATATCCTAACCTAACACAACCTAACATCTGGGATTTAATATTTTACATCATTCCTGGCGTGTCGTCGCCTGCTTCTCGATGGGGTCATTATATGCGTCTATAACGTTGTATATCCTAACCTAACGCAACCTAAAATCTGGGATGTAATATTTTACAACATTCCTGGCGTGTCGTCGCCTGCTTCTTGATGGGGACATTATATACGTCTATAACGTTGTATATCCTATCCTAAGGGAACCTAACATCTCAGGTGTAATATTTTACAACATTCCTGACGCGTCGGCACCTATTTCTCGGTGGGAACTTTATATACGTCTTTAAGGTTATATATCCTAGCCTAAGGCGACCTAGCATGTCGAATGTAATATTTTACATCATTCCTGTCGTGTCGACCCGTATTTCTCGGTGGTAACATTATATGCGTCTATAACGTTACATATCGTAGCCTAAGGCGACCTGACATGTCGAATGTAATATTTTGCAACGTTCCTGGCGTGTCGTCGCCTGCTTCTCGATGGGGACATTATATACGTCTATAGCGTTGTATATCCTAACCTAATGCAACCTAACATCTAGGATGTAATATTTTACAACATTCCTGGCATGTCAGTCCCTACGTCTCGCTGGGAACGTTATATACGCCTATAACGACATATATCCAAACTTAAGGGAAACTAACATCTCGGATGTAATATTTTACAACATTCCTGGCGATTCGGCTCCTACTTTTCGGTGGGAACATTATATACGTCTATAACGTTGTATATCCTAACCTAAGGCAACCCAACATCTCGGATGTAATATTTTACATCATTCCTGTCATGTCGGTCCCTACGTCTCGTTGGGAACACTCTATGCGTCTATAGCGTTGTATATCCTAACCTAAGGGAACCTAACATCTCAGGTGTAATATTTTACAACATTCCTGGCGTGTTGTCGCCTGCTTCTCGATGGGGACATTATATATGTCTATAACGTTGTATATCCTAGCCTAAGCAATCTAACATCTCGGATGTAATATATTACAACATTCCTGGCGTGTCGTCGCCTGCTTCTCGATGGGGATATTATATACGTCTATAACGTTGTATATCCTAACCTAACACAACCTAACATCTGGGATTTAATATTATACATCATTCCTGGCGTGTCGTCGCCTGATTCTCGATGGGGTCATTATATACGTCTATAACGTTGTATATCCTAACCTAACGCAACCTAAAATCTGGGATGTAATATTTTACAACATTCCTGGCATGTCGGTCCCTACGTCTCGGTGGGAACATTCTATACGTCTATAACGTTGCATATCCTAACCTAAGGGAACCTAACATCTCGGGTGTAGTATTTTACAACATTCCTGACGCGTCGGCCCCTATTTCTCGGTGGGACCATTATATACGTCTATAGCGTTATATATCCTAGCCTAAGGCGACCTGACATGTCGAATGTAATATTTTACATCATTCCTGGCGTGTCCGCCCGTAGATCTCGGTGGTAACATTATATACGTCTATAACGTTATGTATTCTAGCCTAAGGCAACCTAACATGCCGAATGTAATATTTTACAACATTCCTGGCGTGTTGTCGCCTGCTTCTCGGTGGGGCATTATATATGTCTATAACGTTGTATATCCTAACCTAACGAAACCTAACATCTGGGATGTAATATTTTACAACATTCCTGTCATGTCGGTCCCTACGTCTCGTTGGGAACAGTCTATGCGTCTATAGCGTTGTATATCCTAACCTAAGGGAACCTAACATCTCAGGTGAAATATTTTACAACATTCCTGGCGTGTTGTCGACTGCTTCTCGATGGGGACATTATATATGTCTATAACGTTGTATATCCTAGCCTAAGCAATCTAACATCTCGGATGTAATATATTACAACATTCCTGGCGTGTCGTCGCCTGCTTCTCGATGGGGACATTATATACGTCTATAACGTTGTATATCCTAACCTAACACAACCTAACATCTGGGATTTAATATTTTACATCATTCCTGGCGTGTCGTCGCCTGCTTCTCGATGGGGTCATTATATGCGTCTATAACGTTGTATATCCTAACCTAACGCAACCTAAAATCTGGGATGTAATATTTTACAACATTCCTGGCATGTCGGTCCCTACGTCTCGGTGGGAACATTCTATACGTCTATAACGTTGCATATCCTAACCTAAGGGAACCTAACATCTCGGGTGTAGTATTTTACAACATTCCTGACGCGTCGGCCCCTATTTCTCGGTGGGACCATTATATACGTCTATAGCGTTATATATCCTAGCCTAAGGCGACCTGACATGTCGAATGTAATATTGTACATCATTCCTGGCGTGTCCGCCCGTAGATCTCGGTGGTAACATTATATACGTCTATAACGTTATGTATTCTAGCCTAAGGCAACCTAACATGCCGAATGTAATATTTTACAACATTCCTGGCGTGTTGTCGCCTGCTTCTCGGTGGGGACATTATATATGTCTATAACGTTGTATATCCTAACCTAACGAAACCTAACATCTGGGATGTAATATTTTACAACATTCCTGGCGTGTCGTCGCCTGCTTCTTGATGGGGACATTATATACGTCTATAACGTTGTATATCCTAACCTAACGCAACCTAACATCTGGGATGTAATATTTTACAACATTCCTGACGCGTCGGCACCTATTTCTTGGTGGGAACTTTATATACGTCTTTAACGTTATATATCCTAGCCTAATGCGACCTAGCATGTCGAATGTAATATTTTACATCATTCCTGTCGTGTCGACCCGTATTTCTCGGTGGTAACATTATATGCGTCTATAACGTTACATATCGTAGCCTAAGGCGACCTGACATGTCGAATGTAATATTTTGCAACGTTCCTGGCGTGTCGTCGCCTGCTTCTCGATGGGGACATTATATACGTCTATAGCGTTGTATATCCTAACCTAATGCAACCTAACATCTAGGATGTAATATTTTACAACATTCCTGGCATGTCAGTCCCTACGTCTCGCTGGGAACGTTATATACGTCTATAACGACATATATCCAAACTTAAGGGAAACTAACATCTCGGATGTAATATTTTACAACATTCTTGGCGATTCGGCTCCTACTTTTCGGTGGGCACATTATATACGTCTATAACGTTGTATATCCTAACCTAATGCAACCTAACATCTAGGATGTAATATTTTACAACATTCCTGGCATGTCAGTCCCTACGTCTCGCTGGGAACGTTATATACGTCTATAACGACATATATCCAAACTTAAGGGAAACTAACATCTCGGATGTAATATTTTACAACATTCCTGGCGATTCCGCTCCTACTTTTCGGTGGGAACATTATATACGTCTATAACGTTGTATATCCTAACCTAACGCAACCTAAAATCTGGGATGTAATATTTTACAACATTCCTGGCATGTCGGTCCCTACGTCTCGGTGGGAACATTCTATACGTCTATAACGTTGCATATCCTAACCTAAGGGAACCTAACATCTCGGGTGTAGTATTTTACAACATTCCTGACGCGTCGGCCCCTATTTCTCGGTGGGACCATTATATACGTCTATAGCGTTATATATCCTAGCCTAAGGCGACCTGACATGTCGAATGTAATATTTTACATCATTCCTGGCGTGTCCGCCCGTAGATCTCGGTGGTAACATTATATACGTCTATAACGTTATGTATTCTAGCCTAAGGCAACCTAACATGCCGAATGTAATATTTTACAACATTCCTGGCGTGTTGTCGCCTGCTTCTCGGTGGGGACATTATATATGTCTATAACGTTGTATATCCTAACCTAACGAAACCTAACATCTGGGATGTAATATTTTACAACATTCCTGGCGTGTCGTCGCCTGCTTCTTGATGGGGACATTATATACGTCTATAACGTTGTATATCCTAACCTAAGGGAACCTAACATCTCAGGTGTAATATTTTACAACATTCCTGACGCGTCGGCACCTATTTCTCGGTGGGAACTTTATATACGTCTTTAACGTTATATATCCTAGCCTAAGGCGACCTAGCATGTCGAATGTAATATTTTACATCATTCCTGTCGTGTCGACCCGTATTTCTCGGTGGTAACATTATATGCGTCTATAACGTTACATATCGTAGCCTAAGGCGACCTGATATGTCGAATGTAATATTTTGCAACGTTCCTGGCGTGTCGTCACCTGCTTCTCGGTGGGGACATTATATACGTCTATAGCGTTGTATATCCTAACCTAATGCAACCTAACATCTAGGATGTAATATTTTACAACATTCCTGGCATGTCAGTCCCTACGTCTCGCTGGGAACGTTATATACGTCTATAACGACATATATCCAAACTTAAGGGAAACTAACATCTCGGATGTAATATTTTACAACATTCCTGGCGTGTTGTCGCCTGCTTCTCGGTGGGGACATTATATATGTCTATAACGTTGTATATCCTAACCTAACGAAACCTAACATCTGGGATGTAATATTTTACAACATTCCTGTCATGTCGGTCCCTACGTCTCGTTGGGAACAGTCTATGCGTCTATAGCGTTGTATATCCTAACCTAAGGGAACCTAACATCTCAGGTGTAATATTTTACAACATTCCTGGCGTGTTGTCGACTGCTTCTCGATGGGGACATTATATATGTCTATAACGTTGTATATCCTAGCCTAAGCAATCTAACATCTCGGATGTAATATATTACAACATTCCTGGCGTGTCGTCGCCTGCTTCTCGATGGGGATATTATATACGTCTATAACGTTGTATATCCTAACCTAACACAACCTAACATCTGGGATTTAATATTTTACATCATTCCTGGCGTGTCGTCGCCTGCTTCTCGATGGCGTCATTATATGCGTGTATAACGTTGTATATCCTAACCTAACGCAACCTAAAATCTGGGATGTAATATTTTACAACATTCCTGGCATGTCGGTCCCTACGTCTCGGTGGGAACATTCTATACGTCTATAACGTTGCATATCCTAACCTAAGGGAACCTAACATCTCGGGTGTAGTATTTTACAACATTCCTGACGCGTCGGCCCCTATTTCTCGGTGGGACCATTATATACGTCTATAGCGTTATATATCCTAGCCTAAGGCGACCTGACATGTCGAATGTAATATTTTACATCATTCCTGGCGTGTCCGCCCGTAGATCTCGGTGGTAACATTATATACGTCTATAACGTTATGTATTCTAGCCTAAGGCAACCTAACATGCCGAATGTAATATTTTACAACATTCCTGGCGTGTTGTCGCCTGCTTCTCGGTGGGGACATTATATATGTCTATAACGTTGTATATCCTAACCTAACGAAACCTAACATCTGGGATGTAATATTTTACAACATTCCTGGCGTGTCGTCGCCTGCTTCTTGATGGGGACATTATATACGTCTATAACGTTGTATATCCTAACCTAAGGGAACCTAACATCTCAGGTGTAATATTTTACAACATTCCTGACGCGTCGGCACCTATTTCTCGGTGGGAACTTTATATACGTCTTTAAGGTTATATATCCTAGCCTAAGGCGACCTAGCATGTCGAATGTAATATTTTACATCATTCCTGTCGTGTCGACCCGTATTTCTCGGTGGTTACATTATATGCGTCTATAACGTTACATATCGTAGCCTAAGGCGACCTGATATGTCGAATGTAATATTTTGCAACGTTCCTGGCGTGTCGTCGCCTGCTTCTCGGTGGGGACATTATATACGTCTATAGCGTTGTATATCCTAACCTAATGCAACCTAACATCTAGGATGTAATATTTTACAACATTCCTGGCATGTCAGTCCCTACGTCTCGCTGGGAACGTTATATACGTCTATAACGACATATATCCAAACTTAAGGGAAACTAACATCTCGGATGTAATATTTTACAACATTCCTGGCGATTCGGCTCCTACTTTTCGGTGGGAACATTATATACGTCCATAACGTTGTATATCCTAACCTAAGGCAACCCAACATCTCGGATGTAATATTTTACATCACTCCTGTCATGTCGGTCCCTACGTCTCGTTGGGAACACTCTATGCGTCTATAGCGTTGTATATCCTAACCTAAGGGAACCTAACATCTCAGGTGTAATATTTTACAACATTCCTGGCGTGTTGTCGCCTGCTTCTCGATGGGGACATTATATATGTCTATAACGTTGTATATCCTAGCCTAAGCAATCTAACATCTCGGATGTAATATATTACAACATTCCTGGCGTGTCGTCGCCTGCTTCTCGATGGGGACATTATATACGTCTATAACGTTGTATATCCTAACCTAACACAACCTAACATCTGGGATTTAATATTTTACATCATTCCTGGCGTGTCGTCGCCTGATTCTCGATGGGGTCATTATATACGTCTATAACGTTGTATATCCTAACCTAACGCAACCTAAAATCTGGGATGTAATATTTTACAACATTCCTGGCATGTCGGTCCCTACGTCTCGGTGGGAACATTCTATACGTCTATAACGTTGCATATCCTAACCTAAGGGAACCTAACATCTCGGGTGTAGTATTTTACAACATTCCTGACGCGTCGGCCCCTATTTCTCGGTGGGACCATTATATACGTCTATAGCGTTATATATCCTAGCCTAAGGCGACCTGACATGTCGAATGTAATATTTTACATCATTCCTGGCGTGTCTGCCCGTAGATCTCGGTGGTAACATTATATACGTCTATAACGTTATGTATTCTAGCCTAAGGCAACCTAACATGCCGAATGTAATATTTTACAACATTCCTGGCGTGTTGTCGCCAGCTTCTCGATGGGGACATTATATACGTCTATAACGTTGTATATCCTAACCTAACACAACCTAACATCTGGGATTTAATATTTTACATCATTCCTGGCGTGTCGTCGCCTGATTCTCGATGGGGTCAATATATACGTCTATAACGTTGTATATCCTAACCTAACGCAACCTAAAATCTGGGATGTAATATTTTACAACATTCCTGGTATGTCGGTCCCTACGTCTCGGTGGGAACATTCTATACGTCTATAACATTGCATATCCTAACCTAAGGGAACCTAACATCTCGGGTGTAGTATTTTACAACATTCCTCACGCGTCGGCCCATATTTCTCGGTGGGACCATTATATACGTCTATAGCGTTATATATCCTAGCCTAAGGCGACCTGACATGTCGAATGTAATATTTTACATCATTCCTGTGGTGTCCGCCCGTAGATCTCGGTGGTAACATTATATACGTCTATAACGTTATGTATTCTAGCCTAAGGCAACCTAACATGCCGAATGTAATATTTTACAACATTCCTGGCGTGTTGTCGCCTGCTTCTCGGTGGGGACATTATATATGTCTATAACGTTGTATATCCTAACCTAACGAAACCTAACATCTGGGATGTAATATTTTACAACATTCCTGTCATGTCGGTCCCTACGTCTCGTTGGGAACAGTCTATGCGTCTATAGCGTTGTATATCCTAACCTAATGGAACCTAACATCTCAGGTGAAATATTTTACAACATTCCTGGCGTGTTGTCGACTGCTTCTCGATGGGGACATTATATATGTCTATAACGTTGTATATCCTAGCCTAAGCAATCTAACATCTCGGATGTAATATATTACAACATTCCTGGCGTGTCGTCGCCTGCTTCTCGATGGGGACATTATATACGTCTATAACGTTGTATATCCTAACCTAACACAACCTAACATCTGGGATTTAATATTTTACATCATTCCTGGCGTGTCGTCGCCTGCTTCTCGATGGGGTCATTATATGCGTCTATAACGTTGTATATCCTAACCTAACGCAACCTAAAATCTGGGATGTAATATTTTACAACATTCCTGGCATGTCGGTCCCTACGTCTCGGTGGGAACATTCTATACGTCTATAACGTTGCATATCCTAACCTAAGGGAACCTAACATCTCGGGTGTAGTATTTTACAACATTCCTGACGCGTCGGCCCCTATTTCTCGGTGGGACCATTATATACGTCTATAGCGTTATATATCCTAGCCTAAGGCGACCTGACATGTCGAATGTAATATTGTACATCATTCCTGGCGTGTCCGCCCGTAGATCTCGGTGGTAACATTATATACGTCTATAACGTTATGTATTCTAGCCTAAGGCAACCTAACATGCCGAATGTAATATTTTACAACATTCCTGGCGTGTTGTCGCCTGCTTCTCGGTGGGGACATTATATATGTCTATAACGTTGTATATCCTAACCTAACGAAACCTAACATCTGGGATGTAATATTTTACAACATTCCTGGCGTGTCGTCGCCTGCTTCTTGATGGGGACATTATATACGTCTATAACGTTGTATATCCTAACCTAACGCAACCTAACATCTGGGATGTAATATTTTACAACATTCCTGACGCGTCGGCACCTATTTCTCGGTGGGAACTTTATATACGTCTTTAACGTTATATATCCTAGCCTAATGCGACCTAGCATGTCGAATGTAATATTTTACATCATTCCTGTCGTGTCGACCCGTATTTCTCGGTGGTAACATTATATGCGTCTATAACGTTACATATCGTAGCCTAAGGCGACCTGACATGTCGAATGTAATATTTTGCAACGTTCCTGGCGTGTCGTCGCCTGCTTCTCGATGGGGACATTATATACGTCTATAGCGTTGTATATCCTAACCTAATGCAACCTAACATCTAGGATGTAATATTTTACAACATTCCTGGCATGTCAGTCCCTACGTCTCGCTGGGAACGTTATATACGTCTATAACGACATATATCCAAACTTAAGGGAAACTAACATCTCGGATGTAATATTTTACAACATTCTTGGCGATTGGGCTCCTACTTTTCGGTGGGAACATTATATACGTCTATAACGTTGTATATCCTAACCTAATGCAACCTAACATCTAGGATGTAATATTTTACAACATTCCTGGCATGTCAGTCCCTACGTCTCGCTGGGAACGTTATATACGTCTATAACGACATATATCCAAACTTAAGGGAAACTAACATCTCGGATGTAATATTTTACAACATTCCTGGCGATTCGGCTCCTACTTTTCGGTGGGAACATTATATACGTCTATAACGTTGTATATCCTAACCTAACGCAACCTAAAATCTGGGATGTAATATTTTACAACATTCCTGGCATGTCGGTCCCTACGTCTCGGTGGGAACATTCTATACGTCTATAACGTTGCATATCCTAACCTAAGGGAACCTAACATCTCGGGTGTAGTATTTTACAACATTCCTGACGCGTCGGCCCCTATTTCTCGGTGGGACCATTATATACGTCTATAGCGTTATATATCCTAGCCTAAGGCGACTGATATGTCGAATGTAATATTTTACATCATTCCTGGCGTGTCCGCCCGTAGATCTCGGTGGTAACATTATATACGTCTATAACGTTATGTATTCTAGCCTAAGGCAACCTAACATGCCGAATGTAATATTTTACAACATTCCTGGCGTGTTGTCGCCTGCTTCTCGGTGGGGACATTATATATGTCTATAACGTTGTATATCCTAACCTAACGAAACCTAACATCTGGGATGTAATATTTTTACAACATTCCTGGCGTGTCGTCGCCTGCTTCTTGATGGGGACATTATATACGTCTATAACGTTGTATATCCTAACCTAAGGGAACCTAACATCTCAGGTGTAATATTTTACAACATTCCTGACGCGTCGGCACCTATTTCTCGGTGGGAACTTTATATACGTCTTTAACGTTATATATCCTAGCCTAAGGGCGACCTAGCATGTCGAATGTAATATTTTACATCATTCCTGTCGTGTCGACCCGTATTTCTCGGTGGTAACATTATATGCGTCTATAACGTTACATATCGTAGCCTAAGGCGACCTGATATGTCGAATGTAATATTTTGCAACGTTCCTGGCGTGTCGTCACCTGCTTCTCGGTGGGGACATTATATACGTCTATAGCGTTGTATATCCTAACCTAATGCAACCTAACATCTAGGATGTAATATTTTACAACATTCCTGGCATGTCAGTCCCTACGTCTCGCTGGGAACGTTATATACGTCTATAACGACATATATCCAAACTTAAGGGAAACTAACATCTCGGATGTAATATTTTACAACATTCCTGGCGATTCGGCTCCTACTTTTCGGTGGGAACATTATATACGTCTATAACGTTGTATATCCTAACCTAACGCAACCTAAAATCTGGGATGTAATATTTTACAACATTCCTGGCATGTCGGTCCCTACGTCTCGGTGGGAACATTCTATACGTCTATAACGTTGCATATCCTAACCTAAGGGAACCTAACATCTCGGGTGTAGTATTTTACAACATTCCTGACGCGTCGGCCCCTATTTCTCGGTGGGACCATTATATACGTCTATAGCGTTATATATCCTAGCCTAAGGCGACCTGACATGTCGAATGTAAGATTTTACATCATTCCTGGCGTGTCCGCCCGTAGATCTCGGTGGTAACATTATATACGTCTATAACGTTATGTATTCTAGCCTAAGGCAACCTAACATGCCGAATGTAATATTTTACAACATTCCTGGCGTGTTGTCGCCTGCTTCTCGGTGGGGACATTATATATGTCTATAACGTTGTATATCCTAACCTAACGAAACCTAACATCTGGGATGTAATATTTTACAACATTCCTGGCGTGTCGTCGCCTGCTTCTTGATGGGGACATTATATACGTCTATAACGTTGTATATCCTAACCTAAGGGAACCTAACATCTCAGGTGTAATATTTTACAACATTCCTGACGCGTCGGCACCTATTTCTCGGTGGGAACTTTATATACGTCTTTAACGTTATATATCCTAGCCTAAGGCGACCTAGCATGTCGAATGTAATATTTTACATCATTCCTGTCGTGTCGACCCGTATTTCTCGGTGGTAACATTATATGCGTCTATAACGTTACATATCGTAGCCTAAGGCGACCTGATATGTCGAATGTAATATTTTGCAACGTTCCTGGCGTGTCGTCACCTGCTTCTCGGTGGGGACATTATATACGTCTATAGCGTTGTATATCCTAACCTAATGCAACCTAACATCTAGGATGTAATATTTTACAACATTCCAGGCATGTCAGTCCCTACGTCTCGCTGGGAACGTTATATACGTCTATAACGACATATATCCAAACTTAAGGGAAACTAACATCTCGGATGTAATATTTTACAACATTCCTGGCGATTCGGCTCCTACTTTTCGGTGCGAACATTATATACGTCTATAACGTTGTATATCCTAACCTAACGCAACCTAAAATCTGGGATGTAATATTTTACAACATTCCTGGCATGTCGGTCCCTACGTCTCGGTGGGAACATTCTATACGTCTATAACGTTGCATATCCTAACCTAAGGGAACCTAACATCTCGGGTGTAGTATTTTACAACATTCCTGACGCGTCGGCCCCTATTTCTCGGTGGGACCATTATATACGTCTATAGCGTTATATATCCTAGCCTAAGGCGACCTGACATGTCGAATGTAATATTTTACATCATTCCTGGCGTGTCCGCCCGTAGATCTCGGTGGTAACATTATATACGTCTATAACGTTATGTATTCTAGCCTAAGGCAACCTAACATGCCGAATGTAATATTTTACAACATTCCTGGCGTGTTGTCGCCTGCTTCTCGGTGGGGACATTATATATGTCTATAACGTTGTATATCCTAACCTAACGAAACCTAACATCTGGGATGTAATATTTTACAACATTCCTGGCGTGTCGTCGCCTGCTTCTTGATGGGGACATTATATACGTCTATAACGTTGTATATCCTAACCTAAGGGAACCTAACATCTCAGGTGTAATATTTTACAACATTCCTGACGCGTCGGCACCTATTTCTCGGTGGGAACTTTATATACGTCTTTAAGGTTATATATCCTAGCCTAAGGCGACCTAGCATGTCGAATGTAATATTTTACATCATTCCTGTCGTGTCGACCCGTATTTCTCGGTGGTAACATTATATGCGTCTATAACGTTACATATCGTAGCCTAAGGCGACCTGACATGTCGAATGTAATATTTTGCAACGTTCCTGGCGTGTCGTCGCCTGCTTCTCGGTGGGGACATTATATACGTCTATAGCGCTGTATATCCTAACCTAATGCAACCTAACATCTAGGATGTAATATTTTACAACATTCCTGGCATGTCAGTCCCTACGTCTCGCTGGGAACGTTATATACGTCTATAACGACATATATCCAAACTTAAGGGAAACTAACATCTCGGATGTAATATTTTACAACATTCCTGGCGATTCGGCTCCTACTTTTCGGTGGGAACATTATATACGTCCATAACGTTGTATATCCTAACCTAAGGCAACCCAACATCTCGGATGTAATATTTTACATCATTCCTGTCATGTCGGTCCCTACGTCTCGTTGGGAACACTCTATGCGTCTATAGCGTTGTATATCCTAACCTAAGGGAACCTAACATCTCAGGTGTAATATTTTACAACATTCCTGGCGTGTTGTCGCCTGCTTCTCGATGGGGACATTATATATGTCTATAACGTTGTATATCCTAGCCTAAGCAATCTAACATCTCGGATGTAATATATTACAACATTCCTGGCGTGTCGTCGCCTGCTTCTCGATGGGGACATTATATACGTCTATAACGTTGTATATCCTAACCTAACACAACCTAACATCTGGGATTTAATATTTTACATCATTCCTGGCGTGTCGTCGCCTGATTCCCGATGGGGTCATTATATACGTCTATAACGTTGTATATCCTAACCTAACGCAACCTAAAATCTGGGATGTAATATTTTACAACATTCCTGGCATGTCGGTCCCTACGTCTCGGTGGGAACATTCTATACGTCTATAACGTTGCATATCCTAACCTAAGGGAACCTAACATCTCGGGTGTAGTATTTTACAACATTCCTGACGCGTCGGCCCCTATTTCTCGGTGGGACCATTATATACGTCTATAGCGTTATATATCCTAGCCTAAGGCGACCTGACATGTCGAATGTAATATTTTACATCATTCCTGGCGTGTCCGCCCGTAGATCTCGGTGGTAACATTATATACGTCTATAACGTTATGTATTCTAGCCTAAGGCAACCTAACATGCCGAATGTAATATTTTACAACATTCCTGGCGTGTTGTCGCCAGCTTCTCGATGGGGACATTATATACGTCTATAACGTTGTATATCCTAACCTAACACAACCTAACATCTGGGATTTAATATTTTACATCATTCCTGGCGTGTCGTCGCCTGATTCTCGATGGGGTCAATATATACGTCTATAACGTTGTATATCCTAACCTAACGCAACCTAAAATCTGGGATGTAATATTTTACAACATTCCTGGTATGTCGGTCCCTACGTCTCGGTGGGAACATTCTATACGTCTATAACGTTGCATATCCTAACCTAAGGGAACCTAACATCTCGGGTGTAGTATTTTACAACATTCCTCACGCGTCGGCCCATATTTCTCGGTGGGACCATTATATACGTCTATAGCGTTATATATCCTAGCCTAAGGCGACCTGACATGTCGAATGTAATATTTTACATCATTCCTGTGGTGTCCGCCCGTAGATCTCGGTGGTAACATTATATACGTCTATAACGTTATGTATTCTAGCCTAAGGCAACCTAACATGCCGAATGTAATATTTTACAACATTCCTGGCGTGTTGTCGCCTGCTTCTCGGTGGGGACATTATATATGTCTATAACGTTGTATATCCTAACCTAACGAAACCTAACATCTGGGATGTAATATTTTACAACATTCCTGGCGTGTCGTCGCCTGCTTCTTGATGGGGACATTATATACGACTATAACGTTGTACATCCTAACCTAACGCAACCTAACATCTGGGATGTAATATTTTACATCATTCCTGTCATGTCGGTCCCTACGTCTCGTTGGGAACACTCTATGCGTCTATAGCGTTGTATATCCTAACCTAAGGGAACCTAACATCTCAGGTGTAATATTTTACAACATTCCTGGCGTGTTGTCGCCTGCTTCTCGATGGGGACATTATATATGTCTATAACGTTGTATATCCTAGCCTAAGCAATCTAACATCTCGGATGTAATATATTACAACATTCCTGGCGTGTCGTCGCCTGCTTCTCGATGGGGACATTATATACGTCTATAACGTTGTATATCCTAACCTAACGCAACCTAACATCTGGGATTTAATATTTTACATCATTCCTGGCGTGTCGTCGCCTGATTCTCGATGGTGTCATTATATACGTCTATAACGTTGTATATCCTAACCTAACGCAACCTAAAATCTGGGATGTAATATTTTACAACATTCCTGGCATGTCGTTCCCTACGTCTCGGTGGGAACATTCTATACGTCTATAACGTTGCATATCCTAACCTAAGGGAACCTAACATCTCGGGTGTAGTATTTTACAACATTCCTGACGCGTCGGCCCCTATTTCTCGGTGGGACCATTATATACGTCTATAGCGTTATATATCCTAGCCTAAGGCGACCTGACATGTCGAATGTAATATTTTACAACATTCCTGGCGTGTTGTCGCCTGCTTCTCGGTGGGGACATTATATATGTCTATAACGTTGTATATCCTAACCTAACGAAACCTAACATCTGGGATGTAATATTTTACAACATTCCTGGCGTGTCGTCGCCTGCTTCTTGATGGGGACATTATATACGTCTATAACGTTGTATATCCTAACCTAACGCAACCTAACGTCTGGGATGTAATATTTTACAACATTCCTGACGCGTCGGCACCTATTTCTCGGTGGGAACTTTATATACGTCTTTAACGTTATATATCCTAGCCTAAGGCGACCTAGCATGTCGAATGTAATATTTTACATCATTCCTGTCGTGTCGACCCGTATTTCTCGGTGGTAACATTATATGCGTCTATAACGTTACATATCGTAGCCTAAGGCGACCTGACATGTCGAATGTAATATTTTGCAACGTTCCTGGCGTGTCGTCGCCTGCTTCTCGATGGGGACATTATATACGTCTATAGCGTTGTATATCCTAACCTAATGCAACCTAACGTCTAGGATGTAATATTTTACAACATTCCTGGCATGTCAGTCCCTACGTCTGGCTGGGAACGTTATATACGTCTATAACGACATATATCCAAACTTAAGGGAAACTAACATCTCGGATGTAATATTTTACAACATTCCTGGCGATTCGGCTCCTACTTTTCGGTGGGAACATTATATACGTCTATAACGTTGTATATCCTAACCTAAGGCAACCCAACATCTCGGATGTAATATTTTACATCATTCCTGTCATGCCGGTCCCTACGTTTCGTTGGGAACACTCTATGCGTCTATAGCGTTGTATATCCTAACCTAAGGGAACCTAACATCTCAGGTGTAAATTAACTCTGAGATAGCGCGTTGTTGTCGCCTGCTTCTCGATGGGGACATTATATATATCTATAACGTTGTATATCCTAACCTAACGAAACCTAACATCTGGGATGTAATATTTTACAACATTCCTGGCGTGTCGTCGCCAGCTTCTCGATGGGGACATTATATACGTCTATAACGTTGTATATCCTAACCTAACGAAACCTAACATCTGGGATGTAATATTTTACAACATTCCTGGCGTGTCGTCGCCTGCTTCTCGGTGGGGACATTATCTATGTCTATAACGTTGTATATCCTAACCTAACGAAACCTAACATCTGGGATGTAATATTTTACAACATTCCTGGCGTGTCGTCGCCTGCTTCTTGATGGGGACATTATATACGTCTATAACGTTGTATATCCTAACCTAACGCAACCTAACATCTGGGATGTAATATTTTACAACATTCCTGACGCGTCGGCACCTATTTCTCGGTGGGAACTTTATATATGTCTTTAACGTTATATATCCTAGCCTAAGGCGACCTAGCATGTCGAATGTAATATTTTACATCATTCCTGTCGTGTCGACCCGTGTTTCTCGGTGGTAACATTATATGCGTCTATAAAGTTACATATCGTAGCCTAAGGCGACCTGACATGTCGAATGTAATATTTTGCAACGTTCCTGGCGTGTCGTCGCCTAATTCTCGATGGGGACATTATATACGTCTATAGCGTTGTATATCGTAACCTAATGCAACCTAACATCTAGGATTTAATATTTTACAACATTCCTGGCACGTCAGTCCCTACGTCTCGCTGGGAACGTTATATACGTATATAACGACATATATCCAAACTTAAGGGAAACTAACATCTCGGATGTAATATTTTACAACATTCCTGGCGATTCGGCTCCTACTTTTCGGTGGGAACATTATATACGTCTATAACGTTGTATATCCTAACCTAAGGCAACCCAACATCTCGGATGTAATATTTTACATCATTCCTGTCATGTCGGTCCCTACGTCTCGTTGGGAACACTCTATGCGTCTATAGCGTTGTATATCCTAACCTAAGGGAACCTAACATCTCAGGTGTAATATTTTACAACATTCCTGGCGTGTTGTCGCCTGCTTCTCGATGGGGACATTATATATGTCTATAACGTTGTATATCCTAGCCTAAGCAATCTAACATCTCGGATGTAATATATTACGACATTCCTGGCGTGTCGTCGCCTGCTTCTTGATGGGGACATTATATACGTCTATAACGTTGTATATCCTAACCTAACGCAACCTAACATCTGGGATGTAATATTTTACAACATTCCTGACGCGTCGGCACCTATTTCTCGGTGGGAACTTTATATACGTCTTTAACGTTATATATCCTAGCCTAAGGCGACCTAGCATGTCGAATGTAATATTTTACATCATTCCTGTCGCGTCGACCCGTATTTCTCGGTGGTAACATTATATGCGTCTATAAAGTTACATATCGTAGCCTAAGGCGACCTGACATGTCGAATGTAATATTTTGCAACGTTCCTGGCGTGTCGTCGCCTAATTCTCGATGGGGACATTATATACGTCTATAGCGTTGTATATCCTAACCTAATGCAACCTAACATCTAGGATTTAATATTTTACAACATTCCTGGCATGTCAGTCCCTACGTCTCGCTGGGAACGTTATATACGTATATAACGACATATATCCAAACTTAAGGGAAACTAACATCTCGGATGTAATATTTTACAACATTCCTGGCGATTCGGCTCCTACTTTTCGGTGGGAACATTATATACGTCTATAACGTTGTATATCCTAACCTAAGGCAACCTAACATCTAGGATGTAATATTTTACAACATTCCTGGCATGTCAGTCCCTACGTCTCGCTGGGAACGTTATATACGTCTATAACAACATATATCCAATCTTAAGGGAAACTAACATCTCGGATGTAATATTTTACAACATTCCTGGCGATTCGGCTCCTACTTTTCGGTGGGAACATTATATACGTCTATAACGTTGTATATCCTAACCTAAGGCAACCCAACATCTCGGATGTAATATTTTACATCATTCCTGTCATGTCGGTCCCTACGTCTCGTTGGGAACACTCTATGCGTCTATAGCGTTGTATATCCTAACCTAAGGGAACCTAACATCTCAGGTGTAATATTTTACAACATTCCTGGCGTGTTGTCGCCTGCTTCTCGATGGGGACATTATATATGTCTATAACGTTGTATATCCTAACCTAACGAAACCTAACATCTGGGATGTAATATTTTACAACATTCCTGGCGTGTCGTCGCCTGCTTCTTGATGGGGACATTATATACGTCTATAACGTTGTATATCCTAACCTAACGCAACCTAACATCTGGGATTTAATATTTTACATCATTCCTGGCGTGTCGTCGCCTGATTCTCGATGGGGTCATTATATACGTCTATAACGTTGTATATCCTAACCTAACGCAACCTAAAATCTGGGATGTAATATTTTACAACATTCCTGGCATGTCGGTCCCTACGTCTCGGTGGGAACATTCTATACGTCTATAACGTTGCATATCCTAACCTAAGGGAACCTAACATCTCGGGTGTAGTATTTTACAACATTCCTCACGCGTCGGCCCCTATTTCTCGGTGGGACCATTATATACGTCTATAGCGTTATATATCCTAGCCTAAGGCGACCTGGCGTGTCCGCCCGTAGATCTCGGTGGTAACATTATATACGTCTATAACGTTATGTATTCTAGCCTAAGGCAACCTAACATGCCGAATGTAATATTTTACAACATTCCTGGCGTGTTGTCGCCTGCTTCTCGGTGGGGACATTATATATGTCTATAACGTTGTATATCCTAACCTAACGAAACCTAACATCTGGGATGTAATATTTTACAACATTCCTGGCGTGTCGTCGCCTGCTTCTTGATGGGGACATTATATACGTCTATAACGTTGTATATCCTAACCTAACGCAACCTAACATCTGGGATGTAATATTTTACAACATTCCTGACGCGTCGGCACCTATTTCTCGGTGGGAACTTTATATACGTCTTTAACGTTATATATCCTAGCCCAATGCGACCTAGCATGTCGAATGTAATATTTCACATCATTCCTGTCGTGTCGACCCGTATTTCTCGGTGGTAACATTATATGCGTCTATAACGTTACATATCGTAGCCTAAGGCGACCTGACATGTCGAATGTAATATTTTGCAACGTTCCTGGCGAGTCGTCGCCTGCTTCTCGATGGGGACATTATATACGTCTATAGCGTTGTATATCCTAACCTAATGCAACCTAACATCTAGGATGTAATATTTTACAACATTCCTGGCATGTCAGTCCCTACGTCTCGCTGGGAACGTTATATACGTCTAGAACGACATATATCAAAACTTAAGGGAAACTAACATCTCGGATGTAATATTTTACAACATTCCTGGCGATTCGGCTCCTACTTTTCGGTGGGAACATTATATACGTCTATAACGTTGTATATCCTAACCTAAGGCAACCCAACATATCGGATGTAATATTTTACATCATTCCTGTCATGTCGGTCCCTACGTCTCGTTGGGAACAGTCTATGCGTCTATAGCGTTGTATATCCTAACCTAAGGGAACCTAACATCTCAGGTGTAATATTTTACAACATTCCTGGCGTGTTGTCGCCTGCTTCTCGATGGGGACTTTATATATGTCTATAACGTTGTATATCCTAGCCTAAGCAATCTAACATCTCGGATGTAATATATTACAACATTCCTGGCGTGTCGTCGCCTGCTTCTCGATGGGGACATTATATACGTCTATAACGTTGTATATCCTAACCTAACACAACCTAACATCTGGGATTTAATATTTTACATCATTCCTGGCGTGTCGTCGCCTGATTCTCGATGGGGTCATTATATACGTCTATAACGTTGTATATCCTAACCTAACGCAACCTAAAATCTGGGATGTAATATTTTACAACATTCCTGGCATGTCGGTCCCTACGTCTCGGTGGGAACATTCTATACGTCTATAACGTTGCATATCCTAACCTAAGGGAACCTAACATCTCGGGTGTAGTATTTTACAACATTCCTCACGCGTCGGCCCCTATTTCTCGGTGGGACCATTATATACGTCTATAGCGTTATATATCCTAGCCTAAGGCGACCTGGCGTGTCCGCCCGTAGATCTCGGTGGTAACATTATATACGTCTATAACGTTATGTATTCTAGCCTAAGGCAACCTAACATGCCGAATGTAATATTTTACAACATTCCTGGCGTGTTGTCGCCTGCTTCTCGGTGGGGACATTATATATGTCTATAACGTTGTATATCCTAACCTAACGAAACCTAACATCTGGGATGTAATATTTTACAACATTCCTGGCGTGTCGTCGCCTGCTTCTTGATGGGGACATTATATACGTCTATAACGTTGTATATCCTAACCTAACGCAACCTAACATCTGGGATGTAATATTTTACAACATTCCTGACGCGTCGGCACCTATTTCTCGGTGGGAACTTTATATACGTCTTTAACGTTATATATCCTAGCCCAATGCGACCTAGCATGTCGAATGTAATATTTCACATCATTCCTGTCGTGTCGACCCGTATTTCTCGGTGGTAACATTATATGCGTCTATAACGTTACATATCGTAGCCTAAGGCGACCTGACATGTCGAATGTAATATTTTGCAACGTTCCTGGCGAGTCGTCGCCTGCTTCTCGATGGGGACATTATATACGTCTATAGCGTTGTATATCCTAACCTAATGCAACCTAACATCTAGGATGTAATATTTTACAACATTCCTGGCATGTCAGTCCCTACGTCTCGCTGGGAACGTTATATACGTCTATAACGACATATATCCAAACTTAAGGGAAACTAACATCTCGGATGTAATATTTTACAACATTCCTGGCGATTCGGCTCCTACTTTTCGGTGGGAACATTATATACGTCTATAACGTTGTATATCCTAACCTAGGGCAACCCAACATCTCGGATGTAATATTTTACGTCATTCCTGTCATGTCGGTCCCTACGTCTCGTTGGGAACACTCTATGCGTCTATAGCGTTGTATATACTAACCTAAGGGAACCTAACATCTCAGGTGTAATATTTTACAACATTCCTGGCGTGTTGTCGCCTGCTTCTCGATGGGGACATTATATATGTCTATAACGTTGTATATCCTAGCCTAAGCAATCTAACATCTCGGATATAATATATTACAACATTACTAGCGTGTCGTCGCCTGCTTCTCGATGGGGACATTATATACGTCTATAACGTTGTATATCCTAACCTAACGCAACCTAACATCTGGGATTTAATATTTTACATCATTCCTGGCGTGTCGTCGCCTGCTTCTCGATGGGGTCATTATATACGTCTATAACGTTGTATATCCTAACCTAACGCAACCTAAAATCTGGGATGTAATATTTTACAACATTCCTGGCATGTCGGTCCCTACGTCTCGGTGGGAACATTCTATACGTCTATAACGTTGTATATCCTAACCTAAGGGAACCTAACATCTCGGGTGTAGTATTTTACAACATTCCTGACGCGTCGGCCCCTATTTCTCGGCGGGACCATTATATACGTCTATGGCGTTATATATCCTAGCCTTAGGCGACCTGACATGTCGAATGTAATATTTTACATCATTCCTGGCGTGTCCGCCGGTAGATCTCGGTGGTAACACGATATACGTCTATAACGTTATGTATTCTAGCCTAAGGCAACCTAACATGCCGAATGTAATATTTTACAACATTCCTGGCGTTTTGTCGCCTGCTTCTCGGTGGGGACATTATATATGTCTATAACGTTGTATATCCTAACCTAACGAAACCTAACATCTGGGATGTAATATTTTACAACATTCCTGGCATGTCAGTCCCTACGTCTCGCTGGGAACACTCTATGCGTCTATAGCGTTGTATATCCTAACCTAAGGGAACCTAACATCTCAGGTGTAATATTGTACAACATTCCTGGCGTGTTGTCGCCTGCTTCTCGATGGGGACATTATATATGTCTATAACGTTGTATATCCTAGCCTAAGCAATCTAACACCTCGGATGTAATATATTACACCATTCCTGGCGTGTTGTCGCCTGCTTCTCGATGGGGACATTATATATGTCTATAACGTTGTATATCCTAACCTAACGAAACCTAACATCTGGGATGTAATATATTACACCATTCCTGGCGTGTTGTCGCCTGCTTCTCGATGGGGACATTATATATGTCTATAACGTTGTATATCCTAGCCTAAGCAATCTAACACCCCGAATGTAATATTTTGCAACGTTCCTGGCGTGTCGTCGCCTGCTTCTCGATGGGGACATTATATACGTCTATAGCGTTGTATATCCTAACCTAATGCAACCTAACATCTAGGATGTAATATTTTACAACATTCCTGGCATGTCAGTCCCTACGTCTCGCTGGGAACGTTATATACGTCTATAACGACATATATCCAAACTTAAGGGAAACTAGCATCTCGGATGTAATATTTTACAACATTCCTGGCGATTCGGCTCCTACTTTTCGGTGGGAACATTATATACGTCTATAACGTTGTATATCCTAACCTAAGGCAACCCAACATCTCGGATGTAATATTTTACATCATTCCTGTCATGTCGGTCCCTACGTCTCGTTGGGAACACTCTATGCGTCTATAGCGTTGTATATACTAACCTAAGGGAACCTAACATCTCAGGTGTAATATTTTACAACATTCCTGGCGTGTTGTCGCCTGCTTCTCGATGGGGACATTATATATGTCTATAACGTTGTATATCCTAGTCTAAGCAATCTAACATCTCGGATGTAATATATTGCAACATTCCTAGCGTGTCGTCGCCTGCTTCTCGATGGGGACATTATATACGTCTATAACGTTGTATATCCTAACCTAACGCAACCTAACATCTGGGATTTAATAGTTTACATCATTCCTGGCGTGTCGTCGCCTGCTTCTCGATGGGGTCATTATATACGTCTATAACGTTGTATATCCTAACCTAACGCAACCTAAAATCTGGGATGTAATATTTTACAACATTCCTGGCATGTCGGTCCCTACGTCTCGGTGGGAACATTCTATACGTCTATAACGTTGTATATCCTAACCTAAGGGAACCTAACATCTCGGGTGTAGTATTTTACAACATTCCTGACGCGTCGGCCCCTATTTCTCGGCGGGACCATTATATACGTCTATGGCGTTATATATCCTAGCCTTAGGCGACCTGACATGTCGAATGTAATATTTTACATCATTCCTGGCGTGTCCGCCCGTAGATCTCGGTGGTAACACGATATACGTCTATAACGTTATGTATTCTAGCCTAAGGCAACCTAACATGCCGAATGTAATATTTTACAACATTCCTGGCGTGTTGTCGCCTGCTTCTCGGTGGGGACATTATATATGTCTATAACGTTGTATATCCTAACCTAACGAAACCTAACATCTGGGATGTAATATTTTACAACATTCCTGGCATGTCAGTCCCTACGTCTCGCTGGGAACACTCTATGCGTCTATAGCGTTGTATATCCTAACCTAAGGGAACCTAACATCTCAGGTGTAATATTTTACAACATTCCTGGCGTGTTGTCGCCTGCTTCTCGATGGGGACATTATATATGTCTATAACGTTGTATATCCTAGCCTAAGCAATCTAACACCTCGGATGTAATATATTACAACATTACTAGCGTGTCGTCGCCTGCTTCTCGATGGGGACATTATATACGTCTATAACGTTGTATATCCTAACCTAACGCAACCTAACATCTGGGATTTAATATTTTACATCATTCCTGGCGTGTCGTCGCCTGCTTCTCGATGGGGTCATTATATACGTCTATAACGTTGTATATCCTAACCTAACGCAACCTAAAATCTGGGATGTAATATTTTACAACATTCCTGGCATGTCGGTCCCTACGTCTCGGTGGGAACATTCTATACGTCTATAACGTTGTATATCCTAACCTAAGGGAACCTAACATCTCGGGTGTAGTATTTTACAACATTCCTGACGCGTCGGCCCCTATTTCTCGGCGGGACCATTATATACGTCTATGGCGTTATATATCCTAGCCTTAGGCGACCTGACATGTCGAATGTAATATTTTACATCATTCCTGGCGTGTCCGCCGGTAGATCTCGGTGGTAACACGATATACGTCTATAACGTTATGTATTCTAGCCTAAGGCAACCTAACATGCCGAATGTAATATTTTACAACATTCCTGGCGTGTTGTCGCCTGCTTCTCGGTGGGGACATTATATATGTCTATAACGTTCTGTATCCTAACCTAACGAAACCTAACATCTGGGATGTAATATTTTACAACATTCCTGGCATGTCGGTCCCTACGTCTCGCTGGGAACGTTATATACGTCTATAACGACATATATCCAAACTTAAGGGAAACTAACATCTCGGATGTAATATTTTACAACATTCCTGGCGATTCGGCTCCTACTTATCGGTGGGAACATTATATACGTCTATAACGTTGTATATCCTAACCTAAGGCAACCCAACATCTCGGATGTAATATTTTACATCATTCCAGTCATGTCGGTCCCTACGTCTCGTTGGGAACACTCTATGCGTCTATAGCGTTGTATATACTAACCTAAGGGAGCCTAACATCTCAGGTGTAATATTTTACAACATTCCTGGCGTGTTGTCGCCTGCTTCTCGATGGGGACATTATATATGTCTATAACGTTGTATATCCTAACCTAACGAAACCTAACATCTGGGATGTAATATTTTACAACATTCCTGGCGTGTCGTCGCCTGCTTCTTGATGGGGACATTATATACGTCTATAACGTTGTATATCCTAACCTAACGCAACCTAACATCTGGGATGTAATATTTTACAACATTCCTGACGCGTCGGCACCTATTTCTCGGTGGGAACTTTATATACGTCTTTAACGTTATATATCCTAGCCTAATGCGACCTAGCATGTCGAATGTAATATTTTACATCATTCCTGTCGTGTCGAACCGTATTTCTCGGTGGTAACATTATATGCGTCTATAACGTTACATATCGTAGCCTAAGGCGACCTGACATGTCGAATGTAATACTTTGCAACGTTCCTGGCGTGTCGTCGCCTGCTTCTCGATGGGGACATTATATACGTCTATAGCGTTGTATATCCTAACCTAATGCAACCTAACATCTAGGATGTAATATTTTACAACATTCCTGGCATATCAGTCCCTACGTCTCTCTGGGAACGTTATATACGTCTATAACGACATATATCCAAACTTAAGGGAAACTAACATCTCGGATGTAATATTTTACAACATTCCTGGCGATTCGGCTCCTACTTTTCGGTGGGAACATTATATACGTCTATAGCGTTGTATATCCTAACCTAATGCAACCTAAAATCTGGGATGTAATATTTTACATCATTCCTGTCATGTCGGTCCCTACGTCTCGTTGGGAACACTCTATGCGTCTATAACGTTGCATATCCTAACCTAAGGGAACCTAACATCTCGGGTGTAGTATTTTACAACATTCCTGACGCGTCGGCCCCTATTTCTCGGTGGGACCATTAGATACGTCTATAGCGTTATATATCCTAGCCTAAGGCGATCTGACATGTCGAATGTAATATTTTACATCATTCCTGGCGTGTCCGCCCGTAGATCTCGGTGGTAACATTATATACGTCTATAACGTTATGTATTCTAGCCTAAGGCAACCTAACATGCCGAATGTAATATTTTACAACATTCCTGGCGTGTTGTCGCCTGCTTCTCGATGGGGTCATTATATACGTCTATAACGCTGTATATCCTAACCTAACGCAACCTAAAATCTGGGATGTAATATTTTACAACATTCCTGGCATGTCGGTCCCTACGTCTCGGTGGGAACTTTCTATACGTCTATAACGTTGTATATCCTAACCTAAGGGAACCTAACATCTCGGGTGTAGTATTTTACAACATTCCTGACGCGTCGGCCCCTATTTCTCGGCGGGACCATTATATACGTCTATGGCGTTATATATCCTAGCCTTAGGCGACCTGACATGTCGAATGTAATATTTTACATCATTCCTGGCGTGTCCGCCCGTAGATCTCGGTGGTAACACGATATACGTCTATAACGTTATGTATTCTAGCCTAAGGCAACCTAACATGCCGAATGTAATATTTTACAACATTCCTGGCGTGTTGTCGCCTGCTTCTCGGTGGGGACATTATATATGTCTATAACGTTGTATATCCTAACCTAACGAAACCTAACATCTGGAATGTAATATTTTACAACATTCCTGGCATGTCAGTCCCTACGTCTCGCTGGGAACGTTATATACGTCTATAACGACATATATCCAAACTTAAGGGAAACTAACATCTCGGATGTAATATTTTACAACATGCCTGGCGATTCGGCTCCTACTTTACGGTGGGAACATTATATACGTCTATAACGTTGTATATCCTAACCTAAGGCAACCCAACATCTCGGATGTAATATTTTACATCATTCCTGTCATGTCGGTCCCTACGTCTCGTTGGGAACACTCTATGCGTCTATAGCGTTGTATATACTAACCTCAGGGAACCTAACATCTCAGGTGTAATATTTTACAACATTCCTGGCGTGTTGTCGCCTGCTTCTCGATGGGGACATTATATATGTCTATAACGTTGTATATCCTAGTCTAAGCAATCTAACATCTCGGATGTAATATATTACAACATTCCTGGCGTGTCGTCGCCTGCTTCTCGATGGGGACATTATATACGTCTATAACGTTGTATATCCTAACCTAACGCAACCTAACATCTGGCATTTAATATTTTACATCATTCCTGGCGTGTCGTCGCCTGCTTCTCGATGGGGTCATTATATATGTCTATAACGTTGTATATCCTAGTCCAAGCAATCTAACATCTCGGATGTAATATATTACAACATTCCTGGCGTGTCGTCGCCTGCTTCTCGATGGGGACATTCTATACGTCTATAACGTTGCATATCCTAACCTAAGGGAACCTAACATCTCGGGTGTAGTATTTTACAACATTCCTGACGCGTCGGCCCCTATTTCTCGGTGGGACCATTATATACGTCTATAGCGTTATATATCCTAGCCTAAGGCGACCTGACATGTCGAATGTAATATTTTACATCATTCCTGGCGTGTCCGCCCGTAGATCTCGGTGGTAACATTATATACGTCTATAACGTTATGTATTCTAGCCTAAGGCAACCTAACATGCCGAATGTAATATTTTACAACATTCCTGGCGTGTTGTCGCCTGCTTCTCGGTGGGGACATTATATATGTCTATAACGTTGTATATCCTAACCTAACGAAACCTAACATCTGGGATGTAATATTTTACAACATTCCTGGCATGTCAGTCCCTACGTCTCGCTGGGAACGTTATATACGTCTATAACGACATATATCCAAACTTAAGGGAAACTAACATCTCGAATGTAATATTTTACATCATTCCTGGCGTGTCCGCCCGTAGATCTCGGTGGTAACATTATATACGTCTATAACGTTATGTATTCTAGCCTAAGGCAACCTAACATGCCGAATGTAATATTTTACAACATTCCTGGCGTGTTGTAGCCTGCTTCTCGGTGGGGACATTATATATGTCCATAACGTTGTATATCCTAACCTAACGAAACCTAACATCTGGGATGTAATATTTTACAACATTCCTGGCGTGTCGTCGCCTGCTTCTTGATGGGGACATTATATACGTCTATAACGTTGTATATCCTAACCTAACGCAACCTAACATCTGGGATGCAATATTTTACAACATTCCTGACGCGTCGGCACCTATTTCTCGGTGGGAACTTTATATACGTCTTTAACGTTATATATCCTAGCCTAATGCGACCTAGCATGTCGTATGTAATATTTTACATCATTCCTGTCGTGTCGACCCGTATTTCTCGGTGGTAACATTATATGCGTTTATAACGTTACATATCGTAGCCTAAGGCGACCTGACATGTCGAATGTAATATTTTGCAACGTTCCTGGCGTGTCGTCGCCTGCTTCTCGATGGGGACATTATATACGTCTATAGCGTTGTATATCCTAACCTAATGCAACCTAACATCTAGGATGTAATATCTTACAACATTCCTGGCGTGTCGTCGCCTGCTTCTTGATGGGGACATTATATACGTCGATAACGTTGTATATCCTAACCTAACGCAACCTAACATCTGGGATGTAATATTTTACAACATTCCTGACGCGTCGGCACCTATTTCTCGGTGGGAACTTTATATACGTGTTTAACGTTATATATCCTAGCCTAAGGCGACCTAGCATGTCGAATGTAATATTTTACATCATTCCTGTCGTGTCGACCCGTATTTCTCGCTGGGAACATTATATACGTTTATAACGATATATATCCTAACCTAACGCAACCTAACATCTCGGATGTAATATTTTACAACATTCCTGGCGTGTCGTCCCCTACTTCTCGATGGGGACATTAAATACATCTATAACGTTGTATATCCTAACCTAAGGCAACCCAACATCTCGGATGTAATATTTTACATCATTCCTGTCATGTCGGTCCCTACGTCTCGTTGGGAACACTCTATGCGTCTATAGCGTTGTATATACTAACCTAAGGGAACCTAACATCTCAGGTGTAATATTTTACAACATTCCTGGCGTGTTGTCGCCTGCTTCTCGATGGGGACATTATATATGTCTATAACGTTGTATATCCTAGCCTAAGCAATCTAACATCTCGGATGTAATATTTTACAACATTCCTGGCGTGTCGTCGCCTGCTTCTCGATGGGGACATTATATACGTCTATAACGTTGTATATCCTAACCTAACGCAACCTAATATCTGGGATTTAATATTTTATATCATTCCTGGCGTGTCTTCGCCTGCTTCTCGATAGGGACATTATATACGTCTATAACGTTGTATATCCTAACCTAGCGCAACCTAAAATCTGGGATGTAATATTTTACAACATTCCTGGCATGTCGGTCCCTACGTCTCGTTGGGAACACTCTATGCGTCTATAGCGTTGTATATACTAACCTAAGGGATCCTAACATCTCAGGTGTAATATTTTACAACATTCCTGGCGTGTCGTCGCCTGCTTCTGGATGGGGACATTATATACGTCTATAACGTTATATATCCTAACCTAAGGGAACCTAACATCTCGGGTGTAATATTTGAAACCATTCCTGGCGTGTTAGCCCTTACTTCTCGATGGGAACGTCATATACGTCTATAGCGATATATATCCTAGCCTAAGGCGACCTAACATGTCGAATGTAATATTTTACATCATTCCTGACGTGTCGGAGCGTAGTTCTCGGTGGTAACATTATATACGTCTATAACGTTATATATCCTAGCCTAAGGCAACCTAACATCTCGGATGTAATATTTGACAACATTCCTTGCGCGTCGGCTCCTACTTTTCGGTGGGAACATTATATAGGTCTATAACATTATGTATCCTATCGTAAGGCAACACAACATCTCGGATGTAATATTTTACAACATTCCTGGCGTGTCGTCGCCTGCTTCTCGATGGGGACATTATATACGTCTATAACGTTGTATATCCTAACCTAACGCCACCTAACATTTGGGATGTAATATTTTACAACATTCCTGGCATGTCGGTCCCTACATCTCGGTGGGAACATTCTATACGTCTATAACGATGTATATCCTAACCTAAGGGAACCTAACATCTCGGGTTTCATATTTTACAACATTCCTGACGCGTCGGCCCCTATTTTTCGGTGGGAACATTATATACGTCTATAACGTTATATATCCTAGTCTAACGCAACCTAACATGGCGAATGTAATATTTTACAACATTCCTGGCGTGTCGTCGCCTACTTCTCGATGGGTACATTATATACATCTATAACCTTGTATGTCCCAACCTAAGGCAGACTAACATCTCGGATGTAATATTTTACAACACTCCTGGCATGTCGGTCCCTACTTCTCGGGGGAAACATTGTATACGTCTATAGCGATATATATCCTAGCCTAAGGCGACCTAACATGTCGAATGTAATATTTTACATCATTCCTGACGTGTCGGCGCGTAGTTCTGGGTGGTAACATTATATACGTCTATAACGTTATATATCTTAGCCTAAGGCAACCTAACATCTCGGATGTAATATTTGACAACATTCCTTGCGCGTCGGCTCCTACTTTTCGGTGGGAACATTATATAGGTCTATAACATTATGTATCCTATCGTAAGGCAACACAACATCTCGGATGTAATATTTTACAACATTCCTGGCGTGTCGTCGCCTGCTTCTCGATGGGGACATTATATACGTCTATAACGTTGTATATCCTAACCTAACGCCACCTAACATTTGGGATGTAATATTTTATAACATTCCTGGCATGTCGATCCCTACATCTCGGTGGGAACATTCTATACGTCTATAACGATGTATATCCTAACCTAAGGGAACTTAACATCTCAGGTTTAATATTTTACAGCATTCCTGGCGCGTCGTCCCCTTTTTTTCGGTGGGAACATTATATACGTCTATAACGTTATATATCCTTGTCTAAGGCAACCTAACATGGCGAATGTAATATTTTACAACATTCCTGGCGTGTCGTCGCCTACTTCTCGATGGGGACATTATATACATCTATAACATTGTATATCCCAACCTAAGGCAGCCTAACATCTCGGATGTAATATTTTACAACACTCCTGGCATGTCGGTCCCTACTTCTCGGGGGAAACATTGTATACGTCTATAACGATATATATCCTAACCTAGGGCAACCTAACATCTCGGATGTAATAGTTGACAAATTTCCTGGCGTGTCCGCCCGCACTTCTCGGTGGGAACATTATATACGTCTATAACGTTATATATCCTAGCCTAAGGCCACCTAACATGTCGAATGTAATATTTTACCACATTCCTGGCGCGTCGTCTCCTGCTTCTCGATGGGGACATAATATACGTCTATAACCTTGTATATCCTAACCTAACGCAACCTAACACCTCGGATGTAATATTTTACATTCTTGGCATGTCGGTCCCTACGTCTCGGTGGGAACATTCTATACGTCTATAACGATGTATATCCTAACCTAAGGGAATCTAACATCTCGGGTTTAATATTTTACAACATTCCTGACGCGTCGGCCCCTATTTTTCGGTGGGAACATTATATACGTCTATAACGTTATATATCCTTGTCTAAGGCAACCTAACATGGCGAATGTAATATTTTACAACATTCCTGGCGTGTCGTCGCCTACTTCTCGATGGGGACATTATATACATCTATAACCTTGTATATCCGAACCTAAGGCAGCCTAACATCTCGGATGTAATATTTTACAACACTCCTGGCATGTCGGTCCCTACTTCTCGGGGGAAACATTGTATACGTCTATAACGATATATATCCTAGCCTAGGGCAACCTAACATCTCGGATGTAATAGTTGACAACATTCCTGTCGTGTCCGCCCGCACTTCTCGGTGGGAACATTATATACGTCTATAACGTTATATATCCTAGCCTAAGGCCACCTAACATGTCGAATGTAATATTTTACAACATTCCTGGCGCGTCGTCTCCTGCTTCTCGATGGGGACATAATATACGTCTATAACCTTGTATATCCTAACCTAACGCAACCTAACACCTCGGATGTAATATTTTACATTCTTGGCATGTCGGTCCCTACGTCTCGGTGGGAACATTCTATACGTCTATAACGATGTATATCCTAACCTAAGGGAACCTAACATCTCGGGTTTAATATTTTACAACATTCCTGACGCGTCGGCCCCTATTTTTCGGTGGGAACATTATATACGTCTATAACGTTATATATCCTAGTCTAAGGCAACCTAACATGGCGAATGTAATATTTTACAACATTCCTGGCGTGTCGTCGCCTACTTCTCGATGGGGACATTATATACATCTATAACCTGGTATATCCCAACTTAAGGCAGCCTAACATCTCGGATGTAATATTTTACAACACTCCTGGCATGTCCGTCCCTACTTCTCGATGGGGACATAATATACGTCTATAACGTTGTATATCCTAACCTAACGCAACCTAACACCTCGGATGTAATATTTTACATTCTTGGCATGTCGGTCCCTACGTCTCGGTGGGAACATTGTATACGTCTATAACGTTATATATCCTAGCCTAAGGCGACCCAATATATCGAATGCAATATTTTACAACATTCCTGGCGTGTCGTCGCCTGCTTCTCGATGGGGACATTATATACGTCTATAACGTTGTATATCCTAACCTAACGCCACTTAACACTTGGGATGTAATATTTTACAACATTCCTGGCATGTCGGTCCCTACATCTCGGTGGGAACATTCTATACGTCTATAACGATGTATATCCTAACCTAAGGGAACCTAACATCTCGGGTTTAATATTTTACAACATTCCTGACACGTCGGCCCCTATTTTTCGGTGGGAACATTATATACGTCTATAACGTTATATATCCTAGTCTAAGGCAACCTAACATGGCGAATGTAATATTTTACAACATTCCTGGCGTGTCGTCGCCTACTTCTCGATGGGGACATTATATACATCTATAACCTTGTATATCCCAACCTAAGGCAGCCTAACATCTCGGATGTAATAGTTGACAAATTTCCTGGCGTGTCCGCCCGCACTTCTCGGTGGGAACATTATATACGTCTATAACGTTATATATCCTAGCCTAAGGCCACCTAACATGTCGAATGTAATATTTTACCACATTCCTGGCGCGTCGTCTCCTGCTTCTCGATGGGGACATAATATACGTCTATAACCTTGTATATCCTAACCTAACGCAACCTAACACCTCGGATGTAATATTTTACATTCTTGGCATGTCGGTCCCTACGTCTCGGTGGGAACATTCTATACGTCTATAACGATGTATATCCTAACCTAAGGGAATCTAACATCTCGGGTTTAATATTTTACAACATTCCTGACGCGTCGGCCCCTATTTTTCGGTGGGAACATTATATACGTCTATAACGTTATATATCCTTGTCTAAGGCAACCTAACATGGCGAATGTAATATTTTACAACATTCCTGGCGTGTCGTCGCCTGCTTCTCAATGGGAACATTATATACGTCTATAACGTTGTATATCCTAACCTAACGCAACCTAACATCTGGGATGTAATATTCCTGGCGCGTCGTCGCCTGCTTCTGGATGGGGACATTATATACGTCTATAACGTTATATATCCTAACCTTAGGGAACCTAACATCTCGGGTGTAATATTTGAAAACATTCCTGGCGTGTTAGCCCGTACTTCTCGGTGGGAACATCATATACGTCTATAGCGATATATATCCTAGCCTAAGGCGACCTAACATGTCGAATGTAATATTTTACATCATTCCTGACGTGGCGGCGCGTAGTTCTCGGTGGTAACATTATATACGTCTATAACGTTATATATCCTAGCCTAAGGCAACCTAACATCTCGGATGTAATATTTGACAACATTCCTTGCGCGTCGGCTCCTACTTTTCGGTGGGAACATTATATAGGTCTATAACATTATGTATCCTATCGTAAGGCAACACAACATCTCGGATGTAATATTTTACAACATTCCGGGCGTGTCGTCGCCTGCTTCTCGATGGGGACATTATATACGTCTATAACGTTGTATATCCTAACCTAACGCCACCTAACATTTGGGATGTAATATTTTACCACATTCCTGGCATGTCGGTCCCTACATCTCGGTGGGAACATTCTATACGTCTATAACGATGTATATCCTAACCTAAGGGAACCTAACATCTCGGGTTTAATATTTTACAACATTCCTGACGCGTCGGCCCCTATTTTTCGGTGGGAACATTATATACGTCTATAACGTTATATATCCTAGTCTAAGGCAACCTAACATGGCGAATGTAATATTTTACAACATTCCTGGCGTGTCGTCGCCTACTTCTCGATGGGGACATTATATACATCTATAACCTGGTATATCCCAACTTAAGGCAGCCTAACATCTCGGATGTAATATTTTACAACACTCCTGGCATGTCCGTCCCTACTTCTCGATGGGGACATAATATACGTCTATAACGTTGTATATCCTAACCTAACGCAACCTAACACCTCGGATGTAATATTTTACATTCTTGGCATGTCGGTCCCTACTTCTCGGGGGAAACATTGTATACGTCTATAACGATATATATCCTAGCCTAGGGCAACCTAACATCTCGGATGTAATAGTTGACAACATTCCTGTCGTGTCCGCCCGCACTTCTCGGTGGGAACATTATATACGTCTATAACGTTATATATCCTAGCCTAAGGCCACCTAACATGTCGAATGTAATATTTTACAACATTCCTCGCGTGGCGTCTCCAGCTTCTCGATGGGGACATAATATACGTCTATAACGTTGTATATCCTAACCTAACGCAACCTAACACCTCGGATGTAATATTTTATATTCTTGGCATGTCGGTCCCTACGTCTCGGTGGGAACATTGTATACGTCTATAACGTTATATATCCTAGCCTAAGGCGACCTAATATATCGAATGCAATATTTTACATCATTCCTGGCGTGTCTTCGCCTGCTTCTCAATGGGAACATTATATACGTCTATAACGTTGTGTATCCTAACCTGACGCAACCTAACATCTGGGATGTAATATTCCTGGTGTGTCGTCACCTACTTCTGGATGGGGACATTATATACGTCTATATCGTTATATATCCTAACCTAAGGCAACCTAACATCTCGGATGTAATATTTTATAACATTCCTGGCGTGTCGTCGCCTGCTTCTCGATGGTGACATTATATACGACTATAACGTTGTATATCCTAACCTAACGCAACCTAACATCTCGGATGTAATATTTTATAACATTCCTGGCGTGTCGTCGCCTGCTTCTCGATGGTGACATTATATACGACTATAACGTTGTATATCCTAACCTAACGCAACCTAACATCTCGGATGTAATATTTTACAACATTCGGGGCATGTCGGTCCCTACATCTCGGTGGGAACATACTATACGTCTATAACGTTGTATATCCTAACCAAAGGGAACCTAACATCTCGGGTGTAATATTTTACAACATTCCTGACGCGTCGGCCCCTATTTTTCGGTGGGAACATTATATACGTCTACAACGTTATATATCTTAGCCTAAGGCAACCTAACATGTCGAATGTAATATTTTACAACATTCCTGGCGTGTCGTCGCCTACTTCTCGATGGGGACATTATATACATCTATAACATTGTATATCCTAACCTAAGGCAACCTAACATCTCGGATGTAATATTTTACAACATTCTGGCGTTTCGTCGCCTGCTTCTCGATGGGGAGATTATATACTTCTATAACGTTGTATATCCTAACCTAACGCAACCTAACATTTGGGATGTAATATTTTACAACATTCCTTGCATGTCGGTGCCTACGTCTCGGTGGGAACATTATATACGTCTATAACGATATATATCCTAACCTAAGGCGACCTAACATATCGAATGTAATATTTTACATCATTCCTGGCGTGTCGTCGCCTGCTTCTCGATGGGAACATTATATACGTCTATAACGTTGTGTATCCTAACCTAACGCAACCTAACATCTGGGATGTTATATTCCTGGCATGTCGGTCCCTACTTCTCGGTGGGAATATTATATACGTCTATAACGTTATATATCATAACCTAAGGCAACCTAACATCTCGGATGTAATATTTTACAACATTCCTGGCATATCGGTCCCTACTTCTCGGTGGAAACATTGTATACGTCTATAACGATATATATCCTAGCCTAGGGCAACCTAACATCTCGGATGTAATATTTTACCACATTCCTGGCGTGTCGTCGCCTACTTCTCGATGGGGACATTATATACATCTATAACATTGTATATCCTAACCTAAGGCAAACTAACATCTCGGATGTAATATTTTACAACATTCTGGCGTGTCGTCGCCTGCTCCTCGATGGGGAGATTATATACGCCTATAAAGTTGTATATCCTAACCTAACGCAACCTAACATTTGGGATGTAATATTTTACAACATTCCTTGCATGTCAGTGCCTACGTCTCGGTGGGAACATTATATACGTCTATAACGATATATATCCTAACCTAAGGCAACCTAACACCTCGGATGTAATAGTTGGCAACATTCCTGGCGTGTAGGCCCGTACTTCTCGGTGGGAACATTGTATACGTCTATAACGTTATATATCCTAGCCTAAGGCGACCTAACATGTCGAATGTAATATTTTACATCATTCCTGGCGTGTCGTCGCCTGCTTCTCGATGGGAACATTATATACGTCTATAACGTTGTGTATCCTAACCTAACGCAACCTAGCATCTGGGATGTAATATTTTACAAGATTCCTGGCATGTCGGTCCCCAAGTCTCGGTAGGAACATTCTATACGTCTATAACGATATATATCCAAACCTAAGGGAACATAACATCTCGGATGTAATATTTTACAACATTCCTGGCATGTCGGTCCCTACTTCTCGGTGGGAATATTATATACGTCTATAACGTTATATATCATAACCTAAGGCAACCTAACATCTCGGATGTAATATTTTACAACATTCCTGGCATATCAGTCCCTACTTCTCGGTGGAAACATTGTATACGTCTATAACGATATATATCCTAGCCTAAGGCAACCTAACATCTCGGATGTAATATTTTACAACATTCCTGGCGTGTCGTCGCCCACTTCTCGATGGGGACATTATATACATCTATATCATTGTATATCCTAAACTAAGGCAACCTAACATTTGGGATGTAATATTTTACAACATTCCTTGCATGTCGGTGCCTACGTCTCGGTGGAAACATTGTATACGTCTATAACGATATATATCCTAACCTAAGGCAACCTAACACCTCGGATGTAATATTTTACAACATTCCTGTCGCGTCGGCCCCTATTTTGCGGTGGGAACATTATATACGTCTATAACGTTATATATCCTAGTCTAAGGCAACCTAACATGTCGAATGTAATATTTTACAACTTTTCTGGCGTGTCGTCGCCTGCTTTTCGATGGGGACATAATACACGTCTATAACGTTGTACATCCTTACCTAACGCAACCTAATATCTGGGATGTAATATTTTACAACATTCCTGGAGTGTCGTCGCCTACTTCTCGATAGGGTCATTATATACATCTATAACGTTGTATATCCTAACCTAAGGAAACCTAACATCTCGAATGTAATATTTTATAACATTCCTGGCGTGTCGTCGCCTGCTTCTAGATGGGGACATTATATACGTCTATAACGTTGTATATCCTAACCTAACGCAAGCTAACATTTGGGATGTAATATTTTACAACATTCCTTGCATGTCGGTGCCTACGTCTCGGTCAGAACATTATATACGTCTATAACGATATATATCCTAACCTAAGGCAACCTAACACCTCGGATGTAATAGTTGACAACATTCCTGGCGTGTCCGCCCGTACTTCTCGGTGGGAACATTATATACGTCTATAACGTTATATATCCTAGCCTAAGGCCACATAACATGTCGAATGTAATATTTTACAACATTCCAGGCGTGTCGTCGCCTGCTTCTCGATGGGGACATTATATACGGCTATAACGTTGTATATCCTGACCTAACACAACCTAATATCTGGAATGTAATATTTTACAACATTCCTGGAGTGTCGTCGCCTACTTCTGGATAGGGTCATTATATACATCTATAACGTTGTATATCCTAACCTAAGGCAACCTAACATCTCGAATGTAATATTTTATAACATTCCTGGCGTGTCGTCGCCTGCTTCTCGATGGGGACATTATATACGTCTATAACGTTATATGTCATAACCTAAGGCAACCTCACCTCTCTACCGTAATATTTTACAACATTCCTGGCGTGACGGCGCCTACTTCCCGATGGGGACATTATATACGTCTATAACGTTGTATATCCTAACCTAAGGGAACCTAACATCTCGGGTGTAATATTTTACAACATTCCTGACGCGTCGGCCCCTATTTCTCGGTGTGAACGTTATATACGTCTATAACGTTATATATCCTAGCCTAAGGCGACCTAACATGTCGAATGTAATATTTTACATCATTCCTGGCGTGTCGGCCCGTAGTTCCCGTTGGTAGCATTATATACGTCTATAACGTTATATATCCGAGCCTAAGGCAACCTAACATGTCGAATGTAATATCTTACAACATTTCCTGGCGTGTCGTCGCCTACTTCTCGATGGGGACATTATATACACCTATAACGTTGTATATCCTAACCTAAGGCAACCTAACATCTCGGATGTATTATTTTACAACATTCCTGGCGTGTCGGCCCGTACTTCTCGGTGGGAACATTATATACGTCTATAACGTTATTTATCCTAGCCTAATGCGACCTAACATGTCGAATGTAATATTTTACAACATTCCTGGAGTGTCATCGCCTGCTTCTCGAAGGGGACATTATATACATCTATTACGTTGTATATCCTAACCTAACGCAACCTAACATCTGGGATGTAATATTTTACAACATTGCTGGCATGTCGGTCCCTGCTTCTCGGTGGGAACATTATATACGTCTATAACGTTATATATCATAACCTAAAGCAACCTCACCTCTCTACCGTAATATTTTACAACATTCCTGGCGTGACGGCGCCTACTTCCCGATGGGGACATTATATACGTCTATAACGTTGTATATCCTAACCTAAGGCAACCTAATATCTCGGATGTAATAGTTGACAACATTCCTGGCATGTCGGCCCGTACTTCTCGGTGGGGACATTTTATACGACTATAACGTTATATATCCTAGCCTAAGGCGACCTAGCATGTCGAATGTAATATTTCACAACATTCCTGGCGTGTCGTCGCCTACTTCTCGATGGGGACATTATATACGTCTATAACGGTATATATCCTAACGTAAGGCAACATAACATCTCGGATGTAATATTCTACAACATTCCTGGCGTGTCGGCCCGTAGATCCCGGTGGTAGCATTATATACGTCTATAACGTTATATATCCGAGCCTAAGGCAACCTAATATGTCGAATGTAATATTTTACAACATTCCTGGCGTGTCGTCGCCTACTTCTCGATGGGGACATTATATACATCTATAACGTTGTATATCCTAACCTAACGCAACCGAACATCTGGTATGTAATATTTTACATCATTCCTGGCATGTCCGTTCCTACGTCTCGGTGGTAACATTATATACGTCTATAACGTTATATATCCTAGACTACGGCAACCTAACATGTCGAATGTAATATTTTACAACATTCCTGACGTGTCGTCGCCTACTTCTCGATGGGGACATTATATACATCTATAACGTTGTATATCCTAACCTAACGCAACATAACATATGGTATGTAATATTTTACATCATTCCTGGCGTGTCGGCGCGTAGATCCCGGTGGTAGCATTATATACGTCTATAACGTTATATATCCGAGCCTAAGGCAACCTAACATGTCGAATGTAATATTTTACAACATTCCTGGCGTGTCGTCGCCTACTTCTCGATGGGGACATTATATACATCTATAACGTTGTATATCCTAACCTAACGCAACCTCACATCTGGTATGTAATATTTTACATCATTCCTGGCATGTCGGTTCCTACGTCCCGGTGGTAACATTATATACGTCTATAACGTTATATATCCTAGACTAAGGCAACCTAACATGTCGAATGTAATATTTTACAACATTCCTGGCGTGTCGTCGCCTACTTCTCGATGGGGACATTATATACACCTATAACGTTATATATCCTAACCTAAGGCAAACTAACATCAATACCGTAATATTTTACAACATTCCTGACGCGTCGGCCCCAATTTCTCGGTGGGAGCATTATATACGTCTATAGCGTTGTATATCCTAACCTAAGGGAACCTAACATCTCGGGTGCAATATTTTACAACATTTCTGACGCGTCGGCCCCTATTTCTCGGTTGGAACATTAGATACGTCTATAGCGATATATATCCTAACCGAAGGCAACCTAACATCTCGGATGTAATATTTTACACCATTCCTGGCGCGTCGGCTCCTACTTTTCGGTGGGAACATTATATACGTCTATAACGTTATATATCCTAACGTAAGGCAAGATAACATCTTGGATGTAATATTTTGCAACATTCCTGGCGTGTCGTCGCCTGCTTCTCGATGGGGACATTATATACGTCTATAACATTGTATATCCTAACCTAACGCAACCTAACATCTGGTATGTAATATTTTACAACATTCCTGGCATGTCGGTCCCTACATCTCGGTGGGAACATACTATACGTCTATAACGTTGTATATCCTAACTTAAGGGAACCTAATATCTCGGATGTAATATTTGACAACTTTCCTGGCGTGTTAGCCCGTACTTCTCGGTGGGCTCAACATATACGTCTATAGCGATATGTATCCTAGCCTAAGGCGATCTAACATGTCGAATGTAATATTTTACATCATTCCTGACGTGTCGGCCCGTAGTTCTCGGTGGTAACATTATATACGTCTATAACGTTATATATCTTAGCCTAAGGCAACCTAACATGTCGAATGTAATATTTTACAACATTCCTGGCGTGCCGTCGCCTACTTCTGCATGGAGACATTATATAAATCTATAACGTTGTATATCCTAACCTAACGCAACCTAACATCTCGGATGTAACATTTGACAACTTTCCTGGCGTGTTAGCTCGTACTTCTCGGTGGGAACATCATATACGTCTATAGCGATATATATCCTAACCGAAGGCAACCTAACCTCTGGGATGTAATATTCCTGGCGTGTCGTCGCCTACTTCTGGATGGGGACATTATATAAATTTATAACGTTGTATATCCTAACTTAAGGCAACCTAACATCTCGGATGTAATATTTGACAACATTCCTGGCGTGTCGGCCCGTACTTCTCGGTGGGAACATCATATGCGTCTATAGCGATATATATCCTAACCGAAGGCAACCTAACATCTTGGATGTAATATTTTACAACATTCCTGGGGCGTCGGCTCCTATTTTTCGGTGAGAACATTATATACGTCTATAACGTTATATATCCTAACCTAAGGGAACCTAACATCTCAGGTGTAATATTCTAGAACTTTCCTGACACGTCGTCGCCTGCTTCTCGATGGGGACATTATATAAGTCTATAACGTTGTATATCCTAACCTAACGCAACCTAACATCTGGGATGTAAAATTTTACAACATTCCTGGCATGTCGGTCACTGCGTCGCGGTGGGAACATTATATACGTCTGTAACGATATATATGCTAACCTAAGGCCACCTAACATCTGGGGTGTAATATTTTACAACATTCCTGACGCGTCGGCCCCTATTTCTCGGTGGGAACATTATATACGTCTATAACGTTATATATCCTAGCCTAAGGCAACCTAACATGTCGGATGTAATATTTTACAACATTCCTGCCGTGTCGGCCCGTACTTCTCGGTGGGAACATCATATGCGTCTATAGCGATATATATCCTAACCGAAGGCAACCTAACATCTCGGATGTAATATTTTACAACATTCCTGGGGCGTCGGCTCCTATTTTTCGGTGAGAACATTATATACGTCTATAACGTTATATATCCTAACCTAAGGGAACCTAACATCTCAGGTGTAATATTCTACAACATTCCTGACACGTCGTCGCCTGCTTCTCGATGGGGACATTATATAAGTCTATAACGTTGTATATCCTAACCTAACGCAACCTAACATCTGGGATGTAAAATTTTACAACATTCCTGGCATGTCGGTCACTGCGTCGCGGTGGGAACATTATATACGTCTGTACCGATATATATGCTAACCTAAGGCCACCTAACATCTGGGGTGTAATATTTTACAACATTCCTGACGCGTCGGCCCCTATTTCTCGGTGGGAACATTATATACGTCTATAACGTTATATATCCTAGCCTAAGGCAACCTAACATGTCGGATGTAATATTTTACAACATTCCTGGCATGTCGGTCCCCACGTTTCGGTGGGAATATTATATGCGTCTATAACGATATATATATATTAACCTAAAGCAACCTAACATCTCGGATGTAATATATTACAACATTCCTGGCATGTCGGTCCCCACGTTTCGGTGGTGACATTATATACGTCTATAACGTTATATATCCTAACCTAAGGCAACCTAACATCTCGGATGTATTATTTTACAACATTCCTGTCGCGTCGGCTCCTACTTTTCGGTGGGAACATTATATACATCTATAACGTTGTACATCCTAACCTAACGCAACCTAACATCTGGTATGTAATATTTTACATCATTCCTGGCATGTCCGTCCCTACGTCTCAGTGGTAACATTATATACGTCTATAACCTTATATATCCTAGACTAAGGCAACCTAACATGTCGAATGTAATATTTTACAACATTTCCTGGCGTGTCGTCGCCTACTTCTCGATGGGGACATTATATACACCTATAACGTTGTATATCCTAACCTAAGGGAACCTAACATCTCGGGTGTAATATTTCACAACATTCCTGACGCTTCGGTCCCTACGTCTAGGTGGGGAACATTATATACGTCTATAACGATATATATCCTAACCTAAGGCAACCTAACATCTCGGATGTATTATTTTACAACATTCCTGGCGCGTCGGCTCCTACTTTTCGGTGGGAACATTATATACATCTATAACGTTGTACATCCTAACCTAACGCAACCTAACATCTGGTATGTAATATTTTACATCATTCCTGGCATGTCCGTCCCTACGTCTCAGTGGTAACATTATATACGTCTATAACCTTATATATCCTAGACTAAGGCAACCTAACATGTCGAATGTAATATTTTACAACATTTCCTGGCGTGTCGTCGCCTACTTCTCGATGGGGACATTATATACACCTATAACGTTGTATATCCTAACCTAAGGGAACCTAACATCTCGGGTGTAATATTTCACAACATTCCTGACGCTTCGGTCCCTACGTCTAGGTGGGGAACATTATATACGTCTATAACGATATATATCCTAACCTAAGGCAACCTAACATCTCGGATGTATTATTTTACAACATTCCTGGCGCGACGGCTCCTACTTTTCGGTGGGAACATTATATACGTCTATAACGTTGTATATCCTAACCTAACGCAACCTAACATCTGAGATGTAATATTTTACATCATTCCCGGCGTGTCGGCCCGTACTTCTCGGTGGGAAAATTCTGTACCTCTATAGCGTTGTATATCCTAACGTAAGGCAACCTAACACCTCGGATGTAATCCTTGACAACATTCCTGGCGTGTAGGCCCGTACTTCTCGGTGGGAAAATTGTATACGTCTATATCGTTATATATCCTAGCCTAAGGCGACCTAACATGTCGAATGTAATATTTTACAACATTCCTGGCGTGTCGTCTCCTGCTTCTCGATGGGGACATTATATACGTCTATACTGTTGTATATCCTAACCTGACGCAACCTAACATCTCGGATGTAATATTTTACAACATTCCTGGCATGTCGGTCCCGACTTCTCGGTGGAAACATTGCATACATCTATAACGTTGCATATCCTAACCTAAGGCAACCTTACATCTCGGATGTAATATTTTATAACATTCCTGGCGTGTCGTCGCCTGCTTCTCGATGGGGACATTATATACGTCTATAACGTTGTATATCCTAACCTAAAGCGACCTAACATCTCGGATGTAATATTTTACAACATTCCTGCCATGTCGGTCCCTACATCTCGGTGGGAACACACTATACGTCTATAACGTTGTATATCCTAACTTAAGGGAACCTAACATCTCGGATGTAATGTTTGACAACTTTCCTGGCGTGTTAGGCCGTACTTCTCGGTGGGCTCATCATATACGTCTATAGCGATATATATCCTAGCCTAAGGCGATCTAACATGTCGAATGTAATATTTTACAACATTCCTGGGCGTCGGCTCCTATTTTTCGGTGAGAACATTATATACGTCTATAACGTTATATATCCTAACCTAAGGGAACCTAACATCTCAGGTGTAATATTCTACAACATTCCTGACACGTCGTCGCCTGCTTCTCGATGTTGACATTATATAAGTCTATAACGTTGTATGTCCTAACCTAACGCAACCTAACATCTGGGATGTAAAATTTTACAACATTCCTGGCATGTCGGTCACTGCGTCGCGGTGGGAACATTATATACGTCTGTAACGATATATATACTCACCTAAGGCCACCTAACATCTGGGGTGTAATATTTTACAACATTCCTGACGCGTCGGCCCCTATTTCTCGGTGGGAACATTATATACGTATATAACGTTATATATCCTAGCCTAAGGCAACCTAACATGTCGGATGTAATATTTTACAACATTCCTGGCATGTCGGTCCCCACGTTTCGGTGGGAATATTATATACGTCTATAACGATATATATCCTAAAATAAAGCAACCTAACATCTCGGAAGTAATATTTTACAACATTCCTGGAGCGGCTACCCCTGTTTTTCAGTGGGAACATTATATACGTCTATAACGTTATATATCCTAGCCTAAGGCGACCTAACATGTCGAATATTATATTTTACATCATTCCTGGCGTGTCGTCGCCTACTTCTCGATGGGGACATTATATACACCTATAACGTTGTATATATTAACCTAAGGGAACCTAACATCTCGGGTGTAATATTTTACAACATTCCTGACGCGTCGGTCCCTACGTCTAGGTGGGAACATTATATACGTCTATAACGATATATATCCTACCTTAAGGCGACCTAACATGTCGAATGTAATATTTTACAACATTCCTGGCGTGTCGTCTCCTGCTTCTCGATGGGGACATTATATACGTCTATACTGTTGTATATCCTAACCTAACGCAACCTAACACCTCGGATGTAATATTTTACAACATTCCTGGCATGTCGGTCCCTACATCTCGGTGGGAACATTCTATACGTCTATAACGTTGTATATCCTAACCTAAGGGAACCTAACATATCGGATGTAATATTTTACAACATTCCTGGCGTGTCGTCGCCTGCTTCACGATGGGGACATTATATACGTCTATAACGTTGTATATCCTAAACTAAAGCGACCTAACATCTCGGATGTAATATTTTACAACATTCAAGGCATGTTGGTCCCTACTTCTCGGTGGAAACATTGTATACGTATATAACGATAGATATCCTAGTCTAAGGCAACCTAACATGTCGAATGTAATATTTTACAACATTAGTGGCCTGTCGTCGCCTACTTCTCGATGGGGACATTATATCCATCTATAACGTTAGATATCCTAGCCTGAGGCAACCTAACACCTCGAATGTAATATTTTACAATATTCCTGGCGCGTCGGCACCTACTTCTTGGTGGGAACACTATATACGTCTATAGCGTTATATACCATAACCTAAGGGAACCTAACATCTCGGATGTAATATTTTAATACATTACTGGCACGTCGGCTCCTACTTCTCGGTGGGAACATTATATACGTCTATAACGTTATATATCCTAACGTAAATCAACATAACATCTCGGATGTAATATTTTACAACATTCCTGGCGCGTCGGCCCCTACTTCTCGGTGGGAACATTATATACGTGTATATAGCAATATCACCTAACCTAACCCATTTAGCCCCTCGCTGGTAATGTTTTACAGAATCCCGGTCGTTTGGCGCATACTTCTCGGTGGGGACATTATATCCGTCTATAACATTGTATATCCCACCCGAAGGCAACATAACATCTCGAATGTAGTATTTCACAACATTCCTGGCGGGTCGGCCCCACTTCTCGGTGGGGACATTATATAAGTCTATATCGTAATATAACCTAATCTAACCCATCTAGACCCTCGCTAGTAATGTTTCACAGAATCCCGTTCGTGTCGCCCCGTACGTCACGGTGCCGCCATAATATCTGTCTATAACGTTATATATCCTAACCTAAGGCAACCTAACATCTCGGATGTATTATTTTACGACATTCCACTCGGGTCGGCCCCTAATTCTCGTTGGGTACATTATGTACGTCTACAACGTAATATAACCTAATCTAACCCATCTAGCGCCTCGCTGGTAATGTTTTACAGAATCCCGTTCGTGTCGACCCGTACGTCTCGGTGCGGACATTATATAAGTCTATAACGTTATATATCCTAACCTAAGGCAACCTAAAATCTCGAATGTTGTATTTTACAACATTCCAGGCGGGCCTGCCCCTACTTCTCGGTGGGCACACTATATACGTCTATATCGTAATATAACCTAACCTAACCCATTTTGCCCCTAAGTGATAATGTTTCACAGAATCCCGGTCGTCTCTGTCCGTACTTCTCGGTGGGGACATTATATACGTCTATAACATTGTATATCCCACCCGAAGGCAACCTAACATCTCTAACGTAGTGTTTTACAACATTCCAGGCGGGTCGGCCCCTACTTCTCGGTGGAGACATTATATACGTCTATATCGCAATATAACCTAACCTAACCCATCTAGCGCCTCGATGGTAATGTTTTACAGAATCCCGGTCGTGTCGGCCCGTACTTCTCGGTGGGGAAATTAAATGCGTCTAGAACGTTATATATCCTAACCTAAGGCAACCTAACATCTCGGATGTATTATTTTACAACATTCCTGGGGTGGCGCAACCTACTTCTCGGTGGGAACATTATATAAATCTATATCGTAATATAACCTAACCTAACCCATCTAGACCCTCGCTGGTAATGTTTCACAGAATCCAGTTCGTTTCGTCCCGTACGTCTCGGTGGGGACATTGTATGCGTCTATAACGTTATATATGCTAACCAAAGGCAACCTAACATCTCGAATGTAGTATTTTACAACATTCCAGGCGTGTCGGCCCCTGCTTCTCGGTGGGCACATTATATACGTCTATATCGTAATATAACCTAACCTAACCCATCTAGCCCCTCGCGGGTAATGTTTTACAGAATCCAGTTCGTGTCGTCACGTACGTCTCGGTGGGGACATTGTATGCGTCTATAACGTTATATATGCTAACCAAAGGCAACCTAACATCTCGGATGTAGTATTTTCCAAAATTCCTGGCGGGTCGGCCCCTACTTCTCGGTGGGAACATTATATACGTTCATAACCTAATATAACGTAACCTAACCCATCTAGCCCCTCGGCGGTAATGTTTTACAGAATCCCGTTCGTGTCGTCCCGTACGTCTCGGTGCGGACGTTATATTAGTCTATAACGTTATATATCCTAACTTAAGGCAACTTAACATCTCGAATGTAGTATTTTACAACATTCCAGGCGGGTCGGCCCCTACTTCTCGGTGGGCACACTATATACGTCTATATCGTAATATAACCTAACCTAACCCATTTTGCCCCCCGGTGATAATGTTTTATAGAATTCCGGTCGTGTTGGCTCATAATTGTCGGTGGGGACATTATATACGTCTATAACGTTATATATCCTAACCTAAGGCAACCTAACATCTCGGATGTAGTATTTTACGACATTCCACTCGGGTCGGCCCCTAATTCTCGTTGGGTACATTATATACGTCTACAACGTAATATAACCTAATCTAACCCATCTAGCCCCTCGCTGGTAATATTTTACAGAATCCCGTTCGTGTCGACCCGTACGTCTCGTTGCGGACATTATATAAGTCTATAACGTTATATATCCTAACCTAAGGCAACTTAACATCTCGAATGTTGTATTTTACAACATTCCAGGCGGGTCTGCCCCTACTTCTCGGTGGGCACACTATATACGTCTATACCGTAATATAACCTAACCTAACCCATTTTGCCCCTAAGTGATGATGTTTCACAGAATCCCGGTCGTCTCTGTCCGTACTTCTCGGTGGGAATATTATATACGTCTATAACGTAATATAACCTAACCTAACCCATCTAGCCCCTCGGCGGTAATGTTTTACAGAATCCAGTTCGTGTCGTCCCGTACGTCTCGGTGCGGACATTATATAAGTCTATAATGTTATATATCCTAACCGAAGGCAACCTAACATCTCGAATGTAGTATTTTACAACATTCCAGGCGGGTCGGCCCCTACTTCTCGGTGGACACATTATATACGTCTATATCGCAATTTTACCTAACCTAACCTATCTAGCCCCTCGCTGGTAATGTTTTACAGAATCCAGTTCGTGTCGTCCCGTACGTCTCGGTGGGGACATTGTTTGCATCTATAACGTTATATATCCTAACCTAAGGCAACCTAACATCTCGGATGTAGAATTTTACAACATTCCTGGCGGGGCGGAACCTGCTTCTCGGTAGGAACATTATATAAGTCTATATCGTAATATAACCTAACCTAACCCATCTAGACCCTCGCTGGTAATGTTTCACAGAATCCAGTTCGTGTCGTCCCGTACGTCTCGGTGGGGACATTGTATGCGTCTATAACGTCATATATGCTAACCAAAGGCAACCTAACATCTCGGATATATTATTTTCCAAAATACCTGGCGGGTCGGCCCCTACTTCTCGGTGGGAACATTATATACGTCTATATCGTAATATTACCTAACCTAACCCATCTAGCCCCTCGCTGGTAATGTTTTACAGAATCCAGTTCGTGTCGTCCCGTACGTCTCGGTGGGGACATTGTATGCGTCTATAACGTTATATATCCTAACCTAAGGCAACCTAACATCTCGGATGTAGAATTTTACAACATTCCTGGCGGGGCGGAACCTGCTTCTCGGTGGGAACATTATATAAGTCTATATCGTAATATAACCTAACCTAACCCATCTAGACCCTCGCTGGTAATGTTTCACAGAATCCAGTTCGTGTCGTCCCGTACGTCTCGGTGGGGACATTGTATGCGTCTATAACGTTATATATGCTAACCAAAGGCAACCTAACATCTCGGATGTAGTATTTTCCAAAATACCTGGCGGGTTGTCCCCTACTTCTCGGTGGGAACATTATGTACGTCTATAACGTAATATAACCTAACCTAACCCATCTACCCCCTCGGCGGTAATGTTTTACAGAATCCCGTTCGTGTCGTCCCGTACGTCTCGATGCGGACATTATATAAGTCTATAACGTTATATATCCTAACCTAAGGCAACCTAACATCTCGAATGTAGTATTTTACGACATTCCACTCGGGTCGGCCCCTAATTCTCGTTGGGTACATTATATACGTCTACAACGAAATATAACCTAACCTAACCCATCTAGCCCCTCGCTTGCAATGTTTTACAGAATCCAGTTCGTGTCGTCCCGTACGTCTCGGTGGGGACATTGTATGCATCTATAACGATATATATCCTAACCTAAGGCGACCTAACATCTCGGATGTAGTATTTTACAACATTCCTGGCGGGCTGAACCTACATCTCGGTGGGAACATTATATAAGTCGATAACGTAATATAACCTAAAATAACCTATCTAGCCCCTCGGCGGTAATGTTTTACAGAATCCCGTTCGTGTCGTCCCGTAAGTCTCGGTGCGGACATTATATAAGTCTATAACGTTATATATCCTAACCTAAGGCAACTTAACATCTCGAATGTAGTATTTTACAACATTCCAGGCGTGTCGGCCCCTGCTTCTCGGTGGGCACATTATATACGTCTATATCGTCATATAACCTAACCTAAACCCATTTTGCACTTCGGTGATTATGTTTTACAGAATCCCGGTCGTGTTGGCTCATACTTCTCGGTGGGAACATTATATACGTCTATAACGTTATATATCCTAACCTAAGGCAACCTAACATCTCGAATGTAGTATTTTACATCATTCCAGGCGGGTCGGCCCCTACTTCTCGGTGGACACATTATATACGTCTATATCGCAATATTACCTAACCTAACCCATCTAGCCCCTCGCTGATAATGTTTTACGGAATCCAGTTCGTGTCGACCCGTACGTCTCGGTGGGGACATTATATAAGTCTATAACGTTATATATCCTAACCTAAGGCAACTTAACATATCGAATGTAGTATTTTACAACATTCCAGGCGTGTCGGCGCCTACTTCTCGGTGGGCACATTAGATACGTCTATATCGTAATATTACCTAACCTAACCCATCTAGACCCTCGCTGGTAATGTTTCACAGAATCCAGTTCGTGTCGTCCCGTACGTCTCGGTGGGGACATTGTATGCATCTATAACGTTGTACATCCTAACCTAACGCAACCTAACATCTGGTATGTAATATTTTACATCATTCCTGGCATGTCCGTCCCTACGTCTCAGTGGTAACATTATATACGTCTATAACCTTATATATCCTAGACTAAGGCAACCTAACATGTCGAATGTAATATTTTACAACATTTCCTGGCGTGTCGTCGCCTACTTCTCGATGGGGACATTATATACACCTATAACGTTGTATATCCTCACCTAAGGGAACCTAACATCTCGGGTGTAATATTTTACAACATTCCTGACGCGTCGGTCCCTACGTCTAGGTGGGGAACATTATATACGTCTATAACGATATATATCCTAACCTAAGGCAACCTAACATCTCGGATGTATTATTTTACAACATTCCTGGCGCGTCGGCTCCTACTTTTCGGTGGGAACATTATATACGTCTATAACGTTGTATATCCTAACCTAACGCAACCTAACATCTGGGATGTAATATTTTACAACATTCCTGGCGTGTTGTCGCCTGCTTCTCGATTGGGACATTATATACGTCTATAACGTTGTATATCCTAACCTATCGCAACCTAACATCTGGGATGTAATATTTTACATCATTCCCGGCGTGTCGGCCCGTACTTCTCGGTGGGAAAATTCTGTACCTCTATAGCGTTGTATATCCTAACGTAAGGCAACCTAACACCTCGGATGTAATCCTTGACAACATTCCTGGCGTGTACGCCCGTACTTCTCGGTGGGAAAATTGTATACGTCTATATCGTTATATATCCTAGCCTAAGGCGACCTAACATGTCGAATGTAATATTTTACAACATTCCTGGCGTGTCGTCTCCTGCTTCTCGATGGGGACATTATATACGTCTATACTGTTGTATATCCTAGCCTGACGCAACCTAACATCTCGGATGTAATATTTTACAACATTCCTGGCATGTCGGTCCCGACTTCTCGGTGGAAACATTGCATACATCTATAACGTTGCATATCCTAACCTAAGGCAACCTTACATCTCGTATGTAATATTTTATAACATTCCTGGCGTGTCGTCGCCTGCTTCTCGATGGGGACATTATATACGTCTATAACGTTGTATATCCTAAACTAAAGCGACCTAACATCTCGGATGTAATATTTTACAACATTCAAGGCATGTTGGTCCCTACTTCTCGGTGGAAACATTGTATACGTATATAACGATAGATATCCTAGTCTAAGGCAACCTAACATGTCGAATGTAATATTTTACAACATTAGTGGCCTGTCGTCGCCTACTTCTCGATGGGGACATTATATCCATCTATAACGTTAGATATCCTAGCCTGAGGCAACCTAACACCTCGAATGTAATATTTTACAATATTCCTGGCGCGTCGGCACCTACTTCTTGGTGGGAACACTATATACGTCTATAGCGTTATATACCATAACCTAAGGGAACCTAACATCTCGGATGTAATATTTTAATACATTACTGGCACGTCGGCTCCTACTTCTCGGTGGGAACATTATATACGTCTATAACGTTATATATCCTAACGTAAATCAACATAACATCTCGGATGTAATATTTTACAACATTCCTGGCGCGTCGGCCCCTACTTCTCGGTGGGAACATTATATACGTGTATATAGCAATATCACCTAACCTAACCCATTTAGCCCCTCGCTGGTAATGTTTTACAGAATCCCGGTCGTTTGGCGCATACTTCTCGGTGGGGACATTATATCCGTCTATAACATTGTATATCCCACCCGAAGGCAACATAACATCTCGAATGTAGTATTTTCCAAAATACCTGGCGGGTTGTCCCCTACTTCTCGGTGGGAACATTATGTACGTCTATAACGTAATATAACCTAACCTAACCCATCTACCCCCTCGGCGGTAATGTTTTACAGAATCCCGTTCGTGTCGTCCCGTACGTCTCGGTGGGGACATTGTATGCGTCTATAACGTTATATATGCTAACCAAAGGCAACCTAACATCTCGGATATAGTATTTTCCAAAATACCTGGCGGGTCGTCCCCTACTTCCCGGTGGGAACATTATACACGTCTATAACGTAATATAACCTAACCTAACCCATCTAGCCCCTCGCTGGTAATGTTTTACAGAATCCCGGTCGTGTCGTCCCGTACGTCTCGGTGGGAACATTGTATGCGTCTATAACGTTATATATCCTAACCTAAGGCAACCTAACATCTCGGATGTAGTATTTTACAACATTCCTGGCGGGCTGAACCTACTTCTCGGTGGGAACATTATATAAGTCGATAACGTAATATAACCTAAAATAACCTATCTAGCCCCTCGGCGGTAATGTTTTACAGAATCCCGTTCGTGTCGTCCCGTAAGTCTCGGTGCGGACATTATATAAGTCTATAACGTTATATATCCTAACCTAAGGCAACTTAACATCTCGAATGTAGTATTTTACAACATTCCAGGCGTGTCGGCCCCTGCTTCTCGGTGGGCACATTATATACGTCTATATCGTAATATAACCTAACCTAACCCATCTAGCCCCTCGCGGGTAATGTTTTACAGAATCCAGTTCGTGTCGTCACGTACGTCTCGGTGGGGACATTGTATGCGTCTATAACGTTATATATGCTAACCAAAGGCAACCTAACATCTCGGATGTAGTATTTTCCAAAATTCCTGGCGGGTCGGACCCTACTTCTCGGTGGGAACATTATATGCGTTCATAACCTAATATAACGTAACCTAACCCATCTAGCCCCTCGCTGGTAATGTTTTACAGAATCCCGTTCGTGTCGACCCGTACGTCTCGGTGCGGACATTATATAAGTCTATAACGTTATATATCCTAACCTAAGGCAACCTAAAATCTCGAATGTTGTATTTTACAACATTCCAGGCGGGCCTGCCCCTACTTCTCGATGGGCACACTATATACGTCTATATCGTAATATAACCTAACCTAACCCATTTTGCCCCTAAGTGATAATGTTTCACAGAATCCCGGTCGTCTCTGTCCGTACTTCTCGGTGGGGACATTATATACGTCTATAACATTGTATATCCCACCCGAAGGCAACCTAACATCTCTAACGTAGTGTTTTACAACATTCCAGGCGGGTCGGCCCCTACTTCTCGGTGGAGACATTATATACGTCTATATCGCAATATAACCTAACCTAACCCATCTAGCGCCTCGATGGTAATGTTTTACAGAATCCCGGTCGTGTCGGCCCGTACTTCTCGGTGGGGAAATTAAATGCGTCTAAAACGTTATATATCCTAACCTAAGGCAACCTAACATCTCGGATGTATTATTTTACAACATTCCTGGGGTGGCGCAACCTACTTCTCGGTGGGAACATTATATAAATCTATATCGTAATATAACCTAACCTAACCCATCTAGACCCTCGCTGGTAATATTTCACAGAATCCAGTTCGTTTCGTCCCGTACGTCTCGGTGGGGACATTGTATGCGTCTATAACGTTATATATGCTAACCAAAGGCAACCTAACATCTCGGATGTAGTATTTTACAACATTCCTGGCGGGCTGAACCTACTTCTCGGTGGGAACATTATATAAGTCGATAACGTAATATAACCTAAAATAACCTATCTAGCCCCTCGGCGGTAATGTTTTACAGAATCCCGTTCGTGTCGTCCCGTAAGTCTCGGTGCGGACATTATATAAGTCTATAACGTTATATATCCTAACCTAAGGCAACTTAACATCTCGAATGTAGTATTTTACAACATTCCAGGCGTGTCGGCCCCTGCTTCTCGGTGGGCACATTATATACGTCTATATCGTAATATAACCTAACCTAAGCCATCTAGCCCCTCGCGGGTAATGTTTTACAGAATCCAGTTCGTGTCGTCACGTACGTCTCGGTGGGGACATTGTATGCGTCTATAACGTTATATATGCTAACCAAAGGCAACCTAACATCTCGGATGTAGTATTTTCCAAAATTCCTGGCGGGTCGGCCCCTACTTCTCGGTGGGAACATTATGTACGTCTATAACGTAATATAACCTAACCTAACCCATCTACCCCCTCGGCGGTAATGTTTTACAGAATCCCGTTCGTGTCGACCCGTACGTCTCGTTGCGGACATTATATAAGTCTATAACGTTATATATCCTAACCTAAGGCAACTTAACATCTCGAATGTTGTATTTTACAACATTCCAGGCGGGTCTGCCCCTACTTCTCGGTGGGCACACTATATACGTCTATACCGTAATATAACCTAACCTAACCCATTTTGCCCCTAAGTGATGATGTTTCACAGAATCCCGGTCGTCTCTGTCCGTACTTCTCGGTGGGAATATTATATACGTCTATAACGTAATATAACCTAACCTAACCCATCTAGCCCCTCGGCGGTAATGTTTTACAGAATCCAGTTCGTGTCGTCCCGTACGTCTCGGTGCGGACATTATATAAGTCTATAATGTTATATATCCTAACCGAAGGCAACCTAACATCTCGAATGTAGTATTTTACAACATTCCAGGCGGGTCGGCCCCTACTTCTCGGTGGACACATTATATACGTCTATATCGCAATTTTACCTAACCTAACCTATCTAGCCCCTCGCTGGTAATGTTTTACAGAATCCAGTTCGTGTCGTCCCGTACGTCTCGGTGGGGACATTGTATGCATCTATAACGTTATATATCCTAACCTAAGGCAACCTAACATCTCGGATGTAGAATTTTACAACATTCCTGGCGGGGCGGAACCTGCTTCTCGGTAGGAACATTATATAAGTCTATATCGTAATATAACCTAACCTAACCCATCTAGACCCTCGCTGGTAATGTTTCACAGAATCCAGTTCGTGTCGTCCCGTACGTCTCGGTGGGGACATTGTATGCGTCTATAACGTCATATATGCTAACCAAAGGCAACCTAACATCTCGGATATATTATTTTCCAAAATACCTGGCGGGTCGGCCCCTACTTCTCGGTGGGAACATTATATACGTCTATATCGTAATATTACCTAACCTAACCCATCTAGCCCCTCGCTGGTAATGTTTTACAGAATCCAGTTCGTGTCGTCCCGTACGTCTCGGTGGGGACATTGTATGCGTCTATAACGATATATATCCTAACCTAAGGCAACCTAACATCTCGGATGTAGAATTTTACAACATTCCTGGCGGGGCGGAACCTGCTTCTCGGTGGGAACATTATATAAGTCTATATCGTAATATAACCTAACCTAACCCATCTAGACCCTCGCTGGTAATGTTTCACAGAATCCAGTTCGTGTCGTCCCGTACGTCTCGGTGGGGACATTGTATGCGTCTATAACGTTATATATGCTAACCAAAGGCAACCTAACATCTCGGATGTAGTATTTTCCAAAATACCTGGCGGGTTGTCCCCTACTTCTCGGTGGGAACATTATGTACGTCTATAACGTAATATAACCTAACCTAACCCATCTACCCCCTCGGCGGTAATGTTTTACAGAATCCCGTTCGTGTCGTCCCGTACGTCTCGATGCGGACATTATATAAGTCTATAACGTTATATATCCTAACCTAAGGCAACCTAACATCTCGAATGTAGTATTTTACGACATTCCACTCGGGTCGGCCCCTAATTCTCGTTGGGTACATTATATACGTCTACAACGAAATATAACCTAACCTAACCCATCTAGCCCCTCGCTTGCAATGTTTTACAGAATCCAGTTCGTGTCGTCCCGTACGTCTCGGTGGGGACATTGTATGCATCTATAACGATATATATCCTAACCTAAGGCGACCTAACATCTCGGATGTAGTATTTTACAACATTCCTGGCGGGCTGAACCTACATCTCGGTGGGAACATTATATAAGTCGATAACGTAATATAACCTAAAATAACCTATCTAGCCCCTCGGCGGTAATGTTTTACAGAATCCCGTTCGTGTCGTCCCGTAAGTCTCGGTGCGGACATTATATAAGTCTATAACGTTATATATCCTAACCTAAGGCAACTTAACATCTCGAATGTAGTATTTTACAACATTCCAGGCGTGTCGGCCCCTGCTTCTCGGTGGGCACATTATATACGCCTATATCGTCATATAACCTAACCTAAACCCATTTTGCACTTCGGTGATTATGTTTTACAGAATCCCGGTCGTGTTGGCTCATACTTCTCGGTGGGAACATTATATACGTCTATAACGTTATATATCCTAACCTAAGGCAACCTAACATCTCAAATGTAGTATTTTACAACATTTCAGGCGGGTCGGCCCCTACTTCTCGGTGGACACATTATTTACGTCTATATCGCAATATTACCTAACCTAACCCATCTAGCCCCTCGCTGGTAATGTTTTACAGAATCCAGTTCGTGTCGTCCCGTACGTCTCGGTGGGGACATTGTATGCGTCTATAACGTTATATATCCTAACCTAAGGCAACCTAACATCTCGGATGTAGAATTTTACAACATTCCTGGCGGGGCGGAACCTGCTTCTCGGTGGGAACATTATATAAGTCTATATCGTAATATAACCTAACCTAACCCATCTAGACCCTCGCTGGTAATGTTTCACAGAATCCAGTTCGTGTCGTCCCGTACGTCTCGGTCGGGACATTGTATGCGTCTATAACGTTATATATGCTAACCAAAGGCAACCTAACATCTCGGATATATTATTTTCCAAAATACCTGGCGGGTCGGCCTCTACTTCTCGGTGGGAACATTATATACGTCTATAACGTAATATAACCTAACCTAACCCATCTAGCCCCTCGGCGGTAATGTTTTACAGAATTCCGTTCGTGTCGTCCCGTACGTCTCGGTGCGGGCATTATATAAGTCTATAACGTTATATATCCTAACCTAAGGCAACCTAACATCTCGAATGTAGTATTTTACAACATTCCAGGCGGATCGGCCCCTACTTCTCGGTGGACACATTATATACGTCTATATCGCAATATTACCTAACCTAACCCATCTAGCCCCTCGCTGATAATGTTTTACGGAATCCAGTTCGTGTCGACCCGTACGTCTCGGTGGGGACATTATATAAGTCTATAACGTTATATATCCTAACCTAAGGCAACTTAACATCTCGAATGTAGAATTTTACAACATTCCAGGCGTGTCGGTGCCTACTTCTCGGTGGGCACATTATATACGTCTATATCGTAATATTACCTAACCTAAGCCATCTAGACCCTCGCTGGTAATGTTTCACAGAATCCAGTTCGTGTCGTACCGTACGTCTCGGTGGGGACATTGTATGCGTCTATAACGTTGTATATCCTAACCTAAGGCAACCTAACATCTCGGATGTAGAATTTTACAACATTCCTGGCGGGGCGGAACCTGCTTCTCGGTGGGAACATTATATAAGTCTATATCGTAATATAACCTAACCTAACCCATCTAGACCCTCGCTGTTAATGTTTCACAGAATCCAGTTCGTGTCGTCCCGTACGTCTCGGTGGGGACATTGTATGCGTCTATAACGTCATATATGCTAACCAAAGGCAACCTAACATCTCGGATGTAGAATTTTACAACATTCCTGGCGGGGCGGAACCTGCTTCTCGTTGGGTACATTATATACGTCTACAACGTAATATAACCTAATCTAACCCATCTAGCCCCTCGCTGGTAATGTTTTACAGAATCCCGTTCGTGTCGACCCGTACGTCCCGGTGCGGACATTATATAAGTCTATAACGTTACATATCCTAACCTAAGGCAACTTAACATCTCGAATGTTGTATTTTACAACATTCCAGGCGGGTCTGCCCCTACTTCTCGGTGGGCACACTATATACGTCTATACCGTAATATAACCTAACCTAACCCATTTTGCCCCTAAGTGATGATGTTTCACAGAATCCCGGTCGTCTCTGTCCGTACTTCTCGGTGGGAATATTATATACGTCTATAACGTAATATAACCTAACCTAACCCATCTAGCCCCTCGGCGGTAATGTTTTACAGAATCCAGTTCGTGTCGTCCCGTACGTCTCGGTGCGGACATTATATAAGTCTATAATGTTATATATCCTAACCGAAGGCAACCTAACATCTCGAATGTAGTATTTTACAACATTCCAGGCGGGTCGGCCCCTACTTCTCGGTGGACACATTATATACGTCTATATCGCAATTTTACCTAACCTAACCTATCTAGCCCCTCGCTGGTAATGTTTTACAGAATCCAGTTCGTGTCGTCCCGTACGTCTCGGTGGGGACATTGTATGCATCTATAACGTTATATATCCTAACCTAAGGCAACCTAACATCTCGGATGTAGAATTTTACAACATTCCTGGCGGGGCGGAACCTGCTTCTCGGTAGGAACATTATATAAGTCTATATCGTAATATAACCTAACCTAACCCATCTAGACCCTCGCTGGTAATGTTTCACAGAATCCAGTTCGTGTCGTCCCGTACGTCTCGGTGGGGACATTGTATGCGTCTATAACGTCATATATGCTAACCAAAGGCAACCTAACATCTCGGATATATTATTTTCCAAAATACCTGGCGGGTCGGCCCCTACTTCTCGGTGGGAACATTATATACGTCTATATCGTAATATTACCTAACCTAACCCATCTAGCCCCTCGCTGGTAATGTTTTACAGAATCCAGTTCGTGTCGTCCCGTACGTCTCGGTGGGGACATTGTATGCGTCTATAACGTTATATATCCTAACCTAAGGCAACCTAACATCTCGGATGTAGAATTTTACAACATTCCTGGCGGGGCGGAACCTGCTTCTCGGTGGGAACATTATATAAGTCTATATCGTAATATAACCTAACCTAACCCATCTAGACCCTCGCTGGTAATGTTTCACAGAATCCAGTTCGTGTCGTCCCGTACGTCTCGATGCGGACATTATATAAGTCTATAACGTTATATATCCTAACCTAAGGCAACCTAACATCTCGAATGTAGTATTTTACGACATTCCACTCGGGTCGGCCCCTAATTCTCGTTGGGTACATTATATACGTCTACAACGTAATATAACCTAATCTAACCCATCTAGCCCCTCGCTGGTAATGTTTTACAGAATCCCGGTCGTGTTGGCTCATACTTCTTGGTGGGAACATTATATACGTCTATATCGTTATATATCCTAACCTAAGGCAACCTAACATCTCAAATGTAGTATTTTACAACATTTCAGGCGGGTCGGCCCCTACTTCTCGGTGGACACATTATATACGTCTATATCGCAATATTACCTAACCTAACCCATCTAGCCCCTCGCTGATAATGTTTTACGGAATCCAGTTCGTGCCGACCCGTACGTCTCGGTGGGGACATTATATAAGTCTATAACGTTATATATCCTAACCTAAGGCAACTTAACATCTCGAATGTAGAATTTTACAACATTCCAGGCGTGTCGGTGCCTACTTCTCGGTGGGCACATTATATACGTCTATATCGTAATATTACCTAACCTAAGCCATCTAGACCCTCGCTGGTAATGTTTCACAGAATCCAGTTCGTGTCGTACCGTACGTCTCGGTGGGGACATTGTATGCGTCTATAACGTTATATATCCTAACCTAAGGCAACCTAACATCTCGGATGTAGAATTTTACAACATTCCTGGCGCGGCGGAACCTGCTTCTCGGTGGGAACATTATATAAGTCTATATCGTAATATAACCTAACCTAACCCATCTAGACCCTCGCTGGTAATGTTTCACAGAATCCAGTTCGTGTCGTCCCGTACGTCTCGGTGGGGACATTGTATGCATCTATAACGTTGTACATCCTAACCTAACGCAACCTAACATCTGGTATGTAATATTTTACATCATTCCTGGCATGTCCGTCCCTACGTCTCAGTGGTAACATTATATACGTCTATAACCTTATATATCCTAGACTAAGGCAACCTAACATGTCGAATGTAATATTTTACAACATTTCCTGGCGTGTCGTCGCCTACTTCTCGATGGGGACATTATATACACCTATAACGTTGTATATCCTCACCTAAGGGAACCTAACATCTCGGGTGTAATATTTTACAACATTCCTGACGCGTCGGTCCCTACGTCTAGGTGGGGAACATTATATACGTCTATAACGATATATATCCTAACCTAAGGCAACCTAACATCTCGGATGTATTATTTTACAACATTCCTGGCGCGTCGGCTCCTACTTTTCGGTGGGAACATTATATACGTCTATAACGTTGTATATCCTAACCTAACGCAACCTAACATCTGGGATGTAATATTTTACAACATTCCTGGCGTGTTGTCGCCTGCTTCTCGATTGGGACATTATATACGTCTATAACGTTGTATATCCTAACCTATCGCAACCTAACATCTGGGATGTAATATTTTACATCATTCCCGGCGTGTCGGCCCGTACTTCTCGGTGGGAAAATTCTGTACCTCTATAGCGTTGTATATCCTAACGTAAGGCAACCTAACACCTCGGATGTAATCCTTGACAACATTCCTGGCGTGTACGCCCGTACTTCTCGGTGGGAAAATTGTATACGTCTATATCGTTATATATCCTAGCCTAAGGCGACCTAACATGTCGAATGTAATATTTTACAACATTCCTGGCGTGTCGTCTCCTGCTTCTCGATGGGGACATTATATACGTCTATACTGTTGTATATCCTAGCCTGACGCAACCTAACATCTCGGATGTAATATTTTACAACATTCCTGGCATGTCGGTCCCGACTTCTCGGTGGAAACATTGCATACATCTATAACGTTGCATATCCTAACCTAAGGCAACCTTACATCTCGTATGTAATATTTTATAACATTCCTGGCGTGTCGTCGCCTGCTTCTCGATGGGGACATTATATACGTCTATAACGTTGTATATCCTAAACTAAAGCGACCTAACATCTCGGATGTAATATTTTACAACATTCAAGGCATGTTGGTCCCTACTTCTCGGTGGAAACATTGTATACGTATATAACGATAGATATCCTAGTCTAAGGCAACCTAACATGTCGAATGTAATATTTTACAACATTAGTGGCCTGTCGTCGCCTACTTCTCGATGGGGACATTATATCCATCTATAACGTTAGATATCCTAGCCTGAGGCAACCTAACACCTCGAATGTAATATTTTACAATATTCCTGGCGCGTCGGCACCTACTTCTTGGTGGGAACACTATATACGTCTATAGCGTTATATACCATAACCTAAGGGAACCTAACATCTCGGATGTAATATTTTAATACATTACTGGCACGTCGGCTCCTACTTCTCGGTGGGAACATTATATACGTCTATAACGTTATATATCCTAACGTAAATCAACATAACATCTCGGATGTAATATTTTACAACATTCCTGGCGCGTCGGCCCCTACTTCTCGGTGGGAACATTATATACGTGTATATAGCAATATCACCTAACCTAACCCATTTAGCCCCTCGCTGGTAATGTTTTACAGAATCCCGGTCGTTTGGCGCATACTTCTCGGTGGGGACATTATATCCGTCTATAACATTGTATATCCCACCCGAAGGCAACATAACATCTCGAATGTAGTATTTTCCAAAATACCTGGCGGGTTGTCCCCTACTTCTCGGTGGGAACATTATGTACGTCTATAACGTAATATAACCTAACCTAACCCATCTACCCCCTCGGCGGTAATGTTTTACAGAATCCCGTTCGTGTCGTCCCGTACGTCTCGGTGGGGACATTGTATGCGTCTATAACGTTATATATGCTAACCAAAGGCAACCTAACATCTCGGATATAGTATTTTCCAAAATACCTGGCGGGTCGTCCCCTACTTCCCGGTGGGAACATTATACACGTCTATAACGTAATATAACCTAACCTAACCCATCTAGCCCCTCGCTGGTAATGTTTTACAGAATCCCGGTCGTGTCGTCCCGTACGTCTCGGTGGGAACATTGTATGCGTCTATAACGTTATATATCCTAACCTAAGGCAACCTAACATCTCGGATGTAGTATTTTACAACATTCCTGGCGGGCTGAACCTACTTCTCGGTGGGAACATTATATAAGTCGATAACGTAATATAACCTAAAATCACCTATCTAGCCCCTCGGCGGTAATGTTTTACAGAATCCCGTTCGTGTCGTCCCGTAAGTCTCGGTGCGGACATTATATAAGTCTATAACGTTATATATCCTAACCTAAGGCAACTTAACATCTCGAATGTAGTATTTTACAACATTCCAGGCGTGTCGGCCCCTGCTTCTCGGTGGGCACATTATATACGTCTATATCGTAATATAACCTAACCTAACCCATCTAGCCCCTCGCGGGTAATGTTTTACAGAATCCAGTTCGTGTCGTCACGTACGTCTCGGTGGGGACATTGTATGCGTCTATAACGTTATATATGCTAACCAAAGGCAACCTAACATCTCGGATGTAGTATTTTCCAAAATTCCTGGCGGGTCGGCCCCTACTTCTCGGTGGGAACATTATATGCGTTCATAACCTAATATAACGTAACCTAACCCATCTAGCCCCTCGCTGGTAATGTTTTACAGAATCCCGTTCGTGTCGACCCGTACGTCTCGGTGCGGACATTATATAAGTCTATAACGTTATATATCCTAACCTAAGGCAACCTAAAATCTCGAATGTTGTATTTTACAACATTCCAGGCGGGCCTGCCCCTACTTCTCGATGGGCACACTATATACGTCTATATCGTAATATAACCTAACCTAACCCATTTTGCCCCTAAGTGATAATGTTTCACAGAATCCCGGTCGTCTCTGTCCGTACTTCTCGGTGGGGACATTATATACGTCTATAACATTGTATATCCCACCCGAAGGCAACCTAACATCTCTAACGTAGTGTTTTACAACATTCCAGGCGGGTCGGCCCCTACTTCTCGGTGGAGACATTATATACGTCTATATCGCAATATAACCTAACCTAACCCATCTAGCGCCTCGATGGTAATGTTTTACAGAATCCCGGTCGTGTCGGCCCGTACTTCTCGGTGGGGAAATTAAATGCGTCTAAAACGTTATATATCCTAACCTAAGGCAACCTAACATCTCGGATGTATTATTTTACAACATTCCTGGGGTGGCGCAACCTACTTCTCGGTGGGAACATTATATAAATCTATATCGTAATATAACCTAACCTAACCCATCTAGACCCTCGCTGGTAATGTTTCACAGAATCCAGTTCGTTTCGTCCCGTACGTCTCGGTGGGGACATTGTATGCGTCTATAACGTTATATATGCTAACCAAAGGCAACCTAACATCTCGGATGTAGTATTTTACAACATTCCTGGCGGGCTGAACCTACTTCTCGGTGGGAACATTATATAAGTCGATAACGTAATATAACCTAAAATAACCTATCTAGCCCCTCGGCGGTAATGTTTTACAGAATCCCGTTCGTGTCGTCCCGTAAGTCTCGGTGCGGACATTATATAAGTCTATAACGTTATATATCCTAACCTAAGGCAACTTAACATCTCGAATGTAGTATTTTACAACATTCCAGGCGTGTCGGCCCCTGCTTCTCGGTGGGCACATTATATACGTCTATATCGTAATATAACCTAACCTAACCCATCTAGCCCCTCGCGGGTAATGTTTTACAGAATCCAGTTCGTGTCGTCACGTACGTCTCGGTGGGGACATTGTATGCGTCTATAACGTTATATATGCTAACCAAAGGCAACCTAACATCTCGGATGTAGTATTTTCCAAAATTCCTGGCGGGTCGGCCCCTACTTCTCGGTGGGAACATTATATACGTTCATAACCTAATATAACGTAACCTAACCCATCTAGCCCCTCGGCGGTAATGTTTTACAGAATCCCGTTCGTGTCGTCCCGTACGTCTCGGTGCGGACATTATATTAGTCTATAACGTTATATATCCTAACTTAAGGCAACTTAACATCTCGAATGTAGTATTTTACAACATTCCAGGCGGGTCGGCCCCTACTTCTCGGTGGGCACACTATATACGTCTATATCGTAATATAACCTAACCTAACCCATTTTGCCCCTCGGTGATAATGTTATATAGAATTCCGGTCGTGTTGGCTCATAATTGTCGGTGGGGACATTATATACGTCTATAACGTTATATATCCTAACCTAAGGCAACCTAACATCTCGGATGTAGTATTTTACGACATTCCACTCGGTTCGGCCCCTAATTCTCGTTGGGAACATTATATACGTTCATAACCTAATATAACGTAACCTAACCCATCTAGCCCCTCGCTGGTAATGTTTTACAGAATCCCGTTCGTGTCGACCCGTACGTCTCGTTGCGGACATTATATAAGTCTATAACGTTATATATCCTAACCTAAGGCAACTTAACATCTCGAATGTTGTATTTTACAACATTCCAGGCGGGTCTGCCCCTACTTCTCGGTGGGCACACTATATACGTCTATACCGTAATATAACCTAACCTAACCCATTTTGCCCCTAAGTGATGATGTTTCACAGAATCCCGGTCGTCTCTGTCCGTACTTCTCGGTGGGAATATTATATACGTCTATAACGTAATATAACCTAACCTAACCCATCTAGCCCCTCGGCGGTAATGTTTTACAGAATCCAGTTCGTGTCGTCCCGTACGTCTCGGTGCGGACATTATATAAGTCTATAATGTTATATATCCTAACCGAAGGCAACCTAACATCTCGAATGTAGTATTTTACAACATTCCAGGCGGGTCGGCCCCTACTTCTCGGTGGACACATTATATACGTCTATATCGCAATTTTACCTAACCTAACCTATCTAGCCCCTCGCTGGTAATGTTTTACAGAATCCAGTTCGTGTCGTCCCGTACGTCTCGGTGGGGACATTGTATGCATCTATAACGTTATATATCCTAACCTAAGGCAACCTAACATCTCGGATGTAGAATTTTACAACATTCCTGGCGGGGCGGAACCTGCTTCTCGGTAGGAACATTATATAAGTCTATATCGTAATATAACCTAACCTAACCCATCTAGACCCTCGCTGGTAATGTTTCACAGAATCCAGTTCGTGTCGTCCCGTACGTCTCGGTGGGGACATTGTATGCGTCTATAACGTCATATATGCTAACCAAAGGCAACCTAACATCTCGGATATATTATTTTCCAAAATACCTGGCGGGTCGGCCCCTACTTCTCGGTGGGAACATTATATACGTCTATATCGTAATATTACCTAACCTAACCCATCTAGCCCCTCGCTGGTAATGTTTTACAGAATCCAGTTCGTGTCGTCCCGTACGTCTCGGTGGGGACATTGTATGCGTCTATAACGTTATATATCCTAACCTAAGGCAACCTAACATCTCGGATGTAGAATTTTACAACATTCCTGGCGGGGCGGAACCTGCTTCTCGGTGGGAACATTATATAAGTCTATATCGTAATATAACCTAACCTAACCCATCTAGACCCTCGCTGGTAATGTTTCACAGAATCCAGTTCGTGTCGTCCCGTACGTCTCGGTGGGGACATTGTATGCGTCTATAACGTTATATATGCTAACAAAAGGCAACCTAACATCTCGGATGTAGTATTTTCCAAAATACCTGGCGGGTTGTCCCCTACTTCTCGGTGGGAACATTATGTACGTCTATAACGTAATATAACCTAACCTAACCCATCTACCCCCTCGGCGGTAATGTTTTACAGAATCCCGTTCGTGTCGTCCCGTACGTCTCGATGCGGACATTATATAAGTCTATAACGTTATATATCCTAACCTAAGGCAACCTAACATCTCGAATGTAGTATTTTACGACATTCCACTCGGGTCGGCCCCTACTTCTCGGTGGACACATTATATACGTCTATATCGCAATATTACCTAACCTAACCCATCTAGCCCCTCGCTGATAATGTTTTACGGAATCCAGTTCGTGTCGACCCGTACGTCTCGGTGGGGACATTATATAAGTCTATAACGTTATATATCCTAACCTAAGGCAACTTAACATCTCGAATGTAGAATTTTACAACATTCCAGGCGTGTCGGTGCCTACTTCTCGGTGGGCACATTATATACGTCTATATCGTAATATTACCTAACCTAAGCCATCTAGACCCTCGCTGGTAATGTTTCACAGAATCCAGTTCGTGTCGTACCGTACGTCTCGGTGGGGACATTGTATGCGTCTATAACGTTGTATATCCTAACCTAAGGCAACCTAACATCTCGGATGTAGAATTTTACAACATTCCTGGCGGGGCGGAACCTGCTTCTCGGTGGGAACATTATATAAGTCTATATCGTAATATAACCTAACCTAACCCATCTAGACCCTCGCTGGTAATGTTTCACAGAATCCAGTTCGTGTCGTCCCGTACTTCTCGGTGGGGACATTGTATGCGTCTATAACGGTATATATACTAACCAAAGGCAACCTAACATCTCGGATATATTATTTTCCAAAATACCTGGCGGGTCGGCCCCTACTTCTCGGTGGGAACATTATATACGTCTATATCGTAATATTACCTAACCTAACCCATCTAGCCCCTCGCTGGTAATGTTTTACAGAATCCAGTTCGTGTCGTCCCGTACGTCTCGGTGGGGACATTGTATGCGTCTATAACGTTATATATCCTAACCTAAGGCAACCTAACATCTCGGATGTAGAATTTTACAACATTCCTGGCGGGGCGGAACCTGCTTCTCGGTGGGAACATTATATAAGTCTATATCGTAATATAACCTAACCTAACCCATCTAGACCCTCGCTGGTAATGTTTCACAGAATCCAGTTCGTGTCGTCCCGTACGTCTCGGTGGGGACATTGTATGCGTCTATAACGTTATATATGCTAACCAAAGGCAACCTAACATCTCGGATGTAGTATTTTCCAAAATACCTGGCGGGTTGTCCCCTACTTCTCGGTGGGAACATTATGTACGTCTATAACGTAATATAACCTAACCTAACCCATCTACCCCCTCGGCGGTAATGTTTTACAGAATCCCGTTCGTGTCGTCCCGTACGTCTCGATGCGGACATTATATAAGTCTATAACGTTATATATCCTAACCTAAGGCAACCTAACATCTCGAATGTAGTATTTTACGACATTCCACTCGGGTCGGCCCCTAATTCTCGTTGGGTACATTATATACGTCTACAACGAAATATAACCTAACCTAACCCATCTAGCCCCTCGCTTGCAATGTTTTACAGAATCCAGTTCGTGTCGTCCCGTACGTCTCGGTGGGGACATTGTATGCATCTATAACGATATATATCCTAACCTAAGGCGACCTAACATCTCGGATGTAGTATTTTACAACATTCCTGGCGGGCTGAACCTACATCTCGGTGGGAACATTATATAAGTCGATAACGTAATATAACCTAAAATAACCTATCTAGCCCCTCGGCGGTAATGTTTTACAGAATCCCGTTCGTGTCGTCCCGTAAGTCTCGGTGCGGACATTATATAAGTCTTTAACGTTATATATCCTAACCTAAGGCAACTTAACATCTCGAATGTAGTATTTTACAACATTCCAGGCGTGTCGGCCCCTGCTTCTCGGTGGGCACATTATATACGTCTATATCGTCATATAACCTAACCTAAACCCATTTTGCACTTCGGTGATTATGTTTTACAGAATCCCGGTCGTGTTGGCTCATACTTCTCGGTGGGAACATTATATACGTCTATAACGTTATATATCCTAACCTAAGGCAACCTAACATCTCAAATGTAGTATTTTACAACATTTCAGGCGGGTCGGCCCCTACTTCTCGGTGGACACATTATATACGTCTATATCGCAATATTACCTAACCTAACCCATCTAGCCCCTCGCTGATAATGTTTTACGGAATCCAGTTCGTGTCGACCCGTACGTCTCGGTGGGGACATTATATAAGTCTATAACGTTATATATCCTAACCTAAGGCAACTTAACATCTCGAATGTAGAATTTTACAACATTCCAGGCGTGTCGGTGCCTACTTCTCGGTGGGCACATTATATACGTCTATATCGTAATATTACCTAACCTAAGCCATCTAGACCCTCGCTGGTAATGTTTCACAGAATCCAGTTCGTGTCGTACCGTACGTCTCGGTGGGGACATTGTATGCGTCTATAACGTTATATATCCTAACCTAAGGCAACCTAGCATCTCGGATGTAGAATTTTACAACATTCCTGGCGGGGCGGAACCTGCTTCTCGGTGGGAACATTATATAAGTCTATATCGTAATATAACCTAACCTAACCCATCTAGATCCTCGCTGGTAATGTTTCACAGAATCCAGTTCGTGTCGTCCCGTACGTCTCGGTGGGGACATTGTATGCGTCTATAACGGTATATATACTAACCAAAGGCAACCTAACATCTCGGATATATTATTTTCCAAAATACCTGGCGGGTCGGCCCCTACTTCTCGGTGGGAACATTATATACGTCTATAACCTAATATAACCTAACCTAACCCATCTAGCCCCTCGGCGGTAATGTTTTACAGAATCCCGTTCGTGTCGTCCCGTACGTCTCGGTGCGGACATTATATAAGACTATAACGTTATATATCCTAACCTAAGGCAACCTAACATCTCGAATGTAGTATTTTACAACATTCCAGGCGGGTCGGCCCCTACTTCTCGGTGGACACATTATATACGTCTATATCGCAATATTACCTAACCTAACCCATCTAGCCCCTCGCTGATAATGTTTTACGGAATCCAGTTCGTGTCGACCCGTACGTCTCGGTGGGGACATTATATAAGTCTATAACGTTATATATCCTAACCTAAGGCAACTTAACATATCGAATGTAGTATTTTACAACATTCCAGGCGTGTCGGCGCCTACTTCTCGGTGGGCACATTAGATACGTCTATATCGTAATATTACCTAACCTAACCCATCTAGACCCTCGCTGGTAATGTTTCACAGAATCCAGTACGTGTCGTCCCGTACGTCTCGGTGGGGACATTGTATGCATCTATAACGATATATATCCTAACCTAAGGCGACCTAACATCTCGGATGTAGTATTTTACAACATTCCTGGCGGGGCGGTACCTACTTCTCGGTGGGAACATTATATAAGTCTATATCGTAATATAACCTAACCTAACCCATCTAGCCCCTCGCTGGTAATGTTTTACAGAATCCCGTTCGTGTCGACCCGTACGTCTCGGTGCGGACATTATATAAGTCTATAACGTTATATGTCCTAACCTAAGGCAACTTAACCTCTCGAATGTAGAATTTTACAACATTCCAGGCGTGTCGGCGCCTACTTCTCGGTGGGCACATTATATACGTCTATATCGTAATATTACCTAACCTAACCCATCTAGACCCTCGCTGGTAATGTTTCACAGAATCCAGTTCGTGTCGTACCGTACGTCTCGGTGGGGACATTGTATGCGTCTATAACGTTATATATCCTAACCTAAGGCAACCTAACATATCGGATGTAGAATTTTACAACATTCCTGGCGGGGCGGAACCTGCTTCTCGGTGGGAACATTATATAAGTCTATATCGTAATATAACCTAACCTAACCCATCTAGACCCTCGCTGTTAATGTTTCACAGAATCCAGTTCGTGTCGTCCCGTACGTCTCGGTGGGGACATTGTATGCGTCTATAACGTTATATATACTAACCAAAGGCAACCTAACATCTCGGATATATTATTTTCCAAAATACCTCGCGGGTCGGCCCCTACTTCTCGGTGGGAACATTATATACGTCTATAACGTAATATAACCTAACCTAACCCATTTTGCCCCTCGGTGATAATGTTTTATAGAATTCCGGTCGTGTTGGCTCATAATTCTCGGTGGGGACATTATATACGTCTATAACGTTATATATCCTAACCTAAGGCAACCTAACATCTCGGATGTAGTATTTTACGACATTCCACTCGGGTCGGCCCCTAATTCTCGTTGGGTACATTATATACGTCTACAACGTAATATAACCTAATCTAACCCATCTAGCCCCTCGCTGGTAATGTTTTACAGAATCCCGTTCGTGTCGACCCGTACGTCCCGGTGCGGACATTATATAAGTCTATAACGTTACATATCCTAACCTAAGGCAACTTAACATCTCGAATGTTGTATTTTACAACATTCCAGGCGGGTCTGCCCCTACTTCTCGGTGGGCACACTATATACGTCTATACCGTAATATAACCTAACCTAACCCATTTTGCCCCTAAGTGATAATGTTTCACAGAATCCCGGTCGTCTCTGTCCGTACTTCTCGGTGGGAACATTATATACGTCTATAACGTAATATAACCTAACCTAACCCATCTAGCCCCTCGGCGGTAATGTTTTACAGAATCCCGTTCGTGTCGTCCCGTACGTCTCGGTGCGGATATTATATAAGTCTATAACGTTATATATCCTAACCTAAGGCAACCTAACATCTCGAATGTAGTATTTTACGACATTCCACTCGGGTCGGCCCCTAATTCTCGTTGGGTACATTATATACGTCTACAACGAAATATAACCTAACCTAACCCATCTAGCACCTCGCTGGTAATGTTTTACAGAATCCAGTTCGTGTCGTCCCGTACGTCTTGGTGGGGACATTGCATGCGTCTATAACGTTATATATCCTAACCTAAGGCAACCTAACATCTCTAACGTAGTATTTTACGACATTCCAGGCGTGTCGGCCCCTACTTCTCGGTGGGAACATTATATACGTCTATATCGTAATATAACCTAACCTAACCCATTTTGCCCTTCGGTGATAATGTTTTACAGAATCCCGGTCGTGTTGGCTCATACTTCTCGGTGGGGACATTATATACGGCTATAACGTTATATATCATAACCTAAGGCAACCTAACATCTCGGATGTAGTATTTTCCAAAACACCTGGCGGCTTGGCCCCTACTTCTCGGTGGGAACATTATATACGTCTATAACGTAATATAACCTAACCTAACCCATCTAGCCCCTCGGCGGTAATGTTTTACAGAATCGCGGTCGTGTCGGCCCGTACTTCTCGGTGGGGACATTATATGCGTCTAGAAAGTTATATATCCTAACCTAAGGCAACCTAACATCTCGGATGTAGTATTTTACAACATTCCTGGCGGGTCGGCCCCTACTTCTCGGTGGGAACATTATATAGGTCTACAACGTAGTATAACCTAACCTAACCCATCTAGCCCCTCGCTGGTAATGTTTTACAGAATCCAGTTCGTGTCGTCCCGTACGTCTTGGTGGGGACATTGTATGCGTCTATAACGTTATATATCCTAACCTAAGGCAACCTAACATCTCTAACGTAGTATTTTACGACATTCCAGGCGGGTCGGCCCCTACTTCTCGGTGGACACATTATATACGTCTATATCGCAATATTACCTAACCTAACCCATCTAGCCCCTCGCTGGTAATGTTTTACAGAATCCAGTTCGTGTCGTCCCGTACGTCTCGGTGGGGACATTGTATGCGTCTATAATATTATATATCCTAACCTAAGGCAACCTAACATCTCGGATGTAGTATTTTACAACATTCCTGGCGGGTCGGCCCCTACTTCTCGGTGGGAACATTATATACGTCCATAACGTGATATAACCTAATCTAACCCATCTAGCCCCTCGGCGGTAATGTTTTACAGAATCCCGTTCGGGTTGGTTCATACTTCTCGGTGGGGACATAATATACGTCTATAACATTGTATATCCCACCCGACGGCAACCTAACGTCTCGAATGTAGTATTTCACAACATTCCTGGCGGGTCGGCCCCACTTCTCGGTAGGGACATTATATAAGTCTATATCGTAATATAACCTAACCTAACGCATCTAGACCCTCGCTAGTAATGTTTCACAGAATTCCGTTCCTGTCGCCCCGTACGTCACGGTGCGGACATTATATACGTCTATAACATTATATATCCTCACCTAGGGCAACCTAACATCTCGGATGTAGTATTTTCCAAAATACCTGGCGGGTTGGCCCCTACTTCTCGGTGGGAACATTATATACGTCTATAACGTAATATAACCTAACCTAACCCAACTAGCCCCTCGGCGGTAATGTTTTACAGAATCCCGTTCGTGTCGTCCCGTACGTCTCGGTGCGGATATTATATAAGTCTATAACGTTATATATCCTAACCTAAGGCAACCTAACATCCCGAATGTAGTATTTTACAACATTCCACTCGGGTCGGCCCCTAATTCTCGTTGGGTACACTATATACGTCTACAACGTAATATAACATAACCAAACCCATCTAGCACCTCGCTGGTAATGTTTTACAGAATCCAGTTCGTGTCGTCCCGTACGTCTTGGTGGGGACATTGCATGCGTCTATAACGTTATATATCCTAACCTAAGGCAACCTAACATCTCTAACGTAGTATTTTACGACATTCCAGGCGGGTCGGCCCCTACTTCTCGGTGGACACATTATATACGTCTATATCGCAATATTACCTAACATAACCCATCTAGCCCCTCGCTGGTAATGTTTTACAGAATCCAGTTCGTGTCGTCCCGTACGTCTCGGTGGGGACATTGTATGCGTCTATAACATTGTATATCCTAACCTAAGGCAACCTAACATCTCGGATGTAGTATTTTACAACATTCCTGGCGGGTCGGCCCCTACTTCTCGGTGGGAACATTATATACGTCCATAACGTGATATAACCTAATCTAACCCATCTAGCCCCTCGGCGGTAATGTTTTACAGAATCCCGTTCGGGTTGGTTCATACTTCTCGGTGGGGACATAATATACGTCTATAACATTGTATATCCCACCCGACGGCAACCTAACGTCTCGAATGTAGTATTTCACAACATTCCTGGCGGGTCGGCCCCTACTTCTCGGTGGGAACATTATATAGGTCTACAACGTAGTATAACCTAACCTAACCCATCTAGCCCCGCGCTGGTAATGTTTTACAGAATCCAGTTCGTGTCGTCCCGTACGTCTTGGTGGGGACATTGTATGCGTCTATAACGTTATATATCCTAACCTAAGGCAACCTAACATCCCGAATGTAGTATTTTACAACATTCCACTCGGGTCGGCCCCTAGTTCTCGTTGGGTACACTATCAACGTCTACAACGTAATATAACATAACCAAACCCATCTAGCACCTCGCTGGTAATGTTTTACAGAATCCAGTTCGTGTCGTCCCGTACGTCTTGGTGGGGACATTGCATGCGTCTATAACGTTATATATCCTAACCTAAGGCAACCTAACATCTCTAACGTAGTATTTTACGACATTCCAGGCGTGTCGGCCCCTACTTCTCGGTGGGAACATTATATACGTCTATATCGTAATATAACCTAACCTAACCCATTTTGCCCTTCGGTGATAATGTTTTACAGAATCCCGGTCGTGTTGGCTCATACTTCTCGGTGGGGACATTATATACGTCTATAACATTATATATCCTCACCTAGGGCAACCTAACATCTCGGATGTAGTATTTTCCAAAATACCTGGCGGGTTGGCCCCTACTTCTCGGTGGGAACATTATATACGTCTATAACGTAATATAACCTAACCTAACCCAACTAGCCCCTCGGCGGTAATGTTTTACAGAATCCCGTTCGTGTCGTCCCGTACGTCTCGGTGCGGATATTATATAAGTCTATAACGTTATATATCCTAACCTAAGGCAACCTAACATCCCGAATGTAGTATTTTACAACATTCCAATCGGGTCGGCCCCTAATTCTCGTTGGGTACACTATATACGTCTACAACGTAATATAACATAACCAAACCCATCTAGCACCTCGCTGGTAATGTTTTACAGAATCCAGTTCGTGTCGTCCCGTACGTCTTGGTGGGGACATTGCATGCGTCTATAACGTTATATATCCTAACCTAAGGCAACCTAACATCTCTAACGTAGTATTTTACGACATTCCAGGCGGGTCGGCCCCTACTTCTCGGTGGACACATTATATACGTCTATATCGCAATATTACCTAACATAACCCATCTAGCCCCTCGCTGGTAATGTTTTACAGAATCCAGTTCGTGTCGTCCCGTACGTCTCGGTGGGGACATTGTATGCGTCTATAACATTGTATATCCTAACCTAAGGCAACCTAACATCTCGGATGTAGTATTTTACAACATTCCTGGCGGGTCGGCCCCTACTTCTCGGTGGGAACATTATATACGTCCATAACGTGATATAACCTAATCTAACCCATCTAGCCCCTCGGCGGTAATGTTTTACAGAATCCCGTTCGGGTTGGTTCATACTTCTCGGTGGGGACATAATATACGTCTATAACATTGTATATCCCACCCGACGGCAACCTAACGTCTCGAATGTAGTATTTCACAACATTCCTGGCGGGTCGGCCCCTACTTCTCGGTGGGAACATTATATAGGTCTACAACGTAGTATAACCTAACCTAACCCATCTAGCCCCTCGCTGGTAATGTTTTACAGAATCCAGTTCGTGTCGTCCCGTACGTCTTGGTGGGGACATTGTATGCGTCTATAACGTTATATATCCTAACCTAAGGCAACCTAACATCCCGAATGTAGTATTTTACAACATTCCACTCGGGTCGGCCCCTAGTTCTCGTTGGGTACACTATCAACGTCTACAACGTAATATAACATAACCAAACCCATCTAGCACCTCGCTGGTAATGTTTTACAGAATCCAGTTCGTGTCGTCCCGTACGTCTTGGTGGGGACATTGCATGCGTCTATAACGTTATATATCCTAACCTAAGGCAACCTAACATCTCTAACGTAGTATTTTACGACATTCCAGGCGTGTCGGCCCCTACTTCTCGGTGGGAACATTATATACGTCTATATCGTAATATAACCTAACCTAACCCATTTTGCCCTTCGGTGATAATGTTTTACAGAATCCCGGTCGTGTTGGCTCATACTTCTCGGTGGGGACATTATATACGTCTATAACGTTATATATCATAACCTAAGGCAACCTAACATCTCGGATGTAGTATTTTCCAAAACACCTGGCGGCTTGGCCCCTACTTCTCGGTGGGAACATTATATACGTCTATAACGTAATATAACCTAACCTAACCCATCTAGCCCCTCGGCGGTAATGTTTTACAGAATCCCGGTCGTGTCGGCCCGTACTTCTCGGTGGGGACATTATATGCGTCTAGAAAGTTATATATCCTAACCTAAGGCAACCTAACATCTCGGATGTAGTATTTTACAACATTCCTGGCGGGTCGGCCCCTACTTCTCGGTGGGAACATTATATAGGTCTACAACGTAGTATAACCTAACCTAACCCATCTAGCCCCTCGCTGGTAATGTTTTACAGAATCCAGTTCGTGTCGTCCCGTACGTCTTGGTGGGGACATTGTATGCGTCTATAACGTTATATATCCTAACCTAAGGCAACCTAACATCTCTAACGTAGTATTTTACGACATTCCAGGCGGGTCGGCCCCTACTTCTCGGTGGACACATTATATACGTCTATATCGCAATATTACCTAACCTAACCCATCTAGCCCCTCGCTGGTAATGTTTTACAGAATCCAGTTCGTGTCGTCCCGTACGTCTCGGTGGGGACATTGTATGCGTCTATAATATTATATATCCTAACCTAAGGCAACCTAACATCTCGGATGTAGTATTTTACAACATTCCTGGCGGGTCGGCCCCTACTTCTCGGTGGGAACATTATATACGTCCATAACGTGATATAACCTAATCTAACCCATCTAGCCCCTCGGCGGTAATGTTTTACAGAATCCCGTTCGGGTTGGTTCATACTTCTCGGTGGGGACATAATATACGTCTATAACATTGTATATCCCACCCGACGGCAACCTAACGTCTCGAATGTAGTATTTCACAACATTCCTGGCGGGTCGGCCCCACTTCTCGGTAGGGACATTATATAAGTCTATATCGTAATATAACCTAACCTAACGCATCTAGACCCTCGCTAGTAATGTTTCACAGAATTCCGTTCCTGTCGCCCCGTACGTCACGGTGCGGACATTATATACGTCTATAACATTATATATCCTCACCTAGGGCAACCTAACATCTCGGATGTAGTATTTTCCAAAATACCTGGCGGGTTGGCCCCTACTTCTCGGTGGGAACATTATATACGTCTATAACGTAATATAACCTAACCTAACCCAACTAGCCCCTCGGCGGTAATGTTTTACAGAATCCCGTTCGTGTCGTCCCGTACGTCTCGGTGCGGATATTATATAAGTCTATAACGTTATATATCCTAACCTAAGGCAACCTAACATCTCGAATGTAGTATTTTAAGACATTCCACTCGGTTCGGCCCCTAATTTTCGTTGGGTACATTATATACGTCTACAACGAAATATAACCTAACCTAACCCATCTAGCCCCTCGCTGGTAATGTTTTACAGAATCCAGTTTGTGTCGTCCCGTACGTCTCGGTGGGGACATTGTATGCATCTATAACGATATATATCCTAACCTAAGGCGACCTAACATCTCGGATGTAGTATTTTGCAACATTACAGGCGTGTCGGCCCCTACTTCTCGGTGGGAACATTATATACGTCCATATCGTAATATAACCTAACCTAACCCATTTTGCCCTTCGGTGATAATGTTTTACAGAATCCCGGTCGTGTTGGCTCATACTTCTCGGTGGGGACATTATATGCGTCTAGAACGTTATATATCCTAACCTAAGGCAACCTAACATCTCGAATGTAGTATTTTAAGACATTCCACTCGGGTCGGCCCCTAATTCTCGTTGGGTACATTATATACGTCTACAACGTAATATTACCCAACCTAACCCATCTAGCCCCTCGCTGGTAATGTTTTACAGAATCCAGTTCGTGTCGTCCCGTACGTCTCGGTGGGGACGTTGTATGCGTCTATAACTTTATATATCCTAACCTAAGGCAACCTAACATCTCGGATATAGTATTTTCCAAAACACCTGGCGGGTCGGCCCCTAATTCTCGGTGGGAACATTATATACGTCTATAACGTAATATAACCTAACCTAACCCATCTACACCCTCGCTGGTAATGTTTTACAGAATCCCGGTCGTGTCGGCCCGTACTTCTCGGTGGGGACATTATATGCGTCTAGAACGTTATATATCTTAACCTAAGGCAACCTAACATCTCGGATATATTATTTTCCAAAACACCTGGCGGGTCGGCCCCTACTTCTCGGTGGGAACATTATATACGTCTATAACGTAATATAACCTAACCTAACCCATCTACACCCTCGCTGGTAATGTTTTACAGAATCCCGGTCGTGTCGGCCCGTACTTCTCGGTGCGGACATTATATAAGTCTATAACGTTATATATCCTAACCTAAGGCAACCTAACATCTCGAATGTAGTATTTTAAGACATTCCACTCGGGTCGGTCCCTAATTCTCGTTGGGTACATTATATACGTCTACAACGAAATATAACCTAACCTAAACCATCTAGCCCCTCGCTGGTAATGTTTTACAGAATCCAGTTCGTGTCGTCCCGTACGTCTCGGTGGGGACATTGTATGCATCTATTACGATATATATCCTAACCTAAGGCGACCTAACATCTCGGATGTAGTATTTTACAACATTCCTGGCGGGGCGGAACCTGCTTCTCGGTGAGAACATTATATAAGTCTATATCGTAATATAACCTAACCTAACCCATCTAGAGCCTCGCTGGTAATGTTTCACAGTATCCCGTTCGTGTCCGCCGTACGTCACGGTGCGGTCATTATATACGTTTATGACGTTATATATCCTAACCTAACGCAAATTAACATCTATAACGTAGTGTTTTACAACATTCCAGGCGGGTCGGCCCCTACTTCTCGGTGGACACATTATATACGTCTATATCGCAATATAACCTAACCTAACCCATCTAGCACCTCGCTGGTAATGTTTCACAGAATCCCGTCCGTGTCGCCCGGTACGTCTCGGTGGGGACATTGTATGCGTCTATAACGTTATATATCCTAACCTAAGGCAACCTAACATCTCGGATGTAGTATTTTACAACATTCCTTCCGCGGCGGAACCTACTTCTAGGTGGGAACATTATATAAGTCTATATCGTAATATAACCTAACTTAACCCATCTAGACCCTCGCTGGTAATGTTTCACACAATCCCGTTCGTGTCCGCCGTACGTTACGGTGCGGTCATTATATACGTCTATAACGTTATATATCCTAACCTAAGGCAACCTAACATCTCGGATGTAGTATTTTACAACATTCCTGGCGGGGCGGAACCTACTTCTCGGTGGGAACATTATATAAGTCTGTATCATAATATAACCTAACCTAACCCATCTAGACCCTCGCTGGTAATGATTCACAGAATCCCGTTCGTGTCCGCCCCGTACGTTACGGTGCGGACATTATATACGTATATAACATTATATATCCTCACCTAAGGCAACCTAACATCTCGGATGTAGTATTTTACAACATTCCTGGCGGGTCGGCCCCTACTTCTCGGTGGGAACATTATATACGTCCATAACGTAATATAACCTAATCTAACCCATCTAGCCCATCGGCGGTAATGTTTTACAGAATCCCGTTCGGGTTGGTTCATACTTCTCGGTGGGGACATTATATACGTCTATAACATTGTATATCCCACCCGAAGGCAACCTAACATCTCGAATGTAGTATTTCACAACATTCCTGGCGGGTCGGCCCCACTTCTCGGTAGGGACATTATATAAGTCTATATCGCAATATAACCTAACCTAACCCATCTAGCCCCTCGGCGGTAATATTTTACAGAATCCCGTTCGTGTCGTCCCGTACGTCTCGGTGCGGACATTATATAAGTCTATAACGTTATATATCCTAACCTAAGGCAACCTAACATCTCGAATGTAGTATTTTACGACATTCCACTCGGGTCGGCCCCTAATTCTCGTTGGGTACATTATATACGTCTACAACGTAATATAACCTAATCTAACCCATCTAGCCCCTCGCTGGTAATGTTTTACAGAATCCCGTTCGTGTCGACCCGTACGTCTCGGTGCGGACATTATATAAGTCTATAACGTTACATATCCTAACCTAAGGCAACTTAACATCTCGAATGTTGTATTTTACAACATTCCAGGCGGGTCTGCCCCTACTTCTCGGTGGGCACACTATATACGTCTATACCGTAATATAACCTAACCTAACCCATTTTGCCCCTAAGTGATAATGTTTCACAGAATCCCGGTCGTCTCTGTCCGTACTTCTCGGTGGGAACATTATATACGTCTATAACGTAATATAACCTAACCTAACCCATCTAGCCCCTCGGCGGTAATGTTTTACAGAATCCCGTTCGTGTCGTCCCGTACGTCTCGGTGCGGACATTATATAAGTCTATAACGTTATATATCCTAACCTAAGGCAACCTAACGTCTCGAATGTAGTATTTTACGACATTCCACTCGGGTCGGCCCCTAATTCTCGTTGGGTACATTATATACGTCTACAACGAAATATAACCTAACCTAACCCATCTAGCCCCTCGCTTGTAATGTTTTACAGAATCCAGTTCGTGTCGTCCCGTACGTCTCGGTGGGGACGTTGTATGCGTCAATAACTTTATATATCCTAACCTAAGGCAACCTAACATCTCGGATATAGTATTTTCCAAAATACCTGGCGGGTCGGCCCCTACTTCTCGGTGGGAACATTATACACGTACATAACGTGATATAACCTAATCTAACCCATCTAGCCCCTCCGCGGTAATGTTTTACAGAATCCCGTTCGGGTTGGTTCATACTTCTCGGTGGGGACATTATATGCGTCTAGAACGTTATATATCCTAACCTAAGGCAACCTAACATCTCGGATGTAGTATTTTACAACATTCCTGGCGGGGCGGAACCTACTTCTCGGTGGGAACATTATATAAGTCTATATCGTAATATAACTTAACCTAACCCATCTAGACCCTCGCTGGTAATGTTTCACAGAATCCTGTTCGTGTCCGCCGTACGTCACGGTGCGGTCATTATATACGTTTATGACGTTATATATCCTAACATAACGCAACCTAACATCTCTAACGTAGGGTTTTACAACATTCCTGGCGGGTCGGCCCCTACTTCTCGGTGGGAACATTATATACGTCTACAACGTAGTATAACCTAACCTAACACATCTAGCCCCTCGCTGGTAATGTTTTACAGAATTACCGTTCGTGTCCGCCGTACGTCACGGTGCGGTCATTATATACGTCTCTAACGTTATATATCCTAACCTAACGCAACCTAAGATCTCTAACGTAGTGTTTTACAACATTCCAGGCGGGTCGGCCCCTACTTCTCGGTGGACACTTTATATACGTCTATATCGGAATATAACCTAACCTAACCCATCTAGCATCTCGCTGGTAATGTTTTACAGAATCCCGGTCGTGTCGGCCCGTACTTCTCGGTGGGGAAATTATATGCGTCTAGAACGTTATATATCCTAACCTAAGGCAACCTAACATCTCGGATGTAGTATTTTACAACATTCCTGGCGGGTCGGCCCCTACTTCTCGGTGGGAACATTATATACGTCCATAACGTGATATAACCTAATCTAACCCATCTAGACCCTCCGCGGTAATGTTTTACAGAATCCCGTTCGGGTTGGTTCATACTTCTCGGTGGGGACATTATATACGTCTATAACATTGTATATCCCACCCGAAGGCAACCTAACGTCTCGAATGTAGTATTTCACAACATTCCTGGCGGGTCGGCCCCACTTCTCGGTAGGGACATTATATAAGTCAATATCGTAATATAACCTAACCTAACCCATCTAGACCCTCGCTAGTAATGTTTCACAGAATTCCGTTCGTGTCGCCCCGTACGTCACGGAGCGGACATTATATACGTCTATAACATTATATATCCTCACCTAAGGCAACCTAACATCTCGGATGTAGTATTTTCCAAAATACCTGGCGGGTTGGTCCCTACTTCTCGGTGGGAACATTATATACGTCTATAACGTAATATAACCTAACCCAACCCATCTAGCCCCTCGGCGGTAATGTTTTACGGAATCCCGTTCGTGTCGTCCCGTACTTCTCGGTGCGGAGATTATATAAGTCTATAACGTTATATATCCTAACCTAAGGCAACCTAACATCTCGAATGTAGTATTTTACAACATTCCACTCGGGTCGGCCCCTAATTCTCGTTGGGTACACTATATACGTCTACAACGTAATATAACCTAACCTAACCCATCTAGCCCCTCGCTGGTAATGTTTTACAGAATCCAGTTCGTGTCGTCCCGTACGTCTCGGTGGGGACATTGTATGCATCTATAACGATATATATCCTAACCTAAGGCGACCTAACATCTCGGATGTAGTATTTTGCAACATTACAGGCGTGTCGGCCCCTACTTCTCGGTGGGAACATTATATACGTCTATATCGTAATATAACCTAACCTAACCCATTTTGCCCTTCGGTGATAATGTTTTACAGAATCCCGGTCGTGTTGGCTCATACTTCTCGGTGGGGACATTATATACGTCTATAACGTTATATATCATAACCTAAGGCAACCTAACATCTCGGATGTAGTATTTTCCAAAACACCTGGTGGCTTGGCCCCTACTTCTCGGTGGGAACACTATATACGTCTATAACGTAATATAACCTAACCTAACCCATCTAGCCCCTCGGCGGTAATGTTTTACAGAATCCCGGTCGTGTCGGCCCGTACTTCTCGGTGGGGACATTATATGCGTCTAGAAAGTTATATATCCTAACCTAAGGCAACCTAACATCTCGGATGTAGTATTTTACAACATTCCTGGCGGGTCGGCCCCTACCTCTCGGTGGGAACATTATATAGGTCTACAACGTAGTATAACCTAGCCAAACCCATCTAGCACCTCGCTGGTAATGTTTTACAGAATCCAGTTCGTGTCGTCCCGTACGTCTTGGTGGGTCATTGCATGCGTCTATAACGTTATATATCCTAACCTAAGGCAACCTAACATCTCTAACGTAGTATTTTACGACATTCCAGGCGTGTCGGCCCCTACTTCTCGGTGGGAACATTATATACGTCTATATCGTAATATAACCTAACCTAACCCATTTTGCCCTTCGGTGATAATGTTTTACAGAATCCCGGTCGTGTTGGCTCATACTTCTCGGTGGGGACATTATATACGTCTATAACGTTATATATCATAACCTAAGGCAACCTAACATCTCGGATGTAGTATTTTCCAACACACCTGGCGGCTTGGCCCCTACTTCTCGGTGGGAACATTATATACGTCTATAACGTAATATAACCTAACCTAACCCATCTAGCCCCTCGGCGGTAATGTTTTACAGAATCCCGGTCGTGTCGGCCCGTACTTCTCGGTGGGGACATTATATGCGTCTAGAACGTTATATATCCTAACCTAAGGCAACCTAACATCTCGAATGTAGTATTTTAAGACATTCCACTCGGGTCGGCCCCTAATTCTCGTTGGGTACATTATATACGTCTACAACGAAATATAACCTAACCTAACCCATCTAGCCCCTCGCTGGTAATGTTTTACAGAATCCAGTTCGTCTCGTCCTGTACGTCTCGGTGGGGACATTGTATGCATCTATAACGATATATATCCTAACCTAAGGCGACCTAACATCTCGGATGTAGTATTTTACAACATTCCTGGCGGGGCGGAACCTTCTTCTCGGTGGGAACATTATATACGACCATAACGTAATATAACCTAACCTGACCCATCTAGACCCTCGCTGGTAATGTTTTACAGAATCCCGTTCGTGTCCGCCGTACGTCAAGGTGCGGTCATTATATACGTCTATAACGTTATATATCCTATCCTAACGCAACCTAACATCTCTAACGTAGTGTTTTACAACATTCCAGGCGGGTCGGCCCCTACTTCTCGGTGTACACATTATGTACGTCTATATCGCAATATAACCTAACCTAACCCATCTAGACCCACGCTAGTAATGTTTCACAGAATTCCGTTTGTGTCGTCCCATACGTCTCGGTGCGGACATTATATAAGTCTATAACGTTATATATCCTAACCTAAGGCAACCTAACATCTCGAATGTAGTATTTTAAGACATTCCACTCGGGTCGGCCCCTAATTCTCGTTGGGTACATTATATACGTCTACAACGAAATATAACCTAACCTAACCCATCTAAACCCTCGCTGGTAATGTTTCACAGAATCCCGTTCGTGTCCGCCGTACGTTACGGTGCGGTCATTATATACGTCTATAACGTTATATATCCTAACCTAAGGCAACCTAACATCTCGGATGTAGTATTTTACAACATTCCTGGCGGGGCGGAACCTACTTCTCGGTGGGAACATTATATAAGTCTGTATCATAATATAACCTAACCTAACCCATCTAGACCCTCGCTGGTAATGATTCACAGAATCCTGTTCGTGTCCGCCGTACGTCACGGTGCGGTCATTATATACGTTTATGACGTTATATATCCTAACATAACGCAACCTAACATCTCTAACGTAGGGTTTTACAACATTCCTGGCGGGTCGGCCCCTACTTCTCGGTGGGAACATTATATACGTCTACAACGTAGTATAACCTAACCTAACACATCTAGCCCCTCGCTGGTAATGTTTTACAGAATTACCGTTCGTGTCCGCCGTACGTCACGGTGCGGTCATTATATACGTCTAGAACGTTATATATGCTAACCTAAGGCAACCTAACATCTCTAACGTAGTGTTTTACAACATTCCAGGCGAGACGGCCCTTAATTCTCTATGGGAACATTATACACGTCTATAACGTAATATAACCTATCCTAACCCATCTAGAACCTCGCTGGTAATATTTCACAGAATTCCGTTCGTGTCGCCCCGTACGTCACCGTGCGGACATTATATACGTATATAACATTATATAGCCTCACCTAAGGCAACCTAACATCTCGGATGTAGTATTTTACAACATTCCTGGCGGGTCGGCCCCTACTTCTCGGTGGGAACATTATATACGTCCATAACGTAATATAACCTAATCTAACCCATCTAGCCCATCGGCGGTAATGTTTTACAGAATCCCGTTCGGGTTGGTTCATACTTCTCGGTGGGGACATTATATACGTCTATAACATTGTATATCCCACCCGAAGGCAACCTAACATCTCGAATGTAGTATTTCACAACATTCCTGGCGGGTCGGCCCCACTGCTCGGTAGGGACATTATATAAGTCTATATCGCAATATAACCTAACCTAACCCATCTATAACCTCGCTGGTAATGTTTCCCAGAATCCCGTTCGTGTCGCCCCGTACGTCACGGTGCGGACATTATATACGTCTATAACGTTGTATATGCTAACCTAAGGCAACCTAACATCTCACATGTAGTATTATACAACATTCCAGGCGGGTCAGCCCCTACTTCTCGGTGGGCACATTATATACGTCTATATCGCAATATAACCTAACCTAACCCATTTAGCCCCTCGCTGGTAATGTTTTACAGAATCCAGTTCATGTCGTCCCGTACGTCTCGGTGGGGACATTGTATGCGTCTATAACGTTATAGATCCTAACCTAAGGCTATCTAACATCTCGGATGTAGTCATTTCCAAAATTACTGGCGGGTCGGCCCCTACTTCTCGGTGGGAACATTATATACGTCTATAACGTAATATAACCTAACCTAACCCATCTAGCACCTCGGCGGTAATGTTTTACAGAAACCCGTTCGTGTCGTCCCGTACGTCTCGGTGCGGACATTATATAAGTCTATAACGTTATATATCCTAACCTAAGGAAACCTAACATCTCGAATGTAGTATTTGACAACATTTCAGGCGGGACGGCCCTTAATTCTCTATGGGAACATTATATACGTCTATAACGTAATATAACCTAACCTAACCCATCTAGACCCTCGCTCGTAATATTTCACAGAATTCCGTTCGTGTCGCCCCGTACGTCACGGTGCGGACATTATATACGAATATAACATTATGTATCCTCACCTAAGGCAACCTAACATCTCGGATGTAGTACTTCCCAAAATACCTGGCGTGTTGGCCCCTACTTATCGGTGGGAACATTATATACGTCTATGACGTAATATAACCTAACCTAACCCATCTAGCCCCTCGGCGGTAATGTTTTACAGAATCCCGTTCGTGTCGTCCCGTACGTCTCGGTGCGGACATTATATAAGTCTATAACGTTATATATCCTAACCTAAGGCAACCTAACATCTCGAATGTAGTATTTTAAGACATTCCACTCGGTTCGGCCCCTAATTCTCGTTGGGTACATTATATACGTCTACAACGAAATATAACCTAACCTAACCCATCTAGCCCCTCGCTGGTAATGTTTTACAGAATCCAGTTTGTGTCGTCCCGTACGTCTCGGTGGGGACATTGTATGCATCTATAACGTTATATATCCTAACCTAAGGCAACCTAACATCCCGAATGTAGTATTTTACAACATTCCACTCGGGTCGGCCCCTAATTCTCGTTGGGTACACTATATACGTCTACAACGTAATATAACATAACCAAACCCATCTAGCACCTCGCTGGTAATGTTTTACAGAATCCAGTTCGTGTCGTCCCGTACGTCTTGATGGGGACATTGCATGCGTCTATAACGTTATATATCCTAACCTAAGGCAACCTAACATCTCTAACGTAGTATTTTACGACATTCCAGGCGGGTCGGCCCCTACTTCTCGGTGGACACATTATATACGTCTATATCGCAATATTACCTAACCTAACCCATCTAGCCCCTCGCTGGTAATGTTTTACAGAATCCAGTTCGTGTCGTCCCGTACGTCTCGGTGGGGACATTGTATGCGTCTATAACATTATATATCCTAACCTAAGGCAACCTAACATCTCGGATGTAGTATTTTACAACATTCCTGGCGGGTCGGCCCCTACTTCTCGGTGGGAACATTATATACGTCCATAACGTGATATAACCTAATCTAACCCATCTAGCCCCTCGGCGGTAATGTTTTACAGAATCCCGTTCGGGTTGGTTCATACTTCTCGGTGGGGACATAATATACGTCTATAACATTGTATATCCCACCCGACGGCAACCTAACGTCTCGAATGTAGTATTTCACAACATTCCTGGCGGGTCGGCCCCACTTCTCGGTAGGGACATTATATAAGTCTATATCGTAATATAACCTAACCTAACCCATCTAGACCCTCGATAGTAATGTTTCACAGAATTCCGTTCGTGTCGCCCCGTACGTCACGGTGCGGACATTATATACGTCTATAACATTATATATCCTCACCTAAGGCAACCTAACATCTCGGATGTAGTATTTTCCAAAATACCTGGCGGGTTGGCCCCTACTTCTCGGTGGGAACATTATATACGTCTATAACGTAATATAACCTAACCTAACCCATCTAGCCCCTCGGCGGTAATGTTTTACAGAATCCCGTTCGTGTCGTCCCGTACGTCTCGGTGCGGACATTATATAAGTCTATAACGTTATATATCCTAACCTAAGGCAACCTAACGTCTCGAATGTAGTATTTTACAACATTCCACTCGGGTCGGCCCCTAATTCTCGTTGGGTACACTATATACGTCTACAACGTAATATAACGTAAGCAAACCCATCTAGCCCCTCGCTGGTAATGTTTTGCAGAATCCAGTTCGTGTCGTCCCGTACGTCTTGGTGGGGACATTGTATGCGTCTATAACGTTATATATCCTAACCTAAGGCAACCTAACATCCCGAATGTAGTATTTTACAACATTCCACTCGGGTCGGCCCCTAATTCTCGTTGGGTACACTATATACGTCTACAACGTAATATAACCTAACCTAACCCATCTAGCCCCTCGGCGGTAATGTTTTACAGAATCCCGGTCGTGTCGGCCCGTACTTCTCGGTGGGGACATTATATGCGTCTAGAAAGTTATATATCCTAACCTAAGGCAACCTAACATCTCGGATGTAGTATTTTACAACATTCCTGGCGGGTCGGCCCCTACTTCTCGGTGGGAACATTATATAGGTCTACAACGTAGTATAACCTAACCTAACCCATCTAGCCCCTCGCTGGTAATGCTTTACAGTATCCAGTTCGTGTCGTCCCGTACGTCTCGGTGGGGACATTGTATGCGTCTATAACGTTATATATCCTAACCTAAGGCAACCTAACATCTCGAATGTAGTATTTTACAACATTGCACTCGGGTCGGCCCCTAATTCTCGTTGGGTACACTATATACGTCTACAACGTAATATAACATAACCAAACCCATCTAGCACCTCGCTGGTAATGTTTTACAGAATCCAGTTCGTGTCGTCCCGTACGTCTTGGTGGGGACATTGCATGCGTCTATACCGTTATATATCCTAACCTAAGGCAACCTAACATCTCGGATGTAGTATTTTACAACATTCCTGGCGGGTCGGCCCCTACTTCTCGGTGGGAACATTATATACGTCCATAACGTGATATAACCTAATCTAACCCATCTAGCCCCTCGGCGGTAATGTTTTACAGAATCCCGTTCGGGTTGGTTCATACTTCTCGGTGGGGACATAATATACGTCTATAACATTGTATGTCCCACCCGAAGGCAACCTAACGTCTCGAATGTAGCATTTCACAACATTACTGGCGGGTCGGCCCCACTTCTCGGTAGGGACATTATATAAGTCTATATCGTAATATAACCTAACCTAACCCATCTAGACCCCCGCTAGTAATGTTTCACAGAATTCCGTTCGTGTCGCCCCGTACGTCACGGTGCGGACATTATATACGTCTATAACATTATATATCCTCACCTAGGGCAATCTAACATCTCGGATGTAGTATTTTCCAAATACCTGGCGGGTTGGCCCCTACTTCTCGGTGGGAACATTATATACGTCTATAACGTAATATAACCTAACCTAACCCATCTAGCCCCTCGGCGGTAATGTTTTACAGAATCCCGTTCGTGTCGTCCCGTACGTCTCGGTGCGGACATTATATAAGTCTATAACGTTATATATCCTAACCTAAGGCAACCTAACATCTCGAATGTAGTATTTTAAGACATTCCACTCGGTTCGGCCCCTAATTCTCGTTGGGTACATTATATACGTCTACAACGAAATATAACCTAACCAAACCCATCTAGCCCCTCGCTGGTAATGTTTTACAGAATCCAGTTTGTGTCGTCCCGTACGTCTCGGTGGGGACATTGTATGCATCTATAATGATATATATCCTAACCTAAGGCGACCTAACATCTCGGATGTAGTATTTTGCAACGTTACATGCGTGTCGGCCCCTACTTCTCGGTGGGAACATTATATACGTCCATAACGTGATATAACCTAATCTAACCCATCTAGCCCCTCGGCGGTAATGTTTTACAGAATCCCGTTCGGGTTGGTTCATACTTCTCGGTGGGGACATAATATACGTCTATAACATTGTATATCCCACCCGACGGCAACCTAACGTCTCGAATGTAGTATTTCACAACATTCCTGGCGGGTCGGCCCCACTTCTCGGTAGGGACATTATATAAGTCTATATCGCAATATAACCTAACCTAACCCATCTATAACCTCGCTGGTAATGTTTCCCAGAATCCCGTTCGTGTCGCCCCGTACGTCACGGTGCGGACATTATATACGTCTATAACGTTGTATATGCTAACCTAAGGCAACCTAACATCTCACATGTAGTATTATACAACATTCCAGGCGGGTCAGCCCCTACTTCTCGGTGGGCACATTATATACGTCTATATCGCAATATAACCTAACCTAACCCATTTAGCCCCTCGCTGGTAATGTTTTACAGAATCCAGTTCATGTCGTCCCGTACGTCTCGGTGGGGACATTGTATGCGTCTATAACGTTATAGATCCTAACCTAAGGCTATCTAACATCTCGGATGTAGTCATTTCCAAAATTACTGGCGGGTCGGCCCCTACTTCTCGGTGGGAACATTATATACGTCTATAACGTAATATAACCTAACCTAACCCATCTAGCCCCTCGGCGGTAATGTTTTACAGAAACCCGTTCGTGTCGTCCCGTACGTCTCGGTGCGGACATTATATAAGTCTATAACGTTATATATCCTAACCTAAGGAAACCTAACATCTCGAATGTAGTATTTGACAACATTTCAGGCGGGACGGCCCTTAATTCTCTATGGGAACATTATATACGTCTATAACGTAATATAACCTAACCTAACCCATCTATACCCTCGCTCGTAATATTTCACAGAATTCCGTTCGTGTCGCCCCGTACGTCACGGTGCGGACATTATATACGAATATAACATTATATATCCTCACCTAAGGCAACCTAACATCTCGGATGTAGTACTTCCCAAAATACCTGGCGTGTTGGCCCCTACTTATCGGTGGGAACATTATATACGTCTATGACGTAATATAACCTAACCTAACCCATCTAGCCCCTCGGCGGTAATGTTTTACAGAATCCCGTTCGTGTCGTCCCGTACGTCTCGGTGCGGACATTATATAAGTCTATAACGTTATATATCCTAACCTAAGACAACCTAACATCTCGAATGTAGTATTTTACAACATTCCACTCGGGTCGGCCCCTAATTCTCGTTGGGTACACTATATACGTCTACAACGAAATATAACCTAACCTAACCCATCTAGCCCCTCGCTGGTAATGTTTTACAGAATCCAATTCGTGTCGTACCGTACGTCTTGGTGGGGACATTGTATGCGTCTATAACCTTATATATCCTAACCTAAGGCAACCTAACATCTCTAACGTAGTATTTTACAATATTCCAGGCGGGTCGGCCCCTATACCTCAGTGGACACATTATATACGTCTATATCGCAATATAACCTAACCTAACCCATCTAGCACCTCGCTGGTAATGTTTTACAGAATCCAGTTCGTGTCGTCCCGTACGTCTCGGTGGGGACATTGTATGCATCTATAACGATATATATCCCAACCTAAGGCGACCTAACATCTCGGATGTAGTATTTTGCAACATTACAGGCGTGTCGGCCCCTACTTCTCGGTGGGAACATTATATACGTCTATAACGTAATATAACCTAACCTAACCCATCTAGCCCCTCGGCGGTAATGTTTTACAGAATCCCGGTCGTGTCGGCCCGTACTTCTCGGTGGGGACATTATATGCGTCTAGAAAGTTATATATCCTAACCTAAGGCAACCTAACATCTCGGATGTAGTATTTTACAACATTCCTGGCGGGTCGGCCCCTACTTCTCGGTGGGAACATTATATAGGTCTACAACGTAGTATAACCTAACCTAACCCATCTAGCCCCTCGCTGGTAATGCTTTACAGTTTCCAGTTCGTGTCGTCCCGTACGTCTCGGTGGGGACATTGTATGCGTCTATAACGTTATATATCCTAACCTAAGGCAACCTAACATTTCGAATGTAGTATTTTACATCATTGCACTCGGGTCGGCCCCTAATTCTCGTTGGGTACACTATATACGTCTACAACGTAATATAACATAACCAAACCCATCTAGCCCCTCGGCGGTAATGTTTTACAGAATCCCGTTCGGGTTGGTTCATACTTCTCGGTGGGGACATAATATACGTCTATAACATTGTATATCCCACCCGACGGCAACCTAACGTCTCGAATGTAGTATTTCACAACATTCCTGGCGGGTCGGCCCCACTTCTCGGTAGGGACATTATATAAGTCTATATCGTAATATAACCTAACCTAACCCATCTAGACCCTCGATAGTAATGTTTCACAGAATTCCGTTCGTGTCGCCCCGTACGTCACGGTGCGGACATTGTATACGTCTATAACATTATATATCCTCACCTAAGGCAACCTAACATCTCGGATGTAGTATTTTCCAAAATACCTGGCGGGTTGGCCCCTACTTCTCGGTGGGAACATTATATACGTCTATAACGTAATATAACCTAACCTAACCCATCTAGCCCCTCGGCGGTAATGTTTTACAGAATCCCGTTCGTGTCGTCCCGTACGTCTCGGTGCGGACATTATATAAGTCTATAACGTTATATATCCTAACCTAAGGCAACCTAACATCTCGAATGTAGTATTTTAAGACATTCCACTCGGTTCGGCCCCTAATTCTCGTTGGGTACATTATATACGTCTACAACGAAATATAACCTAACCTAACCCATCTAGCCCCTCGCTGGTAATGTTTTACAGAATCCAGTTTGTGTCGTCCCGTACGTCTCGGTGGGGACATTGTATGCATCTATAACGATATATATCCTAACGTAAGGCGACCTAACATCTCGGATGTAGTATTTTGCAACATTACAGGCGTGTCGGCCCCTACTTCTCGGTGGGAACATTATATACGTCTATATCGTAATATAACCTAACCTAACCCATTTTGCCCATCGGTGATAATGTTTTACAGAATCCCGGTCGTGTTGGCTCATACTTCTCGGTGGGGACATTATATACGTCTATAACGTTATATATCATAACCTAAGGCAACCTAACATCTCGGATGTAGTATTTTCCAAAACACCTGGCGGCTTGGCCCCTACTTCTCGGTGGGAACATTATATACGTCTATATCGTAATATAACCTAACCTAACCCATTTTGCCCTTCGGTGATAATTTTTTACAGAATCCCGGTCGTGTTGGCTCATACTTCTCGGTGGGGACATTATATACGTCTATAACGTTATATATCATAACCTAAGGCAACCTAACATCTCGGATGTAGTATTTTCCAAAATACCTGGCGGCTTGGCCCCTACTTCTCGGTGGGAACATTATATACGTCTATAACGTAATATAACCTAACCTAACCCATCTAGCCCCTCGGCGGTAATGTTTTACAGAATCCCGTTCGTGTCGTCGCGTACGTCTCGGTGCGGACATTATATAAGTCTATAACGTTATATATCTTAACCTAAGGCAACCTAACATCTCGAATGTAGTATTTTAAGACATTCCACTCGGTTCGGCCCCTAATTCTCGTTGGGTACATTATATACGTCTACAACGAAATATAACCTAACCTAACCCATCTAGCCCCTCGCTGGTAATGTTTTACAGAATCCAGTTTGTGTCGTCCCGTACGTCTCGGTGGGGACATTGTATGCATCTATAACGATATATATCCTAACCTAAGGCGACCTAACATCTCGGATGTAGTATTTTGCAACGTTACATGCGTGTCGGCCCCTACTTCTCGGTGGGGACATTATATACGTCTATATCGTAATATAACCTAACCTAACCCATTTTGCCTTTCGGTGATAATGTTTTACAGAATCCCGGTCGTGTTTGCTCATACTTCTCGGGGGGGACATTATATACGTCTATAACGTTATATATCATAACCTAAGGCAACCTAACATCTCGGATGTAGTATTTTCCAAAATACCTGGCGGCTTGGCCCCTACTTCTCGGTGGGAACATTATATACGTCTATAACGTAATATAACCTAACCTAACCCATCTAGCCCCTCGGCGGTAATGTTTTACAGAATCCCGGTCGTGTCGGCCCGTACTTCTCGGTGGGGACATTATATGCGTCTAGAAAGTTATATATCCTAACCTAAGGCAACCTAACATCTCGGATGTAGTATTTTACAACATTCCTGGCGGGTCGGCCCCTACTTCTCGGTGGGAACATTATATAGGTCTACAACGTAGTATAACCTAACCTAACCCATCTAGCCCCTCGCTGGTAATGCTTTACAGTATCCAGTTCGTGTCGTCGCGTACGTCTCGGTGGGGACATTGTATGCGTCTATAACGTTATATATCCTAACCTAAGGCAACCTAACATCTCGAATGTAGTATTTTACAACATTGCACTCGGGTCGGCCCCTAATTCTCGTTGGGTACACTATATACGTCTACAACGTAATATAACATAACCAAACCCATCTAGCACCTCGCTGGTAATGTTTTACAGAATCCAGTTCGTGTCGTCCCGGTCGTCTTGGTGGGGATATTGCATGCGTCTATACCGTTATATATCCTAACCTAAGGCAACCTAATATCTCTAACGTAGTATTTTACGACATTCCAGGCGGGTCGGCCCCTACTTCTCGGTGGACACATTATATACATCTATATCGCAATATTACCTAACCTAACCCATCTAGCCCCTCGCTGGTAATGTTTTACAGAATCCAGTTCGTGTCGTCCCGTACGTCTCGGTGGGGACATTGTATGCGTCTATAACATTATATATCCTAACCTAAGGCAACCTAACATCTCGGATGTAGTATTTTACAACATTCCTGGCGGGTCGGCCCCTACTTCTCGGTGGGAATATTATATACGTCCATAACGTGATATAACCTAATCTAACCCATCTAGCCCCTCGGCGGTAATGTTTTACAGAATCCCGTTCGGGTTGGTTCATACTTCTCGGTGGGGACATAATATACGTCTATAACATTGTATGTCCCACCCGAAGGCAACCTAACGTCTCGAATGTAGTATTTCACAACATTCCTGGCGGGTCGGCCCCACTTCTCGGTAGGGACATTATATAAGTCTATATCGTAATATAACCTAACCTAACCCATCTAGTCCCTCGATAGTAATGTTTCACAGAATTCCGTTCGTGTCGCCCCGTACGTCACGGTGCGGACATTATATACGTCTATAACATTATATATCCTCACCTAAGGCAACCTAACATCTCGGATGTAGTATTTTCCAAAATACCTGGCGGGTCGGCCCCTACTTCTCGGTGGACACATTATATACGTCTATATCGCAATATTACCTAACCTAACCCATCTAGCCCCTCGCTGGTAATGTTTTACAGAATCCAGTTCGTGTCGTCCCGTACGTCTCGGTGGGGACATTGTATGCATCTATAACGATATATATCCCAACCTAAGGCGACCTAACATCTCGGATGTAGTATTTTGCAACATTACAGGCGTGTCGGCCCCTACTTCTCGGTGGGAACATTATATACGTCTATATCGTAATATAACCTAACCTAACCCATTTTGCCCTTCGGTGATAATTTTTTACAGAATCCCGGTCGTGTTGGCTCATACTTCTCGGTGGGGACATTATATACGTCTATAACGTTATATATCATAACCTAAGGCAACCTAACATCTCGGATGTAGTATTTTCCAAAATACCTGGCGGCTTGTCCCCTACTTCTCGGTGGGAACATTATATACGTCTATAACGTAATGTAACCTAACCTAACGCATCTAGCCCCTCGGCGGTAATGTTTTACAGAATCCCGGTCGTGTCGGCCCGTACTTCTCGGTGGGGACATTATATGCGTCTAGAAAGTTATATATCCTAACCTAAGGCAACCTAACATCTCGGATGTAGTATTTTACAACATTCCTGGCGGGTCGGCCCCTACTTCTCGGTGGGAACATTATATAGGTCTACAACGTAGTATAACCTAACCTAACCCATCTAGCCCCTCGCTGGTAATGCTTTACAGTTTCCAGTTCGTGTCGTCCCGTACGTCTCGGTGGGGACATTGTATGCGTCTATAACGTTATATATCCTAACCTAAGGCAACCTAACATCTCGAATGTAGTATTTTACAACATTGCACTCGGGTCGGCCCCTAATTCTCGTTGGGTACACTATATACGTCTACAACGTAATATAACCTAACCAAACCCATCTAGCCCCTCGCTGGTAATGTTTTACAGAATCCAGTTCGTGTCGTCCCGTACGTCTTGGTGGGGACATTGTATGCGTCTATAACGTTATATATCCTAACCTAAGGCAACCTAACATCCCGAATGTAGTATTTTACAACATTCCACTCGGGTCGGCCCCTAATTCTCGTTGGGTACACTATATACGTCTACAACGTAATATAACATAACCAAACCCATCTAGCACCTCGCTGGTAATGTTTTACAGAATCCCGGTCGTGTCGGCCCGTACTTCTCGGTGGGGACATTATATGCGTCTAGAAAGTTATATATCCTAATCTAAGGCAAACTAACATCTCGGATGTAGTATTTTACAACATTCCTGGCGGGTCGGCCCCTACTTCTCGGTGGGAACATTATATAGGTCTACAACGTAGTATAACCTAACCTAACCCATCTAGCCCCTCGCTGGTAATGCTTTACAGTATCCAGTTCGTGTCGTCCCGTACGTCTCGGTGGGGACATTGTATGCGTCTATAACATTATATATCCTAACCTAAGGCAACCTAACATCTCGGATGTAGTATTTTACAACATTCCTGGCGGGTCGGCCCCTACTTCTCGGTGGGAACATTATATACGTCCATAACGTGATATAACCTAATCTAACCCATCTAGCCCCTCGGCGGTAATGTTTTACAGAATCCCGTTCGGGTTGGTTCATACTTCTCGGTGGGGACATAATATACGTCTATAACATTGTATGTCCCACCCGAAGGCAACCTAACGTCTCGAATGTAGTATTTCACAACATTCCTGGCGGGTCGGCCCCACTTCTCGGTAGGGACATTATATAAGTCTATATCGTAATATAACCTAACCTAACCCATCTAGTCCCTCGATAGTAATGTTTCACAGAATTCCGTTCGTGTCGCCCCGTACGTCACGGTGCGGACATTATATACGTCTATAACATTATATATCCTCACCTAAGGCAACCTAACATCTCGGATGTAGTATTTTCCAAAATACCTGGCGGGTCGGCCCCTACTTCTCGGTGGACACATTATATACGTCTATATCGCAATATTACCTAACCTAACCCATCTAGCCCCTCGCTGGTAATGTTTTACAGAATCCAGTTCGTGTCGTCCCGTACGTCTCGGTGGGGACATTGTATGCATCTATAACGATATATATCCCAACCTAAGGCGACCTAACATCTCGGATGTAGTATTTTGCAACATTACAGGCGTGTCGGCCCCTACTTCTCGGTGGGAACATTATATACGTCTATATCGTAATATAACCTAACCTAACCCATTTTGCCCTTCGGTGATAATTTTTTACAGAATCCCGGTCGTGTTGGCTCATACTTCTCGGTGGGGACATTATATACGTCTATAACGTTATATATCATAACCTAAGGCAACCTAACATCTCGGATGTAGTATTTTCCAAAATACCTGGCGGCTTGGCCCCTACTTCTCGGTGGGAACATTATATACGTCTATAACGTAATATAACCTAACCTAACCCATCTAGCCCCTCGGCGGTAATGTTTTACAGAATCCCGTTCGTGTCGTCCCGTACGTCTCGGTGCGGACATTATATAAGTCTATAACGTTATATATCCTAACCTAAGGCAACCTAACATCTCGAATGTAGTATTTTAAGACATTCCACTCGGTTCGGCCCCTAATTCTCGTTGGGTACATTATATACGTCTACAACGAAATATAACCTAACCTAACCCATCTAGCCCCTCGCTGGTAATGTTTTACAGAATCCAGTTTGTGTCGTCCCGTACGTCTCGGTGAGGACATTGTATGCATCTATAACGATATATATCCTAACCTAAGGCGACCTAACATCTCGGATGTAGTATTTTGCAACGTTACATGCGTGTCGGCCCCTACTTCTCGGTGGGAACATTATATACGTCTATATCGTAATATAACCTAACCTAACCCATTTTGCCTTTCGGTGATAATGTTTTACAGAATCCCGGTCGTGTTTGCTCATACTTCTCGGGGGGGACATTATATACGTCTATAACGTTATATATCATAACCTAAGGCAACCTAACATCTCGGATGTAGTATTTTCCAAAATACCTGGCGGCTTGGCCCCTACTTCTCGGTGGGAACATTATATACGTCCATAACGTAATATAACCTAACCTAACCCATCTAGCCCCTCGGCGGTAATGTTTTACAGAATCCCGGTCGTGTCGGCCCGTACTTCTCGGTGGGGACATTATATGCGTCTAGAAAGTTATATATCCTAACCTAAGGCAACCTAACATCTCGGATGTAGTATTTTACAACATTCCTGGCGGGTCGGCCCCTACTTCTCGGTGGGAACATTATATAGGTCTACAACGTAGTATAACCTAACCTAACCCATCTAGCCCCTCGCTGGTAATGCTTTACAGTATCCAGTTCGTGTCGTCCCGTACGTCTCGGTGGGGACATTGTATGCGTCTATAACGTTATATATCCTAACCTAAGGCAACCTAACGTCTCGAATGTAGTATTTTACAACATTCCACTCGGGTCGGCCCCTAAATCTCGTTGGGTACACTATATACGTCTACAACGTAATATAACCTAACCAAACCCATCTAGCCCCTCGCTGGTAATGTTTTACAGAATCCAGTTCGTGTCGTCCCGTACGTCTTGGTGGGGACATTGTATGCGTCTATAACGTTATATATCCTAACCTAAGGCAACCTAACATCCCGAATGTAGTATTTTACGACATTCCACTCGGGTCGGCCCCTAATTCTCGTTGGGTACACTATATACGTCTACAACGTAATATAACATAACCAAACCCATCTAGCACCTCGCTGGTAATGTTTTACAGAATCCCGGTCGTGTCGGCCCGTACTTCTCGGTGGGGACATTATATGCGTCTAGAAAGTTATATATCCTAACCTAAGGCAACCTAACATCTCGGATGTAGTATTTTACAACATTCCTGGCGGGTCGGCCCCTACTTCTCGGTGGGAACATTATATAGGTCTACAACGTAGTATAACCTAACCTAACCCATCTAGCCCCTCGCTGGTAATGCTTTACAGTATCTAGTTCGTGTCCTCCCGTACGTCTCGGTGGGGACATTGTATGCGTCTATAACGTTATATATCCTAACCTAAGGCAACCTAACATCTCGAATGTAGTATTTTACAACATTGCACTCGGGTCGGCCCCTAATTCTCGTTGGGTACACTATATACGTCTACAACGTAATATAACATAACCAAACCCATCTAGCACCTCGCTGGTAATGTTTTACAGAATCCAGTTCGTGTCGTCCCGTACGTCTTGGTGGGGATAATGCATGCGTCTATACCGTTATATATCCTAACCTAAGGCAACCTAATATCTCTAACGTAGTATTTTATGACATTCCAGGCGGGTCGGCCCCTACTTCTCGGTGGACACATTATATACGTCTATATCGCAATATTACCTAACCTAACCCATCTAGCCCCTCGCTGGTAATGTTTTACAGAATCCAGTTCGTGTCGTCCCGTACGTCTCTGTGGTGACATTGTATGCGTCTATAACATTATATATCCCAACCTAAGGCGACCTAACATCTCGGATGTAGTATTTTGCAACATTACAGGCGTGTCGGCCCCTACTTCTCGGTGGGAACATTATATACGTCTATAACGTAATGTAACCTAACCTAACCCATCTAGCCCCTCGGCGGTAATGTTTTACAGAATCCCGGTCGTGTCGGCCCGTACTTCTCGGTGGGGACATTATATGCGTCTAGAAAGTTATATATCCTAACCTAAGGCAACCTAACATCTCGGATGTAGTATTTTACAACATTCCTGGCGGGTCGGCCCCTACTTCTCGGTGGGAACATTATATAGGTCTACAACGTAGTATAACCTAACCTAACCCATCTAGCCCCTCGCTGGTAATGCTTTACAGTTTCCAGTTCGTGTCGTCCCGTACGTCTCGGTGGGGACATTGTATGCGTCTATAACGTTATATATCCTAACCTAAGGCAACCTAACATCTCGGATGTAGTATTTTGCAACATTCCTGGCGGGTCGGCCCCTACTTCTCGGTGGAAACATTATGTACGTCCATAACGTGATATAACCTAATCTAACCCATCTAGCCCCTCGGCGGTAATGTTTTACAGAATCCCGTTCGGGTTGGTTCATACTTCTCGGTGGGGACATAATATACGTCTATAACAGTGTATGTCCCACCCGAAGGCAACCTAATGTCTCGAATGTAGTATTTCACCACATTCCTGGCGGGTCGGCCCCACTTCTCGGTAGGGACATTATATAAGTCTATATCGTAATATAACCTAACCTAACCCACCTCGACCCTCGCTAGTAATGTTTCACAGAATTCCGTTCGTGTGGCCCCGTACGTCACGGTGCGGACATTATATACGTCTATAACATTATATATCCTCACCTAAGGCAACCTAACATCTCGGATGTAGTATTTTCCAAAATACCTGGCGGGTTGGCCCCTACTTCTCGGTGGGAACATTATATACGTCTATAACGTAATATAACCTAACCTAACCCTTCTAGCCCCTCGGCGGTAATGTTTTACAGAATCCCGTTCGTGTCGTCCCGTACGTCTCGGTGCGGACATTATATAAGTCTATAACGTTATATATCCTAACCTAAGGCAACCTAACATCTCGAATGTAGTATTTTAAGACATTCCACTCGGGTCGGCCCCTAATTTTCGTTGAGTACATTATATACGTCTACAACGAAATATAACCTAACCTAACCCATCTAGCCCCTCGCTGGTAATGTTTTACAGAATCCAGTTCGTGTCGTCCCGTACGTCTTGGTGAGGACGTTGCATGCGTCTATAACGTTATATATCCTAACCTAAGGCAACCTAACATCTCTAACGTAGTATTTTACGACATTCCAGGCGGGTCGGCCCCTACTTCTCGGTGGACACATTATATACGTCTATATCGCAATATTACCTAACCTAACCCATCTAGCCCCTCGCTGGTAATGCTTTACAGTACCCAGTTCGTGTCGTCCCGTACGTCTCGGTGGGGACATTGTATGCGTCTATAACGTTATATATCCTAACCTAAGGCAACCTAACATCTCGAATGTAGTATTTTACAACATTGCACTCGGGTCGGCCCCTAATTCTCGTTGGGTACACTATATACGTCTACAACGTAATATAACATAACCAAACCCATCTAGCACCTCGCTGGTAATGTTTTACAGAATCCAGTTCGTGTCGTCCCGTACGTCTTGGTGGGGACATTGCATGCGTCTATACCGTTATATATCCTAACCTAAGGCAACCTAACATCTCTAACGTAGTATTTTACGACATTCCAGGCGGGTCGGCCCCTACTTCTCGGTGGACACATTATATACGTCTATATCGCAATATTAGCTAACCTAACCCATCTAGCCCCTCGCTGGTAATGTTTTACAGAATCCAGTTCGTGTCGTCCCGTACGTCTCGGTGGAGACATTGTATGCGTCTATAACATTATATATCCTAACCTAAGGCAACCTAACATCTCGGATGTAGTATTTTACAACATTCCTGGCGGGTCGGACCCTACTTCTCGGTGGGAACATTATATACGTCCATAACGTGATATAACCTAATCTAACCCATCTAGCCCCTCGGCGGTAATGTTTTACAGAATCCCGTTCGGGTTGGTTCATACTTCTCGGTGGGGACATAATATACGTCTATAACATTGTATGTCCCACCCGAAGGCAACCTAACGTCTCGAATGTAGTATTTCACAACATTCCTGGCGGGTCGGCCCCACTTCTCGGTAGGGACATTATATAAGTCTATATCGTAATATAACCTAACCTAACCCATCTAGTCCCTCGATAGTAATGTTTCACAGAATTCCGTTCGTGTCGCCCCGTACGTCACGGTAGGGACATTATATACGTCTATAACATTATATATCCTCACCTAAGGCAACCTAACATCTCGGATGTAGTATTTTCCAAAATACCTGGCGGGTCGGCCCCTACATCTCGGTGGACACATTATATACGTCTATATCGCAATATTACCTAACCTAACCCATCTAGCCCCTCGCTGGTAATGTTTTACAGAATCCAGTTCGTGTCGTCCCGTACGTCTCGGTGGGGACATTGTATGCGTCTATAACGTTATATATCCTAACCTAAGGCAACCTAACATCTCGGATGTAGTATTTTGCAACATTCCTGGCGGGTCGGCCCCTACTTCTCGGTGGAAACATTATGTACGTCCATAACGTGATATAACCTAATCTAACCCATCTAGCCCCTCGGCGGTAATGTTTTACAGAATCCCGTTCGGGTTGGTTCATACTTCTCGGTGGGGACATAATATACGTCTATAACAGTGTATGTCCCACCCGAAGGCAACCTAATGTCTCGAATGTAGTATTTCACCACATTCCTGGCGGGTCGGCCCCACTTCTCGGTAGGGACATTATATAAGTCTATATCGTAATATAACCTAACCTAACCCACCTCGACCCTCGCTAGTAATGTTTCACAGAATTCCGTTCGTGTGGCCCCGTACGTCACGGTGCGGACATTATATACGTCTATAACATTATATATCCTCACCTAAGGCAACCTAACATCTCGGATGTAGTATTTTCCAAAATACCTGGCGGGTTGGCCCCTACTTCTCGGTGGGAACATTATATACGTCTATAACGTAATATAACCTAACCTAACCCTTCTAGCCCCTCGGCGGTAATGTTTTACAGAATCCCGTTCGTGTCGTCCCGTACGTCTCGGTGCGGACATTATATAAGTCTATAACGTTATATATCCTAACCTAAGGCAACCTAACATCTCGAATGTAGTATTTTAAGACATTCCACTCGGGTCGGCCCCTAATTCTCGTTGAGTACATTATATACGTCTACAACGAAATATAACCTAACCTAACCCATCTAGCCCCTCGCTGGTAATGTTTTACAGAATCCAGTTCGTGTCGTCCCGTACGTCTTGGTGAGGACGTTGCATGCGTCTATAACGTTATATATCCTAACCTAAGGCAACCTAACATCTCTAACGTAGTATTTTACGACATTCCAGGCGGGTCGGCCCCTACTTCTCGGTGGACACATTATATACGTCTATATCGCAATATTACCTAACCTAACCCATCTAGCCCCTCGCTGGTAATGCTTTACAGTACCCAGTTCGTGTCGTCCCGTACGTCTCGGTGGGGACATTGTATGCGTCTATAACGTTATATATCCTAACCTAAGGCAACCTAACATCTCGAATGTAGTATTTTACAACATTGCACTCGGGTCGGCCCCTAATTCTCGTTGGGTACACTATATACGTCTACAACGTAATATAACATAACCAAACCCATCTAGCACCTCGCTGGTAATGTTTTACAGAATCCAGTTCGTGTCGTCCCGTACGTCTTGGTGGGGACATTGCATGCGTCTATACCGTTATATATCCTAACCTAAGGCAACCTAATATCTCTAACGTAGTATTTTATGACATTCCAGGCGGGTCGGCCCCTACTTCTCGGTGGACACATTATATACGTCTATATCGCAATATTACCTAACCTAACCCATCTAGCCCCTCGCTGGTAATGTTTTACAGAATCCAGTTCGTGTCGTCCCGTACGTCTCTGTGGTGACATTGTATGCGTCTATAACATTATATATCCTAACCTAAGGCAACCTAACATCTCGGATGTAGTATTTTACAACATTCCTGGCGGGTCGGACCCTACTTCTCGGTGGGAACATTATATACGTCCATAACGTGATATAACCTAATCTAACCCATCTAGCCCCTCGGCGGTAATGTTTTACAGAATCCCGTTCGGGTTGGTTCATACTTCTCGGTGGGGACATAATATACGTCTATAACATTGTATGTCCCACCCGAAGGCAACCTAACGTCTCGAATGTAGTATTTCACAACATTCCTGGCGGGTCGGCCCCACTTCTCGGTAGGGACATTATATAAGTCTATATCGTAATATAACCTAACCTAACCCATCTAGTCCCTCGATAGTAATGTTTCACAGAATTCCGTTCGTGTCGCCCCGTACGTCACGGTAGGGACATTATATACGTCTATAACATTATATATCCTCACCTAAGGCAACCTAACATCTCGGATGTAGTATTTTCCAAAATACCTGGCGGGTCGGCCCCTACATCTCGGTGGACACATTATATACGTCTATATCGCAATATTACCTAACCTAACCCATCTAGCCCCTCGCTGGTAATGTTTTACAGAATCCAGTTCGTGTCGTCCCGTACGTCTCGGTGGGGACATTGTATGCGTCTATAACGTTATATATCCTAACCTAAGGCAACCTAACATCTCGGATGTAGTATTTTGCAACATTCCTGGCGGGTCGGCCCCTACTTCTCGGTGGAAACATTATGTACGTCCATAACGTGATATAACCTAATCTAACCCATCTAGCCCCTCGGCGGTAATGTTTTACAGAATCCCGTTCGGGTTGGTTCATACTTCTCGGTGGGGACATAATATACGTCTATAACATTGTATGTCCCACCCGAAGGCAACCTAACGTCTCGAATGTAGTATTTCACAACATTCCTGGCGGGTCGGCCCCACTTCTCGGTAGGGACATTATATAAGTCTATATCGTAATATAACCTAACCTAACCCATCTAGTCCCTCGATAGTAATGTTTCACAGAATTCCGTTCGTGTCGCCCCGTACGTCACGGTAGGGACATTATATACGTCTATAACATTATATATCCTCACCTAAGGCAACCTAACATCTCGGATGTAGTATTTTCCAAAATACCTGGCGGGTCGGCCCCTACATCTCGGTGGACACATTATATACGTCTATATCGCAATATTACCTAACCTAACCCATCTAGCCCCTCGCTGGTAATGTTTTACAGAATCCAGTTCGTGTCGTCCCGTACGTCTCGGTGGGGACATTGTATGCGTCTATAACGTTATATATCCTAACCTAAGGCAACCTAACATCTCGGATGTAGTATTTTGCAACATTCCTGGCGGGTCGGCCCCTACTTCTCGGTGGAAACATTATGTACGTCCATAACGTGATATAACCTAATCTAACCCATCTAGCCCCTCGGCGGTAATGTTTTACAGAATCCCGTTCGGGTTGGTTCATACTTCTCGGTGGGGACATAATATACGTCTATAACAGCGTATGTCCCACCCGAAGGCAACCTAATGTCTCGAATGTAGTATTTCACCACATTCCTGGCGGGTCGGCCCCACTTCTCGGTAGGGACATTATATAAGTCTATATCGTAATATAACCTAACCTAACCCACCTCGACCCTCGCTAGTAATGTTTCACAGAATTCCGTTCGTGTGGCCCCGTACGTCACGGTGCGGACATTATATACGTCTATAACATTATATATCCTCACCTAAGGCAACCTAACATCTCGGATGTAGTATTTTCCAAAATACCTGGCGGGTTGGCCCCTACTTCTCGGTGGGAACATTATATACGTCTATAACGTAATATAACCTAACCTAACCCTTCTAGCCCCTCGGCGGTAATGTTTTACAGAATCCCGTTCGTGTCGTCCCGTACGTCTCGGTGCGGACATTATATAAGTCTATAACGTTATATATCCTAACCTAAGGCAACCTAACATCTCGAATGTAGTATTTTAAGACATTCCACTCGGGTCGGCCCCTAATTCTCGTTGAGTACATTATATACGTCTACAACGAAATATAACCTAACCTAACCCATCTAGCCCCTCGCTGGTAATGTTTTACAGAATCCAGTTCGTGTCGTCCCGTACGTCTTGGTGAGGACGTTGCATGCGTCTATAACGTTATATATCCTAACCTAAGGCAACCTAACATCTCTAACGTAGTATTTTACGACATTCCAGGCGGGTCGGCCCCTACTTCTCGGTGGACACATTATATACGTCTATATCGCAATATTACCTAACCTAACCCATCTAGCCCCTCGCTGGTAATGCTTTACAGTACCCAGTTCGTGTCGTCCCGTACGTCTCGGTGGGGACATTGTATGCGTCTATAACGTTATATATCCTAACCTAAGGCAACCTAACATCTCGAATGTAGTATTTTACAACATTGCACTCGGGTCGGCCCCTAATTCTCGTTGGGTACACTATATACGTCTACAACGTAATATAACATAACCAAACCCATCTAGCACCTCGCTGGTAATGTTTTACAGAATCCAGTTCGTGTCGTCCCGTACGTCTTGGTGGGGACATTGCATGCGTCTATACCGTTATATATCCTAACCTAAGGCAACCTAACATCTCTAACGTAGTATTTTACGACATTCCAGGCGGGTCGGCCCCTACTTCTCGGTGGACACATTATATACGTCTATATCGCAATATTACCTAACCTAACCCATCTAGCCCCTCGCTGGTAATGTTTTACAGAATCCAGTTCGTGTCGTCCCGTACGTCTCGGTGGGGACATTGTATGCGTCTATAACATTATATATCCTAACCTAAGGCAACCTAACATCTCGGATGTAGTATTTTACAACATTCCTGGCGGGTCGGCCCCTACTTCTCGGTGGGAACATTATATACGTCCATAACGTGATATAACCTAATCTAACCCATCTAGCCCCTCGGCGGTAATGTTTTACAGAATCCTGTTCGGGTTGGTTCATACTTCTCGGTGGGGACATAATATACGTCTATAACATTGTATGTCCCACCCGAAGGCAACCTAACGTCTCGAATGTAGTATTTCACAACATTCCTGGCGGGTCGGCCCCACTTCTCGGTAGGGACATTATATACGTCTATAACGTAATATAACCTAACCTAACCCTTCTAGCCCCTCGGCGGTAATGTTTTACAGAATCCCGTTCGTGTCGTCCCGTACGTCTCCGTGGGGACATTGTATGCGTCTATAACGTTATATATCCTAACCTAAGGCAACCTAACATCTCGGATGTAGTAATTTCCAAAATTACTGGCGGGTCGGCCCCTACTTCTCGGTGGGAACATTATATACGTCTATAACGTAATATAACCTAACCTAACCCATCTAGCCCCTCGGCGGTAATGTTTTACAGAATCCCGTTCGTGTCGTCCCGTACGTCTCGGTGCGGACATTATATAAGTCTATAACGTTATATATCCTAACCTAAGGCAACCTAACATCTCGGATGTAGTATTTTCCAAAATACCTGGCGGCTTGGCCCCTACTTCTCGGTGGGAACATTATATACGTCTATAACGTAATATAACCTAACCTAACCCATCTAGCCCCTCGGCGGTAATGTTTTACAGAATCCCGGTCGTGTCGGCCCGTACTTCTCGGTGGGGACATTATATGCGTCTAGAAAGTTATATATCCTAACCTAAGGCAACCTAACATCTCGGATGTAGTACTTTACAACATTCCTGGCGGGTCGGCCCCTACTTCTCGGTGGGAACATTATATAGGTCTACAACGTAGTATAACCTAACCTAACCCATCTAGCCCCTCGCTGGTAATGCTTTACAGTATCCAGTTCGTGTCGTCCCGTACGTCTCGGTGGGGACATTGTATGCGTCTATAACGTTATATATCCTAACCTAAGGCAACCTAACATCTCGAATGTAGTATTTTACAACATTCCACTCGGGTCGGCCCCTAATTCTCGTTGGGTACACTATATACGTCTAGAACGTAATATAACCTAACCAAACCCATCTAGCCCCTCGCTGGTAATGTTTTACAGAATCCAGTTCGTGTCGTCCCGTACGTCTTGGTGGGGACATTGTATGCGTCTATAACGTTATATATCCTAACCTAAGGCAACTTAACATCTCTAACGTAATATTTTACAACATTCCAGGCGGGTCGGCACCTACTTCTCGGTGGACACATTATATACGTCTATATCGCAATATTACCTAACCTAACCCATCTAGCCCCTCGCTGGTAATGTTTTACAGAATCCCGGTCGTGTCGTCCCGTACGTCTCGGTGCGGACATTATATGCGTCTAGAACGTTATATATCCTAACCTAACGCAACTTAACATCTCTAACGTAGTGTTTTACAACATTCCAGGCGGGTCGGCCCCTACTTCTCGGTGGACACATTATATACGTCTATATCGCAATATAACCTAACCTAACCCACCTAGCACCTCGCTGGTAATGTTTCACAGAATCCCGTTCGCGTCGCCCCTTACGTCACGGTGCGGACATTATATACGTCTATAACGTTACATATCCTAACGTAAGGCAACATAACATCTCGGATGTTATATTTTACAACATTCCTGGCGTGTCGTCGCCTGCTTCTCGATGGGGACATTGCATGCGTCTATAACGTTATATATCCTAACCTAAGGCAACCTAACATCTCGGATGTAGTATTTTACCACATTCCTGGCGGTGCGGAACCTACTTCTCGGTGGGAACATTATATAAGTCTATATCGTAATATAACCTAACCTAACCCATCTAGAACCTCGCTGGTAATGTTTCACAGAATCCCGTTCGTGTCGCTACGTACGTCACGGTGCGGACATTATATACGTCTATAACGTTACATATGCTAACCTAAGGCAACCTAACATCTCGGATGTAGTATTTTACAACATTCCTGGCGGGTCGGCCCCTGCTTCTCGGTGGGAACATTATATAGGTCTACAACGTAGTATAACCTAACCTAACCCATCTAGTCCCTCGCTGTTAATGCTTTACAGTATCCAGTTCGTGTCGTGCCGTACGTCTCGGTGGGGACATTGTATGCGTCTATAACGTTATATATCCTAACCTAAGGGAACCTAACATCTCGGGTGTAATATTTTACAACATTCCTGACGCGTCGGACCCTATTTCTCGGTGGGAACATTCTATACGTCTATAACGTTGTATATCCTAACCTAAGGGAACCTAACATCTCGGGTGTAATATTTTACAACATTCCTGGCATGTCGGTCCCTACTTCTCGGTGAGAACATTCTATACGTCTATAACCTTGTATATCCTAACCTAACGCAACCTAACATCTCGGATGTAATATTTTACATCATTCCTGGCATGTCAGTCCCTACTTCTCGGTGGTAACATTATACACGTCTATAACGTTATATATCATAACCTAAGGCAACCGAAAATCTCGGATGTAATAGTTGATAACATTCCTGGCGTGTCGGCCCGTACATCTCGGTGGGAACATTATATACGTCTATAACGTAATATATCCTAACGCAAGGCAACATAACATCTCGAATGTAATATTTTACAACATTCCTGGCGTGTCGTCGCCTGCTTCTCGATGGGGACATTATATACGTCTATAACGTTGTATATCCTAACCCAAAGCAACCTAACTTCTTGGATGTAATGTTTTACAACATTCCTGGCATGTCGGTCCCCACGTCTCGGTGGGAACATTATATAAGTCTATAACGATGTATATCCTAACCTAAGGCAACCTAACATCTCGTATGTAATATTTTACAACATTCCTGACGCGTCGGCCCCTATTTCTCGGTGGGAACATTATATATGTCTATAACGTTATATATCCTAGACTAGGGCGACCTACCAAGTCGAATGTAATATTTTACATCATTTCTGGCGTGTCGGCCCGTAGTTCTCGGTGATGACATTATATGCGTGTATAACATTATATGTCCTAGCCTAAGGCAACCTAACATCTCGGATGTAATATTTTACAACATTCTGGCGTGTCGTCGCCTGCTTCTCGATGGCGACATTTTATACGTCTATAACGTTGTATATCCTAACCTAACGCAACCTAACATCTCGGATGTCATATTTTACAACATTCTTGGCGCTTCGGCTCCTACTTTTCGGTGGGAACATTATATACGTCTATAACGTTACATATCCTAACGTAAGGCAACATAACATCTCGGATGTTATATTTTACAACATTCCTGGCGTGTCGACGCCTGCTTCTCGATGGGGACATTATATACGTCTATAACATTGTATATCCTAACCTAAGGCAACCTAACATCTGGGATGTAATATTTTACAACATTCCTGGCGCTTCGGCTCCTACTTTTCGGTGGGAACATTATATACGTCTATAACGTTACATATCCTAACGTAAGGCAACATAACATCTCGGATGTAATATTTTACAACATTCCTGGCGTGTCGTCGCCTGCTTCTCGATGGGGACATTATATACGTCTATAACGTTGTATATCCTAACCTAACGCAACCTAACTTTTGGGATGTAATATTTTACAACATTCCTGGCATGTCGGCCCCTATTTCTCGGTGGGAATATTATATACGTCTATAACGTTATATATCCTAGCCTAAGGCAACCTAACATCTCGGGTTTAATATTTTACAACATTCCTGACGCGTCGGCCCCTATTTCTCGGTGGGAACATTATATACGTCTATAACGTTATATATCATAACCTAAGGCAACCTAAAATCTCTACCGTAATAGTTTACAACATTCCTGGCGTGTCGGCTCGTACTTGTCGGTGCGAACATTATATACGTCTATAACGTTAAATATCCTAACGTAAGGCAACATAACATCTCGGATATAATATTTTACAACATTCCTGGCGTGTCGTCGCCTGCTTCTCGATGGGGTCATTATATACGTCTATAACGTTGTATATCCTAACCTAAGGCAACCTAACATCTCGGATGTAATATTTTACAACATTCTGGCTTGTCGGTCCCCACGTCTCGATCTGGACATTATATACGTCAATAACGATATATATCCAAACTTAAGGGAAACTAACATCTCGGATGTAATATTTTACAACATTCCTGGCTCTTCGGCTCGTACTTTTCGGTGGGAAAATTATATACTTCTATAACGTTACATATCCTAACGTAAGGCAACATAACATCTCGGATGTTATATTTTACAACATTCCTGGCGTGTCGTCGCCTGCTTCTCGATGGGGACATTATATACGTCTATAACGTTGTATATCCTAACCTAACGCAACCTAACATCTGGGATGTAATATTTTACAACATTCCTGGCATGTCGGTCACTACGTCTCGGTGGGAACGTTATATACGTCTATAACGATATATATCCAAACTTAAGGGAAACTAACATCTCGGATGTCATATTTTACAACATTCCTGGCGCTTCGGCTCCTACTTTTCGGTGGGAACATTATATACGTCTATAACGTTACATATCCTAACGTAAGGCAACATAACATCTCGGATGTTATATTTTACAACATTCCTGGCGTGTCGTCGCCTGCTTCTCGATGGGGTCATTACATACGTCTATAACGTTGTATATCCTAACCTAAGGCATCCTAACATCTCGGATGTAATGTTTTACAACATTCTGGCTTGTCAGCCCCACGTCTCGATCTGGACATTATATACATCTATAACGATATATATCCAAACTTAAGGGAAACTAACATCTCGGATGTAATATTTTACAACATTCCTGGCGCTTCGGCTCCTACTTTTCGGTGGGAACATTATATACGTCTATAACGTTACATATCCTAACGTAAGGCAACATAACATCTCGGATGTTATATTTTACAGCAATCCTGGCGTGTCGTCGCCTGCTTCTCGATGGGGACATTATATACGTCTATAACGTTGTATATCCTAGCGTAAGCAATCTAACATCTCGGATGTAATATTTTACAACATTCCTGGCTTGTCGTCGCCTGCTTCTCGATGGGGACATTATATACGTCTATAACGTTGTATATCCTAACCTAACGCAACCTAACATCTGGGATGTAATATTTTACAACATTCCTGGCATGTCGGTCCCTACGTCTCGGTGGGAACATTATATACGTCTATAACGTTACATATCCTAACGTAAGGCAACATAACATCTCGGATGTAATATTTTACAACATTCTGGCTTGTCGGTCCCCACGTCTCGATCTGGACATTATATACGTCCATAACGATATATATCCAAACTTAAGGGAAACTAACATCTCGGATGTAATATTTTACAACATTCTGGCTTGTCAGTCCCCACGTCTCGATCTGGACATTATATACATCTATAACGATATATATCCAAACTTAAGGGAAACTAACATCTCGGATGTAATATTTTACAACATTCCTGACGCTTCGGCTCCTACTTTTCGGTGGGAACATTATATACGTTTATAACGTTACATATCCTAACGTAAGGCAACATAACATCTAGGATGTTATATTTCACAACATTCCTGGCGTGTCGTCGCCTGCTTCTCGATGGGGACATTATATACGTCTATAACGTTGTATATGCTAGCGTAAGCAATCTAACATCTCGGATGTAATATTTTACAACATCCCTGGCGCGTCGTCGCCTGCTTCTCGATGGGGACATTAAATACGTCTATAACGTTGTATATCCTAACCTAACGCAACCTAAAATCTGGGATGTAATATTTTACAACATTCCTGGCATGTCGGTCCCTACGTCTCTGTGGGAAAATTCTATACGTCTATAACGTTGTATATCCTAACCTAAGGGAACCTAACATCTCGGGTGTAGTATTTTACAACATTCCTGACGCGTCGGCCCCTATTTCTCGGCTGGACCATTATATACGTCTATAGCGTTATATATCCTAGCCTAAGGCGACCTAGCATGTCGAATGTAATATTTTACATCATTCCTGTCGTGTCGAACCGTATTTCTCGGTGGTAACATTATATGCGTCTATAACGTTACATATCGTAGCCTAAGGCGACCTAACATGTCGAATGTAATATTTTACAACATTCCTGGCGTGTCGTCGCCTGCTTTTCGATGGGGACATTATATACGTCTATAACGTTGCATATCCTAACCTAAGGGAACCTAACATCTCGGGTGTAATATTTTACAACATTCCTGACGCGTCGGCCCCTATTTCTCGGTGGGAACATTATATACGTCTATAAAGTTATATATCCTAGCCTAAGGCGACCTAACATGTCGGATGTAATAGTTGATAACATTCCTGGCGTGTCGGCCCGTACTTCTCGGTGGTAACAATATCTTCGTCTATAACGTTATGTATCCTAGCCTAAGGCAACCTAACATGCCGAATGTAATATTTTACAACATTCCTGGCGTGTCGTCGCCTACTTCTCGATGGGGACATTATATACGTCTATAACGTTGTATATCCTAACCTAACGCAACCTAACATCTCGGATGTAATATTTTACAACATTCCTGGCATGTCGGTCCCTACATCTCGGTGGGAACATTATATACGTCTATAACGTTATATATCCTAGCCTAAGGCGACGTAACATGTCGGATGTAATAGTTGATAACATTCCTGGCGTGTCGGCCCGTACTTCTCGGTGGTAACATTACATACGTCTATAACGTTATATATCCTAGCCTAAGTCAACCTAACATGTCGAATGTAATATTTCACAACATTCCTGGCGTGTCGTCGCCTGCTTCTCGATGGGGACATTATATACGTCTATAACGTTGTATATCCTAACCTAACGCAACCTAACACCTCGGATGTAATAGTTGACAACATTCCTGGCGTCTAGGCAAGTACTTCTCGGTGGGAACATTGTATACGTCTATAACGTTATATATCCTAGCCTAAGGCGACCTAACATGTCGAATATAATATTTTACATCATTCCTGGCGTGTCGTCGCCTGCTTCTCGATGGGAACATTATATACGTCTATAACGTTATGTATCCTAACCTAACGCAACCTAACATCTGGGATGTAATATTCCTGACGTGTCGTCGCCTACTTCTGGATGGGGAGATTATATACGTCTATAACGTTATATATCCTAACCTAAGGCAACCTAACATCTCGGATGTAATAGTTGACAACATTCCTGGCGTGTCCGCCCGTTCTTCTCGGTGGGAACATTATATACGTCTATAACGTTATATATCCTAGCCTAAGGCCACATAACATGTCGAATGTAATATTTTACAACATTCCTTGCGTGTCGTCGCCTACTTCTCGATGGGTGCATTATATACGTCCATAACGTTGTATACCCTAACCTAACGCAACCTAACATCTGGGATGTATTATTTTACAACATTCCTGGCATGTCGGTGCCTACGTCTCGATGGGAACATTCTATACGTCTATAACGTTGCATATCCTAACCTAAGGGAACCTAACATCTCGGATGTAATATTTTACAACATTCCTGGCATGTCGGTCCCTACATCTCGGTGGGAACATTATATACGTCTATAACGTTATATATCCTAGCCTAAGGCGACGTAACATGTCGGATGTAATAGTTGATAACATTCCTGGCGTGTCGGCCCGTTCTTCTCGGTGGGAACATTATATACGTCTATAACGTTATATATCCTAGCCTAAGACCACATAACATGTCGAATGTAATATTTTACAACATTCCTGGCGTGTCGTCGCCTACTTCTCGATGGGTGCATTAAATACGTCCATAACGTTGTATATCCTAACCTAACGCGACCTAACATCTGGGATGTATTATTTTACAACATTCCTGGCATGTCGGTGCCTACGTCTCGATGGGAACATTCTATACGTCTATAACGTTGCATATCCTAACCTAAGGGAACCTAACATCTCGGGTGTAATATTTTACAACATTCCTGACGCGTCGGCCCCTAATTCTCGGTGGGAACATTATATACGTCTATAAAGTTATATATCCTAGCCTAAGGCGACCTAACATGTCGGATGTAATAGTTGATAACATTCCTGGCGTGTCGGCCCGTACTTCTCGGTGGTAACATTACATACGTCTATAACGTTTTATATCCTAGCCTAAGTCAACCTAACATGTCGAGTGTAATATTTTACAACATTCCTGGCGTGTCGTCGCCTGCTTCTCGATGGGGACATTATATACGTCTATAACGTTGTATATCCTAACCTAACGCAACCTAACACCTCGGATGTAATAGTTGACAACATTCCTGGCGTCTAGGCCCGTACTTCTCGGTGGGAACATTGTATACGTCTATAACGTTATATATCCTAGCCTAAGGCGACCTAACATGTCGAATATAATATTTTACATCATTCCTGGCGTGTCGTCGCCTGCTTCTCGATGGGAACATTATATACGTCTATAACGTTGTGTATCCTAACCTAACGCAACCTAACATCTGGGATGTAATATTCCTGGCGTGTCGTCGCCTACTTCTGGATGGGGAGATTATATACGTCTATAACGTTATATATCCTAACCTAAGGCAACCTAACATCGCGGATGTAATAGTTGACAACATTCCTGGCGTGTCCGCCCGTACTTCTCGGTGGGAACATTATATACGTCTATAACGTTATATATCCTAGCCTAAGGCCACATAACATGTCGAATGTAATATTTTACAACATTCCTGGCGTTTCGTCGCCTACTTCTCGATGGGTGCATTATATACGTCCATAACGTTGTATATCCTAACCTAACGCAACCTAACATCTGCGATGTATTATTTTACAACATTCCTGGCATGTCGGTGCCTACGTCTCGATGGGAACATTCTATACGTCTATAACGCTGCATATCCTAACCTAAGGGAACCTAACATCTCGGGTGTAATATTTTACAACATTCCTGACGCGTCGGCCCCTATTTCTCGGTGGGAACATTATATACGTCTATAACGTTATATATCCTAGCCTAAGGCGACCTAACATGTCGGATGTAATAGTTGATAACATTCCTGGCGTGTCGGCCCGTACTTCTCGGTGGTAACATTACATACGTCTATAACGTTATATATCCTAGCCTAAGGCAACCTAACATCTCGAATGTAATATTTGACAACATTCCTGGCGTGTCGTCGCCTGCTTCCCGATGGGGACATTATATACGTCTATAACATTGTATATCCTAACCTAACGCAACCTAACAACTGGGATGTAATATTTTACAACACTCCTGGGATGTCGGTCCCTACGTCTCGGTGGGAACGTTATATACGTCTATAACGCTATATATCCAAACTCAAGGGAACCTAACATCTCGGATGTAATATATTACAACATTCCTGGCGTGTCGGTCCCTACTTCTCGGTGGGAACATACTATACGTATATAACGTTGTTTGTCCTAACCTAAGGGAACCTAACATCTCGGGTGTAATATTTTACAACATTCCTGACGCGTCGGTCCCTATTTTTCGGTGGGAACATTATATACGTCTATAACGTTATATATCCTAGCCTAAGGCAACCTAACATCTCGGATGTAATATTTGACAACATTCCTGGCGCGTCGGCTCCTATTTTTCGGTGGGAACATTATATACGTCTATAACGTTATATATCCTAACGTAAGGCAACATAACATCTCGGACGTAATATTTTACAAAATTCCTGGCGTGTCGTCGCCTGCTTCTCGATGGGGACATTATCTACGTCTATATCGTTGTATATCCTAACCTAACGCAACCTAACTGCTGGGATGTAATATTTTACAACATTCCTGGCATGTCGGTCCCTACGTCTCGGTGGTAACATTACATACTTCTATAACGTTATATATCCTAGCCTAAGGCAGCCTAACATGTCGAATGTAATATTTTACAACATTCCTGGCATGTCGGTCCCTACTTCTCGGTGGAAACATTGTATACGTCTATAACGATATATATCCTAACCTAAGGCAACCTAACATCTCGGATGTAATAGTTGACAACATTCCAGGCGTGTCCGCCCGTACTTCTCGGTGGGAACATACTATACGTCTATAACGTTGTATATCCTAGCCTAAGGCAACCTAACATCTCGGATGTAATATTTTACAACATTCCTGGCATGTCGGTCCCTACTTCTCGGTGGAAACATTGTATACGTCTATAACGATATATATCTTAACCTAAGGCAACCTAACATCTCGGATGTAATAGTTGACAACATTCCAGGCGTGTCCGCCCGTACTTTTCGGTGGGAATATTGTATACGTCTATAACGTTATATATCCTAGCCTAAGGCGACCTAACATATCGAATGTAATATTTTACATCATTCGTGGCGTGTCGTCGCCTGCTTCTCGATGGGAACATTATATACGTCTATAACGTTGTGTATCCTAACCTAACGCAACCTAACATCTGGGATGTAATATTCCTGGCGTGTCGTCGCCTACCTCTGGATGGGGACATTATATACGTCTATAACGTTATATATCCTAACCTAAGGCAACCTAACATCTCGGATGTAATAGTTGATAACATTCCTGGCGTGTGCGCCCGTACTTCTCGGTGGGAACCTTATATACGTCTATAACGTTATATATCCTAGCCTAAGGCCACCTAACATGTCGAATGTAATATTTTACAACATTCCTGACGCGTCGGCCCCTATTTTTCGGTGGGAACCTTATATACGTCTATAACGTTATATATCCTAGCCTAAGGCCACCTAACATGTCGAATGTAATATTTTACAACATTCCTGACGCGTCGGCCCCTATTTTTCGGTGGGAACATTATATACGTCTATAACGTTATATATCCTAGCCTAAGGCGACCTAACATGTCGAATGTAATATTTTACAACATTCCTGGCGTGTCATCGCCTACTTCTCGATGGGGACATTATATACATCTATAATCTTGTATATCCTAACCTAAGGCAGCCTAACATCTCGGATGTAGTATTGTACAACATTCCTGGCGTGTCGTCGCCTACTTCTGGGTGGGGTCATTATATACATCTATAACATTGTATATCCTAACCTAAGGCAACCTAACATCTCGGATGTAATATTTTACAACATTCCTGGCGTGTCGTCGCCTACTTCTGGATGGGGTCATTATATACATCCATAACGTTGTATATCCTAACCTAAGGGAACCTAACATCTCGGTTGTAATATTTTACAACATTCCTGACGCGTCGGTCCCTATTTTTCGGTGGGAATATTATATACGTCTATAACGTTATATATCCTAGCCTAAGGCAACCTAACACCTCGGATGTAATAGTTGACAACATTCCTGGCGTGTAGGCCCGTACTTCTCGGTGGGAACATCATATACGTCTATAGCGATACATATCCTAGCCTAAGGCGACCTAACATGTCGAATGTAATATTTTACATCATTCCTGACGTGTCGGCGCGTAGTTCTCGGTGGTAACATTATATACGTCTATAACGTAATATATCCTAGCCTAAGGCAACCTAACGTCTCGATGTAATATTCTACAACATTCCTGGCGCGTCGGCTCCTATTTTTCGGTGGGAACATTATATGCGTCTATAACGTTATATATCCTAACCTAAGGGACCCTAACATCTCGGGTGTAATATTTTACAACATTCCTGACACGTCGTCGCCTGCTTCTCGATGGGGACATTATATAAGTCTATAACGTTGTATATCTTTAACCTAACGCAACCTAACATCTGGGATGTAATATTCCTGTCATGTCGTCGCCTACTTCTGGATGGGGACATTATATACGTCTATAACGTTATATATCCTAACCTAAGGCAACCTAACATCTCGGATGTAATATTTTACAACATTCCTGTCATATCGGTCCCTACTTCTCGGTGGAAACATTGTATACGTCTATAACGATATATATCCTAGCCTAAGGCAACCTAACATCTCGGATGTAATAGTTGACAACATTCCTGGCGTGTCCGCCCGTTCTTCTCGGTGGGAACATTATATACGTCTATAACGTTATATATCCTAGCCTAAGGCGACCTAACATGTCGAATATAATATTTTACATCATTCCTGGCGTGTCGTCGCCTGCTTCTCGATGGGAACATTATATACGTCTATAACGTTATGTATCCTAACCTAACGCAACCTAACATCTGGGATGTAATATTCCTGACGTGTCGTCGCCTACTTCTGGATGGGGAGATTATATACGTCTATAACGTTATATATCCTAACCTAAGGCAACCTAACATCTCGGATGTAATAGTTGACAACATTCCTGGCGTGTCCGCCCGTTCTTCTCGGTGGGAACATTATATACGTCTATAACGTTATATATCCTAGCCTAAGGCCACATAACATGTCGAATGTAATATTTTACAACATTCCTTGCGTGTCGTCGCCTACTTCTCGATGGGTGCATTATATACGTCCATAACGTTGTATACCCTAACCTAATGCAACCTAACATCTGGGATGTATTATTTTACAACATTCCTGGCATGTCGGTGCCTACGTCTCGATGGGAACATTCTATACGTCTATAACGTTGCATATCCTAACCTAAGGGAACCTAACATCTCGGATGTAATATTTTACAACATTCCTGGCATGTGGGTCCCTACATCTCGGTGGGAACATTATATACGTCTATAACGTTATATATCCTAGCCTAAGGCGACGTAACATGTCGGATGTAATAGTTGATAACATTCCTGGCGTGTCGGCCCGTTCTTCTCGGTGGGAACATTATATACGTCTATAACGTTATATATCCTAGCCTAAGACCACATAACATGTCGAATGTAATATTTTACAACATTCCTGGCGTGTCGTCGCCTACTTCTCGATGGGTGCATTAAATACGTCCATAACGTTGTATATCCTAACCTAACGCGACCTAACATCTGGGATGTATTATTTTACAACATTCCTGGCGTGTCGTCGCCTGCTTTTCGATGGGGACATTATATACGTCAATAACGTTGCATATCCTAACCTAAGGGAACCTAACATCTCGGGTGTAATATTTTACAACATTCCTGACGCGTCGGCCCCTATTTCTCGGTGGGAACATTATATACGTCTATAAAGTTATATATCCTAGCCTAAGGCGACCTAACATGTCGGATGTAATAGTTGATAACATTCCTGGCGTGTCGGCCCGTACTTCTCGGTGGTAACAATATCTTCGTCTATAACGTTATGTATCCTAGCCTAAGGCAACCTAACATGCCGAATGTAATATTTTACAACATTCCTGGCGTGTCGTCGCCTACTTCTCGATGGGGACATTATATACGTCTATAACGTTGTATATCCTAACCTAACGCAACCTAACATCTCGGATGTAATATTTTACAACATTCCTGGCATGTCGGTCCCTACATCTCGGTGGGAACATTATATACGTCTATAACGTTATATATCCTAGCCTAAGGCGACGTAACATGTCGGATGTAATAGTTGATAACATTCCTGGCGTGTCGGCCCGTACTTCTCGGTGGTAACATTACATACGTCTATAACGTTATATATCCTAGCCTAAGTCAACCTAACATGTCGAATGTAATATTTCACAACATTCCTGGCGTGTCGTCGCCTGCTTCTCGATGGGGACATTATATACGTCTATAACGTTGTATATCCTAACCTAACGCAACCTAACACCTCGGATGTAATATTTTACAACATTCCTGGCGTGTCATCGCCTACTTCTCGATGGGGACATTATATACATCTATAATCTTGTATATCCTAACCTAAGGCAGCCTAACATCTCGGATGTAATATTTTACAACATTCCTGGCATGTCGGTCCCTACATCTCGGTGGGAATATTATATACGTCTATAACGTTATATATCCTAGCCTAAGGCAACCTAACACCTCGGATGTAATAGTTGACAACATTCCTGGCGTGTAGGCCCGTACTTCTCGGTGGGAACATCATATACGTCTATAGCGATACATATCCTAGCCTAAGGCGACCTAACATGTCGAATGTAATATTTTACATCATTCCTGACGTGTCGGCGCGTAGTTCTCGGTGGTAACATTATATACGTCTATAACGTAATATATCCTAGCCTAAGGCAACCTAACGTCTCGATGTAATATTCTACAACATTCCTGGCGCGTCGGCTCCTATTTTTCGGTGGGAACATTATATGCGTCTATAACGATATATATCCTAACCTAAGGGACCCTAACATCTCGGGTGTAATATTTTACAACATTCCTGACACGTCGTCGCCTGCTTCTCGATGGGGACATTATATAAGTCTATAACGTTGTATATCTTTAACCTAACGCAACCTAACATCTGGGATGTAATATTCCTGTCATGTCGTCGCCTACTTCTGGATGGGGACATTATATACGTCTATAACGTTATATATCCTAACCTAAGGCAACCTAACATCTCGGATGTAATATTTTACAACATTCTTGGCATGTCGGTCCCTACTTCTCGGTGGGAACATTGTATACGTCTATAACGATATATATCCTAACCTAGGGCAACCTAACATCTCGGATGTAATAGTTGACAACATTCCTGGCGTGTCCGCCCGTACTTCTCGGTGGGAACATTATATACGTCTATAACGTTATATATCCTAGCCTAAGGCGACCTAACATGTCGAATGTAATATTTTACAACATTCTGGCGTGTCGGTCCCTACTTCTCGGTGGGAATATTATATACGTCTATAACGTTATATATCATAACCTAAGGCAACCTAACATCTCGGATGTAATATTTTACAACATTCCTGGCATATCGGTCCCTACTTCTCGGTGGAAACATTGTATACGTCTATAACGATATATATCCTAGCCTAAGGCAACCTAACATCTCGGATGTAATAGTTGACAACATTCCTGGCGTGTGCGCCCGTACTTCTCGGTGGGAACCTTACATACGTCTATAACGTTATATATCCTAGACTAAGGCCACCTAACATGTCGAATGTAATATTTTACAACATTCCTGACGCGTCGGCCCCTATTTTTCGGTGGGGACATTATATACGTCTATAACGTTATATATCCTAGTCTAAGGCAACCTAACATAGCGAATGTAATATTTTACAACATGCCTGGCGTGTTGTCGCCTACTTCTCGATGGGGACATTATATACATCTATAATCTTGTATATCCTAACCTAAGGCAGCCTAACATCTCGGATGTAGTATTTTACAACATTCCTGGCGTGTCGTCGCCTACTTCTGGATGGGGTCATTATATACATCCATAACGTTGTATATCCTAACCTAAGGGAACCTGACATCTCGGGTGTAATATTTTACAGCATTCCTGACGCGTCGGTCCCTATTTTTCGGTGGGAATATTATATACGTCTATAACGTTATATATCCTAGCCTAAGGCAACCTAACACCTCGGATGTAATAGTTGACAACATTCCTGGCGTGTAGGCCCGTACTTCTCGGTGGGAACGTTGTATACATCTATAACGTTATATATCCTAGCCTAAGGCGACCTAACATATCGAATGTAATATTTTACATCATTCCTGGCGTGTCGTCGCCTGCTTCTCGATGGGGACATAATATACGTCTATAACGTTGTATATCCTTACCTAACGCAACCTAACATCTGGGATGTAATATTTTACAACATTCCTGGAGTGTCGTCGCCTACTTCTGGATAGGGTCATTATATACATCTATAACGTTGTATATCCTAACCTAAGGCAACCTAACATCTGGGATGTAATATTTTACAACATTCTTGGCATGTCGGTCCCTACTTCTCGGTGGGAACATTGTATACGTCTATAACGATATATATGCTAGCCTAAGGCAACCTAACATGTCGAATGTAATATTTTATTACATTCATGGAGTGTCGTCGCGTGCTTCTCGATGGGGACATTATATACGTCTATAACGTTATATATCCTAACCTAAGGCAACCTAACATCTCGGATGTAATAGTTGACAACATTCCTGGCGTGTCACCCGTACTTCTCGGTGGGAACATTATATACGTCTATAACGTTATATATCCTAGCCTAAGGCCACATAACATGTCGAATGTAATATTTTACAACATTCCTGGCGTGTCATCGCCTGCTTCTCGATGGGGACATTATATACATCTATAACATTGTATATCCTAACCTAAGGCAACCTAACATCTCGGATGTAATATTTTACAACATTCTGGCGTGTCGGTCCACAAGTCTCGGTAGGAACATTATATACATCCATAACGTTGTATATCCTAACCAAAGGGAACCTATCATCTCGGTTGTAATATTTTACAACATTCCGGACACGTCGGTCCCTATTTTTCGGTGGGAATATTATATACGTCTATAACGTTATATATCCTAGCCTAAGGCAACCTAACATCTCGGATGTAATAGTTGACAACATTCCTGTCGTGTCCACCCGTACTTCTCGGTGGGAACATCATATACGTCTATAGCGATACATATCCTAGCCTAAGGCGACCTAACATGTCGAATGTAATATTTTACATCATTCCTGACGTGTCGGCGCGTAGTTCTCGGTGGTAACATTATATACGTCTATAACGTAATATATCCTAGCCTAAGGCAACCTAACATCTCGATGTAATATTCTACAACATTCCTGGCGCGTCGGCTCCTATTTTTCGGTGGGAACATTATATGCGTCTATAACGTTATATATCCTAACCTAAGGGACCCTAACATCTCGGGTGTAATATTTTACAACATTCCTGACACGTCGTCGCCTGCTTCTCGATGGGGACATTATATAAGTCTATAACGTTGTATATCCTAACCTAACGCAACCTAACATCTGGGATGTAATATTCCTGTCATGTCGTCGCCTACTTCTGGATGGGGACATTATATACGTCTATAACGTTATATATCCTAACCTAAGGCAACCTAACATCTCGGATGTAATAGTTGACAACATTCCTGGCGTGTCCGCCCGTACTTCTCGGTGGGAACATTATATACGTCTATAACGTTATATATCCTAGCCTAAGGCGACCTAACATGTCGAATGTAATATTTTACAACATTCTGGCGTGTCGGTCCCTACTTCCCGGTGGGAATATTATATACGTCTATAACGTTATATATAATAACCTAAAGCAACCTAACATCTGGGATGTAATATTTTACAAGATTCCTGGCATGTCGGTCCCCAAGTCTCGGTAGGAACATTATATACGTCTATAACGATATATATCCAAACCTAAGGGAACCTAACATCTCGGATGTAATATTTTACAACATTCCTGGCGTGTCGTCGCCTGCTTCTCGATGGGGACATAATATACGTCCATAACGTTGTATATCCTAACCTAACGCAACCTAACATCTGGAATGTAATATTTTACAACATTCCTGGCGTGTCGTCGCCTGCTTCTCGATGGGGACATAATATACGTCTATAACGTTGTATATCCTTACCTAACGCAACCTAACATCTGGGATGTAATATTTTACAACATTCCTGGAGTGTCGTCGCCTACTTCTGGATAGGGTCATTATATACATCTATAACGTTGTATATCCTAACCTAAGGCAACCTAACATCTGGGATGTAATATTTTACAACATTCTTGGCATGTCGGTCCCTACTTCTCGGTGGGAACATTGTATACGTCTATAACGATATATATGCTAGCCTAAGGCAACCTAACATGTCGAATGTAATATTTTATTACATTCATGGAGTGTCGTCGCGTGCTTCTCGATGGGGACATTATATACGTCTATAACGTTATATATCCTAACCTAAGGCAACCTAACATCTCGGATGTAATAGTTGACAACATTCCTGGCGTGTCCACCCGTACTTCTCGGTGGGAACATTATATACGTCTATAACGTTATATATCCTAGCCTAAGGCCACATAACATGTCGAATGTAATATTTTACAACATTCCTGGCGTGTCATCGCCTGCTTCTCGATGGGGACATTATATACATCTATAACATTGTATATCCTAACCTAAGGCAACCTAACATCTCGGATGTAATGTTTTACAACATTCTGGCGTGTCGGTCCACAAGTCTCGGTAGGAACATTATATACATCCATAACGTTGTATATCCTAACCAAAGGGAACCTATCATCTCGGTTGTAATATTTTACAACATTCCGGACACGTCGGTCCCTATTTTTCGGTGGGAATATTATATACGTCTATAACGTTATATATCCTAGCCTAAGGCAACCTAACATCTCGGATGTAATAGTTGACAACATTCCTGTCGTGTCCACCCGTACTTCTCGGTGGGAACATCATATACGTCTATAGCGATACATATCCTAGCCTAAGGCGACCTAACATGTCGAATGTAATATTTTACATCATTCCTGACGTGTCGGCGCGTAGTTCTCGGTGGTAACATTATATACGTCTATAACGTAATATATCCTAGCCTAAGGCAACCTAACATCTCGATGTAATATTCTACAACATTCCTGGCGCGTCGGCTCCTATTTTTCGGTGGGAACATTATGTGCGTCTATAACGTTATATATCCTAACCTAAGGGACCCTAACATCTCGGGTGTAATATTTTACAACATTCCTGACACGTCGTCGCCTGCTTCTCGATGGGGACATTATATAAGTCTATAACGTTGTATATCCTAACCTAACGCAACCTAACATCTGGGATGTAATATTCCTGTCATGTCGTCGCCTACTTCTGGATGGGGACATTATATACGTCTATAACGTTATATATCCTAACCTAAGGCAACCTAACATCTCGGATGTAATATTTTACAACATTCTTGGCATGTCGGTCCCTACTTCTCGGTGGGAACATTGTATACGTCTATAACGATATATATCCTAACCTAGGGCAACCTAACATCTCGGATGTAATAGTTGACAACATTCCTGGCGTGTCCGCCCGTACTTCTCGGTGGGAACATTATATACGTCTATAACGTTATATATCCTAGCCTAAGGCGACCTAACATGTCGAATGTAATATTTTACAACATTCTGGCGTGTCGGTCCCTACTTCTCGGTGGGAATATTATATACGTCTATAACGTTATATATCATAACCTAAGGCAACCTAACATCTCGGATGTAACATTTTACAACATTCCTGGCATATCGGTCCCTACTTCTCGGTGGAAACATTGTATACGTCTATAACGATATATATCCTAGCCTAAGGCAACCTAACATCTCGGATGTAATAGTTGACAACATTCCTGGCGTGTGCGCCCGGACTTCTCGGTGGGAACCTTACATACGTCTATAACGTTATATATCCTAGCCTAAGGCCACTTAACATGTCGAATGTAATATTTTACAACATTCCTGACGCGTCGGCCCCTATTTTTCGGTGGGAACATTATATACGTCTATAACGTTATATATCCTAGTCTAAGGCAACCTAACATAGCGAATGTAATATTTTACAACATGCCTGGCTTGTTGTCGCCTACTTCTCGATGGGGACATAATATACGTCCATAACGTTGTATATCCTAACCTAACGCAACCTAACATCTGGAATGTAATATTTTACAACATTCCTGGCGTGTCGTCGCCTGCTTCTCGATGGGGACATAATATACGTCTATAACGTTGTATATCCTTACCTAACGCAACCTAACATCTGGGATGTAATATTTTACAACATTCCTGCAGTGTCGTCGCCTACTTCTGGATAGGGTCATTATATACATCTATAACGTTGTATATCCTAACCTAAGGCAACCTAACATCTGGGATGTAATATTTTACAACATTCTTGGCATGTCGGTCCCTACTTCTCGGTGGGAACATTGTATACGTCTATAACGATATATATCCTAGCCTAAGGCAACCTAACATGTCGAATGTAATATTTTATTACATTCATGGAGTGTCGTCGCGTGCTTCTCGATGGGGACATTATATACGTCTATAACGTTATATATCCTAACCTAAGGCAACCTAACATCTCGGATGTAATATTTTACAACATTCTTGGCATGTCGGTCCCTACTTCTCGGTGGGAACATTGTATACGTCTATAACGATATATATCCTAACCTAGGGCAACCTAACATCTCGGATGTAATAGTTGACAACATTCCTGGCGTGTCCGCCCGTACTTCTCGGTGGGAACATTATATACGTCTATAACGTTATATATCCTAGCCTAAGGCGACCTAACATGTCGAATGTAATATTTTACAACATTCTGGCGTGTCGGTCCCTACTTCTCGGTGGGAATATTATATACGTCTATATCGTTATATATCATAACCTAAGGCAACCTAACATCTCGGATGTAATATTTTACAACATTCCTGGCATATCGGTCCCTACTTCTCGGTGGAAACATTGTATACGTCTATAACGATATATATCCTAGCCTAAGGCAACCTAACATCTCGGATGTAATAGTTGACAACATTCCTGGCGTGTGCGCCCGTACTTCTCGGTGGGAACCTTACATACGTCTATAACGTTATATATCCTAGCCTAAGGCCACCTAACATGTCGAATGTAATATTTTACAACATTCCTGACGCGTCGGCCCCTATTTTTCGGTGGGAACATTATATACGTCTATAACGTTATATATCCTAGTCTAAAGCAACCTAACATAGCGAATGTAATATTTTACAACATGCCTGGCTTGTTGTCGCCTACTTCTCGATGGGGACATAATATACGTCCATAACGTTGTATATCCTAACCTAACGCAACCTAACATCTGGAATGTAATATTTTACAACATTCCTGGCGTGTCGTCGCCTGCTTCTCGATGGGGACATAATATACGTCTAAAACGTTGTATATCCTTACCTAACGCAACCTAACATCTGGGATGTAATATTTTACAACATTCCTGGAGTGTCGTCGCCTACTTCTGGATAGGGTCATTATATACATCTATATCGTTGTATATCCTAACCTAAGGCAACCTAACATCTGGGATGTAATATTTTACAACATTCTTGGCATGTCGGTCCCTACTTCTCGGTGGGAACATTGTATACGTCTATAACGATATATATCCTAGCCTAAGGCAACCTAACATGTCGAATGTAATATTTTATTACATTCATTGAGTGTCGTCGCGTGCTTCTCGATGGGGACATTATATACGTCAATAACGTTATATATCCTAACCTAAGGCAACCTAACATCTCGGATGTAATATTTTACAACATTCTTGGCATGTCGGTCCCTACTTCTCGGTGGGAACATTGTATACGTCTATAACGATATATATACTAACCTAGGGCAACCTAACATCTCGGATGTAATAGTTGACAACATTCCTGGCGTGTCCGCCCGTACTTCTCGGTGGGAACATTATATACGTCTATAACGTTATATATCCTAGCCTAAGGCGACCTAACATGTCGAATGTAATATTTTACAACATTCTGGCGTGTCGGTCCCTACTTCTCGGTGGGAATATTATATACGTCTATATCGTTATATATCATAACCTAAGGCAACCTAACATCTCGGATGTAATATTTTACAACATTCCTGGCATATCGGTCCCTACTTCTCGGTGGAAACATTGTATACGTCTATAACGATATATATCCTAGCCTAAGGCAACCTAACATCTCGGATGTAATAGTTGACAACATTCCTGGCGTGTGCGCCCGTACTTCTCGGTGGGAACCTTACATACGTCTATAACGTTATATATCCTAGCCTAAGGCCACCTAACATGTCGAATGTAATATTTTACAACATTCCTGACGCGTCGGCCCCTATTTTTCGGTGGGAACATTATATACGTCTATAACGTTATATATCCTAGTCTAAGGCAACCTAACATAGCGAATGTAATATTTTACAACATGCCTGGCGTGTCGTCGCCTGCTTCTCGATGGGAACATTATATACGTCTATAACGTTGTGTATCCTAACCTAACGCAACCTAACATCTGGGATGTAATATTCCTGGCGTGTCGTCGCCTACTTCTGCATGGGGACATTATATACGTCTATAACGTTATATATCCTAACCTAAGGCAACCTAACATCTCGGATGTAATAGTTGACAACATTCCTGGCATGTCCACCCGTACTACACGGTGGGAACATTATATACGTCTATAACGTTATATATCCTAGCCTAAGGCCACATAACATGCCGAATGTAATATTCTACAACATTCCTGGCGTGTCGTCGCCTACTTCTGGATGGGGATATTATATACGTCTATAACGTTGTATGTCCTAACCTAAAGCAACCTAACATCTGGGACGTAATATTTTACAAGATTCCTGGCGTGTAGGCCCGTACTTCTCGGTGGGAACATCATATACGTCTATAACGTTATATATCCTAGCCTAAGGCGACCTAACTTATCGAATGTAATATTTTACATCATTCCTGGCGTGTCGTCGCCTGCTTCTCGATGGGAACATTATATACTTCTATAACGTTGTGTATCCTAACCTAACGCAACCTAACATCTGGGATGTAACATTCCTTGCATGTCGGTGCCTACGTCTCGGTGGGAACATTATATACGTCTATAACGATATATATCCTAACCTAAGGCAACCTAACACCTCGGATGTAATATTTTACAACATTCCTGACGCGTCGGCCCCTATTTTTCGGTGGGAACATTATATACGTCTATATCGTTATATATCCTAGTCTAAGGCAACCTAACATGTCGAATGTGATATTTTACAACATTCCTGGCGTGTCGTCTCCTGCTTCTCGATGGGAACATTATATACGTCTATAACGTTGTGTATCCTAACCTAACGCAACCTAACATCAGGGATGTAATATTCCTGGCGTGTCGTCGCCTACTTCTGGATGGGGAGATTATATACGTCTATAACGTTATATATCCTAACCTAAGGCAACCTAACATCTCGGATGTAATAGTTGACAACATTCCTGGCGTGTAGGCCCGTACTTCTCGGTGGGAACATTGTATACGACTATAACGTTATATATCCTAGCCTAAGGCGACCTAACATGTCGAATGTAATATTTTACATCATTCCTGGCGTGTCGTCGCCTGCTTCTCGATGGGAACATTATATACGTCTATAACGTTGTGTATCCTAACCTAACGCAACCTAACATCTCGGATGTAATATTTTACAACATTCTGGCGTGTCGTCGCCTGCTTCTCGATGGGGACATTATATACGTCTATAACGTTGTATATCCTATCCTAAGGCAACCTAACATTTGGGATGTAATATTTTACAACATTCCTTGCATGTCGGTGCCTACGTCTCGGTGGGAACATTATATACGTCTATAACGATATATATCCTAACCTAAGGCAACCTAACACCTCGGATGTAATATTTTACAACATTCCTGACGCGTCGGCCCCTATTTTTCGATGGGAACATTATATACGTCTAGAACGTTATATATCCTAGCCTAAGGCGACCTAACATGTCGAATGTAATATTTTACAACATTCCTGGCGTGTCGTCTCCTGCTTCTCGATGGGGACATTATATACGGCTATAATGTTGTATATCTTAACCTAATGCAACTTAACATCTGGGATGTAATATTTTACAACATTCCTGGCCTGTCGTCGCCTACTTCTGGATGCGGTCATTATATACATCTATAACGTTGTATATCCTAACCTAAGGGAACCTAACATCTCGGATGGAATATTTTACAACATTCCTGGCATATCGGTCCCTACTTCTCGGTGGAAACATTGTATACGTCTATAACGATATATATCCTAGCCTAAGGCAACCCAACATCTCGGATGTAATATTTTACAATATTCTGGCGTGTCGTCTCCTGCTTCCCGATGGGAACATTATATACGTCTATAACGTTGTGTATCCTAACCTAACGCAACCTAACATCAGGGATGTAATATTCCTGGCGTGTCGTCGCCTACTTCTGGATGGGGAGATTATATACGTCTATAACGTTATATATCCTAACCTAAGGCAACCTAACATCTCGGATGTAATAGTTGACAACATTCCTGGCGTGTCCGCCCGTACTTCTCGGTGGGAACATTATATACGCCTATAACGTTATATATCCTAGCCTAAGGCCACATAACATGTCGAATGTCATATTTTACAACATTCCTGGCGTGTCGTCGCCTGCTTCTCGATGGGGACATTATATACGTCTATAACGTTGTATATCCTAACCTAAAGCAACCTAACATCTGGGATGTAATATTTTACAAGATTCCTGTCATGTCGGTCCCCAAGTCTCGGTAGGAACATTATATACGTCTATTACGATATATATCCAAACCTAAGGGAACCTAACACCTCGGATGTAATAGTTGACAACATTCCTGGCGTGTAGGCCCGTACTTCTCGGTGGGAACATTGTATACGTCTATAACGTTATATATCCTAGCATAAGGCGACCTAACATATCGAATGTAATATATTACATCATTCCTGGCGTGTCGTCGCCTGCTTCTCGATGGGAACATTATATACGTCCATAACGTTGTGTATCCTAACCTAACGCAACCTAACATCTGGGATGTAATATTCCTGGCGTGTCGTCGCCTACTTCTCGATGGGGACATTATATACACCTATAGCGTTGTATATACTAACCTAAGGGCACCTAACATCTCGGGTGTAATATTTTACAACATTCCCGACGCGTCGGCCCCTATTTTTCGGTGGGAACATTATATACGTCTATAACGTTATATATCCTAGCCTAAGGCAACCTAACATGTCGAATGTAATATTTTACAACATTCCTGGCGTGACGGCGCCTACTTCCCGATGGGGACATTTTATACGTCTATAACGTTGTATATCCTAACCCAAGGCAACCTAACATCTGAGATGTAATATTTTACAACATTCCTGGCATGTCGGTCCGTACTTCTCGGTGGGAACATCATATACGTGTATAGCGATATATATCCTAACCGAAGGCAACCTAACATCTCGGATGTAATATTTTACAACATTCCTGGCGCGTCGGCTCCTACTTTTCGGTGGGAACATTATATACGTCTATAACGTTATATATCCTAACGTAAGGCAACATAACATCTTTGATGTAATATTTTGCAACATTCCTGGCGTGTCGTCGCCTGCGTCTCGATGGGGAGATTATATACGTCTATGACATTGTATATTCTAACCTAACGCAACCTAACATCTGGGATGTAATATTTTACATTATTCCTGGCATGTCGGTCCCTACGTCTCGGTGGGAACACTCTATACGTCTATAGCGTTGTATATCCTAACCCAAGGCAACCTAACATCTCGGGTGTAATATTTTACAACATTCCTGGCATGTCGGTCCCTACGTCTCGGCGGGAACATTCTATACATCTATAGCGTTGTATATCCTAACCTAAGGGAACCTAACATCTCGGGTGTTGTATTTTACAACATTCCTGGCATGTCGGTCCCTACGTCTCGGCGGGAACATTCTATACGTCTATAGCGTTGTATATCCTAACCTAAGGGAACCTAACATCTCGGGTGTAATATTTTACAACATTTCTGACGCGTCGGCCCCTATTTCTCGGTGGGAACATTAGATACGTCTATAACGTTATATATCATAGCCTAAGGCGACCTAACATGCCGAATGTAATATTTTACATCATTCCTGGCCTGTCGGCCCGTAGTTCTCGGTGGTAACATTATATACGTCTATAACGTTATATATCCTAGCCTAAGGCAACATAACATGCCGAATGTAATATTTTACAACATTCCTGGCGTGTCCGTCCCTACGTCTCAGTGGTAACTTTATATACGTCTATAACCCTATATATCCTAGACTAAGGCAGCCTAACATGTCGAATGTAATATTTAACAACATTTCCTGGCGTGTCGTCGCCTACTTCTCGATGGGGACATTATATACACCTATAACGTTGTATATCCTAACCTAAGGCAAACTAACCTCAATACCGTAATATTTTACAACATTCCTGACGCGTCGGCCCCTATTTCTCGGTGGGAACATTATATACGTCTATAACGTTGTATATCCCAACCTAACGCAACCTAACTTCTGGGATGTATAATTTTACAACATTACAGGCATGTCGGTCAATACGTCTCGGTGGGAACGTTATATACGTCTACAACGTAATATAACCTAACCTAACCCATCTAGCCTCTCGCTGGTAATGTTTTACAGAATCCAGTTCGTGTCGTCCCGTACGTATCGGTGGGGACATTGTATGCGTCTATAACGTTATATATCCTAACCTAAGGCAACCTAACATCTCGGATGTAGTATTTTACAACATTCCTGGCGTGGCGGTACCTACTTCTCGGTAGGAACATTATGTAAGTCTATATCGTAATATAACCTAACCTAACCCATCTAGCCCCTCGCTGGTAATGTTTTACAGAATCCAGTTCGTGTCGTCCCGTGCGTCTCGGTGGGAACATTGTATGCGTCTATAACGTTATATATCCTAACCTAAGGCTATCTAACGTCTCGGATGTAGTAATTTCCAAAATTACTGGCAGTCGGCCCCTACTTCTCGTTGGGTACATTATGTACGTCTACAACGTAATATTACCTAACCTAACCCATCTAGGCCCTCGCTGGTAATGTTTTACAGAATCCAGTTCGTGTCGTCCCGTACATCTCGGTGGGGACATTGTATCAGTCTATAACGTTATATATCCTAACCTAAGGCAACCTAACATCTCGGATATAGTATTTTCCAAAATACCTGGCGGGTCGGACCCTACTTCTCGGTGGGAACATTATATACGTCTATAACGTAATATAACCTAACCTAACCCATCTAGCCTCTCGCTGGTAATGTTTTACAGAATCCCGGTCGTGTCGGCCCGTACTTCTCAGTGGGGACATTATATGCGTCTAGAACGTTATATATCCTAACCTAAGGCAACCTAACATCTCGGATGTAATAGTTGACAACATTCCTGGCGTGTCCACCCGTACTACTCGGTGGGAACATTATATACGTCTATAACGTTATATATCCTAGCCTAAGGCCACATAACATGTCGAATGTAATATTTTACAACATTCCTGGCGTGTCGTCGCCTGCTTCTCGATGGGGACATTATATACATCTATAACATTGTATATCCTAACCTAAGGCAACCTAACATCTCGGATGTAATATTTTACAACATTCTGGCGTGTCGGTCCGCAAGTCTCGGTAGGAACATTATATACGTCTATAACGATATATATCCAAACCCAAGGGAACCTAACATCTCGGATGTAATATTTTACAACATTCCTGGCGTGTCGTCGCCTGCTTCTCGATGGGGACATAATATACGTCCATAACGTTGTATATCCTAACCTAACGCAACCTAACATCTGGAATGTAATATTTTACAACATTCCTTGCATGTCGCTGCCTACGTCTCGGTGGGAACATTATATACGTCTATAACGATATGTATCCTGACCCAAGGCAACCTAACACCGCGGATGTAATAGTTGACAACATTCCTGGCGTGTAGGCCCGTACTTCTCGGTGGGAACATTGTATACGTCTATAACGTTATATATCCTAGCCTAAGGCGACCTAACATATCGAATGTAATATTTTACATCATTCCTGGCGTGTCGTCGCCTGCTTCTCGATGGGAACATTATATACGTCTATAACGTTGTGTATCCTAACCTAACGCAACCTAACATCTGGGATGTAATATTCCTGGCGTGTCGTCGCCTACTTCTGAATGGGGACATTATATACGTTTATAACGTTATATATCCTAAAATAAAGCAACCTAACATCTCGGATGTAATAGTTGGCAAAGTTCCTGGCGTGTACGCCCGTACTTCTCGGTGGGAACATTATATACGTCTATAACGTTGTATATCCTAGCCTAAGGCCAGCTAACATGTCGAATGTAATATTTTACAACATTCCTGGCATATCGGTCCCTACTTCTCGGTGGAAACATTGTATACGTGTATAACGATATATATCCTAGCCTAAGGTAACCTAACATCTCCTATGTAATATTTTACAACATTCCTGGCGTGTCGTCGCCTACTTCTCGATGGGGACATTATATACGTCGATAACGTTATGTATCCTAGCCTAATGCAACCTAACATCTCGGATGCAATATTTTACAACATTCTGGCGTGTCGTCGCCTGCTTCTCGATTCGGACATTATATACGTCTATAACGTTGTATATCCTAACCTAAAGCAACCTAACACCTGGGATGTAATATTTTGCAAGATTCCTGGCATGTCGGTCCGCAAGTCTCGGTAGGAACATTATATACGTCTATAACGATATATATCCAAACGTAAGGGAACCTAACATCTCGGATGTAATATTTTACAACATTCCTGGCGTGTCGTCGCCTACTTCTCGATGGGGACATTATATACATCTATAACATTGTATATCCTAACCCAAGGCAACCTAACATCTCGGATGGAATATTTTACAACATTCCTGGCATATCGGTCCCTACTTATCGGTGGAAACATTGTATACGTCTATATCGATGTATATCCTAGCCTAAGGCAACGTAACATCTCGGATGTAATATTTTACAACATTCTGGCGTGTCGTCGCCTGCTTCTCGATGGGGAGATTATATACGTCTATAACGTTGTATATCCTAACCTAACGCAACCTAACATTTGGGATGTAATATTTTACAACATTCCTTGCATGTCGGTGCCTACGTCTCGGTGGGAACATTATGTACGTCTATAACGATATATATCCTAACCTAAGGCAACCTAACACCTGGGATGTAATAGTTGACAACATTCCTGGCGTGTAGGCCCGTACTTCTCGGTGGGAACATTGTATACGTCTATAACGTTATATATCGTAGCCTAAGGCGACCTAACATGTCGAATGTCATATTTTATATCATTCCTGGCGTGTCGTCGCCTGCTTCTCGATGGGAACATTATATACGTCTATAACGTTGTGTATCCTAACCTAACGCAACCTAACATCAGGGATGTAATATTCCTGGCGTGTCGTCGCCTACTTCTGGATGGGGAGATTATATACGTCTATAACGTTATATATCCTAACCTAAGGCAACCTAACATCTCGGATGTAATATTTTACAACATTCCTGGCATATCGGTCCCTACGTCTCGGTGGAAACATTGTATACATCTATAACGATATATATCCTAGCCTAAGGCAACCTAACATCTCGGATGTAATGTTTTACAACATTCCTGGCGTGTCGTCGCCTACTTCTCGATGGGGACATTATATAAATCTATAACGTTGTATATCCTAACCTAAGGCAACCTAACATCTCGGATGTAATATTTTACATTACTCCTGGCATGTCGGTCCCTACGTCTCAGTGGGAACACTCTATACGTCTATAGCGTTGTATATCCTAACCCAAGGCAACCTAACATCTCGGGTGTAATATTTTACAACATTTCTGACGCGTCGGCCCCAATTTCTCGGTGGGAACATTAGATACGTCTATAACGTTATATATCATAGCCTAAGGCGACCTAACATGTCGAATGTAATATTTTACATCATTCCTGGCCTGTCGGCCCGTAGTTCTCGGTGGTAACATTATATACGTCTATAACGTTATATATCCTAGCCTAAGGCAAGATAACATGCCGAATGTAATATTTTACAACATTCCTGGCGTGTCGTCGCCTGCTTCTCAATGGGGACATTATATACATCTATAACGTTGTATATCCTAAGCTAAGGCAACCTAACATCTCGGATGTAATATTTTACAACATTCCTGGCATATCGGTCCCTACGTCTCGGTGGAAACATTGTATACGTCTATAACGATATATATCCTAGCCTAAGGCAACCTAACATCTGGATGTAATATTTCACAACATTCTGGCGAGTCGACGCCTGCTTCTCGATGGGGACATTATATACGTCTATAACGTTGTATATCCTAACCTAACGCAATCTAACATCTGGGATGTAATATTTTACAACATTCCTGGCGCGTCGGCTCCTACTTTTCGGTGGGAACATTATATACATCTATAACTTTATATATCCTAATCTAATGCAACCTAACATCTCGGATGTAATATTTTACAACATTCCTGGCATGTCGGTCCCCACGTTTCGGTGGGAACATTATATACGCCTATAACGATATATATCCTAACCTAAGGCAACCTAACATCTCGGATGTATTATTTTACAACACTACTGGCTTGTCGGTCCCTACATCTCGGTGGGAAAATTATATACGTCTATAACGTTGTATATCCTAACCTAAGGCAAACTAACCTCAATACCGTAGTATTTTACAACATTGCTGGCATGTCGGTCCCTGCTTCTCGGTGGGAACATTATATACGTCTATAACGTTATATATCATAACCTAAGGCAACCTCACCCCTCTACCGTAATATTTTACAACATTCTTGGCGTGACGGCGCCTACTTCCCGATGGGGACATTATATACGTCTATAACGTTGTATATCCTAACCTAAGGCAACCTAACGTCTGGAATGTAATATTTTACAACATTCCTTGCATGTCGCTGCCTACGTCTCGGTGGGAACATTATATACGTCTATAACGATATGTATCCTGACCCAAGGCAACCTAACACCGCGGATGTAATAGTTGACAACATTCCTGGCGTGTAGGCCCGTACTTCTCGGTGGGAACATTGTATACGTCTATAACGTTATATATCCTAGCCTAAGGCGACCTAACATATCGAATGTAATATTTTACATCATTCCTGGCGTGTCGTCGCCTGCTTCTCGATGGGAACATTATATACGTCTATAACGTTGTGTATCCTAACCTAACGCAACCTAACATCTGGGATGTAATATTCCTGGCGTGTCGTCGCCTACTTCTGAATGGGGACATTATATACGTTTATAACGTTATATATCCTAAAATAAAGCAACCTAACATCTCGGATGTAATAGTTGGCAAAGTTCCTGGCGTGTACGCCCGTACTTCTCGGTGGGAACATTATATACGTCTATAACGTTGTATATCCTAGCCTAAGGCCAGCTAACATGTCGAATGTAATATTTTACAACATTCCTGGCATATCGGTCCCTACTTCTCGGTGGAAACATTGTATACGTGTATAACGATATATATCCTAGCCTAAGGTAACCTAACATCTCCTATGTAATATTTTACAACATTCCTGGCGTGTCGTCGCCTACTTCTCGATGGGGACATTATATACGTCGATAACGTTATGTATCCTAGCCTAAGGCAACCTAACATCTCGGATGCAATATTTTACAACATTCTGGCGTGTCGTCGCCTGCTTCTCGATTCGGACATTATATACGTCTATAACGTTGTATATCCTAACCTAAAGCAACCTAACACCTGGGATGTAATATTTTGCAAGATTCCTGGCATGTCGGTCCGCAAGTCTCGGTAGGAACATTATATACGTCTATAACGATATATATCCAAACGTAAGGGAACCTAACATCTCGGATGTAATATTTTACAACATTCCTGGCGTGTCGTCGCCTACTTCTCGATGGGGACATTATATACATCTATAACATTGTATATCCTAACCCAAGGCAACCTAACATCTCGGATGGAATATTTTACAACATTCCTGGCATATCGGTCCCTACTTATCGGTGGAAACATTGTATACGTCTATATCGATGTATATCCTAGCCTAAGGCAACGTAACATCTCGGATGTAATATTTTACAACATTCTGGCGTGTCGTCGCCTGCTTCTCGATGGGGAGATTATATACGTCTATAACGTTGTATATCCTAACCTAACGCAACCTAACATTTGGGATGTAATATTTTACAACATTCCTTGCATGTCGGTGCCTACGTCTCGGTGGGAACATTATGTACGTCTATAACGATATATATCCTAACCTAAGGCAACCTAACACCTGGGATGTAATAGTTGACAACATTCCTGGCGTGTAGGCCCGTACTTCTCGGTGGGAACATTGTATACGTCTATAACGTTATATATCGTAGCCTAAGGCGACCTAACATGTCGAATGTCATATTTTATATCATTCCTGGCGTGTCGTCGCCTGCTTCTCGATGGGAACATTATATACGTCTATAACGTTGTGTATCCTAACCTAACGCAACCTAACATCAGGGATGTAATATTCCTGGCGTGTCGTCGCCTACTTCTGGATGGGGAGATTATATACGTCTATAACGTTATATATCCTAACCTAAGGCAACCTAACATCTCGGATGTAATATTTTACAACATTCCTGGCATATCGGTCCCTACGTCTCGGTGGAAACATTGTATACATCTATAACGATATATATCCTAGCCTAAGGCAACCTAACATCTCGGATGTAATGTTTTACAACATTCCTGGCGTGTCGTCGCCTACTTCTCGATGGGGACATTATATAAATCTATAACGTTGTATATCCTAACCTAAGGCAACCTAACATCTCGGATGTAATATTTTACATTACTCCTGGCATGTCGGTCCCTACGTCTCAGTGGGAACACTCTATACGTCTATAGCGTTGTATATCCTAACCCAAGGCAACCTAACATCTCGGGTGTAATATTTTACAACATTTCTGACGCGTCGGCCCCAATTTCTCGGTGGGAACATTAGATACGTCTATAACGTTATATATCATAGCCTAAGGCGACCTAACATGTCGAATGTAATATTTTACATCATTCCTGGCCTGTCGGCCCGTAGTTCTCGGTGGTAACATTATATACGTCTATAACGTTATATATCCTAGCCTAAGGCAAGATAACATGCCGAATGTAATATTTTACAACATTCCTGGCGTGTCGTCGCCTGCTTCTCAATGGGGACATTATATACATCTATAACGTTGTATATCCTAAGCTAAGGCAACCTAACATCTCGGATGTAATATTTTACAACATTCCTGGCATATCGGTCCCTACGTCTCGGTGGAAACATTGTATACGTCTATAACGATATATATCCTAGCCTAAGGCAACCTAACATCTGGATGTAATATTTTACAACATTCTGGCGAGTCGACGCCTGCTTCTCGATGGGGACATTATATGCGTCTATAACGTTGTATATCCTAACCTAACGCAATCTAACATCTGGGATGTAATATTTTACAACATTCCTGGCGCGTCGGCTCCTACTTTTCGGTGGGAACATTATATACATCTATAACTTTGTATATCCTAATCTAATGCAACCTAACATCTCGGATGTAATATTTTACAACATTCCTGGCATGTCGGTCCCCACGTTTCGGTGGGAACATTATATACGCCTATAACGATATATATCCTAACCTAAGGCAACCTAACATCTCGGATGTATTATTTTACAACACTACTGGCTTGTCGGTCCCTACATCTCGGTGGGAAAATTATATACGTCTATAACGTTGTATATCCTAACCTAAGGCAAACTAACCTCAATACCGTAATATTTTACAACATTGCTGGCATGTCGGTCCCTGCTTCTCGGTGGGAACATTATATACGTCTATAACGTTATATATCATAACCTAAGGCAACCTCACCCCTCTACCGTAATATTTTACAACATTCTTGGCGTGACGGCGCCTACTTCCCGATGGGGACATTATATACGTCTATAACGTTGTATATCCTAACCTAAGGCAACCTAACATCTCGGATGTAATAGTTGACAACATTCCTGGCATGTCGGCCCGTACTTCTCGGTGGGAACATTATATACGACTATAACGTTATATATCCTAGCCTAAGGCGACCTAACATCTCGGATGTAATATTTTACAACATTCCTGGCATGTCGGTCCCCACGTTTCGGTGGGAACATTATATACGTCTATAACGGTATATATCCTAACCGAAGGCAGCCTAACATCTCGGATGTATTATTTTACAACATTCCTGGCATGTCGGTCCCTACATCTCGGTGGGAACTTTCTATACGTCTATAAAGTTGTATATCCTAACCTAAGGGAACCTAACATCTCGGATGTAATATTTTACAACATTCCTGGCATGTAGGCCCCTATTTCTCGGTGGGAATATGATATAAGTCTATAACGTTATACATCCTAGCCTAAGGCAACCTAACATCTCGGGTTTGATATTTTACAACATTCCTGACGCGTCGGCCCCTATCTCTCGGTGGGAACATTATATACGTCTATAACGTTATATATCATAACCTAAGGCAAGCTAAAATCTCTACCGTAATAGTTTACGACGTTCCTGGCGTGTCGGCTCGTACTTCTCGGTGCGAACATTATATACGTCTATAACGTTATATATCCTAACGTAAGGCAACATAACATCTCGAATGTAATATTTTACAACATTCCTGGCGTGTCGTCGCCTGCTTCGCGATGGGGACATTATATACGTCTATAACGTTGTATATCCTAACCTAACGCAACCTAACATCTGGGATGTAATATTTTACAACATTCCTGGCTTGTCGGTCCCCACGTCTCGATCTGGACATTATATAGGTCTATAACGATATATATCCAAACTTAATGGAAACTAACATCTGAGATGTAATATTTTACAACATTCCTGGCGCTTCGGCTCCTACTTTTCGGTGGGAAAATTATATACGTCTATAACGTTACATATCCTAACGTAAGGCAACACAACATCTCGGATGTAATATTTTACAACATTCCTGGCGTGTCGTCGCCTGCTTCTCGATGGGGACATTATATACGTCTATGACGTTGTATATCATAACCTAACGCAACCTAACATCTGGGATGTAATATTTTACAACATTCCTGGCATGTCGGCCCCTATTTCTCGGTGGGAATATTATATACGTCTATAACGTTATATATCCTAGCCTAAGGCAACCTAACATCTCGGGTTTAATATTTTACAACATTCCTGACGCGTCGGCCCCTATTTGTCGGTGGGAACATTATATACTTCTATAACGTTATATATCATAACCTAAGGCAACCTAAATTCTCTACCGTAATAGTTTACAACATTCCTGGCGCTTCGGCTCCTACTTTTCGGTGGGAATATTATATACGTCTATAACGTTACATATCCTAACGTAAGGCAACATAACATCTCGGATGTAATATTTTACAACATTCCTGGCGTGTCGTCGCCTGCTTCTCGATGGGGACGTTATATACGTCTATAACGTTGTATATCCTAACCTAACGCAACCTAACATCTGAAATGTAATATTTTACAACATTCCTGGCATGTCGGCCCCTATCTCTCGGTGGGAATATGATATACGTCTATAACGTTATATATCCTAGCCTAAGGCAACCTAACATCTCGTGTTTAATATTTTACAACATTCCTGACGCGTCGGCCCCTATCTCTCGGTGGGACTATTATATACGTCTATAACGTTATATATCATAACCTAAGGCAACCTAAAATCTCTACCGTAATAGTTTACGACGTTCCTGGCGTGTCGGCTCGTACTTCTCGGTGCGAACATTATATACGTCTATAACGTTATATATCCTAACGTAAGGCAACATAACATCTCGGATGTAATATTTCACAACATTCCTGGCGTGTCGTCGCCTGCTTCTCGGTGCGAACATTATATACGTCTATAACGTTATATATCCTAACGTAAGGCAACATACCATCTCGGATATAATATTTTACAACATTCCTGGCGTGTCGTCGCCTGCTCCTCGATGGGGACATTATATACGTCTATAACGTTGTATATCCTAACCTAACGCAATCTAACATCTGGGATGTAATATTTTACAACATTCCTGGCATGTCGGTCCCTACGTCTCGGTGGGAACGTTATATACGTCTATAACGACATATATCCAAACTTAAGGGAAACTAACAACTCGGATGTAATGTTTTACAACATTCCTGGCGATTCGGCTCCTACTTTTCGGTGGGAACATTATATACGTCTATAACGTTACATATCCTAACGTAAGGCAACATATCATCTCGGATGTAAAATTTTACAACATTCCTGGCGTGTCGTCGCCTGCTTCTCGATGGGGACGTTATATACGTCTATAACGTTGTATATCCTAACCTAACGCAACCTAACATCTGGGATGTAATATTTTACAACATTCCTGGCATGTCGGTCCCTATTTCTCGGTGGGAACGTTATATAGGTCTATAACGATATATATCCATACTTAAGGGAAACTAACATCTCGGATGTCATATTTTACAACATTCCTGGCGTGTCGTCGCCTGCTTCTCGATGGGGACATTATATACGTCTATAACGTTGTATATCCTAGCCTAAGTAAACTAACATCTCAGATGTAATATTTTACAACATTCCTGGCGTGTCGTCGCCTGCTTCTCGATCTGGACATTATATACATCTATAACGATATATATCCAAACTTAAGGGAAACTAACATCTCGGATGTAATATTTTACAACATTCCTGGCGCTTCGGCTCCTACTTTTCGGTGGGAACATTATATACGTCTATAACGTTACATATCCTAACGTAAGGCAACATAACATCTCGGATGTTATATTTTACAACATTCCTGGCGTGTCGTCGCCTGCTTCTCGATGGGGACGTTATATACGTGTATAACGTTGTATATCCTAGCCTAAGCAAACTAACATCTCGGATGTAATATTTTACAACATTCCTGGCGTGTCGACCCCTATTTCTCGGTGGGAATATTATATACGTCTATAACGTTATATATCCTAGCCTAAGGCAACCTAACATCTCGGGTTTTATATTTTACAACATTCCTGACGCGTCGGCCCCTATTTCTCGGTGGGAACATTACATACGTCTATAACGTTATATATCATAACCTAAGGCAACCTAAAATCTCTACCGTAATAGTTTACAACATTCCTGGCGTGTCGGCTCGTATTTCTCGGTGCGAACATTATATACGTCTATAACGTTATATATCCTAACGTAAGGCAACATAACATCTCGGATATAATATTTTACAACATTCCTGGCGTGTCGTCGCCTGCTTTTCGATGGGGACATTATATACGTCTATAACGTTGTATATCCTAACCTAACGCAACCTAACATCTGGGATGTAATATTTTACAACATTTCTGGCATATCGGTCCCTACGTCTCGGTGGGAACATTATATACGTCTATAACGATATATATCCTAACCTAAGGGAACCTAACATCTGGGATGTAATATTTTACAAAATTCCTGGCACGTCGGGCCCTACTTCTCGGTTTGAACATTCTATACGTCTATAACGTTGTATATCCTAACCTAAGGGAAACTAACATCTCGGGTGTAATATTTTACAACATTCCTGACGCGTCGGCCCCTATTTTTCGGTGGGAACATTAAATACGTCTATAACGTTATATATCCTAGCCTAAGGCGACCTAACATGTCGGATGTAATAGTTGATAACATTCCTGGCGTGTCGGCCCGTACTTCTCGGTGGTAACATTACATACGTCTATAACGTTATATATCCTAGCCTAAGGCAACCTAAGATGTCGAATGTAATATTTTACAACATTCCTAGCGTGTCGTCGCCTGCTTCTCGATGGGGACATTATATACGTCTTTAACGTTGTATATCCTAACCTAACGCAACCTAAAATCTGGGATGTAATATTTTACAGCATTCCTGGCATGTCGGTCCCTACGTCTCGGTGGGAACATTCTATACGTCTATAACGTTGTATATCCTAACCAAAGGCAACCTAACATCTCGGGTGTAATATTTTACATCATTCCTGACGCGTCGTCGCCTACTTCTGGATGGGGACATTATATACATCTATAACGTGGTATATCCTAGCCTAAGGCAACCTAACATCTCGGATGTAAAATTTTACAACATTCCTGGCATTTCGGCCCGTAGTTCTCGGTGGTAACATTATATACGTCTATAACGTTATATATCCTAGCCTAAGGCAACCTAACATCTCGAATGTAATATTTAACAACATTCCTGGCCTGCTAGCCCGTACTTCTGGGTGGGAAAATCATATACGTCTATAGCGATATATATCCTAACCGAAAGCAACCTAATATCTCGGATGTAATATTTTACAACATTCCTGTCGCGTCGGATCCTACTTTTCGGTGGGAACATTATACAAGTCTATAACGTTGCATATCCTAACGTAAGGCAACACAACATCTCGGACGTAATATTTGACAACATTCCTGGCGTGTCGTCGCCTGCTTCTCGATGGGGACATTATACACGTCTATAACGTTGTATATCCTAACCTAACGCAACGTAACAACTGGGATGTAATATTTTACAACATTCCTGGGATGTCGGCCCCTACGTCTCGGTGGGAACGTTATATACGTCTATAACGCTATATATTCAAACTTAAGGGAACCTAACATCTCGGATGTAATATTTTACAACAGTCCTGGCGCGTCGTCGCCTACTTCTCGATGGGGACATGAAATACATCTATAACGTTGTATATGCTAACCTAAGGCAACCTAACACCTCGAATGTAATGTTTTACAACATTCCTGGCATGTCGGTCCCTACTTCTCGGTGGGAACATTGTATACGTCTATAACGATATATGTCCTAGCCTAAGGCAACCTAACATCTCGAATGTAATATTTGACAACATTCCTGGCGTGTCGTCGCCTGCTTCTCGATGGGGACATTATATACGTCTATAACGTTGTATATCCTAACCTAACGCTACCTAACATCTTGGATGTAAAATTTTACAACATTCCTGGCATTTCGGCCCGTAGTTCTCGGTGGTAACATTATATACGTCTATAACGTTGTGTATCCTAACCTAACGCAACCTAACATCTCGGATGTAATATTTTACAACATTCCTGGCGTGTCGTCGCCCACTTCTCGATGGGGACATTAAATACATCTATAACGTTGTATATCCTAACCTAAGGCAACCCAACATCTCGGATGTAATATTTTACAACATTCTGGCTTGTCGGTCCCCACGTCTCGATCTGGACATTATATACGTCTATAACGATATATGTCCTAACCTAAAGCAACCTAACATCTCGGATGTAATATTTTACAACATTCCTGGCATGTCGGTCCCTACTTCTCGGTGGGCACATAATATACGTCTATATCGTAATATAACCTAACCTAAACCCATTTTGCACTTCGGTGATTATGTTTTACAGAATCCCGGTCGTGTTGGCTCATACTGCTCGTTGGGGACATTAGATACGTCTATAACGTTATATATCCTAACCTAAGGCAACCTAACATCTCGGATGTAGTATTTTACAACATTCCTGGCGGGGTGAACCTACTTCTCGGTGGGAACATTATATAAGTCTATAACGTAATATAACCTAACCTAACCCGTCTAGCCCCTCGCTGGCAATGTTTTACAGAATCCCGGTCGTGTCGGCCCGTACTTCTCGGTGGGGACATTATATGCGTCTAGAACGTTATATATCCTAACCTAAGACAACCTAACATCTCGGATGTAGTATTTTACAACATTCCTGGTGGGTCGGCCCCTACTTCTCGGTGGGCACATTATATACGTCTATATCGCAATATAACCTAACCTAACCCATTTAGACCCTCGCTGGTAATGTTTTTCAGAATCCAGTTCGTGTCGTCCCGTACGTCTCGGTGGGAACATTATATACGTCTATATCGTAATATTACCTAACCTAACCCATCTAGCACCTCGCTGTTAATGTTTTACAGAATCCCAGTCTTGTCGGCCCGTACTTCTCGGTCGGGAAATTATATGCGTCTAGAACGTTATATATTCTAACCTAAGGCAACCTAACATCTCGGATGTAGTATTTTACAACATTCCTGGCGGGTTGGACCCTACTTCTCGGTGGGAACATTATATACGTCTATAACGTAATATAACCTAACCTAACCCATCTAGCTCCTCGCTGGTAATGTTTTACAGAATCCCGGGCGTGTCGGCCCGTACTTCTCAGTGGGGACATTATATGCGTCTAGAACGTTATATATCCTAACCTAAGGCAACCTAACATCTCGAATGTAGTATTTTACAACATTCCAGGCGTGTCGGCCCCTACTTCTCGGTGGGCACATTATATACGTCCATATCGTAATATTACCTAACCTAACCCATCTAGCCCCTCGCTGGTAATGTTTTACAGAATCCCGTTCGGGTTGGTTCATACTTCTCGGTGGGGACATTATATACGTCTATGACATTGTATATCCCACCCGAGGGCAACCTAACATCTCGAATGTAGTATTTCACAACATTCCTGGCGGGTCGGCCCCACTTCTCGGTAGGGACATTATATAAGTCTATATCGCAATATAACCTAACCTAACCCATCTATACCTTCGCTGGTAATGTTTCACAGAATCCCGTTCGTGTCGCCCCGAACGTCACGGTGCGGACATTATATACGTCTATAACGTTATATATGCTAACCTAAGGCAACCTAACATCCCGGATATAGTAGTTTCCAAAATACCTGGCGGGTCGGCCCCTACTTCTCGGTGGGAACATTATATACGTCTATAACGTAATATAACCTAACCTAACCCATCTAGCCCCTCGCTGGCAATGTTTTACAGAATCCCGGTCGTGTCGCCCCGTACGTCACGGTGCGGACATTATATACGTCTATAACGTTATATATCCTAACCTAAGGCAACCTAACATCTCGAATGTAGTATTTTACGACATTCCACTCGGGTCGGCCCCTAATTCTCGTTGGGTACATTATATACGTCTACAACGAAATATAACCTAACCTCACCCATCTAGCCCCTCGCTGGTAATGTTTTACAGAATCCCGGTCGTGTCGGCCCGTAATTCTCGGTGGGGACATTATATGCGTCTAGAACGTTATATATCTTAACCTAAGGCAACCTAACATCTCGGATGTAGTATTTTACAACATTCCTGGCGGGTCGGCCCCTACTTCTCGGTGGGAACATTATATAGGTCTACAACGTAGTATAACCTAACCTAACCCATCTAGCCCCTCGCTGGTAATGCTTTACAGAATCCAGTTCGTGTTGTCCCGTACGTCTCGGTGGGGACATTGTTTACGTCTATAACGATATATATCCTAACCTAAGGCAACCTAACATCTCGGATGTAGTATTTTACAACATTCCTGGCGTGGCCGAACCTACTTCTCGGTGGGGACAATATATAAGTCTATATCGTAATATAATCTAACCTAACCCATCTAGACCCTCGCTGGTAATGTTTTACTGAATCCCGTTCGTGTCGCCCCGTACGTCACGGTGCAGACATTATATAGATATATAACGTTATATATCCTAACCTAAGGCAACCTAACATCTCACATGTAGTATTTTACAACATTCCTGACGCGTCGACCCCTATTTCTCGGTGGGAATATTATATACGTCTATGACGTTATATATCCTAGCCTAAGGCAATCTAACCTCTCTACAGTAATATTTTACAGCATTCCTGGCGTGACGGCGCCTACTTCCCGATGGGGACATTATATACGTCTATAAGGTTAGATATCCTAGCCTAAGGCAACCGAACATCTCGGGTGTAATATTTTACAACATTCCTGACGCGTCGGCCCCTATTTCTCGGTGGGAACATTATATATGTCTATAACGTTATATATCCTAGACTAAGGCGACCTACCATGTCGAATGTAATATTTTACATCATTCCTGGCGTGTCGGCCCGTAGTTCTCGGTGATAACATTATAGGCGTGTATAACATTATATATCCTAGCGTAAGGAAACCTAACATGTCAAATGTAATATTTTACCACACTCCTGGCTTGTCGTCGCCTACTTCTGGATGAGGACATTATATACATGTATAACTTTGTATATCCTAACCTAAGGCAACCTAACATCTCGGATGTAATATTTGACAACATTCCTGGCATGTCGGTCCCTACATCTCGGTTGGAACATTCTATACGTCTATAACGTCGTATATCCTAACCTAAGGGAACCTAACATCTCGGGTGTAATATTTTACAACATTCCTGACGCGTCGGCCCCTATTTCTCGGTTGGAACATTATATACGTCTATAACGCTATATATCCTAACCTAAGGCAACCTAACATCTCTACCGTACAATTTTACAACATTCCTGGCATGCAAGTACCTATATCTCTGTGGTAACATTATATACGTCTATAACGTTATATATCCTAGCCTATGCCAACCTAACATATCGGGTGTAATATTTTACTATATTCCTGGCACGTCGGCCCCTACTCCTCGGTGGGAACATTATATACGTCTATAACGCTATATATCCTAGCCTAAGGCAACCTGACATGTCGAATGTAATATTTTACAACATACCTGGCGCGTCGGCACCTACTTCTCGTTGGGAACAATATATAAGTCAATAACGTTATATATCCTAACCTAAGGCAACCTAACATCTCGGATGTAATATTTAACTACATTCCTGGCACGTCGGGCCCTACTTCTCGGTGGGAACATTATATACGTCTATAACGCTATATCTCCTAGCCTAAGGCAACCTAATCTTTCGAATGTAATATTTTATAACATTCCTGGCTAGTCGGCCCCCACTTCTCGGTGGGAACATTATATACGTCTATAACGCTATATATCCTAGCCTAGGGTAACCTAACATGTAGAGCGTAATATTTTACAACATTCCTGGCTCGTCGGCTCCTACTTCTCGGTGGGAACATTATATACGTCTATAACGTTATATATCCTAGCCTAAGGCAATCCTAACATGTCGATTGTAATATTTTACAACATTCCTGGCATGTCGGCTCCTACTTCTCGGTGGGAACAGTATATACATCTATAACGTCATATATCCTAACCTAAGGGAACCTAACATCTCGGGTGTAATATTTTACAACATTCCTGGCGTGTCGTCGCCTACTTCTCGATGGGGACATTATATACACCTATAACGTTGTATATCCTAACCTAACGCAACCTAACATCTCGGATGTAATATTTTACAACATTCCTGGCATGTCGGGCCCTACTTCTCGGTGGGAACATTGCATACGTCTATAACGATATATATCCTAGCCTAAGGCAACCTAACATGTCGAATGTAATATTTTACAACATTCCTGTCGTGTCGTCGCCTGCTTCTCGATGGGGACATTATATACGTCTATAACAATGTATATCCTAACCCAAGGCAACCTAACATCTCGGATGGAATATTTTACAACATTCCTGGCATATCGGTCCCTACTTCTCGGTGGAAACATTGTATACGTCTATAACGATATATATCCTAGCCTAAGGCAACCTAACATGTCGAATGTAATATTTAAAGCATTCCTGTCGTGTCGTCGCCTGCTTCTCGATGGAGACATTATATACTTCTATAACGTTGTATATTCTAACCTAACTCAACCTAACATCTGGGATGTAATATTTTACAACATTCCTGGCGTATCGTCGCCTACTTCTGGATGGGGACATTATATACATCTATAACGTCATATATCCTAACCTAAGGGAACCTAACATCTCGGGTGTAATATTTTACAACATTCCTGGCGTGTCGTCGCCTACTTCTCGATGGGGACATTATATACATCTATAACGTTGTATATCCTAACCTAAGGCAACCTAACATCTCGGATGTAATATTTTACAACATTCTGGCGTGTCGTCGCCTACTTCTCGATGGGGACATTATATACGTCTATAACCTTGTATATACTAACCTAACGCAACCTAACATCTGGGATGTAATATTTTACAACATTCCTGGCATGTCGGACCCTACGTCTCCGTGGGTACATTATATACGTCTATAACGTTGTATATCCTAACCTAACGCAACCTAACATCTGGGATGTAACATTTTAAAACATTCCTGGCATGTCGGTACCTACGTCTCGGTGGGAACATTATATACATCTATAACGATATATATCCTAACCTAAGGCAACCTAACATCTCGGATGTAATTTTTTACAACATTCCTGGCGCTTCGGCTGCTACTTTTCGGTGTGAACATTATATACGTCTATAACGTTACATATCCTAACGTATGGCAACATAACATCTCGAATGTTATATTTTACAACATTCCTGGCGTGTAGTCGCCTGCTTCTCGATGGGGACTTTATGTACGTCTAGAACGTTGTATATCCTAACCTAACGCAACCTAACATCTGGGATGTAATATTTTACAACATTCCTGGCATGTCGGTCCCTACTTCTCGGTGGGAACATTCTATACGTCTATAACGTTGTATATCCTAACCTAAGGGAACCTAACATCTCGGGTGTAATATTTTACAACATTGCTGACGCGTCGGCCCCTATTTCTCGGTGGGAACTTTCTATACGTCTATAACGTTGTATATCATAACCTAAGGGAACCTAACTTGTAGAATGTAATATTTTACAACATTCCTGTCGTGTCGTCGCCTACTTCTGGATGGGGACATTATATACATCTATAACGTTATATATCCTAACCTAAGGGAACCTAACATCTCGGGTGTAATATTTTACAACATTCTGGCGTGTCGTCGCCTGCTTCTCAATGGGGACATTATATACGTCTATAACGTTGAATATCCTAACCTAAAGCAACCTAACATCTGGGATGTAATATTTTACAAGATCCCTGGCATGTCGGTCCCCACGTCTCTGTGGCAACATTATATACGTCTATAACGATATATATCCTAACCTAAGGCAACCTAACATATCGGATGTAATATTTTACAACATTCCTGGCATGTCGGTCCCTACTTCTCGGTGGAAACAATGTATACGTCTATAACGATATATATTCTAGCCTAAGGCAACCTAACATGTCGAATGTAATTATTTACAACATTCCTGTCGTGTCGTCGCCTGCTTCTCGATGGGGACATCTTATACGTCTATAACGTTGTATATTCTAACCTAACGCAACCTATCATCTCGAGTGTAATATTTTAGAACATTCCTGACGCGTCAGTCCCTATTTCTCGGTGGGAACATTATATACGTCTATAACGTTATATATCCTAGCCTAAGGCAACCTAACTTGTAGAATGTAATATTTTACAGCATTCCGGGCGTGTCGTCGCCTACTTCTTTATGGGAACATTATATACATCTATAACGTTGTATATCCTAACCTAAGGCAACCTAACATCTGGGATGTAATATTTTACAACATTCCTGTCATGTCGGTCCCTACTTCTCGGTGGGAACATTCTATACGTCTATAACGATATATATCCTAGCCTAAGGCAACCTAACATCTCGGATGTAATATTTTACAACATTCCTGGCGCTTCGGCTGCTACTTTTCGGTGTGAACATTATATACGTCTATAACGTTACATATCCTAACGTATGGCAACATAACATCTCGGATGTTATATATTACAACATTCCTGGCGTGTCGTCGCCTGCTTCTCAATGGGGACTTTATGTACGTCTATAACGTTATATATCCTAACCTAACGCAACCTAACATCTGGGATGTAATAATTTACAACATTCCTGGCATGTCGGTCCCTACGTCTCGGTGGGAACGTTATGTACATCTATAACGATATATATCCTAACCTAAGGGAACCTTACATCTCGGATGTAATATTTTACAACATTCCTGGCATGTCGGGCCCTACTTCTCGGTGGGAACATTGTATACGTCTATAACGATATATATACTAGCCTAAGGCAAAGTAACATGTCGAATGTAATATTCTACAACATTCCTGTCGTTTCGTCACCTGCTTCTCGATGGGGACATTATATACGTCTATAACGTTGTATATTCTAACCTAACGCAACCTAACATCTGGGATGTAATATTTTACAACATTCCTGGCGTGTCGTCGCCTACTTCTGGATGGGGACATTATATACATCTATAACGTCATATATCCTAACCTACGGGAACCTAACATCTCGGGTGTAATATTTTACAACATTCCTGGCGTTTCGTCGCCTACTTCTCGATGGGGACATTATATACACCTATAACGTTGTATATCCTAACCTAACGCAACCTAACATCTCGGATGTAATATTTTACAACATTCCTGGCATGTCGGGCCCTACTTCTCGGTGGGAACATTGTATACGTCTATAACGATATATATCCTAGCCTAAGGCAACCTAACATGTCGAATGTAATATTTTACAACATTCCTGTCGTGTCGTCGCCTGCTTCTCGATGGGGACATTATATACGTCTATAACGTTGTATATTCTAAGCTAACGCAACCTAACATCTGGGATGTAATATTTTACAACATTCCTGGCATGTCGGGCCCTACTTCTCGGTGGGAACATTGTATACGTCTATAACGATATATATACTAGCCTAAGGCAACCTAACATGTCGAATGTAATATTTTACAACATTCCTGTCGTGTCGTCGCCTGCTTCTCGATGGAGACATTATATACTTCTATAACGTTGTATATTCTAACCTAACGCAACCTAACATCTGGGATGTAATATTTTACAACATTCCTGGCGTGTCGTCGCCTACTTCTGGATGGGGACATTATATACATCTATAACGTCATATATCCTAACCTAAGGGAACCTAACATCTCGGGTGTAATATTTTACAACATTCCTGTCATGTCGGTCCCTACTTCTCGGTGGGAACATTGTATACGTCTATAACGATATATATCCTAGCCTAAGGCAACCTAACATGTCGAATGTAATATTTTACAACATTCCTGTCGTGTCGTCGCCTGCTTCTCGATGGGGACATTATATACGTCTATAACGTTGTATATTCTAGCCTAAGGCAACCTAACATCTGGGATGTAATATTTTACAACATTCCTGGCATGTCGGTCCCTACGTCTCGGTGGGAACGTTATATACGTCTATAACGATATAAATCATAACCTAAAGCAACCTAGCATCTCGGATGTAATATTTTACAACATTCCTGGCATGTCGGTCCCTACTTCTCGGTGGGAACATTCTATACGTCTATAACGTTGTATATCCTAACCTAAGTCAACCTTACATGTCGAATGTAATATTTTACAATATTCCTGGTGTGTCGTCGCCTACTTCTCGATGGGGATATTATATACGTCTATAACGTTGTATATCCTAACCTAAGGCAACCTAACATCTGGGATGTTATATTTTACAACATTCCTGGCGTGTCGTCGCCTACTTCTGGATGGGGACATTATATACATCTATAACGTCATATATCCTAACCTAACGGAACCTAACATCTCGGGTGTAATATTTTACAACATTCCTGGCATGTCGGTCCCTACTTCTCGGTGGGAACATTATATACGTCTATAACGATATATATTCTAGCCTAAGTCAACCTAACATGTCGAATGTAATATTTTACAATATTCCTGGTGTGTCGTCGCCTACTTCTCGATGGGGATATTATATACGTCTATAACGTTGTATATCCTAACCTAAGGCAACCTAACATCTGGGATGTTATATTTTACAACATTCCTGGCGTGTCGTCGCCTACTTCTGGATGGGGGCATTATATACATCTATAACGTCATATATCCTAACCTAAGGGAACCTAACATCTCGGGTGTAATATTTTACAACATTCCTGGCGTGTCGTCGCCTACTTCTCGATGGGGACATTATATACATCTATAACGTTGTATATCCTAACCTAAGGCAACCTAACATCTCGGATGTAATATTTTACAACATTCCTGGCATGTCGGTCCCTACTTCTCGGTGGGAACATTCTATACGTCTATAACGTTGTATATCCTAACCTAAGGGAACCTAACATCTCGGGTGTAATATTTTACAACATTGCTGACGCGTCGGCCCCTATTTCTCGGTGGGAACTTTCTATACGTCTATAACTTGTATATCATAACCTAAGGGTACCTAACTTGTAGAATGTAATGTTTTGCAACATTCCTGGCGTGTCGTGGCCTACTTCTGGATGGGGACATTATATACATCTATAACGTCATATATCCTAACCTAACGGAACCTAACATCTCGGGTGTAATATTTTACAACATTCCTGTCATGTCGGTCCCTACTTCTCGGTGGGAACATTGTATACGTCTATAACGATATATATCCTAGCCTAAGGCAACCTAACATGTCGAATGTAATATGTTACAACATTCCTGTCGTGTCGTCGCCTGCTTCTCGATGGGGACATTATATACGTCTATAACGTTGTATATTCTAGCCTAAGGCAACCTAACATCTGGGATGTTATATTTTACAACATTCCTGGCGTGTCGTCGCCTACTTCTGGATGGGGACATTATATACATCTATAACGTCATATATCCTAACCTAAGGGAACCTAACATCTCCGGTGTAATATTTTACAAAATTCCTGGCGTGTCGTCGCCTACTTCTCGATGGGGACATTATATACGTCTATAACGTTGTATATTCTAACCTAACGCAACCTAACATCTGGGATGTAATATTTTACAACATTCCTGGCGTGTCGTCGCCTACTTCTGGATGGGGCATTATATACATCTATAACGTCATATATCCTAACCTAAGGGAACCTAACATCTCGGGTGTAATATTTTACAACATTCCTGTCATGTCGGTCCCTACTTCTCGGTGGGAACATTGTATACGTCTATAACGATATATATACTAGCCTAAGGCAACCTAACATGTCGAATGTAATATTTTACAACATTCCTGTCGTGTCGTCGCCTGCTTCTCGATGGGGACATTATATACGTCTATAACGTTGTATATTCTAGCCTAAGGCAACCTAACATCTGGGATGTTATATTTTACTACATTCCTGGCGTGTCGTCGCCTACTTCTGGATGGTGACATTATATACATCTATAACGTTATATATCCTAACCTAAGGGAACCTAACATCTCGGGTGTAATATTTTACAACATTCTGGCGTGTCGTCGCCTGCTTCTCAATGGGGACATTATATACGTCTATAACGTTGAATATCCTAACCTAAAGCAACCTAACATCTGGGATGTAATATTTTACAACATTCCTGGCATGTCGGGCCCTACTTCTCGGTGGGAACATTGTATACGTCTATAACGATATATATACTAGCCTAAGGCAAAGTAACATGTCGAATGTAATATTCTACAACATTCCTGTCGTTTCGTCACCTGCTTCTCGATGGGGACATTATATACGTCTATAACGTTGTATATTCTAACCTAACGCAACCTAACATCTGGGATGTAATATTTTACAACATTCCTGGCGTGTCGTCGCCTACTTCTGGATGGGGACATTATATACATCTATAACGTCATATATCCTAACCTAAGGGAACCTAACATCTCGGGTGTAATATTTTACAACATTCCTGGCGTTTCGTCGCCTACTTCTCGATGGGGACATTATATACACCTATAACGTTGTATATCCTAACCTAACGCAACCTAACATCTCGGATGTAATATTTTACAACATTCCTGGCATGTCGGGCCCTACTTCTCGGTGGGAACATTGTATACGTCTATAACGATATATATCCTAGCCTAAGGCAACCTAACATGTCGAATGTAATATGTTACAACATTCCTGTCGTGTCGTCGCCTGCTTCTCGATGGGGACATTATATACGTCTATAACGTTGTATATTCTAGCCTAAGGCAACCTAACATCTGGGATGTTATATTTTACAACATTCCTGGCGTGTCGTCGCCTACTTCTGGATGGGGACATTATATACATCTATAACGTCATATATCCTAACCTAAGGGAACCTAACATCTCCGGTGTAATATTTTACAAAATTCCTGGCGTGTCGTCGCCTACTTCTCGATGGGGACATTATATACGTCTATAACGTTGTATATTCTAACCTAACGCAACCTAACATCTGGGATGTAATATTTTACAACATTCCTGGCGTGTCGTCGCCTACTTCTGGATGGGGCATTATATACATCTATAACGTCATATATCCTAACCTAAGGGAACCTAACATCTCGGGTGTAATATTTTACAACATTCCTGTCATGTCGGTCCCTACTTCTCGGTGGGAACATTGTATACGTCTATAACGATATATATACTAGCCTAAGGCAACCTAACATGTCGAATGTAATATTTTACAACATTCCTGTCGTGTCGTCGCCTGCTTCTCGATGGGGACATTATATACGTCTATAACGTTGTATATTCTAGCCTAAGGCAACCTAACATCTGGGATGTTATATTTTACTACATTCCTGGCGTGTCGTCGCCTACTTCTGGATGGTGACATTATATACATCTATAACGTTATATATCCTAACCTAAGGGAACCTAACATCTCGGGTGTAATATTTTACAACATTCTGGCGTGTCGTCGCCTGCTTCTCAATGGGGACATTATATACGTCTATAACGTTGAATATCCTAACCTAAAGCAACCTAACATCTGGGATGTAATATTTTACAACATTCCTGGCATGTCGGGCCCTACTTCTCGGTGGGAACATTGTATACGTCTATAACGATATATATACTAGCCTAAGGCAAAGTAACATGTCGAATGTAATATTCTACAACATTCCTGTCGTTTCGTCACCTGCTTCTCGATGGGGACATTATATACGTCTATAACGTTGTATATTCTAACCTAACGCAACCTAACATCTGGGATGTAATATTTTACAACATTCCTGGCGTGTCGTCGCCTACTTCTGGATGGGGACATTATATACATCTATAACGTCATATATCCTAACCTAAGGGAACCTAACATCTCGGGTGTAATATTTTACAACATTCCTGGCGTTTCGTCGCCTACTTCTCGATGGGGACATTATATACACCTATAACGTTGTATATCCTAACCTAACGCAACCTAACATCTCGGATGTAATATTTTACAACATTCCTGGCATGTCGGGCCCTACTTCTCGGTGGGAACATTGTATACGTCTATAACGATATATATCCTAGCCTAAGGCAACCTAACATGTCGAATGTAATATTTTACAACATTCCTGTCGTGTCGTCGCCTGGTTCTCGATGGGGACATTATATACGTCTATAACGTTGTATATTCTAAGCTAACGCAACCTAACATCTGGGATGTAATATTTTACAACATTCCTGGCATGTCGGGCCCTACTTCTCGGTGGGAACATTGTATACGTCTATAACGATATATATACTAGCCTAAGGCAACCTAACATGTCGAATGTAATATTTTACAACATTCCTGTCGTGTCGTCGCCTGCTTCTCGATGGAGACATTATATACTTCTATAACATTGTATATTCTAACCTAACGCAACCTAACATCTGGGATGTAATATTTTACAACATTCCTGGCGTGTCGTCGCCTACTTCTGGATGGGGACATTATATACATCTATAACGTCATATATCCTAACCTAAGGGAACCTAACATCTCGGGTGTAATATTTTACAACATTCCTGTCATGTCGGTCCCTACTTCTCGGTGGGAACATTGTATACGTCTATAACGATATATATCCTAGCCTAAGGCAACCTAACATGTCGAATGTAATATTTTACAACATTCCTGTCGTGTCGTCGCCTGCTTCTCGATGGGGACATTATATACGTCTATAACGTTGTATATTCTAGCCTAAGGCAACCTAACATCTGGGATGTAATATTTTACAACATTCCTGGCATGTCGGTCCCTACGTCTCGGTGGGAACGTTATATACGTCTATAACGATATAAATCATAACCTAAAGCAACCTAGCATCTCGGATGTAATATTTTACAACATTCCTGGCATGTCGGTCCCTACTTCTCGGTGGGTACATTCTATACGTCTATAACGTTGTATATCCTAACCTAAGTCAACCTAACATGTCGAATGTAATATTTTACAATATTCCTGGTGTGTCGTCGCCTACTTCTCGATGGGGATATTATATACGTCTATAACGTTGTATATCCTAACCTAAGGCAACCTAACATCTGGGATGTTATATTTTACAACATTCCTGGCGTGTCGTCGCCTACTTCTGGATGGGGACATTATATACATCTATAACGTCATATATCCTAACCTAACGGAACCTAACATCTCGGGTGTAATATTTTACAACATTCCTGTCATGTCGGTCCCTACTTCTCGGTGGGAACATTGTATACGTCTATAACGATATATATCCTAGCCTAAGGCAACCTAACATGTCGAATGTAATATGTTACAATGTATTCCTGTCGTGTCGTCGCCTGCTTCTCGATGGGGACATTATATACGTCTATAACGTTGTATATTCTAGCCTAAGGCAACCTAACATCTGGGATGTTATATTTTACAACATTCCTGGCGTGTCGTCGCCTACTTCTGGATGGGGACATTATATACATCTATAACGTCATATATCCTAACCTAAGGGAACCTAACATCTCCGGTGTAATATTTTACAACATTCCTGGCGTGTCGTCGCCTACTTCTCGATGGGGACATTATATACGTCTATAACGTTGTATATTCTAACCTAACGCAACCTAACATCTGGGATGTAATATTTTACAACATTCCTGGCGTGTCGTCGCCTACTTCTGGATGGGGCATTATATACATCTATAACGTCATATATCCTAACCTAAGGGAACCTAACATCTCGGGTGTAATATTTTACAACATTCCTGTCATGTCGGTCCCTACTTCTCGGTGGGAACATTGTATACGTCTATAACGATATATATACTAGCCTAAGGCAACCTAACATGTCGAATGTAATATTTTACAACATTCCTGTCGTGTCGTCGCCTGCTTCTCGATGGGGACATTATATACGTCTATAACGTTGTATATTCTAGCCTAAGGCAACCTAACATCTGGGATGTTATATTTTACTACATTCCTGGCGTGTCGTCGCCTACTTCTGGATGGGGACATTATATACACCAATAACGTCATATATCCTAACCTAAGGGAACATAACATCTCGGGTGTAATATTTTACAACATTCCTGGCGTGTCGTCGCCTACTTCTCGATGGGGACATTATATACGTCTATAACGTTGTATATTCTAACCTAACGCACCCTAACATCTGGGATGTAATATTTTACAACATTCCTGGCGTGTCGTCGCCTACTTCTGGATGGGGCATTATATACATCTATAACGTCATATATCCTAACCTAAGGGAACCTAACATCTCGGGTGTAATATTTTACAACATTCTGGCGTGTCGTCGCCTGCTTCTCAATGGGGACATTATATACGTCTATAACGTTGAATATCCTAACCTAAAGCAACCTAACATCTGGGATGTAATATTTTACAAGATCCCTGGCATGTCGGTCCCCACGTCTCTGTGGCAACATTATATACGTCTATAACGATATATATCCTAACCTAAGGCAACCTAACATATCGGATGTAATATTTTATAACATTCCTGGCATGTCGGTCCCTACTTCTCGGTGGAAACAATGTATACGTCTATAACGATATATATTCTAGCCTAAGGCAACCTAACATGTCGAATGTAATTATTTACAACATTCCTGTCGTGTCGTCGCCTGCTTCTCGATGGGGACATCTTATACGTCTATAACGTTGTATATTCTAACCTAACGCAACCTATCATCTCGAGTGTAATATTTTAGAACATTCCTGACGCGTCAGTCCCTATTTCTCGGTGGGAACATTATATACGTCTATAACGTTATATATCCTAGCCTAAGGCAACCTAACTTGTAGAATGTAATATTTTACAGCATTCCGGGCGTGTCGTCGCCTACTTCTTTATGGGAACATTATATACATCTATAACGTTGTATATCCTAACCTAAGGCAACCTAACATCTGGGATGTAATATTTTACAACATTCCTGTCATGTCGGTCCCTACTTCTCGGTGGGAACATTCTATACGTCTATAACGATATATATCCTAGCCTAAGGCAACCTAACATCTCGGATGTAATATTTTACAACATTCCTGGCGCTTCGGCTGCTACTTTTCGGTGTGAACATTATATACGTCTATAACGTTACATATCCTAACGTATGGCAACATAACATCTCGGATGTTATATATTACAACATTCCTGGCGTGTCGTCGCCTGCTTCTCAATGGGGACTTTATGTACGTCTATAACGTTATATATCCTAACCTAACGCAACCTAACATCTGGGATGTAATAATTTACAACATTCCTGGCATGTCGGTCCCTACGTCTCGGTGGGAACGTTATGTACATCTATAACGATATATATCCTAACCTAAGGGAACCTTACATCTCGGATGTAATATTTTACAACATTCCTGGCATGTCGGGCCCTACTTCTCGGTGGGAACATTGTATACGTCTATAACGATATATATACTAGCCTAAGGCAAAGTAACATGTCGAATGTAATATTCTACAACATTCCTGTCGTTTCGTCACCTGCTTCTCGATGGGGACATTATATACGTCTATAACGTTGTATATTCTAACCTAACGCAACCTAACATCTGGGATGTAATATTTTACAACATTCCTGGCGTGTCGTCGCCTACTTCTGGATGGGGACATTATATACATCTATAACGTCATATATCCTAACCTAAGGGAACCTAACATCTCGGGTGTAATATTTTACAACATTCCTGGCGTTTCGTCGCCTACTTCTCGATGGGGACATTATATACACCTATAACGTTGTATATCCTAACCTAACGCAACCTAACATCTCGGATGTAATATTTTACAACATTCCTGTCATGTCGGGCCCTACTTCTCGGTGGGAACATTGTATACGTCTATAACGATATATATCCTAGCCTAAGGCAACCTAACATGTCGAATGTAATATTTTACAACATTCCTGTCGTGTCGTCGCCTGCTTCTCGATGGGGACATTATATACGTCTATAACGTTGTATATTCTAGCCTAAGGCAACCTAACATCTGGGATGTAATATTTTACAACATTCCTGGCATGTCGGTCCCTACGTCTCGGTGGGAACGTTATATACGTCTATAACGATATAAATCATAACCTAAAGCAACCTAGCATCTCGGATGTAATATTTTACAACATTCCTGGCATGTCGGTCCCTACTTCTCGGTGGGAACATTCTATACGTCTATAACGTTGTATATCCTAACCTAAGTCAACCTAACATGTCGAATGTAATATTTTACAATATTCCTGGTGTGTCGTCGCCTACTTCTCGATGGGGATATTATATACGTCTATAACGTTGTATATCCTAACCTAAGGCAACCTAACATCTGGGATGTTATATTTTACAACATTCCTGGCGTGTCGTCGCCTACTTCTGGATGGGGACATTATATACATCTATAACGTCATATATCCTAACCTAACGCAACCTAACATCTCGGATGTAATATTTTACAACATTCCTGTCATGTCGGGCCCTACTTCTCGGTGGGAACATTGTATACGTCTATAACGATATATATCCTAGCCTAAGGCAACCTAACATGTCGAATGTAATATTTTACAACATTCCTGTCGTGTCGTCGCCTGCTTCTCGATGGGGACATTATATACGTCTATAACGTTGTATATTCTAGCCTAAGGCAACCTAACATCTGGGATGTAATATTTTACAACATTCCTGGCATGTCGGTCCCTACGTCTCGGTGGGAACGTTATATACGTCTATAACGATATAAATCATAACCTAAAGCAACCTAGCATCTCGGATGTAATATTTTACAACATTCCTGGCATGTCGGTCCCTACTTCTCGGTGGGAACATTCTATACGTCTATAACGTTGTATATCCTAACCTAAGTCAACCTAACATGTCGAATGTAATATTTTACAATATTCCTGGTGTGTCGTCGCCTACTTCTCGATGGGGATATTATATACGTCTATAACGTTGTATATCCTAACCTAAGGCAACCTAACATCTGGGATGTTATATTTTACAACATTCCTGGCGTGTCGTCGCCTACTTCTGGATGGGGACATTATATACATCTATAACGTCATATATCCTAACCTAACGGAACCTAACATCTCGGGTGTAATATTTTACAACATTCCTGGCGTGTCGTCGCCTACTTCTCGGTGGGGACATTATATACATCTATAACGTTGTATATCCTAACCTAAGGCAACCTAACATCTCGGATGTAATATTTTACAACATTCCTGGCATGTCGGTCCCTACTTCTCGGTGGGAACATTCTATACGTCTATAACGTTGTATATCCTAACCTAAGGGAACCTAACATCTCGGGTGTAATATTTTACAACATTGCTGACGCGTCGGCCCCTATTTCTCGGTGGGAACTTTCTATACGTCTATAACTTGTATATCATAACCTAAGGGTACCTAACTTGTAGAATGTAATGTTTTGCAACATTCCTGGCGTGTCGTGGCCTACTTCTGGATGGGGACATTATATACATCTATAACGTCATATATCCTAACCTAACGGAACCTAACATCTCGGGTGTAATATTTTACAACATTCCTGTCATGTCGGTCCCTACTTCTCGGTGGGAACATTGTATACGTCTATAACGATATATATCCTAGCCTAAGGCAACCTAACATGTCGAATGTAATATGTTACAACATTCCTGTCGTGTCGTCGCCTGCTTCTCGATGGGGACATTATATACGTCTATAACGTTGTATATTCTAGCCTAAGGCAACCTAACATCTGGGATGTTATATTTTACAACATTCCTGGCGTGTCGTCGCCTACTTCTGGATGGGGACATTATATACATCTATAACGTCATATATCCTAACCTAAGGGAACCTAACATCTCCGGTGTAATATTTTACAACATTCCTGGCGTGTCGTCGCCTACTTCTCGATGGGGACATTATATACGTCTATAACGTTGTATATTCTAACCTAACGCAACCTAACATCTGGGATGTAATATTTTACAACATTCCTGGCGTGTCGTCGCCTACTTCTGGATGGGGCATTATATACATCTATAACGTCATATATCCTAACCTAAGGGAACCTAACATCTCGGGTGTAATATTTTACAACATTCCTGTCATGTCGGTCCCTACTTCTCGGTGGGAACATTGTATACGTCTATAACGATATATATACTAGCCTAAGGCAACCTAACATGTCGAATGTAATATTTTACAACATTCCTGTCGTGTCGTCGCCTGCTTCTCGATGGGGACATTATATACGTCTATAACGTTGTATATTCTAGCCTAAGGCAACCTAACATCTGGGATGTTATATTTTACTACATTCCTGGCGTGTCGTCGCCTACTTCTGGATGGGGACATTATATACACCAATAACGTCATATATCCTAACCTAAGGGAACATAACATCTCGGGTGTAATATTTTACAACATTCCTGGCGTGTCGTCGCCTACTTCTCGATGGGGACATTATATACGTCTATAACGTTGTATATTCTAACCTAACGCACCCTAACATCTGGGATGTAATATTTTACAACATTCCTGGCGTGTCGTCGCCTACTTCTGGATGGGGCATTATATACATCTATAACGTCATATATCCTAACCTAAGGGAACCTAACATTTCGGGTGTAATATTTTACAACATTCCTGGCGTGTCGTCGCCTACTTCTCGATGGGGACATTATATACATCTATAACCTTGTATATACTAACCTAACGCAACCTAACATCTGGGATGTAATATTTTACAACATTCCTGGCATGTCGGTCCCTACGTCTCCGTGGGTACATTGTATACGTCTATAACGTTGTATATCCTAACCTAAGGGAACCTAACATCTCGGGTGTAATATTTTACAACATTGCTGACGCGTCGGCCCCTATTTCTCGGTGGGAACTTTCTATACGTCTATAACTTGTATATCATAACCTAAGGGTACCTAACTTGTAGAATGTAATGTTTTGCAACATTCCTGGCGTGTCGTGGCCTACTTCTGGATGGGGACATTATATACATCTATAACGTCATATATCCTAACCTAAGGGAACCTAACATCTCCGGTGTAATATTTTACAACATTCCTGGCGTGTCGTCGCCTACTTCTCGATGGGGACATTATATACGTCTATAACGTTGTATATTCTAACCTAACGCAACCTAACATCTGGGATGTAATATTTTACAACATTCCTGGCGTGTCGTCGCCTACTTCTGGATGGGGCATTATATACATCTATAACGTCATATATCCTAACCTAAGGCAACCTAACATCTCGGATGTAATATTTTACAACATTCCTGGCATGTCGGTCCCTACTTCTCGGTGGGAACATTCTATACGTCTATAACGTTGTATATCCTAACCTAAGGGAACCTAACATCTCGGGTGTAATATTTTACAACATTGCTGACGCGTCGGCCCCTATTTCTCGGTGGGAACTTTCTATACGTCTATAACTTGTATATCATAACCTAAGGGTACCTAACTTGTAGAATGTAATGTTTTGCAACATTCCTGGCGTGTCGTGGCCTACTTCTGGATGGGGACATTATATACATCTATAACGTCATATATCCTAACCTAACGGAACCTAACATCTCGGGTGTAATATTTTACAACATTCCTGTCATGTCGGTCCCTACTTCTCGGTGGGAACATTGTATACGTCTATAACGATATATATCCTAGCCTAAGGCAACCTAACATGTCGAATGTAATATTTTACAACATTCCTGTCGTGTCGTCGCCTGCTTCTCGATGGGGACATTATATACGTCTATAACGTTGTATATTCTAGCCTAAGGCAACCTAACATCTGGGATGTAATATTTTACAACATTCCTAGCATGTCGGTCCCTACGTCTCGGTGGGAACGTTATATACGTCTATAACGATATAAATCATAACCTAAAGCAACCTAGCATCTCGGATGTAATATTTTACAACATTCCTGGCATGTCGGTCCCTACTTCTCGGTGGGAACATTCTATACGTCTATAACGTTGTATATCCTAACCTAAGTCAACCTAACATGTCGAATGTAATATTTTACAATATTCCTGGTGTGTCGTCGCCTACTTCTCGATGGGGATATTATATACGTCTATAACGTTGTATATCCTAACCTAAGGCAACCTAACATCTGGGATGTTATATTTTACAACATTCCTGGCGTGTCGTCGCCTACTTCTGGATGGGGACATTATATACATCTATAACGTCATATATCCTAACCTAACGGAACCTAACATCTCGGGTGTAATATTTTACAACATTCCTGGCATGTCGGTCCCTACTTCTCGGTGGGAACATTATATACGTCTATAACGATATATATTCTAGCCTAAGTCAACCTAACATGTCGAATGTAATATTTTACAATATTCCTGGTGTGTCGTCGCCTACTTCTCGATGGGGATATTATATACGTCTATAACGTTGTATATCCTAACCTAAGGCAACCTAACATCTGGGATGTTATATTTTACAACATTCCTGGCGTGTCGTCGCCTACTTCTGGATGGGGGCATTATATACATCTATAACGTCATATATCCTAACCTAAGGGAACCTAACATCTCGGGTGTAATATTTTACAACATTCCTGGCGTGTCGTCGCCTACTTCTCGGTGGGGACATTATATACATCTATAACGTTGTATATCCTAACCTAAGGCAACCTAACATCTCGGATGTAATATTTTACAACATTCCTGGCATGTCGGTCCCTACTTCTCGGTGGGAACATTCTATACGTCTATAACGTTGTATATCCTAACCTAAGGGAACCTAACATCTCGGGTGTAATATTTTACAACATTGCTGACGCGTCGGCCCCTATTTCTCGGTGGGAACTTTCTATACGTCTATAACTTGTATATCATAACCTAAGGGTACCTAACTTGTAGAATGTAATGTTTTGCAACATTCCTGGCGTGTCGTGGCCTACTTCTGGATGGGGACATTATATACATCTATAACGTCATATATCCTAACCTAACGGAACCTAACATCTCGGGTGTAATATTTTACAACATTCCTGTCATGTCGGTCCCTACTTCTCGGTGGGAACATTGTATACGTCTATAACGATATATATCCTAGCCTAAGGCAACCTAACATGTCGAATGTAATATTTTACAACATTCCTGTCGTGTCGTCGCCTGCTTCTCGATGGGGACATTATATACGTCTATAACGTTGTATATTCTAGCCTAAGGCAACCTAACATCTGTGATGTAATATTTTACAACATTCCTGGCATGTCGGTCCCTACGTCTCGGTGGGAACGTTATATACGTCTATAACGATATAAATCATAACCTAAAGCAACCTAGCATGTCGGATGTAATATTTTACAACATTCCTGGCATGTCGGTCCCTACTTCTCGGTGGGAACATTCTATACGTCTATAACGTTGTATATCCTAACCTAAGGGAACCTAACATCTCGGGTGTAATATTTTACAACATTGCTGACGCGTCGGCCCCTATTTCTCGGTGGGAACTTTCTATACGTCTATAACGTTGTATATCATAACCTAAGGGAACCTAACTTGTAGAATGTAATATTTTACAACATTCCTGTCGTGTCGTCGCCTGCTTCTCGATGGGGACATTATATACGTCTATAACGTTGTATATCCTAACCTAAGGCAACCTAACATCTGGGATGTTATATTTTACAACATTCCTGGCGTGTCGTCGCCTACTTCTGGATGGGGACATTATATACATCTATAACGTCATATATCCTAACCTAACGGAACCTAACATCTCGGGTGTAATATTTTACAACATTCCTGGCATGTCGGTCCCTACTTCTCGGTGGGAACATTATATACGTCTATAACGATATATATTCTAGCCTAAGTCAACCTAACATGTCGAATGTAATATTTTACAATATTCCTGGTGTGTCGTCGCCTACTTCTCGATGGGGATATTATATACGTCTATAACGTTGTATATCCTAACCTAAGGCAACCTAACATCTGGGATGTTATATTTTACAACATTCCTGGCGTGTCGTCGCCTACTTCTGGATGGGGACATTATATACATCTATAACGTCATATATCCTAACCTAAGGGAACCTAACATCTCGGGTGTAATATTTTACAACATTCCTGGCGTGTCGTCGCCTACTTCTCGATGGGGACATTATATACATCTATAACGTTGTATATCCTAACCTAAGGGAACCTAACATCTCCGGTGTAATATTTTACAACATTCCTGGCGTGTCGTCGCCTACTTCTCGATGGGGACATTATATACGTCTATAACGTTGTATATTCTAACCTAACGCAACCTAACATCTGGGATGTAATATTTTACAACATTCCTGGCGTGTCGTCGCCTACTTCTGGATGGGGCATTATATACATCTATAACGTCATATATCCTAACCTAAGGGAACCTAACATCTCGGGTGTAATATTTTACAACATTCCTGTCGTGTCGTCGCCTGCTTCTCGATGAGGACATTATATACGTCTATAACGTTGTATATTCTAGCCTAAGGCAACCTAACATCTGGGATGTAATATTTTACAACATTCCTGGCATGTCGGTCCCTACGTCTCGGTGGGAACGTTATATACGTCTATAACGATATAAATCATAACCTAAAGCAACCTAGCATCTCGGATGTAATATTTTACAACATTCCTGGCATGTCGGTCCCTACTTCTCGGTGGGAACATTGTATACGTCTATAACGATATATATCCTAGCCTAAGGCAACCTAACATGTCGAATGTAATATTTTACAACATTCCTGTCGTGTCGTCGCCTGCTTCTCGATGGGGACATTATATACGTCTATAACGTTGTATATTCTAGCCTAAGGCAACCTAACATCTGTGATGTAATATTTTACAACATTCCTGGCATGTCGGTCCCTACGTCTCGGTGGGAACGTTATATACGTCTATAACGATATAAATCATAACCTAAAGCAACCTAGCATCTCGGATGTAATATTTTACAACATTCCTGGCATGTCGGTCCCTACTTCTCGGTGGGAACATTCTATACGTCTATAACGTTGTATATCCTAACCTAAGGGAACCTAACATCTCGGGTGTAATATTTTACAACATTGCTGACGCGTCGGCCCCTATTTCTCGGTGGGAACTTTCTATACGTCTATAACGTTGTATATCATAACCTAAGGGTACCTAACTTGTAGAATGTAATGTTTTGCAACATTCCTGGCGTGTCGTGGCCTACTTCTGGATGGGGACATTATATACATCTATAACGTCATATATCCTAACCTAACGGAACCTAACATCTCGGGTGTAATATTTTACAACATTCCTGTCATGTCGGTCCCTACTTCTCGGTGGGAACATTGTATACGTCTATAACGATATATATCCTAGCCTAAGGCAACCTAACATGTCGAATGTAATATTTTACAACATTCCTGTCGTGTCGTCGCCTGCTTCTCGATGGGGACATTATATACGTTTATAACGTTGTATATTCTAGCCTAAGGCAACCTAACATCTGGGATGTAATATTTTACAACATTCCTGGCATGTCGGTCCCTACGTCTCGGTGGGAACGTTATATACGTCTATAACGATATAAATCATAACCTAAAGCAACCTAGCATGTCGGATGTAATATTTTACAACATTCCTGGCATGTCGGTCCCTACTTCTCGGTGGGAACATTCTATACGTCTATAACGTTGTATATCCTAACCTAAGGGAACCTAACATCTCGGGTGTAATATTTTACAACATTGCTGACGCGTCGGCCCCTATTTCTCGGTGGGAACTTTCTATACGTCTATAACGTTGTATATCATAACCTAAGGGAACCTAACTTGTAGAATGTAATATTTTACAACATTCCTGTCGTGTCGTCGCCTGCTTCTCGATGGGGACATTATATACGTCTATAACGTTGTATATCCTAACCTAAGGCAACCTAACATCTGGGATGTTATATTTTACAACATTCCTGGCGTGTCGTCGCCTACTTCTGGATGGGGACATTATATACATCTATAACGTCATATATCCTAACCTAACGGAACCTAACATCTCGGGTGTAATATTTTACAACATTCCTGGCATGTCGGTCCCTACTTCTCGGTGGGAACATTATATACGTCTATAACGATATATATTCTAGCCTAAGTCAACCTAACATGTCGAATGTAATATTTTACAATATTCCTGGTGTGTCGTCGCCTACTTCTCGATGGGGATATTATATACGTCTATAACGTTGTATATCCTAACCTAAGGCAACCTAACATCTGGGATGTTATATTTTACAACATTCCTGGCGTGTCGTCGCCTACTTCTGGATGGGGACATTATATACATCTATAACGTCATATATCCTAACCTAAGGGAACCTAACATCTCGGGTGTAATATTTTACAACATTCCTGGCGTGTCGTCGCCTACTTCTCGATGGGGACATTATATACATCTATAACGTTGTATATCCTAACCTAAGGCAACCTAACATCTCGGATGTAATATTTTACAACATTCCTGGCATGTCGGTCCCTACTTCTCGGTGGGAACATTCTATACGTCTATAACGTTGTATATCCTAACCTAAGGGAACCTAACATCTCGGGTGTAATATTTTACAACATTGCTGACGCGTCGGCCCCTATTTCTCGGTGGGAACTTTCTATACGTCTATAACTTGTATATCATAACCTAAGGGTACCTAACTTGTAGAATGTAATGTTTTGCAACATTCCTGGCGTGTCGTGGCCTACTTCTGGATGGGGACATTATATACATCTATAACGTCATATATCCTAACCTAGCGGAACCTAACATCTCGGGTGTAATATTTTACAACATTCCTGTCATGTCGGTCCCTACTTCTCGGTGGGAACATTGTATACGTCTATAACGATATATATCCTAGCCTAAGGCAACCTAACATGTCGAATGTAATATGTTACAACATTCCTGGCGTGTCGTCGCCTGCTTCTCGATGGGGACATTATATACGTCTATAACGTTGTATATTCTAGCCTAAGGCAACCTAACATCTGGGATGTTATATTTTACAACATTCCTGGCGTGTCGTCGCCTACTTCTGGATGGGGACATTATATACATCTATAACGTCATATATCCTAACCTAAGGGAACCTAACATCTCCGGTGTAATATTTTACAACATTCCTGGCGTGTCGTCGCCTACTTCTCGATGGGGACATTATATACGTCTATAACGTTGTATATTCTAACCTAACGCAACCTAACATCTGGGATGTAATATTTTACAACATTCCTGGCGTGTCGTCGCCTACTTCTGGATGGGGCATTATATACATCTATAACGTCATATATCCTAACCTAAGGGAACCTAACATCTCGGGTGTAATATTTTACAACATTCCTGGCGTGTCGTCGCCTACTTCTCGATGGGGACATTATATACATCTATAACCTTGTATATACTAACCTAACGCAACCTAACATCTGGGATGTAATATTTTACAACATTCCTGGCATGTCGGTCCCTACGTCTCCGTGGGTACATTGTATACGTCTATAACGTTGTATATCCTAACCTAAGGGAACCTAACATCTCGGGTGTAATATTTTACAACATTGCTGACGCGTCGGCCCCTATTTCTCGGTGGGAACTTTCTATACGTCTATAACTTGTATATCATAACCTAAGGGTACCTAACTTGTAGAATGTAATGTTTTGCAACATTCCTGGCGTGTCGTGGCCTACTTCTGGATGGGGACATTATATACATCTATAACGTCATATATCCTAACCTAACGGAACCTAACATCTCGGGTGTAATATTTTACAACATTCCTGTCATGTCGGTCCCTACTTCTCGGTGGGAACATTGTATACGTCTATAACGATATATATCCTAGCCTAAGGCAACCTAACATGTCGAATGTAATATGTTACAACATTCCTGTCGTGTCGTCGCCTGCTTCTCGATGGGGACATTATATACGTCTATAACGTTGTATATTCTAGCCTAAGGCAACCTAACATCTGGGATGTTATATTTTACAACATTCCTGGCGTGTCGTCGCCTACTTCTGGATGGGGACATTATATACATCTATAACGTCATATATCCTAACCTAAGGGAACCTAACATCTCCGGTGTAATATTTTACAACATTCCTGGCGTGTCGTCGCCTACTTCTCGATGGGGACATTATATACGTCTATAACGTTGTATATTCTAACCTAACGCAACCTAACATCTGGGATGTAATATTTTACAACATTCCTGGCGTGTCGTCGCCTACTTCTGGATGGGGCATTATATACATCTATAACGTCATATATCCTAACCTAAGGGAACCTAACATCTCGGGTGTAATATTTTACAACATTCCTGGCGTGTCGTCGCCTACTTCTCGATGGGGACATTATATACATCTATAACCTTGTATATACTAACCTAACGCAACCTAACATCTGGGATGTAATATTTTACAACATTCCTGGCATGTCGGTCCCTACGTCTCCGTGGGTACATTGTATACGTCTATAACGTTGTATATCCTAACCTAACGCAACCTAACATCTGGGATGTAATATTTTAAAACATTCCTGGCATGTCGGTTCCTACGTCTCGGTGGGAACATTATATACGTCTATAACGATATATATCCTAACCTAAGGCAACCTAACATCTCGGATGTAATATTTTACAACATTCCTGGCGCTTCCGCTGCTACTTTTCGGTGGGAACATTATATACGTCTATAACGTTACATATCATAACGTATGGCAACATAACATCTCGGATGTTATATTTTACAACATTCCTGGCGTGTCGTCGCCTGCTTCTCGATGGGGACTTTATGTACGTCTAGAACGTTGTATATCCTAAGATAACGCAACCTAACATCTGGGATGTAATATTTTACAACATTCCTGGCATGTCGGTCCCTACGTCTCGGTGGGAACGTTATATACGTCTATAACGATATAAATCATAACTTAAAGCAACCTAGCATCTCGGATGTAATATTTTACAACATTCCTGGCATGTCGGTCCCTACTTCTCGGTGGGAACATTATATACGTCTATAACGATATATATTCTAGCCTAAGTCAACCTAACATGTCGAATGTAATATTTTACAATATTCCTGGTGTGTCGTCGCCTACTTCTCGATGGGGATATTATATACGTCTATAACGTTGTATATCCTAACCTAAGCAACCTAAGATGTCGAATGTAATATTTTACAACATTCCTGTCGTGTCGTCGCCTGCTTCACGATGGGGACATTATATACGTCTATAACGTTGTATATTCTAACCTAACGCAACCTAACATCTGGGATGTAATATTTTACAACATTCCTGGCGTGTCGTCGCCTACTTCTGGATGGGGCATTATATACATCTATAACGTCATATATCCTAACCTAAGGGAACCTAACATCTCGGGTGTAATATTTTACAACATTCCTGTCATGTCGGTCCCTACTTCTCGGTGGGAACATTGTATACGTCTATAACGATATATATCCTAGCCTAGGGCAACCTAACATGTCGAATGTAATATTTTACAACATTCCTGTCGTGTCGTCGCCTGCTTCTCGATGAGGACATTATATACGTCTATAACGTTGTATATTCTAGCCTAAGGCAACCTAACATCTGGGATGTAATATTTTACAACATTCCTGGCATGTCGGTCCCTACGTCTCGGTGGGAACGTTATATACGTCTATAACGATATAAATCATAACCTAAAGCAACCTAGCATCTCGGATGTAATATTTTACAACATTCCTGGCATGTCGGTCCCTACTTCTCGGTGGGAACATTGTATACGTCTATAACGATATATATCCTAGCCTAAGGCAACCTAACATGTCGAATGTAATATTTTACAACATTCCTGTCGTGTCGTCGCCTGCTTCTCGATGGGGACATTATATACGTCTATAACGTTGTATATTCTAGCCTAAGGCAACCTAACATCTGTGATGTAATATTTTACAACATTCCTGGCATGTCGGTCCCTACGTCTCGGTGGGAACGTTATATACGTCTATAACGATATAAATCATAACCTAAAGCAACCTAGCATGTCGGATGTAATATTTTACAACATTCCTGGCATGTCGGTCCCTACTTCTCGGTGGGAACATTCTATACGTCTATAACGTTGTATATCCTAACCTAAGGGAACCTAACATCTCGGGTGTAATATTTTACAACATTGCTGACGCGTCGGCCCCTATTTCTCGGTGGGAACTTTCTATACGTCTATAACGTTGTATATCATAACCTAAGGGAACCTAACTTGTAGAATGTAATATTTTACAACATTCCTGTCGTGTCGTCGCCTGCTTCTCGATGGGGACATTATATACGTCTATAACGTTGTATATCCTAACCTAAGGCAACCTAACATCTGGGATGTTATATTTTACAACATTCCTGGCGTGTCGTCGCCTACTTCTGGATGGGGACATTATATACATCTATAACGTCATATATCCTAACCTAACGGAACCTAACATCTCGGGTGTAATATTTTACAACATTCCTGGCATGTCGGTCCCTACTTCTCGGTGGGAACATTATATACGTCTATAACGATATATATTCTAGCCTAAGTCAACCTAACATGTCGAATGTAATATTTTACAATATTCCTGGTGTGTCGTCGCCTACTTCTCGATGGGGATATTATATACGTCTATAACGTTGTATATCCTAACCTAAGGCAACCTAACATCTGGGATGTTATATTTTACAACATTCCTGGCGTGTCGTCGCCTACTTCTGGATGGGGACATTATATACATCTATAACGTCATATATCCTAACCTAAGGGAACCTAACATCTCGGGTGTAATATTTTACAACATTCCTGGCGTGTCGTCGCCTACTTCTCGATGGGGACATTATATACATCTATAACGTTGTATATCCTAACCTAAGGCAACCTAACATCTCGGATGTAATATTTTACAACATTCCTGGCATGTCGGTCCCTACTTCTCGGTGGGAACATTCTATACGTCTATAACGTTGTATATCCTAACCTAAGGGAACCTAACATCTCGGGTGTAATATTTTACAACATTGCTGACGCGTCGGCCCCTATTTCTCGGTGGGAACTTTCTATACGTCTATAACTTGTATATCATAACCTAAGGGTACCTAACTTGTAGAATGTAATGTTTTGCAACATTCCTGGCGTGTCGTGGCCTACTTCTGGATGGGGACATTATATACATCTATAACGTCATATATCCTAACCTAGCGGAACCTAACATCTCGGGTGTAATATTTTACAACATTCCTGTCATGTCGGTCCCTACTTCTCGGTGGGAACATTGTATACGTCTATAACGATATATATCCTAGCCTAAGGCAACCTAACATGTCGAATGTAATATGTTACAACATTCCTGGCGTGTCGTCGCCTGCTTCTCGATGGGGACATTATATACGTCTATAACGTTGTATATTCTAGCCTAAGGCAACCTAACATCTGGGATGTTATATTTTACAACATTCCTGGCGTGTCGTCGCCTACTTCTGGATGGGGACATTATATACATCTATAACGTCATATATCCTAACCTAAGGGAACCTAACATCTCCGGTGTAATATTTTACAACATTCCTGGCGTGTCGTCGCCTACTTCTCGATGGGGACATTATATACGTCTATAACGTTGTATATTCTAACCTAACGCAACCTAACATCTGGGATGTAATATTTTACAACATTCCTGGCGTGTCGTCGCCTACTTCTGGATGGGGCATTATATACATCTATAACGTCATATATCCTAACCTAAGGGAACCTAACATCTCGGGTGTAATATTTTACAACATTCCTGGCGTGTCGTCGCCTACTTCTCGATGGGGACATTATATACATCTATAACCTTGTATATACTAACCTAACGCAACCTAACATCTGGGATGTAATATTTTACAACATTCCTGGCATGTCGGTCCCTACGTCTCCGTGGGTACATTGTATACGTCTATAACGTTGTATATCCTAACCTAAGGGAACCTAACATCTCGGGTGTAATATTTTACAACATTGCTGACGCGTCGGCCCCTATTTCTCGGTGGGAACTTTCTATACGTCTATAACTTGTATATCATAACCTAAGGGTACCTAACTTGTAGAATGTAATGTTTTGCAACATTCCTGGCGTGTCGTGGCCTACTTCTGGATGGGGACATTATATACATCTATAACGTCATATATCCTAACCTAACGGAACCTAACATCTCGGGTGTAATATTTTACAACATTCCTGTCATGTCGGTCCCTACTTCTCGGTGGGAACATTGTATACGTCTATAACGATATATATCCTAGCCTAAGGCAACCTAACATGTCGAATGTAATATGTTACAACATTCCTGTCGTGTCGTCGCCTGCTTCTCGATGGGGACATTATATACGTCTATAACGTTGTATATTCTAGCCTAAGGCAACCTAACATCTGGGATGTTATATTTTACAACATTCCTGGCGTGTCGTCGCCTACTTCTGGATGGGGACATTATATACATCTATAACGTCATATATCCTAACCTAAGGGAACCTAACATCTCCGGTGTAATATTTTACAACATTCCTGGCGTGTCGTCGCCTACTTCTCGATGGGGACATTATATACGTCTATAACGTTGTATATTCTAACCTAACGCAACCTAACATCTGGGATGTAATATTTTACAACATTCCTGGCGTGTCGTCGCCTACTTCTGGATGGGGCATTATATACATCTATAACGTCATATATCCTAACCTAAGGGAACCTAACATCTCGGGTGTAATATTTTACAACATTCCTGGCGTGTCGTCGCCTACTTCTCGATGGGGACATTATATACATCTATAACCTTGTATATACTAACCTAACGCAACCTAACATCTGGGATGTAATATTTTACAACATTCCTGGCATGTCGGTCCCTACGTCTCCGTGGGTACATTGTATACGTCTATAACGTTGTATATCCTAACCTAACGCAACCTAACATCTGGGATGTAATATTTTAAAACATTCCTGGCATGTCGGTTCCTACGTCTCGGTGGGAACATTATATACGTCTATAACGATATATATCCTAACCTAAGGCAACCTAACATCTCGGATGTAATATTTTACAACATTCCTGGCGCTTCCGCTGCTACTTTTCGGTGGGAACATTATATACGTCTATAACGTTACATATCCTAACGTATGGCAACATAACATCTCGGATGTTATATTTTACAACATTCCTGGCGTGTCGTCGCCTGCTTCTCGATGGGGACTTTATGTACGTCTAGAACGTTGTATATCCTAAGATAACGCAACCTAACATCTGGGATGTAATATTTTACAACATTCCTGGCATGTCGGTCCCTACGTCTCGGTGGGAACGTTATATACGTCTATAACGATATAAATCATAACTTAAAGCAACCTAGCATCTCGGATGTAATATTTTACAACATTCCTGGCATGTCGGTCCCTACTTCTCGGTGGGAACATTATATACGTCTATAACGATATATATTCTAGCCTAAGTCAACCTAACATGTCGAATGTAATATTTTACAATATTCCTGGTGTGTCGTCGCCTACTTCTCGATGGGGATATTATATACGTCTATAACGTTGTATATCCTAACCTAAGCAACCTAAGATGTCGAATGTAATATTTTACAACATTCCTGTCGTGTCGTCGCCTGCTTCACGATGGGGACATTATATACGTCTATAACGTTGTATATTCTAACCTAACGCAACCTAACATCTGGGATGTAATATTTTACAACATTCCTGGCGTGTCGTCGCCTACTGCTGGATGGGGACATTATATACATCTATAACGTCATATATCCTAACCTAAGGGAACCTAACATCTCGGGTGTAATATTTTACAACATTCCTGGCGTGTCGTCGCCTACTTCTCGATGGGAACGTTATATACGTCTATAACGTTATATATGCTAGCCTAAGGCAACCTAACTTGTAGAATGTAATATTTTACAACATTCCTGGCGTGTCGTCGCCTACTTCTCTATGGGAACATTATATACATCTATAACGTCATATATCCTAACCTAAGGGAACCTAACATCTCGGGTGTAATATTTTACAACATTCTGGCGTGTCGTCGCCTGCTTCTCGATGGGAACATTATATACGTCTATAACCTTGTATATACTAACCTAACGCAACCTAACATCTGGGATGTAATATTTTACAACATTCCTGGCATGTCGGTCCCTACGTCTCCGTGGGTACATTATATACGTCTATAACGTTGTATATCCTAACCTAACGCAACCTAACATCTGGGATGTAATATTTTAAAACATTCCTGGCATGTCGGTCCTACGTCTCGGTGGGAACATTATATACGTCTATAACGATATATATCCTAACCTAAGGCAACCTAACATCTCGGATGTAATATTTTACAACATTCCTGTCTCTTCAGCTGCTACTTTTCGGTGGGAACATTATATACGTCTATAACGTTATATATCCTAGCCTAAGGCAACCTAACATCTCGGATGTAATATTTCACAACATTCCTGGCGTGTTAACCCGCACTTCTCGGTGGGAATATCATATACGTCTATAGCGATATATATCCTAGCCTAAGGCGACCTAACATGTCGAATGTAATATTTTACATCTTCCCTGACGTGTCGGCCCGTAGTTCACGGTGGTAACATTATATACGCCTACAACGTTATATATACTAGCCTAAGGCAACCTGACATCTCGGATGTAATATTTGACAACATTTCTGGCGTGTGAGCGCGTACTTCTCGGTGGGACCGTCATATACGTCTGTAACGTTATATATCCTGTCGTAAGGCAACATAACATCTCGGATGTAATATTTTACAACATTCCTGGTGGGTCGTCGCCCGCTTCTCGATGGGGACATTATATACGTCTATAACGTTGAATATCCTAACCTAAAGCAACCTAACATCTGGGATGTAATATTTTACAAGATCCCTGGTATGTCGGTCCCCACGTCTCGGTGGAAACATTATATACGTCTATAACGATATATATCATAACCTAAAGCAACCTAACATTTCGGATGTAATATTTTACAACATTCCTGTCATGTCGGTCCCTACTTCTCGGTGGGAACATTGTATACGTCTATAACGATATATATCCTAGCATAAGGCAACCTAACATGTCGAATGTAATATTTTACAACAGTCCTGTCGTGTCACCGCCTGCTTCTCGATGGGGACATTATATACGTCTATAACGTTGTATATTCTAACCTAACGCAACCTAACATCTGGGATGTAATATGTTACAACATTCCTGGCGTGTCGTCGCCTACTTCTGGATGGGGAATTATATACATCTATAACGTCATATATCCTAACCTAAGGGAACCTAACATCTCGGGTGTAATATTTTACAACATTCCTGGCGTGTCGTCGCCTACTTCTCGATGGGGACATTACATACATCTATAACCTTGTATATACTAACCTAACGCAACCTAACATCTGGGATGTAATATTTTACAACATTCCTGGCATGTCGGTCCCTACGTCTCGGTGGGAACATTATATACGTCTATAACGATATATATCCTAACCTAAGGCAACCTAACATCTCGGATGTAATATTTTACAACATTCCTGGCGCTTCGGCTGCTACTTCTCGATGGGGACATTATATACATCTATAACGTTGTATATTCTAACCTAACGCAACCTAACATCTGGGATGTAATATTTTACAACATTCCTGGCGTGTCGTCGCCTACTTCTCGATGGGGACATTATATACATCTATAACGTTGTATAGCCTAACCTAAGGCAACCTAACATCTCGGATGTAATATTTTACAACATTACTGGCATGTCGGTCCCTACTTCTCGGTGGGAACATTGTATACGTCTATAACGATATATAACCTAGCCTAAGGCAACCTAACATGTCGAATGTAATATTTTACAACATTCCTGTCGTGTCGTCGCCTGCTTCTCGACGGGGACATTATATACATCTATAACGTTGTATATCCTAACCTAAGGCAACCTAACATCTCGGATGTAATATTTTACAACATTCCTGGCATGTAGGTCCCTACTTCTCGGTGGGAACATTCTATACGTCTATAACGATATACATCCTAACCTAAGGCAACCTAACATGTCGAATGTAATATTTTACAACATTCCTGTCGTGTCGTCGCCTGCTTCTCGACGGGGACATTATATACATCTACAACGTTGTATATTCTAACGTAACGCAACCTAACATCTGGAATGTAATATTTTACAACATTCCTGGCGTGTCGTCGCCTACTTCTGGGTGGGGACATTATATACATCTATAACGTCATATATCCTAACCTAAGGGAACGTAACATCTCGGGTGTAATATTTTACAACATTCCTGCCGTGTCGTCGCCTGCTTCTCGATGGGGACATTATATACGTCTATAACGTTGTATATCCTAACCTAAGGCAACCTAACATCTGCGATGTAATATCTTACAACATTCCTGGCGTGTCGTGGCCTGCTTCTCGATGGGGACATTATATACGTCTATAACGGTGAATATTCTATCCTAACGCAACCTACCATCTGGGATGTAATATTTTACAACATTCCTGGCATGTCCGCCCGTGCTTCTCGGTCGGAATATTATATACGTCTATAACGTTATATATCCTAACCTAAGGCAACCTAACATCTGCGATGTAATATCTTACAACATTCCTGGCGTGTCGTGGCCTGCTTCTCGATGGGGACATTATATACGTCTATAACGGTGAATATTCTATCCTAACGCAACCTACCATCTGGGATGTAATATTTTACAACATTCCTGGCATGTCCGCCCGTGCTTCTCGGTCGGAATATTATATACGTCTATAACGTTATATATCCTAGCCTAAGGCGACCTAACATGTCGAATTTAATATTATTCAACATTCCTGGCGTGTCGTCGCCTCCTTCTCGGTGGGGACATTATATACGTCTATAACGTTGTATATCCTAACTTAACGAAACATAACATCTGGGATGTAATATTTTACAACATTCCTGGCGCGTCGTCGCCTGCTTCTCGATGGGGACATTATATACGTCTATAACGTTGTATGTCCTAACCTAACGCAACCTAACATTTGGGATGTAATATTTTAAACATTCCTGGCATGTCGGTCCCTACGTCTCGGTGGGAGCATTATATACGTCTATAACGTTGTATACCCTAACCTAAGGCAACCTAACATCTCGGATGTAATAGTTGATAACATTCCTGTCGTGTCAGCCCGTACTTCTCGGTGGGAACATTATATACGTCTATAACGTTATATATCCTAGCCTAAGGCGACCTAACATGTTGAATGTAATATTATTCAACATTCCTGGCGTGTCGTCGCCTGCTTCTCGGTGGGGACATTATATACATCTATAACGTTATATATCCTAGCCTAAGGCAACCTAACATCTGGGATGTAATATTTTACAACATTCCTGGCATGTCGGTCCCTAAGTCTCGGTGGGAACATTCTATACGTCTATAACGTTGTATATCCTAACCTAAGGGAACCTAACATCTCGGGTGTAATATTTTACAACATTCCTGACGCGTCGTCCCCTATTTCTCGGTGGGAACATTATATACGTCTATAATGTTGTAAATCCTAACCTAACGCAACCTAGCATCTGGGATGTAATATTTTATAACATTCCTGGCATGGCGGAACCTACGTCTCGGTGGGAACATTCTATACGTCTATAACGTTGTAAATCCTAACCTAACGCAACCTAACATCTGGGATGTAATATTTTACAACATTCCTGGCATGTCGGTCCCTCAGTCTCGGTGGGAACATTCTATACGTCTATAACGTTGTATATCCTAACCTAAGGGAACCTAACATCTCGGGTGTAATATTTTGCAACATTTCTGACACGTCGGCCCCTATTTCTTAGTGGGAACATTATATACGTCTATAACGTTATATATCCTAGCCTAAGGCGACCTAACATGTCGAATGTAATATTTTACATCATTCCTGGCGTGTCGTCGCCTGCTTCTCGATGGGAACATTATATACATCTACAACGTTGTATATCCGAACCTAAGGCAACCTAACATCTGGGATGTAATATTTTACAACATTCCTGGCATGTCGGTCCGTACTTCTCGGTGGGAACATCCTATACGACTATAACTTTATATATCCTAACCTAAGGCAACCTAACATCTCGGATATAATATTTTACAACATTCCTGGCGCGTCGGATCCTACTTTTCGCCGGAAACATTATATACGTCTATAACGTTAAATATCCTAACGTAAGGCAACCTAACATCTCGGAAGTAGTAGTTGACAACTTTCCTGGCGTGTCCGCCCGTACTTCTCGGTGGGAACATTATATACATCTATAACGTTATATATCCTAGCCTAAGGCGACCTAACATGTCGAATGTAATGTTTTACAATATTCCTGGCGTGTCGTGGCCTGCTTCTCGATGGGGACATTATATACATCTATAACGGTGTATATTCTATCCTAACGCAACCTGACATCTGGGATGTAATATTTTGCAACATTCCTGGCGCGTCGGATCCTACTTTTCGCCGGAAACATTATATACGTCTATAACGTTAAATATCCTAACGTAAGGCAACCTAACATCTCGGAAGTAATAGTTGACAACTTTCCTGGCGTGTCCGCCCGTACTTCTCGTTGGGAACATTATATACATCTATAACGTTATATATCCTAGCCTAAGGCGACCTAACATGTCGAATGTAATGTTTTACAATATTCCTGGCGTGTCGTGGCCTGCTTCTCGATGGGGATATTATATACGTCTATAACGGTGTATATTCTATCCTAACGCAACCTGACATCTGGGATGTAATATTTTACAACATTCCTGGCATGTCGGTCCCTACGTCTCGGTGGAACATTATATACGTCTATAACGATATATGTCCTAACCTAAGGCAACGTAACATCTCGGAAGTAATAGTTGACAAATTTCCTGGCGTGTACGCCCGTACTTCTCGGTGGGAACATTATATACATCTATAACGTTATATATCCTAGCCTAAGGCGACCTAACATGTCGAATGTAATGTTTTACAACATTCCTGGCGTGTCGTTGCCTGCTCCTCGATGGGGTCATTATATACGTCTATAACGTTGTATATCCTAACCTAACGCAACCTAACATCTGGGATGTAATATTTTACAACATTCCTGGCATGTCGGTCCCTACGTCTCGGTGGGAACATTCTATACGTCTATAACGTTGCATATCCTAACCTAAGGGAACCTAACATCTCGGGTGTAATATTTTACAACATTCCTGACGCGTCGGCCCCTATTTCTCGGTGGGAACACTTTATACGTCTATAACGTTATATATCCTAGCCTAAGGCGACGTAACATGTCGGATGTAATAGTTGATAACATTCCTGGCGTGTCGGCCCGTACTTCTCGGTGGTAAAATTACATACGTCTATAACGTTATATATCCTAGCCTAAGCAAACTAACATCTAGTATGTAATATTTTACTACATTCCTGGCATGTCAGTCCCTACGTCTCGCTCGTAACATTATATACGTCTATAACGTTGTATATCCTGACCTAACGCAACCTAACATCTGGGATGTAATATTTTACAACATTCCTGGCATGTCGGTCCCTACGTCTCGGTGGGAACATTATATACGTCTATAACGAAATATATCCTAACCTAAGGGAACCTAACATCTGGGATGTAATATTTTACAAAATTCCTGGCACGTCGGTCCCTACTTCTCGGTTTGAACATTCTATACGTCTATAACGTTGTATATCCTAACCTAAGGGAACCTAACATCTCAGGTGTAATATTTTACAAGATTCCTGACCCGTCGGCCCCTACTTCACGGTGGGCACATTATATACGTCTATAACGTAATATAACCTAACCTGACCCATTCAGCCCCTCGCTGGTAATGTTTTACAGAATCCCGGTTGTGTAGGCCCGTACTTCTCGGTGGGGACACTATATACGTCTGCAACGTTATACATCCTAACCTAGGGCAACCTAACATCTCGAATGTTGAATTTTACAACACTCGAGGCGGGTCGGCCCCTACTTCTGAGTGGGAGCATTATATACGTCTATGTCGTAATATATCCTAACCTATCCCATTTTGCCACTCGGTGATAATGTTTTACAGAATCCCGTTCGTGTCGTTCCGTACGTCCCGGTGGGGACATTATATACGTCTATAACGTTTTGTATCATAACCTAAGGCAACCTAACATCTCGAATGTAGCATATTACCACATTCAAGGAGGGTCGCCCACTACTTTTCGGTGGGAACATTATATACGTCTATAACGTTACATATCCTAACGTATGGCAACATAATATCTCGGATGTTATATATTACAACATTCCTGGCGCGTCGTCGCCTGCTTCTCGATGGGGACATTATATACGTCTATAACGTTGTATGTCCTAACCTAACGCAACCTAACATTTGGGATGTAATATTTTAAACATTCCTGGCATGTCGGTCCCTACGTCTCGGTGGGAGCATTATATACGTCTATAACGTTGTATACCCTAACCTAAGGCAACCTAACATCTCGGATGTAATAGTTGATAACATTCCTGTCGTGTCAGCCCGTACTTCTCTTTGGGAACATTATATACGTCTATAACGTTATATATCCTAGCCTAAGGCGACCTAACATGTTGAATGTAATATTATTCAACATTCCTGGCGTGTCGTCGCCTGCTTCTCGGTGGGGACATTATATACATCTATAACGTTATATATCCTAGCCTAAGGCAACCTAACATCTGGGATGTAATATTTTACAACATTCCTGGCATGTCGGTCCCTAAGTCTCGGTGGGAACATTCTATACGTCTATAACGTTGTATATCCTAACCTAAGGGAACCTAACATCTCGGGTGTAATATTTTACAACATTCCTGACGCGTCGTCCCCTATTTCTCGGTGTGAACATTATATACGTCTATAATGTTGTAAATCCTAACCTAACGCAACCTAGCATCTGGGATGTAATATTTTACAACATTCCTGGCATGGCGGAACCTACGTCTCGGTGGGAACATTCTATACGTCTATAACGTTGTAAATCCTAACCTAACGCAACCTAACATCTGGGATGTAATATTTTACAACATTCTTGGCATGTCGGTCCCTCAGTCTCGGTGGGAACATCCTATACGACTATAACTTTATATATCCTAACCTAAGGCAACCTAACATCTCGGATATAATATTTTACAACATTCCTGGCGCGTCGGATCCTACTTTTCGCCGGAAACATTATATACGTCTATAACGTTAAATATCCTAACGTAAGGCAACCTAACATCTCGGAAGTAGTAGTTGACAACTTTCCTGGCGTGTCCGCCCGTACTTCTCGGTGGGAGCATTATATACATCTATAACGTTATATATCCTAGCCTAAGGCGACCTAACATGTCGAATGTAATGTTTTACAATATTCCTGGCGTGTCGTGGCCTGCTTCTCGATGGGGACATTATATACATCTATAACGGTGTATATTCTATCCTAACGCAACCTGACATCTGGGATGTAATATTTTGCAACATTCCTGGCGCGTCGGATCCTACTTTTCGCCGGAAACATTATATACGTCTATAACGTTAAATATCCTAACGTAAGGCAACCTAACATCTCGGAAGTAATAGTTGACAACTTTCCTGGCGTGTCCGCCCGTACTTCTCGGTGGGAACATTATATACATCTATAACGTTATATATCCTAGCCTAAGGCGACCTAACATGTCGAATGTAATGTTTTACAACATTCCTGGCGTGTCGTTGCCTGCTCCTCGATGGGGACATTATATACGTCTATAACGTTGTATATCCTAACCTAACGCAACCTAACATCTGGGATGTAATATTTTACAACATTCCTGGCATGTCGGTCCCTACGTCTCGGTGGGAACATTCTATACGTCTATAACGTTGCATATCCTAACCTAAGGGAACCTAACATCTCGGGTGTAATATTTTACAACATTCCTGACGCGTCGGCCCCTATTTCTCGGTGGGAACACTTTATACGTCTATAACGTTACATATCCTAGCCTAAGGCGACGTAACATGTCGGATGTAATAGTTGATAACATTCCTGGCGTGTCGGCCCGTACTTCTCGGTGGTAAAATTACATACGTCTATAACGTTATATATCCTAGCCTAAGGCAACCTAACATGTCGAATGTAATATTTTACAACATTCCTGGCGTGTCGTCGCCTGCTTCTCGATGGGGACACTATATACGTCTATAACTATATATTTTCTAACCAAAGGGAACCTAACATCTCGGATGTAATATTTTACAACATTCCTAGCATGTCGGTCCCTACTTCTCGGTGGGAACATTCTATACGTCTATAACGTTGTATATCCTAACCTAAGGGAACCTAACATTTCGGGTGTAATATTCTACAACATTCCTGACGCGTCGGCCCCTATTTCTCGGTGGGAACATTGTATACGTCTATAACGATATATATCCTAGCCTAAGCAACCTAACATCTAGTATGTAATATTTTACTACATTCCTGGCATGTCAGTCCCTACGTCTCGCTCGGAACATTATATACGTCTATAACGTTGTATATCCTGACCTAACGCAACCTAACATCTGGGATGTAATATTTTACAACATTCCTGGCATGTCGGTCCCTACGTCTCGGTGGGAACATTATATACGTCTATAACGAAATATATCCTAACCTAAGGGAACCTAACATCTGGGATGTAATATTTTACAAAATTCCTGGCACGTCGGTCCCTACTTCTCGGTTTGAACATTCTATACGTCTATAACGTTGTATATCCTAACCTAAGGGAACCTAACATCTCAGGTGTAATATTTTACAAGATTTCTGACCCTTCGGCCCCTACTTCACGGTGGGCACATTATATACGTCTATAACGTAATATAACCTAACCTGACCCATTCAGCCCCTCGCTGGTAATGTTTTACAGAATCCCGGTTGTGTAGGCCCGTACTTCGCGGTGGGGACACTATATACGTCTGCAACGTTATACATCCTAACCTAAGGCAACATAACATCTCGAGTGTAGTATTTTACCACATTCCAGGCGGGTCGGCCCCTACTTCGAGGTGGGAACATTATATACGTCTATATCGTAATATAACCTAACCCAACCCATTTTGCCCCTCGGTGATAATGTTTTACAGAATCCCGGTCGTGTCAGCCCCTACTTCTCGGTGGGGACATTATATGCGTCTATAACGTTATGTATCCTAACCTGAGGCAACCTAACATCTCGTATGTAGTACTTTACAACATTCCTGGCGGGTCGGAACCTACTTCTCGGTGAGAACATTATGTACGTCTATAACGTAATATAACCTAACCTAACCCATCCAGACCCTCGCTCTTATTGTTTTACAGAATCTCGTTCGTGTCGTCCCGTACATCTCGATGGGGACATTATATGCGTCTATAACGTTATATATCCCAACCTAGGGCAACCTATCATCTCGGATGTAGTATTTTACAACAATCCTGGCGTGTCGGAACCTACTTTTCGGTGGGGACATTATATACGTGTATAGCGTTATATATCCTAACCTAAGTAACCTAACATCTCGGATGTAGTATTTTCCAACATTCCTGGCGGGTCGGCTCCTACTTCTCGGTGGGAACATTATATACGTCTTTAAAGTACTATAACCTAACCTAACCCATCTAGCCCCTCGCTGGTAATGTCTTACAGAATCTCGTTCGTGTCGTCCCGTACGTCACGGTGCGTACATTATGTACGTCTATAACGTTATATATCCTAACCTAAGGCAACCTAACATCTCGAATGTAGTATTTTCTACTTTCCAGGCCGGTCGGCACCTACTTCTCGGTGGGGACATTATATACGTCTAGAACGTTATATATCCCAACCTAAGGCAACCTAACATCCCGAATGTAGTATTTTACAACATTCCTGGCTGGTCGGCCTCTACTTCTCGGTGGGAACATTATATACGTCTATAACGTTATATATCCTAACCTAAGTAACCTAAAATCTCGGATGTGGTATTTTCCAACATTCCTGCCCGGTCAGACCCTAATTCTCGGCGGGAACATTATATACGTCTATAACGTACTATAACCTAACCTAACCCATCTAGCCCCTCGCTGATAATGTTTTACAGAATCCCCGTCGTGTCGGCCCGTACTTCCCGGTGGGGACATTATATACGTATATAACGTTGTGTATACCTACATAAGGCAACCTAACGTCTCGGATGTATTATTTTCCAACATTCCTGGCGAGTCGGCCTCTACATCTCGGTGGGAACATTATATACGTCAATAAAGTAATATAACCTAACCTAACCCATCTTACCCCTCGCTGGTAATGTTTTACAGAATCCCGGTCGTGTCGGCCCGGACTTCTCGGTGGGGACAATATATATGTCTATAACGTTATATATCCTAACCTAAGTAACCTAAATTCTCGGATGTGGTATTTTCCAACATTCCTGGCGGGTCGGCCCCTAATTCTCGGTGGGAACATTACATACGTCTACAACGTAATATAACCTAACCTAACCCACCTAGCCCCTCGCTGGTAATGTTTTACAGAATCTCGTTCGTGTCGTCCCGTACGTCACGGTGCGTACATTATATACGTCTATAACGTTATATACCCTAACCTAAGGCAACCTAACATCTCGAATGTAGTATTATACAACATTCCAGGCGGGTCGGCCCCTACTTCTCGGTGGGGACATTACATACGTCTATAACTTTATATATCGCAATCTAAGGCAACCGAACATCTCGGACGTATTATTTGCCAACATTCCGTGCGGGTCGGCCCCACTTCTCGGTGGGAACATTACATACGTCTATAACTTAATATAACCTAATCTAATCCATCTAGCCCCTCAATGGTAATGTTTCACAGCATCCCAGTCGTGTCGGCCTGTACTTCTGGGTGGGGACATTATATTCGTCTATAACGTTATATATCCTAACGTAAGGCAACCTAACATCTCGGATGTAGTAGTTTCCAACATTCATGGCGGGTCGGCCGCTACTTCTCGGTGGGAACATTATATACGTCTATAACGTAATAGATCCTAACCTAACCCACCTATACCCTCGCTGGTAATGTTTTACAGAATCCCGTTCGTGTCGTCCCGTACGTCTCGGAGGGCACATTATATACGTCTATAACGAAATATAACCTAACCTAACCCGTCTTGCACCTCGGTGATAATGCTTTACAGAATCCCATCCGTGTCGGACCGTACTTCTCGTTGTGGACATTATATACGTCTAGAACGTTATATAACCCAATCCAGGGCAGCCTAACATCCCGAATGTATTATTTTCCTATATTCCTGGCGGGTCCGCCTCTACTTCTCGTTGGGAACATTATATACGTCTATAACCTAATATAAACTAACTTAACCCATCTAGACCCTCGCTGGTAATGTTTTACAGCATCCCGGTCGTGTCGGCCTGTACTTCTCGGTGGGGACACTATATTTGTCTATAACGTTATATATCCTAACGTAAGGCAACCTAACATCTCGGATGTAGTATTTTCCAACATTTCTGTCGGGTTGGCCCCTACTTCTCGGTGGGCACATTATATACGTCTATAACGTTATATATCCTAACCTGAGGCAACCTAACTTGTCGAACGTAATATTTTACAACATTCCTGGCTCATCGGCCCCTACATCTCGGTGGCAACACTATATACGTCTGTAACGTTATATATCCCAACCTAAGGCAACCTAACATCTCGGATGTAATATTTTACTACATTTCTGGCACGTCGGCCGCTACTTCTCGGTGGGAACAATATATACATCTATAACGTTATATATCCTAACCTAAGGCAACCTAACATGTCGAATGTAATATATCACCACATTCCTGGCACGTGGCCCCTACTTCTCGCTGGGAACATTATATACGTCTATAATGTTACATATCCTAGCCTAAGGCACCCTAACATGTCGAATGTAATATTTTACAACATTCCCGGCACTTCGGCCCCTACTTCTCGTGGGGCACGTTATATACGTCTATATCGCTATATATCCTAGCTTACGGCAACCTAGCATGTCGAATGTAATATTTTACAACATTCCCGTCACTTCGGTCCCTACTTCTCTGTGGTAACATTATATACGTCTATAACGTTATATATCATAGCCTAAGGCAACCTAACATGTCGAACGTAATATTTTACAACATTCCTGGCGCATAGGCCCCTAGTTCTCGGTGGGAACAATATATACGTTTATAACATTATATATCCTAACCTAAGGCAACCTAACACCTCGGATGTAATGTTTTACAACATTCCTGATGCGTCGGCCCCTACTTCTCGGTGGGAACACTATATACGTCTATAACATTATATATCCTAACCTAAGGCAACCTAACATCTCGGATGTAATATTTTACATCATTCCTGACGTGTCGGCACGTAGTTCGCGGTGGTAAAATTAAATACGGCTATAACGGTATATATCCTAGCCTAAGGCGACCTAACATCTCGGATGTAATATTTTACAGCATTCCTGGAGTGTCCGCCAGTACTTCTCGGTGGGGACATTATATACGTCTATAACGTTATATATCCTAGCCTAAGGCGACCCAACATCTCGGATGTAATATTTTACTACATTCCTGGCACGTCGGCAGCTACGTCTCTGTGGTAATATTATATACGTCTATAACGCTACATATCCTAGCCTGAGGCAACCTAATATCTCGGATGTAGTATTTTCCTACATTCCTGGCGCGTCGGCCCCTACTTCTCGGTGGGGAATTTATCTACGTCTATAACGCTATATATCCCAACCTAAGGGAACCTAATATCTCGGGTTTAATATTTCACAACATTCCTGGCGTGGCGGCACGTAGTTCTCGGTGGTAACATTATATACGTCTATATCGTTATATATCCTAGCCTAAGGCGACCTAACATATCGAATGTAGTATTTTCCAACATTCCTGGCGGGTGCGGCCCCTACTTCTCGATGGGGACATTATAAACTTCTATATCGTAAGATAACCTATCCTAACCCATTTTGCCCCTCGGTGATATTGTTTTACAGAATCCCGGCCGTGTCGGCCCGTACTTCTCGGTGGGGACATTATATACGTCTATAACCTTATACATCCCAACCTAAGGCCGCCTAACATCTCGAATGTAGTATGTTCCACCATTCCTGGCGGGTCGGCCCCTAAACCTCGGTGGGCACATTATATACGTTTATAACGTTGTATATATTACCATAAGGAAACCTAACATCTCGAATGTAGAATTTCACAACATTCCTGGCGGGTCGGCCCCACTTCTCGGTCGGAACATTATATACGTCTATAGCGTAATATAACCTAACCTAACCCATCTAGCCCCTCGCTGGTAATGTTTTACAGAATCCCAGTCGTGTCGGCCCGTAATTCTCGGTGCGGACATTACATGCGTCTATAACGTTATATATCCTATCCTACGGCAACCTAACATCTCGAATGTAGTATTTCACAACATTCCTGGCGGGTCGGCCCCACTTCTCGGTGGGAACATTATATACGTCTATAACATAATATAACCTAAACTAAACAATCTAGCCCCTCCCTGGTAATGTTTAACAGAATCCCAGTCGTGTCGGACCGTACTTCTCGGTGGCGACATTATATACGTCTATAATGCTATATATCCCAACCTAAGGCAACCTATCATCTCGAATGTAGTATTTTACAACATTCCTGGCGGATCGGCCCCTACTTCTCGGTGGGAACATTATATACATGTATATCGTAATATAACCTAACCTAACCCATTTTGCCTCTCGGTGATACGGTTTTACAGAATCCCGTTCGTGTCGCACCGTACGTCTCGGTGCGGACATTGTATAAGTCTATAACGTTATATATCTTAACCTAAGGCAACCTAACAACTCGAATGTAGTATTTTACCACATTCCAGGCGGATCGGCCCCTACATCTCGGTGGGAACATTATATACGTCTGTAACATAATATAACCTACCCTAACCCATCTATCCGCTCGCTGGTAATGTTTTACAGAATCCAGTACCTGTCGTCTCGTTCGTCTCGGTAGGGACATTGTATGCGTCTATAACGTTATATATCCTAACCTAAGGCAACCTAACATCTGGGATGTTGTATTTTACAACATTCCTGGCGGGTCGGCCTCTACTTTTCGGTGGGAACATTATATACGTCTATAACGTTTTATATCCTCACCTAAGGCAAACTAACATCTCGAATGTAGTATTTTACAACATTCCTGGCATGTCGGTCCCTGCATCTCGGTGGGAACTTTCTATACGTCTATAACGTTGTATATCCTAACCTAAGCGAACCTAACATCTCGGGTGTAATATTTTACAACATTCCTGACGCGATGGGCCCCTATTTCTCGGTGGGAACATTATATACGTCTATAACGTTATATATCCTAACCGAAAGCAACCTAACATCTCGGATGTAATATCTTACAACATTCGTATCGTGTCGTCGCCTGCTTCTCGATGGGGATATTATATACGTCTATAACGTTGTATATCCTAACCTAACGCAACCTGACATCTGGTGAAGTAATCTTTTACAACATTCCTGTCATCTCGGTCCCTACGCCTCGGTAGGAACATTCTATAACGTTGTGTATCCTAACCTAAGGGAACCTAACATCTCGGGTGTAATATTTTACAACATTCCTGACGCGTCGGCCCCTATTTCTCGGTGGGAACATTATATACGTCTATAACGTTATATACTAGCGTAAGGCGACCTAACATCTCGGATGTAATATTTTTCAACATTCCTGGTGTATCGGCACTTAGTTCTCCGTGGGAACATTATATACGTCTATAACGTTATATATCCTAACCTAAGGCAACCTAACATCTCGGATGTAATATTTTACTACATTCCTGGCACGTCGGCCCCTACTTCTCGGTGGGAATATTATATACGTCTATAACGTAATAGAACCTAATCTAACCCATCTAGACCCTCGCTAGTAATGTTTTACGGAATTCCGTTCGTGTCGTCCCGTACTTCTCGGTGCGGACATTATGTACGTCTATTACGTTATATATCCTAACATAAGGCAACCTAGCATCTCGGATGTAATATTTTACAACTTTCCTTGCGCGTCGGCACCTACTTCTCAGTGGGAACATTATATACGTCTATAACGTTATATATCCTAACCTAAGGGAACCTAACATCTCGGATGTAGTATTTTCCAACATTTCTGGCGGGTCGGCCCCTACTTCTCGGTGGGGACATTATATACGTCTATAACGTAATAGAAACTAACCTAACCCATCTAGACCCTCGCTGGTAATGTTTTACAGAATGCCGTTCGTGTCGCACCACACGTCACTGTGCGGACATTATATACGTCTATAACGTTATATATCCCAACCTAAGGCAACCTAATATCTCGAGTATAGTATTTTACAACATTCCAGGCGGGACGGCCCCTACTTCTCGGTGGGAACATTATATACGTCTATAACGCTATATATACTAGCCTAAGGCAACTTATCATCTCTACCGTAATATTTTACAGCATTCGTGGCGTTTCGGCCCCTACTTCTCGGTGGGAATATTATATACGTCAATAACGTTGTATATCCTAACCTAACGCAACCTAACATGTGGGATGTAATATTATACAACATTCCTGGCATGTCGGTCTCTACGTCTCGGTGGGAAAATTCTATAAGTCTATAGCATTGTATATCCTAACCTAAGGGAAGCTAACATCTCGGGTGTAATATTTTACAACATTCCTGACGCGTCGGCCCCTATTTCTCCGTGTTAACATGATATACGTCTATAACGTTATATATCCTTGCCCAAGGCGACCTAACATGTCGAATGTAATGTTTTACATCATTCCTGACGTGTCGGCACGTAGTTCTCGGTGGTAACATTATATACGTCTATAACGTTATATATCCTAGCCTAAGGCAACCTAAGACCTCGGATGTAATATTTTACAACATTCCTGGTGTGTCGTCGCCTGCTTCTCGATGGGGACATTATATATGTATATAACGTTGTATATCCTAACCTAAGACAACCTAACGTCTCGGATGTAATATTTTAATACATTCCTGGCACGTCGGCTCCAACTTCTCGGTGGGAACATTATATACGTCTATAACGTTATATATCCTAACGTAAATCAACATAACATGTTGGATGTAATATTTTACAACATTCCTGGGGCGTCGGCCCCTACTTCTCGGAGGGAATATTATATACGTCTATATCGCAATATAACCTAACCTAACCCATTTAGCCCCTCGCTGGTAATGTTTTACAGAATGCAGTTCGTGTCGTCCCGTACATCTCAGTGGGGACATTGTATGCGTCTGTAACGTTATATATCCTAACCTAAGGCAACTTAACATCTCGAATGTAGTATTTTACAACATTCCATGCAGGTCGGCCCCTAATTCTCGGTGGGCACACTATATACGTCTATATCGTAATATAGCCTAACCTAACCCATTTTGCCCCTCGGTGATAATGTTTTACAGAATCCCGGTCGTGTTGGCTCATACTTCTAGGTGGGGACATTATGTACGTCTATAACATTGTATATCCCACCCGAAGGCAACCTAACATCTCGAATGTAGTATTTCACAACATTCCTGGCGGGTCAGGCACACTTCTCGCTGGGAACATTATATACGTCAATAACGTAATATAACCTAACCTAACCCATCTAGCATCTCGCTGGTAATGTTTTACAGAATCCCGGTCGTGTCGTCCCGTACTTCTCGATGGGGACATTATATACGTTTATAACGTTATACATACTAACCTAAGGCAACTTAACATCTCGGATGTAGTATTTTCCAACATTCCTGGCGGGTCGGCCCCTAAACCTCGGTGGGCACATTATATACGTCTACAACGTTGTATATATTACCATAAGGCAACCTAACATCTCGAATGTAGTATTTCACAACATTCCTGGCGGATCGACCCCAATTCTCGGTGGTGACATTATTTACGTCCATAACGTATTATAACCTAACCGAACCCATCTAGGCCCTCGCTGGTAATGTTTTACAGAATCACGTTCGTGTCGTCCCGTACTTCTCGGTGGGAACATTATTTACGTCTGTAACGTAATATAACATAACCTAACCCATATAGACCCTCGCTTTTAATGTTTTTCATAATCTCGTTCGTGTCGTCCCATACGTCTCGGTGCGGACATTATATACGTCTACATCGTTATGTATCCTAACCTAAGGCAACCTAACATCTCGAATGTAGTATTTCACAACATTCCTGTCGGATCGGCCCCACTTCTCGGTGCTCACATTATATACGTCTATATGATAATCGAACCTAACCTAACCCATCTAGAACGCCGCTGGTAATGTTTTACGGAATTCCGTTCGTGTCGTCCCGTTCTTCTCGGTGCGGACATTATGTACGTCTATTACGTTATATATCCTAACATAAGGCAACCTAGCATCTCGGATGTAATATTTTACAACTTTCCTTGCGCGTCGGCAGCTACTTCTCAGTGGGAACATTATATACGTCTATAACGTTATATATCCTAACCTAAGGCAACCTATCATCTCGAATGTAGTATTTTACAACATTCCTGGCGGATCGGCCCCTACTTCTCGGTGGGAACATTATATACATGTATATCGTAATATAACCTAACCTAACCCATTTTGCCTCTCGGTGATACGGTTTTACAGAATCCCGTTCGTGTCGCACCGTACGTCTCGGTGCGGACATTGTATAAGTCTATAACGTTATATATCTTAACCTAAGGCAACCTAACAACTCGAATGTAGTATTTTACCACATTCCAGGCGGATCGGCCCCTACATCTCGGTGGGAACATTATATACGTCTGTAACATAATATAACCTACCCTAACCCATCTATCCGCTCGCTGGTAATGTTTTACAGAATCCAGTACCTGTCGTCTCGTTCGTCTCGGTAGGGACATTGTATGCGTCTATAACGTTATATATCCTAACCTAAGGCAACCTAACATCTGGGATGTTGTATTTTACAACATTCCTGGCGGGTCGGCCTCTACTTTTCGGTGGGAACATTATATACGTCTATAACGTTTTATATCCTCACCTAAGGCAAACTAACATCTCGAATGTAGTATTTTACAACATTCCTGGCATGTCGGTCCCTGCATCTCGGTGGGAACTTTCTATACGTCTATAACGTTGTATATCCTAACCTAAGCGAACCTAACATCTCGGGTGTAATATTTTACAACATTCCTGACGCGATGGGCCCCTATTTCTCGGTGGGAACATTATATACGTCTATAACGTTATATATCCTAACCGAAAGCAACCTAACATCTCGGATGTAATATCTTACAACATTCGTATCGTGTCGTCGCCTGCTTCTCGATGGGGATATTATATACGTCTATAACGTTGTATATCCTAACCTAACGCAACCTGACATCTGGTGAAGTAATCTTTTACAACATTCCTGTCATCTCGGTCCCTTCGCCTCGGTAGGAACATTCTATAACGTTGTGTATCCTAACCTAAGGGAACCTAACATCTCGGGTGTAATATTTTACAACATTCCTGACGCGTCGGCCCCTATTTCTCGGTGGGAACATTATATACGTCTATAACGTTATATACTAGCGTAAGGCGACCTAACATCTCGGATGTAATATTTTTCAACATTCCTGGTGTATCGGCACTTAGTTCTCCGTGGGAACATTATATACGTCTATAACGTTATATATCCTAACCTAAGGCAACCTAACATCTCGGATGTAATATTTTACTACATTCCTGGCACGTCGGCCCCTACTTCTCGGTGGGAATATTATATACGTCTATAACGTAATAGAACCTAATCTAACCCATCTAGACCCTCGCTAGTAATGTTTTACGGAATTCCGTTCGTGTCGTCCCGTACTTCTCGGTGCGGACATTATGTACGTCTATTACGTTATATATCCTAACATATGGCAACCTAGCATCTCGGATGTAATATTTTACAACTTTCCTTGCGCGTCGGCACCTACTTCTCAGTGGGAACATTATATACGTCTATAACGTTATATATCCTAACCTAAGGGAACCTAACATCTCGGATGTAGTATTTTCCAACATTTCTGGCGGGTCGGCCCCTACTTCTCGGTGGGGACATTATATACGTCTATAACGTAATAGAAACTAACCTAACCCATCTAGACCCTCGCTGGTAATGTTTTACAGAATCACGTTCGTGTCGTCCCGTACGTCTCGGTACGGACATTATATACGTCTATAAAGTTATATATCCCACCCTAAGGCAACCTAACATCTCGTATGTAGTATTTTGCAACATTCCTGGCGGGTCGGCCTCTACTTCTCGGTGGGAACATTATATACGTCTAGAACGTTATATACCCCAACCCAAGGCAACCTAACATCTCGGGAGTAGTATTTTCCAACACACCTGGCGGGTCGGCCCCTACTTCTCGGTGGGAACATTATATACGTCTGTAACGCTATATATCCTAGCCTAAGGCAGTCTAACATGTCGAATGTAATATTTTACAACATTCCCGTCACTTCGGCCCCTACTTCTCGGTGGGAACATTATATATGTCTATAACGCTATATATCCTAGCTTAAGGCAACCTAACATGTCGAATGTAATATTTTATAACATTCCTGGCGCGTCGGCACCTACTTCTCAGTGCGAACATTATATACGTCTATAACGCTATATATCCTAAACTAAGGCAATCTATCATCTCGGATGTAATATTTTACTGCACTCCTGTCACGTCGGCCCCTATTTCTCGGTGGGAACATTATATACGTCTATAACGTTATATATCCTAACCGAAAGCAACCTAACATCTCGGATGTAATATCTTACAACATTCGTATCGTGTCGTCGCCTGCTTCTCGATGGGGATATTATATACGTCTATAACGTTGTATATCCTAACCTAACACAACCTAGCATCTGGTGATGTAATCTTTTACAACATTCCTGTCATCTCGGTCCCTACGCCTCGGTAGGAACATTCTATAACGTTGTGTATCCTAACCTAAGGGAACCTAACATCTCGGGTGTAATATTTTACAACATTCCTGACGCGTCGGCCCCTATTTCTCGGTGGGAACATTATATACGTCTATAACGTTATATACTAGCGTAAGGCGACCTAACATCTCGGATGTAATATTTTTCAACATTCCTGGTGTGTCGGCACTTAGTTCTCCGTGGGAAAATTATATACGTCTATAACGTTATATATCCTAACCTAAGGCAACCTAACATCTCGGATGTAATATTTTACTACATTCCTGGCACGTCGGCCCCTACTTCTCGGTGGGAATATTATATACGTCTATAACGTAATAGAACCTAATCTAACCCATCTAGACCCTCGCTGGTAATGTTTTACGGAATTCCGTTCGTGTCGTCCCGTACTTCTCGGTGCGGACATTATGTACGTCTATTACGTTATATATCCTAACATAAGGCAACCTAGCATCTCGGATGTAATATTTTACAACTTTCCTTGCGCGTCGGCACCTACTTCTCAGTGGGAACATTATATACGTCTATAACGTTATATATCCTAACCTAAGGGAACCTAACATCTCGGATGTAGTATTTTCCAACATTTCTGGCGGGTCGGCCCCTACTTCTCGGTGGGGACATTATATACGTCTATAACGTAATAGAAACTAACCTAACCCATCTAGACCCTCGCTGGTAATGTTTTACAGAATGCCGTTCGTGTCGCCCCGCACGTCACTGTGCGGACATTATATACGTCTATAACGTTATATATCCCAACCTAAGGCAACCTAGTATCTCGAGTATAGTATTTTACAACATTCCAGGCGGGACGGCCCCTACTTCTCGGTGGGAACATTATATACGTCTATAACGCTATATATACTAGCCTAAGGCAACTTATCATCTCTACCGTAATATTTTACAGCATTCGTGGCGTTTCGGCCCCTACTTCTCGGTGGGAATATTATATACGTCAATAACGTTGTATATCCTAACCTAACGCAACCTAACATGTGGGATGTAATATTATACAACATTCCTGGCATGTCGGTCTCTACGTCTCGGTGGGAAAATTCTATAAGTCTATAGCATTGTATATCCTAACCTAAGGGAAGCTAACATCTCGGGTGTAATATTTTACAACATTCCTGACGCGTCGGCCCCTATTTCTCCGTGTTAACATGATATACGTCTATAACGTTATATATCCTTGCCCAAGGCGACCTAACATGTCGAATGTAATGTTTTACATCATTCCTGACGTGTCGGCACGTAGTTCTCGGTGGTAACATTATATACGTCTATAACGTTATATATCCTAGCCTAAGGCAACCTAAGACCTCGGATGTAATATTTTACAACATTCCTGGCGTGTCGTCGCCTGCTTCTCGATGGGGACATTATATATGTATATAACGTTGTATATCCCAACCTAAGACAACCTAACGTCTCGGATGTAATATTTTAATACATTCCTGGCACGTCGGCTCCAACTTCTCGGTGGGAACATTATATACGTCTATAACGTTATATATCCTAACGTAAATCAACATAACATGTCGGATGTAATATTTTACAACATTCCTGGGGCGTCGGCCCCTACTTCTCGGAGGGAATATTATATACGTCTATATCGCAATATAACCTAACCTAACCCATTTAGCCCCTCGCTGGTAATGTTTTACAGAATGCAGTTCGTGTCGTCCCGTACATCTCGGTGGGGACATTGTATGCGTCTGTAACGTTATATATCCTAACCTAAGGCAACTTAACATCTCGAATGTAGTATTTTACAACATTCCATGCAGGTCGGCCCCTAATTCTCGGTGGGCACACTATATACGTCTATATCGTAATATAACCTAACCTAACCCATTTTGCCCCACGGTGATAATGTTTTACAGAATCCCGGTCGTGTTGGCTCATACTTCTAGGTGGGGACATTATATACGTCTATAACGTTATATATCCTAACCTAAGGCAACCTAACATCTCGGATGTAGTATTTTACAACAGTCCTGGCGGGTCGGGACCTACTTCTCGGTGAGCACACTATATACGTCTATATCGTAATATAACCTAACCTAACCCATCTAGCCCCTCGGCGGTAATGTTTTACAGAATCCCGGTCGTGTCGTCCCGTACTTCTCGATGGGGACATTATATACGTTTATAACGTTATACATACTAACCTAAGGCAACTTAACATCTCGGATGTAGTATTTTCCAACATTCCTGGCGGGTCGGCCCCTAAACCTCGGTGGGCACATTATATACGTCTATAACGTTGTATATATTACCATAAGGCAACCTAACATCTCGAATGTAGTATTTCACAACATTCCTGGCGGATCGACCCCACTTCTCGGTGGTGACATTATTTACGTCCATAACGTATTATAACCTAACCGAACCCATCTAGGCCCTCGCTGGTAATGTTTTACAGAATCACGTTCGTGTCGTCCCGTACTTCTCGGTGGGAACATTATTTACGTCTGTAACGTAATATAACATAACCTAACCCATATAGACCCTCGCTTTTAATGTTTTTCATAATCTCGTTCGTGTCGTCCCATACGTCTCGGTGCGGACATTATATACGTCTACATCGTTATGTATCCTAACCTAAGGCAACCTAACATCTCGAATGTAGTATTTCACAACATTCCTGTCGGATCGGCCCCACTTCTCGGTGCTCACATTATATACGTCTATATGATAATCGAACCTAACCTAACCCATCTAGAACCCCGCTGGTAATGTTTTACGGAATTCCGTTCGTGTCGTCCCGTTCTTCTCGGTGCGGACATTATGTACGTCTATTACGTTATATATCCTAGCCTAAGGCAGTCTAACATGTCGAATGTAATATTTTACAACATTCCCGTCACTTCGGCCCCTACTTCTCGGTGGGAACATTATATATGTCTATAACGCTATATATCCTAGCTTAAGGCAACCTAACATGTCGAATGTAATATTTTATAACATTCCTGGCGCGTCGGCACCTACTTCTCAGTGGGAACATTATATACGTCTATAACGCTATATATCCTAGCCTAAGGCAACCTAACATCTCTACCGTAATATTTTACAACATTCCTGGCATGCAAGTCCCTACTCCTCCGTGGTAACATTATATACGTCAATAACGTTATATATCCTAGCCTAAGGCAACCTAACATGTCGGATGTAATATTTTACTACATTCCTGGCACGTCGGCCGTTACTTCTCGGTGGCAATATTATATACGTCCATAACGCTATATATCCTAGCTTAAGGCAACCTAACATGTCGAATGTAATATTTCACAACATTCCTGGCGCGCCGGCACCTCCTTCTCGGTGGGAACATTATATACGTCAATAAAGCTATATATCCTAGCCCAAGGCAACCTACCATGTCCGAATGTAATATTTTACAACATTCCTGGCTCGTTGGCCCCTACTTGTCTGTGCGAACATTATATACGTCTATAACGCTATATATCCTAAACTAAGGCAATCTATCATCTCGGATGTAATATTTTACTGCACTCCTGTCACGTCGGCCCCTACTTCTCGGTGGGAACATTGTATACGTCTATAACGCTATATATCCAGGCCTCAGGCAACCTAACATGTCGAATGTAATATTTTACAACATTCTTGGCGCGTCGGCACCTATTTCTCGGTGGGAACATTATATACGTCTATAACGATATATATCCTAACGTAAGGCAACCTAACATCTCGGATGTAGTATTTTCCAACATTTCTGGCGGGTCGGCATCTACTTCTCGGTGGTAACATTATATACGTCTATAACCTAATATAGCCTATCCTAATCCATCTAGGCTCTCGCTGGTAATGTTTTACAGAATCAACCACGCTCCGCTGGTAATGTTTTACAGAATCCCGGTCGTGTCGGCCGTACTTCTCGTTGGGTATATTATATACGTCTGTAACATTATATATTCTAATCTAAGGCAAACTAACATCTCGGATGCAGTATTTTGCAACATTCCCGGCGGGTCGGCCTCTCCTTCTCAGTGGGCACATTACATACGTCTATAAAGTAATATAACCTAACCTAACCCATCTAGCATCTCGCTGGTAATGTTTTACAGAATCTCGTTCGTGTCGTCCCGTACGTCACGGTGCAGACATTGTATACGTCTATAACGTTATATATCCTCACCTAAGGCAACATAACATCTCGAGTGTAGTATTTTACCACATTCCAGGCGGGTCGGCCCCTACTTCGAGGTGGGAACATTATATACGTCTATATCGTAATATAACCTAACCCAACCCATTTTGCCCCTCGGTGATAATGTTTTACAGAATCCCGGTCGTGTCAGCCCCTACTTCTCGGTGGGGACATTATATGCGTCTATAACGTTATGTATCCTAACCTGAGGCAACCTAACATCTCGTATGTAGTACTTTACAACATTCCTGGCGGGTCGGAACCTACTTCTCGGTGAGAACATTATGTACGTCTATAACGTAATATAACCTAACCTAACCCATCCAGACCCTCGCTCTTATTGTTTTACAGAATCTCGTTCGTGTCGTCCCGTACATCTCGATGGGGACATTATATGCGTCTATAACGTTATATATCCCAACCTAGGGCAACCTATCATCTCGGATGTAGTATTTTACAACAATCCTGGCGTGTCGGAACCTACTTTTCGGTGGGGACATTATATACGTGTATAGCGTTATATATCCTAACCTAAGTAACCTAACATCTCGGATGTAGTATTTTCCAACATTCCTGGCGTGTCGGCTCCTACTTCTCGGTGGGAACATTATATACGTCTTTAACGTACTATAACCTAACCTAACCCATCTAGCCCCTCGCTGGTAATGTCTTACAGAATCTCGTTCGTGTCGTCCCGTACGTCACGGTGCGTACATTATGTACGTCTATAACGTTATATATCCTAACCTAAGGCAACCTAACATCTCGAATGTAGTATTTTCTACTTTCCAGGCCGGTCGGCCCCTACTTCTCGGTGGGGACATTATATACGTCTAGAACGTTATATATCCCAACCTAAGGCAACCTCACATCCCGAATGTAGTATTTTACAACATTCCTGGCTGGTCGGCCTCTACTTCTCGGTGGGAACATTATATACGTCTATAACGTTATATATCCTAACCTAAGTAACCTAAAATCTCGGATGTGGTATTTTCCAACATTCCTGCCCGGTCAGACCCTAATTCTCGGCGGGAACATTATATACGTCAATAAAGTAATATAACCTAACCTAACCCATCTTACCCCTCGCTGGTAATGTTTACAGAATCCCGGTCGTGTCGGCCCGGACTTCTCGGTGGGGACAATATATATGTCTATAACGTTATATATCCTAACATAAGTAACCTAAATTCTCGGATGTGGTATTTTCCAACATTCCTGGCGGGTCGGCCCCTAATTCTCGGTGGGAACATTACATACGTCTACAACGTAATATAACCTAACCTAACCCACCTAGCCCCTCGCTGGTAATGTTTTACAGAATCTCGTTCGTGTCGTCCCGTACGTCACGGTGCGTACATTATATACGTCGATAACGTTATATACCCTAACCTAAGGCAACCTAACATCTCGAATGTAGTATTTTACAACATTCCAGGCGGGTCGGCCCCTACTTCTCGGTGGGGACATTATATACGTCTATAACTTTATATATCGCAATCTAAGGCAACCGAACATCTCGGACGTATTATTTGCCAACATTCCGTGCGGGTCGGCCCCACTTCTCGGTGGGAACATTACATACGTCTATAACTTAATATAACCTAATCTAATCCATCTAGCCCCTCGCTGGTAATGTTTCACAGCATCCCAGTCGTGTCGGCCTGTACTTCTGGGTGGGGACATTATATTCGTCTATAACGTTATATATCCTAACGTAAGGCAACCTAACATCTCGGATATAGTATTTTCCAACATTCCTGGCCGGTCGGAACCTAATTCACGGTGGGAATATTATATACGTCTGTAACGCTATATATCCTAGCCTAAGGCAGTCTAACATGTCGAATGTAATATTTTACAACATTCCCGTCACTTCGGCCCCTACTTCTCGGTGGGAACATTATATATGTCTATAACGCTATATATCCTAGCTTAAGGCAACCTAACATGTCGAATGTAATATTTTATAACATTCCTGGCGCGTCGGCACCTACTTCTCAGTGGGAACATTATATACGTCTATAACGCTATATATCCTAGCCTAAGGCAACCTAACATCTCTACCGTAATATTTTACAACATTCCGGGCATGCAAGTCCCTACTCCTCCGTGGTAACATTATATACGTCAATAACGTTATATATCCTAGCCTAAGGCAACCTAACATGTCGGATGTAATATTTTACTACATTCCTGGCACGTCGGCCGTTACTTCTCGGTGGCAATATTATATACGTCCATAACGCTATATATCCTAGCTTAAGGCAACCTAACATGTCGAATGTAATATTTCACAACATTCCTGGCGCGTCGGCACCTCCTTCTCGGTGGGAACATTATATACGTCAATAAAGCTATATATCCTAGCCCAAGGCAACCTACCATGTCCGAATGTAATATTTTACAACATTCCTGGCTCGTTGGCCCCTACTTCTCTGTGCGAACATTATATACGTCTATAACGCTATATATCCTAAACTAAGGCAATCTATCATCTCGGATGTAATATTTTACTGCACTCCTGTCACGTCGGCCCCTACTTCTCGGTGGGAACATTGTATACGTCTATAACGCTATATATCCAGGCCTCAGGCAACCTAACATGTCGAATGTAATATTTTACAACATTCTTGGCGCGTCGGCACCTATTTCTCGGTGGGAACATTATATACGTCTATAACGATATATATCCTAACGTAAGGCAACCTAACATCTCGGATGTAGTATTTTCCAACATTTCTGGCGGGTCGGCATCTACTTCTCGGTGGTAACATTATATACGTCTATAACCTAATATAGCCTATCCTAATCCATCTAGGCTCTCGCTGGTAATGTTTTACAGAATCAACCACGCTCCGCTGGTAATGTTTTACAGAATCCCGGTCGTGTCGGCCGTACTTCCCGTTGGGTATATTATATACGTCTGTAACATTATATATTCTAATCTAAGGCAAACTAACATCTCGGATGCAGTATTTTGCAACATTCCCGGCGGGTCGGCCTCTCCTTCTCAGTGGGCACATTACATACGTCTATAAAGTAATATAACCTAACCTAACCCATCTAGCATCTCGCTGGTAATGTTTTACAGAATCTCGTTCGTGTCGTCCCGTACGTCACGGTGCAGACATTGTATACGTCTATAACGTTATATATCCTCACCTAAGGCAACATAACATCTCGAGTGTAGTATTTTACCACATTCCAGGCGGGTCGGCCCCTACTTCGAGGTGGGAACATTATATACGTCTACATCGTAATATAACCTAACCCAACCCATTTTGCCCCTCGGTGATAATGTTTTACAGAATCCCGGTCGTGTCAGCCCCTACTTCTCGGTGGGGACATTATATGCGTCTATAACGTTATGTATCCTAACCTGAGGCAACCTAACATCTCGTATGTAGTACTTTACAACATTCCTGGCGGGTCGGAACCTACTTCTCGGTGAGAACATTATGTACGTCTATAACGTAATATAACCTAACCTAACCCATCCAGACCCTCGCTCTTATTGTTTTACAGAATCTCGTTCGTGTCGTCCCGTACATCTCGATGGGGACATTATATGCGTCTATAACGTTATATATCCCAACCTAGGGCAACCTATCATCTCGGATGTAGTATTTTACAACAATCCTGGCGTGTCGGAACCTACTTTTCGGTGGGGACATTATATACGTGTATAGCGTTATATATCCTAACCTAAGTAACCTAACATCTCGGATGTAGTATTTTCCAACATTCCTGGAGTGTCGGCTCCTACTTCTCGGTGGGAACATTATATACGTCTTTAACGTACTATAACCTAACCTAACCCATCTAGCCCCTCGCTGGTAATGTCTTACAGAATCTCGTTCGTGTCGTCCCGTACGTCACGGTGCGTACATTATGTACGTCTATAACGTTATATATCCTAACCTAAGGCAACCTAACATCTCGAATATAGTATTTTCTACTTTCCAGGCCGGTCGGCCCCTACTTCTCGGTGGGGACATTATATACGTCTAGGACGTTATATATCCCAACCTAAGGCAACCTAACATCTCGGATGTAGTATTTTACAACAGTCCTGGCGGGTCGGGACCTACTTCTCGGTGAGCACACTATATACGTCTATATCGTAATATAACCTAACCTAACCCATCTAGCCCCTCGGCGGTAATGTTTTACAGAATCCCGGTCGTGTCGTCCCGTACTTCTCGATGGGGACATTATATACGTTTATAACGTTATACATACTAACCTAAGGCAACTTAACATCTCGGATGTAGTATTTTCCAACATTCCTGGCGGATCGGCCCCTAAACCTCGGTGGGCACATTATATACGTCTATAACGTTGTATATATTACCATAAGGCAACCTAACATCTCGAATGTAGTATTTCACAACATTCCTGGCGGATCGACCCCACTTCTCGGTGGTGACATTATTTACGTCCATAACGTATTATAACCTAACCGAACCCATCTAGGCCCTCGCTGGTAATGTTTTACAGAATCACGTTCGTGTCGTCCCGTACTTCTCGGTGGGAACATTATTTACGTCTGTAACGTAATATAACATAACCTAACCCATATAGACCCTCGCTTTTAATGTTTTTCATAATCTCGTTCGTGTCGTCCCATACGTCTCGGTGCGGACATTATATACGTCTACATCGTTATGTATCCTAACCTAAGGCAACCTAACATCTCGAATGTAGTATTTCACAACATTCCTGTCGGATCGGCCCCACTTCTCGGTGCTCACATTATATACGTCTATATGATAATCGAACCTAACCTAACCCATCTAGAACCCCGCTGGTAATGTTTTACGGAATTCCGTTCGTGTCGTCCCGTTCTTCTCGGTGCGGACATTATGTACGTCTATTACGTTATATATCCTAGCCTAAGGCAGTGTAACATGTCGAATGTAATATTTTACAACATTCCCGTCACTTCGGCCCCTACTTCTCGGTGGGAACATTATATATGTCTATAACGCTATATATCCTAGCTTAAGGCAACCTAACATGTCGAATGTAATATTTTATAACATTCCTGGCGCGTCGGCACCTACTTCTCAGTGGGAACATTATATACGTCTATAACGCTATATATCCTAGCCTAAGGCAACCTAACATCTCTACCGTAATATTTTACAACATTCCTGGCATGCAAGTCCCTACTCCTCCGTGGTAACATTATATACGTCAATAACGTTATATATCCTAGCCTAAGGCAACCTAACATGTCGGATGTAATATTTTACTACATTCCTGGCACGTCGGCCGTTACTTCTCGGTGGCAATATTATATACGTCCATAACGCTATATATCCTAGCTTAAGGCAACCTAACATGTCGAATGTAATATTTCACAACATTCCTGGCGCGTCGGCACCTCCTTCTCGGTGGGAACATTATATACGTCAATAAAGCTATATATCCTAGCCCAAGGCAACCTACCATGTCCGAATGTAATATTTTACAACATTCCTGGCTCGTTGGCCCCTACTTCTCTGTGCGAACATTATATACGTCTATAACGCTATATATCCTAAACTAAGGCAATCTATCATCTCGGATGTAATATTTTACTGCGCTCCTGTCACGTCGGCCCCTACTTCTCGGTGGGAACATTGTATACGTCTATAACGCTATATATCCAGGCCTCAGGCAACCTAACATGTCGAATGTAATATTTTACAACATTCTTGGCGCGTCGGCACCTATTTCTCGGTGGGAACATTATATACGTCTATAACGATATATATCCTAACGTAAGGCAACCTAACATCTCGGATGTAGTATTTTCCAACATTTCTGGCGGGTCGGCATCTACTTCTCGGTGGTAACATTATATACGTCTATAACCTAATATAGCCTATCCTAATCCATCTAGGCTCTCGCTGGTAATGTTTTACAGAATCAACCACGCTCCGCTGGTAATGTTTTACAGAATCCCGGTCGTGTCGGCCGTACTTCCCGTTGGGTATATTATATACGTCTGTAACATTATATATTCTAATCTAAGGCAAACTAACATCTCGGATGCAGTATTTTGCAACATTCCCGGCGGGTCGGCCTCTCCTTCTCAGTGGGCACATTACATACGTCTATAAAGTAATATAACCTAACCTAACCCATCTAGCATCTCGCTGGTAATGTTTTACAGAATCTCGTTCGTGTCGTCCCGTACGTCACGGTGCAGACATTGTATACGTCTATAACGTTATATATCCTCACCTAAGGCAACATAACATCTCGAGTGTAGTATTTTACCACATTCCAGGCGGGTCGGCCCCTACTTCGAGGTGGGAACATTATATACGTCTATATCGTAATATAACCTAACCCAACCCATTTTGCCCCTCGGTGATAATGTTTTACAGAATCCCGGTCGTGTCAGCCCCTACTTCTCGGTGGGGACATTATATGCGTCTATAACGTTATGTATCCTAACCTGAGGCAACCTAACATCTCGTATGTAGTACTTTACAACATTCCTGGCGGGTCGGAACCTACTTCTCGGTGAGAACATTATGTACGTCTATAACGTAATATAACCTAACCTAACCCATCCAGACCCTCGCTCTTATTGTTTTACAGAATCTCGTTCGTGTCGTCCCGTACATCTCGATGGGGACATTATATGCGTCTATAACGTTATATATCCCAACCTAGGGCAACCTATCATCTCGGATGTAGTATTTTACAACAATCCTGGCGTGTCGGAACCTACTTTTCGGTGGGGACATTATATACGTGTATAGCGTTATATATCCTAACCTAAGTAACCTAACATCTCGGATGTAGTATTTTCCAACATTCCTGGAGTGTCGGCTCCTACTTCTCGGTGGGAACATTATATACGTCTTTAACGTACTATAACCTAACCTAACCCATCTAGCCCCTCGCTGGTAATGTCTTACAGAATCTCGTTCGTGTCGTCCCGTACGTCACGGTGCGTACATTATGTACGTCTATAACGTTATATATCCTAACCTAAGGCAACCTAACATCTCGAATGTAGTATTTTACAACATTCCAGGCGGGTCGGCCCCTACTTCTCGGTGGGAACATTATATACGTCTATATCGTTATATATCCTAGCATGAGGCAACCTAACATCTCGGATGTAATATTTTACAACATTCCAGGCTCATCGGCCCCTACTTCTCGGTGGGAACAATATATACGTCTATAACGTCATATACCCTAACCTAAGGCAACCTAACACCTCGGATGTAATGTTTAACAACATTCCTGGCTCATCGGCCCCTACTTCTCGGTGGGAACAATATATACGTCTATAACGTTATATATCCTAACCTAAGGCAACCTAACACCTCGGATGTAATGTTCTACAACATTCCTGGCTTATCCGCCCCCACTTCTCGGTGGCAACACTATATACGTCAATAACGTTATATATCCTAACCTAAGGCAACCTAACATCTCGGATGTAATATTTTACTACATTCCTGGCACGTCGGCCGATACTTCTCGGTGGGAATATTATATACGTCTGTAAGGCTATATATCGTAGCTTAAGGCAACCTAGCATGTCGAATGTAATATTTCACAACATTCCTGGCGCGTCGGTACCTCCTTCTCGGTGGGAACAGTATATAAGTCTATAACGTTATATATCCTATCCTAAGGCAACCTAACATGTCGAATGTAATATTGGACAACATTCCTTTCGTGTCGTCCCGTACTTCTCGGTGGGAATATCATATACGTCTAAAACGTTATATATCCTAGCCTACGGCAATCCTAACATGTCGAATGTACTATTTTACAACATTCCAGGCACGTCAGGGACTACTTCTCCGTGGGAACATTATATAAGTCAATAACGTTATATATCCTAAACTAAGGCAATCTAGCACCTCGGGTGTAATATTTTACTGCATTCCTGGCACGTCGGCCCGTACCTATTGGCGGGAACATTATATAAGTCAATAACATGATATATCCTAACCTAAGGCTACCTAACATCTCGGATGTAATATTTTACTACATTCCTGGCACGTCGGGCCCTACTTCTCGGTGGGGACATTATATACGTCTATAACGCTATATATGCAAGCCTAAGGCAATCCTAACATGTCGAATGTAATATTTTCCAACATTCCTGGCGCGTAGGCCCCTACTTCTCGGTGGGAACATTATATACGTCTATAACGTTATATATCCTAGCCTGAGGCAACCTAACATCTCGGATGTAATATTTTACTACATTCCTGGCACGTCGGCCCCTACCTCTCGGTGGGAACATTATATACGTCTATAACGCTATATATGCAAGCCAAAGGCAATCCTAACATGTCGAATATAATATTTTCCAACATTCCTGGCGCGTCGGCCCCTACTTCTCGGTGGGAACATTATATACGTCTATAACGTTATATATCCTAGCCTGAGGCAACCTAACATCTCGGATGTAATATTTTACAACATTCCTGGCTCATCGGCCCCTACTTCTCGGTGGGAACAATATATACGTCTATAACGTCATATACCCTAACCTAAGGCAACCTAACACCTCGGATGTAATGTTTAACAACATTCCTGGCTCATCGGCCCCTACTTCTCGGTGGCAACACTATATACGTCTATAACGTTATATATCCTAGCATGAGGCAACCTAACATCTCGGATGTAATATTTTACAACATTCCTGGCTCATCGGCCCCTACTTCTCGGTGGGAACAATATATACGTCTATAACGTTATATATCCTAACCTAAGGCAACCTAACACCTCGGATGTTATGTTTAACAACATTCCTGGCTCATCGGCCCCTACTTCTCGGTGGCAACACTATATATGTCTATAACGTTATATATCCTAACCTAAGGCAACCTAACATCTCGGATGTAATATTTTACTACATTCCTGGCACGTCGGCCGTTACTTCTCGGTGGCAATATTATATACGTCCATAACGCTATATATCCTAGCTTAAGGCAACCTAACATGTCGGATGTAATATTTTACTACATTCCTGGCACGTCGGCCCCTACCTCTCGATGGGAACATTATATACGCCTATAACGCTATAAATGCAAGCCTAAGGCAATCCTAACATGTCGAATGTAATATTTTCCAACATTCCTGGCGCGTCGGCCCCTACTTCTCGGTGGGAACATTATATACGTCTATAACGTTGTATATCCTAGCCTGAGGCAACCTAACATCTCGGATGTAATATTTTACAACATTCTTGGCGCGTCGGCACCTACTTCTCGGTGGGAACAGTATATACGTCTATACCGTTATATATCCTAGCCTAAGGCAACCTAACATCTCGGATGTAATATTTTACTACATTCCTGGCACGTCGGGTCCTACTTCTCGGTGGGGACATTATATACGTCTATAACGCTATATATCCTTGCCTGAGGCAACCTAACATCTCGGATGTAATATTTTACAACATTCCTGGCTCATCGGCCCCTACTTCTCGGTGGGAACAATATATACGTCTATAACGTTATATATCCTAGCCTAAGGCAACCTAACATGTCGGATGTAATATTTTCCAACATTCCTGGCGCCTCGGCCCCTACTTCTCGGTGGGAACATTATATACGTCTATAACGTTATATATCCTAGCCTGAGGCAACCTAACATCTCGGATGTAATATTTTACTACATTCCTGGCACGTCGGCCCCTACCTCTCGGTGGGAACATTATATACGTCTATAACGCTATATATGCAAGCCAAAGGCAATCCTAACATGTCGAATGTAATATTTTCCAACATTCCTGGCGCGTCGGCCCCTACTTCTCGGTGGGAACATTATATACGTCTATAACGTTATATATCCTAGCCTAAGGCAACCTAACACCTCGGATGTAATGTTTAACAACATTCCTGGATCATCGGCCTCTACTTCTCGGTGGCAACACTATATACGTCTATAACGTTATATATCCTAACCTAAGGCAACCTAACATCTCGGATGTAATATTTTACTACATTCCTGGCACGTCGGGCCCTACTTCTCGGTGGGGACATTATATACGTCTATAACGCTATATATCCTAGCCTAAGGTAACCTAACATGTCGAGCGTAATGTTCTACAACATTCCTGGCTCATCGGCCCCTCCTTCTCGGTGGCAACACTATATACGTCTATCACGTTATATATACTAACTTAAGGCAACCTAACATCTCTACCGTAATATTTTACAACATTCCTGGCATGCAAGTCCCTACTTCTCTGTGGTAACATTATATACGGCTATAACGTTATATATCCTAGCCTAAGGAAACCTAACATCTCGGATGTAATATGTTACAACATTCCCCGCGCGTCGTCCCCTACTTCTTTGTCGGAACATTGTACAGGTCTATAACGCTATATATCCTAGCTTAGGGTAACCTAACATGTCGAGCGTAATATTCTACAACATTCCTGGCTCGTCGGCCCCTACTTCTCGGTGGGAACATTATATACGTCTATAACGTTATATATCCTAACCTAAGGCAACCTAACATGTCGAACGCAATATTTTACAACATTCCTGGCTCATCGGCCCCTCCTTCTCGGTGGCAACGCTATATACGTCTATAACGTTATATATACTAACTTAAGGCAACCTAACATCTCTACCGTAATATTTTACAACATTCCTGGCATGCAAGTCCCTACTTCTCTGTTGTAACATTATATACGGCTATAACGTTATATATCCTAGCCTAAGGAAACCTAACATCTCGGATGTAATATGTTACAACATTCCCCGCGCGTCGGCCCCTACTTCTTTGTCGGAACATTGTATACGTCTATAACGCTATATATCCTAGCTTAGGGTAACCTAACATGTCGAGCGTAATATTTTACAACATTCCTGGCACGTCGGCCCCTACTTCTCGGTGGGAACATTATATACGTCTATAACGTTATATATGCAAGCCTAAGGCAATCCTAACATGTCGAATGTAACATTTTCCAACATTCCTGGCGCCTCGGCCCCTACTTCTCGGTGGGAACTTTATATACGTCTATAACGTTATATATCCTAGCCTGAGGCAACCTAACATCTCGGATGTAATATTTTACTACATTCCTGGCACGTCGGCCCCTACCTCTCGGTGGGAACATTATATACGTCTATAACGCTATATATGCAAGCCAAAGGCAATCCTAACATGTCGAATGTAATATTTTCCAACATTCCTGGCGCGTCGGCCCCTACTTCTCGGTGGGAACATTATATACGTCTATAACGTTATATATCCTAGCCTGAGGCAACCTAACATCTCGGATGTAATATTTTACAACATTCCTGGCTCATCGGCCCCTACTTCTCGGTGGGAACAATATATACGTCTATAACGTCATATACCCTAACCTACGGCAACCTAACACCTCGGATGTAATGTTTAACAACATTCCTGGCTCATCGGCCCCTACTTCTCGGTGGCAACACTATATACGTCTATAACGTTATATATCCTAACCTAAGGCAAACTAACAACTCGGATGTAATGTTTAACAACATTCCTGGCTCATCGGCCCCTACTTCTCGGTGGCAACACTATATACTTCTATAACGTTATATATCCTAACCTAAGGCAACCTAACATCTCGGATGTAATATTTTACTACATTCCTGGCACGTCGGGCCCTACTTCTCGGTGGGGACATTATATACGTCTATAACGCTATATATCCTAGCCTAAGGTAACCTAACATGTCGAGCGTAATGTTCTACAACATTCCTGGCTCATCGGCCCCTCCTTCTCGGTGGCAACACTATATACGTCTATAACGTTATATATACTAACTTAAGGCAACCTAACATCTCTACCGTAATATTTTACAACATTCCTGGCATGCAAGTCCCTACTTCTCTGTGGTAACATTATATACGGCTATAACGTTATATATCCTAGCCTAAGGAAACCTAACATCTCGGATGTAATATGTTACAACATTCCCCGCGCGTCGGCCCCTACTTCTTTGTCGGAACATTGTACACGTCTATAACGCTATATATCCTAGCTTAGGGTAACCTAACATGTCGAGCGTAATATTTTACAACATTCCTGGCTCGTCGGCCCCTACTTCTCGGTGGGAACATTATATACGTCTATAACGTTATATATCCTAACCTAAGGCAACCTAACATGTCGAACGTAATATTTTACAACATTCCTGGCTCATCGGCCCCTCCTTCTCGGTGGCAAAACTATATACGTCTATAACGTTATATATACTAACTTAAGGCAACCTGACATCTCTACCGTAATATTTTACAACATTCCTGGCATGCAAGTCCCTACTTCTCTGTGGTAACATTATATACGGCTATAACGTTATATATCCTAGCCTAAGGAAACCTAACATCTCGGATGTAATATGTTACAACATTCCCCGCGCGTCGGCCCCTACTTCTTTGTCGGAACAATATACACGTCTATAACGTTATATATCCTAACCTATGGCAACCTAACACCTCGGATGTAATGTTTAACAACATTCCTGGCTCATCGGCCCCTACTTCTCGGTGGCAACACTATATACGTCTATAACGTTATATATCCTAACCTAAGGCAACCTAACACCTCGGGTGTAATGTTTAACAACATTCCTGGCTCATCGGCCCCTACTTCTCGGTGGCAACACTATATACGTCTATAACGTTATATATCCTAACCTAAGGCAACCTAACATCTCGGATGTAATATTTTACTACATTCCTGGCACGTCGGGCCCTACTTCTCGGTGGGGACATTATATACGTCTATAACGCTATATATCCTAGCCTAAGGTAACCTAACATGTCGAGCGTAATGTTCTACAACATTCCTGGCTCATCGGCCCCTCCTTCTCGGTGGGGACATTATATACGTCTATAACGCTATATATCCTAGCCTAAGGTAACCTAACATGTCGAGCGTAATGTTCTACAACATTCCTGGCTCATCGGCCCCTCCTTCTCGGTGGCAACACTATATACGTCTATAACGTTATATATACTAACTTAAGGCAACCTAACATCTCTACCGTAATATTTTACAACATTCCTGGCATGCAAGTCCCTACTTCTCTGTGGTAACATTATATACGGCTATAACGTTATATATCCTAGCCTAAGGAAACCTAACATCTCGGATGTAATATGTTACAACATTCCCCGCGCGTCGGCCCCTACTTCTTTGTCGGAACATTGTACACGTCTATAACGCTATATATCCTAGCTTAGGGTAACCTAACATGTCGAGCGTAATATTTTACAACATTCCTGGCTCGTCGGCCCCTACTTCTCGGTGGGAACATTATATACGTCTATAACGTTATATATCCTAACCTAAGGCAACCTAACATGTCGAACGTAATATTTTACAACATTCCTGGCTCATCGGCCCCTCCTTCTCGGTGGCAAAACTATATACGTCTATAACGTTATATATACTAACTTAAGGCAACCTGACATCTCTGCCGTAATATTTTACAACATTCCTGGCATGCAAGTCCCTACTTCTCTGTGGTAACATTATATACGGCTATAACGTTATATATCCTAGCCTAAGGAAATCTAACATCTCGGATGTAATATGTTACAACATTCCCCGCGCGTCGTCCCCTACTTCTTTGTCGGAACATTGTACAGGTCTATAACGCTATATGTCCTAGCTTAGGGTAACCTAACATGTCGAGCGTATTATTTTACAACATTCCTGGCACGTCGGCCCCTACTTCTCGGTGGGAACATTATATACGTCTATAACGTTATATATGCAAGCCTAAGGCAATCCTAACATGTCGAATGTAACATTTTCCAACATTCCTGGCGCCTCGGCCCCTACTTCTCGGTGGGAACTTTATATACGTCTATAACGTTATATATCCTAGCCTGAGGCAACCTAACATCTCGGATGTAATATTTTACTACATTCCTGGCACGTCGGCCCCTACCTCTCGGTGGGAACATTATATACGTCTATAACGCTATATATGCAAGCCAAAGGCAATCCTAACATGTCGAATGTAATATTTTCCAACATTCCTGGCGCGTCGGCCCCTACTTCTCGGTGGGAACATTATATACGTCTATAACGTTATATATCCTAGCCTGAGGCAACCTAACATCTCGGATGTAATATGTTACAACATTCCTGGCTCATCGGCCCCTACTTCTCGGTGGGAACAATATATACGTCTATAACGTCATATACCCTAACCTACGGCAACCTAACACCTCGGATGTAATGTTTAACAACATTCCTGGCTCATCGGCCCCTACTTCTCGGTGGCAACACTATATACGTCTATAACGTTATATATCCTAACCTAAGGCAAACTAACACCTCGGATGTAATGTTTAACAACATTCCTGGCTCATCGGCCCCTACTTCTCGGTGGCAACACTATATACTTCTATAACGTTATATATCCTAACCTAAGGCAACCTAACATCTCGGATGTAATATTTTACTACATTCCTGGCACGTTGGGCCCTACTTCTCGGTGGGGACATTATATACGTCTATAACGCTATATATCCTAGCCTAAGGTAACCTAACATGTCGAGCGTAATGTTCTACAACATTCCTGGCTCATCGGCCCCTACTTCTCGGTGGGAACATTATATACGTCTATAACGTTATATATCCTAACCTAAGGCAAACTAACACCTCGGATGTAATGTTTAACAACATTCCTGGCTCATCGGCCCCTACTTCTCGGTGGCAACACTATATACGTCTATAACGTTATATATCCTAACCTAAGGCAAACTAACACCTCGGATGTAATGTTTAACAACATTCCTGGCTCATCGGCCCCTACTTCTCGGTGGCAACACTATATACTTCTATAACGTTATATATCCTAACCTAAGGCAACCTAACATCTCGGATGTAATATTTTACTACATTCCTGGCACGTCGGGCCCTACTTCTCGGTGGGGACATTATATACGTCTATAACGCTATATATCCTAGCCTAAGGTAACCTAACATGTCGAGCGTAATGTTCTACAACATTCCTGGCTCATCGGCCCCTCCTTCTCGGTGGCAACACTATATACGTCTATAACGTTATATATACTAACTTAAGGCAACCTAACATCTCTACCGTAATATTTTACAACATTCCTGGCATGCAAGTCCCTACTTCTCTGTGGTAACATTATATACGGCTATAACGTTATATATCCTAGCCTAAGGAAACCTAACATCTCGGATGTAATATGTTACAACATTCCCCGCGCGTCGTCCCCTACTTCTTTGTCGGAACATTGTACAGGTCTATAACGCTATATATCCTAGCTTAGGGTAACCTAACATGTCGAGCGTAATATTCTACAACATTCCTGGCTCGTCGGCCCCTACTTCTCGGTGGGAACATTATATACGTCTATAACGTTATATATCCTAACCTAAGGCAACCTAACATGTCGAACGTAATATTTTACAACATTCCTGGCTCATCGGCCCCTCCTTCTCGGTGGCAACGCTATATACGTCTATAACGTTATATATACTAACTTAAGGCAACCTAACATCTCTACCGTAATATTTTACAACATTCCTGGCATGCAAGTCCCTACTTCTCTGTTGTAACATTATATACGGCTATAACGTTATATATCCTAGCCTAAGGAAACCTAACATCTCGGATGTAATATGTTACAACATTCCCCGCGCGTCGGCCCCTACTTCTTTGTCGGAACATTGTATACGTCTATAACGCTATATATCCTAGCTTAGGGTAACCTAACATGTCGAGCGTAATATTTTACAACATTCCTGGCACCTCGGCCCCTACTTCTCGGTGGGAACATTATATACGTCTATAACGTTATATATGCAAGCCTAAGGCAATCCTAACATGTCGAATGTAACATTTTCCAACATTCCTGGCGCCTCGGCCCCTACTTCTCGGTGGGAACTTTATATACGTCTATAACGTTATATATCCTAGCCTGAGGCAACCTAACATCTCGGATGTAATATTTTACTACATTCCTGGCACGTCGGCCCCTACCTCTCGGTGGGAACATTATATACGTCTATAACGCTATATATGCAAGCCAAAGGCAATCCTAACATGTCGAATGTAATATTTTCCAACCTTCCTGGCGCGTCGGCCCCTACTTCTCGGTGGGAACATTATATACGTCTATAACGTTATATATCCTAGCCTGAGGCAACCTAACATCTCGGATGTAATATGTTACAACATTCCTGGCTCATCGGCCCCTACTTCTCGGTGGGAACAATATATACGTCTATAACGTCATATACCCTAACCTACGGCAACCTAACACCTCGGATGTAATGTTTAACAACATTCCTGGCTCATCGGCCCCCACTTCTCGGTGGCAACACTATATACGTCTACAACGTTATATATCCTAACCTAAGGCAAACTAACACCTCGGATGTAATGTTTAACAACATTCCTGGCTCATCGGCCCCTACTTCTCGGTGGCAACACTATATACTTCTATAACGTTATATATCCTAACCTAAGGCAACCTAACATCTCGGATGTAATATTTTACTACATTCCTGGCACGTCGGGCCCTACTTCTCGGTGGGGACATTATATACGTCTATAACGCTATATATCCTAGCCTAAGGTAACCTAACATGTCGAGCGTAATGTTCTACAACATTCCTGGCTCATCGGCCCCTCCTTCTCGGTGGCAACACTATATACGTCTATAACGTTATATATACTAACTTAAGGCAACCTAACATCTCTACCGTAATATTTTACAACATTCCTGGCATGCAAGTCCCTACTTCTCTGTGGTAACATTATATACGGCTATAACGTTATATATCCTAGCCTAAGGAAACCTAACATCTCGGATGTAATATGTTACAACATTCCCCGCGCGTCGGCCCCTACTTCTTTGTCGGAACATTGTACACGTCTATAACGCTATATATCCTAGCTTAGGGTAACCTAACATGTCGAGCGTAATATTTTACAACATTCCTGGCTCGTCGGCCCCTACTTCTCGGTGGGAACATTATATACGTCTATAACGTTATATATCCTAACCTAAGGCAACCTAACATGTCGAACGTAATATTTTACAACATTCCTGGCTCATCGGCCCCTCCTTCTCGGTGGCAAAACTATATACGTCTATAACGTTATATATACTAACTTAAGGCAACCTGACATCTCTACCGTAATATTTTACAACATTCCTGGCATGCAAGTCCCTACTTCTCTGTGGTAACATTATATACGGCTATAACGTTATATGTCCTAGCCTAAGGAAACCTAACATCTCGGATGTAATATGTTACAACATTCCCCGCGCGTCGGCCCCTACTTCTTTGTCGGAACAATATACACGTCTATAACGTTATATATCCTAACCTATGGCAACCTAACACCTCGGATGTAATGTTTAACAACATTCCTGGCTCATCGGCCCCTACTTCTCGGTGGCAACACTATATACGTCTATAACGTTATATATCCTAACCTAAGGCAACCTAACACCTCGGGTGTAATGTTTAACAACATTCCTGGCTCATCGGCCCCTACTTCTCGGTGGCAACACTATATACGTCTATAACGTTATATATCCTAACCTAAGGCAACCTAACATCTCGGATGTAATATTTTACTACATTCCTGGCACGTCGGGCCCTACTTCTCGGTGGGGACATTATATACGTCTATAACGCTATATATCCTAGCCTAAGGTAACCTAACATGTCGAGCGTAATGTTCTACAACATTCCTGGCTCATCGGCCCCTCCTTCTCGGTGGCAACACTATATACGTCTATAACGTTATATATACTAACTTAAGGCAACCTAACATCTCTACCGTAATATTTTACAACATTCCAGGCATGCAAGTCCCTACTTCTCTGTGGTAACATTATATACGGCTATAACGTTATATGTCCTAGCCTAAGGAAACCTAACATCTCGGATGTAATATGTTACAACATTCCCCGCGCGTCGGCCCCTACTTCTTTGTCGGAACATTGTACACGTCTATAACGCTATATATCCTAGCTTAGGGTAACCTAACATGTCGAGCGTAATATTTTACAACATTCCTGGCTCGTCGGCCCCTACTTCTCGGTGGGAACATTATATACGTCTATAATGTTATATATCCTAACCTAAGGCAACCTAACATGTCGAACGTAATATTTTACAACATTCCTGGCACGTCGGCCCCTACCTCTCGATGGGAACATTATATACGTCTATAACGCTATATATGCAAGCCTAAGGCAATCCTAACATGTCGAATGTAATATTTTCCAACATTCCTGGCGCGTCGGCCCCTACTTCTCGGTGGGAACATTATATACGTCTATAACGTAATATAACCTAACCTAACCCATCTAGCCCCTCGCTGGTAATGTTTTGTAGAATCCCTTTCGTGTAGCCCGGTACGTCTCGGTGTAAACATTATATAAGTCCATAAGCTTACATATCCCAACCTAAGGCAACCTAACATTTCGGATGTAGTATTTTACAACATTCCTGGCGAGTCTGCCCTTATTTCTCGGTGGGAACATTATATACGTCTATAACGTAATATAACCTAACCTAATCCATCTAGCCCCTCCCTGGTAATGTTTTACAGAATCGCGGTCGTGTTGTCCCGTACCTCTAGGTGGGAACATTATATACGTCTATAGCGTTATATATCCTAACCTAAGGCAGCCTAGCATCTCGGATGTAGTATTTTACAACATTCCTGGCGTGTCGGCACTTAGTTCTCGGTGGGAAAATTACATATGCCTATAACGTCATATACCCTAACCTAAGGCAACCTAACGTCTCGGATGTAATATTTTACGAAATTCACGGCACGTCGACCCCTACTACACTTTGGTAAAATTATAAACGTCTATAGCGTTATATATCCTAGCCTAAGGCAACCTAATATGTCGAATGTAATATTTCAAAACATTTCTGGCGCGTCGGCCCCTACTTCTCAGTGGGAACATTATATAGGTCTATAGCGCTATATATCCTAGCCTAAGGCAACCTAACATGTCGAATGTAATATTTTACAACATTCCTGGCGCTTCGGCCCCTACTTCTCGATGGGAATATTATATACGTCTATACCGTTATGTATCCTAGCCTAAGGCAACCTAACATTTTCGAGCGTAGATTTTACAATATTCCTGGCTCGTCGGCCCCTACTTCTCTGTGGTAACATTATATACGTCTATAACGTTAGATATCCAGGCCTAAGGCAAACTGACATGTCGAATGTAATAATTCGCAACACTCCTGGCTCGTCGGCCCCTACGTCTCGGTGGGAAAATTGTATACGTCTATAACGCTACATATCCTAGCCTAAGGCAACCGAACATGTTGAATGTAATATTTTACAACATTCCCGGCGCTTCGGCCCCTACTTGTCGGTGGGAACATTATATACGTCTATAACGCTATATATCCTACCTTAAGGCAACCTAACATCTCGGATGTAATATTTTACAACATTCTTGTCTCGTCGGCCCCTACTTCTCGGTGGGAACATTATATACGTCTATAACGTTATATATCCTAACCCGAGGCAACCTAACTTGTCGAATGTAATATTTTACGACATTCTTGGCGCGTCGGCACCTACTTCTCGGTGGGAACAGTATATACGTCTATATCGTTATATATCCTAGCCTAAGGCAACCTAACATGTCGAATGTAATATTTTACAACATTCCCGGCGCTTCGGCCACTACTTGTCGGTGGGAACATTATATACGTCTATAACGCTATATATCCTACCTTAAGGCAACCTAACATCTCGGATGTAATATTTTACAACATTCCTGTCTCGTCGGCCCCTACTTCTCGGTGGGAACATTATATACGTCTATAACGTTATATATCCTAACCTGAGGCAGCCTAACTTGTCGAACGTAATATTTTACAACATTCCTGACTCATCGGCTCCTACTTCTCGGTGGGAACAATATATACGTCTATAACGTTATATATCCTAACCTAAGGCAACCTAACACCTCGGATGTAATGTTCTACAACATTCCTGGCTTATCGGCCCACACTTCTCGGTGGCAACACTATATACGTCTAAAACGTTATATATCCTAACCTAAGGCAACCTAACATCTCGGATGTAATATTTTACTACATTCCTGGCACGTCGGCCGATACTTCTCGGTGGGAATATTATATGCTTCAATAATACTATATATCCTAGCTTAAGGCAACCTAACATGTCGAATGTAATATTTCACAACATACCTGGCGCGTCGGTACCTCCATCTCGGTGGGAACAGTATATAAGTCTATAACGTTATGTATCCTATCCTAAGGCAACCTAACATGTCGAATGTAATATTGGACAACATTCCTTTCGTGTCGGCCCGTACTTCTCGGTGGGAACATTATATACGTCTATAACGCTATATATGCAAGCCTAAGGCAATCCTAACATGTCGAATATAATATTTTCCAACATTCCTGGCGCGTCGGCCCCTACTTCTCGGTGGGAACATTATATACGTCTATAACGTTATATATCCTAGCCTGAGGAAACCTAACATCTCGGATGTAATATTTTACAACATTCCTGGCTCATCGGCCCCTACTTCTCGGTGGGAACAATATATACGTCTATAACGTCATATATCCTAACCTAAGGCAACCTAACACCTCGGATGTAATGTTTAACAACATTCCTGGCTCATCGGCCCCTACTTCTCGGTGGCAACACTATATACGTCTATAACGTTATATATACTAACCTAAAGATACCTAACATCTCGGATGTAATATTTTACTACATTCCTGGCACGTCGGCCCCTACTTCTTGGTGGGAACATTATATACGTCTATAACGTTATATATGCAAGTCTAAGGCAATCCTAACATGTCGAATGTAATATTTTCCAACATTACTGGCGCGTCGGCCCCTACTGCTCGGTGGGAACATTATATACGTCTATAACGTTATATATCCTATCCTAAGGCAACCTAACATGTCGAATGTAATATTGGACAACATTCCTTTCGTGTCGGCCCGTACATCTCGGTGGAAATATCATATACGTCTATAACGTTATATATCCTAGCCTACGGCAATCCTAACATGTCGAATGTACTATTTTACAACATTCCAGGCGCGTCAGGGACTACTTCTCCGTGGGAACATTATATAAGTCAATAACGTTATATATCCTAAACTAAGGCAACCTAGCACCTCGGGTGTAATATTTTACTACATTCCTGGCTCATCGGCGCCTACTTCTCGGTGGGAACAATATATACGTCTATAACGTCATATATCCTAACCTAAGGCAACCTAACACCTCGGATGTAATGTTTAACAACATTCCTGGCTCATCGGCCCCTACTTCTCGGTGGCAACACTATATACGTCTATAACGTTATAAATCCTAACCTAAGGCAACCTAACATCTCGGATGTAATGTTTTATAACATTCCTGGCGTGTCGGCTCTTAGTTCTCGGTGGGAACATTATATATGTCTATAACGTCATATATCCTAACCTAGGGCAACCTAACATCTCGAATGTAGTATTTTACAACATTACTGGCGGGTCGGCCCCTACTTCTCGGTGGGAACATTATATACGTCTATAACGTTATATATCCTAACCTGATGCAACCTAACATCTCGGATATAATATTTTACAACATTCCTGGCTCATCGGCCCCTACTTCTCGGTGGGAACAATATATACGTCTATAACGTTATATATCCTAGCCTAAGGCAACCTAACATGTCGGATGTAATATTTTACTACATTCCTGGCACGTCGGCCCCTACCTCTCGATGGGAACATTATATACGTCTATAACGCTATATATGCAATCCTAAGGCAATCCTAACATGTCGAATGTAATATTTTCCAATATTCCTGGCGCGTCGGCCGCTACTTCTCGGTGGGAATATTATATACGTCTATAAGGCTATATATCCTAACATAAGGCAACCTAACATGTCTAATGTAATATTTCACAACATTCCTGGCGCGTCGGTACCTCCTTCTCGGTGGGAACAGTATATAAGTCTATAACGTTATATATCCTATCCTAAGGCAACCTAACATGTCGAATGTAATATTGGACAACATTCCTTTCGTGTCGGCCCGTACATCTCGGTGGAAATATCATATACGTCTATAACGTTATATATCCTAGCCTACGGCAATCCTAACATGTCGAATGTACTATTTTAAAACATTCCAGGCGCGTCAGGGACTACTTCTCCGTGGGAACATTATATAAGTCAATAACGTTATATATCCTAAACTAAGGCAACCTAGCACCTCGGGTGTAATATTTTACTACATTCCTGGCTCATCGGCGCCTACTTCTCGGTGGGAACAATATATACGTCTATAACGTCATGTATCCTAACCTAAGGCAACCTAACACCTCGGATGTAATGTTTAACAACATTCCTGGCTCATCGGCCCCTACTTCTCGGTGGCAACACTATATACGTCTATAACGTTATAAATCCTAACCTAAGGCAACCTAACATCTCGGATGTAATGTTTTATAACATTCCTGGCGTGTCGGCTCTTAGTTCTCGGTGGGAACATTATATATGTCTATAACGTCATATATCCTAACCTAGGGCAACCTAACATCTCGAATGTAGTATTTTACAACATTACTGGCGGGTCGGCCCCTACTTCTCGGTGGGAACATTATATACGTCTATAACGTAATATAACATAACCTAACCCATCTAGCCCCTCGCTGGTAATGTTTTGCAGAAACTCGGCCGTGTCGGACCGTACCTCTCCGTAGGAACATTATATACGTCTATAACGTTATATATCCTAACCTAAGGCAACCTCACACCTCGGATGTAGTATTTTACAACATTCCAGGCGGGTCGGCCCCTACTTCTCGGTGGGCACATTATATACGTCTATTACGTAATATAACCTAACCTAACCCATCTGGAACCTCGCCGTTAATGTTTTACAGAATCCCGTTCGTGTCGTCCCCTATGTCTCGGTGGGGACATAATATACGTCTATAACGTTGTACATCCTAACCTAAGGCAACCTTACGTGTCAGGTGTATTATTTTACACCATTCCTGGCGTGTCGGCCCCTACTTCTCGGGGGGAGCATTATATACGTCTATAATGTAACATAACCTAACCTAAACCATCTAGTCCCTCGCTGGTAATGTTTTTCAGAATCCCGTTCGTGTCGCCCCATACGCCTCGGTTGGTAAATTATGTATGTCTATAATGTTATATAGCCTAACTTAAGGCAACCTAACGTCTCGAATGCAGTATTCTACAACATATCTGGCAGGTTGGCCCATACCTCTCTGTTCGAATATTACATACGTCTATAACGTAATATAACCTAGCCTAACCCATCTAGCCTTTCGCTGGTAATGATTTACAGAATCCCGGTCGTGTCGGCCCGTACGTCTCTGTTGGGACATTATATACGTCTATACAGTTATATACCCTAACCTAATACAGCCTAACACCTCGGATGTAGTATCTTACAACTATACTGGCATGTCGGCCCCTACTTCTCGGTGGGGACACTATATACGTCTATAACGTTATATATCCCAACCTAAGGCAACCTAACATCTCGAATGTAATATTTAACTACATTCCTGGCGCGTCGGCCCCTACTTCTGGGTGGGAAAATTATAGAAGTCTATAACGTTATATATCCTAACCTAAGGCAACATAATATCTGGGATGTAATATCTTCCAACATTCCTGCCGAGACGGCGCTTACTTCCCAATGGGGACATTATATACGTCTATAAGGTTGTATATCCAAACCTAAGGGAACCTAACATATCGGTTGTAATATTTTACAACATTCCTGTCGTGTTGGCCCGTAGTTCTGGCTAATAACATTATATACGTCAATAACGTTATATGTCCTAGCCTAAGGCAACCCAACATCTCGGATGTAATATTTTACGACATGCCGGCACGTCGGCGCCAACTACTCTGTGGTAAAATTATATACGTCTATAACGTTATATATCCTAGCCTAAGGCACCTAACATCTCTGATGTAATATTTTGCAGCATTCCTGGCGTGCCGGTCCTTACTTCTCTGTGGGAACATTATATACGCCTATATCGTTGTGTATCCTAGCCTACTTCAACCTAACACGTCGAGCGCATATTTTACAACATTCCTGGCTCGTCGGTCCCTACTTCTCTGTGGTAACATTATATACGTCTATAACGTTATATATCCTAACCTAAGGCAGCATAATATCTGGATGTAATGTTTTACAACATTCCTGGCGTGACGGTACCTACTTCCCGATGGGGACATTATATACGTCTATAACGTTGTATATCCAAACCTAAGGGAACCTAACATCTCGGGTGTAATATTTTACAAAATTCTAGTCGTGTCGGCCTGTAGTTCTCGGTGGTAACATTATATACGTCTATAACGTTATAAATCCTAACCTAAGGCAACCTAACATCTCGGATGTAATGTTTTATAACATTCCTGGCGTGTCGGCTCTTAGTTCTCGGTGGGAACATTATATATGTCTATAACGTCATATATCCTAACCTAGGGCAACCTAACATCTCGAATGTAGTATTTTACAACATTACTGGCGGGTCGGCCCCTACTTCTCGGTGGGAACATTATATACGTCTATAACGTAATATAACATAACCTAACCCATCTGGAACCTCGGCGTTAATGTTTTACAGAATCCCGTTCGTGTCGTCCCCTATGTCTCGGTGGGGACATAATATACGTCTATAACGTTGTACATCCTAACCTAAGGCAACCTTACGTGTCAGGTGTATTATTTTACACCATTCCTGGCGTGTCGGCCCCTACTTCTCGGGGGGAGCATTATATACGTCTATAATGTAACATAACCTAACCTAAACCATCTAGTCCCTCGCTGGTAATGTTTTTCAGAATCCCGTTCGTGTCGCCCCATACGCCTCGGTTGGTAAATTATGTATGTCTATAATGTTATATAGCCTAACTTAAGGCAACCTAACGTCTCGAATGCAGTATTCTACAACATATCTGGCAGGTTGGCCCATACCTCTCTGTTCGAACATTACATACGTCTATAACGTAATATAACCTAGCCTAACCCATCTAGCCTTTCGCTGGTAATGATTTACAGAATCCCGGTCGTGTCGGCCCGTACGTCTCTGTTGGGACATTATATACGTCTATACAGTTATATACCCTAACCTAATACAGCCTAACACCTCGGATGTAGTATCTTACAACTATACTGGCATGTCGGCCCCTACTTCTCGGTGGGGACACTATATACGTCTATAACGTTATATATCCCAACCTAAGGCAACCTAACATCTCGAATGTAATATTTAACTACATTCCTGGCGCGTCGGCCCCTACTTCTCGGTGGGAAAATTATAGAAGTCTATAACGTTATATATCCTAACCTAAGGCAACATAATATCTGGGATGTAATATCTTCCAACATTCCTGCCGAGACGGCGCTTACTTCCCAATGGGGACATTATATACGTCTATAAGGTTGTATATCCAAACCTAAGGGAACCTAACATATCGGTTGTAATATTTTACAACATTCCTGTCGCGTTGGCCCGTAGTTCTGGCTAATAACATTATATACGTCAATAACGTTATATGTCCTAGCCTAAGGCAACCCAACATCTCGGATGTAATATTTTACGACATTCCCGGCACGTCGGCGCCAACTACTCTGTGGTAAAATTATATACGTCTATAACGTTATATATCCTAGCCTAAGGCACCTAACATCTCTGATGTAATATTTTGCAGCATTCCTGGCGTGCCGGTCCTTACTTCTCTGTGGGAACATTATATACGCCTATATCGTTGTGTATCCTAGCCTACTTCAACCTAACACGTCGAGCGCATATTTCACAACATTCCTGGCTCGTCGGTCCCTACTTCTCTGTGGTAACATTATATACGTCTATAACGTTATATATCCTAACCTAAGGCAGCATAATATCTGGATGTAATGTTTTACAACATTCCTGGCGTGACGGTACCTACTTCCCGATGGGGACATTATATACGTCTATAACGTTGTATATCCAAACCTAAGGGAACCTAACATCTCGGGTGTAATATTTTACAAAATTCTAGTCGTGTCGGCCTGTAGTTCTCGGTGGTAACATTATATACGTCTATAACGTTATAAATCCTAACCTAAGGCAACCTAACATCTCGGATGTAATGTTTTATAACATTCCTGGCGTGTCGGCTCTTAGTTCTCGGTGGGAACATTATATATGTCTATAACGTCATATATCCTAACCTAGGGCAACCTAACATCTCGAATGTAGTATTTTACAACATTACTGGCGGGTCGGCCCCTACTTCTCGGTGGGAACATTATATACGTCTATAACGTAATATAACATAACCTAACCCATCTAGCCCCTCGCTGGTAATGTTTTGCAGAAACTCGGCCGTGTCGGACCGTACCTCTCCGTAGGAACATTATATACGTCTATAACGTTATATATCCTAACCTAAGGCAACCTCACACCTCGGATGTAGTATTTTACAACATTCCAGGCGGGTCGGCCCCTACTTCTCGGTGGGCACATTATATACGTCTATTACGTAATATAACCTAACCTAACCCATCTGGAACCTCGCCGTTAATGATTTACAGAATCCCGTTCGTGTCGTCCCCTATGTCTCGGTGGGGACATAATATACGTCTATAACGTTGTACATCCTAACCTAAGGCAACCTTACGTGTCAGGTGTATTATTTTACACCATTCCTGGCGTGTCGGCCCCTACTTCTCGGGGGGAGCATTATATACGTCTATAATGTAACATAACCTAACCTAAACCATCTAGTCCCTCGCTGGTAATGTTTTTCAGAATCCCGTTCGTGTCGCCCCATACGCCTCGGTTGGTAAATTATGTATGTCTATAATGTTATATAGCCTAACTTAAGGCAACCTAACGTCTCGAATGCAGTATTCTACAACATATCTGGCAGGTTGGCCCATACCTCTCTGTTCGAACATTACATACGTCTATAACGTAATATAACCTAGCCTAACCCATCTAGCCTTTCGCTGGTAATGATTTACAGAATCCCGGTCGTGTCGGCCCGTACGTCTCTGTTGGGACATTATATACGTCTATACAGTTATATACCCTAACTTAATACAGCCTAACACCTCGGATGTAGTATCTTACAACTATACTGGCATGTCGGCCCCTACTTCTCGGTGGGGACACTATATACGTCTATAACGTTATATATCCCAACCTAAGGCAACCTAACATCTCGAATGTAATATTTAACTACATTCCTGGCGCGTCGGCCCCTACTTCTCGGTGGGAAAATTATAGAAGTCTATAACGTTATATATCCTAACCTAAGGCAACATAATATCTGGGATGAAATATCTTCCAACATTCCTGCCGAGACGGCGCTTACTTCCCAATGGGGACATTATATACGTCTATAAGGTTGTATATCCAAACCTAAGGGAACCTAACATATCGGTTGTAATATTTTACAACATTCCTGTCGTGTTGGCCCGTAGTTCTGGCTAATAACATTATATACGTCAATAACATTATATGTCCTAGCCTAAGGCAACCCAACATCTCGGATGTAATATTTTACGACATTCCCGGCACGTCGGCGCCAACTACTCTGTGGTAAAATTATATACGTCTATAACGTTATATATCCTAGCCTAAGGCACCTAACATCTCTGATGTAATATTTTGCAGCATTCCTGGCGTGCCGGTCCTTACTTCTCTGTGGGAACATTATATACGCCTATATCGTTGTGTATCCTAGCCTACTTCAACCTAACACGTCGAGCGCATATTTTACAACATTCCTGGCTCGTCGGTCCCTACTTCTCTGTGGTAGCATTATATACGTCTATAACGTTATATATCCTAACCTAAGGCAGCATAATATCTGGATGTAATGTTTTACAACATTCCTGGCGTGACGGTACCTACTTCCCGATGGGGACATTATATACGTCTATAACGTTGTATATCCAAACCTAAGGGAACCTAACATCTCGGGTGTAATATTTTACAAAATTCTAGTCGTGTCGGCCTGTAGTTCTCGGTGGTAACATTATATACGTCTATAACGTTATAAATCCTAACCTAAGGCAACCTAACATCTCGGATGTAATGTTTTATAACATTCCTGGCGTGTCGGCTCTTAGTTCTCGGTGGGAACATTATATATGTCTATAACGTCATATATCCTAACCTAGGGCAACCTAACATCTCGAATGTAGTATTTTACAACATTACTGGCGGGTCGGCCCCTACTTCTCGGTGGGAACATTATATACGTCTATAACGTAATATAACATAACCTAACCCATCTAGCCCCTCGCTGGTAATGTTTTGCAGAAACTCGGCCGTGTCGGACCGTACCTCTCCGTAGGAACATTATATACGTCTATAACGTTATATATCCTAACCTAAGGCAACCTCACACCTCGGATGTAGTATTTTACAACATTCCAGGCGGGTCGGCCCCTACTTCTCGGTGGGCACATTATATACGTCTATTACGTAATATAACCTAACCTAACCCATCTGGAACCTCGCCGTTAATGATTTACAGAATCCCGTTCGTGTCGTCCCCTATGTCTCGGTGGGGACATAATATACGTCTATAACGTTGTACATCCTAACCTAAGGCAACCTTACGTGTCAGGTGTATTATTTTACACCATTCCTGGCGTGTCGGCCCCTACTTCTCGGGGGGAGCATTATATACGTCTATAATGTAACATAACCTAACCTAAACCATCTAGTCCCTCGCTGGTAATGTTTTTCAGAATCCCGTTCGTGTCGCCCCATACGCCTCGGTTGGTAAATTATGTATGTCTATAATGTTATATAGCCTAACTTAAGGCAACCTAACGTCTCGAATGCAGTATTCTACAACATATCTGGCAGGTTGGCACATACCTCTCTGTTCGAACATTACATACGTCTATAACGTAATATAACCTAGCCTAACCCATCTAGCCTTTCGCTGGTAATGATTTACAGAATCCCGGTCGTGTCGGCCCGTACGTCTCTGTTGGGACATTATATACGTCTATACAGTTATATACCCTAACTTAATACAGCCTAACACCTCGGATGTAGTATCTTACAACTATACTGGCATGTCGGCCCCTACTTCTCGGTGGGGACACTATATACGTCTATAACGTTATATATCCCAACCTAAGGCAACCTAACATCTCGAATGTAATATTTAACTACATTCCTGGCGCGTCGGCCCCTACTTCTCGGTGGGAAAATTATAGAAGTCTATAACGTTATATATCCTAACCTAAGGCAACATAATATCTGGGATGAAATATCTTCCAACATTCCTGCCGAGACGGCGCTTACTTCCCAATGGGGACATTATATACGTCTATAAGGTTGTATATCCAAACCTAAGGGAACCTAACATATCGGTTGTAATATTTTACAACATTCCTGTCGTGTTGGCCCGTAGTTCTGGCTAATAACATTATATACGTCAATAACGTTATATGTCCTAGCCTAAGGCAACCCAACATCTCGGATGTAATATTTTACGACATTCCCGGCACGTCGGCGCCAACTACTCTGTGGTAAAATTATATACGTCTATAACGTTATATATCCTAGCCTAAGGCACCTAACATCTCTGATGTAATATTTTGCAGCATTCCTGGCGTGCCGGTCCTTACTTCTCTGTGGGAACATTATATACGCCTATATCGTTGTGTATCCTAGCCTACTTCAACCTAACACGTCGAGCGCATATTTTACAACATTCCTGGCTCGTCGGTCCCTACTTCTCTGTGGTAGCATTATATACGTCTATAACGTTATATATCCTAACCTAAGGCAGCATAATATCTGGATGTAATGTTTTACAACATTCCTGGCGTGACGGTACCTACTTCCCGATGGGGACATTATATACGTCTATAACGTTGTATATCCAAACCTAAGGGAACCTAACATCTCGGGTGTAATATTTTACAAAATTCTAGTCGTGTCGGCCTGTAGTTCTCGGTGGTAACATTATATACGTCTATAACGTTATATATCCTAACCTAAGGCAGCATAATATCTGGATGTAATGTTTTACAACATTCCTGGCGTGACGGTACCTACTTCCCGATGGGGACATTATATACGTCTATAACGTTGTATATCCAAACCTAAGGGAACCTAACATCTCGGGTGTAATATTTTACAAAATTCTAGTCGTGTCGGCCTGTAGTTCTCGGTGGTAACATTATATACGTCTATAACGTTATAAATCCTAACCTAAGGCAACCTAACATCTCGGATGTAATGTTTTATAACATTCCTGGCGTGTCGGCTCTTAGTTCTCGGTGGGAACATTATATATGTCTATAACGTCATATATCCTAACCTAGGGCAACCTAACATCTCGAATGTAGTATTTTACAACATTACTGGCGGGTCGGCCCCTACTTCTCGGTGGGAACATTATATACGTCTATAACGTAATATAACATAACCTAACCCATCTAGCCCCTCGCTGGTAATGTTTTGCAGAAACTCGGCCGTGTCGGACCGTACCTCTCCGTAGGAACATTATATACGTCTATAACGTTATATATCCTAACCTAAGGCAACCTCACACCTCGGATGTAGTATTTTACAACATTCCTGGCTCGTCGGCCCCTACTTCTCGGTGGGCACATTATATACGTCTATAACGTTATATATCCTAACCTATGAGAACCTAACATCTCGGATGTAATATTTGACAACATTCCTGGCGTGTAGGCCCGTACTTCTCGGTGGGAATATCATATACGTCTATAACGTTATATATCCTAGCCTAAGGCAATCCTAACATGTCGAATGTAATATTTTACAGCAATCCTGGCGCGTCGGCCCCTACTTCTCGGTGGCAACATTATATATGTCTATAACGCTATATATCCTAGCCTAAGGCAACCGAACACCTCGGATGTAATGTTTTACAACATTCCTGGCGTGTCGGCCCCTATTTCTCGGTGGGAACATTATATACGTCTATAACGTGATATATCCTAGCCTAAGGCAATCCTAACATCTCGGAAGTAATATTTTACAACATTCCTGGCGCGTCGGCATCTACTTCTCGGTGGAAACATTATATACGTTTAAGACGCTATATATCCTAGCTTAAGGCAACCTAATATGTCGAATGTAATATTTTACAACATTCCTGGCGCGTCGGCACCTACTTCTCTGTGGGAACATTATATAAGTCTATAACGCTATATATCCTAGCCTAAGGCAAACTAACATGTCGAATGTAATATTTTACTACATTCCCGTCACTTCGGCACCTACTTCTCGGTGGGAACATTATATACATCTATAACGTTGTATATCCTAGCCTAAGGCAACCTAACATCTCGGATGTAATATTTTACTATATTCCTGGCGCGCCTTCCCCTACTTCTCGCTGGGAACATTATATACGTCTAAAACACTATATATCCTAGCTTAAGGCAACCTAACATGTCGAATGTAATATTTTACAACATTCCTGGCGCGTCGGCACCTTCTTCTCGGTGGGAACAGTATATACGTCTATAACGTTATATATCCTGGCCTAAGGCAACCTAACATCTCGGATGTTATATTTTACTACATTCCCGGCGCGCCGGCCCCTACTTCTCGGTGGCAACATTATATACGTCTATATCGCTATATATCATACCGTAAGGCAACCTAACATGTCGAGCGTAATATTTTACTACATTCCTGGCACGTCTGCCCCTACTTTTCGGTGGGAACATTATATACGTCTATAACGCCATATATCCTAACCTAAGGCAACCAAAAATGTCGAGCGTAATATTTTATAACATTCCTGACTCGTAGGACCCTACTTCTCGGTGGGAACATTATATACGTCTATAACGTTATATATCCTAACCTAAGAGAACCTAACATGTCGAATGTAATATTTTACAGCAATCCTGACGCGTTGGCCCCTACTTCTCGGTGGGAACATTATATACGTCTATAACGTTATATATCCTAACCTAAGAGAACCTAACATCTCGGATGTAATATTTGACAACATCCCTGGCCTGTAGGCCCGTAATTCTCGGTCGGAATATCATATACGTCTATAACGTTATATATCCTAGCCTAAGGCAATCCTAACATGTCGAATGTAATATTTTACAGCAATCCTGGCGCGTCGGCCCCTACTTCTCGGTGGCAACATTATATATGTCTATAACGCTATATATCCTAGCCTAAGGCAACCTAACACCTCGGATGTAATGTTTTACAACATTCCTGGCGTGTCGGCCCCTATTTCTCGGTGGGAACATTATATACGTCTATAACGTGATATATCCTAGCCTAAGGCAATCCTAACATCTCGGAAGTAATATTTTACAACATTCCTGGCGCGTCGGCATCTACTTCTCGGTGGAAACATTATATACGTTTAAGACGCTATATATCCTAGCTTAAGGCAACCTAATATGTCGAATGTAGTATTTTACAACATTCCTGGCGCGTCGGCACCTACTTCTCGGTGGGAACAGTATATACGTCTATAACGTTATATATCCTAGCCTAAGGCAAACCTAACATGTCAAATGTAAAATTTTACAACATTCCTGGCGCGTCGGTCCCTATTTCTCGGTGGGAACATTATATAAGTCAATAACGTTATATATCCTAACCTAATGCAACCTAACATCTCGGATGTAATATTTTACTACATTCCTGGCTCGTCGGCCCCTACTTCTCGGTGGGAACATTATATACGTCTATAACGTTACTTATCCTAGCCTTAGGCAACCTAACTTCTCGGATGTAATATTTTACTACATTCCTGGCGCACCGGCCCCTACTTCTCGGTGGGAACATTATATACATCTATATCGCTATATATCATAACGTAAGGCAACCTAACATGTCGAGCGTAATATTTTACAACATTCCTGGCTCGTCGGCCCCTACTACCTGCTGGGAACATTATATACGTCTATAACGCTATATATCCTAGCCTAAGGCAACCTAACACCTCGGATGTAATGTTTTACAACATTCCTGGCGTGTCGGCCCCTATTTCTCGGTGGGAACAGTATATACGTCTATAACGTTATATATCCTAGCCTAAGGCAATCCTAACATCTCGGATGTAATATTTTTCAACATTCCTGGCGCGTCGGCACCTACTTATCGGTGGGAACAGTACATAAGTCTACAACGTTATATATCCTAACCTAAGGCAACCTAACATCACGGATGTAATATTTTACTACATTCCTGGCTCGTCGGCCCCTACTTCTCGGTGGGAACATTATATACGTCTATAACGTTACTTATCCTAGCCTAAGGCAACCTAACATCTCGGATGTTATATTTTACTACATTCCCGGCGCGCCGGCCCCTACTTCTCGGTGGGAACATTATATACGTCTATAACGTTATATATCCTAGCCCAAGGCAATCCTAACATCTCGGATGTAATATTTTACAACATTCCTGGCGCGTCGGCATCTACTTCTCGGTGGGAACAGTATATAAGTCTATAACGTTATATATCCTAACCTAAGGCAACCTAACATCACGGATGTAATATTTTGCTACATTCCTGGCTCGTCGGCCCCTACTTCTCGGTGGGAACATTATATACCTCTATAACGCTATATATCCTAGCCTAAGGCAACCTAACACCTCGGATGTAATGTTTTACAACATTCCTGGCGTGTCGGCCCCTATTTCTCGGTGGGAACATTATATACGTCTATAACGTTATATATCCTAGCCTAAGGCAATCCTAACATCTCGCATGTAATATTATACAACATTCCTGGCGCGTCGGCACCTACTTTTCGGTGGGAACAGTATATAAGTCAATAACGTTATATATCCTAACCTAAGACAACCTAACATCACGGATGTTATATTTTACTACATTCCTGGCGCGCCGGCAACTACTTCTCGGAGGGAATATTATATACGTCTATAACGTTACATATCCTAACCTAAGGCAACCTAACATGTCGAGCGTAATATTTTACAACATTCCTGGCTCGTCGACCTCTACTTCTCGGTGGGAACATTATATACGTCTATAACGTTATATATCCTAACCTAAGAAAACCTAACATCTCGGATGTAATATTTGACAACATTCCTGGCGCGTAGGCCCGTACTTCTCGGTCGGAATATCATATACGTCTATAACGTTATATATCCTAGCCTAAGGCAATCCTAACATGTCGAATGTAATATTTTACAGCAATCCTGGCGCGTCGGCCCCTACTTCTCGGCGTCAACATTATATATGTCTATAACGCTATATATCCTAGCCTAAGGCAACCTAACACCTCGGATGTAATGTTTTACAACATTCCTGGCGTGTCGGCCCCTATTTCTCGGTGGGAACATTATATACGTCTATAACGTGATATATCCTAGCCTAAGGCAATCCTAACATCTCGGAAGTAATATTTTACAACATTCCTGGCCCGTTGGCATCTACTTCTCGGTGGAAACATTATATACGTTTAAGACGCTATATATCCTAGCTTAAGGCAACCTAATATGTCGAATGTAATATTTTACAACATTCCTGGCGCGTCGGCACCTACTTCTCTGTGGGAACATTATATAAGTCTATAACGCTATATATCCTAGCCTAAGGCAAACTAACATGTCGAATGTAATATTTTACTACATTCCCGTCACTTCGGCACCTACATCTCGGTGGGAACATTATATACATCTATAACGTTGTATATCCTAGCCTAAGGCAACCTAACATCTCGGATGTAATATTTTACTATATTCCTGGCGCGCCTTCCCCTACTTCTCGCTGGGAACATTATATACGTCTAAAACACTATATATCCTAGCTTAAGGCAACCTAACATGTCGAATGTAATATTTTACAACATTCCTGGCGCGTCGGCACCTTCTTCTCGGTGGGAACAGTATATACGTCTATAACGTTATATATCCTGGCCTAAGGCAACCTAACATCTCGGATGTTATATTTTACTACATTCCCGGCGCGCCGGCCCCTACTTCTCGGTGGCAACATTATATACGTCTATATCGCTATATATCATACCGTAAGGCAACCTAACATGTCGAGCGTAATATTTTACTACATTCCTGGCACGTCTGCCCCTACTTTTCGGTGGGAACATTATATACGTCTATAACGCCATATATCCTAACCTAAGGCAACCAAAAATGTCGAGCGTAATATTTTATAACATTCCTGACTCGTAGGACCCTACTTCTCGGTGGGAACATTATATACGTCTGTAACGTTATATATCCTAACCTAAGAGAACCTAACATGTCGAATGTAATATTTTACAGCAATCCTGACGCGTTGGCCCCTACTTCTCGGTGGGAACATTATATACGTCTATAACGTTATATATCCTAACCTAAGAGAACCTAACATCTCGGATGTAGTATTTTACAACATTCCTGGCGCGTCGGCACCTACTTCTCGGTGGGAACAGTATATAAGTCTATAACGTTATATATCCTAGCCTAAGGCAAACCTAACATGTCAAATGTAAAATTTTACAACATTCCTGGCGCGTCGGTCCCTATTTCTCGGTGGGAACATTATATAAGTCAATAACGTTATATATCCTAACCTAATGCAACCTAACATCTCGGATGTAATATTTTACTACATTCCTGGCTCGTCGGCCCCTACTTCTCGGTGGGAACATTATATACGTATATAACGTTACTTATCCTAGCCTTAGGCAACCTAACTTCTCGGATGTAATATTTTACTACATTCCTGGCGCACCGGCCCCTACTTCTCGGTGGGAACATTATATACATCTATATCGCTATATATCATAACGTAAGGCAACCTAACATGTCGAGCGTAATATTTTACAACATTCCTGGCTCGTCGGCCCCTACTACCTGCTGGGAACATTATATACGTCTATAACGCTATATATCCTAGCCTAAGGCAACCTAACACCTCGGATGTAATGTTTTACAACATTCCTGGCGTGTCGGCCCCTATTTCTCGGTGGGAACATTATATACGTCTATAACGTTATATATCCTAGCCTAAGGCAATCCTAACATCTCGGATGTAATATTTTACAACATTCCTGGCGCGTCGGCATCTACTTCTCGGTGGGAACAGTATATAAGTCTATAACGTTATATATCCTAACCTAAGGCAACCTAACATCACGGATGTAATATTTTGCTACATTCCTGGCTCGTCGGCCCCTACTTCTCGGTGGGAACATTATATACCTCTATAACGCTATATATCCTAGCCTAAGGCAACCTAACACCTCGGATGTAATGTTTTACAACATTCCTGGCGTGTCGGCCCCTATTTCTCGGTGGGAACATTATATACGTCTATAACGTTATATATCCTAGCCTAAGGCAATCCTAACATCTCGCATGTAATATTATACAACATTCCTGGCGCGTCGGCACCTACTTTTCGGTGGGAACAGTATATAAGTCTATAACGTTATATATCCTAACCTAAGACAACCTAACATCACGGATGTTATATTTTACTACATTCCTGGCGCGCCGGCAACTACTTCTCGGAGGGAATATTATATACGCCTATAACGTTACATATCCTAACCTAAGGCAACCTAACATGTCGAGCGTAATATTTTACAACATTCCTGGCTCGTCGGCCTCTACTTCTCGGTGGGAACATTATATACGTCTATAACGTTATATATCCTAACCTAAGAAAACCTAACATCTCGGATGTAATATTTGACAACATTCCTGGCGTGTAGGCCCCTACTTCTCGGTCGGAATATCATATACGTCTATAACGTTATATATCCTAGCCTAAGGCAATCCTAACATGTCGAATGTAATATTTTACAGCAATCCTGGCGCGTCGGCCCCTACTTCTCGGTGGCAACATTATATATGTCTATAACGCTATATATCCTAGCCTAAGGCAACCTAACACCTCGGATGTAATGTTTTACAACATTCCTGGCGTGTCGGCCCCTATTTCTCGGTGGGAACATTATATACGTCTATAACGTGATATATCCTAGCCTAAGGCAATCCTAACATCTCGGAAGTAATATTTTACAACATTCCTGGCGCGTCGGCACCTACTTCTCGGTGGGAACAGTATATACCTCTATAACGCTATATATCCTAGCCTAAGGCAACCTAACACCTCGGATGTAATGTTTTACAACATTCCTGGCGTGTCGGCCCCTATTTCTCGGTGGGAACATTATATACGTCTATAACGTTATATATCCTAGCCTATGGCAATCCTAACATCTCGCATGTAATATTATACAACATTCCTGGCGCGTCGGCACCTACTTTTCGGTGGGAACAGTATATAAGTCAATAATGTTATATATCCTAACCTAAGACAACCTAACATCACGGATGTTATATTTTACTACATTCCTGGCTCGCCGGCAACTACTTCTCGGAGGGAATATTATATACGTCTATAACGTTACATATCCTAACCTAAGGCAACCTAACATGTCGAGCGTAATATTTTACAACATTCCTGGCTCGTCGGCCTCTACTTCTCGGTGCGAACATTATATACGTCTATAACGTTATATATCCTAACCTAAGAAAACCTAACATCTCGGATGTAATATTTGACAACATTCCTGGCGCGTAGGCCCGTACTTCTCGGTCGGAATATCATATACGTCTATAACGTTATATATCCTAGCCTAAGGCAATCCTAACATGTCGAATGTAATATTTTACAGCAATCCTGGCGCGTCGGCCCCTACTCCTCGGCGGCAACATTATATATGTCTATAACGCTATATATCCTAGCATAAGGCAACCTAACACCTCGGATGTAATGTTTTACAACATTCCTGGCGTGTCGGCCCCTATTTCTCGGTGGGAACATTATATACGTCTATAACGTGATATATCCTAGCCTAAGGCAATCCTAACATCTCGGAAGTAATATTTTACAACATTCCTGGCGCGTTGGCATCTACTTCTCGGTGGAAACATTATATACGTGTAAGACGCTATATATCCTAGCTTAAGGCAACCTAATATGTCGAATGTAATATTTTACAACATTCCTGGCGCGTCGGCACCTTCTTCTCGGTGGGAACAGTATATACGTCTATAACGTTATATATCCTGGCCTAAGGCAACCTAACATCTCGGATGTTATATTTTACTACATTCCCGGCGCGCCGGCCCCTACTTCTCGGTGGCAACATTATATACGTCTATATCGCTGTATATCATACCGTAAGGCAACCTAACATGTCGAGCGTAATATTTTACTACATTCCTGGCACGTCTGCCCCTACTTTTCGGTGGGAACATTATATACGTCTATAACGCCATATATCCTAACCTAAGGCAACCAAAAATGTCGAGCGTAATATTTTATAACATTCCTGACTCGTAGGACCCTACTTCTCGGTGGGAACATTATATACGTCTATAACGTTATATATCATAACCTAAGAGAACCTAACATGTCGAATGTAATATTTTACAGCAATCCTGACGCGTTGGCCCCTACTTCTCGGTGGGAACATTATATACGTCTATAACGTTATATATCCTAACCTAAGGCAACCTAACATCACGGATGTAATATTTTGCTACATTCCTGGCTCGTCGGCCCCTACTTCTCGGTGGGAACATTATATACCTCTATAACGCTATATATCCTAGCCTAAGGCAACCTAACACCTCGGATGTAATGTTTTACAACATTCCTGGCGCGTCGGCACCTACTTATCGGTGGGAACAGTACATAAGTCTACAACGTTATATATCCTAACCTAAGGCAACCTAACATCACGGATGTAATATTTTACTACATTCCTGGCTCGTCGGCCCCTACTTCTCGGTGGGAACATTATATACGTCTATAACGTTACTTATCCTAGCCTAAGGCAACCTAACTTCTCGGAAGTAATATTTTACTACATTCCTGGCGCACCTGCCCCTACTTCTCGGTGGGAACATTATATACATCTATATCGCTATATATCATAACGTAAGGCAACCTAACATGTCGAGCGTAATATTTTACAACATTCCTGGCTCGTCGGCCCCTACTACCTGGTGGGAACATTATATACGTCTATAACGCTATATGTCCTAGCCTAAGGCAACCTAACACCTCGGATGTAATGTTTTACAACATTCCTGGCGTGTCGGCCCCTGTTTCTCGGTGGGAACAGTATATACGTCTATAACGTTATATATCCTAGCCTAAGGCAATCCTGACATCTCGGATGTAACATTTTACAACATTCCTGGCGCGTCGGCACCTACTTCTCGGAGGGAACAGTATATAAGTCTATAACGTTATATATCCTAGCCTAAGGCAACCTAACTTCTCGGATGTAATATTTTACTACATTCCCCGCGCGCCGGCCCCTACTTCTCGGTGGGAACATTATATACGTCTATAACGTTATATATCCTAGCCTAAGGCAATCCTAACATCTCGGATGTAATATTTTTCAACATTCCTGGCGCGTCGGCACCTACTTATCGGTGGGAACAGTACATAAGTCTACAACGTTATATATCCTAACCTAAGGCAACCTAACATCACGGATGTAATATTTTACTACATTCCTGGCTCGTCGGCCCCTACTTCTCGGTGGGAACATTATATACGTCTATAACGTTACTTATCCTAGCCTAAGGCAACCTAACATCTCGGATGTTATATTTTACTACATTCCCGGCGCGCCGGCCCCTACTTCTCGGTGGGAACATTATATACGTCTATAACGTTATATATCCTAGCCTAAGGCAATCCTAACATCTCGGATGTAATATTTTACAACATTCCTGGCGCGTCGGCATCTACTTCTCGGTGGGAACAGTATATAAGTCTATAACGTTATATATCCTAACCTAAGGCAACCTAACATCACGGATGTAATATTTTGCTACATTCCTGGCTCGTCGGCCCCTACTTCTCGGTGGGAACATTATATACCTCTATAACGCTATATATCCTAGCCTAAGGCAACCTAACACCTCGGATGTAATGTTTTACAACATTCCTGGCGTGTCGGCCCCTATTTCTCGGTGGGAACATTATATACGTCTATAACGTTATATATCCTAGCCTAAGGCAATCCTAACATCTCGCATGTAATATTATACAACATTCCTGGCGCGTCGGCACCTACTTTTCGGTGGGAACAGTATATAAGTCTATAACGTTATATATCCTAACCTAAGACAACCTAACATCACGGATGTTATATTTTACTACATTCCTGGCGCGCCGGCAACTACTTCTCGGAGGGAATATTATATACGTCTATAACGTTACATATCCTAACCTAAGGCAACCTAACATGTCGAGCGTAATATTTTACAACATTCCTGGCTCGTCGGCTTCTACTTCTCGGTGGGAACATTATATACGTCTATAACGTTATATATCCTAACCTAAGAAAACCTAACATCTCGGATGTAATATTTGACAACATTCCTGGCGTGTAGGCCCCTACTTCTCGGTCGGAATATCATATACGTCTATAACGTTATATATCCTAGCCTAAGGCAATCCTAACATGTCCAATGTAATATTTTACAGCAATCCTGGCGCGTCGGCCCCTACTTCTCGGTGGCAACATTATATATATCTATAACGCTATATATCCTAGCCTAAGGCAACCTAACACCTCGGATGTAATGTTTTACAACATTCCTGGCGTGTCGGCCCCTATTTCTCGGTGGGAACATTATATACGTCTATAACGTGATATATCCTAGCCTAAGGCAATCCTAACATCTCGGATGTAATATTTTACTACATTCCTGGCTCGTCGGCCCCTACTTCTCGGTGGGAACATTATATACGTCTATAACGTTACTTATCCTAGCCTAAGGCAACCTAACTTCTCGGATGTAATATTTTACTACATTCCTGGCGCACCTGCCCCTACTTCTCGGTGGGAACATTATATACATCTATATCGCTATATATCATAACGTAAGGCAACCTAACATGTCGAGCGTAATATTTTACAACATTCCTGGCTCGTCGGCCCCTACTACCTGGTGGGAACATTATATACGTCTATAACGCTATATGTCCTAGCCTAAGGCAACCTAACACCTCGGATGTAATGTTTTACAACATTCCTGGCGTGTCGGCCCCTGTTTCTCGGTGGGAACAGTATATACGTCTATAACGTTATATATCCTAGCCTAAGGCAATCCTGACATCTCGGATGTAACATTTTACAACATTCCTGGCGCGTCGGCACCTACTTCTCGGAGGGAACAGTATATAAGTCTATAACGTTATATATCCTAGCCTAAGGCAACCTAACTTCTCGGATGTAATATTTTACTACATTCCCCGCGCGCCGGCCCCTACTTCTCGGTGGGAACATTATATACGTCTATAACGTTATATATCCTAGCCTAAGGCAATCCTAACATCTCGGATGTAATATTTTTCAACATTCCTGGCGCGTCGGCACCTACTTATCGGTGGGAACAGTACATAAGTCTACAACGTTATATATCCTAACCTAAGGCAACCTAACATCACGGATGTAATATTTTACTACATTCCTGGCTCGTCGGCCCCTACTTCTCGGTGGGAACATTATATACGTCTATAACGTTACTTATCCTAGCCTAAGGCAACCTAACATCTCGGATGTTATATTTTACTACATTCCCGGCGCGCCGGCCCCTACTTCTCGGTGGGAACATTATATACGTCTATAACGTTATATATCCTAGCCTAAGGCAATCCTAACATCTCGGATGTAATATTTTACAACATTCCTGGCGCGTCGGCATCTACATCTCGGTGGGAACAGTATATAAGTCTATAACGTTATATATCCTAACCTAAGGCAACCTAACATCACGGATGTAATATTTTGCTACATTCCTGGCTCGTCGGCCCCTACTTCTCGGTGGGAACATTATATACGTCTATAACGTTATATATCCTAACCTAAGAGAACCTAACATCTCGGATGTAATATTTGACAACATTCCTGGCGTGTAGGCCCGTACTTCTCGGTGGGAATATCATATACGTCTATAACGTTATATATCCCAGCCTAAGGCAATCCTAACATGTCGAATGTAATATTTTACAGCAATCCTGGCGCGTCGGCCCCTACTTCTCGGTGGCAACATTACATATGTCTATAACGCTATATATCCTAGCCTAAGGCAACCTAACACCTCGGATGTAATGTTTTACATCATTCCTGGCGTGTCGGCCCCTATTTCTCGGTGGGAACATTATATACGTCTATAACGTGATATATCCTAGCCTAAGGCAATCCTAACATCTCGGAAGTAATATTTTACAATATTCCTGGCGCGTCGGCATCTACTTCTCGGTGGAAACATTATATACGTTTAAGACGCTATATATCCTAGCTTAAGGCAACCTAATATGTCGAATGTAATATTTTACAACATTCCTGGCGCGTCGGCACCTACTTCTCGGTGGGAACAGTATATACGTCTATAACGTTATATATCCTAGCCTAAGGCAAACCTAACATGTCAAATGTAAAATTTTACAACATTCCTGGCGCGTCGGCACCTATTTCTCGGTGGGAACATTATATACGTCAATAACGTTATATATCCTAACCGAATGCAACCTAACATCTCGGATGTAATATTTTACTATATTCCTGGCGCGCCTTCCCCTACTTCTCGCTGGGAACATTATATACGTCTAAAACACTATATATCCTAGCTTAAGGCAACCTAACATGTCGAATGTAATATTTTACAACATTCCTGGCGCGTCGGCACCTACTTCTCGGTGGGAACAGTATATACGTCTATAACGTTATATATCCTATCCTAAGGCAATTCTAACATCTCGGATGTAATATTTTACAACACTCCTGGCGCGTCGGCACCTCCTTCTCGGAGGGAACAGTATATACGTCTATAACGTTATATATCCTAGCCTAAGGCAATCCTAACATCTCGGATGTAACATTTTACAACATTCCTGGCGCGTCGGCACCTACTTCTCGGTGGGAACAGTATATACGTCTATAACGTTATATATCCTAGCCTAAGGCAATTCTAACATGTCGAATGTAATATTTTATTACATTCCCGTCACTTCGGCACCTACTTCTCGGTGGGAACATTATATACATCTATAACGTTGTATATCCTAGCCTAAGGCAACCTAACATCTCGGATGTAATATTTTACTATATTCCTGGCGCGCCTTCCCCTACTTCTCGCTGGGAACAATATATACGTCTAAAACACTATATATCCTAGCTTAAGGCAACCTAACATTTCGAATGTAATATTTTACAACATTCCTGGCGCGTCGGCCCCTACTTCTCGGTGGGAACATTATATACGTCTATAACGTTATATATCCTAACCTAAGAGAACCTAACATCTCGGATGTAATATTTGACAACATTCCTGGCGTGTAGGCCCGTACTTCTCGGTGGGAATATCATATACGTCTATAACGTTATATATCCCAGCCTAAGGCAATCCTAACATGTCGAATGTAATATTTTACAGCAATCCTGGCGCGTCGGCCCCTACTTCTCGGTGGCAACATTACATATGTCTATAACGCTATATATCCTAGCCTAAGGCAACCTAACACCTCGGATGTAATGTTTTACATCATTCCTGGCGTGTCGGCCCCTATTTCTCGGTGGGAACATTATATACGTCTATAACGTGATATATCCTAGCCTAAGGCAATCCTAACATCTCGGAAGTAATATTTTACAATATTCCTGGCGCGTCGGCATCTACTTCTCGGTGGAAACATTATATACGTTTAAGACGCTATATATCCTAGCTTAAGGCAACCTAATATGTCGAATGTAATATTTTACAACATTCCTGGCGCGTCGGCACCTACTTCTCGGTGGGAACAGTATATACGTCTATAACGTTATATATCCTAGCCTAAGGCAAACCTAACATGTCAAATGTAAAATTTTACAACATTCCTGGCGCGTCGGCACCTATTTCTCGGTGGGAACATTATATACGTCAATAACGTTATATATCCTAACCGAATGCAACCTAACATCTCGGATGTAATATTTTACTATATTCCTGGCGCGCCTTCCCCTACTTCTCGCTGGGAACATTATATACGTCTAAAACACTATATATCCTAGCTTAAGGCAACCTAACATGTCGAATGTAATATTTTACAACATTCCTGGCGCGTCGGCACCTACTTATCGGTGGGAACAGTACATAAGTCTACAACGTTATATATCCTAACCTAAGGCAACCTAACATCACGGATGTAATATTTTACTACATTCCTGGCTCGTCGGCCCCTACTTCTCGGTGGGAACATTATATACGTCTATAACGTTACTTATCCTAGCCTAAGGCAACCTAACTTCTCGGAAGTAATATTTTACTACATTCCTGGCGCACCTGCCCCTACTTCTCGGTGGGAACATTATATACATCTATATCGCTATATATCATAACGTAAGGCAACCTAACATGTCGAGCGTAATATTTTACAACATTCCTGGCTCGTCGGCCCCTACTACCTGGTGGGAACATTATATACGTCTATAACGCTATATGTCCTAGCCTAAGGCAACCTAACACCTCGGATGTAATGTTTTACAACATTCCTGGCGTGTCGGCCCCTGTTTCTCGGTGGGAACAGTATATACGTCTATAACGTTATATATCCTAGCCTAAGGCAATCCTGACATCTCGGATGTAACATTTTACAACATTCCTGGCGCGTCGGCACCTACTTCTCGGAGGGAACAGTATATAAGTCTATAACGTTATATATCCTAGCCTAAGGCAACCTAACTTCTCGGATGTAATATTTTACTACATTCCCCGCGCGCCGGCCCCTACTTCTCGGTGGGAACATTATATACGTCTATAACGTTATATATCCTAGCCTAAGGCAATCCTAACATCTCGGATGTAATATTTTTCAACATTCCTGGCGCGTCGGCACCTACTTATCGGTGGGAACAGTACATAAGTCTACAACGTTATATATCCTAACCTAAGGCAACCTAACATCACGGATGTAATATTTTACTACATTCCTGGCTCGTCGGCCCCTACTTCTCGGTGGGAACATTATATACGTCTATAACGTTACTTATCCTAGCCTAAGGCAACCTAACATCTCGGATGTTATATTTTACTACATTCCCGGCGCGCCGGCCCCTACTTCTCGGTGGGAACATTATATACGTCTATAACGTTATATATCCTAGCCTAAGGCAATCCTAACATCTCGGATGTAATATTTTACAACATTCCTGGCGCGTCGGCATCTACTTCTCGGTGGGAACAGTATATAAGTCTATAACGTTATATATCCTAACCTAAGGCAACCTAACATCACGGATGTAATATTTTGCTACATTCCTGGCTCGTCGGCCCCTACTTCTCGGTGGGAACATTATATACCTCTATAACGCTATATATCCTAGCCTAAGGCAACCTAACACCTCGGATGTAATGTTTTACAACATTCCTGGCGTGTCGGCCCCTATTTCTCGGTGGGAACATTATATACGTCTATAACGTTATATATCCTAGCCTAAGGCAATCCTAACATCTCGCATGTAATATTATACAACATTCCTGGCGCGTCGGCACCTACTTTTCGGTGGGAACAGTATATAAGTCTATAACGTTATATATCCTAACCTAAGACAACCTAACATCACGGATGTTATATTTTACTACATTCCTGGCGCGCCGGCAACTACTTCTCGGAGGGAATATTATATACGTCTATAACGTTACATATCCTAACCTAAGGCAACCTAACATGTCGAGCGTAATATTTTACAACATTCCTGGCTCGTCGGCTTCTACTTCTCGGTGGGAACATTATATACGTCTATAACGTTATATATCCTAACCTAAGAAAACCTAACATCTCGGATGTAATATTTGACAACATTCCTGGCGTGTAGGCCCCTACTTCTCGGTCGGAATATCATATACGTCTATAACGTTATATATCCTAGCCTAAGGCAATCCTAACATGTCCAATGTAATATTTTACAGCAATCCTGGCGCGTCGGCCCCTACTTCTCGGTGGCAACATTATATATATCTATAACGCTATATATCCTAGCCTAAGGCAACCTAACACCTCGGATGTAATGTTTTACAACATTCCTGGCGTGTCGGCCCCTATTTCTCGGTGGGAACATTATATACGTCTATAACGTGATATATCCTAGCCTAAGGCAATCCTAACATCTCGGATGTAATATTTTACTACATTCCTGGCTCGTCGGCCCCTACTTCTCGGTGGGAACATTATATACGTCTATAACGTTACTTATCCTAGCCTAAGGCAACCTAACTTCTCGGATGTAATATTTTACTACATTCCTGGCGCACCTGCCCCTACTTCTCGGTGGGAACATTATATACATCTATATCGCTATATATCATAACGTAAGGCAACCTAACATGTCGAGCGTAATATTTTACAACATTCCTGGCTCGTCGGCCCCTACTACCTGGTGGGAACATTATATACGTCTATAACGCTATATGTCCTAGCCTAAGGCAACCTAACACCTCGGATGTAATGTTTTACAACATTCCTGGCGTGTCGGCCCCTGTTTCTCGGTGGGAACAGTATATACGTCTATAACGTTATATATCCTAGCCTAAGGCAATCCTGACATCTCGGATGTAACATTTTACAACATTCCTGGCGCGTCGGCACCTACTTCTCGGAGGGAACAGTATATAAGTCTATAACGTTATATATCCTAGCCTAAGGCAACCTAACTTCTCGGATGTAATATTTTACTACATTCCCCGCGCGCCGGCCCCTACTTCTCGGTGGGAACATTATATACGTCTATAACGTTATATATCCTAGCCTAAGGCAATCCTAACATCTCGGATGTAATATTTTTCAACATTCCTGGCGCGTCGGCACCTACTTATCGGTGGGAACAGTACATAAGTCTACAACGTTATATATCCTAACCTAAGGCAACCTAACATCACGGATGTAATATTTTACTACATTCCTGGCTCGTCGGCCCCTACTTCTCGGTGGGAACATTATATACGTCTATAACGTTACTTATCCTAGCCTAAGGCAACCTAACATCTCGGATGTTATATTTTACTACATTCCCGGCGCGCCGGCCCCTACTTCTCGGTGGGAACATTATATACGTCTATAACGTTATATATCCTAGCCTAAGGCAATCCTAACATCTCGGATGTAATATTTTACAACATTCCTGGCGCGTCGGCATCTACATCTCGGTGGGAACAGTATATAAGTCTATAACGTTATATATCCTAACCTAAGGCAACCTAACATCACGGATGTAATATTTTGCTACATTCCTGGCTCGTCGGCCCCTACTTCTCGGTGGGAACATTATATACGTCTATAACGTTATATATCCTAACCTAAGAGAACCTAACATCTCGGATGTAATATTTGACAACATTCCTGGCGTGTAGGCCCGTACTTCTCGGTGGGAATATCATATACGTCTATAACGTTATATATCCCAGCCTAAGGCAATCCTAACATGTCGAATGTAATATTTTACAGCAATCCTGGCGCGTCGGCCCCTACTTCTCGGTGGCAACATTACATATGTCTATAACGCTATATATCCTAGCCTAAGGCAACCTAACACCTCGGATGTAATGTTTTACATCATTCCTGGCGTGTCGGCCCCTATTTCTCGGTGGGAACATTATATACGTCTATAACGTGATATATCCTAGCCTAAGGCAATCCTAACATCTCGGAAGTAATATTTTACAATATTCCTGGCGCGTCGGCATCTACTTCTCGGTGGAAACATTATATACGTTTAAGACGCTATATATCCTAGCTTAAGGCAACCTAATATGTCGAATGTAATATTTTACAACATTCCTGGCGCGTCGGCACCTACTTCTCGGTGGGAACAGTATATACGTCTATAACGTTATATATCCTAGCCTAAGGCAAACCTAACATGTCAAATGTAAAATTTTACAACATTCCTGGCGCGTCGGCACCTATTTCTCGGTGGGAACATTATATACGTCAATAACGTTATATATCCTAACCGAATGCAACCTAACATCTCGGATGTAATATTTTACTATATTCCTGGCGCGCCTTCCCCTACTTCTCGCTGGGAACATTATATACGTCTAAAACACTATATATCCTAGCTTAAGGCAACCTAACATGTCGAATGTAATATTTTACAACATTCCTGGCGCGTCGGCACCTACTTCTCGGTGGGAACAGTATATACGTCTATAACGTTATATATCCTATCCTAAGGCAATTCTAACATCTCGGATGTAATATTTTACAACACTCCTGGCGCGTCGGCACCTCCTTCTCGGAGGGAACAGTATATACGTCTATAACGTTATATATCCTAGCCTAAGGCAATCCTAACATCTCGGATGTAACATTTTACAACATTCCTGGCGCGTCGGCACCTACTTCTCGGTGGGAACAGTATATACGTCTATAACGTTATATATCCTAGCCTAAGGCAATTCTAACATGTCGAATGTAATATTTTATTACATTCCCGTCACTTCGGCACCTACTTCTCGGTGGGAACATTATATACATCTATAACGTTGTATATCCTAGCCTAAGGCAACCTAACATCTCGGATGTAATATTTTACTATATTCCTGGCGCGCCTTCCCCTACTTCTCGCTGGGAACAATATATACGTCTAAAACACTATATATCCTAGCTTAAGGCAACCTAACATTTCGAATGTAATATTTTACAACATTCCTGGCGCGTCGGCCCCTACTTCTCGGTGGGAACATTATATACGTCTATAACGTTATATATCCTAACCTAAGAGAACCTAACATCTCGGATGTAATATTTGACAACATTCCTGGCGTGTAGGCCCGTACTTCTCGGTGGGAATATCATATACGTCTATAACGTTATATATCCCAGCCTAAGGCAATCCTAACATGTCGAATGTAATATTTTACAGCAATCCTGGCGCGTCGGCCCCTACTTCTCGGTGGCAACATTACATATGTCTATAACGCTATATATCCTAGCCTAAGGCAACCTAACACCTCGGATGTAATGTTTTACATCATTCCTGGCGTGTCGGCCCCTATTTCTCGGTGGGAACATTATATACGTCTATAACGTGATATATCCTAGCCTAAGGCAATCCTAACATCTCGGAAGTAATATTTTACAATATTCCTGGCGCGTCGGCATCTACTTCTCGGTGGAAACATTATATACGTTTAAGACGCTATATATCCTAGCTTAAGGCAACCTAATATGTCGAATGTAATATTTTACAACATTCCTGGCGCGTCGGCACCTACTTCTCGGTGGGAACAGTATATACGTCTATAACGTTATATATCCTAGCCTAAGGCAAACCTAACATGTCAAATGTAAAATTTTACAACATTCCTGGCGCGTCGGCACCTATTTCTCGGTGGGAACATTATATACGTCAATAACGTTATATATCCTAACCGAATGCAACCTAACATCTCGGATGTAATATTTTACTATATTCCTGGCGCGCCTTCCCCTACTTCTCGCTGGGAACATTATATACGTCTAAAACACTATATATCCTAGCTTAAGGCAACCTAACATGTCGAATGTAATATTTTACAACATTCCTGGCGCGTCGGCACCTACTTCTCGGTGGGAACAGTATATACGTCTATAACGTTATATATCCTAGCCTAAGGCAATCCTAACATCTCGGATGTAATATTTTACAACATTCCTGGCGCGTCGGCATCTACTTATCGGTGGGAACAGTATATAAGTCTATAACGTTATATATCCTAACCTAAGGCAACCTAACATCACGGATGTAATATTTTGCTACATTCCTGGCTCGTCGGCCCCTACTTCTCGGTGGGAACATTATATACCTCTATAACGATATATATCCTAGCCTAAGGCAACCTAACACCTCGGATGTAATGTTTTACAACATTCCTGGCGTGTCGGCCCCTATTTCTCGGTGGGAACATTATATACGTCTATAACGTTATATATCCTAGCCTAAGGCAATCCTAACATCTCGCATGTAATATTATACAACATTCCTGGCGCGTCGGCACCTACTTTTCGGTGGGAACAGTATATAAGTCTATAACGTTATATATCCTAACCTAAGACAACCTAACATCACGGATGTTATATTTTACTACATTCCTGGCGCGCCGGCAACTACTTCTCGGAGGGAATATTATATACGTCTATAACGTTACATATCCTAACCTAAGGCAACCTAACATGTCGAGCGTAATATTTTACAACATTCCTGGCTCGTCGGCCTCTACTTCTCGGTGGGAACATTATATACGTCTATAACGTTATATATCCTAACCTAAGAAAACCTAACATCTCGGATGTAATATTTGACAACATTCCTGGCGTGTAGGCCCCTACTTCTCGGTCGGAATATCATATACGTCTATAACGTTATATATCCTAGCCTAAGGCAATCCTAACATGTCGAATGTAATATTTTACAGCAATCCTGGCGCGTCGGCCCCTACTTCTCGGTGGCAACATTATATATGTCTATAACGCTATATATCCTAGCCTAAGGCAACCTAACACCTCGGATGTAATGTTTTACAACATTCCTGGCGTGTCGGCCCCTATTTCTCGGTGGGAACATTATATACGTCTATAACGTGATATATCCTAGCCTAAGGCAATCCTAACATCTCGGAAGTAATATTTTACAACATTCCTGGCGCGTCGGCATCTACTTCTCGGTGGAAACATTATATACGTTTAAGACGCTATATATCCTAGCTTAAGGCAACCTAATATGTCGAATGTAATATTTTACAACATTCCTGGCGCGTCGGCACCTACTTCTCGGTGGGAACAGTATATACGTCTATAACGTTATATATCCTAGCCTAAGGCGAACCTAACATGTCAAATGTAAAATTTTACAACATTCCTGGCGCGTCGGTCCCTATTTCTCGGTGGGAACATTATATAAGTCAATAACGTTATATAACGTTATATATCCTAACCTAATGCAACCTAACATCTCGGATGTAATATTTTACTACATTCCTGGCTCGTCGGCCCCTACTTCTCGGTGGGAACATTATATACGTCTATAACGTTACTTATCCTAGCCTAAGGCAACCTAACTTCTCGGATGTAATATTTTACTACATTCCTGGCGCACCTGCCCCTACTTCTCGGTGGGAACATTATATACATCTATATCGCTATATATCATAACGTAAGGCAACCTAACATGTCGAGCGTAATATTTTACAACATTCCTGGCGTGTCGGCCGCTATTTCTCGGTGGGAACATTATATACGTCTATAACGTGATATATCCTAGCCTAAGGCAATCCTAACATCTCGGAAGTAATATTTTACAACATTCCTGGCGCGTCGGCATCTACATCTCGGTGGAAACATTATATACGTTTAAGACGCTATATATCCTAGCTCAAGGCAACCTAATATGTCGAATGTAATATTTTACAACATTCCTGGCGCGTCGGCACCTACTTCTCGGTGAGAACAGTATATACGTCTATAACGTTATATATCCTAGCCTAAGGCAAACCTAACATGTCAAATGTAAAATTTTACAACATTCCTGGCGCGTCGGCCCCTATTTCTCGGTGGGAACATTATATACGTCAATAACGTTATATATCCTAACCGAATGCAACCTAACATCTCGGATGTAATATTTTACTATATTCCTGGCGCGCCTTCCCCTACTTCTCGCTGGGAACATTATATACGTCTAAAACACTATATATCCTAGCTTAAGGCAACCTAACATGTCGAATGTAATATTTTACAACATTCCTGGCGCGTCGGCACCTACTTCTCGGTGGGAACAGTATATACGTCTATAACGTTATATATCCTATCCTAAGGCAATTCTAACATCTCGGATGTAATATTTTACAACACTCCTGGCGCGTCGGCACCTACTTCTCGGAGGGAACAGTATATAAATCTATAACGTTATATATCCTAGCCTAAGCAACCTAACATGTCGAATGTAATATTTTACAACATACCTGGCGCGTCGGCACCTACTTCACGGTGGGAACAGTATATACGTCTATAACGTTATATATCCTAGCCTAAGGCAAACCTAACATGTCAAATGTAAAATTTTACAACATTCCTGGCGCGTCGGTCCCTATTTCTCGGTGGGAACATTATATAAGTCAATAACGTTATATATCCTAACCTAATGCAACCTAACATCTCGGATGTAATATTTTACTACATTCCTGGCACGTCGGCCACTACTTCTCGGTGGGAACATTATATAAGTCTATAACGCTATATATCCTAGCCTAAGGCAACCTAACACCTCGGATGTAATGTTTTACAACATTCCTGGCGCGTCGGCATCTACTTCTCGGTGGAAACATTATATACGTTTAAGACGCTATATATCCTAGCTTAAGGCAACCTAACATGTCGAGCGTAATATTTTACTACATTCCTGGCACGTCTGCCCCTACTTTTCGGTGGGAACATTATATACGTCTATAACGCCATATATCCTAACCTAAGGCAACCAAAAATGTCGAGCGTAATATTTTATAACATTCCTGGCTCGTAGGACCCTACTTCTCGGTGGGAACATTATATACGTCTATAACGTTATATATCCTAACCTAAGAGAACCTAACATGTCGACTGTAATATTTTACAGCAATCCTGGCGCGTCGGCCCCTACTTCTCGCTGGGAACATTATATACGTCTAAAACACTATATATCCTAGCTTAAGGCAACCTAACATGTCGAATGTAATATTTTACAACATTCCTGGCGCGTCGGCACCTACTTCTCGGTGGGAACATTATATACGTCCATAACGTAATTGATCCTAACCTAACCTATCTAGACCCTCGCTGGTAATGTTTTACAGAATCCCGTCCGTGTGGTCCCGTACGTCTCGGTGCGGACATTATATACGTCTATAACGTGATATTTCCTTTCCTAAGCCAACCCAACGTTTTGAATGTAGTATTTTACAACATTCCAGGCGGGACGGCCCTTACTTCTCGGTGGGAACATTATATACTTCTATAACGTAATGTAACCTAACCTAACCCAGCTAGACCTTCGCTGGTAATGTTTCACAGAATCCCGTTCGTGTCGCCCCGTACATCTCGACGCGGATATTATATACGTCTACTACGTTATATATCCTAACCTAGGGCAAATTAACATCTCGGATGTAGTATTTTCCAACATTCCTGGCGGGTCGGCCCCTACTTCTCGGTGGACACATTATATCCGCCTATATCGTAATATAACCTAACCTAACACATCACGACTCTCGCTGGTAATGTTTTACAGAATTTCGTTCGTGTCGTCCTGTACATCTAGGTGGGGACATTATGTACGTCTACAACGTTATATATCCTAATCTAAGACAACTTAACATCTCGGATGTATTGTTTTCCAACATTCCTGGCGGGTCGGCCCCTACTGCTCTGTGGGAAAATTATAAACCTCTATAACCTAATATAACCTAACCTAACCCTGCTAGACCCTCGCTGGTAATGTTTCACAGAGTCCCGTTCGTGTCGTCCTGTACATCTCGGCGCGGACATTATACACGTCTATAATGTTATATATCCTAACCTAAGGCATCCTAACATCTCGGATGTAGTATTTTCCAACATTCCTGGCGGGTCGGACCCATCTTCTCGGTGGGAACATTATATACGTCTATAACGTAATAGATCCTAACCTAACCCATCTCGACCCTCGCTGGTAATGTTTTGCAGAATCCCGTTCGTGTCGTCCCGTACGTCTCGATGCGGACATTACATACGTCTATAACGTTATATTTCCTATCCTAAGGCAACCTAACATCTCGAATGTAGTATTGTCCAACATTTCTGGCGGGTCGGCCCCTACTTCTCGGTGGGAACATTATATACGCCTATAACGTAATATAACCTAACCTAACCCAGCTAGACCCTCGCTGGTAATGTTTCACAGATACCCGTTCGTGTCGTCCCGTACATCACGCCGCGGACATTATATACTTCTATAACGTTATATATCCTATCCTAAGGCAACCTAACATCTCGGATGTATTATTTTCCAACATTCCTGTCGGGTCGGCCCCTACTTCTCGGTGCGAACATTATATACGTCTATAACGTAATAGATCCTAACCTAACCCATCTAGAGCCTCGCTGGCAATGTTTTACAGAATCCCGTTCGTGTCGTCCCGTACGTCTCGGTGCGGGCATTATATACGTCTATAACGTTATATATCCTAACCTAAGGCAACCTAACATCTCGATTGTAGTACTTTAAACATTCCAGGCGGGTCGGCTCCGACATCTCGGTGGGAACATTATATACGTCTATAACGTAATAGATCCTAACCTAACCCATCTAGACCCTCGCTGGTAATGTTTTACAGAATCCCGGGCATGTCGGCCCGTACTTCTCGGTGGGGTCATTATGTACGTCTACTATGTTATATATCCTAACCTAAGGCAACTTAACATCTCGGATGTAGTATTTTACAACATTCCAGGCGGGACGGCCCCTACTTCTCGGTGGGAACATTATATACTTCTATAACGTAATGTAACCTAACCTAACCCAGCTAGACCCTCGCTGGTAATGTTTCACAGAATCCCGTTCGTGTCGTCCCGAGCATCTCGACGCGGATATTATATACCTCTACTACGTTATATATCCTAACCTAAGGCAACTTAACATGTCGGATGTAGTATTTTCCATCATTCCTGGCGGGTCGGCCCCTACTTCTCGGTCGGCACATTATATACGACCATAACGTAATATAACTTAACCTGACCCATCTAGACCCTCGCTGGTAATGTTTCACAGAATCCCGTTCGTGTCGTCCCGAACATCTCGACGCGGATATTATATACCTCTACTACGTTATATATCCTAACCTAAGGCAACTCAACATGTCGGATGTAGTATTTTCCATCATTCCTGGCGGGTCGGCCCCTACTTCTCGGTCGGCACATTATATACGACCATAACGTAATATAACCTAGCCTGACCAATCTAGAACCTCGCTGGTAATGTTTTACAGAATCCCGTTCGTGTCTACCCGTACGTCTCGGTGCGGACATTGTATACGTCTATAACGTTATATATTCTAACCTAAGACATCCTAACACCTCGGATGTAGTATTTTCCAACATTCCTGGCGGGTCGGCCCCCATTTCTCGGTGGGCACATTATATACGTCTATAACGTAATATAACCTAGCCTGACCAATCTAGAACCTCGCTGGTAATGTTTTACAGAATCCAGTTCGTGTCTACCCGTACGTCTCGGTGCGGACATTCTATACGTCTATAACGTTATATATCCTAACCTAAGACATCCTAACATCTCGGATGTAATATTTAACAACATTCCTGGCGTGTTAGCGCGTACTTCTCGGCGGGAACATCATATACGTCTACAGCGATATATATCCTAACCGAAGGCAACCTAATATCTCGGATGCAATATTTTGCAACATTCCTGGCGTGTCGTCGCCCGCTTCTCGATTGGGACATTATATACGTCTATAACGTTATGTATCCTAGCCTAAGGCAACCTAACATGCCGAATGTAATATTTTAGAACATTCCTGGCGCGTCGGCCCCTACTACTCAGTGGGAACATTATATAAGTCAATAACGTTATATATCCTAACCTAAGGCAACCTAACATCTCGGATGTGATATTGTACTACATTCCTGGCACGTCGGTCCCTACATCTCCGTGGGAACGTTATATACGTCTATAGCGCTATATATTCTAGCCTAAGGCAACCTAACATGTCGAATGTAATATTTTACAACATTCCTGGCGCGTCGGCCCCTACTACTCGGTGGGAACATTATATAAGTCTATAACGCTATATATGCTATCCTAAGGCAACCTAACATGTCGAATGTAATATTATACAACATTCCTGGCGCGTCGGCACCTACTTCTCGGCGGGAACGTTATGTACGTCTATAACGCTGTATATCATAGCCTAAGGCAACCTAACATGTCGAATGCTATATTTTACAATATTCCTGGCGTGTCGGCACCTACTTCTCGGTGGGAACGTTATATACGTCTATAACGTTGTATATCCTAACCTAAGGCAACCTAACATGTCGAATGTTATATTTTACAATATTCCTGGCGCGTGGGCACCTACCTCTCGGTGGCATCATTATATACGTCTATAACGCTATATATCCTAGCCTAAGGCAACCTAACATGTTGAATGTAATATTTTACAACATTCCTGGCGCGACGGCCCCTGCTACTCGGCGGGATCATTATATACGTCTATAACGTTATATATCCTAGCCTAAGGCAACCTAACATCTCGGATGTAATATTTTACAACATTCGTGGCATATCGGTCCCTACTTCTCGGTGTGAACATTATATACGTCTACAACGTAATATAACCTAACCTAATCCAGCTAGACCCTCGCTGGTAATGTTTCACAGAATCCCGTTGGTGTCGCCCCGTTCATCCCGGCGCGGACATTATATACGTCTATAACGTTATATAGCCTATCGTAAGGCAACCTAACATCTCGGATGTAGTATTTTCCAACATTTCTGTCGGTTCGGCCCCTACTGCTCGGTGGGAACATTAGATACGTCCATATCGTAATATGACCTAACCTAACCCATCACGACCCTCGCTGGTAATGTTTTACAGAATCCCGTTCGTGTGGTCCCGTACGTCACGGTGCGGGCATTACATACGTCTATAACGTGATATTTCCTTTCCTAAGCCAACCCAACATTTCGAATGTAGTATTTTACAACATTCCAGGCGGGACGGCCCCTAGTTCTCGGTTGGAACAACATATACTTCTATAAAGTAATGTAACCTAACCTAACCCAGCTAGACCCTCGCTGGTAATGTTTCACAGAGTCCCGTTCGTGTCGTCCCGTACATCTCGGCGCGGACATTATACACGTCTATAATGTTATATATCCTAACCTAAGGCATCCTAACATCTCGGATGTAGTATTTTCCAACATTTCTGGCGGGTCGGCCCCAACTTCTCGGTGGGAACATTATATACGTCTATAACGTAATAGATCCTAACCTAACCCAGCTAGACCCTCGCTGGTAATGTTTTACAGAATCCCGGGGGTGTCGGCCCGTACTTCTCGGTGGGGACATTATGTACGTCTACTACGTTATATATCCTAACCTAAGGCAACTTAACATCTCGGATGTAGTATTTTCCAACATTCCTGGCGGGTCGGTCCCTACTTCTCGGTGGGCACATTATATCCGTCTATATCGTAATATAACCTAACCTAACACATCACGACCCTCGCTGGTAATGTTTTACAGAATTTCGTTCGTGTCGTCCTGTACATCTAGGTGGGGTCATTATGTACGTCTACAACGTTATATATCCTAATCTAAGGCAACTTAACATCTCGGATGTATTATTTTCCAACATTCCTGGCGGGTCGGCCCCTACTTCTCGGTGGGAACATTATAAACCTCTATAACCTAATATAACCTAACCTAACCCTGCTAGACCCTCGCTGGTAATGTTTCACAGAGTCCCGTTCGTGTCGTCCCGTACATCCCGGCGCGGACATTATATACGTCTATAACGTTATATATCCTAACCTAAGGCAACATAACGTCTCGAATGTTGTATTTTACAACATTCCAGGCGGGGCGGCCACTACTTCTCGGTGGGGACATTATATACGACCATAACGTAATATAACCTAATCTGACCCATGAAGACCCTCGCTGGTAGTGTTTTACAGAATCCCATTCGTGTCTACCCTTACGTTTCGATGCGGACATTATATACGTCTATAACGTTATATTTCCTATTCTAATGCAACTTAACATCTCGAATGTAGTATTTTCCAACATTTCTGGCGGGTCGGCCCCTACTTCTCGGTGGGAACATTATAAACATCTATAACGTAATATAACCTAACCTAACCCAGCTAGACCATCGCTGGTAATGTTTCACTGAGTCCCGTACGTGTCGTCCCGTACATCTCGGCGCTGACATTATACACGTCTATGACGTTATATATCCTAACGTAAGGCATCCTAACATCTCCGATGTATTATTTTCCAACATTCCTGGCGGGTCGGTCCCTACTTCTCGGTGGGCACATTATATCCGTCTATATCGTAATATAACCTAACCTAACACATCACGACCCTCGCTGGTAATGTTTTACAGAACTTCGTTCGTGTCGTCCTGTACATCTAGGTGGGGTCATTATGTACGTCTACAACGTTATATATCCTAATCTAAGGCAACTTAACATCTCGGATGTAGTATTTTACAACATTCCAGGCGGGACGGCCCCTACTTCTCGGTGGGAACATTATATACTTCTATAACGTAATGTAACCTAACCTAACCCAGCTAGACCCTCGCTGGTAATGTTTCACAGAATCCCGTTCGTGTCGTCCCGTACATCTCGACGCGGATATTATATACGTCTACTACGTTATATATCCTAACCTAAGGCAACTTAACATCTCGGATGTAGTATTTTCCAACATTCCTGGCGTGTCGGCCCCTACTTCTCGGTGGGAACATTATAAGCCTCTATAACCTAATATAACCTAACCTAACCCTGCTAGACCATCGCTGGTAATGTTTCACAGAGTCCCGTTCGTGTCGTCCCGTACATCTCGGCGCGGACATTATACACGTCTATAATGTTATATATCCTAACCTAAGGCATCCTAACATCTCGGATGTAGTATTTTCCAACATTTCTGGCGGGTCGGCCCCAACTTCTCGGTGGGAACATTATATACGTCTATAACGTAATAGATCCTAACCTAACCCAGCTAGACCCTCGCTGGTAATGTTTTACAGAATCCCGGGCGTGTCGGCCCGTACTCCTCGGTGGGGTCATTATGTACGTCTACTATGTTATATATCCTAACCTAAGGCAACTTAACATCTCGGATGTAGTATTTTCCAACATTCCTGGCGGGTCGGCCCCTATTTCTCGGTGGGCACATTATATACGTCTATAACGTAATGTAACCTAACCTAACCAATCTAGAACCTCGGTGGTAGTGTTTTACAGAATCCCGTTCGTGTCTACCCGTACGTCTCGGTGCGGACATTATATACGTCTATAACGTTATATATTCCTACCTAAGACATCCTAACATCTCGGATGTAGTATTTTCCAACATTCATGGCGGGTCGGCCGCTACTTCTCGCTGGGAACATTATATACGTCTATAACGTAATAGATCCTAATCTAACCCATCTATACCCTCGCCGGGAATGTTTTACATAATCCCGTTCGTGTCGTCCCGTATGTCTCGGCGCGGACATTATATACGTCTATAACGTTATATATCCTATCCTAAGGCAACCTAACATCTCGGATGTAGTATTTTCCAACATTTCTGGCGGGTCGGCCCCTACTTCTCGGTGGGAACATTATATACGTCTATAACGTAATAGATCCTAATCTAACCCATCTATACCCTCGCCGGTAATGTTTTAAATAATCCCGTTCGTGTCGTCCCGTATGTCTCGGTGCGGACATTATATACGTCTATAACGTTATGTTTCCTATCCTAAGGCAACCTAATATCTCGAATGTAGTATTTTCCAACATTTCTGGCGGGTCGGCCCCTACTTCTCGGTGGGAACATTATATATGTCTAAAACGTTATATTTCCTATCCGAAGGCAGCCTAAGATCTCGAATGTAGTATTTTCCAACATATCTGGCGGGTCGGCCCCTACTTCTCGGTGGGAACATTATAAACCTCTATAACCTAATATAACCTAACCTAACCCTGCTAGACCCTCGCTGGTAATGTTTCACAGAGTCCCGTTCTTGTCGTCCCGTACATCCCGGCGCGGACATTATATGCGTCTATAACGTTATATATCCTAACCTAAGGCAACATAACTTCTCGAATGTTGTATTTTACAACATTCCAGGCGGGGCGGCCACTACTTCTCGGTGGGCACATTATATACGACCATAACGTAATATAACCTAATCTGACCCATGCAGACCCTCGCTGGTAGTGTTTTACAGAATCCCGTTCGTGTCTATCCGTACGTTTCGATGCGGACATTATATACGTCTATAACGTTATATTTCCTATTCTAATGCAACTTAACATCTCGGATGTAGTATTTTCCATCATTCCTAGCGTGTCGGCCCCTACTTCTCGGTGGGAACTTTATATACGTCTATAACGTAATATAACCTAACCTAACCCATCTAGACCCTCGCTGGTAATGTTTCACAGAGTCCCGTTCGTGTCGTCCCGTATGTCTCGGTGCGGACATTATATACGTCTATAACGTTATATTTCCTATCCTAAGCCAGCCTAACATCTCGAATGTAGTATTTTCCAACATTTCTGGCGGGTCGCCCCTACTTCTCGGTGGGCACATTATATACGACCATAACGTAATATAACCTAACCTGACCCATCTAGACCCCCGCTGGTAGTGTATTACAGAATCCCGTTCGTGTCTACCCGTACGTCTCGGTGCGGACATTATATACACATCTATAACGTTATATTTCCTATCCAAAGGCAACTTAACATCTCGAATGTAGTATTTTCCAACATATCTGGCGAGTCGGCCCCTACTTCTCGGTGGGAACAGTATATACGTCTACAACGTAATATAACCTAACCTAACCCTGCTAGACCCTCGCTGGTAATGTTTCACAGAATCCCGTTCGTGTCGTCCCGTACATCTCGACGCGGATATTATATACGTCTACTACGTTATATATCCTAACCTAAGGCAACTTAACATCTCGGATGTAGTATTTTCCAACATTCCTGGCGTGTCGGCCCCTACTTCTCGGTGGGAACATTATAAGCCTCTATAACCTAATATAACCTAACCTAACCCTGCTAGACCATCGCTGGTAATGTTTCACAGAGTCCCGTTCGTGTCGTCCCGTACATCTCGGCGCGGACATTATACACGTCTATAATGTTATATATCCTAACCTAAGGCATCCTAACATCTCGGATGTAGTATTTTCCAACATTTCTGGCGGGTCGGCCCCAACTTCTCGGTGGGAACATTATATACGTCTATAACGTAATAGATCCTAACCTAACCCAGCTAGACCCTCGCTGGTAATGTTTTACAGAATCCCGGGCGTGTCGGCCCGTACTCCTCGGTGGGGTCATTATGTACGTCTACTATGTTATATATCCTAACCTAAGGCAACTTAACATCTCGGATGTAGTATTTTCCAACATTCCTGGCGGGTCGGCCCCTATTTCTCGGTGGGCACATTATATACGTCTATAACGTAATGTAACCTAACCTAACCAATCTAGAACCTCGGTGGTAGTGTTTTACAGAATCCCGTTCGTGTCTACCCGTACGTCTCGGTGCGGACATTATATACGTCTATAACGTTATATATTCCTACCTAAGACATCCTAACATCTCGGATGTAGTATTTTCCAACATTCATGGCGGGTCGGCCGCTACTTCTCGCTGGGAACATTATATACGTCTATAACGTAATAGATCCTAATCTAACCCATCTATACCCTCGCCGGGAATGTTTTACATAATCCCGTTCGTGTCGTCCCGTATGTCTCGGCGCGGACATTATATACGTCTATAACGTTATATATCCTATCCTAAGGCAACCTAACATCTCGGATGTAGTATTTTCCAACATTTCTGGCGGGTCGGCCCCTACTTCTCGGTGGGAACATTATATACGTCTATAACGTAATAGATCCTAATCTAACCCATCTATACCCTCGCCGGTAATGTTTTAAATAATCCCGTTCGTGTCGTCCCGTATGTCTCGGTGCGGACATTATATACGTCTATAACGTTATGTTTCCTATCCTAAGGCAACCTAATATCTCGAATGTAGTATTTTCCAACATTTCTGGCGGGTCGGCCCCTACTTCTCGGTGGGAACATTATATATGTCTAAAACGTTATATTTCCTATCCGAAGGCAGCCTAAGATCTCGAATGTAGTATTTTCCAACATATCTGGCGGGTCGGCCCCTACTTCTCGGTGGGAACATTATAAACCTCTATAACCTAATATAACCTAACCTAACCCTGCTAGACCCTCGCTGGTAATGTTTCACAGAGTCCCGTTCTTGTCGTCCCGTACATCCCGGCGCGGACATTATATGCGTCTATAACGTTATATATCCTAACCTAAGGCAACATAACTTCTCGAATGTTGTATTTTACAACATTCCAGGCGGGGCGGCCACTACTTCTCGGTGGGCACATTATATACGACCATAACGTAATATAACCTAATCTGACCCATGCAGACCCTCGCTGGTAGTGTTTTACAGAATCCCGTTCGTGTCTATCCGTACGTTTCGATGCGGACATTATATACGTCTATAACGTTATATTTCCTATTCTAATGCAACTTAACATCTCGGATGTAGTATTTTCCATCATTCCTAGCGTGTCGGCCCCTACTTCTCGGTGGGAACTTTATATACGTCTATAACGTAATATAACCTAACCTAACCCATCTAGACCCTCGCTGGTAATGTTTCACAGAGTCCCGTTCGTGTCGTCCCGTATGTCTCGGTGCGGACATTATATACGTCTATAACGTTATATTTCCTATCCTAAGCCAGCCTAACATCTCGAATGTAGTATTTTCCAACATTTCTGGCGGGTCGCCCCTACTTCTCGGTGGGCACATTATATACGACCATAACGTAATATAACCTAACCTGACCCATCTAGACCCCCGCTGGTAGTGTATTACAGAATCCCGTTCGTGTCTACCCGTACGTCTCGGTGCGGACATTATATACACATCTATAACGTTATATTTCCTATCCAAAGGCAACTTAACATCTCGAATGTAGTATTTTCCAACATATCTGGCGAGTCGGCCCCTACTTCTCGGTGGGAACAGTATATACGTCTACAACGTAATATAACCTAACCTAATCCAGCTAGACCCCCGCTGGTAATGTTTCACAGAATACCGTTGGTGTCGCCCCGTTCATCTCGGCGCGGACATTATATACGTCTATAACGTTATATATCCTATCCTAAGGCAACCTAACATCTCGGATGTAGTATTTTCCAACATTTCTGGCGGTTCGGCCCCTACTGCTCGGTGGGAACATTAGATACGTCTATATCGTAATATAACCTAACCTAACCCATCACGACCCTCGCTGGTAATGTTTTACAGAATCCCGTTCGTGTGGTCCCGTACGTCTCGGTGCGGGCATTACATACGTCTATAACGTGATATTTCCTTTCCTAAGCCAACCCAACATTTCCAATGTAGTATTTTACAACATTCCAGGCGGGACGGCCCCTACTTCTCGGTTGGAACAACATATACTTCTATAACGTAATGTAACCTAACCTAACCCAACTAGACCCTCGCTGATAATGTTTCACAGAATCCCGTTAGTGTCGTCCCGTACATCTCGACGCGGATATTATATACGTCTACTACGTTATATATCCTATCCTAAGGCAACCTAACATCTCGGATGTAGTATTTTCCAACATTTCTGGCGGTTCGGCCCCTACTGCTCGGTGGGAACATTAGATACGTCTATATCGTAATATAACCTAACCTAACCCATCACGACCCTCGCTGGTAATGTTTTACAGAATCCCGTTCGTGTGGTCCCGTACGTCTCGGTGCGGGCATTACATACGTCTATAACGTGATATTTCCTTTCCTAAGCCAACCCAACATTTCGAATGTAGTATTTTACAACACTCCAGGCGGGACGGCCCCTACTTCTCGGTTGGAACAACATATACTTCTATAACGTAATGTAACCTAACCTAACCCAGCTAGACCCTCGCTGGTAATGTTTCACAGAATCCCGTTAGTGTCGTCCCGTACATCTCGACGCGGATATTATATACGTCTACTACGTTATATATCCTAACCTAAGGCAACTTAACATCTCGGATGTAGTATTTTCCAACATTCCCAGCGTGTCGGCCCCTACTTCTCGGTGCGGACATTATATACGACCATAACGTAATATAACCTAACCTGACCCATCTAGACCCTCGCTGGTAGTGTTTTACAGAATCCCGTTCGTGTCTACCCGTACGTCTCGGTGCGGACATTATATACATCTATAACGTTATATATCCTATCCTAAGGCAACCTAACATCTCGGATGTATTATTTTCCAACATTCCTGGCGGGTCGGCCCCTACTTCTCGGTGGGCACATTATATCCGTCTATATCGTAATATAACCTAACCTAACACATCACGACCCTCACTGGTAATGTTTTACAGAATTTCGTTCGTGTCGTCCTGTACATCTAGGTGGGGACATTATGTACGTCTACAACGTTATATATGCTAATCTAAGGCAACTTAATACATCCGAGATATTATTTTCCAACATTCCTGGCGGGTCGGCCACTACTTCTCGGTGCGAACATTATATACATCTATAACGTAGTAGATCCTAACCTAACCCATCTAGAGCCTCGCTGGTAATGTTTTACAGAATCCAGTTCGTGTCGCCCCGTACGTCTCGGTGCGGGCATTATATACGTCTATAACGTTATATTTCCTATCCTAAGGCAACCTACCATCTCGAATGTAGTATTTTCCAACATATCTGGCGGGTCGGCCCCTACTTCTCGGTGGGAACAGTATATACGTCTACAACGTAATATAACCTAACCTAATCCAGCTAGACCCTCGCTGGTAATGTTTCACAGAATCCCGTTCGTGTCGTCCCGTACATCTCGACGCGGATATTATATACGTCTACTACGTTATATATCCTAACCTAAGGCAACTTAACATCTTTGATGTAGTATTTTCCAACATTTCTGGCGGGTCGGCCCCTACTTCTCGGTGGGAACATTATATACGACCATAACGTAATATAACCTAACCTGACCCATCTAGACCCTCGCTGGTAGTGTATTACAGAATCCTGTTCGTGTCTACCCGTACGTCTCGGTGCGGATATTATATACATCTATAACGTTATATTTCCTATCCTAAGGCAACTTAACATCTCGAATGTAGTATTTTCCAACATTTCTGGCGGGTCGGCCCCTACATCTCGGTGGGAACATTATATACGTCTAGAACGTAATAGATCCTAACCTAACCCATCTAGACCCTCGCTGGTAATGTTTTACAGAATCCCGGCCGTGTCGGCGCGTACTTCTCGGTGCGGACATTATATACGTTTATAACGTTATATATCCTAACCTAAGGCAACCTAACATCTCGGATGTAGTATTTTCCAACATTTCTGGCGGGTCGGCCCCTACTTCTCGGTGGGAACATTATAAACGTCTATAACGTTATAGAGCCTAACCTAACCCATTTAGACCCTCGCTGGTAGTGTTTTACACAATCGCGTTCGTGTCGTCCCGTACGCCTCGGTGCGGGCATTATATACGTCTATAACGTTATATATCCTAACCTAAGGCAACCTAACATCTCGAATGTTGTATTTTACAACATGCCAGGCGGTTCGGCCCCTACTTCTCGGTGGGGACATTATATACGTCTATATCGTAATATAAACTATCCTAACCCATTTTGCCACTCGCTGGTAATGTTTTACAGAATCCCGTTCGTGTCGGCCCATACTTCACGGTGGGACCAGTATATACGTTTATAACGTTATATATCCTAACATAAGGCAACCTGACATCTCAGTTGTAATAGCTTACAGCATTCCTGGCGGGTCGGCCCCTACGTCTGGGTGGTCACATAATATTCGTCTATATCGTAATATAACCTAACCTAACCCATCTAGACCCTCGCTGGTAATGTTCTACAGAATCCCGTTCGTGTCGTCCCGTACCTCTCGGAGCGTACATTATATACGTCTATAACTTGTATATCCTAACCAGGGGCAATCCAACATCTCGAATGTTGTATTTTACAAAATTCCAGGCCGGTCGGCCCCTACATCTCGGTGGGGACATTATATACGTTTATATCGTACTATAACCTAACCTAACCTATCTTGCCCCTCGGTGAGAATGTTTTACAGTATCCCGGTCGTGTCGGCCCGTACTTATCGGTGGGGATATCATATACGTCTATAACGATATATATCCTACCCTAAGGCAACCTAACATCTCGAATGTAGTATTTCACTACATTCCCGGCGGGTCGGCCCCTACGTCTCGGAGGGATCATTATATACGTCTATAACGTAATATAACCTAACCTAACCCATGTAGCCTCTCGGTGGTAGTGTGTTACTAGATTCCAGGCGTGTCGGTTCCTTCATATCGGTGGGAACATAATCCCATATCATGAGATGCCATACCTATTCCGTGCAGAGTTGGGTTCAAATAACTTCTTATTGGCTCTGGGGAATCAGTAATCGTTTCAGGATTTCTACAGCCGCCTAATTCGGCTCATATTGGCGGACATGCCCTAACTGTATCCTCAAGAATTGGTTTCATTTAATCACCTATTGACTCCGTGTTGTCATTAACGGCTCCAACAGTTTTCCGTGCGCGTAATTCGAATTCCATGGCCGGAGATGCCGTACCTACGATCTGCAGAGTCGGGTTTATATAACTTATTATTGGCTCTGCGGCATTAGTAATCGCTCCAGGAGTTCCAGGGCCCCCTACTTCGACACATAGGAGTAGACATACCGTAACTGGGGCCATAAGAGTTGGTATCATTTAATCACCTGTTGACGCTGTGTTATTATTAACTGTTCCAACGGTTATCCGGGCTCCTAATTCGAATCAGATGGCCGGAGATGCCATACCTAGGCCCTTCAGAATTGGGTTCATATAACTGCATATTGGCTCTGGGGCATTAGTAACCGCTGCAGGAGTTCTCCAGCCTCCAAATTCGACACCTTTTTTTTCGTTGGGAAATGTTTATAGATTCCACTCGACTTGGATTAATTTGCTAGGTGGTTATGCCAGACTCTTACTGACTAAAACCTAACAGTGCTTATCATAGCGCACAAATATATGGAGGAGGCCCGGCACTTAACATCGTTTACATCAGCCCCCCCCCCCCCGCGCTGAGAGTCTCTGAATGTTTTCAGGAGACTCTCTTCTGGGCAGTGCACGCACTGCATTGTGCTCTTGATGTGCCAAGGCATGTGGGAGATAGACGTGATCACCCGTTTATCTCCGCATCTCGCAATACGCGTGCAATGACTCAAAGGTTGATCCCGAATATTTTGAGTTTATGTGTTTTGTACGAGCATGATAATCTAAGTTCATTTCTTTTTTTTTTTCTTTGAGTTACCCACCGTGGTTACAGTGTCTTCCGTCGTCGGTAACTTCTGTGTTTCCTCTGTCGTTTACATGGATCTTCTTGAGTTACCGACCTTGGTTATTAAACATTCAGATGTCGGTAACTCTCCGTCTACGTTTATTTTTCCTCTTCTTCATTTGTCGTCGACCAGTTACCGACCATTATGTATTCAGCAACTGTCTGCCACGCAATGTCTTCTTTCTTCATTTATTTATCCATTGCCAGTACCTTGCCTCGCTTTCGGTTGTCATTTTGCAAATGTTTGTCATGATGACTCCCGTACACGAAAACCTCGCGCATTCACACACACGAAATTCTCGCGCACTCACGCACACGAGATTGTTCGCGCCCGCACTATACGCATTGTTCACCACTTTCCTCTTGGGGTTTTTCTTCTTTCTTCGGTCTGTGGTTTCCAACGATGCAACTCTTCTGTGTATATATCATTGTTTTTGTCTTCAGCGAAGCTTCTTCTTCGTCTTCGCATGATCCGCGAAGATCGCGTCTCCATTGAGCTTGCCACTAGCGTCATGGTAGCAATGCAGGAGAAGACCAGCCTACCGAAAGAATCTTTGAAGCTGAACTGTCGTACCGTTTCAGGAAACAACAGCCCCCGCTCGCACGGTTGGACGCGGCAGACGTCTACGACGCCGACCACGCAGGACACGCCGGGCAGGGAATTCGCGCTCTTCCTCCTCCTTCCTCCTCCTTCCTCCTCCTTCCTTCCACTTCCTTCAAAGCCGTGACTTTATCACAAAACAAAGCCATTGCCTGCCAGGAACTCTGTTTTAGCATCATTTTATCAAAGATATTGCTCAGAGTTAAATCTGGCCCTACCTCGCTTACCAGAGCGCGCCGTGGCAGCTCCCGTGCTGGACAGCGCTGTAGCGTGTGACACCCGCTGTCGTACTCCTCTTCGCAATGGGGGCTCAATGACGTGTTTTCTTTGCCTATCCGCTTCAGAAATGACGCAAAATATCCCGGTGAATATCTGCGTCATTCTGTACGTGAGCACGCCGCTTTTTCTTTCCGTCCATCTCATGATATTTTGACGAAGCAAACTTATCGTCTAATGGTTCGTGTGACGGCTCATGGCTTGCTTTCGTACGAGATCGTCCTGTATACTCTTATCGCATCCTCCCTCCACGGTCTACGCACCGTTTTCAAGTTCTTTTTACTCGCGACAAGAACTTCGCTCTATGGCATAATGTGGCTAAAATGTAGTGTCGCACTATCCAATCTGGGCGCCAATCTTGCAAAATGCGACTCGAAATTCCACTTGCTATCGAGGTGAAGTCCAAGATATTTAATATCTTTTTTTACCTCAACAGTTGTATTCGCAATTTTTTTCATCTCTCGGCATTCAGCTCTTCTTTTATTGTCACGCGGGTCAATCAAGAGTAAAACTTCCGTTTTTTCCGCGGCAATCTGAAAGCCAAGTTCACGGAACTTCATCGTTACCGATACCACTCCCCCTTCTGCACGACAAATGGTCCTGCTTTCGTTGCTTCTAGTGGCAAGTACTAGCGTGTCATCGGCATAACATGTAATATGTACTCCTATCGGAAGTGGCTGAAAGATAGCTATGTTATATCCGATGTTCCACAGTAACGGTTCAAGAACCGATCCCTGCGGAACACCGCGATTGACCACCCTCTCAAAGTATCTGTCTTTTCCATTGTAAGTAATGGTTCTATCGCTCAGGTAGTTATTTATTACCATACGTAGGTATTCCGGAAAATCATTGCTCCACGTATGGCCGCCCACGAGAGGGAATTGAAGGCATTCTTCATGTCAAAAGATACCGCAAAAGCAATCCCCCCGTTTTTTGTGGCTGTTTCTGCAATCGACTTTACATTTCTTATCGCATCGATTACGGATCGACCTTCCCTGAAACCGTACTGGCAATCCGCTAAATCTCGTCCTCTCGTCGTAAAATGCTGAACTAGTCTCCCGTGAATTACTCTTTCGAAGATTTTTCCTATCTCGTCCAGCAGAACGATAGGACGATAAGCAGACGGATCTTCTTCCGGCCTTCCGGGCTTTTTCAGCAAGAACATTCTGCCAGATTTCCACTTTCTTAGAAATTTTCCGGTCTGCAAGCATTCCGTGAAGATCCTCTGCAGCCGTCGGGCAAAGAAACCTAGAATTCCTAGCCAAGTTCAGCCAGGAACTTCATTCCGGCCTGGCGCAGTGCTGTTTCTCTTAAGTTTTTGCACTGCGCGGGCGATCTCTGGTTGCGCCATTTTCCTCTCGTGGAAATAGATTCTCAACAACCCGCTCCAGGAAGTTTGGTTGCATCGTTTCTGATATAGGAGGCGCCCATGGTCTTAGTTTGTCCATTACCATTTTGTATGGACGCCCCCACGGATCCTCTTGCAAGGTGGACATTAGTCGCTCCCGTGCCCGTGTCTTGGAGTCAGATATTGCGGACTGCAGCTTCTTTTTCTTATTTTTATAGCTTTCGTTGCACCGCAGGATGTTTTCTATGTTTCTCATGGACCGGCGACCCTTCTCTCTTTTGTACTGGTGGCGCGTTAGCGTACATTCTGCACAAATTCGCGATATTTTTTCGTTCCACCAATACACAGGTCGTCTTTGCACATTGGGTTTTGTACGTAGCATGCAAGCGTTGTACACCGCTGTCACGGAATCCATTAATTCTGCTATTTCCTCGTCCACATTCACTGGACCTTCTTTTTTTCGAGTCCATGTTGCGGATAAAGCAGCAACCCGCATATAATCGTCGTTCAGCTTCTTAACGGCTCATTTTTTTACGTGGTGCTGCTATCAAGAATTTCTGAGGCGTTTTGCTTGGGCTGTGGATATCTGTATCCAAATACACTTATGGTCCGACAGATTGTCCATGTTGTCGACTTCTCAATTTTGCACTCTTTTCGCTGTGAGAGCATTTCCCACGGAGATATCTACTATGCTATCTCCTTGAAATCGCGAGCTCGTTGCTTCCGCTCCACGATTTAGGATCTGTAAGTTTGCAGCATTCGCCCACTTCAGCATCGAGTGACCGCGATCTATTGTGCTTTTCGAATGTCACATGACTGCATGCGCATTGAAATCTCCAAGTACAAATTCTGGGCGGTTCCAAATGTTTTTAATTGCGCTCCATATTTCGTCCAGTAAGCGCTCTTAATCGCTCAACGGCTAATTCAGCGGTGTGTACACACCCACCACCACGTATTCCGCCCAGTTCACCGCGATGTAGCTGTTTCCATTTGCTATTTTGGTTATAGGCTTGTATCCTCGATCCAATATTGACTCAATGGTATCCGATACGGTTCTGCGATGACTATAAGTTCCACCATGCTGCGCTTCATGTCGCTTATTACTAAGTCCTGTGCTTTGGCAGCATGGTGCACATTCACTTATAGTATTTGACACAGCAGGGTGAATTTTAAGCTTTGTCCATCGCCTCCTCCAGGCTAAATTCATTTTCATTTGAATCTCCTTCGATATCTAGGGCGGCAAACCTGTTTTCCACCGCCATTCCAACGATGGAGTGCTCTATTTTTTTGCCGCTTTCCGTCTTATTGGCAGTTTTACCGGTGTAAAAACTGCCAGCTTTGCTCTAATTTGAAACTCCTGAAAACCTATCTTTGTTATGTCTGCTAGACACTTAGTTCTTTCTCTTCAGTTATAATTTCTCACTTCACAATATATATCTATATGTGCATTTTAATGAATGGTTCTTATAATTGTTTGTGTTACAGATATGGAGAGGATTACAAACACTCTAACCACGTCTTGGTCTTCTTAATATTACACACTTACTGCAGTTTGTTGAACAATATCTTTTATACCATTCACTTTAACTTTTTGTAATGCATGTAATATTTTTATTCTGTCTTTCTTTGTTTGGAATTGATTCTGTCGTATCTTCACTATGTTTGTTTCACTTATCATACATTTGCATGTAGAAAGTGTTTATTTACTTCACTGCAAACTGCACAGGATGTAAAGCTTCCGTATTTAACGAGCTTTTTAACCTGTTTTGACTTGTCGACATGCGTGCGACGCCGACGAGTGTTTACCCCCTCCACACTGTCTATTTATTGCCTTCCTGTCCCCCTTTTTTGTAGGTAAACAGGTTGGAACTTGAGAGGTAGGTCAGTGACAGTCGACTTTTGAGAACACTTTCCGCGGTGGGTCAAGAGCTCCCCTGCCGTGAAACACTTATCTGCCCGACCCCCTTCTGTCAGCGTGGGCACAAGTCTTTTTTCTTTTAACTTTTCATGTTTATTTTCACCCATCCGGTAGTTTTAATTTATTTATAATCAAAACTACTTTTATTGCACTTGATGTACGATTGTTATTTACAATTCTGTGTCATTCTGTTTACAGTGTGTGCTCGCACTCACTGCGCTTATTTGTTGTCTTTCTTCGGTGCGTTACGAATTTATTTACTTTTAAATTCGTGACGTATCACGAATTATAATCATTATTGAGATGCTGTCTCTCTCGCACTACGGGTCCTTTATCACCGTGACAGATTGATACTTGCGATCTATTGTCTACTCGCTTACACCTCTGCACCTTTGTCCCTCGCGAAAGGTAAAGTTTGCTGATAGTGAATGCACGTTGGCGCTCGGTCTACTATTTCAACTCTTTTTATCGTTATTTTTGGCGATTAATATCCCGTTTTGTGAGTTATTATTACGCGCGCACGATAATTATCTTCACTTTCTACCGCACCACATCGCCTTCTTCCCGTTCTTTAATAGCTGTTTATCAGCACTTTCCGCACTTCTTACACTTCTTGAGGTGTTGACCGGTGTAGCTTCCGATATCCTCTTCCTCTTCAGTTCTCCCACGACGTCGTCAGCAGCCTCCACGACTCGAAATTAGATTTGGAAATGGCGAACGACCGCGCACGTGTCGTAACCGTGAAGGATAGCGAATCCGAGCACGAAATTCGCTATTATTCGACCCTAATACCGAAAGAATCCCAGATTTATACGTCTGGATTTCACGCGATACTTACCAAAATTCGATTAAGCCGTAGCTTGTATTCGAAATTTCAAGATTTCCATTCGAAAACTCGAAAATGCACGGAGCGATGTGAAATGTGTCTATACTCTTCCCCCAAATTCAACACCTAAGGGCGGATATACCGTATCTGGAGTCCATAAAATTGGATTCATTTAATCACTTATTGACACTGTGTTGATATTAACTGCGCCAAGCGTAATTGGCAATAAAATTTGTCAAATCCAGTAAAATGAAATCACCATTCACGTTTGAAACGAGCTAAAATTTCAAAAAAATCTCTCATAGACTTTATTAAACTTCCAGTTCAATTATTTTTCACGAATTCGAAAAGTATTACATTTTTTAAATTCTCCTCCTATAGTACGAATTTTAATCAAATATCAGAGATAAACGATTTATTTATTTAACATTTTTACTGGGGTAACCAGTTGATAATTTCATAGGATCAGGGTTGGTGTTACATCCTCGTTCGTACCATGAATTTTGATCAGCGCTATTCGCGGAATAACGCTCGACGTAACAAAATCGTTCTAGATGTAGCAATCGGAATGAATTTTTTTTTAACCGGTCAGAGGCAATAAAGTAGGAGGGATATGCAAGGAAAACGCCAGAATGCGTCGCGTTACCGCGTTTCGAATTTTAATGGCCCGGTGGAATGATAAAGCGGTAATTAATCGTTGTCCATTGCTGCCGTCGTGAGATTTCAATGGATGCGACGCTTGGCGTCTTTTCAAATAATTATTCCTTCCTTTTTCGCCAATTAATGTTCATATATTTTTCCTTTCGAGATAGTGTTCTCCTTTTTTAAATTCCTTGTTCCTTCTTCCTTTTATGACAAATTTTTCGTCGGCAGAGGAGAAATACAACTTTTACTTCAAATATCTATTGTTAGATTTGTATAATTTATTGCAGCGTGGAAAGGTATAGAAAGATAATTTGCTTCCTTTATATTCGATGTATTTTGACGAGCAACAAAAAAATCAATAATGTTTTTATCATTCGTGAAGCATGGAGATATAGTTGATGCTTGTTACTTGATCTTTATCAGTTTTCAATACAGAAAGTATAAGAGGATTCGTTTTATGTATAATTTCGAACGAAATTCCTGATCGTTTAGACAAAACTTTATCGTATCGGGTCATTCTGGCTAATGGAAGCGGAATTTTCAATCCTTTTCACCGATGCGAAATATTTTAATCGCATTTCAGCGAATAGAGGGCTTTCTTAAGATTTTCTCTTCAAATTAATTCCTTTACCAATTTTCTTTTATTAGCAATTACACATTCTGTCCTTTCTCTCTCCCTCCCTCTCTCTCTCTCTCTCTCTCTCTCTCTCTCTCTCTCGATGAGGCTTGTAAAATGTCCGAGAAATATCGACATGTAAAGCGGTAGAAGAATTAAAAGTAAAGTAATAATATTCCTTAGGAGCGAGACGCCATTCATTATGAATTATGGGACGTATAATGGACGCTCTCCCTGACAAATGAGTTAATGCTCCCTCGATGGACCTGTTTAAATCGTTAAGCATTAGCGACTTGAAAGTCTGATTCGTAATGGAAAAGAGTGCTGGCGGCAAGCCGGGCGCGTATCGCGACGGATTTTCGCGAAAATTCAAGGACTTAAGGAATTTTAATGTAACCGCGGAGGCAGCTACCGCGCGCAAGCCTGTTTAAATATCCACAGCAGCGAAGAAATAATTCAACAGCTCAGCCAAGACAAACACTGAGCGATGCGAGATATTTAGGTGAGGAACCGTGTTCGTTTTTACGAGACGCATACCGAAAACGTTGCTGGCCGGGTAAAATTCAGTTGCGCCAGTCTCATTTAGGTTTCCTACTACACTCAGAAAATACGACTGGCACTGATCAAATTACGCCGGAGCGTGCTTCGACTACGAACGAAGTTTAAAGGCCTGTGGGCGCAGTGTATTAAATCCAAAGGGAGACACTGGCTGCTTCAAAATAGCGGCTGTTATTTGAGCGAACGAAGTAAGTTTACGAATGAAGATTCCGCATAAATTAGAAATATATTTTTAATCGAAAATAAATGTGGAGTGTGATATCGAGTGAGAGAAATTGGGAAATTTTGGATAATTTTAACACGTGACAACAGTTTCATTAAATGAATTGAATAATTGGTTGATAGAGACCTAAATGCTTGTGAAGGCGCAAGGTAGAAAGGCGTAGCATGCTTTCAGTGGGGTGTGGGTTCCGTTGCAATTGGAGTCGAGTTACTAGGTAGTTTGAAATCGTAGTTGATCATTAAACATCGGCGTATCCCATAATTAGTTAATTGTAACGTTACATTGGTTACTTAACCGCTTACGTCGTAAAATTACTGTATGTTCGTACGTTACAAGGATCTCGTAAAAAAATGGCCAAATACTAGCCTATTTAAATGAAGTAACAAAGAATAGAGAGTAATTCTACATTCAGTAATAGCACGATCGTTGTTACACTCAATTTTGTTCGTCGAAATATGATCTCATCCTGGTTTGCAACAAGAAATAATAAAAGAAGTAAAATTTATAGAATTTGTGGGTCAGGAACAAGTATATACATATGTATATCATTCCCTGACGAATCGATGGATAAATAATTGTTCATTGTTTTACGCTGCTCAGTTTGACATCATTATTATCCCCGTCAGTTGGCGTCATAATAGCTGTGAACGAGGATGATGTGGTCAGAGACCTGGAAAAGTCTGTAAATAATTTATGTTGCGTCACATCTACGTGCAAGCGTGAGTACGTTACTATAAGCAATTCTTCCGTTTCTATTTACATCAGTCCTTTGTGCGGTTTAATCGAATCTCTGGTGTCTATTCAGTGCGACTTTTAATTGCTCCTGGTCATCCCATAATGGGATGCAGAAGGGATGCAGTCCTGAATCTGTGGTGTCAAATCCTCTCTAATTCGAACGACTTTTGATAACGACTTGCGATAATGAATGAACGTAATCTCTTTTTCGAAAGTTGGCGAACTATTGAGGAGGGTTGGTTAATTATTCGGTGCGCTATTGATCGCAGACGCTATGAAGATTAATCGAATGTTTTTTGCAAACGAATACCTTACGCGTGCTTTTCACTATTATTTTTAAACGTAATTGAGCGTTGTCTGAAATTTGTCTAATTTCGTAATTCAGTCTCGACTCGATTCGATGGTGGTACACTAATTATTAGCTATAAGTGAAGGGATATGCTAATTGGGGAAAAGAGTTTTGTCGCGAAAGTTCTCGATGGTTCTCCAGCTGTCACTTCTGAACTAAATCTAATGGAAAATTGTGCTAATTATAGCAATCCTCTAGCTACCTCTGTTGCGTCGTAAAAGCTTAAAAGTTGACGACATCCTTTACGCATCTGTTCTCCAGTGGCGTGGTTTACTACACCGTGGTTTCGCGAAACTTGGCCGTTTCTCGGGCTGGATATTCATTTTAATACCAGGATAACTTCAGTGTCTACTACAACTTTTCCCCGCGACAAATGCGCGATATTGAATTAATGGACTTTAGAAGTCCATTTCCTCATGCTTCGTACGTACAGTTTCGCATTTAAGCTGTAACACTGAAACAATCTCATTGTTCGTTCTTTTCTGCCTTTTATTATACCCATGCATACCCATGCATACCCATGCATTATTTTTTCTTTCGTACGTTCTCCTTCTTTCCGTTCGTTCTCCCGTTAATTTCTGATTTTGTTCTCTGAATATTTCGTGAGCGCCGATTGTGAGGAACCAGAAAAGCACAGAAAATAGAAATTCCAACAAACCCTTGTCGTTTCTCTTTCCCGTGATTCTATGTATCAGTGAAATTTCGTACTTCGCAAACAGGAAGGTCGTAAACGGCGTTTGGTCGTGATAATTTTGAAGCGAGCGATGCGCTGCCAGCATGATTATCTTCCCGTCCCGCTTTCACGGTTTATCGTCGCAACTGCAAGAAGCATCTGGGCTAACGATTCAGGAAAATTGTTAGGTTGTTTTAATATTGCGACTTTGCCGCGCGTCCCTCTCCATTAGCGCGCGAAGTAACACTCTGATTTATTAATATATGATGTTATAATATATTTGTTTAATTGCTCAGCGGCAAACTGCAGGATTGTTCGAAAGTCGCTTTGATTCTTTTATTCTAAATCAGCTTTAGTCGCTTGTATATCGGCTGAACAAATATTCGGAATGCATAGGATACAGTCCATAAATTTCAATGCTGTTTTACAATGTTTACGAATCTCACGATTGAACGTAGCTTCATATAACTCGAGATAAAAGTTTTTCCTTTCTATTTGATTTTCTGCAAAAAAATGTGCGAAACAACAAACATCCATTATCAATCTATTTCCGCGTTCAAAATTCGACGGTCTCTCAAGGTTTTTAAAAATCACGACGAATTAATTCTCCAAGTCGACGGAAATATACTCGAGTTTCTGAGGGTGAACCGTTTTACCTTCTGCGCAACGCGCAGATCGTTAGCATACGAAAAAACGGAGAAAACGTAAGCTTAGCGACCTCGCTATTCTCAGTTACTCACCTCTTATGAAATCCACCGCCATCTCCAGACCGTACGTGTCCTCATCACAATCGTCAAGGATGTGCGCCCCGATTTTCACACCCGGCAGAATGCCCTCGCCCTCATTGAGGTTATCCAGGGTGTAAAGCCTCGCCTCCAATGCTTGTACTCCGCCCTACGGCATAACAGGGCCGCACGTGATCGGGTCCTCCCTCTCGTGCAACAGCATAAACCCTCCGAGGAAGAGGTCGCCCTCGACGACCGCCTTCTTCTTCACTGGTCAGGCGACGAGAACCTGCGCGCTCGGGTCCATAGATCGGAACTATCTGCGGCCGTATCGAATCAGATGATGAGTTTCCGGGTTCTCGAACCGGAAGCCACGCTCGTGTCGCGCCCTCAAACGAGCGCGATCCCTTTTCGCGTCGATGGACCAGCCCGGGGTGGAAAGTCTCGGCGAAGTTCCTGATTAATTTTTTCACGATCGATCGACTCGCTATTGGAGTAATCGTCGCCGTCGTCGTCGAGTCGAACATGCTCGGAGCTCAATAACCATCTATCGCCCGGCTCGCTGTTGGCCGAGCACATGTATATCAGCACGGCAGGTAACAGAAGCTTCATGACTTCATAATTGTGAATGGTTGAGCTTGCGAACGGTTTCACACGTTGTCCTGTGTTTGCGTCGGGTGGTGGGTTCTTCAAGTCCATGGTTTCTAGTTACGTTGCGTTGCGGCGTTGGATGGTACATCGCGATGGTAGTCGATGGTGCCACGGCCTTTATGGGGCCACTGGAACCGGCTGTTTTGGAGCAAGAAAGTTCGATCCGTTTCACTTTCGCTGAGAGTTCCGCTGGTCTGATACTAATTGCTGAAGTTCTGCGATCGGGTAAAGAAACGAAGAGTGGAGGTTGACACGGCGCTGCGGAAGTTTAGAGTGATGAATGGGTGATCGTGGATGGTGACTTGTTTGCGGGGTAACCGGTGTAATCGTTCGTTCCACGTGGAACTGTTGATTCGTTTGGTAGTCTCGCGATATTCCGGATTTACTCGAATGTCATGGGAAATTTCTACCTAGCTTTGCTCCTCCCAAGAGAGCTCATCGGGAAGGAAAGTAAGCAACATTTGCTTTTGGCCACTGTTCGTTAGCAGTTACCCCTTTGTCGTCAGTGGTACGGTTCCTGTTTGCTTCTAAAACCTTTGTCACGATTACAAATGTTTCTCCTAGGCTTGGGATCCTTATTTTTCTTTCGCAAATATTCGCGAATTCGTCTATGTGTCGCGACTGCTTCTCGATAAAATTCCGAGTCGAACTTGAGGCAGGGCAATTTTCTTACGTTTACATGTCGACGAGATCGAAAGCCTATATAAACGCCGCGCCAGCAGCCTCGGAACTATCGGGATTCTCTGATTGGATAATTTCGTCGGAGAATCTACAGGGCATGGACCAGTCGGTGCCATGACAGCAAAAGTGTAAATTGCTTTTGATTTGCAACGAGCCACTCGCGTTCCGATAGCGACCCGAACGCTTCGCGAACTAATTAAAAACTTTGACACGTCGCGCCCTTCTTGGTTCTCGTGTCTTCGGTGGCTGGTGGAGCTTCCTTTCTCCGTTCGAATTACCGTTTATCGCGCCCGCGATAATTCGTTACGAGGCGTACCTGTTGCTCCGCGGTGGTGGCCACGAAAATCTATTTCCATTTCATTATGCCTCCCTCCCTTTCTCGTCGCTGTGATTTTTCGACCGCTCCCCGTGTTTTTTCAAACGCGACGAACTGTTACGCAGCGCATTGTAACGAGGGATGTGGTCGCGTTACCTGTTGCGTCCCTCGACGAGGAACCGTTACCTGGTCTAGCGTAGTTTTGTCCGACTCTATCTGGAATTGGATCACGGATTGTCTAGGAACTAACTCGACAACGATCGATATTGAGAACGCGACGCCTTGCACCGATGCCACTCGATGGTTCCAAGTGGCGCTGGCGGACGTCTGGATGGCTACTCTGTCGAACGCCTGACGGAGAACGGACGTTCGTTTTGTGGGCGTTCGAGGATCTTTTCTACGAGATCTATTCTATTGGTCATTACTGATTTAGTTCAGGGAAGTCAACGATCAGAATTTCCAATCTCTACAGTTTTTAATTTGCATAATTATGATTAATAAAGTTTTTAATTCTCAAATTTTAACTCATAATTCATCGCGAAACACTTTTCAGGTTCGAACCGTGTACAATTTTGACAAAAGCTGTAGGTGTTGGCGAAACCTGTGTATAATAAATATAAATGACGCATTGAGTAATTAAATCCCACGTTCTGTAGTAATTGAGAATCAAGCCAAGGATGGTGGTTAATAATGCGATGAGTTCATGCTGTATTCGAATGGCACAAATGGCACTGTCTATTGCTGATGAAACTGTATGGTGTACAGTGGTATTTACATATTTTTTTGGATCTATTCTATTGGTCATTACTGATTTAGTTCAGGGAAGTCAATGATCAGAATTTCCAATCTCTACAGTTTTTAATTTGCATAATTATGATTAAGAAAGTTTTTAATTCCCAAATTTTAACTCATAATTCATCGCGAAACCACGATTGGAATCGATCAAATTGGAATAAACGGACGGATATTTTATTGTATCTGTTTGGTATTCGCTATTATTCTGTGGCTAAATGGAGATGGTGTATAATTAATGTAAAAAGTTCCCGAGAGAAAGTTTGCTGAAGCACTGTTAGTTTCTGTTTCAACCGCGATGAATAGAATATAATATTATATTACAATTTCGGAATCTCATTGAAAAACAAAGGAGCCTTTCCAGATAGCCATAGGCTTTTTTCTTTCATTCCATTTTGTCTGTCTGCCTAGTTTTTCCTTTTTCGTACAAAACTTCATCACGTTGAAAAAAATTCGCATATACTGTGGAGCATTACGAAACTTTTGACATGAAAATTTATATGACTTTCTAAATGATTCGGTTAAACGGACGTGAAAGAGAATAGAGCGTTGCAGTGTGCACGTATCAGTTTGTTTTTCCCTCGAAATTAATCTCAATTAAATTACAAATAAGTGAAGTCTTCTGTCAGTTAACAGCATTAATTGGTTGTGGGGAAACATTCGTATAATTTTTACTGGACTTCCTATTCCGCTAGAATTGCCAAATAATACATTTTTATCGCCAGAAAATATCTTTTAAAATGTAAACATTTGTTATTCGCATGATGGAGTATATTATATATCTTTTTCTTTTTATAAAAATTAATTTATCAAGCTAATGTGTGGTGGATTATTGGATACAGAATGGATTTGTTTCCTCCTGAACCGACATAAACATTTTTCATCGTTACTTCCAGTAATTATCTTTGAGCATTCTGGAACGAGTGATTTATGAATGCGTTGAAAAATGTAAACCACAGGAATAACTGGTCCACGAGACACATCTGTTCATTTCTCTAAGTTTGGAGATTATTTTTTAATCTGATTTGCACGCTTTGTGTAGTGTGGGCCCGGTTCGCGGTGTTCCGACTTTGAAATTTACTTTTTTTAAACGGCTTCCTGAAAATGTTAATTACAAAAGGCATCGGCGATGATATGGAAGCTACGACTGGTTTCACCGCTTACTCGGTAATTAAATTTCTAATTAACAGATCTTACGCTCGAAGTCTCTAATCTGACCGATTACGGTCAACGACGGATAACATTTACTTTCCTTCATTCATTACCAGAAAATTGTACCGACGCGTGCTTCTGGTAACGCTATCTCGAAAATGTTACTCGAACCTACGAAAAAAGTTTTCAAACAGTCTCTTTTCTTTTTCCTTCATTTTCATTGAGACAATTATTCACTAGTTTACGGCGCAATTACTCCGGCGATAACGTTCTTGCGTGCGCGACAAGCACAGGATCGCGTAAATTGCTATAAAACCGCGGCAGCTGCCACTTAACGAACGTGGTATTTTTCAATCACCTCCGTCTCGTCAAGCTGTATTGCCAGAGAATTTCAGAAGTAATCTTCCAAACTGTTTCTCGTGTTATATCATGCGCTAAGCGTAATCGCATGGGGATTAGTTTCTCCCTTTCGCCATTGTTTCATTTTTGTTTTAAACGATTTTTGTTAAACAATGTGTTCATTCTTTACCCGCGAATGAATTTCCGTAGTTAATTTCTTTTTGCTCCTCGCTCGAATAATTTTGCCCCCCGTTTTATCCAATGGATCGATCGATTACACCCGTGTCTTCAATGTACTCTGTTATCAGAGAGATATTTTAACGATGCTTACGATTTTCACATCGGTGACGGAACACCACTGTGACAATAGCAATTTCATGGAATCGTTCAATAAAACGCCGAAAAACCGCGGCAGGATTCGTGGGAAACGAGCCGGTCGGTTTTTCGTCCACTTGTTTGACTCTTCGTACACATTTCTTCCGCCACAATAATCCAACGGCATCGTAGGACAGAGAGCCGTTGGAGTAGTTTGAGCACGCGCGCGCGGCCCCGTGTCGTAGCAGCTACTGACTGGCTCTGCGACTGTATCAACACTACCCTCCTGTGGAACGCATCAACCCTCCGCCACCCTCGAAGCCCTGCCTCGTTCCCTACTACCCTGCCTTCCTTCTCCCTCCCGTTCATTCTCTTCCTCGATCCTCCAAACCGTCTTACCCTGTCCCACGTCACGCCTCGCGAATCCTGTTCCTTTCATTTTGCCGCGTGCAACTGTTTAAATTGTCGATCATAATTCTCTCGCGGGTAGGAATTAAAGAAAGCCAGAACGAAATGTAAAGAAGAGAGGAACGGAAGAAGTGGAAGTTTTCTTTATTCCACCGGTTGTCAGCATTGGCACTTTTAGACTTGTAAGAAGTACTTTGATAAATTATTGTCGTCGTACGTAAGGAGCTAATCCCGTGATGGCGGGTATGCGCGTGTGCGCGTGTCCCATGTAGATGGTCTGGGAGCGAAAGGCGAGGAAAATAACGGGACTGGGGTTGTGTCTTTTATTTATTTCTCGAAGAGTTCCCGGAGGGAGGCCCGACGCGCCAGTCATGACGCTGGGACGGTACTTCGATGCGACTTCTTCTGCTTATCTGCTGTTTTCTTTGGTAATGTTCTTTAGATTGCTGCGAAAGTTGGTTCACGGGGAGGCTGGAGGTAATAAAAGACAAATTGTAGAATATTACGATTCGGTTAAGCGGAGCAGGTTACTTCTCGCAGAATGAAGCTGCAGAATTTTCCCTTCTTCGGTTCATAACTTCGGTTCTGTCACCGAGATAGAAGAAAAAATTTGACGAGTAATTATAAATTTCCAAGCCGTCACGTCGCGAGTTGGGAGTTTCATATCGAATCCACATTGAGCATTACTTACTACGCGTTTCGGCGTTGCTTTGTGTTTGCAACCAGCGCGGTTCTGTTTCGTTGTCCGAAAGTTTCGCGCATCGCGTTCTCATTAAATTCAGGCGTCGAAGTTAATCGGGTTCGTAGCGATTCCCGGAACAAGTTCCCGCAACAGGAACGAACAGTGAGGGAAAACTGATGCGAGCCATCCAATTATAGCGGCGGATCGTGTAGCTATGTCGGACAAGACGCGCGATTATCGGGTTTGTCAAATGGCGGACAGATTTATTTTTCGAAAAAGAATTTCCCTTTTGACGGGTGCGTGACAGTTATACGACACGTCGGATGCTTTTTCATGGAGCCAGCGCATCGATTCGGACCGCTTTTGGCTTTGTTTTACTTTAACGTTTCTCTTTTTTCGCTCGTTCCCCTTGTATTATTATTCCTTTCATTGCATCATGCCGGATCGCTCCTTCTATTGGAAACTTGTAATGGGTGCGGTAGGTTTGAAAGGATTCGAGACCAACATCGCAGGAAATGCCATAACGGTATTGCTCGGGCATTACGTCGCGTCGATGGTATTGGTGTGCAGCGACATAAAAAAAATTCCCATGTTGCAAAAGGACGGAAATTACTTCAAAAGCGAGTTCAAGCTCCTCCTTCTTTGACCTCTCCGTCGAGACATTAATTTCGTTTTCCTTTTGGCTCGAGTAAAACGGCGATGTTTGGAATGGAACTTGGAACGAGATGGATACACTGGAATAAAAGTGAATGATGTGTAGTAAGCATCTGTGCGGATGAAGTATGCGATGCCGAAAAACATCATCGGCGACGTGAATTTCATTGGTTCCTCTAGACTCGATGAATCTCCATATCCCTTCCAGTCGATGGTGAAAAATAGGATGACACGTGCAAGCGTTAAACGTTCCTTCACTAAGTTCCGAGAACTGGGTGCCCAGAACTCGTTGCGGAGTATCTTATTAACGAAAGCGTTCGCTTTTTGCCTACGATATCCTAACTGAATATTATCCCTCGCAACAAGCAGAGAGGCGTTATATTTACACGATAAGGAAAGTTTATGAGGCAATTTTCTTCACGAACAAGCCACAAACTTCTGCGTAATTTCAGTCCTTTCCTTTCAGTGGTTTCGTTCCTTCTTTTCCCCTAACTTTCCCGCCCCATTTTTTGATATTTATCGTCTAGTGGTAAAAAACCAGAAAATAAGTATCTACACCTGAGACATCTCTCTGGAAAAATAAGAAATTTCGCGCGATCATTGTATCCCATTGAACGTTACCCTAAATAATTCGTGGATTGATGGTTAATTGAACGTTTAATCGACCGTTTCCTTCAGTGGACAAGGTTGCTTGTATCTTATCTAGTCGGATTATCACAATTAAAACGAAATCCGATAAGGGCGATTCGATATTTCAGGATAATTGATTCGATGCGAATAATGGGAGGGCTTTCTAGACCGTTGAAAATTCCAGGTTTAAAATGTTACAGGCATTGTTGCATTATTCATCGAGGAAAATGCGATGAACGCGGGAAACGCGTAGTCTAATTTCAAAGAGCAAATATCTGCAGCTACGATCGAAGTTTCATCTTTTTGAAGAAACACTTTCATGTCGTAGAGGAGAGGTCAGAAAGTGGAGAGTGGCTGCGCATGAGCGGGCGTAGAGAATATTTTTTCAGACTGCTGTTGTTATCGCTAGGCGAATTAACTTTTTAATCGCCGCGTGATAAAAGAAGATAACGATGGATAAATTAAAATCTGCATTTTAACAGGTTATGAAATGACGTTGCTAATGAACAAGTTTGTATCTTATAAATATTGAAAATCGATAAACGCAGAGGCAGAAATGATACAACTTTCATTTTTTTTTCTCACTTTCTCTCGAACAAAACGTATGCGGCGAAACCGACGAGTCTGTTCGATTTCGTCGGCACAAAGGGTGTATGATTGTGTTTGGTGGTTCGCTATAAATTGGTTACAACTACCTTTAAATATACCAGCATCGAAACATCGTCGATCGTTATACAATTCTCGAGTCGTATAGGAAATGCATATGAAGTCTATTATACTGGGCTTCCTCTATTACACTAGGCATCCTTTATGGTACGAGTTTTCATATTTTCTTCATGGTTTGCAGCATGAAAATTTAATGCAGTCATTTCGAATTGGCTGCGAGGTGAAGAGGTGTATCATTTTAATTCGAAATGTTACATTTTTCAGTTAACAGGAACGTTGCTGAACCAGGATGCTTTAATTTTTCCATAATGAAATGTTGCTTCTTATTTTTGCCTCCTTTTAATTAAATTTTATTATTCTGTAACGAGGCGTCACTCGATTCCGTTCGTTGAAGCTGCACACCTCTACCTCTCGCACTTCCGGCTTGTGAGCGAATTTTTTCTCTCTTGTGTTGTTTAACGGGTGTTTATTAACATTCACTCGAGCTTCGCTGTTCGTTTTCAGCGTCACCTTAAAGTTCTCTCGAGATCTCGTCGTTCTGCTCCCAGCGGTTATGAGTACAAACTGCTCCTTCTTTTATTCTTCAGTTCCTTGAAAATCGAATAAATTCGCTATTTTTCCACCTCATCCGTTTCATAAATACAGAATACACCATGGTTCTTATTTTTATTTACATGACTGGCTACCTGGCCGTGTCAAGCGTCGACGGTTACACGAAAAATCGTCCAACAGAGGACGAGTCTTCCACCAGAAGAGATGCTTCCGCGTTTATGGAATATCTGAAGCATCGTTCACGAGTTAATGAGTGTGAACGAGAAATTTCTGTGTCGCTCTTCTTCATACTTTTTTTTTCACTCCGTCTTAATTAATGATTAATTGACACTATCGTAGCGTCTCGTCTTCTTTGATATACTACGTGAAATATCTTTCCGTTTGAACAGGAAAATCGTGGACGGTGACACCTGATCCGTGCTATTATTTGTAAATATTTTTGTCTAATGAATAAAAAAGAAGACACGTTAATATATTGCATGTTAATGCAATGAAATTGGAAATTCTTCTCGGAAGCGCGACTAAAAACATTTCCAAACACCAACGTAGTAGAAATTACGACACTGGGTTTGATCTGCAACGACTACAGTCGCAACAAATCGAGGAAGCTTTTCCATCAGGAAATTGCAATTTCTTCGTTCTGGAATTTCCGTTGACCCGAAACACGAATTCTTTCAAAGCTCCGTTTCATAATGAAATCGATAGCTCGATCCCAATTGTTTTACACGACGCCCCACGAGTTACAAAGTAAATTCCTAAAACGCTACGCGAGAGGGAATATTTTAAAAACCTAGCAGCCAACTTAATTTATCCTTTGCGAAATATTGCCAGCGTGCTTTTTAAGTAACGTAGGGAAACAGAGAGGGAGAGAGGGAGAGAGAGAATACGAGCAGGGGCGAAAAAATAGATAAATGCATCTAACAGAAATATGGAACTATTTCAAAGTCAGTTTACCAAAATATGTACGTATCAGAGAATCCGTAATTTTTTTCTCGTTTGCCATTTTAATCGATTTCAGTCTTTTAGAAATTACATTTACGTCGTCTGATATGGACACGCAAACGTACTGAAATTTTCAACCGGATAAACATTGTTTTTATCATATCAACAAGTTTTTACTAGATCGTGGCATTGCTTCGATTTTGTCATTATCACCCCCTCCCCCCCAACTTGAGTTGGTCGCTTCATGAAAAATGGAGGTTCTAAACTGTTTGTCCGGAAGTAAGTCGTGACAAATTATCGCGTTCACTGTTCACAGTAGCGTTATCTACGCGTATTTACGTGCACCTTCTGGCCAGAAATTGATGTTTCCTCGCGGTGAAAATTAATGGAAATTTAATATCAATCCCCCGGTTGTACGCGAATAATAGAGCCGATATTCGCGTGGGAACGTCGCGAAAAGTATCCGCGTAATCGAGCGTCTACATTAGACGATATCAATTGGAAATTTCTGCGAAATAACGAAAATTCTCGTTAATTTATATGCGCGATTTCCCTGACTGTGTTTATACGAGAATATAAACGTTTCCAATTTAACTATATAATTATAAAAATCGTTCTCTAGGGATCGCTCGACGGTGCCGACATTTTTCTTTTCTGCGCAAATCGTAATTAAAATTGAAATGCGATTCGACTAATTTCAATGGGAAAGTTAATTATCCACGAACAGCTAGGACGAGGAAAACGAAAAAGCTGGAAGCCTTCACGTGCAAAAGGAGGTCAACGTGGTATTACAATAATCATATGCTAACTCAACTAGTTTGCCGTTATATTACATTCATTACCATCGGACTTTCGTGTAGTTATTAACTTCAACCTGTGTAATTTAATAAAATTCACGTTCAGTAAAGAGTTCATTTGCAAAGCAGCGTATTTGACGTGTTCCTTTATACAGAAGAATTTTATACAGCCAGTGCGCTGGGCACAAAAGTTTGTTCCTTTACGCGAATAAAGTACATAATTTTCATACCATGATTCCTTTTTCATCTCTCTGTTTTATTCAATTTTAGACGAGGTTTTCCTCGAACGCGTCACGATATCGTGGCCAACCAGTGGGTTATGAAAATTGTTGAAATATTTACGCTATGGAATTACGTATGTTCCCTACGTACGAATCTCCCGATACGTATACGTGTTCCACGTTCGCTGAGAAGCTTTAAAAGAAAAAGAAAAAAACAGGAAAAAAGAGGACGTCGGAAAAAGAAAAAAGTGGAAAAGGCTAGGCGAGAGTGGAATAGCAACACCTCCACGTCCGATCTGCAGAATATCCGAGTGCACGCGTTTTAAGCACTGCCCATAAAAATATTAATAAAAACTCGAATACTACTTTGAATATCAACGAGATTGCGTCAGCAAGAGTAACTGGGTGGAGGAACTTGGACGTTAAAAACTGTAACCCGCATTACACCTACCATTACTTTGTAGCGAGATTAAACGTAGGTTTGAATATTTAATTGAACAAGTAGTGAGGAACGGCATTGCACCGACGATAGACATTCGCGGAGTAATAAAGCGTGCTTCTTATTGAGCTCGTAAAATTTCTGCATTTATGGCTAGCGTGCTTCGTGTTTAGTTTATAATATAGGCAAGTTTCTGGAAAATTATGTGTACGATTGTACAATTTTTGTTACTTTTAATTTTGCTCTTGTTTGAGGAAAATTGTTGGTCACTTAATTGCCAGTCTGGTATATTGATTGATATCACTGAAAATTAGAGAAAGAATAAATGGTTTTATATATCGGCAAATATTTCTAAATCTAATTGAATTACGCAAATAGTTGTAACAATTCGAGTTTCGTGAAGATTTTTAAAAGTTATCAGATTTTGATATTGGAGAGATTGTTGTTACCGGTAAAAGCTACGAGTTAGCAGTGAAAGCTCTACTACTTCCCTTACGACTATGATCAAAGTACGATCACCAAAGTCGTACAATTTTACTGTCTTTCGAAATGTTACCAATTCAGCATATGGCTCCAAATAGGTACCGGAAGTAGCAATAGTGATCCCAGTAGATGCATCTTGTCCGCGATAATAATACATAAATGATTAAGAAGTAAACTCGCGAAAAATAACAATAATTCTCCTTTAAAACGTAAATGTAGCTTTAGTTTACATAAAATTTATAAATCATTATTACCAATAGTTGTGAGTAATCGTTAAGAATATTAATTGGTAAAAAAAATTGCGAAAATCGCTAAATTACGGCCAATTTTAACGAAAAATCAATTTAAAATTTAAGCGCAAGGGTGGGGAGCCATGGGTATATAAGGAGGGCACTTCCGCTGTTTTAATCAGTTGCTCGATAGACGCGGTACCGATCGGAGCTCCTCTTGGGCCTAGTTCAGGAAGATGGACCATGATCAACGTGTTATGATGGTGGTGGGGGACCACGAAGAGGGTGCTGCCCTCCATGGTGGCGGACACTGGTCAGCCTGATGATCCCTTGGTAGGTGACAGTGGTCAAGCGAGCTGAGTCGATGGTGGTGGATCACGGAGAGGCTGCTGAGCCCCATGATAGTGGACACTGGTCATCGCGATAACCCCTTGGTAATGGAAAGTGGTCAGCGAGCTGAGTCGATGCTGGAGGATTACGGAGAGGGTGCTGCCTGCTTAGTAGTGGACAATGGTCAGCTAGCTGAGTCGATGGTAGAGGATCATGGAGAGGATGCTAGCCGCTGATGACGTCACTTGTCTGCGAACGGTGAGTTTGTACAAACCGAATTTTTAATTAGAGGTGGTGGGGTAGATGAGGTAGCAGTAGTAGTAATTTTGATATGTACTTGAACAAACTGGAGGGCTATCAGCTAGCGCATTCGACTGAATGCTAGCATATATAGCCCTCCTATTTTATATAATTGTAATCGTTCTTTTTATTAGTTTATCGGTTTAAAAAATGAGAGATTGTTATGTGTTGAGAATAGTTTCGCGATTGAATGACTAGTGTATATCGCGAACACTCTTGGGATTGAACGATTAGTTTTATTACTTTTATTAGTTTTATGATTTATTATTTGTTTTTCTTATTTTTCAATTTTAATTTTCTTTTTGCTACCAAACTTTTGTATTTGAAGAATTTAGCTTTTTGCAATTATTACCGAATTTTTGACGCCGAATTTTTGTCTCCGAATTCTTGACATATTACTGAAATATTTTTGGACTTCAGAGAATTGAAAGTCCACACCTATTATATGTTAGATTTATAATAAAAATAGTTTATTAAAGTAACGATATAACAAAATAAAAATAGTGTATTAGAGTAACGATAAAAGAATTCCTAATAAGTTGCGTGCGTAAGCAAATAGCCGTGCTGCGCACCGTATCCATTTGGCATTACACAAGTTTAAGAGAAAAGTTGAATGAAATCCTGGTACCTCAGTGCCGAGGCTGCATATAATGGAAGGGTGGATGGGATTTGTGTTTGGGGATAGGTCCCTGCGTACTCATCTCTAAACGTGGAGGCAAGTATGCAGGGACCTAATTCCTTGATAACGTTTTTGAAAGACCGGTCTTTCTAAAACGATATCGAGTAACATTAGATTTAAGACTTAGATTTAAGAGTTAAATTTAAGAGTCAGATTCAAGAGTCAGATTTAAGTTATTTGCGTAAGGATATGAATGTTCGTTGCGATGTTCTTGTCAAGTGTCGATATTATTCCATTATTCCATATTCTGTTTTATTTCGCATCTCTTTTCGTTCGAATTCTTACTCTGTCATTCTTCGTTGGTATCTGATCTCGCTCCTTTATCTCGTACTTCAGATTTCTGTGAAAATAAATCAAATTTCTGCGTTACTCGTGGGATCGCCGAGGGATGAGAATACATCTTTAGTTAGAATTAATTTAGATTTATATGCTAAATAAAATAAATAATCTTACCCAAAGTAAACACAACCTATCCCTATTTTTCTTATACTTCTCGTTTAAGAAAACAGAATTACTAATTGATCTAGTGCAAATCAATTCATATTTGCTTGGTATTAATAAATCATTTAGCTGCGCATTCGCTTGCATGCATCGCATGCTGCATGTAAGTAAGGGTCCCTGCGCAGTCACCTCCACGTGGTGGACCTGGGCCCTTGGTAACGTTTTCGAGAGACTGCTCTCTCGAAAACGATATCAAGCTAAGGACTACGCGCGTAGACATAAGTATTGTTGTAAACTCGGTGCTAGAAGTACCAAACTAGTTAGAAGACCATGCTTCGTAACTTCTGATAAAGCTAGATAGATTTTCCACTTGTACAAAGATTACATAGATTTACCTTTAACAATTTTCCATGATGCTCATTCATTCTATTATTTCATTAACTTTACGCGAGATTAGAATAATTTAATTACTGGTACTTTTAGCACCGAATATTTTGCAATACAATTTAAATTTTCCAAGTCCTTTTCAGGACGTTGAAACTTTAAATTGGACAGCAAATAGTTTAGTTTAAGTTAATTTATAAGATCATATTTGTACTCATATAATGTAAATTTATAATTGTGTGAGCCTTTCCCTCTTATCCTGACTCATTTAAGTTAATTTTTACTATTATATTTGTACACTTGTGTAATGTAAATTTGTAATTGTGTAACCCTTTCTCTCTTATCCTGACTTCTCTCACTTATCACAACCGAGCGTAGTTATTCTCGCTTTAATTAGTTCGTAAGAATGGTATCCCAGTTCATTGGGTACTAACAGATTCTTCGATATGTGGTAGAATAGTTGTTTCGAAACCGGTATCTCGCATTTCTTTGTTGTCAGCGATAAAATCATTCATTTTCTATTCATATTCTATTCATAAAAACACGTCGGTCAAAACTCAGGGGCTCGTTTAAGAGAATCCTGCATAATCTATGGCAATTTCTATCTCTTTGTGGTGTTTGTTCTCGAAAGAGATTGGTCTGATTGTTGGAAATTCACTCCATTCCTAATTTATTTTAATTTCTACGTTCATCGTTGGAACGTCGTTGGATACGTCTCTGAACGTAAAGTTTAATCAATGATTTTATATTTACCTATTTTGTGATCGCAAAGTGGTTTCATTATTCTTTTTACATTTGGAAATAAGAAAATGATATTTTCGGTGAATATAACGTTGGAGATATCACTATGGTATTGTTTTACGTCAAAAAGTCTCCATTTCCACAATCTTTAAGATTCTTTCCAATTGCTTCACGCAAACAGGCTATACGAAATTCTATTAGGAGAATCACTATTAAGAGAATCTTGAAATTGGACGTATTTTCTCCGTTCTTGTCAAAAATTCATTGGTTTTGGGGCGAATTTCAACAACTTCACCAACTTCGTCGAGAATAATACCCCTAATCCTTTCCACTTCCTTTGTTATCAAATTTATATGATTACTATGATGAAATTGTTATGACTATTGTAATGAAATTGTTATGATTATTGCAATGAAATTGTTATGATTACTGTACCAAACTTTGTATATGTATTGTACTGATTATTGTAATAAAATTGTACGGAAACACATTCTTCTTATTCAGAGGGAAACACATTCTTCTTATTCAGAGGGAAACACACACTTTGATTTATTCCGTTTAATTTTGAGTCGTTTTAAAGTAGAATAATAGAATTTAAAGTATCCTTTCGTGTTGCTTTTTGTGCAATACTTTAACTTTTGTAAAATAGAATCATCGTATAATCATTCTATAATAATGTTTCTCTCTGAATAAGAAAGTGTTTCCTTTTGCGAATCGTAAAGTCCATACTGCAATTTCTAGAATTCTTTGGTAGATTTTAGAAAATGTATTATGGATCTCGGTTTTTTAACTGAAATAGAGTCAGATCTCGGTACCTTCTGTAACGAGATCGTAAATATGTAATGGAGAGTGGATGGGATTTGGGTTTAGGGGTGGGTCCTTGCGTAGTCACCTCCACGGGGTGGACCTGGGCCCTTGGTAACGTTTTCGAGAGATTGCCTTCTCGAAAACGATATCAAGCTAAGGACTACGCGCGTAGACATAAGTATAATTGTAAACTTGACGCTAGAAATACCAAGCTGATCAAAAGATCGTGGTTCGTAGCTTCTAATAGAGATAGTTTGATTTTTCATTTGTATAAAGATTTCATAGATTCACTTTTAACAATTTTTTATTATTTCATTAATTTCGTTAGAGATTAGAATAATTTAATCACTGGTACTTCTAGCGTCGAGTCTTTTTCAGTACAATTGAAATTTCCAAGTCCTTCTCAGGACTTGGAAACTTTAAATTGGACTGCGAATAGTTTAGTTTAAGTTAATTATTGCCATCCAATTTGTACATTCATGTAATGTAATTTTAATAAGATAATCATCCCCTTTTATCCCGATTTCCCCCGTTTTTATTATTAATTATATATGGTGACTTCTATCTCGCTATGGTGTCCCTTCGATGAAGGGTTGTTTGATCGTTCGACGTCTGATGGTTTGACGTTTGAAGGTTTGATGGTTTGATGGTTTGATGTTTGATGGCTTGATGTTTGATGGCTTGATGTTTGATGGTTTGATGATCGATGGTTTGATGATCGATGGTTTGATATTTGATGGTTAGAAAATCACTTTCTTTCTGGTTTATTCTGGTTTACTTAAATCTCTGTTCGCCGTTGGAACGCCGTTGGATCGCCGCTGGATCGCTGACGGATGCGTGCGTTTTTAGTCATAAGTACTTGTATATTGTATATCTCTGTAATTTAATTGTAATCGTATTGTAAAGAAATACGTTTTCTTACCCGGAGAGAGAAATAACTGCTCCCCTTTCTTGCACCCCTCGTTTATCAAGACAGAACTTTTAATTTTTCTCGCGTAAATTAGTTCGCGTTTATTTGCTCGAGCACTCTAACTTTATGCTTCGTAAGATCGCTTCACGTAGATTTCCTCTTTTTTTCTTCTTCCTTTTTTCCCTTTCCTTTTTTTCTCCTTCGCTCGAGATTTAGATTTTAATCGTCACGCAGGGAAACAGTTGCGACTCAATCAAACCGATGCGTGCTTGTCGTGGCCACCTGGATCTTCACGGGTTCAGCCGTGGACGCGCTCACGATGGAGCGGGCTGAGTGGTTCCCAACCCGAGGCGCTGGGGTCTGACCTGCTGTAAGACGGATTCGGGCGGTTCCACGAGGTTCGTCTCTATCGCAGAGCAATCCTAGAGTTGGGCCTCGCTGGGGTTCAGATGGACATCTCACTCACCGTCGGGGAGAGCGCGGTTGCGATTGTTTCGACGTAAGACGTGGCATAAAACTTGCTCGCGATTCGCGTCGGGTACGGTTTGCCAAATGGCTAACGCGGAAGCATCGGATTGGAATGCTCTTTAATATAATAGTAGAATTTAGAGTATCGTACCGTAGAACCTTTTGCGAGACACTTTCGTTTGTCGAAAGTGTTGGAAGAGTCACTTAATAAATCTCTCTTCGGGTAAGACAGTGGTATTTCTCGTCACCCCTTTCGTAAAGTCCATACTGCAGTTTCTAAATATCTGATAGATTTTAGGAAATGTATTATGGATTTCGCGTGTATTAAATTCAAGTAGAGTCAGATCTCGGTACCTTCTGTACCGAGATCGTAAATATATAATGGAGGGTGGATGGGATTAGGGTTTAGGGATGGGTCCCTGCGTAGTCACCTCCACGGGGTGGACCTGGGCCCTTGGTAACGTTTTCGAGAGACCGGCCTCCCGAAAACGATATCATGCTAAGGACTACGCACGTAGATTATATAATTAGTGTAATTAGAGAATAAGATATAGTTTAAGTTAATTTTTGCGTTCGCCGCTGGATCGCCGCTGGACCGCCGTTGGATGACTTGATATAACTTGTTAAATTTATCGTGCCTCATCGAAGGAGGGTTGTTTGATTCTTTAATGTTCGATGGGTAGGTGATTGATGTTCGGAAATCCGCTTAGTTTTTGGTTTATTCTGATTTATTTTAACCCCTGCCTTCGCCGCTGGAACGCGGCTGGATGTCGTGATATAACTTACTACATATTCTCCATTAATATAATTTAATTACGTTCCATCTTTGTTCCTTTCCCATGACTATTCTCATGCTAATCAATTCATTCGGTATTAGTAATCTATTCAGTGATCGGTAGATGAGTTATCTTAAGTATTGAAACTGAGAGCAGGTGTAGTTGAAATAGAAGTAATCATTCTGTGATTAAAGAAATATATGCGACGGTGGAAAATCAGGGAATTGTTTAAATAATCCGGCATCTCTCTCTCTCCATCTCTCTTTCTCTCTCTTTCTGTCTCCATGGTATCTTCCCTTGATCAAAGGTTGGCTCTTGATTTCAATAATTACAACAACAGAAAATTTAATTCTGTAGTCGCAAAGTGACTTCATTATTCTCTTTAAATTTGGAAATGAGGAAATGATATTTTCGGTGAATGCAGCGTTTGACGCATGGTATTGTTTTACGTAAAGAAATTGCCATTTCCACGTTTTCCAAGGTTCTTTCCAATTGTTTCACGCAAATAGGCTGTACGAAATTATAATTGAGAATGATTATTAGGGAATCGTGAAATTTGACGTATTTTCTCCGTTCTTGTCAAAAATTCAATGGTTTTGAGTCGAATTTCAACCAATCCTTTTCATTTCCATTCTGTTATCCAATTTTTATGATTTCTATAATAAAATTCCTGTGATGTCAATAAATAATTTCAACAGATATTTCTACGTTCGCCGCTGGATCGCCGCTGGATGCGTATATTATTAGTCATAAATAATAATAATTATAATTAGATAATAGTAATTGTGATAATAATTGTAATGAAATTGTAAGGGAGTATGTACATTGTCTTATCAAGAGCGAAACCATAGAATTTTTCCTCAAAATCCCCGTTTTATCGAAATTGAATATAATTATTCTTAGTCTCCATTTGCACACTACTGATGTTTATCAGTAATAGTTTTAGTACTCTGCGTACTCGCTGGCATGCATCGCATGTGGCAAGCAAGTAGTGAGCACGCTAACTTAATGTTACACGTAAGTCGCTGCCATGAGTAGCTCCATGGGTCGAAAAGACCGTGGTTTGGAAAGTGGACAGCGCCGGAAACATTTAGTTAGCAAATCTACGTGATTACGTAGTACCACGTGAGTATGTAGAGTACCTTTGGTCACGTCGCGAATGTTATGTTCACTTTTCTCTTTGATTTATTACTTATCACAAGTTTGCCCAACTTTAATTACCTTTTTAATTTCTTTTTTTCAGAATAGAGTATAATAGAGTTTAGTGTTTATCGCATCGTAATCCCTTTTGAGAAACGCTTTAATGTTTCTAAAGTGTCGATAAAGAGACTTTGTAAATTACTCTCTGGATAAGAACATGATATATACTTCCAGTCCCTTCTTCCCTTTCGCGATTCGTAAAGTCCACGTTGCAATTTCTAAGAAAATGTACCATGGATTTGGCGTGTATTGAATTCAAGTAGAGTTGGATCTCGGTACCTTCTGTACCGAGATCGTCAACATGTAATGGAGGGTGGATGGGATTAGGGAAATATGGATGTGTTCCTGCGTAGTCACCTCCTCGTTGGTGGACCTGGGTACTTGGTAACGTTTTCGAGATCCTGGTCTCTGAAAGACGATATCATGCTAAGGACTGCGCTTGTAGACATAAGTATTGTAGTAAACTTAATGCTAGATGTACCACACTAGTTAAAAGATGGTGGTCGTAGCTTTTGATAGAGATAGATAGATTTTTCACTTGATCAAAGGTTTCATAGATTTACTTTCAACAATTTTCTATGATACTCATTTATTCCATTATTTCATGAACTTTGCGCGAGATTAGAATAACTGGATTACTGGTATTTTTAGCATCGAGTATTTTGCAGTACAATTTAAATTATCTAAGTCCTTTTCAGGACTTGGAAATTCTATTTACGTTGTACTTCAGGTAATAGTTGAAGCCATAATTTAAATTAAGTTAAGTAAAATTTTACTCTCGTGGCATCAACCTGGAACCGTCGAAGAATTCTACTTTCTCTCTGGTCTTTTTGGATTTTAATTTAAATCAAATCTTTATCTGGCAAGAGGTTTTATGTCTGCAATAATTCACATTTTATGAGCTTTGGAAAATTTTTAATTCGGTCCTCCCTTTTGCGTAAAATATATCCACGAATCTTGCAAGAACTGCTACTTTATCAATTTCGAATCCTATATTGTACAGGGTGTAAAAATTTGTACGCGATCAATATTTCGGACAGTAATGGTCATAAAATTCCATTAGATCAGTGGCCTATCTTGTAGCTCGTCGGTACTAGGATAAATCGAGACGAAGTTGTCGACTTGAGCTTGCAGAGTATCACGAGCTTACCGACAGGCGATACTTGAGTTTGCAGTGCACCGTGGAAAGCTTCACGACACCTCCGTATCGACTCGTCTCGATGCCTGCATGTTATCTATGCGGGATTCTAGATTTCTTCAGAAGCAAATTTCTTTGTAGATACAATCGCAGCACGGAGCAGAAAATCTCCTTACCGATATTCAATCAAATAGCGTATATGTTGCAAGTGTATTATATTCGTACAAGAATTCAATTAGTCGATCAGAAATCGTTAGAACCGCGCAACAAGCAAAGACAGAGAATCTCGCGAATTTTTTGAAACATTCGCGACATCAATCTCGAAATTTGTATTAGCATTGCATTCTCATACAGCAACTTATAAAAGGAATTCAGTAATTCAATACTTCTGCCAGAGTTTTTCATTTAGAAACGCTATGTCCGCTCTGCCTCATCTTTGCAGTGTTTGCACGTTTCGTTCGCCTGCTTTCGCATTCGTGCTGCGGTGAAATTGTCAGTATCGCGACGTGATCTCGCGGAAACACATGAATAATGTCAACTTTCAATGCGAATTCGCTTTCACCGAGTGTCGGGCTATTGCTACGGACATCAAATTTTAATATCCGCACTTTACTTTACCGCCGAGTGCATGGGAAGTTGTGTTCTTTTCATTGGAATTTTTATGCCTCGTAATGGTCCAGCCGCTAGCGACTGAATGTCTTCTCTAGTTAAGACATGATCTACTCTGGGGAATGGAGTTCCCCTAGCCTGTATAATGGAAGCAAACGAAACGTCAAGTATTCTTCGTTACACGGAAATCTAACAATGGCGAAGGGTAGGAAAGATGCTTTCATTCGGATGAGGCGGTCTTCTATACACGCGTTATTACACCTTTTTTGTACGTAAAAGGATGAGGCTGTATTGTTCTGTTTTGTTGCATCTCGATGGGTATTTAAAAGCAGTGTTGCATGTTTTTGGTGTAGATTCTGATTGTTTCAGAACAAGGGAAATCCTAATTACCTATTTTTGTAGGAGAGTGCAGTATCGTGATATAACGCACGTCTATCACGAATGCAAACTATCTCACGGTAAACTAGCAGTGTGATAGCTCTGCATTTACGATTTCCTTTTCGAGGAAATTGAATTCTATAGAGCTTATCGTTTCAGAATTGTCTAGTGCCGCTTCTTGTTATATTATATCTTAATTTTTATTCTAATTGAAAGGCAAATATGACAACTACTAGAAAACTTTGGAGAACGTGTATTAATGTTAGAATCATTTTGAAGTTTCGACATTTAGATTAGCGATGTTAACTATTCAGTTGATCTTCATTGTATTTGTGACACAGTAATAATTCAGTAGTTGCGTACGTTAACAATTTTAAACACCAAATTACTTTGTGAAAATGGTTCGATTAAAGAAACTTCGCTCGACACACGATAGGCTTTACAGCGAAGCAGTTTGCGCCCTCTGAATTGTGTTAATCAGAAACTTGATTGTAGGTCCAGCGCGCGTTTTCGCTGGAGCTATCATTCACGTTAATTAAAATAGCTCTGCGCTAACAATTCGTTAACTGGTTTGCTTCAATGCCCTGCGAAATTACCCACTAGCAAAAACGTAATCCGTGTGTTGATTCCATTCAAAGGAAGCAAATTAGATTAAATATCCAGGATTTGAATCTCTGGGGACACGTAAACCGTATGCTGAAATTAATTCATAATTATGTAATGGTCGCTAGGTCATAGATGTTTCTATTGAAGTCTCATTTTCGAAGCGTTGAGCTCGTTAGGCATTGCATATTTTTGGAATCTGAAGTAGAAATACAAATTTTTCTTCTCCGTTCCGAGCGGAGTTTTGTGTAACTTTCCGTTCGATATCCCAACAGAGTATACTCTTCTTTCTTCAAGGGGTACAATTTTTCATCACCACTGAATCGCTATAGAGGCTCATGTTCACTGTCGAAAGAAACGGTCCTAGAATCTATCAAACCTGGTCGCGCATCGATAATCGTGTAGAAAGGATAAATTAACATCTGGAATTGGCCAAATATCTAGGTCGAGAATTTACTGAAGAATCATTAGAGAGAAAAAACGACAATACGAATCTCCGACACAATGTATACAATGTATTCACACTCGCTTCGAAATGAGAAAGGGTGATAAAATGAAATACAAGAAGTAAAAGCAACGGTTCGGTATTTCCACAGACGAATTCGTTACGTCAAAGAACGCGATGTAACCGATGTAAAATTCGACGAAGTTCAAGTACGCGTGACGAGGCTTCTTTTATTATACTACGTTCGTTCTTTGATTTGAAGGTTGATGAAACTTCCTGTCGGGTTGATTCATTTGGTAAACATGAACCTGGCATTTCGCGGAGAATAATAGATTAACATGACTCGTGACAGAGAGGAGAGAACGGAAATGTTGGAAGAAAGTTGCCGCAATTTCATCTAGCACCGCGCCGCGTAAGTTCGTTACACGAGCGGAATTTTCCATATAAAGCATCGCGCACGCTGAACATCTTATCGCTTCTTTGAGCTATCGCTGTGAGATTCCCCTAGCCTTTAAAGCAGTTAAAATTTTCACAGTTTCAGTGGAATCGTGCCCACAGCGTGACCTACATTCGCGGAATTTCATTTTTCTCCCTATAATGTGAATGCATGTGATTGTATTGTTGGATTGAAAAATTCAGAGTACGCAATGGTTCCGTAGACCTCCGTGAGATGTTCGCGAAGTTTCACATTGTCAATTTCACTTGTCGTATCTTGGAAATGAACGAACTTAAGCAAATCGAACATTCTCTTTATCTCTCAAAAAGAATGAAGTCGGCAAATAAGCGGTGTTCTTTCCATTTTTCTGATCTTCGCAAATAATTAGTAACAATGTGGTGAAACGGAACATCTTTTTCCTTTAAAGAGAAATTCAATTTTCTTAGTCGTTTAACTCGAATTGTTTCTCTAATCAAAAACGTATTAAACACGTTGACAGTTGCTCGCGGGTATTGCTGAAACTCGTACGAATTTACATTTCCGACGCGCGAATGCATCGCACTCGTCAATCATAACATCAATCTACAACATCGGACACCGACGACCATTGAATTATCAGCCTTCAGCTAATCAACTGACAAAACAACACGTACCTTTGATAAAGTCCACAGCCATTCCCAAGCCGTACGTATCCTTGTCGTAATCGTCGAGAATGTAGGCGCCGATCTTAACACCGGGTACAATTCCACGATCGTTGAGCCTGTCCAGAGTGTAAAGCATCACCTCGAGCGCTTGAACGTCACGTTGCGGCATCACTGGCCCGCAGGTAATGGTATCCGTCCTCTCATGGACCATCATTAGACGACTCAACACTAGATTATACTCGACCATCGCGCTGTGCTTAACTGGCCACTGATTCGGCGGTTCCAGCTCATGCGACGAGTTGTTCGTCGTTTGCGAGGACGCCTCGTCCATGGTAACGGTTCATGGTCAGAAGAAGTGGCGATCATGTCAAAAGTGAACAAAAATTGGTTCACGTCGTTAATCAATCCGATGGTCGACGTTTCGGCGGTAACTGGAAGTTGTTCCCTCTCTGTAGACAAAAGCGCGAGATTTTCGTTAAGGTAGTTGTCCAGAGAACCATTCGTACTTTTCAAACGGGAGCGAAACCTTTGATCAATCCTGCACTCTGGAGACGAATTCTAGTGGACGTGTCAACGAGACTCTTAGCCCCCCGGGAGCATCGTTGCTGGCATTCGCTTGGACGTATTCCATTTGCATGGTCGAGGCGGTTCTTCGTTGGACCTCGTCCTTGACCCACGTCGGCGTAGAAGTTCGTCCCGACACCGGGCCTCCGACCTTCATAGATGAATCAAGTTTCAGGCTCGTCGATGTCGAAGTTTGCACCGTGGACGACCTGGACTTTCGTTCTCTCGTAGGATGATCGATCACCGGGATGGGCATCGTGCTCAAGGAGTTAAACCCGTCGGACGGATTAACTTCATTCACCGTTCCATTATCCAACGAGCGGGTTTGAGCCCTCTCATTTTTCGAGCTAAACCCGACGGACGGTTCATCAGGCTTAATGTCGCAGTCATGTTTGAATATTTCGATTCAACGACTCTGTCGCCCTTGAACCGACGGGTTGCCGTTTCTTCGAAACCATTAGAGGATCGTTAAACGTTACTTCATCATCTTCTGTCAAACCATCCGTAGCTGTATCGAACCGTTCCGCCTGGTCGTCGATTTTCCTATTTATCGTCCCAATTGTTTGGATAACGGCTTTTCTAGACGGGGATGGTCGTTCAGAAAGGGTTAAAGGAAGCTTCGATTTCGAATATTTCGTTTTATTCACGAGCGATTGCTTATGGTTCGCGTTTATTTTGATATCCTTCGTAATCTTCCGCTCTTGCTCAGTCGAAGATGAGTTCCTGAACGTATCGTCGGAATTTCCCTCGCCGAATTCAGGAAGGCCACTGTTCTCCGACGTATAGCCCCTTTCGGTTAGACAGTTCATATCGTTTCTTAGGTACGAGGCACTCCTTGGCGCCGCAACAGAGCTATGCTCGGAGTTCACGAGGACGCCGTCAGACTCCTTTGTCACGTTACTTTGCGCAAAAGCCTCTTCCGTTGTCGCTTTATTCGCCTCTTCTTTAGCCTTATCAATCTCGCTCCGCGGAGCGTCTAATTCCATATCTTGCGACGAATCCGCGCTCAAATTGAGTCTTATCGAGATCACATCGTTACTTAGACTTGAAACGTTTTCCGGTAACTGTGCATTGTCATTTCAACGTCGAATTCGGTTTGCCATTTAACATCGAGCTATCCGATAGCAGTGAATCGTTCTCACTCACCACATCTGGTGCTTCGAGTGTTACTCTGTTAACTCATCCTGTGCTTCCGTCGTGACTTGTTGAACTGAATTCATTGCTCAATGTTAAAGTACTCAAATTTAACGTCGAATCATTCCACTGCTGTACGTGTGCTGCAGCATCTCGATCGTCCAGTGAGTTATACTTAACGTTCTCTGAAATGAAGTCGATCTCCAATTCTGTCTCAACAATTTTCGCATCGTTATCCAAAAAATCATTTGTCGTTTCGTTGAAAGTAACATTCAATGAAGTTCCATCGTATTGCGACGAATTCAACGTGACCGCGTCGCTAGACGGAATAATATTTCTCTTCTCGCGGATCGAAAAATTTCCACGGGTTCTCCTGTCTGCCTCATCATCGCTTCCATTTGTTGATATCTGTTTCACGGAGATTCCATTCAACTGGCGCGTATACTCCATCTCTCTCCGAATCAACGTTGATTTACGAGACGTCGACGTTCACCAGGAACCTTCGAACTCTGAAGAATGAGGAGTCCTCCCTTCTGTCTTGATTGCTTTGACTCTTTTGCCTCGCGGCTCGCAATTCGAGGATCCCGAATTCTGGCAGAGGTACGACCACTCCAGATTTATTACATCACCAAAATCGAACGACCTCGGCTCTTCGTCAAGTTTTATTCCCGAATTTTAATGGACCTTCTGCTCATCAACTGATACATGGAATTATCATGCCCGTCGACTTCTATTTCCGATTTCCCTTTTGGTATCAATTCTCCGTCGAACAGTTCACTAATAGAAGCGGAAGATTTAGGAGTTTCAATGAAATATCGTTTCTGGATGTATCCTTTGGGCTCAACATCTCGCGTATCTTTCTTACCTTTCGTAGATGCTCGTCTCTTCGCGTCTTTTAATCTTTTTCGACCCGTCAGCGTTTTCAATTTCAACCGTCGAATCCTTAATAGTTGATTAATAGAGGTGGAAGACTCGGCAGAATCGATTAAATATTGCTCAGCCGAGCCTTCCGACGGCTTCCTACCACTCAATCCCCCTGGATCCGCGAATTTCTCCGATTTCAATCCTGTTTCGAATGCTTTACCGATAGAAACAACGGATTCAGGAATCTCAGTCGAATGTCGCTTCCATTGCGGTTTCCTCGCCATCTCCCAAGCTCCGAGAACCCACGATACCGTCAGCCTGAAAATAGTCCATGGTCCTTTGACCGTCCACCCTATAGGATCTTTTCATCCGAAGACGTCGAAGCTCGCCACTGAATCCCCTTTGCCTTCTCACGTCCTTGTTCTCTCGTCTGAAAGCCTTTAGCGAGTCGTCATTGCACGAATCCACAACAACGTGACCGTAATCAACGGTCGCATCGCCGCCTCTCTAGCGACGTCTTTCATCGCGACACGGGAAACCCGGGAGGATAAGCGGGGCTCTTCCGGAATATTCACTGAACTCCCGGTGAATCCGGTCGATCCCCTCGCAGTTGGCCCGGCTCGGCGTTTATCGCGTCGTTTCTTGTGGCAGTCGTTCGACGGGTCGGGATCCGCGAGTCGACGATCGCTCGACCGGATCGATCGATCGTCATCTTCGTCGGTTTGATTCGCGCCCACCGCCTGGGCGGTTCGCCAGGAAATTGCTCTCGACGACTCCTCCGTGATGTCATTCTTGACGAGTGGACGGAATGTTTGCCGAGCGGTAGTTGATGGCAATGATAACTTTTAAGGGTGCCGGGATGACGGAGTATTTGAATGGTTTTGGAATTTCAGGGATGGTTCATTAGCGCCGCGAGCCCCGTAAGCGACTTCGGCGCGGTTAACCGACAGCTGGTTGTTACCATAATCGAGCGGATACCGTTCGCCCGCCAAACTGTTTCGAAGAATCGATAGCACCACTGACACGGCCAGTACGGCCAGCCAACAGTTGTTCCGCCGCACCACCTGCCTCCCGTGACAAACATGTCCTGGTCCTGCAAAAATACGCAGCGTCTCTGTGAATCCACCACATCGCATAATAAGACCTATCGATCTAGTAATCTTATGCTAATCGAGGAGAAACGTATCGAATATCGTTCTCTACGAGATGTACGTGTTTGTTGCACCGAGACGGTTCGAGGCAATTTGGTTGAAACTATTTGAATGGTACAAAAGGGTTAAATTTGATTCGCTCTGTTTGAGAGCGGTTTAATCTATTTGCAGAGGAATGGAAATGTTTGAAGATTAATTTTTCATACGTATATTGTGTATGCAATCAACTTAGAGGTTAAGGGTTGAAGCTTTGTATTACAGATACGTGAAGTGCATTAATATCGTGGAGTTTATTTTGAGCTAAGTTATTAATCATGATGCAATAACGAACCAGTAAATATCTCTGCGAGTGTTGCACATTTTCGAAATTACAGAAGAATACCGCATAGTTGGAACTCCGAGCATTACACGTGCATAGTCAAAGCAGGAACTAACCTCGATCAAACATTGGCTATCAGTTAAGCGTGGAATATTACCACTAAATTTCTCGTATCCAAATCGAAGGAGCCAGTGGCCGCAACAGGCGCATACAGAGTCCTGGTGCACCGTTGTACATATTTTAGCATCGGTGTATTGATTAATTGTGTTCAATGCGTTCATATTAAATTCTCCATCACTTCTGATAGTACCTTCAAGTGACTGTAAAAGATTAATACCCTGGAAATCCATTTATTTGAACAGCGTCGGTGGAAATCTCGCTCGTGCGAATGCTTTTTGTAGCCATAATACGTTGATCCGATTACTCTTAGTACAAGCGTTTTCATTTGGTTGGCACGGAGCCAAACTGCGATTTGATCGAGAGTGATTTTCCTAGTTTCTATAAATCAGATTTATCGATCGCCTTTCTATAGACCGATACGATCAGCAGTATCGTTGATGGATCACCCTCGCGCAGTTAATCGAATGAAATTTTAATAATCCGAGAATATGATAGCTTAGGAACGAAGCTATCGCGATGTCGATATAATCTATACAATTGATGCAGAATTAATTACCACTCGGTTAACGCTATCTCGAAAGCCAATATAATCTCTTTAAGCGACATCTTATTGTTGCCAGGCCGCGCAGCGATCCCCTAGTCGCTCTTCCAGAAAATTAACCCCTCGCGCTATAACCGTTGTATCCTATCTAACCGTGGATCGTCGCGATTCAACGCGAGCATCCATTATTTTAATACTGCTTGCGCGTTAATTAGTCCGTTTCGAGGCACGGTCTTTCCTCTTTGTCCAATAAATTTCGCGCGGCTGCGAATCCTGAAGGAAAGCCTCGGAAACGAAGGTTATATTACTTGATCTCCTTTCCGTGCTCGTGTCCAGGTTTGACGCGTTCGTGGGCTAAATATCTGTCGGAACAATGGAGTTACAGGGCTTTAATAAGGCCGTTACTTTATCGAAGGGCTGCCGCGCTCGATAGGATTGAATCGTACGAAATGGACCCCGTTTCGCCCCGTCTCTCGGAGTAGGCACATGCCAGGTTTATTGTCAGATGTATCGACGGAAACGGTGATTTCGCGGGGACAGCGATAGGTTGGTAGGAATCGATCGAGCCCCGTTAAACGGTTATTGGACGATTTAGGTGAGGTAAGCATACTTCCTTGCAGAGCGTATTAAACTTGGTCTTCGATTCTCACGACACTTTCCAGCTTAAATTGACATTTTGGAGGTCTCAGATGTCTTTAATTCAATTATCTTCACGGGTAATTTCAACGGTAACTTTGATTTCCTAATCTTCTGTTATCCGTGGGTGATAATTTGAATGGAATATCCGAAGGATTCATTTTTTACCTTTCAGTTGATGAAATCAGTAATTCACGTTGTAAGTAGTTCATTTCTGTTTTATCGCTTGACGAATTCACTAGAGAATTTGACGGTTTACGGAAAGGAACCAGCATTAGTAAGAAACTTGAAAATTTGTTTGAAAAGAGAGCAACAATAACTGGATATGGTGAATACTGGGTAGTACATATTACTATCTGGATGTGGATTTTGGGAGCGATGCCTTCATCAAGAGAAAATAAGAAGCCAATATTGAAGAGGAAGAGAATAAGAAGAACAGTATGCCGCGGGAAAAATTCAAGGATTCTTCCATTGTTCGTGTTTGAACATTTTTTTCATCTACCCCCGTATTTCGAGGTATAAAGTTAAACTGATAACAAATATTACATACAAGAATGCATGTTTTCGTGAAATTTTATCACGACAGTCTATCCTTATCCTCAACAGCGAAAATTAGTAGCCAATATTGTGTTCCGTTCCTTCTCAACCCCTGAAAGAGAAATTACACTTTCTAAAAGACATTAGACATCCTGTAGAATCCGCAACTGAAGGGGTTACCGTAAATACCTTTCGTGGTGTTAAAATTCGACACGCGTGTGACAGAGATAATCTGTCGTGAATTTATTCAAACGGAATCTGAATTGTCATCTTTTAATGATCGATCTCTTAATCGCGACCAGTAGAAGGAATTCAGCGCGAAGTGATCAGCAAATCCTCATTGTTGGATCGTTTAACTGGTGCATGTAATTACGACTGTATATTGTACATTTGTATCAGCTCCTCGCCCTAATTGGTCTGGTTCGAGCCGCTGACATCTGCATTGTCTATGACAACATATGTTGTCGTAACTTTCTCAATCGTATTCGGGATCCGTTCAATTATACAGGCTTGTATAAGGTACATGTGCGCGAAACAGATGGGTGTGATCACTCCTTGGTTCGATTGAGGAATCCGTGTGGCATTTTTCTAAGGATTTTAATCATTTCGACGAGTTCCATGACGGCGTTTCCACCTGGCATTCAAGTGCTACAAAATATTTTTCGTCAAGCGAATTCCACGGATACAATTTCGAACGTGATCGCGTACGTTCTTTCGTCCGCGAGAAGAAAGAACCCATAGAATGGAGTTCCGCGGCGACGCAGCATCCCCTGCAAGTCAAAAGGGGACCAAGGTGGGAACAAAGGGAATCCTTAATGGCACGCAAAGATCGTCTACTGGCAAATAATTGGAGACAAAAGTCTCCATTCCCGTGACGTGTAAAGTGGATTGATTATTCTTCTGACGATATATCTTTATTCGATTATACGGAACTGCACTTTAGAAGAGGGAAGTTGTTTTTGTTCTCGATAGGTATCCCTCGTTTACTTTTGAGAACACTCGCTAATGGAGCGATTTTTCCATTTGATGGGTTTACATTGGTTCAGCGGCCGTGCTCCTTTTGTTTCACGAGCGACTTCGCGGCCGGCGCAAGGGTCTCCGCTTTAATCTCCCGCATAGACGGTGAGAATGGACCTTTAATCTTCTCCGAACGATCAGTGCTACCTCTTTTGAAAAGCAAGCAATGTATTGTTAATATTGGATGCTTTCCAACCGACCTTTTAAATCGGCGCTATCATTTAAATTCGCAGCTAGATTGGTCCGTGATCTGTTGGCGAGCTTAACTGCTCCCTTCTTTTTTTGTTTGTCCGCTACGATGTACCACTGTTGATAATCTGTGGCGAACGATGACTGGAATGTGATAAGAGGAATTTTTATCGGGAGCCAGCGAACGATTTTTTCCCAGGGAAAAGCTTCTATAAACACAGCAAGGTTTTATTTCTTACGAAACTTTAATGCTCTTATAATTTCTCTTAAAGTTTTTATTAAAACTCCATGAAGATTTAAGCTGAGTTTTTCTCCCCTCCGCCGATGGGAGGGATCGCGAGATTTTTATTAGAAATTTCGTAGACTGGCTGTAAGCAGCTTTCGTTGTACCTTGGATTTTCTTATCGTCGCGTATAGGAAATGATACCATGAACTATTTGAACTAGAAGTTCGTTGATACAGTTTTATAACCGCCTATAACGCCGTGTAATTGAGGAAGGGTAGCACGTTCGCGTAAGCACACACAACGCGATATAGGACACGAGGAATTCATTTTTCCATTTTCCGCATTGATTGGCAAAGCAGAAAGTCCAAGAAAAAGCGCGAGGTCCTAAGAGGCGACGTTCCAAACGTGGCTAGCGTAGAGTCATAATGCTCGCAGATGTGCCTGCGAACAAAAATTGCGACCAGTGACATTTCGCGTTTGTATCCGCTTCACGGATCTCGAGATTTCGATACTCCTTGACACCGAATGATTCCGCGATTTTCGCAATAAATAGCGGAGACACGCGTGCATCGTAACGCATCAGCTACCGGTCCTACAAATTCTACACCTAGGAGATGACATACCGAATCTCGGGCCTCTAGAATTTTTTTCATTCAAGTACATATTGTCTATGGGCCACTAGTGACCGCTCCAGGAGTTCGCTCTCCACATATTTCGACTCCCAGAGCCAGACATGCCGTATCTGGTACCCCTAGAATTGACTTCACTTATGTACTGATTCGCTCTGCGCCATTAATAACCAATCCATGAGTTCTACCTCCTTATACGAAACATAGGGTCGGACATATCATGTCTGTGGACCCTAGTATTGGTTTGATTTAAGTATATATTGTCTGTTGGCCATTAACGACCCCTCCAGAAGTTCGTCAACCTCCACTTACTTGACACCTAGGGCCGGATATGCCGTGCCTGGGGCCCCTAATATTGGATTCATTTAAGTACTTATTGGCTCTTGGCCAGTAGTAATCGCTCCAGGAGTTCTATAGCCGACTACTTCGAAACATAGGACCGAACATACTGTAACAGGGGCCACTAGAATTGGATTCATTCAACCCCCTATTGAAGCTGTGCTATTACTAACCGCGCCAAGAGATTCCCTGCCACCTAATTCGACACCCAGGGTCCGCGATGCTTTCCAAGGGCCTGTAGTGTTGGTCTCATTTAATTACTTATTGGATCTGGGTCATTCGTAACCCCCTAGCATTTCGTAGCCCGCATATTCAACCCAAGGTATTCCAAACATGATACATTTTATCCGCTCGACAATTATATATAAATACAAACAAATATAACCTAACCCAACAAAACCTAACCTCTCGACGTTAATATTTTATAAAATTCCTGACGTGTCGGCCCCAACTTCTCGGCGGGAACATTATTTACGTCTACAATGTTATATATCCTAACCTAAGGCAACCTAACATCTCGGCAGTAATATTTTACAACATTCCTGACGAGTCGGCCACTACTTCTCGTAGGGAACATTATACATAAATAGAATCTAAAATAAATTAACCTAATTCCACGCAGCACTTGTGTAGTAGTGTTTCACAGCTATAACGTTATATATTATAACTTACGGCAGCCTAACCTCTCGGCGGTAACATTTTACAACGTTCCTGGCGTGTCGGAACCTACATCTCGGTAATAACATTATATACGTCTATAACGTACTATAAGCTAACCTAACCCATCTAGCCCCACGATGGTAGTGTTTTAAAGAATCTAAAACGAAACATGACCGCCGAGACCTCAGCTTGCGTTAGGTCCGGTTACATAACGTTTCAGACGTATATAACGTTCCGACCGAGAAGTATGGGCCGACCCGCCACTAATGTTGTAAAATATTACGAGCGACAGGTTAGGTTGCGTTACGTTAGGTTATATAACGTCATAGAACGTATATAATGTCCACACCGTGAAGCAGGGACTAACCTGCTAGGAATGTTGTTAAATATTACCCTCGAGAGGTTAGGTTGCCTTAGGTTATGACATATAACGTTATAGACGTATATAATGTTCCCACCTAGAAGAAGGGTCTTGCTTGCCAGGAATGTTGTAAAATATTACATCCGAGATGTACGGTTACCTTAGGTTAGGATATATAACGTTATAGACGTATATAATATTCCCACCCAATACCTAGGAGCTGAAACGTCTGGGCTTTTGTAAAACACTACAACCCAGTGACTAAGTTGTGTCATGCTACGTTATATAACGTTACAAGCGTATATAATGTTCCCACCCAGAAGTAGGGGCCGACACGCCAGGAATATAGTAAGGTATTATGGTCGAGAGGTTAGGTTGCGTTAGGTTAAGTTATTTAACGTTATGGACCTATATAATGTTCCCATCGGAAAGCAGGGGCCAACACGCCCGGGATATTGTAAAACATTATTACCCACGGGATAACTGGGTTAGGTTAGGTTACAATAGGTTATAGACCTATATAATGTTCCCACCAAGAAGTAGTGGCCGACATGCCAGGAATGTTGTAAAATATTACATCCGTGATTGTTACATTGGCTTAGGTTAGGATATATAACGTTATAGGCGTATATAATGTCTCCACCGAGAAGGACGGGCCGACACGAAAGGAATGTTGTAAAATATTACCGCCGAGAGGTTAGATTTCCTTATGTTAGGATATATAACGATATTGACGTATATAATTAGCCCGCCGTGAAGTAGAGGCCGACGCGCCAGCAATGTTGTAGAATATCACGGTGGGAATATCATATACGTCTATGACGGTATATATCCTCACCTAAGGCAACCTAACTGCTCGACGGTATTATTTTACAATATACCTCGCGGGTCGGCGTGTTGTACCCGGTGGGAACATTATATACGTCTATAGAATAATATAACCTATCCTAACCTATCTAGCACCTCACGGGTAATGTTTTACAGCATCCCGGGCACGTCGGCCCGTACGTCTCGGTGGGGATATTATATACGGCTATATCGTTATATATCCTAACCTAAGGCAGCCTAACATGTCGGATGTAGTATTTTACAACATTCCTGGTGGGTCGGGCCCTACTTCTCTGTGGGAACATTATATACGTCTATAACGTAATATAACCTAACCTAACCCATCTAACCCTTCGCTGGTATTGTTTTACAGAATCCCGGTCGTGTCGTCCCGTACTTCTGGGTGCGGACATCATATAAGTCTACAACGTTATGTAGCCTAACCTAACCCATCTAGCCCCTAGGTGGTAATGTTTTACTGAATCGCAGTAGTGTCGTCCCGAACTTCTCGGTGGGGACATTATATACGTCTATAACGTTGTATATCCCAACCTAAGGCAACCTAACATCTCGGATGTAGTATTTTCTAACAATCCTGGCGGATCGGCCCTTACATCTCGGTGGGAACATTATAAACATCTATAACGTAATATAACCTAACCGAACCCAACTAGAACCTCGCTGATAATGTTTTACAGAATCCCGTTCATGTCGTCCCGTACGCCTCGGTTGGGACCTTATATACGTCTATAGCGTTATATATCCTAACCTAAGGCAGCCGAACCACTCGAATGTAGTATTTTACAACATTCCTGGGCAAGTTGGCCTCTACTTCTCGGTGGGAACATTATATACTTCTATATCGTAATATAACCTAACATAACCCATCTTGCCCCTTGGTAATAATGTTTTACAGAATCCCGGTCGTGTCGGCCCGTACGTCTCGGTTGGGACATTATATACGTCTATAGTGTTATATATCCTAACCTGAGGCAGCGTAACATCTCGGATGTAGTATTTTACAACATTCCTGGCGGGTCGGGCCCTACTTCTCGGTGGGAAAATTATATACGTCTATAACGTAATATAACCTAACCTAACCCACCTAGCACCTCGCTGGTAATGTTTTACCGAATCCCGTTCGTGTCGTCCCGTACTTCTGGGTGCGGACATTACATACATCTATAACGTTATATATCCTTACATAAGGCAACCTAACATCTCGGATATAGTATTTTCCAACACTCCTAGCAGGCCGGCCCCAACTTCTCGATGGGAACATTATACACGTCTATAACGTAATATAACCTAACCTAACCCTTTTAGCCCCTCGCTGGTAATGTTTTACAGAATCCCGGTCTTGTCGGCCCGTACTTCTGGGTGTGGACATTTTATACGTCTATAATGTTATATAGAGTTACCTAACCCAACCTAACACCTCGGATGTAGTATTTTCGAACATTCCTGGCGGGTCGGCGCCTACTTCTCGATGGCGACATTATATACGTCTATAACGTTGTATATCCTAACCTAATGGAACCTAACATCTCGGGTGTAATGTTTTACATCATTCCTGGCGTGTCGGCCCGTATTTCGCGGTGGTAACATTATATACGTCTATAGCGTTATATATCCTAGCCTAAGGCAACCTAACATGTCGAATGTAATATTTTACAACATTCCTGGCGCGTCGGCCGCTACTTCTCGGTGGGAACATTATATACGTGTATATCGTAATATAACCTAACCTAACCCATCTAGACCCTCGGTGATAATGTTTTACAGAATCCCGGTCTTGTCGTTCCGTCCTTCTCGGTGGGGACATTATATACGTCTATAACGATATATATCCCAACCTAAGGCAATCTAACATCTCGGATGTAGTATTCTCCAACATTCCTGGCGGGTCGGCCCCTACTTCTCGGTGGGAACATTATATACGTCTATAACGTAATATAACCTAACTTAACCCATCTAGCCCATCGCCGGTAATATTTTGCAGAATCCCGTTCGTGTCGTCCCGTACGTCTCGCTGGGGACATTATATATGTCTATAACGTTATATATCCTTTTTTTTCTTTTTTTTTATCGTGGGGAAACCCTCATGGGTACTTCGGACTTTGGGGACTATCCGAGGTTATGTCGGACTCTTGCCGACTAAAGCCCCACGGTGGCCATCATCTGCGCGTGTCGGACGGGAGCCGGGAACTCTTAACGGTCGACGGTCGGCATCCTCCTGCGCTGGGGTCTCCAGTTGACCTTCTGCTCGGCTACTCTTGCCTGTAGCCTGATCTTCTACCATGGTGACGCGCAAAGATATCTGTGTGCGCCAAGCGCCGCTCGTGAGCCACTCACGAGCGGCGCTACGTCAAAGGTACACGTGCAATCACGATCGCAAGCCCAAACATGTGACCATCTGTGCTTACCTTGACGCACAGCTGCCATACTCCTGTTTGCTGCTGTTGCAGCTGCGAGTCTTTCGCAGCTGTGCATCCTTCCGGTCCTGGCCGTCTTGGCCTCTTGTGACGGTACAGCTGCAAGTCTTTCGCAGCTCGTCGTCCTGTCCAATCCCGGTCTTCTTGACCTCTTCGCCGTCTTGGCATCCACTTCGGTCGTCTTGACCTCTTCATCTCTTCGGGCTCTTCTTCGCCCATCTTCCGGATGAAGATAGCCTTTGAGATGAGGTGGTTGGCGGCGAAGTTCCGTTCCCCGATGGGATCTTGGAAGTGACCCCCGTCCGATAACGGGAGTCCTCTATCTTGAAAGGGAACGGGGCAAACGTCAAGGACGCCGACCCCGTAGGCAGCGTTGAGCAGGGACACCGCGCTCCCTTTCGCGCTCGGCGGCCTCCTTCGCGGCCATGACTTTGTCGCAAAACGCCGTCACGGCCCGCCAGTATCTCTCACCTTCGAGCATCTTTGACATGATGCTCTTCAGTGAGAGATTCCACCCTACCTCGACTATCAGTAGTCGATGCAGCCGTTCCCACGCTGGACACCTCTCCAGTGTGTGCTGCGCCGTGTCGTCCTCTTCGCCACAGTGTGGCATGCAGCCGTGTCTTCCTTGCCAATCCTCTGCAGGTACTGACCGAAGCATCCATGTCCGGTCAGTATCTGCGTGGTTCTAAAGCTAAGTAGCCCTCTTCGGCGGTCCACCCACTTATCTAGGATGGTTAGGACCGCTCCGATCGTCCTGTGTTCGGAGCGAGTGGAGAGGTGTCTCGTCCACTCCTCTATCGAAGCCGATCTTACCGCGTCCCTGAGTTCTTTTTTACTCAGGGCTGGTGCGTCATCGTCATCTTCCTGGTCCACGTTTCGAAGCGAATGGTAGACGAACGCATCCTCGCTGACCATGTATTCGATAGACACCAGCCCAGCAAGCGCGGTGGCCACATCGTGTGATACCGTCCTGTATCCTCGTATCGCACGAATGGCCATCCTCCTCCACGCGCTGCGCAGGGACGAGATCCTCTTGTCGGTGTGTCTCCGCTCCGCGATGGAGCTGTACCACACCGGAGCTCCGTACAATGCTATGCCACGGATCACCCCGGCGTATAGTCTTCGCGCCCTCTCGTTAGGGCCCTTCAGGTTGGGCATTATGCGGCTTAGCTTGAGTGCCGCTGTCTCCAACCTGCCGGCAAGTTTCTCTATGTGGCTAGAGAATCTCCAGTCCTCGTCGAGCCGAAGGCCGAGGTAGTTGATGTCTCGGCCCGGCTCGATCCTTGCCGGTCCCACACTTACCGCCACGCGAGGTGTTCCTCTTGTGGGTCTCCTCCGGCTCCGTCTGCTGAAGCACACGATCTCCGTCTTCTGCGGAGCCAGCTCGAGGCCCATCTTCCGGATGCGGTTAGCCACGACTGCCTTTCCCAATTCTGCCCGGCAGGCAGCTCGCGTATCTGTCTTACCGGCGGCGAACACAAACGTGTCGTCTGCGTAGCATATCAGGCGCACGCCCGCCGGCATTGCTGCTGTCAACGCGGCATTGTACCCGATGTTCCACAGGAGCGGTCCTAGCACCGATCCCTGGGGTACGCCACGGTTGACAGGTCTGCTTTGTGGCCCATCCTGGCTATCGCAGACTATCGCCCTGTCGCTGAGATAGTCTACCACCACGTTCCTGATGTGTGGTGGGATTCCATGCCTGTCCAGGGCTGCGTAAATAGCTGGCCATTGCAGGGAGTTGAACGCGTTCTTGATGTCTAACGAGACAGCGTATGTAACTCCCACCCTCGACACAACCATCTCGGTGAGTCTCTTGACTTCACTCACCGCATCGATCGTGCGTCGACCTGCCCGCCCTGAATCCGTACTGGCAGTCCGCCAGTGCAGGTCCGACGCGCGACAGGTGCTGGACGATTCGTTCGTGTATTATTCTTTCGAACAGCTTTCCTACCTCGTCCTGCAACACTATGGGCCGGAACGCTGATGGTGAATCCTCCGGTTTGCCTTCCTTTCGGAGGAGCACCAACCTGCCGGACTTCCATCTTCGAGGGAGCGTCCCCGCCTTGATGCAGGCTGAGAACAGTCTTCTCAGTCTCGAACCAAGGACGCTCAGCGCCATCGTCCAGACACGGCCGGGTATTCCATCCCGGCCGGGGGCTGTGTTCTTCTTCGCCATCCTCTTGACGGCCCCGGCCAGTTCCTCTTCGGAAACCTCCAACTCCGGTGTCCACCCGTATCGGGCCGCTGCTGGGGGCTCTTCGTTCCCTCCCTCGGGAAAGAGGTCGTCCAATACCCTCTCCAGCAGCGGGACCTCTAAGGTTTCCGTCAACGGGGGCGCCCATGGTCGCAGTTTGTCCACCACTATCTTGTAGGGACGCCCCCATGGATCCTCTTCGAGAGTTTGGAGGAGTCCATCCAATGCGCGTGTCTTGGACTTCCTGATGGCAGCCTGCAGCTCCTTCTTCTTGTCCCTGTAGCTGTTGTACGGCTGCAAAGTCCTCGTCGCGTCCGAGTTCCTTTTTCTTCTCTCTCTGGTGTACTGGCGGCGCCCAACCGTGCAAGTTGCACGGAGCTGCGCGATCTCTGCGTTCCACCAGTATACTGGACGCTTCGGCGCACTGCCGCGGGCTCTTGGCATGCCCGTGTCGCATACCGCTGTCATCGCGTTGACAAACCAGTCCGCCTCGGTGTTGACATCTTCTATCGGGCTGACCGGCGTCTCCTGCCAGCCTACCGCGAGGATTGCTGCCATCAGGTGGTCTTCCTCGATTCTCCTCAGCGACCACTTCTGGCGGTGGTGATTAGCCTGCCGGGCCGTGTGTGGGACGGAGACATCCATGGAGATGTACAGATGATCGGACAGTGTCTCCTTCTCTTCCACCCTCCATTCTCTAATTTGCCGTGCTGCCTTGCGGTTACCAAAGGAGAGGTCCACGATGCTTTCTCCCTGGTACCGCACGCATGTGCTGGCTGAGCCTTCGTTTAGTAGCGTCAGGCCCAGGCCAGACGCCCAGTCTAGCGTGGCGTGGCCTCTTGCGTCCGTCCTAGATGATCCCCACGCCGTCACGTGCGCATTATAGTCTCCTAGCACGAGGACGGGCGACTCTGCATATCTCGCAACTGTCCGTCCCGTCCTGTCCAACAGGTCTTCGTACTTGCTGATGGACCACCTGGGAGGGGCGTATAGTCCCATAACGGTGATTCCCGCCCAGGTTATCGCGACGAATCCTTCCTCGCGTGCGACCGTCTTGATTGGTCGTACACGTGTCCGTGCAGACTGCACGATCACCACCGAGCCGTCTCTATCTCCTATCCACGCTCGATTGTTGCGGATGGAGTACGGCTCCGCTATCACTGCCAACTCGAAATCGCCGCCCTGTAGTCTTGCTACTACCAGGTCTTGGGCACGGGCAGCATGATTCGAGTTAGTCTGCAGGATACGGCATGGCGTGAATTTTATGCCGTATCCATGGCTTCCTCCTGGCCCTTACCTGCTGGAGTCGTTGTTGCCGGCTCCACGGTCTTTCCTTCTTCCAGAGCGGTCGCTGGTTCCTTCCTACATGCCGCTGCCGTTACGGCTTCTACAGCCGGCTTGCTGCTCTTTTTCGTAGCTTTAGGCGCCTTGCACACTTCCCCACCAGCCTTGTGGTGTGCTCGTCTGCCTTCAGCCTTGCAGACGATGCATGTGGGCGCAGTTTGCCTGCACTCACTGGCTCTGTGGCCGGACTCACCGCACCTGTAACACAGGTTTGCTGGTACAGCTTTGCTGTACGTGGACAGTTTCCCAGCACTTGAAGCATCGATCCGGTCTCGGCTTTAAAGCCGCCACCCGGATCAAGGACCAACCGATCCTTATTCTGCCGGCATATGCCACTTTCGTGGCAGCGGCGAGGGGACACTACACCCACATGGTGCCGAGCCCGTTTGACGAGTCCCGTCGTATCCCGGTCCGTATTTCCTCGGCCTTGCATCCTCCTGCGGATGCGATGGCTTCCGCCACTTCTTGTGGCATTATGGAGCCCTCGAGCCCGTAGACCCTCGGGTCTGCCCTCTTGTGAGGCGTCGCGACATATACCTCTCTGTCGCCCAACGCCTCCCTGAGTTTGCCGGCAAGGGCAGCCGCTTTGGCCTCCTTCTCCTTGCCGGTAACTTCTAGGATCAGTCCGCCCGTTCTGGCCTTTTTCGGGCGGACCTCTTCTATGCCCACCTCTGCGAGCTTTACTCGCTGCCGGGCAGCTGTCATCACCTCAGCGTACGTGGCTTTGCTATCCTGAGGGATGGTGAGGACGACGGCTGCTGTTCTGGGAACCTTTCCCAATGTCGTCCTTGCGTTGCGTTTCGCTGCGCTGACGCGCACCTGCCTCCTTTCCTTCTCAGCGGCGGCCTTTGATGGCTTGCCAGCCGCCGTTTTCTTTCCCCTTCTGCCCAGGACCTTTGTCCAGGGGAGCTCCACCTGCGTGGTTTTCTTCTCCGCAGGGGGGGGGGAGGGGCAGGGCGGAGTGCTGCCTGCCACTCGTTTTCCTTCCTCACGGATTCCTCGCGTATCCTCTTCATACGCGCCTCCAAGGAGGACTCGGTTTTCGCAGGTGCCGTTGTTCCTGTTGCGGGTGGGAGGGCCGTCCGTTTGCCCTTAGCGGACTTTAAGGGGGCCTTCCCCTTTTCGACGTCCGACGTCGTCTCCCCCGTTTTTCTTAGCTTTACGAGGAAGGCACGTTTCGCCGCGGTGGGGCGCTCTTTTACGATCATTGCAGTTGTCTGATCCTTCTTCTTCGGAGGGAGTCTCTCCTTAATTCTCCCCCAGATCTTCTCGATCCGTCGATCGAATATTTCCTCGAGGCTTGAAAGGATATTCTTGAGTCCAACCTGTAGGATATCCTCTCTTGCCTCCGTTGTAGGCGGTTCTTCTCGCCTTTCTGGCACCGGGCTCCTCCTCGCCGCTGGTTGGGGGGAAACCCGCTCCTCCACGGCTGCCAGCTTCCTCTTTAGCTTCTCGTTCTCGAGGCGCAGGCTTTCTGCCTGCAGCCTCCACTCTTGGGCTTCAGAGCTCACCGCAGCGGGGTTGCCCTTCGCTCGCTCTGCGAGCTCCAAGAGAGTGGCGCGCAGCGTTCTTGCGCCTACGCGTACTGCCCTCTTCATTGGGCCTTGTAGGTTGCGCGATTTTGCTGCAACCCATTCGATCTTGTTCGCCTCTTTCAAGGCGGTCAGTCCAAGATCTGGCAGGGTGGCCCTTCTAGCCTCCGCCTGCAGCTCCTCGTCTGCCGGCACAGGCTTTGTCGACCTTGCCGGTCGAGGGGGGACGACTGTTGCCCAGTCGATCTCTTCGTCTTCCAGGGCGCTGTCTACGTCAGCGGTGGCAGCTTTCCTTTGCCAGCGCCTTGCGCCCTTCGTGGCTCTCTCGGACAAGCTCGACACCATCGATGTCACAGAGGCGTCCGTGTCATACGCCTCCGTGGTCTGCCTTGCCTCCTTCTGTCCTTTGCTGGACTTAGGGCATGGCCTCGTCGTCATGGATATGATGGAGGCGAGCGACTCATCGGAGTCGCCTCCAACGCTGGACGGATCTCCTGCGCGCCTCTTCTTAGCCGCGAGGCGGCTGTTTCGCCTCTTGAGGGATCGCTCTTCCATCTCGGATGTCGAGTGGTCCTCCGATCTTGCCGAGAATAGACAGCTGGGGCCTGGCCCTTTTCCACAGGCTGGAGCCTGTGGCTGTATGAAATAGTCGGCGTAGTCCATTTTGGGATTACCCCTGCCAGACATGTTCGCTTCCCTCTTCGTGTTTCTGTTCGTGTTCGTGTTCCTCAGTTTTGCACGAAACTTCACGAAAAACACATTTGTTTGTCGCGTAGGTATTATTGAACCGTCGGTAAGTTACCGGCACACTCCTCCGCCGAGTTCCCTGGTTTGCCCTGTGCACGGTCCGACAGTCGCTAAATGTACGCGCGCACTCTTTACCAACACTCGGTCCGCGAATTGTGCGGTTACCTATCGAAGGTTATCGAGGGTGGATGTAGTTTTCGACCGTCCATAAGTCACCACCTGGTGCCTGTTCGCAGAGACCGAGGAGGTGTCAATTATAGTTCATTGGCCACCGATAGACACCACGGACACAAAAAAATCACCCTCGGTCGGAAATTGTCCGGTTACCGACCGTTCAGTTACCGACAGCAGAGCTGTCGGTAAGTTACCACGTACTGCACTCACTCGTTTCGACCGAGGAACTGTCAGTTACTGTTTATTGGCCGTCGATGAGTACGCAAAACGCTGCAGTTTAATCCGCGGCCGGCAATTGTTAAGTTACCGACTGCCCGGTTACCGATGCTGGGTTCGCCCGACCGTCGGTAATGCCTCCGTCTCAAAACCCGACTTCCGGGTTGTTGCTTGGTTTGTTTTAACCAACAATACCCTAAACTAACAACCAATATCGTGGCAATCGGTGTTTTTGCAAAATTACCAACCGCACGGTTATCGACCGCAGGTGGTACCGCTGCTGTCGGTAATTCGAAATTTTTCAGTTCCCGCTGCGTTTATTTCAGTTATTATTTGTTGAAAACGCACTACACCTTCGTCAACGATCAATTTCGCACGGCTGGCAGGAAAAAACGGCGAGAAATTCCAATTCGTGCGACCGGAATGTTACCTACGACGGCGGCAAACTTTACCGACCGTGAGCTGTCAAACTCTTGCAAGAATTGATTTTTGACTTGTTTATTACCGCATGCACTGTTTCTACGTGTCCAATAAACAATTCTACGTCCACTCACTGGCACACGGTGCAACCTTGGTAGAGTTGCTGCAAAATTTTCACCTCCGTCAACTATGTTCCGTGGTGGCAGCACTACTCGGTTCCACTTCGCCAAAATTTACTGTTTTTTACTGTTTTTAACAGTTTTTCCGCCTCGTAATTGCACAAAATCAGTGTCTATTGTCACTTCACACCCGATTATGGCAATTTCCGCACCGAAAAAGGCCTATTTAAAATTCTTGATTTTTCGCCACGTGCACGTTTTCCCACACAAAGGAGTGACGTCACACGTCACTCCTATTTCACTTAAAATCGCTTATTTTCACTTTTTTAAGCGTTTTTTCACCACGAATAAGTTTATTTCTAGTGTCTGTGGTCACTTTACACATTCTCGTCGTAAATTCACACGCACAAACGGTCAATTTTCAAAGTTTATTGCCGTATATGACAACACGTGTTTTCACGCAGCAAAACAAAGTGTTACACTTTTTCACCGTTTTTCCACCTTTTCACTGAACTTCACTTCACTACACTTACCTAGCGGATCCTCTTCACCTCCTGGAACACCCTCAGCTCCGCTCAAACCCTGAAATTCGCGAAACGTGCCCCGAAGTGCGTACCGTACGGCAGCAAACGCGTCACCACGTGCAAATCGAACAAAGACGCGCACGTATTATGCTCGATTTGCCTCCTACTCGCGACTTTCACGTGAGATTTTCGTCTCAGCGCGTAGTTTCGCGTACCCGTAACGTGCCAAAAACAAGTTTTGACACGAAACTCGCCATCTTCCTCGAAAATTAGAACGGATTTCAGAGAGCTATCGTACGCACGTCCGTCAGCTTACTCGTCCGCCATGCGAATCTCTCATAACGTTATACATCCTAACCTAAGGCAACCTAACATCTCGAATGTAGTGTTTTAGAACATTCCAGGCGGGTCGGCCCCTACTTCTCGGTGGGAACATTATATACGTCATTACCGTAATATAACCTAACCTAACCCATCTACACCCTCGGTGATAATGTTTTACAGAATCCCGGTCTTGTCGGCCCCCACATCTCGGTGGTAACATTATATACGTCTATAACGATATATATCCAAACCTAAGGGAACCTAACATCTCGGATGTAATATTTTACAACATTCCTGGCATGTCGGTCCCTACTTCTCGGTGGGAATATTATATACGTCTATAACGTTATATATCATAACCTAAGGCAACCTAACATCTCGGATGTAATAGTTGACAACATTCCTGGCGTGTAGGCCCGTACTTCTGGGTGGGAACATTGTATACATCTATAACGTTATATATCCTAGCCTAAGGCGACCTAACATGTCGAATGTAATATTTTACATCATTCCTGGCGTGTCGTCGCCTGCTTCTCGATGGGAACATTATATACGTCTATAACGTTGTGTATCCTAACCTAACGCAACCTAACATCTGGGATGTAATATTCCTGGCGTGTCGTCGCCTACTTCTGGATGGGGAGATTATATACGTCTATAACGTTATATATCCCAACCTAAGGCAACCTAACATCTCGGATGTAATAGTTGACAACATTCCTTGCGTGTCCGCCCGTACTTCTCGGTGGGAACATTATATACGTCTATAACGTTATATATCCTAGCCTAAGGCCACATAACATGTCGAATGTAATATTTTACAACATTCCTGGCGTGTCGTCGCCTGCTTCTCGATGGGGACATTATATACGTCTATATCGTTGTATATCCTAACCTAAAGCAACCTAACAGCTGGTATGTAATATTTTACAAGATTCCTGGCATGTCTGTCCCCAAGTCTCGGTAGGAACATTATATACGTCTATAATGATATATATCCAAACCGAAGGGAACCTAACATCTCGGATGTAATATTTTACAACATTCCTGGCGTGTCGTCGCCTGCTTCTCGATGGGGACATTATATACGTCTATAACGTTGTATATCCTAACCTAACGCAACCTAACATCTCGGATGTAATATTTTACAACATTCCTGGCATGTCGGTCCCTACATCTCGGTGGCAACATACTATACGTCTATAACGTTGTATATCCTAACCTAAGGGAACCTAACATCTCGGGTGTAATATTTTACAACATTCCTGACGCGTCGGCCCCTATTTTTCGGTGGTAACATTACATACGTCTATAACGTTATATATCCTAGCCTAAGTCAACCTAACATGTCGAATGCAATATTTTACAACATTCCTGGCGTGTCGTCGCCTGCTTCTCGATGGGGACACTATATACGTATGTAACGATATATATCCTAACCTAAAGCAACCTAACATCTCGGGTGTAATATTTTACAACATTCCTGACGCGTCGGCCCCTATTTCTCGGTGGGAACATAATATACGTCTATAACGTTATATATCCTAGCCTAAGGTAACCTAACATCTCGGATGTAATATTTTACAACATTCCTGGCGTGTCGTCGCCTGCTTCTCGATGGGGACATTATATACGTCTATATCGTTGTATATCCTAACCTAACGCAACCTAACGTATGGGATGTAATATTTTACAACATTCCTGGCATGTCGGTCCCTACGTCTCGGTGGGAACATTATATACGCCTATAACGATATATGTCCTAACCTAAGGCAACCTAACATCTCGGAAGTAATAGTTGACAACTTTCCTGGCGTGTCCGCCCGTACTTCTCGGTGGGAACATTATATACATCTATAACGTTATATATCCTAGCGTAAGGCGACCTAACATGTCGAATATAATATTTTACAACATTCCTGGCGTGTCGTCTCCTGCTTCTCGATGGGGACATTATATACGTATATAATGTTGCATATCCTAACCTAACGCAACCTAACATCTGGGATGTAATATTTTACAAGATTCCTGGCATGTCGGTCCCCAAGTCTCGGTAGGAACATTATATACGTCTACAACGATATGTATCCAAACCTAAGGGAACCTAACATCTCGGATGTAATATTTTACAACATTCCTGGCATGTCGGTCCCTACTTCTCGGTGGGAATATTATATACGTCTATAACGTTATATATAATAACCTAAGGCAACCTAACATCTCGGATGTAATATTTTACAACATTCCTGGCATGTCGGTGCCTACGTCTCGGTGGGAACATAATATACGTCTATAACGATATATATCCTAACCTAAGGCAACCTAACACCTCGGATGTAATAGTTGACAACATTCCTGGCGTGTAGGATCGTACTTCTCGGTGGGAACATTGTATACGTCTATAACGTTATATATTCTAGCCTAAGGCAACCTAACATGTCGAATGGAAAATTTTACAGCATTCCTGGCGTGTCGTCGCCTACTTCTCGGTGGGAACATTGTATACGTCTATAACGTTATATATCCTAGCCTAAGGCGACCTAACATATCGAATTTAATATTTTACATCATTCCTGTCGTGTCGTCGCCTACTTCTCGGTGGGAACATTATATACGTCTATAACGAAATATATCCTAACCTAAGGCAACCTAACATATCGGATGTAATAGTTGACAACATTCCTGGCGTGTAGGCCCGAACTTCTCGGTGGGAACATTGTATACGTCTATAACGTTATATATCCTAGCCTAAGGCGACCTAACATGTCGAATGTAATATTTTACATCATTCCTGGCGTGTCGTCGCCTGCTTCTCCATGGGAACATTATATACGTCTATAACGTTGCGTATCCCAACCTAACGCAACCTAACATCTGAGATGTAATATTCCTGGCGTGTCGTCGCCTACTTCTGGATGGGGAGATTATATACGTCTATAACGTTATATATCCTAACCTAAGGCAACCTAACATCTCGGATGTAATAGTTGACAACATTCCTGGCGTGTCCGCCCGTACTTCTCGGTGGGAACATTATATACGTCTATAACGTTATATATCCTAGTCTAAGGCAACCTAACATGTCGAATGTAATACTTTACAACATTCCTGGCGAGTCGTCGCCTACTTCTCGATGGGGACATTATATACATCTATAACATTGTATATCCTAACCTAAGGCAGCCTAACATCTCGGATGTAATATTTTACAACACTCCTGGCATGTCTGTCCCCAAGTCTCGGTAGGAACATTATATACGTCTATAATGATATATATCCAAACCGAAGGGAACCTAACATCTCGGATGTAATATTTTACAACATTCCTGGCGTGTCGTCGCCTGCTTCTCGATGGGGACATTATATACGTCTATAACGTTGTATATCCTAACCTAACGCAACCTAACATCTCGGATGTAATATTTTACAACATTCCTGGCATGTCGGTCCCTACATCTCGGTGGCAACATACTATACGTCTATAACGTTGTATATCCTAACCTAAGGGAACCTAACATCTCGGGTGTAATATTTTACAACATTCCTGACGCGTCGGCCCCTATTTTTCGGTGGTAACATTACATACGTCTATAACGTTATATATCCTAGCCTAAGTCAACCTAACATGTCGAATGCAATATTTTACAACATTCCTGGCGTGTCGTCGCCTGCTTCTCGATGGGGACACTATATACGTATGTAACGATATATATCCTAACCTAAAGCAACCTAACATCTCGGGTGTAATATTTTACAACATTCCTGACGCGTCGGCCCCTATTTCTCGGTGGGAACATAATATACGTCTATAACGTTATATATCCTAGCCTAAGGTAACCTAACATCTCGGATGTAATATTTTACAACATTCCTGGCGTGTCGTCGCCTGCTTCTCGATGGGGACATTATATACGTCTATATCGTTGTATATCCTAACCTAACGCAACCTAACGTATGGGATGTAATATTTTACAACATTCCTGGCATGTCGGTCCCTACGTCTCGGTGGGAACATTATATACGCCTATAACGATATATGTCCTAACCTAAGGCAACCTAACATCTCGGAAGTAATAGTTGACAACTTTCCTGGCGTGTCCGCCCGTACTTCTCGGTGGGAACATTATATACATCTATAACGTTATATATCCTAGCGTAAGGCGACCTAACATGTCGAATATAATATTTTACAACATTCCTGGCGTGTCGTCTCCTGCTTCTCGATGGGGACATTATATACGTCTATAATGTTGCATATCCTAACCTAACGCAACCTAACATCTGGGATGTAATATTTTACAAGATTCCTGGCATGTCGGTCCCCAAGTCTCGGTAGGAACATTATATACGTCTACAACGATATGTATCCAAACCTAAGGGAACCTAACATCTCGGATGTAATATTTTACAACATTCCTGGCATGTCGGTCCCTACTTCTCGGTGGGAATATTATATACGTCTATAACGTTATATATAATAACCTAAGGCAACCTAACATCTCGGATGTAATATTTTACAACATTCCTGGCATGTCGGTGCCTACGTCTCGGTGGGAACATAATATACGTCTATAACGATATATATCCTAACCTAAGGCAACCTAACACCTCGGATGTAATAGTTGACAACATTCCTGGCGTGTAGGATCGTACTTCTCGGTGGGAACATTGTATACGTCTATAACGTTATATATTCTAGCCTAAGGCAACCTAACATGTCGAATGCAAAATTTTACAGCATTCCTGGCGTGTCGTCGCCTACTTCTCGGTGGGAACATTGTATACGTCTATAACGTTATATATCCTAGCCTAAGGCGACCTAACATATCGAATTTAATATTTTACATCATTCCTGTCGTGTCGTCGCCTGCTTCTCGATGGGAACATTATATACGTCTATAACGTTGTGTATCCTAACCTAACGCAACCTAACATCTGGGATGTAATATTCCCGGCGTGTCGTCGCCTACTTCTGGATGGGGACATTATATACGTCTATAACGTTATATATCCTAACCTAAGGCAACCTAACATCTCGGATGTAATATTTGACAACATTCCTGGCGTGTCCGCCCGTACTTCTCGGTGGGAACATTATATACGTCTATAACTATATATATCCTAGTCTAAGGCAACCTAACATGTCGAATGTAATACTTTACAACATTCCTGGCGAGTCGTCGCCTACTTCTCGATGGGGACATTATATACATCTATAACATTGTATATCCTAACCTAAGGCAGCCTAACATCTCGGATGTAATATTTTACAACACTCCTGGCGTGTCGTCGCCTACTTCTGGATGGGGTCATTATATACATCTATAACGTTGTATATCTTAACCTAAGGGAACCTAACATCTCGGGTGTAATATTTCACAACATTCCTGACGCGTCGGCCCCTATTTTTCGGTGGAAACATTATATACGTCTATAACGTTATATATCCTAGTCTAAGGCAACCTAACATGTCGAATGTAATACTTTACAACATTCCTGGCGTGTCGTCGCCTACTTCTCGATGGGGACATTATATACATCTATAACCTTGTATATCCTAACCTAAGGCAACCTAACATGTCGAATGTAAAATTTTACAACATTCCTGGCGTGTCGTCGCCTACTTCTCGATGGGGACATTATATACATCTATAACATTGTATATCATAACCTAAGGCAACCTAACATCTCGGATGTAATATTTTACAACATTCTGGCGTGTCGTCGACTGCTTCTCGATGGGGAGATTATATACGTCTATAACGTTGTATATCCTAACCTAACGCAACCTAACATTTGGGATGTAATATTTTACAACATTCTTTGCATGTCGGTGCCTACGTCTCGGTGGGAACATTATATACGTCTATAACGAAATATATCCTAACCTAAGGCAACCTAACATATCGGATGTAATAGTTGACAACATTGCTGGCGTGTAGGCCCGAACTTCTCGGTGGGAACATTGTATACGTCTATAACGTTATATATCCTAGCCTAAGGCGACCTAACATGTCGAATGTAATATTTTACATCATTCCTGGCGTGTCGTCGCCTGCTTCTCCATGGGAACATTATATACGTCTATAACGTTGTGTATCCCAACCTAACGCAACCTAACATCTGGGATGTAATATTCCTGGCGTGTCGTCGCCTACTTCTGGATGGGGAGATTATATACGTCTATAACGTTATATATCCTAACCTAAGGCAACCTAACATCTCGGATGTAATATTTGACAACATTCCTGGCGTGTCCGCCCGTACTTCTCGGTGGGAACATTATATACGTCTATAACGTTATATATCCTAGTGTAAGGCAACCTAACATGTCGAATGTAATACTTTACAACATTCCTGGCGAGTCGTCGCCTACTTCTCGATGGGGACATTATATACATCTATAACATTGTATATCCTAACCTAAGGCAGCCTAACATCTCGGATGTAATATTTTACAACACTCCTGGCGTGTCGTCGCCTACTTCTGGATGGGGTCATTATATACATCTATAACGTTGTATATCTTAACCTAAGGGAACCTAACATCTCGGGTGTAATATTTTACAACATTCCTGACGCGTCGGACCCTATTTTTCGGTGGGAACATTATATACGTCTATAACGTTATATATCCTAGCCTAAGGCAACCTAACATGTCGAATGTAACATTTTACAACATTCCTGGCGTGTCGTCGCCTACTTCTCGATGGGGACATTATATACATCTATAACATTGTATATCGTAACCTAAGGCAACCTAACATCTGGGATGTAATATTTTACAAGATTCCTGGCATGTCGGTTCCCAAGTCTCGGTAGGAACATTATATACGTCTATAACGATATATATCCAAACCGAAGGGAACCTAACATCTCGGATGTAATATTTTACAACATTCCTGGCGTGTCGTCGCCTGCTTCTCGATGGGGACATAATATACGTCTATAACGTTGTATATCCTTACCTAACGCAACCTAACATCTGGGATGTAATATTTTACAACATTCCGGGAGTGTCGTCGCCTACTTCTGGATAGGGTCATTATATACATCTATAACCTTGTATATCCTAACCTAAGGCAACCTAACATCTCGGATGTAATATTTTATAACATTCCTGGCGTGTCATCGCCTGCTTCTCGATGGGGACATTATATACGTCTATAACGTTGTATATCCTAACCTAACGCAACCTAACATCTCGGATGTAATATTTTACAACATTCCTGGCATGTCGGTCCCTACATCTCGGTGGCAACATACTATACGTCTATAACGTTGTATATCCTAACCTAAGGGAACCTAACATCTCCGGTGTAATATTTTACAACATTCCTGACGCGTCGGCCCCTATTTTTCGGTGGTAACATTACATACGTCTATAACGTTATATATCCTAGCCTAAGTCAACCTAACATGTCGAATGCAATATTTTACAACATTCCTGGCGTGTCGTCGCCTGCTTCTCGATGGGGACACTATATACGTATGTAACGATATATATCCTAACCTAAAGCAACCTAACATCTCGGGTGTAATATTTTACAACATTCCTGACGCGTCGGCCCCTATTTCTCGGTGGGAACATAATATACGTCTATAACGTTATATATCCTAGCCTAAGGTAACCTAACATCTCGGATGTAATATTTTACAACATTCCTGGCGTGTCGTCGCCTGCTTCTCGATGGGGACATTATATACGTCTATATCGTTGTATATCCTAACCTAACGCAACCTAACGTATGGGATGTAATATTTTACAACATTCCTGGCATGTCGGTCCCTACGTCTCGGTGGGAACATTATATACGCCTATAACGATATATGTCCTAACCTAAGGCAACCTAACATCTCGGAAGTAATAGTTGACAACTTTCCTGGCGTGTCCGCCCGTACTTCTCGGTGGGAACATTATATACATCTATAACGTTATATATCCTAGCGTAAGGCGACCTAACATGTCGAATATAATATTTTGCAACATTCCTGGCGTGTCGTCTCCTGCTTCTCGATGGGGACATTATATACGTCTATAATGTTGCATATCCTAACCTAACGCAACCTAACATCTGGGATGTAATATTTTACAAGATTCCTGGCATGTCGGTCCCCAAGTCTCGGTAGGAACATTATATACGTCTACAACGATATGTATCCAAACCTAAGGGAACCTAACATCTCGGATGTAATATTTTACAACATTCCTGGCATGTCGGTCCCTACTTCTCGGTGGGAATATTATATACGTCTATAACGTTATATATAATAACCTAAGGCAACCTAACATCTCGGATGTAATATTTTACAACATTCCTGGCATGTCGGTGCCTACGTCTCGGTGGGAACATAATATACGTCTATAACGATATATATCCTAACCTAAGGCAACCTAACACCTCGGATGTAATAGTTGACAACATTCCTGTCGTGTAGGATCGTACTTCTCGGTGGGAACATTGTATACGTCTATAACGTTATATATTCTAGCCTAAGGCAACCTAACATGTCGAATGGAAAATTTTACAGCATTCCTGGCGTGTCGTCGCCTACTTCTCGGTGGGAACATTGTATACGTCTATAACGTTATATATCCTAGCCTAAGGCGACCTAACATATCGAATTTAATATTTTACATCATTCCTGTCGTGTCGTCGCCTGCTTCTCGATGGGAACATTATATACGTCTATAACGTTGTGTATCCTAACCTAACGCAACCTAACATCTGGGATGTAATATTCCCGGCGTGTCGTCGCCTACTTCTGGATGGGGACATTATATACGTCTATAACGTTATATATCCTAACCTAAGGCAACCTAACATCTCGGATGTAATATTTGACAACATTCCTGGCGTGTCCGCCCGTACTTCTCGGTGGGAACATTATATACGTCTATAACTATATATATCCTAGTCTAAGGCAACCTAACATGTCGAATGTAATACTTTACAACATTCCTGGCGAGTCGTCGCCTACTTCTCGATGGGGACATTATATACATCTATAACATTGTATATCCTAACCTAAGGCAGCCTAACATCTCGGATGTAATATTTTACAACACTCCTGGCGTGTCGTCGCCTACTTCTGGATGGGGTCATTATATACATCTATAACGTTGTATATCTTAACCTAAGGGAACCTAACATCTCGGGTGTAATATTTTACAACATTCCTGACGCGTCGGCCCCTATTTTTCGGTGGGAACATTATATACGTCTATAACGTTATATATCCTAGTCTAAGGCAACCTAACATGTCGAATGTAATACTTTACAACATTCCTGGCGTGTCGTCGCCTACTTCTCGATGGGGACATTATATACATCTATAACCTTGTATATCCTAACCTAAGGCAACCTAACATGTCGAATGTAAAATTTTACAACATTCCTGGCGTGTCGTCGCCTACTTCTCGATGGGGACATTATATACATCTATAACATTGTATATCATAACCTAAGGCAACCTAACATCTCGGATGTAATATTTTACAACATTCTGGCGTGTCGTCGACTGCTTCTCGATGGGGAGATTATATACGTCTATAACGTTGTATATCCTAACCTAACGCAACCTAACATTTGGGATGTAATATTTTACAACATTCCTTGCATGTCGGTGCCTACGTCTCGGTGGGAACATTATATACGTCTATAACGAAATATATCCTAACCTAAGGCAACCTAACATATCGGATGTAATAGTTGACAACATTCCTGGCGTGTAGGCCCGAACTTCTCGGTGGGAACATTGTATACGTCTATAACGTTATATATCCTAGCCTAAGGCGACCTAACATGTCGAATGTAATATTTTACATCATTCCTGGCGTGTCGTCGCCTGCTTCTCCATGGGAACATTATATACGTCTATAACGTTGTGTATCCCAACCTAACGCAACCTAACATCTGGGATGTAATATTCCTGGCGTGTCGTCGCCTACTTCTGGATGGGGACATAATATACGTCTATAACGTTGTATATCCTTACCTAACGCAACCTAACATCTGGGATGTAATATTTTACAACATTCCGGGAGTGTCGTCGCCTACTTCTGGATAGGGTCATTATATACATCTATAACCTTGTATATCCTAACCTAAGGCAACCTAACATCTCGGATGTAATATTTTATAACATTCCTGGCGTGTCATCGCCTGCTTCTCGATGGGGACATTATATACGTCTATAACGTTGTATATCCTAACCTAACGCAACCTAACATCTCGGATGTAATATTTTACAACATTCCTGGCATGTCGGTCCCTACATCTCGGTGGCAACATACTATACGTCTATAACGTTGTATATCCTAACCTAAGGGAACCTAACATCTCGGGTGTAATATTTTACAACATTCCTGACGCGTCGGCCCCTATTTTTCGGTGGTAACATTACATACGTCTATAACGTTATATATCCTAGCCTAAGTCAACCTAACATGTCGAATGCAATATTTTACAACATTCCTGGCGTGTCGTCGCCTGCTTCTCGATGGGGACACTATATACGTATGTAACGATATATATCCTAACCTAAAGCAACCTAACATCTCGGGTGTAATATTTTACAACATTCCTGACGCGTCGGCCCCTATTTCTCGGTGGGAACATAATATACGTCTATAACGTTATATATCCTAGCCTAAGGTAACCTAACATCTCGGATGTAATATTTTACAACATTCCTGGCGTGTCGTCGCCTGCTTCTCGATGGGGACATTATATACGTCTATATCGTTGTATATCCTAACCTAACGCAACCTAACGTATGGGATGTAATATTTTACAACATTCCTGGCATGTCGGTCCCTACGTCTCGGTGGGAACATTATATACGCCTATAACGATATATGTCCTAACCTAAGGCAACCTAACATCTCGGAAGTAATAGTTGACAACTTTCCTGGCGTGTCCGCCCGTACTTCTCGGTGGGAACATTATATACATCTATAACGTTATATATCCTAGCGTAAGGCGACCTAACATGTCGAATATAATATTTTGCAACATTCCTGGCGTGTCGTCTCCTGCTTCTCGATGGGGACATTATATACGTCTATAATGTTGCATATCCTAACCTAACGCAACCTAACATCTGGGATGTAATATTTTACAAGATTCCTGGCATGTCGGTCCCCAAGTCTCGGTAGGAACATTATATACGTCTACAACGATATGTATCCAAACCTAAGGGAACCTAACATCTCGGATGTAATATTTTACAACATTCCTGGCATGTCGGTCCCTACTTCTCGGTGGGAATATTATATACGTCTATAACGTTATATATAATAACCTAAGGCAACCTAACATCTCGGATGTAATATTTTACAACATTCCTGGCATGTCGGTGCCTACGTCTCGGTGGGAACATAATATACGTCTATAACGATATATATCCTAACCTAAGGCAACCTAACACCTCGGATGTAATAGTTGACAACATTCCTGTCGTGTAGGATCGTACTTCTCGGTGGGAACATTGTATACGTCTATAACGTTATATATTCTAGCCTAAGGCAACCTAACATGTCGAATGGAAAATTTTACAGCATTCCTGGCGTGTCGTCGCCTACTTCTCGGTGGGAACATTGTATACGTCTATAACGTTATATATCCTAGCCTAAGGCGACCTAACATATCGAATTTAATATTTTACATCATTCCTGTCGTGTCGTCGCCTGCTTCTCGATGGGAACATTATATACGTCTATAACGTTGTGTATCCTAACCTAACGCAACCTAACATCTGGGATGTAATATTCCCGGCGTGTCGTCGCCTACTTCTGGATGGGGACATTATATACGTCTATAACGTTATATATCCTAACCTAAGGCAACCTAACATCTCGGATGTAATATTTGACAACATTCCTGGCGTGTCCGCCCGTACTTCTCGGTGGGAACATTATATACGTCTATAACTATATATATCCTAGTCTAAGGCAACCTAACATGTCGAATGTAATACTTTACAACATTCCTGGCGAGTCGTCGCCTACTTCTCGATGGGGACATTATATACATCTATAACATTGTATATCCTAACCTAAGGCAGCCTAACATCTCGGATGTAATATTTTACAACACTCCTGGCGTGTCGTCGCCTACTTCTGGATGGGGTCATTATATACATCTATAACGTTGTATATCTTAACCTAAGGGAACCTAACATCTCGGGTGTAATATTTTACAACATTCCTGACGCGTCGGCCCCTATTTTTCGGTGGGAACATTATATACGTCTATAACGTTATATATCCTAGTCTAAGGCAACCTAACATGTCGAATGTAATACTTTACAACATTCCTGGCGTGTCGTCGCCTACTTCTCGATGGGGACATTATATACATCTATAACCTTGTATATCCTAACCTAAGGCAACCTAACATGTCGAATGTAAAATTTTACAACATTCCTGGCGTGTCGTCGCCTACTTCTCGATGGGGACATTATATACATCTATAACATTGTATATCATAACCTAAGGCAACCTAACATCTCGGATGTAATATTTTACAACATTCTGGCGTGTCGTCGACTGCTTCTCGATGGGGAGATTATATACGTCTATAACGTTGTATATCCTAACCTAACGCAACCTAACATTTGGGATGTAATATTTTACAACATTCCTTGCATGTCGGTGCCTACGTCTCGGTGGGAACATTATATACGTCTATAACGAAATATATCCTAACCTAAGGCAACCTAACATATCGGATGTAATAGTTGACAACATTCCTGGCGTGTAGGCCCGAACTTCTCGGTGGGAACATTGTATACGTCTATAACGTTATATATCCTAGCCTAAGGCGACCTAACATGTCGAATGTAATATTTTACATCATTCCTGGCGTGTCGTCGCCTGCTTCTCCATGGGAACATTATATACGTCTATAACGTTGTGTATCCCAACCTAACGCAACCTAACATCTGGGATGTAATATTCCTGGCGTGTCGTCGCCTACTTCTGGATGGGGACATAATATACGTCTATAACGTTGTATATCCTTACCTAACGCAACCTAACATCTGGGATGTAATATTTTACAACATTCCGGGAGTGTCGTCGCCTACTTCTGGATAGGGTCATTATATACATCTATAACCTTGTATATCCTAACCTAAGGCAACCTAACATCTCGGATGTAATATTTTATAACATTCCTGGCGTGTCATCGCCTGCTTCTCGATGGGGACATTATATACGTCTATAACGTTGTATATCCTAACCTAACGCAACCTAACATCTCGGATGTAATATTTTACAACATTCCTGGCATGTCGGTCCCTACATCTCGGTGGCAACATACTATACGTCTATAACGTTGTATATCCTAACCTAAGGGAACCTAACATCTCGGGTGTAATATTTTACAACATTCCTGACGCGTCGGCCCCTATTTTTCGGTGGTAACATTACATACGTCTATAACGTTATATATCCTAGCCTAAGTCAACCTAACATGTCGAATGCAATATTTTACAACATTCCTGGCGTGTCGTCGCCTGCTTCTCGATGGGGACACTATATACGTATGTAACGATATATATCCTAACCTAAAGCAACCTAACATCTCGGGTGTAATATTTTACAACATTCCTGACGCGTCGGCCCCTATTTCTCGGTGGGAACATAATATACGTCTATAACGTTATATATCCTAGCCTAAGGTAACCTAACATCTCGGATGTAATATTTTACAACATTCCTGGCGTGTCGTCGCCTGCTTCTCGATGGGGACATTATATACGTCTATATCGTTGTATATCCTAACCTAACGCAACCTAACGTATGGGATGTAATATTTTACAACATTCCTGGCATGTCGGTCCCTACGTCTCGGTGGGAACATTATATACGCCTATAACGATATATGTCCTAACCTAAGGCAACCTAACATCTCGGAAGTAATAGTTGACAACTTTCCTGGCGTGTCCGCCCGTACTTCTCGGTGGGAACATTATATACATCTATAACGTCATATATCCTAGCCTAAGGCGACCTAACATGTCGAATATAATATTTTACAACATTCCTGGCGTGTCGTCTCCTGCTTCTCGATGGGGACATTATATACGTCTATAATGTTGCATATCCTAACCTAACGCAACCTAACATCTGGGATGTAATATTTTACAAGATTCCTGGCATGTCGGTCCCCAAGTCTCGGTAGGAACATTATATACGTCTACAACGATATGTATCCAAACCTAAGGGAACCTAACATCTCGGATGTAATATTTTACAACATTCCTGGCATGTCGGTCCCTACTTCTCGGTGGGAATATTATATACGTCTATAACGTTATATATAATAACCTAAGGCAACCTAACATCTCGGATGTAATATTTTACAACATTCCTGGCATGTCGGTGCCTACGTCTCGGTGGGAACATTATATACGCCTATAACGATATATGTCCTAACCTAAGGCAACCTAACACCTCGGATGTAATAGTTGACAACATTCCTGGCGTGTAGGATCGTACTTCTCGGTGGGAACATTGTATACGTCTATAACGTTATATATTCTAGCCTAAGGCAACCTAACATGTCGAATGGAAAATTTTACAGCATTCCTGGCGTGTCGTCGCCTACTTCTCGGTGGGAACATTGTATACGTCTATAACGTTATATATCCTAGCCTAAGGCGACCTAACATATCGAATTTAATATTTTACATCATTCCTGTCGTGTCGTCGCCTGCTTCTCGATGGGAACATTATATACGTCTATAACGTTGTGTATCCTAACCTAACGCAACCTAACATCTGGGATGTAATATTCCCGGCGTGTCGTCGCCTACTTCTGGATGGGGACATTATATACGTCTATAACGTTATATATCCTAGCCTAAGGCCACCTATCATGTCGAATGTAATATTTTACAACATTCCTGACGCGTCGGCCCCTATTTTTCGGTGGGAACATTATATACGTCTATAACGTTATATATCCTAGTCTAAGGCAACCTAACATGTCGAATGTAATACTTTACAACATTCCTGGCGTGTCGTCGCCTACTTCTCGATGGGGACATTATATACATCTATAACCTTGTATATCCTAACCTAAGGCAACCTAACATGTCGAATGTAAAATTTTACAACATTCCTGGCGTGTCGTCGCCTACTTCTCGATGGGGACATTATATACATCTATAACATTGTATATCCTAACCTAAGGCAACCTAACATCTCGGATGTAATATTTTACAACATTCTGGCGTGTCGTCAACTGCTTCTCGATGGGGAGATTATATACGTCTATAACGTTGTATATCCTAACCTAACGCAACCTAACATTTGGGATGTAATATTTTACAACATTCCTTGCATGTCGGTGCCTACGTCTCGGTGGGAACATTATATACGTCTATAACGAAATATATCCTAACCTAAGGCAACCTAACATATCGGATGTAATAGTTGACAACATTCCTGGCGTGTAGGCCCGAACTTCTCGGTGGGAACATTGTATACGTCTATAACGTTATATATCCTAGCCTAAGGCGACCTAACATGTCGAATGTAATATTTTACATCATTCCTGGCGTGTCGTCGCCTGCTTCTCCATGGGAACATTATATACGTCTATAACGTTGTGTATCCCAACCTAACGCAACCTAACATCTGAGATGTAATATTCCTGGCGTGTCGTCGCCTACTTCTGGATGGGGAGATTATATACGTCTATAACGTTATATATCCTAACCTAAGGCAACCTAACATCTCGGATGTAATAGTTGACAACATTCCTGGCGTGTCCGCCCGTACTTCTCGGTGGGAACATTATATACGTCTATAACGTTATATATCCTAGTCTAAGGCAACCTAACATGTCGAATGTAATACTTTACAACATTCCTGGCGAGTCGTCGCCTACTTCTCGATGGGGACATTATATACATCTATAACATTGTATATCCTAACCTAAGGCAGCCTAACATCTCGGATGTAATATTTTACAACACTCCTGGCGTGTCGTCGCCTACTTCTGGATGGGGTCATTATATACATCTATAACGTTGTATATCTTAACCTAAGGGAACCTAACATCTCGGGTGTAATATTTTACAACATTCCTGACGCGTCGGACCCTATTTTTCGGTGGGAACATTATATACGTCTATAACGTTATATATCCTAGCCTAAGGCAACCTAACATGGCGAATGTAACATTTTACAACATTCCTGGCGTGTCGTCGCCTACTTCTCGATGGGGACATTATATACATCTATAACATTGTATATCGTAACCTAAGGCAACCTAACATCTGGGATGTAATATTTTACAAGATTCCTGGCATGTCGGTTCCCAAGTCTCGGTAGGAACATTATATACGTCTATAACGATATATATCCAAACCGAAGGGAACCTAACATCTCGGATGTAATATTTTACAACATTCCTGGCGTGTCGTCGCCTGCTTCTCGATGGGTACATAATATACGTCTATAACGTTGTATATCCTAACCTAACGCAACCTAACATCTGGGATGTAATATTTTACAACATTCCTGGCGTGTCGTCGCCTGCTTCTCGATGGGGACATAATATACGTCTATAACGTTATATATCCTAGCCTAAGGTAACCTAACATCTCGGATGTAATATTTTACAACATTCCTGGCGTGTCGTCGCCTGCTTCTCGATGGGGACATTATATACGTCTATATGGTTGTGTATCCTAACCTAACGCAACCTAACGTATGGGATGTAATATTTTACAACATTCCTGGCATGTCGGTCCCTACGTCTCGGTGGGAACATTATATACGCCTATAACGATATATGTCCTAACCTAAGGCAACCTAACATCTCGGACGTAATAGTTTACAACTTTCCTGGCGTGTCCGCCCGTACTTCTCGGTGGGAACATTATATACATCTATAACGTTATACATCCTAGCCTAAGGCGACCTAACATGTCGAATATAATATTTTACAACATTCCTGGCGTGTCGTCTCCTGCTTCTCGATGGGGACATTATATACGTCTATAATGTTGCATATCCTAACCTAACGCAACCGAACATCTGGGATGTAATATTTTACAAGATTCCTGGCATGTCGGTCCCCAAGTCTCGGTAGGAACATTATATACTTCTACAACGATATGTATCCAAACCTAAGGGAACCTAACATCTCGGATGTAATATTTTACAACATTCCTGGCATGTCGGTCCCTACTTCTCGGTGGGAATATTATATACGTCTATAACGTTATATATAATAACCTAAGGCAACCTATCATCTCGGATGTAATATTTTACAACATTCCCGGCATGTCGGTGCCTACGTCTCGGTGGGAACATAATATACGTCTATAACGATATATATCCTAACCTAAGGCAACCTAACACCTCGGATGTAATAGTTGACAACATTCCTGGCGTGTAGGATCGTACTTCTCGGTGGGAACATTGTATACGTCTATAACGTTATATATTCTAGCCTAAGGCAACCTAACATGTCGAATGCAAAATTTTACAGCATTCCTGGCGTGTCGTCGCCTACTTCTCGGTGGGAACATTGTATACGTCTATCACGTTATATATCCTAGCCTAAGGCGACCTAACATATCGAATTTAATATTTTACATCATTCCTGTCGTGTCGTCCCCTGCTTCTCGATGGGAACATTATATACGTCTATAACGTTGTGTATCCTAACCTAACGCAACCTAACATCTGGGATGTAATATTCCCGGCGTGTCGTCGCCTACTTCTGGATGGGGAGATTATATACGTCTATAACGTTATATATCCTAACCTAAGGCAACCTAACGTCTCGGATGTAATATTTGACAACATTCCTGGCGTGTCCGCCCGTACTTCTCGGTGGGAACATTATATACGTCTATAACGTTATATATCCTAGTGTAAGGCAACCTAACATGTCGAATTTAATACTTTACAACATTCCTGGCGAGTCGTCGCCTACTTCTCGATGGGGACATTATATACATCTATAACATTGTATATCCTAACCTAAGGCAGCCTAACATCTCGGATGTAATATTTTACAACACTCCTGGCGTGTCGTCGCCTACTTCTGGATGGGGTCATTATATACATCTATAACGTTGTATATCTTAACCTAAGGGAACCTAACATCTCGGGTGTAATATTTTACAACATTCCTGACGCGTCGGACCCTATTGTTCGGTGGGAACATTATATACGTCTATAACGTTATATATCCTAGCCTAAGGCAACCTAACATGTCGAATGTAACATTTTACAACATTCCTGGCGTGTCGTCGCCTACTTCTCGATGGGGACATTATATACATCTATAACATTGTATATCGTAACCTAAGGCAACCTAACATCTGGGATGTAATATTTTACAAGATTCCTGGCATGTCGGTTCCCAAGTCTCGGTAGGAACATTATATACGTCTATAACGATATATATCCAAACCGAAGGGAACCTAACATCTCGGATGTAATATTTTACAACATTCCTGGCGTGTCGTCGCCTGCTTCTCGATGGGGACATAATATACGTCTATAACGTTGTATATCCTTACCTAACGCAACCTAACATCTGGGATGTAATATTTTACAACATTCCTGGAGTGTCGTCGCCTACTTCTGGATAGGGTCATTATATACATCTATAACCTTGTATATCCTAACCTAAGGCAACCTAACATCTCGGATGTAATATTTTATAACATTCCTGGCGTGTCATCGCCTGCTTCTCGATGGGGACATTATATACGTCTATAACGTTGTATATCCTAACCTAACGCAACCTAACATCTCGGATGTAATATTTTACAACATTGCTGGCATGTCGGTCCCTATATCTCGGTGGCAACATACTATACGTCTATAACGTTATATATCCTAACCTAAGGGAACCTAACATCTCGGGTGTAATATTTTACAACATTCCTGACGCGTCGGCCCCTATTTTTCGGTGGTAACATTACATACGTCTATAACGTTATATATCCTAGCCTAAGGTAACCTAACATCTCGGATGTAATATTTTACAACATTCCTGGCGTGTCGTCGCCTGCTTCTCGATGGGGACATTATATACGTCTATATCGTTGTATATCCTAACCTAACGCAACCTAACGTATGGGATGTAATATTTTACAACATTCCTGGCATGTCGGTCCCTACGTCTCGGTGGGAACATTATATACGCCTATAACGATATATGTCCTAACCTAAGGCAACCTAACATCTCGGATGTAATATTTTACAACATTCCTGGCATGTCGGTGCCTACGTCTCGGTGGGAACATAATATACGTCTATAACGATATATATCCTAACCTAAGGCAACCTAACACTTCGGATGTAATAGTTGACAACATTCCTGGCGTGTAGGATCGTACTTCTCGGTGGGAACATTGTATACGTCTATAACGTTATATATTCTAGCCTAAGGCAACCTAACATGTCGAATTTAATATTTTACATCATTCCTGTCGTGTCGTCGCCTGCTTCTCGATGGGAACATTATATACGTCTATAACGTTGTGTATCCTAACCTAACGCAACCTAACATCTGGGATGTAATATTCCTGGCGTGTCGTCGCCTACTTCTGGATGGGGAGCTTATATACGTCTATAACGTTATATATACTAACCTAAGGCAACCTAGCATCTCGGATGTAATAGTTGACAACATTCCTGGCGTGTCCGCCCGTACTTCTCGGTGGGAACATTATATACGTCTATAACGTTATATATCCTAGCCTAAGGCCACATAACATGTCGAATGTAATATTTTACAGCATTCCGGGCGTGTCGTCGCCTGCTTCTCGATGGGGACATAATACACGTCTACAACGTTGTATATCCTAACATAACGCAACCTAACATCTGGGATGTAATATTTTACAACATTCCTGGCGTGTCGTCGCCTGCATCTGGATGGGGACATAATATACGTCTATAACGTTGTATATCCATCCATAACGAAACCTAACATCTGGGATGTAATATTTTACAACATTCCTGGGGTGTCGTCGCCTACTTCTGGATAGGGTCATTATATACATCTATAACATTGTATATCCTAACCTAAGGCAACCTAACATCTCGGATGTAATAGTTGACAACATTCCTGGCGTGTAGGCCCGTACTTCTCGGTGGGAACATTGTATACGTCTATAACGTTATATATCCTAGCCTAAGGCGACCTAACATGTCGAATGTAATATTTTACAACATTCCTGGCGTGTCGTCGCCTACATCTCGATGGGAACATTATATACGTCTATAACGTTGTGTATCCTAACATAACGCAACCTAACATTTGGGATGTAATATTCCTGGCGTGTCGTCGCCTACTTCTGAATGGGGAGATTATATACGTCTATAACGTTATATATCCTAACCTAAGGCAACCTAACATCTCGGATGTAATAGTTGACAACATTCCTGGCGTGTCCGCCCGCACTTCTCGATGGGGACATTATATACATCTATAACCTTGTATATCCTAACCTAAGGCAGCCTAACATCTCGGCTGTAATATTTTACAACATTCCTGGCATGTCGGTCCCTATATCTCGGTGGGAACATACTATACGTATATAACGTTGTATATCCTAACCTAAGGCTACCTAACATCTCGGATGTAATAGTTGACAACATTCCTGCCGTGTAGGCCCGTACTTCTCGGTGGGAACATTGTATACGTCTATAACGTTATATATCCTAGCCTAAGGCGACCTAGCATGTCGAATGTAATATTTTACAACATTCCTGGCGTGTCGTCGCCTGCTTCTCGATGGGGACATAATATACGTCTATAACGTTGTATATCCTAACCTAACGCAACCTAACATTTGGGATGTAATATTTTACAACATTCCTGGCATGTCGGTCCCTACATCTCGGTGGGAATATACTATACGTCTATAACGTTGTATATACTAACCTAAGGGAACCTAACATCTCGGATGTAATAGTTGAAAACATTCCTGGCGTGTAGGCCCGTACTTCTTGGTGGGAACATTGTATACGTCTGTAACGTTATATATCCTAGCCTAAGGCGACCTAGCATGTCGAATGTAATATTTTACATCATTCCTGGCGTGTCGTCGCCTGCTTCTCGATGGGAACATTATATACGTCTATAACGTTGTGTATCCTAACCTAACGCAACCTAACATCTGGGATGTAATATTCCTGGCGTGTCGTCGCCTACTTCTGGATGGGGAGCTTATATACGTCTATAACGTTATATATACTAGCCTAAGGCAACCTAGCATCTCGAATGTAATAGTTGACAACATTTCTGGCGTGTCCGCCCGTACTTCTCGGTGGGAACATTATATACGTCTATAACGTTATATATCCTAGCCTAAGGCCACATAACATGTCGAATGTAATATTTTACAGCATTCCGGGCGTGTCGTCGCCTGCTTCTCGATGGGGACATAATATACGTCTACAACGTTGTATATCCTAACATAACGCAACCTAACATCTGGGATGTAATATTTTACAACATTCCTGGCGTGTCGTCGCCTGCTTCTCGATGGGGACATTATATACGTCTATATCGTTGTATATCCTAACCTAAAGCAACCTAACATCTGGGATGTAATATTATACAAGATTCCATGCATGTCGGTCCCCAAGTCGCGGTAGGAACATTATATACGTCTATAACGATATATATCCAAACCGAAGAGAACCTAACATCTCGGATGTAATATTTTACAACATTCCTGGCTTGTCGTCGCCTGCTTCTCGATGGGGACATAATATACGTCTATAACGTTGTATATCCTAACCTAACGCAACCTAACATCTCGGATGTAATATTTTACAACATTCCTGGCATGTCGGTCCCTACATCTCGGTGGGAACATACTATACGTCTATAACGTTGTATATCCTAACCTAAGGGAACCTAACATCTCGGGTGTAATATTTTACAACATTCCTGACGCGTCGGCCCCTATTTTTCAGTGGGAACATTATATACGTCTATAACGTTGTATATCCTAGCCTAAGGCCACATAACATGTCGAATGTAATACTTTACAACATTCCTGGCGTGTCGTCGCCTACTTCTCGATGGGGACATAATATACATCTATAACCTTGTACATCCTAACCTAAGGCAGCCTAACATCTCGGATGTAATATTTTACAACATTCCTGGCATGTCGGTCCCTATATCTCGGTGGGAACATACTATACGTATATAACGTTGTATATCCTAACCTAAGGCAACCTAACATCTCGGATGTAATAGTTGACAACATTCCTGGCGTGTAGGCCCGTACTTCTCGGTGGGAACATTGTATACGTCTATAACGTTATATATCCTAGCCTAAGGCGACCTAGCATGTCGAATGTAATATTTTACAACATTCCTGGCGTGTCGTCGCCTGCTTCTCGATGGGGACATAATATACGTCTATAACGTTGTATATCCTAACCTAACGCAACCTAACATTTGGGATGTAATATTTTACAACATTCCTGGCATGTCGGTCCCTACATCTCGGTGGGAATATACTATACGTCTATAACGTTGTATATACTAACCTAAGGGAACCTAACATCTCGGATGTAATAGTTGAAAACATTCCTGGCGTGTAGGCCCGTACTTCTTGGTGGGAACATTGTATACGTCTGTAACGTTATATATCCTAGCCTAAGGCGACCTAGCATGTCGAATGTAATATTTTACATCATTCCTGGCGTGTCGTCGCCTGCTTCTCGATGGGAACATTATATACGTCTATAACGTTGTGTATCCTAACCTAACGCAACCTAACATCTGGGATGTAATATTCCTGGCGTGTCGTCGCCTACTTCTGGATGGGGAGCTTATATACGTCTATAACGTTATATATACTAACCTAAGGCAACCTAGCATCTCGAATGTAATAGTTGACAACATTTCTGGCGTGTCCGCCCGTACTTCTCGGTGGGAACATTATATACGTCTATAACGTTATATATCCTAGCCTAAGGCCACATAACATGTCGAATGTAATATTTTACAGCATTCCGGGCGTGTCGTCGCCTGCTTCTCGATGGGGACATAATATACGTCTACAACGTTGTATATCCTAACATAACGCAACCTAACATCTGGGATGTAATATTTTACAACATTCCTGGCGTGTCGTCGCCTGCTTCTCGATGGGGACATTATATACGTCTATATCGTTGTATATCCTAACCTAAAGCAACCTAACATCTGGGATGTAATATTATACAAGATTCCAGGCATGTCGGTCCCCAAGTCGCGGTAGGAACATTATATACGTCTATAACGATATATATCCAAACCGAAGAGAACCTAACATCTCGGATGTAATATTTTACAACATTCCTGGCTTGTCGTCGCCTGCTTCTCGATGGGGACATAATATACGTCTATAACGTTGTATATCCTAACCTAACGCAACCTAACATCTCGGATGTAATATTTTACAACATTCCTGGCATGTCGGTCCCTACATCTCGGTGGGAACATACTATACGTCTATAACGTTGTATATCCTAACCTAAGGGAACCTAACATCTCGGGTGTAATATTTTACAACATTCCTGACGCGTCGGCCCCTATTTTTCAGTGGGAACATTATATACGTCTATAACGTTGTATATCCTAGCCTAAGGCCACATAACATGTCGAATGTAATACTTTACAACATTCCTGGCGTGTCGTCGCCTACTTCTCGATGGGGACATTATATACATCTATAACCTTGTATATCCTAACCTAAGGCAGCCTAACATCTCGGATGTAATATTTTACAACATTCCTGGCATGTCGGTCCCTATATCTCGGTGGGAACATACTATACGTATATAACGTTGTATATCCTAACCTAAGGCAACCTAACATCTCGGATGTAATAGTTGACAACATTCCTGGCGTGTAGGCCCGTACTTCTCGGTGGGAACATTGTATACGTCTATAACGTTATATATCCTAGCCTAAGGCGACCTAGCATGTCGAATGTAATATTTTACAACATTCCTGGCTTGTCGTCGCCTGCTTCTCGATGGGGACATAATATACGTCTATAACGTTGTATATCCTAACCTAACGCAACCTAACATCTCGGATGTAATATTTTACAACATTCCTGGCATGTCGGTCCCTACATCTCGGTGGGAACATACTATACGTCTATAACGTTGTATATCCTAACCTAAGGGAACCTAACATCTCGGGTGTAATATTTTACAACATTCCTGACGCGTCGGCCCCTATTTTTCAGTGGGAACATTATATACGTCTATAACGTTGTATATCCTAGCCTAAGGCCACATAACATGTCGAATGTAATACTTTACAACATTCCTGGCGTGTCGTCGCCTACTTCTCGATGGGGACATAATATACATCTATAACCTTGTATATCCTAACCTAAGGCAGCCTAACATCTGGGATGTAATATTCCTGGCGTGTCGCGCCTACTTCTGAATGGGGAGATTATATACGTCTATAACGTTATATATCCTAACCTAAGGCAACCTAACATCTCGGATGTAATAGTTGACAACATTCCTGGCGTGTCCGCCCGCACTTCTCGATGGGGACATTATATACATCTATAACCTTGTATATCCTAACCTAAGGCAGCCTAACATCTCGGATGTAATATTTTACAACATTCCTGGCATGTCGGTCCCTATATCTCGGTGGGAACATACTATACGTATATAACGTTGTATATCCTAACCTAAGGCAACCTAACATCTCGGATGTAATAGTTGACAACATTCCTGGCGTGTAGGCCCGTACTTCTCGGTGGGAACATTGTATACGTCTATAACGTTATATATCCTAGCCTAAGGCGACCTAGCATGTCGAATGTAATATTTTACAACATTCCTGGCGTGTCGTCGCCTGCTTCTTGATGGGGACATAATATACATCTATAACCTTGTATATCCTAACCTAAGGCAACCTAACATCTCGGATGTAATATTTTATAACATTCCTGGCGTGTCGTCGTCTGCTTCTCCATGGGGACATTATATACGTCTATAACGTTGTATATCCTAACCTAACGCAACCTAACATCTCGGATGTAATATTTTACAACATTCCTGGCATGTCGGTCCCTACATCTCGGTGGGAACATACTATACGTCTATAACGTTGTATATTCTAACATAAGGGAACCTAACATCTCGGGTGTAATATTTTACAACATTCCTGACGCGTCGGCCCCTATTTTTCAGTGGGAACATTATATACGTCTATAACGTTATATATTCTAGCCTAAGGCAACCTAACATGTCGAATGTAAAATTTTACAACATTCCTGGCGTGACGTCGCCTACTTCTGGATAGGGTCATTATATACATCTATAACATTGTATATCCTAACCTAAGGCAACCTATCATCTCGGATGTAATATTTTATAACATGCCTGGCATGTCGGTCCCTACTTCTCGGTGGAAACATTGTATACGTCTATAACGGTATATATCCTAACCTAAGGCAACCTAACATCTCGGATGTAATAGTTAACAACATTCCTGGCGTGTAGGCCCGTACTTCTCGGTGGGAACATTGTATACGTCCATAACGTTATATATCCTAGCCTAAGGCGACCTAACATGTCGAATGTAATATTTTACAACATTCCTGGCGTGTCGTCGCCTTCTTCTCGATGGGAACATTATATACGTCTATAACGTTGTGTATCCTAACCTAACGCAACCTAACATCTGGGATGTAATATTCCTGGCGTGTCGTCGCCTACTTCTGGATGGGGAGATTATATACGTCTATAACGTTATATATCCTAACCTAAGGCAACCTAACATCTCGGATGTAATAGTTGACAACATTCCTGGCGTGTCCGCGCGCACTTCTCGGCGGGAACATTATATACGTCTATAACGTTATATATCCTAGCCTAAGGCCACATAACATGTCGAATGTAATACTTTACAACATTCCTGGCGTGTCGTCGCCTACTTCTCGATGGGGACATTATATATATCTATAACCTTGTATATCCTAACCTAAGGCAGCCTAACATCTCGGATGTAATATTTTACAACATTCCTGGCATGTCGGTCCCTATTTCTCGGTGGGAATATTATATACGTCTATAACGTTATATATCCTAGCCTAAGGCAACCTAACATCTCGGGTTTAATATTTTACAACATTCCTGTCGCGTCGGCCCCTATTTGTCGGTGGGAACATTATATACGTCTATAACGTTATACATCATAACCTAAGGCAACCTAAAATCTCTACCGTAATAGTTTACAACATTCCTGGCGTGTCGGCTCGTACTTCTCGGTGCGAACATTATATGCGTCTATAACGTTATATATCCTAACGTAAGGCAACATAACGTCTCGGATATAATATTTTACAACATTCCTGGCGTGTCGTCGCCTGCTTCTCGATGGGAACATTATATACGTCTATAACGTTGTGTATCCTAACCTAACGCAACCTAACATCTGGGATGTAATATTCCTGGCGTGTCGTCGCCTACTTCTGAATGGGGAGATTATATACGTCTATAACGTTATATATCCTAACCTAAGGCAACCTAACATCTCGGATGTAATAGTTGACAACATTCCTGGCGTGTCCGCCCGCACTTCTCGATGGGGACATTATATACATCTATAACCTTGTATATCCTAACCTAAGGCAGCCTAACATCTCGGATGTAATATTTTACAACATTCCTGGCATGTCGGTCCCTATATCTCGGTGGGAACATACTATACGTATATAACGTTGTATATCCTAACCTAAGGCAACCTAACATGTCGAATGTAATATTTTACAACATTCCTGGCGTGTCGTCGCCTTCTTCTCGATGGGAACATTATATACGTCTATAACGTTGTGTATCCTAACCTAACGCAACCTAACACCTGGGATGTAATATTCCTGGCGTGTCGTCGCCTACTTCTGGATGGGGAGATTATATACGTCTATAACGTTATATATCCTAACCTAAGGCAACCTAACATCTCGGATTCAATAGTTGACAACATTCCTGGCGTGTCCGCCCGCACTTCTCGGCGGGAACATTATATACGTCTATAACGTTATATATCCTAGCCTAAGGCCACATAACATGTCGAATGTAATACTTTACAACATTCCTGGCGTGTCGTCGCCTACTTCTCGATGGGGACATTATATATATCTATAACCTTGTATATCCTAACCTAAGGCAGCCTAACATCTCGGATGTAATATTTTACAACATTCCTGGCATGTCGGTCCCTATTTCTCGGTGGGAATATTATATACGTCTATAACGTTATATATCCTAGCCTAAGGCAACCTAACATCTCGGGTTTAATATTTTACAACATTCCTGTCGCGTCGGCCCCTATTTCTCGGTGGGAACATTATATACGTCTATAACGTTATACATCATAACCTAAGGCAACCTAAAATCTCTACCGTAATAGTTTACAACATTCCTGGCGTGTCGGCTCGTACTTCTCGGTGCGAACATTATATGCGTCTATAACGTTATATATCCTAACGTAAGGCAACATAACATCTCGGATATAATATTTTACAACATTCCTGGCGTGTCGTCGCCTGCTTCTCGATGGGGACATTATATACGTCTATAACGTTGTATATCCTAACCTAACGCAACCTAACATCTGGGATGAAATATTTTACAACATTCCTGGCATGTCGGTCCCTACGTCTCGGTGGGAACGTTATATACGTCTATAACGATATATATCCAAACTTATGGGAAACTAACATCTCGGATATCATATTTTACAACATTCCTGGCGCTTCGGCCCCTATTTCTCGGTGGTAACATTATATACGTCTATAACGTTGTATATCATAACCAAAGGCAACCTAAAATCTCTACCGTAATAGTTTACAACATTCCTGGCGTGTCGGCTCGTACTTCTCGGTGCGAACATTATATACGTCTATAACGTTATATATCCTAACGTAAGGCAACATAACATCTCAGATATAATATTTTACAACATTCCTGGCGTGTCGTGGCCTGCTTCTCGATGGGGACATTATATACGTCTATAACGTTGTATATCCTAACCTAACGTAACCTAACATCTAGTATGTAATATTTTACAACATTCCTGGCATGTCGGCCCCTATTTCTCGGTGGGAATATTATATACGTCTATAACGTTATATATCCTATCCTAAGGCAACCTAACATCTCGGGTTTAATATTTTACAACATTGTTGACGCGTCGGCCCCTATTTCTCGGTGGGAACATTATATACGTCTATAACTTTATATATCCTAACGTAAGGCAACCTAAAATATCTACCGTAATAGTTTACAACATTCCTGGCGTGTCGGCTCGTACTTCTCGGTGCGAACATTATATACGTCTATAACGTTATATATCCTAACGTAAGGCAACATAACATCTCGGATGTAATATTTTACAACATTCCTGGCGTGTCGTCGCCTGCTTCCCGATGGGGACATTATATACGTCTATAACGTTGTATATCCTAACCTAACGCAACCTAACATCTGGGATGTAATATTTTACAACATTCCTGGCATGTCGGTCCCTACGCCTCGGTGGGAACGTTATATACGTCTATAACGACATATATCCAATCTTAAGGGAAACTAACATCTCGGGTGTAATATTTTACAACATTCCTGGCGCTTCGGCTCCTATTTCTCGGTGGGAATATTATATACGTCTATAACGTTATATATCCTAGCCTAAGGCAACCTAACATCTCGGGTTTAATATTTTACAACATTCCTGACGCGTCGGCCCCTATTTCTCGGTGGGAACATTATATACGTCTATAACGTTATATATCATAACCTAAGGCAACCTAAAATTTCTACCGTAATAGTTTACAACATTCCTGGCGTGTCGGTTCGTACTTCTCGGTGCGAACATTATATACGTCTATAACGTTATATATCCTAACGTAAGGCAACATAACATCTCGGATGTAATATTTTACAACATTCCTGGCGTGTCGTCGCCTGCTTCTCGATGGGGACATTATATACGTCTATAACGTTGTATATCCTAACCTAATGTAACCTAACATCTCGTATGTAATATTTTACAACATTCCTGGCATGTCGGTCCCTACATCTCGGTGGGAACATACTATACGTCTATAACGTTGTATATTCTAACATAAGGGAACCTAACATCTCGGGTGTAATATTTTACAACATTCCTGACGCGTCGGCCCCTATTTTTCAGTGGGAACATTATATACGTCTATAACGTTATATATTCTAGCCTAAGGCAACCTAACATGTCGAATGTAAAATTTTACAACATTCCTGGCGTGACGTCGCCTACTTCTGGATAGGGTCATTATATACATCTATAACATTGTATATCCTAACCTAAGGCAACATATCATCTCGGATGTAATATTTTATAACATGCCTGGCATGTCGGTCCCTACTTCTCGGTGGAAACATTGTATACGTCTATAACGGTATATATCCTAACCTAAGGCAACCTAACATCTCGGATGTAATAGTTAACAACATTCCTGGCGTGTAGGCCCGTACTTCTCGGTGGGAACATTGTATACGTCCATAACGTTATATATTCTAGCCTAAGGCGACCTAACATGTCGAATGTAATATTTTACAACATTCCTGGCGTGTCGTCGCCTTCTTCTCGATGGGAACATTATATACGTCTATAACGTTGTGTATCCTAACCTAACGCAACCTAACATCTGGGATGTAATATTCCTGGCGTGTCGTCGCCTACTTCTGGATGGGGAGATTATATACGTCTATAACGTTATATATCCTAACCTAAGGCAACCTAATATCTCGGATGTAATAGTTGACAACATTCCTGGCGTGTCCGCCCGCACTTCTCGGCGGGAACATTATATACGTCTATAACGTTATATATCCTAGCCTAAGGCCACATAACATGTCGAATGTAATACTTTACAACATTCCTGGCGTGTCGTCGCCTACTTCTCGATGGGGACATTATATATATCTATAACCTTGTATATCCTAACCTAAGGCAGCCTAACATCTCGGATGTAATATTTTACAACATTCCTGGCATGTCGGTCCCTATTTCTCGGTGGGAATATTATATACGTCTATAACGTTATATATCCTAGCCTAAGGCAACCTAACATCTCGGGTTTAATATTTTACAACATTCCTGTCGCGTCGGCCCCTATTTCTCGGTGGGAACATTATATACGTCTATAACGTTATATATCATAACCTAAGGCAACCTAAAATCTCTACCGTAATAGTTTACAACATTCCTGGCGTGTCGGCTCGTACTTCTCGGTGCGAACATTATATGCGTCTATAACGTTATATATCCTAACGTAAGGCAACATAACATCTCGGATATAATATTTTACAACATTCCTGGCGTGTCGTCGCCTGCTTCTCGATGGGGACATTATATACGTCTATAACGTTGTATATCCTAACCTAACGCAACCTAACATCTGGGATGAAATATTTTACAACATTCCGGGCATGTCGGTCCCTACGTCTCGGTGGGAACGTTATATACGTCTATAACGATATATATCCAAACTTATGGGAAACTAACATCTCGGATATCATATTTTACAACATTCCTGGCGCTTCGGCCCCTATTTCTCGGTGGTAACATTATATACGTCTATAACGTTGTATATCATAACCAAAGGCAACCTAAAATCTCTACAGTAATAGTTTACAACATTCCTGGCGTGTCGGCTCGTACTTCTCGGTGCGAACATTATATACGTCTATAACGTTATATATCCTAACGTAAGGCAACATAACATCTCAGATATAATATTTTACAACATTCCTGGCGTGTCGTCGCCTGCTTCTCGATGGGGACATTATATACGTCTATAACGTTGTATATCCTAACCTAACGTAACCTAACATCTAGTATGTAATATTTTACAACATTCCTGGCATGTCGGCCCCTATTTCTCGGTGGGAATATTATATACGTCTATAACGTTATATATCCTATCCTAAGGCAACCTAACATCTCGGGTTTAATATTTTACAACATTGTTGACGCGTCGGCCCCTATTTCTCGGTGGGAACATTATATACGTCTATAACTTTATATATCCTAACGTAAGGCAACCTAAAATATCTACCGTAATAGTTTACAACATTCCTGGCGTGTCGGCTCGTACTTCTCGGTGCGAACATTATATACGTCTATAACGTTATATATCCTAACGTAAGGCAACATAACATCTCGGATGTAATATTTTACAACATTCCTGGCGTGTCGTCGCCTGCTTCTCGATGGGGACATTATATACGTCTATAACGTTGTATATCCTAACCTAACGCAACCTAACATCTGGGATGTAATATTTTACAACATTCCTGGCATGTCGGTCCCTACGCCTCGGTGGGAACGTTATATACGTCTATAACGACATATATCCAATCTTAAGGGAAACTAACATCTCGGGTGTAATATTTTACAACATTCCTGGCGCTTCGGCTCCTATTTCTCGGTGGGAATATTATATACGTCTATAACGTTATATATCCTAGCCTAAGGCAACCTAACATCTCGGGTTTAATATTTTACAACATTCCTGACGCGTCGGCCCCTATTTCTCGGTGGGAACATTATATACGTCTATAACGTTGTATATCCTAACCTAATGTAACCTAACATCTCGGATGTAATATTTTACAACATTCCTGGCATGTCGGTCCCTACATCTCGGTGGGAACATACTATACGTCTATAACGTTGTATATTCTAACATAAGGGAACCTAACATCTCGGGTGTAATATTTTACAACATTCCTGACGCGTCGGCCCCTATTTTTCAGTGGGAACATTATATACGTCTATAACGTTATATATTCTAGCCTAAGGCAACCTAACATGTCGAATGTAAAATTTTACAACATTCCTGGCGTGACGTCGCCTACTTCTGGATAGGGTCATTATATACATCTATAACATTGTATATCCTAACCTAAGGCAACATATCATCTCGGATGTAATATTTTATAACATGCCTGGCATGTCGGTCCCTACTTCTCGGTGGAAACATTGTATACGTCTATAACGGTATATATCCTAACCTAAGGCAACCTAACATCTCGGATGTAATAGTTAACAACATTCCTGGCGTGTAGGCCCGTACTTCTCGGTGGGAACATTGTATACGTCCATAACGTTATATATCCTAGCCTAAGGCGACCTAACATGTCGAATGTAATATTTTACAACATTCCTGGCGTGTCGTCGCCTTCTTCTCGATGGGAACATTATATACGTCTATAACGTTGTGTATCCTAACCTAACGCAACCTAACATCTGGGATGTAATATTCCTGGCGTGTCGTCGCCTACTTCTGGATGGGGAGATTATATACGTCTATAACGTTATATATCCTAACCTAAGGCAACCTAACATCTCGGATGTAATAGTTGACAACATTCATGGCGTGTCCGCCCGCACTTCTCGGCGGGAACATTATATACGTCTATAACGTTATATATCCTAGCCTAAGGCCACATAACATGTCGAATGTAATACTTTACAACATTCCTGGCGTGTCGTCGCCTACTTCTCGATGGGGACATTATATATATCTATAACCTTGTATATCCTAACCTAAGGCAGCCTAACATCTCGGATGTAATATTTTACAACATTCCTGGCATGTCGGTCCCTATTTCTCGGTGGGAATATTATATACGTCTATAACGTTATATATCCTAGCCTAAGGCAACCTAACATCTCGGGTTTAATATTTTACAACATTCCTGTCGCGTCGGCCCCTATTTCTCGGTGGGAACATTATATACGTCTATAACGTTATATATCATAACCTAAGGCAACCTAAAATCTCTACCGTAATAGTTTACAACATTCCTGGCGTGTCGGCTCGTACTTCTCGGTGCGAACATTATATGCGTCTATAACGTTATATATCCTAACGTAAGGCAACATAACATCTCGGATATAATATTTTACAACATTCCTGGCGTGTCGTCGCCTGCTTCTCGATGGGGACATTATATACGTCTATAACGTTGTATATCCTAACCTAACGCAACCTAACATCTGGGATGAAATATTTTACAACATTCCTGGCATGTCGGTCCCTACGTCTCGGTGGGAACGTTATATACGTCTATAACGATATATATCCAAACTTATGGGAAACTAACATCTCGGATATCATATTTTACAACATTCCTGGCGCTTCGGCCCCTATTTCTCGGTGGTAACATTATATACGTCTATAACGTTGTATATCATAACCAAAGGCAACCTAAAATCTCTACCGTAATAGTTTACAACATTCCTGGCGTGTCGGCTCGTACTTCTCGGTGCGAACATTATATACGCCTATAACGTTATATATCCTAACGTAAGGCAACATAACATCTCAGATATAATATTTTACAACATTCCTGGCGTGTCGTCGCCTGCTTCTCGATGGGGACATTATATACGTCTATAACGTTGTATATCCTAACCTAACGTAACCTAACATCTAGTATGTAATATTTTACAACATTCCTGGCATGTCGGCCCCTATTTCTCGGTGGGAATATTATATACGTCTATAACGTTATATATCCTATCCTAAGGCAACCTAACATCTCGGGTTTAATATTTTACAACATTGTTGACGCGTCGGCCCCTATTTCTCGGTGGGAACATTATATACGTCTATAACTTTATATATCCTAACGTAAGGCAACCTAAAATATCTACCGTAATAGTTTACAACATTCCTGGCGTGTCGGCTCGTACTTCTCGGTGCGAACATTATATACGTCTATAACGTTATATATCCTAACGTAAGGCAACATAACATCTCGGATGTAATATTTTACAACATTCCTGGCGTGTCGTCGCCTGCTTCTCGATGGGGACATTATATACGTCTATAACGTTGTATATCCTAACCTAACGCAACCTAACATCTGGGATGTAATATTTTACAACATTCCTGGCATGTCGGTCCCTACGCCTCGGTGGGAACGTTATATACGTCTATAACGACATATATCCAATCTTAAGGGAAACTAACATCTCGGGTGTAATATTTTACAACATTCCTGGCGCTTCGGCTCCTATTTCTCGGTGGGAATATTATATACGTCTATAACGTTATATATCCTAGCCTAAGGCAACCTAACATCTCGGGTTTAATATTTTACAACATTCCTGACGCGTCGGCCCCTATTTCTCGGTGGGAACATTATATACGTCTATAACGTTATATATCATAACCTAAGGCAACCTAAAATTTCTACCGTAATAGTTTACAACATTCCTGGCGTGTCGGTTCGTACTTCTCGGTGCGAACATTATATACGTCTATAACGTTATATATCCTAACGTAAGGCAACATAACATCTCGGATGTAATATTTTACAACATTCCTGGCTTGTCGTCGCCTGCTTCTCGATGGGGACATTATATACGTCTATAACGTTGTATATCCTAACCTAACGTAACCTAACATCTCGGATGTAATATTTTACAACATTCCTGGCATGTCGGTCCCTACATCTCGGTGGGAACATACTATACGTCTATAACGTTGTATATTCTAACATAAGGGAACCTAACATCTCGGGTGTAATATTTTACAACATTCCTGACGCGTCGGCCCCTATTTTTCAGTGGGAACATTATATACGTCTATAACGTTATATATTCTAGCCTAAGGCAACCTAACATGTCGAATGTAAAATTTTACAACATTCCTGGCGTGACGTCGCCTACTTCTGGACAGGGTCATTATATACATCTATAACATTGTATATCCTAACCTAAGGCAACATATCATCTCGGATGTAATATTTTATAACATGCCTGGCATGTCGGTCCCTACTTCTCGGTGGAAACATTGTATACGTCTATAACGGTATATATCCTAACCTAAGGCAACCTAACATCTCGGATGTAATAGTTAACAACATTCCTGGCGTGTAGGCCCGTACTTCTCGGTGGGAACATTGTATACGTCCATAACGTTATATATCCTAGCCTAAGGCGACCTAACATGTCGAATGTAATATTTTACAACATTCTTGGCGTGTCGTCGCCTTCTTCTCGATGGGAACATTATATACGTCTATAACGTTGTGTATCCTAACCTAACGCAACCTAACATCTGGGATGTAATATTCCTGGCGTGTCGTCGCCTACTTCTGGATGGGGAGATTATATACGTCTATAACGTTATATATCCTAACCTAAGGCAACCTAATATCTCGGATGTAATAGTTGACAACATTCCTGGCGTGTCCGCCCGCACTTCTCGGCGGGAACATTATATACGTCTATAACGTTATATATCCTAGCCTAAGGCCACATAACATGTCGAATGTAATACTTTACAACATTCCTGGCGTGTCGTCGCCTACATCTCGATGGGGACATTATATATATCTATAACCTTGTATATCCTAACCTAAGGCAGCCTAACATCTCGGATGTAATATTTTACAACATTCCTGGCATGTCGGTCCCTATTTCTCGGTGGGAATATTATATACGTCTATAACGTTATATATCCTAGCCTAAGGCAACCTAACATCTCGGGTTTAATATTTTACAACATTCCTGTCGCGTCGGCCCCTATTTCTCGGTGGGAACATTATATACGTCTATAACGTTATATATCATAACCTAAGGCAACCTAAAATCTCTACCGTAATAGTTTACAACATTCCTGGCGTGTCGGCTCGTACTTCTCGGTGCGAACATTATATGCGTCTATAACGTTATATATCCTAACGTAAGGCAACATAACATCTCGGATATAATATTTTACAACATTCCTGGCGTGTCGTCGCCTGCTTCTCGATGGGGACATTATATACGTCTATAACGTTGTATATCCTAACCTAACGCAACCTAACATCTGGGATGAAATATTTTACAACATTCCGGGCATGTCGGTCCCTACGTCTCGGTGGGAACGTTATATACGTCTATAACGATATATATCCAAACTTATGGGAAACTAACATCTCGGATATCATATTTTACAACATTCCTGGCGCTTCGGCCCCTATTTCCCGGTGGTAACATTATATACGTCTATAACGTTGTATATCATAACCAAAGGCAACCTAAAATCTCTACAGTAATAGTTTACAACATTCCTGGCGTGTCGGCTCGTACTTCTCGGTGCGAACATTATATACGTCTATAACGTTATATATCCTAACGTAAGGCAACATAACATCTCAGATATAATATTTTACAACATTCCTGGCGTGTCGTCGCCTGCTTCTCGATGGGGACATTATATACGTCTATAACGTTGTATATCCTAACCTAACGTAACCTAACATCTAGTATGTAATATTTTACAACATTCCTGGCATGTCGGCCCCTATTTCTCGGTGGGAATATTATATACGTCTATAACGTTATATATCCTATCCTAAGGCAACCTAACATCTCGGGTTTAATATTTTACAACATTGTTGACGCGTCGGCCCCTATTTCTCGGTGGGAACATTATATACGTCTATAACTTTATATATCCTAACGTAAGGCAACCTAAAATATCTACCGTAATAGTTTACAACATTCCTGGCGTGTCGGCTCGTACTTCTCGGTGCGAACATTATATACGTCTATAACGTTATATATCCTAACGTAAGGCAACATAACATCTCGGATGTAATATTTTACAACATTCCTGGCGTGTCGTCGCCTGCTTCTCGATGGGGACATTATATACGTCTATAACGTTGTATATCCTAACCTAACGCAACCTAACATCTGGGATGTAATATTTTACAACATTCCTGGCATGTCGGTCCCTACGCCTCGGTGGGAACGTTATATACGTCTATAACGACATATATCCAATCTTAAGGGAAACTAACATCGCGGGTGTAATATTTTACAACATTCCTGGCGCTTCGGCTCCTATTTCTCGGTGGGAATATTATATACGTCTATAACGTTATATATCCTAGCCTAAGGCAACCTAACATCTCGGGTTTAATATTTTACAACATTCCTGACGCGTCGGCCCCTATTTCTCGGTGGGAACATTATATACGTCTATAACGTTATATATCATAACCTAAGGCAACCTAAAATTTCTACCGTAATAGTTTACAACATTCCTGGCGTGTCGGTTCGTACTTCTCGGTGCGAACATTATATACGTCTATAACGTTATATATCCTAACGTAAGGCAACATAACATCTCGTATGTAATATTTTACAACATTCCTGGCGTGTCGTCGCCTGCTTCTCGATGGGGACATTATATACGTCTATAACGTTGTATATCCTAACATAACGCAACCTAACATCTGGGATGAAATATTTTACAACATTCCTGGCATGTCGGTCCCTACGTCTCGGTGGGAACATTATATACGTCTATAACGTTACATATCCTAACGTAAGGCAACATAACATCTCGGATGTAATATTTTACAACATTCCTGGCGTGTCGTCGCCTGCTTCTCGATGGGGACATTATATACGTCTATAACGTTGTATATCCTAACCTAACGCAACCTAACATCTGGGATGTAATATTTTACAACATTCCTGGCATGTCGGCCCCTATTTCTCGGTGGGAATATTATATACGTCTATAACGTTATATATCCTAGCCTAAGGCAACCTAACATCTCGGGTTTAATATTTTACAACATTCCTGACGCGTCGGCCCCTATTTCTCGGTGGGAACATTATATACGTCTATAACGTTATATATCATAACCTAAGGCAACCTAAAATTTCTACCGTAATAGTTTACAACATTCCTGGCGTGTCGGTTCGTACTTCTCGGTGCGAACATTATATACGTCTATAACGTTATATATCCTAACGTAAGGCAACATAACATCTCGGATGTAATATTTTACAACATTCCTGGCGTGTCGTCGCCTGCTTCTCGATGCGGACATTATATACGTCTATAACGTTGTATATCCTAACCTAACGCAACCTAACATCTGGGATGTAATATTTTACAACATTCCTGGCATGTCGGCCCCTATTTCTCGGTGGGAATATTATATACGTCTATAACGTTATATATCCTAGCCTAAGGCAACCTAACATCTCGGGTTTAATATTTTACAACATTCCTGACGCGTCGGCCCCTATTTCTCGGTGGTAACATTATATACGTCTATAACGTTATATATCATAACCTAAGGCAACCTAAAATTTCTACCGTAATAGTTTACAACATTCCTGGCGTGTCGGTTCGTACTTCTCGGTGCGAACATTATATACGTCTATAACGTTATATATCCGAACGTAAGGCAACATAACATCTCGGATGTAATATTTTACAACATTCCTGGCGTGTCGTCGCCTGCTTCTCGATGGGGACATTATATTCGTCTATAACGTTGTATATCCTAACCAAACACAACCTAACATCTGGGATGTAATATTTTACAACATTCCTGGCATGTCGGTCCCTACGTCTCGGTGGGAACGTTATATACGTCTATAACGTTATATATCATAACCTAAGGCAACCTAAAATCTCTACCGTAATAGTTTATAACATCCCTGGCGCTTCGGCTCTAACTTTTCGGTGGGAACATTATATACGTCTATAACGTTACATATCCTAACGTAAGGCAACATAACATCTCGGATGTAATATTTTACAACATTCCTGGCGTGTCGTCGCCTGCTTCTCGATGGGGACATTATATTCGTCTATAACGTTGTATATCCTAACCTAACGCAACCTAACATCTGGGATGTAATATTTAACAACATTCCTGGCATGTCGGTCCCTACGTCTCGTTGGGAACGTTATATACGTCTATAACGACATATATCCAAACTTAAGGGAAACTAACATCTCGGATGTAATATTTTACAACATTCCTGGCGCTTCGGCTCCTACTTTTCGGTGGGAACATTATATACGTCTATAACGTTACATATCCTAACGTAAGGCAACATAACATCTCGGATGTAATATTTTACAACATTCCTGGCGTGTCGTCGCCTGCTTCTCGATGGGGACATTATATACGTCTATAACGTTGTATATCCTAACCTAACGCAACCTAACGTCTGGGATGTAATATCTTACAACATTCCTGGCATGTCGGTCCCTACGTCTCGTTGGGAACGTTATATACGTCTATATCGACATATATCCAAACTTAAGGGAAACTAACATCTCGGATGTAATATTTTACAACATTCCTGGCGCTTCGGCTCCTACTTTTCGGTGGGAACATTATATACGTCTATAACGTTACATATCCTAACGTAAGGCAACATAACATCTCGGATGTAATATTTTACAACATTCCTGGCGTGTCGTCGCCTGCTTCTCGATGGGGACATTATATACGTCTATAACGTTGTATATCCTAACCTAACGCAACCTAACATCTGGGATGTAATATTTTACAACATTCCTGGCATGTCGGCCCCTATTTCTCGGTGGGAATATTATATACGTCTATAACGTTATATATCCTAGCCTAAGGCAACCTAACATCTCGGGTTTAATATTTTACAACATTCCTGACGCGTCGACCCCTATTTCTCGGTGGGAACATTATATACGTCAATAACGTTATATATCATAACCTAAGGCAACCTAAAATCTCTACCGTAATAGTTTACAACATTCCTGGCGTGTCGGCTCGTACTTCTCGGTGCGAACATTATATATGTCTATAACGTTATATATCCTAACGTAAGGCAACATAACATCTCGGATATAATATTTTTCATCATTCCTGGCGTGTCGTCGCCTGCTTCTCGATGGGGACATTATATACGTCTATAACGTTGTATATCCTAACCTAACGCAACCTAACATCTCGGATGTAATATTTTACAACATTCCTGGCGCTTCGGCTCCTACTTTTCGGTGGGAACGTTATATACGTCTATAACGATATATATCCACACTTAAGGGAAACTAACTTCTCGGGTGTCATATTTTACAACATTCCTGGCGCTTCGGCTCCTACTTTTCGGTGGGAACATTATATACCTCTATAACGTTACATATTCTAACGTAAGGCAACATAACATCTCGGATGTTATATTTTACAACATTCCTGTCGTGTGGTCGCCTGCTTCTCGATGGGGTCATTATATACGTCTATAACATTGTATATCCTAACCAAAGGCAACCTAACATCTCGGATGTAATATTTTACAACATTCCTGGCGTGTCGTCGCCTGCTTCTCGATGGGGACATTATATTCGTCTATAACGTTGTATATCCTAACCAAACACAACCTAACATCTGGGATGTAATATTTTACAACATTCCTGGCATGTCGGTCCCTACGTCTCGGTGGGAACGTTATATACGTCTATAACGTTATATATCATAACCTAAGGCAACCTAAAATCTCTACCGGAATAGTTTATAACATTCCTGGCGCTTCGGCTCTAACTTTTCGGTGGGAACATTATATACGACTATAACGTTACATATCCTAACGTAAGGCAACATAGCATCTCGGATGTAATATTTTACAACATTCCTGGCGTGTCGTCGCCTGCTTCTCGATGGGGACATTATATTCGTCTATAACGTTGTATATCCTAACCTAACGCAACCTAACATCTGGGATGTAATATTTAACAACATTCCTGGCATGTCGGTCCCTACGTCTCGTTGGGAACGTTATATACGTCTATAACGACATATATCCAAACTTAAGGGAAACTAACATCTCGGATGTAATATTTTACAACATTCCTGGCGCTTCGGCTCCTACTTTTCGGTGGGAACATTATATACGTCTATAACGTTACATATCCTAACGTAAGGCAACATAACATCTCGGATGTAATATTTTACAACATTCCTGGCGTGTCGTCGCCTGCTTCTCGATGGGGACATTATATACGTCTATAACGTTGTATATCCTAACCTAACGCAACCTAACATCTGGGATGTAATATTTTACAACATTCCTGGCATGTCGGCCCCTATTTCTCGGTGGGAATATTATATACGTCTATAACGTTATATATCCTAGCCTAAGGCAACCTAACATCTCGGGTTTAATATTTTACAACATTCCTGACGCGTCGACCCCTATTTCTCGGTGGGAACATTATATACGTCAATAACGTTATATATCATAACCTAAGGCAACCTAAAATCTCTACCGTAATAGTTTACAACATTCCTGGCGTGTCGGCTCGTACTTCTCGGTGCGAACATTATATATGTCTATAACGTTATATATCCTAACGTAAGGCAACATAACATCTCGGATATAATATTTTTCATCATTCCTGGCGTGTCGTCGCCTGCTTCTCGATGGGGACATTATATACGTCTATAACGTTGTATATCCTAACCTAACGCAACCTAACATCTCGGATGTAATATTTTACAACAGTCCTGGCGCTTCGGCTCCTACTTTTCGGTGGGAACACTATATACGTCTATAACGTTACATATCCTAACGTAAGGCAACATAACATCTCGGATGTAATATTTTACAACATTCCTGGCGTGTCGTCGGCTGCTTCTCGCTGGGGACATTATATACGTCCATAACGTTGTATATCCGAACCTAACGCAACCTAACATCTGGGATGTAATATTTTACAACATTCCTGGCGTGTCGTCGCCTGCTTCTCGATGGGGACATTATATACGTCTATAACGTTGTATATCCTAACCTAACGCAACCTAACGTCTGGGATGTAATATCTTACAACATTCCTGGCATGTCGGTCCCTACGTCTCGGTGGGAACGTTATATACGTCTGTAACGATATATATCCACACTTAAGGGAAACTAACTTCTCGGGTGTTATATTTTACAACATTCCTGGCGCTTCGGCTCCTACTTTTCGGTGGGAACATTATATACGTCTATAACGTTATATATCATAACCTAAGGCAACCTAAAATCTCTACCGTAATAGTTTACAACATTCCTGGCGTGTCGGCTCGTACTTCTCGGTGCGAACATTATATACGTCTATAACGTTATATATCCTAACGTAAGGCAACATAACATCTCGGATATAATATTTTTCATCATTCCTGGCGTGTCGTAGCCTGCTTCTCGATGGGGACATTATATACGTCTATAACGTTGTATATCCTAACCTAACGCAACCTAACATCTCGGATGTAATATTTTACAACATTCCTGGCGCTTCGGCTCCTACTTTTCGGTGGGAACACTATATACGTCTATAACGTTACATATCCTAACGTAAGGCAACATAACATCTCGGATGTAATATTTTACAACATTCCTGGCGTGTCGTCGCCTGCTTCTCGATGGGGACATTATATACGTCCATAACGTTGTATATCCGAACCTAACGCAACCTAACATCTGGGATGTAATATTTTACAACATTCCTGGCATGTCGGTCCCTATTTCTCGGTGGGAATATTATATACGTCTATAACGTTATATATCCTAGCCTAAGGCAACCTAACATCTCGGGTTTAATATTTTACAACATTCCTGTCGCGTCGGCCCCTATTTCTCGGTGGGAACATTATATACGTCTATAACGTTATATATCATAACCTAAGGCAACCTAAAATCTCTACCGTAATAGTTTACAACATTCCTGGCGTGTCGGCTCGTACTTCTCGGTGCGAACATTATATGCGTCTATAACGTTATATATCCTAACGTAAGGCAACATAACATCTCGGATATAATATTTTACAACATTCCTGGCGTGTCGTCGCCTGCTTCTCGATGGGGACATTATATACGTCTATAACGTTGTATATCCTAACCTAACGCAACCTAACATCTGGGATGTAATATTTTACAACATTCCTGGCATGTCGGTCCCTACGCCTCGGTGGGAACGTTATATACGTCTATAACGACATATATCCAATCTTAAGGGAAACTAACATCGCGGGTGTAATATTTTACAACATTCCTGGCGCTTCGGCTCCTATTTCTCGGTGGGAATATTATATACGTCTATAACGTTATATATCCTAGCCTAAGGCAACCTAACATCTCGGGTTTAATATTTTACAACATTCCTGACGCGTCGGCCCCTATTTCTCGGTGGGAACATTATATACGTCTATAACGTTATATATCATAACCTAAGGCAACCTAAAATTTCTACCGTAATAGTTTACAACATTCCTGGCGTGTCGGTTCGTACTTCTCGGTGCGAACATTATATACGTCTATAACGTTATATATCCTAACGTAAGGCAACATAACATCTCGTATGTAATATTTTACAACATTCCTGGCGTGTCGTCGCCTGCTTCTCGATGGGGACATTATATACGTCTATAACGTTGTATATCCTAACATAACGCAACCTAACATCTGGGATGAAATATTTTACAACATTCCTGGCATGTCGGTCCCTACGTCTCGGTGGGAACATTATATACGTCTATAACGTTACATATCCTAACGTAAGGCAACATAACATCTCGGATGTAATATTTTACAACATTCCTGGCGTGTCGTCGCCTGCTTCTCGATGGGGACATTATATACGTCTATAACGTTGTATATCCTAACCTAACGCAACCTAACATCTGGGATGTAATATTTTACAACATTCCTGGCATGTCGGCCCCTATTTCTCGGTGGGAATATTATATACGTCTATAACGTTATATATCCTAGCCTAAGGCAACCTAACATCTCGGGTTTAATATTTTACAACATTCCTGACGCGTCGGCCCCTATTTCTCGGTGGGAACATTATATACGTCTATAACGTTATATATCATAACCTAAGGCAACCTAAAATTTCTACCGTAATAGTTTACAACATTCCTGGCGTGTCGGTTCGTACTTCTCGGTGCGAACATTATATACGTCTATAACGTTATATATCCTAACGTAAGGCAACATAACATCTCGGATGTAATATTTTACAACATTCCTGGCGTGTCGTCGCCTGCTTCTCGATGCGGACATTATATACGTCTATAACGTTGTATATCCTAACCTAACGCAACCTAACATCTGGGATGTAATATTTTACAACATTCCTGGCATGTCGGCCCCTATTTCTCGGTGGGAATATTATATACGTCTATAACGTTATATATCCTAGCCTAAGGCAACCTAACATCTCGGGTTTAATATTTTACAACATTCCTGACGCGTCGGCCCCTATTTCTCGGTGGTAACATTATATACGTCTATAACGTTATATATCATAACCTAAGGCAACCTAAAATTTCTACCGTAATAGTTTACAACATTCCTGGCGTGTCGGTTCGTACTTCTCGGTGCGAACATTATATACGTCTATAACGTTATATATCCGAACGTAAGGCAACATAACATCTCGGATGTAATATTTTACAACATTCCTGGCGTGTCGTCGCCTGCTTCTCGATGGGGACATTATATTCGTCTATAACGTTGTATATCCTAACCAAACACAACCTAACATCTGGGATGTAATATTTTACAACATTCCTGGCATGTCGGTCCCTACGTCTCGGTGGGAACGTTATATACGTCTATAACGTTATATATCATAACCTAAGGCAACCTAAAATCTCTACCGTAATAGTTTATAACATCCCTGGCGCTTCGGCTCTAACTTTTCGGTGGGAACATTATATACGTCTATAACGTTACATATCCTAACGTAAGGCAACATAACATCTCGGATGTAATATTTTACAACATTCCTGGCGTGTCGTCGCCTGCTTCTCGATGGGGACATTATATTCGTCTATAACGTTGTATATCCTAACCTAACGCAACCTAACATCTGGGATGTAATATTTAACAACATTCCTGGCATGTCGGTCCCTACGTCTCGGTGGGAACGTTATATACGTCTATAACGTTATATATCATAACCTAAGGCAACCTAAAATCTCTACCGTAATAGTTTATAACATCCCTGGCGCTTCGGCTCTAACTTTTCGGTGGGAACATTATATACGTCTATAACGTTACATATCCTAACGTAAGGCAACATAACATCTCGGATGTAATATTTTACAACATTCCTGGCGTGTCGTCGCCTGCTTCTCGATGGGGACATTATATTCGTCTATAACGTTGTATATCCTAACCTAACGCAACCTAACATCTGGGATGTAATATTTAACAACATTCCTGGCATGTCGGTCCCTACGTCTCGTTGGGAACGTTATATACGTCTATAACGACATATATCCAAACTTAAGGGAAACTAACATCTCGGATGTAATATTTTACAACATTCCTGGCGCTTCGGCTCCTACTTTTCGGTGGGAACATTATATACGTCTATAACGTTACATATCCTAACGTAAGGCAACATAACATCTCGGATGTAATATTTTACAACATTCCTGGCGTGTCGTCGCCTGCTTCTCGATGGGGACATTATATACGTCTATAACGTTGTATATCCTAACCTAACGCAACCTAACGTCTGGGATGTAATATCTTACAACATTCCTGGCATGTCGGTCCCTACGTCTCGTTGGGAACGTTATATACGTCTATAACGACATATATCCAAACTTAAGGGAAACTAACATCTCGGATGTAATATTTTACAACATTCCTGGCGCTTCGGCTCCTACTTTTCGGTGGGAACATTATATACGTCTATAACGTTACATATCCTAACGTAAGGCAACATAACATCTCGGATGTAATATTTTACAACATTCCTGGCGTGTCGTCGCCTGCTTCTCGATGGGGACATTATATACGTCTATAACGTTGTATATCCTAACCTAACGCAACCTAACATCTGGGATGTAATATTTTACAACATTCCTGGCATGTCGGCCCCTATTTCTCGGTGGGAATATTATATACGTCTATAACGTTATATATCCTAGCCTAAGGCAACCTAACATCTCGGGTTTAATATTTTACAACATTCCTGACGCGTCGACCCCTATTTCTCGGTGGGAACATTATATACGTCAATAACGTTATATATCATAACCTAAGGCAACCTAAAATCTCTACCGTAATAGTTTACAACATTCCTGGCGTGTCGGCTCGTACTTCTCGGTGCGAACATTATATATGTCTATAACGTTATATATCCTAACGTAAGGCAACATAACATCTCGGATATAATATTTTTCATCATTCCTGGCGTGTCGTCGCCTGCTTCTCGATGGGGACATTATATACGTCTATAACGTTGTATATCCTAACCTAACGCAACCTAACATCTCGGATGTAATATTTTACAACATTCCTGGCGCTTCGGCTCCTACTTTTCGGTGGGAACGTTATATACGTCTATAACGATATATATCCACACTTAAGGGAAACTAACTTCTCGGGTGTCATATTTTACAACATTCCTGGCGCTTCGGCTCCTACTTTTCGGTGGGAACATTATATACCTCTATAACGTTACATATTCTAACGTAAGGCAACATAACATCTCGGATGTTATATTTTACAACATTCCTGTCGTGTGGTCGCCTGCTTCTCGATGGGGTCATTATATACGTCTATAACATTGTATATCCTAACCAAAGGCAACCTAACATCTCGGATGTAATATTTTACAACATTCCTGGCGTGTCGTCGCCTGCTTCTCGATGGGGACATTATATTCGTCTATAACGTTGTATATCCTAACCAAACACAACCTAACATCTGGGATGTAATATTTTACAACATTCCTGGCATGTCGGTCCCTACGTCTCGGTGGGAACGTTATATACGTCTATAACGTTATATATCATAACCTAAGGCAACCTAAAATCTCTACCGGAATAGTTTATAACATTCCTGGCGCTTCGGCTCTAACTTTTCGGTGGGAACATTATATACGACTATAACGTTACATATCCTAACGTAAGGCAACATAGCATCTCGGATGTAATATTTTACAACATTCCTGGCGTGTCGTCGCCTGCTTCTCGATGGGGACATTATATTCGTCTATAACGTTGTATATCCTAACCTAACGCAACCTAACATCTGGGATGTAATATTTAACAACATTCCTGGCATGTCGGTCCCTACGTCTCGTTGGGAACGTTATATACGTCTATAACGACATATATCCAAACTTAAGGGAAACTAACATCTCGGATGTAATATTTTACAACATTCCTGGCGCTTCGGCTCCTACTTTTCGGTGGGAACATTATATACGTCTATAACGTTACATATCCTAACGTAAGGCAACATAACATCTCGGATGTAATATTTTACAACATTCCTGGCGTGTCGTCGCCTGCTTCTCGATGGGGACATTATATACGTCTATAACGTTGTATATCCTAACCTAACGCAACCTAACATCTGGGATGTAATATTTTACAACATTCCTGGCATGTCGGCCCCTATTTCTCGGTGGGAATATTATATACGTCTATAACGTTATATATCCTAGCCTAAGGCAACCTAACATCTCGGGTTTAATATTTTACAACATTCCTGACGCGTCGACCCCTATTTCTCGGTGGGAACATTATATACGTCAATAACGTTATATATCATAACCTAAGGCAACCTAAAATCTCTACCGTAATAGTTTACAACATTCCTGGCGTGTCGGCTCGTACTTCTCGGTGCGAACATTATATATGTCTATAACGTTATATATCCTAACGTAAGGCAACATAACATCTCGGATATAATATTTTTCATCATTCCTGGCGTGTCGTCGCCTGCTTCTCGATGGGGACATTATATACGTCTATAACGTTGTATATCCTAACCTAACGCAACCTAACATCTCGGATGTAATATTTTACAACATTCCTGGCGCTTCGGCTCCTACTTTTCGGTGGGAACACTATATACGTCTATAACGTTACATATCCTAACGTAAGGCAACATAACATCTCGGATGTAATATTTTACAACATTCCTGGCGTGTCGTCGGCTGCTTCTCGCTGGGGACATTATATACGTCCATAACGTTGTATATCCGAACCTAACGCAACCTAACATCTGGGATGTAATATTTTACAACATTCCTGGCGTGTCGTCGCCTGCTTCTCGATGGGGACATTATATACGTCTATAACGTTGTATATCCTAACCTAACGCAACCTAACGTCTGGGATGTAATATCTTACAACATTCCTGGCATGTCGGTCCCTACGTCTCGGTGGGAACGTTATATACGTCTGTAACGATATATATCCACACTTAAGGGAAACTAACTTCTCGGGTGTTATATTTTACAACATTCCTGGCGCTTCGGCTCCTACTTTTCGGTGGGAACATTATATACGTCTATAACGTTATATATCATAACCTAAGGCAACCTAAAATCTCTACCGTAATAGTTTACAACATTCCTGGCGTGTCGGCTCGTACTTCTCGGTGCGAACATTATATACGTCTATAACGTTATATATCCTAACGTAAGGCAACATAACATCTCGGATATAATATTTTTCATCATTCCTGGCGTGTCGTAGCCTGCTTCTCGATGGGGACATTATATACGTCTATAACGTTGTATATCCTAACCTAACGCAACCTAACATCTCGGATGTAATATTTTACAACATTCCTGGCGCTTCGGCTCCTACTTTTCGGTGGGAACACTATATACGTCTATAACGTTACATATCCTAACGTAAGGCAACATAACATCTCGGATGTAATATTTTACAACATTCCTGGCGTGTCGTCGCCTGCTTCTCGATGGGGACATTATATACGTCCATAACGTTGTATATCCGAACCTAACGCAACCTAACATCTGGGATGTAATATTTTACAACATTCCTGGCGTGTCGTCGCCTGCTTCTCGATGGGGACATTATATACGTCTATAACGTTGTATATCCTAACCTAACGCAACCTAACATCTGGGATGTAATATCTTACAACATTCCTGGCATGTCGGTCAATACGTCTCGGTGGGAACGTTATATACATCTATAACGATATATATCCACACTTAAGGGAAACTAACTTCTCGGGTGTCATATTTTACAACATTCCTGGCGCTTCGGCTCCTACTTTTCGGTGGGAACATTATATACCTCTATAACGTTACATATTCTAACGTAAGGCAACATAACATCTCGGATGTTATATTTTACAACATTCCTGTCGTGTGGTCGCCTGCTTCTCGATGGGGTCATTATATACGTCTATAACATTGTATATCCTAACCAAAGGCAACCTAACATCTCGGATGTAATATTTTACAACATTCTGGCTTGTCAGTCCCCACGTCTCGATCTGGACATTATATACATTTATAACGATATATATCCACACTTAAGGGAAACTAACATCTCGGATGTAATATTTTGCAACATTCCTGGCGCTTCGGCTCCTACTTTTCGGTGGGAACATTATATACGTCTATAACGTTACATATCCTAACGTAAGGCAACATAACATCTCGGATGTTATATTTTACAACATTCCTGGCGTGTCGTCGCCTGCTTCTCGATGGGGACATTATATACGTCTATAACGTTGTATATCCTAGCCTAAGCAATCTAACATCTCGGATGTAATATTTTACAACATTCCTGGCGTGTCGTCGCCTGCTTCTCGATGGGGACATTATATACGTCTATAACGTTGTATATCCTAACCTAACGCAACCTAACATCTCGGATGTAATATTTTACAACATTCTGGCTTGTCGGTCCCGACGTCTCGATCTGGACATTATATACGTCTATAACGATATATATCCAAACTTAAGGGAAACTAACATCTCGGATGTAATATTTTATAACATTCCTGGCGCTTCGGCACCTACTTTTCGGTGGGAACATTATATACGTCTATAACGTTGTATATCCTAACCTAACGCAACCTAACATGTGGGATGTAATATTTTACAACATTCCTGGCATGTCGGCCCCTATTTCTCGGTGGGAATATTATATACGTCTATAACGTTATATATCCTAGCCTAAGGCAACCTAACATCTCGAGTTTAATATTTTACAACATTCCTGACGCGTCGGCCCCTATTTCTCGGTGGGAACATTATATACGTCCATAACGTTATATATCATAACCTAAGGCAACCTAAAATTTCTACCGTAATAGTTTACAACATTCCTGGCGTGTCGGTTCGTACTTCTCGGTGTGAACATTATATACGTCTATAACGTTATATATCCGAACGTAAGGCAACATAACATCTCGGATGTAATATTTTACAACATTCCTGGCGTGTCGTCGCCTGCTTCTCGATGGGGACATTATATTCGTCTATAACGTTGTATATCCTAACCAAACACAACCTAACATCTGGGATGTAATATTTTACAACATTCCTGGCATGTCGGTCCCTACGTCTCGGTGGGAACGTTATATACGTCTATAACGTTATATATCATAACCTAAGGCAACCTAAAATCTCTACCGTAATAGTTTATAACATTCCTGGCGCTTCGGCTCTAACTTTTCGGTGGGAACATTATATACGTCTATAACGTTACATATCCTAACGTAAGGCAACATAACATCTCGGATGTAACATTTTACAACATTCCTGGCGTGTCGTCGCCTGCTTCTCGATGGGGACATTATATTCGTCTATAACGTTGTATATCTTAACCTAACGCAACCTAACATCTGGGATGTAATATTTAACAACATTCCTGGCACGTCGGTCCCTACGTCTCGTTGGGAACGTTATATACGTCTATAACGACATATATCCAAACTTAAGGGAAACTAACATCTCGGATGTAATATTTTACAACATTCCTGGCGCTTCGGCTCCTACTTTTCGGTGGGAACATTATATACGTCTATAACGTTACATATCCTAACGTAAGGCAACATAACATCTCGGATGTAATATTTTACAACATTCCTGGCGTGTCGTCGCCTGCTTCTCGATGGGGACATTATATACGTCTATAACGTTGTATATCCTAACCTAAGGCAACCTAACATCTGGGATGTAATATTTTACAACATTCCTGGCATGTCGGCCCCTATTTCTCGGTGGGAATATTATATACGTCTATAACGTTATATATCCTAGCCTAAGGCAACCTAACATCTCGGGTTTATTATTTTACAACATTCCTGACGCGTCGACCCCTATTTCTCGGTGGGAACATTATATACGTCAATAACGTTATATATCATAACCTAAGGCAACCTAAAATCTCTACCGTAATAGTTTACAACATTCCTGGCGTGTCGGCTCGTACTTCTCGGTGCGAACATTATATATGTCTATAACGTTATATATCCTAACGTAAGGCAACATAACATCTCGGATATAATATTTTTCATCATTCCTGGCGTGTCGTCGCCTGCTTCTCGATGGGGACATTATATACGTCTATAACGTTGTATATCCTAACCTAACGCAACCTAACATCTCGGATGTAATATTTTACAACATTCCTGGCGCTTCGGCTCCTACTTTTCGGTGGGAACACTATATACGTCTACAACGTTACATATCCTAACGTAAGGCAACATAACATCTCGGATGTAATATTTTACAACATTCCTGGCGTGTCGTCGGCTGCTTCTCGCTGGGGACATTATATACGTCCATAACGTTGTATATCCGAACCTAACGCAACCTAACATCTGGGATGTAATATTTTACAACATTCCTGGCGTGTCGTCGCCTGCTTCTCGATGGGGACATTATATACGTCTATAACGTTGTATATCCTAACCTAACGCAACCTAACATCTGGGATGTAATATCTTACAACATTCCTGGCATGTCGGTCCCTACGTCTCGGTGGGAACGCTATATACGTCTGTAACGATATATATCCACACTTAAGGGAAACTAACTTCTCGGGTGTTATATTTTACAACATTCCTGGCGCTTCGGCTCCTACTTTTCGGTGGGAACATTATATACGTCTATAACGTTACATATCCTAACGTAAGGCAACATAACATCTCGGATGTAATATTTTACAACATTCCTGGCGTGTCGTCGCCTGCTTCTCGATGGGCACATTATATTCGTCTATAACGTTGTATATCCTAACCTAACGCAACCTAACATCTGGGATGTAATATTTTACAACATTCCTGGCATGTCGGCCCCTATTTCTCGGTGGGAATATTATATACGTCTATAACGTTATATATCCTAGCCTAAGGCAACCTAACATCTCGGGTTTAATATTTTACAACATTCCTGACGCGTCGGCCCCTATTTCTCGGTGGGAACATTATATACGTCAATAACGTTATATATCATAACCTAAGGCAACCTAAAATCTCTACCGTAATAGTTTACAACATTCCTGGCATGTCGGCTCGTACTTCTCGGTGCGAACATTATATACGTCTATAACGTTATATATCCTAACGTAAGGCAACATAACATCTCGGATATAATATTTTTCATCATTCCTGGCGTGTCGTCGCCTGCTTCTCGATGGGGACATTATATACGTCTATAACGTTGTATATCCTAACCTAACGCAACCTAACATCTCGGATGTAATATTTTACAACATTCCTGGCGCTTCGGCTCCCACTTTTCGGTGGGAACACTATATACGTCTATAACGTTACATATCCTAACGTAAGGCAACATAACATCTCGGATGTAATATTTTACAACATTCCTGGCGTGTCGTCGCCTGCTTCTCGATGGGGACATTATATACGTCCATAACGTTGTATATCCGAACCTAACGCAACCTAACATCTGGGATGTAATATTTTACAACATTCCTGGCGTGTCGTCGCCTGCTTCTCGATGGGGACATTATATACGTCTATAACGTTGTATATCCTAACCTAACGCAACCTAACATCTGGGATGTAATATTTTACAACATTCCTGGCATGTCGGTCCCTACGTCTCGGTGGGAACGTTATATACGTCTATAACGATATATATCCACACTTAAGGGAAACTAACTTCTCGGGTGTCATATTTTACAACATTCCTGGCGCTTCGGCTCCTACTTTTCGGTGGGAACATTATATACGTCTATAACGTTACATATTCTAACGTAAGGCAACATAACATCTCGGATGTTATATTTTACAACATTCCTGTCGTGTGGTCGCCTGCTTCTCGATGGGGTCATTATATACGTCTATAACATTGTATATCCTAACCAAAGGCAACCTAACATCTCGGATGTAATATTTTACAACATTCTGGCTTGTCAGTCCCCACGTCTCGATCTGGACATTATATACATTTATAACGATATATATCCACACTTAAGGGAAACTAACATCTCGGATGTAATATTTTGCAACATTCCTGGCGCTTCGGCTCCTACTTTTCGGTGGGAACATTATATACGTCTATAACGTTACATATCCTAACGTAAGGCAACATAACATCTCGGATGTAATATTTTACAACATTCCTGGCGTGTCGTCGCCTGCTTCTCGATGGGGACATTATATTCGTCTATAACGTTGTATATCCTAACCTAACGCAACCTAACATCTGGGATGTAATATTTAACAACATTCCTGGCACGTCGGTCCCTACGTCTCGTTGGGAACGTTATATACGTCTATAACGACATATATCCAAACTTAAGGGAAACTAACTTCTCGGGTGTTATATTTTACAACATTCCTGGCGCTTCGGCTCCTACTTTTCGGTGGGAACATTATATACGTCTATAACGTTACATATCCTAACGTAAGGCAACATAACATCTCGGATGTAATATTTTACAACATTCCTGGCGTGTCGTCGCCTGCTTCTCGATGGGCACATTATATTCGTCTATAACGTTGTATATCCTAACCTAACGCAACCTAACATCTGGGATGTAATATTTTACAACATTCCTGGCATGTCGGCCCCTATTTCTCGGTGGGAATATTATATACGTCTATAACGTTATATATCCTAGCCTAAGGCAACCTAACATCTCGGGTTTAATATTTTACAACATTCCTGACGCGTCGGCCCCTATTTCTCGGTGGGAACATTATATACGTCAATAACGTTATATATCATAACCTAAGGCAACCTAAAATCTCTACCGTAATAGTTTACAACATTCCTGGCGTGTCGGCTCGTACTTCTCGGTGCGAACATTATATACGTCTATAACGTTATATATCCTAACGTAAGGCAACATAACATCTCGGATATAATATTTTTCATCATTCCTGGCGTGTCGTCGCCTGCTTCTCGATGGGGACATTATATACGTCTATAACGTTGTATATCCTAACCTAACGCAACCTAACATCTCGGATGTAATATTTTACAACATTCCTGGCGCTTCGGCTCCTACTTTTCGGTGGGAACACTATATACGTCTATAACGTTACATATCCTAACGTAAGGCAACATAACATCTCGGATGTAATATTTTACAACATTCCTGGCGTGTCGTCGCCTGCTTCTCGATGGGGACATTATATACGTCCATAACGTTGTATATCCGAACCTAACGCAACCTAACATCTGGGATGTAATATTTTACAACATTCCTGGCGTGTCGTCGCCTGCTTCTCGATGGGGACATTATATACGTCTATAACGTTGTATATCCTAACCTAACGCAACCTAACATCTGGGATGTAATATCTTACAACATTCCTGGCATGTCGGTCCCTACGTCTCGGTGGGAACGTTATATACGTCTATAACGATATATATCCACACTTAAGGGAAACTAACTTCTCGGGTGTCATATTTTACAACATTCCTGGCGCTTCGGCTCCTACTTTTCGGTGGGAACATTATATACGTCTATAACGTTACATATTCTAACGTAAGGCAACATAACATCTCGGATGTTATATTTTACAACATTCCTGTCGTGTGGTCGCCTGCTTCTCGATGGGGTCGTTATATACGTCTATAACATTGTATATCCTAACCAAAGGCAACCTAACATCTCGGATGTAATATTTTACAACATTCTGGCTTGTCAGTCCCCACGTCTCGATCTGGACATTATATACATTTATAACGATATATATCCACACCTAAGGGAAACTAACATCTCGGATGTAATATTTTGCAACATTCCTGGCGCTTCGGCTCCTACTTTTCGGTGGGAACATTATATACGTCTATAACGTTACATATCCTAACGTAAGGCAACATAACATCTCGGATGTTATATTTTACAACATTCCTGGCGTGTCGTCGCCTGCTTCTCGATGGGGACATTATATACGTCTATAACGTTGTATATCCTAGCCTAAGCAATCTAACATCTCGGATGTAATATTTTACAACATTCCTGGCGTGTCGTCGCCTGCTTCTCGATGGGGACATTATATACGTCTATAACGTTGTATATCCTAACCTAACGCAACCTAACATCTCGGATGTAATATTTTACAACATTCTGGCTTGTCGGTCCCGACGTCTCGATCTGGACATTATATACGTCTATAACGATATATATCCAAACTTAAGGGAAACTAACATCTCGGATGTAATATTTTATATCATTCCTGGCGCTTCGGCACCTACTTTTCGGTGGGAACATTATATACGTCTATAACGTTGTATATCCTAACCTAACGCAACCTAACATGTGGGATGTAATATTTTACAACATTCCTGGCATGTCGGCCCCTATTTCTCGGTGGGAATATTATATACGTCTATAACGTTATATATCCTAGCCTAAGGCAACCTAACATCTCGAGTTTAATATTTTACAACATTCCTGACGCGTCGGCCCCTATTTCTCGGTGGGAACATTATATACGTCTATAACGTTGTATATCCTAACCTAACGCAACCTAACATCGCGGGTTTAATATTTTACAACATTCCTGACGCGTCGGCCCCTATTTCTCGGTGGGAACATTATATACGCCTATAAAGTTATATATCATAACCTAAGGCAACCTAAAATCTCTACCGTAATAGTTTACAACATTCCTGGCGTGTCGGCTCGTACTTCTCGGTGCGAACATTATATACGTCTATAACGTTATATATCCTAACGTAAGGCAACATAACATCTCGGATATAATATTTTACAACATTCCTGGCGTGTCGTCGCCTGCTTCTCGATGGGGACATTATATACGTCTATAACGTTGTATATCCTAACCTAACGTAACCTAACATCTGGTATGTAATATTTTACAACATTCCTGGCATGTCGGCCCCTATTTCTCGGTGGGAATATTATATACGTCTATAACGTTATATATCCTAGCCTAAGGCAACCTAACATCTCGGGTTTAATATTTTACAACATTGTTGACGCGTCGGCCCCTATTTCTCGGTGGGAACATTATATACGTCTATAACGTTATATATCATAACGTAAGGCAACCTAAAATTTCTACCGTTATAGTTTACAACATTCCTGGCGTGTCGGTTCGTACTTCTCGGTGCGAACATTATATACGTCTATAACGTTATATATCCGAACGTAAGGCAACATAACATCTCGGATGTAATATTTTACAACATTCCTGGCGTGTCGTCGCCTGCTTCTCGATGGGGACATTATATTCGTCTATAACGTTGTATATCCTAACCAAACACAACCTAACATCTGGGATGTAATATTTTACAACATTCCTGGCATGTCGGTCCCTACGTCTCGGTGGGAACGTTATATACGTCTATAACGTTATATATCATAACCTAAGGCAACCTAAAATCTCTACCGTAATAGTTTATAACATTCCTGGCGCTTCGGCTCTAACTTTTCGGTGGGAACATTATATACGTCTATAACGTTACATATCCTAACGTAAGGCAACATAACATCTCGGATGTAATATTTTACAACATTCCTGGCGTGTCGTCGCCTGCTTCTCGATGGGGACATTATATTCGTCTATAACGTTGTATATCCTAACCTAACGCAACCTAACATCTGGGATGTAATATTTTACAACATTCCTGGCATGTCGGTCCCTACGTCTCGTTGGGAACGTTATATACGTCTATAACGACATATATCCAAACTTAAGGGAAACTAACATCTCGGATGTAATATTTTACAACATTCCTGGCGCTTCGGCTCCTACTTTTCGGTGGGAACATTATATACGTCTATAACGTTACATATCCTAACGTAAGGCAACATAACATCTCGGATGTAATATTTTACAACATTCCTGGCGTGTCGTCGCCTGCTTCTCGATGGGGACATTATATACGTCTATAACGTTGTATATCCTAACCTAAGGCAACCTAACATCTGGGATGTAATATTTTACAACATTCCTGGCATGTCGGCCCCTATTTCTCGGTGGGAATATTATATACGTCTATAACGTTATATATCCTAGCCTAAGGCAACCTAACATCTCGGGTTTAATATTTTACAACATTCCTGACGCGTCGACCCCTATTTCTCGGTGGGAACATTATATACGTCAATAACGTTATATATCATAACCTAAGGCAACCTAAAATCTCTACCGTAATAGTTTACAACATTCCTGGCGTGTCGGCTCGTACTTCTCGGTGCGAACATTATATACGTCTATAACGTTATATATCCTAACGTAAGGCAACATAACATCTCGGATATAATATTTTTCATCATTCCTGGCGTGTCGTCGCCTGCTTCTCGATGGGGACATTATATACGTCTATAACGTTGTATATCCTAACCTAACGCAACCTAACATCTGGGATGTAATATTTTACAACATTCCTGGCATGTCGGTCCCTACGTCTCGTTGGGAACGTTATATACGTCTATAACGACATATATCCAAACTTAAGGGAAACTAACATCTCGGATGTAATATTTTACTACATTCCTGGCGCTTCGGCTCCTACTTCTCGGTGGGAACATTATATACGTCTATAACGTTACATATCCTAACGTAAGGCAACATAACATCTCGGATATAATATTTTTCATCATTCCTGGCGTGTCGTCGCCTGCTTCTCGATGGGGACATTATATACGTCTATAACGTTGTATATCCTAACCTAACGCAACCTAACATCTCGGATGTAATATTTTACAACATTCCTGGCGCTTCGGCTCCTACTTTTCGGTGGGAACACTATATACGTCTATAACGTTACATATCCTAACGTAAGGCAACATAACATCTCGGATGGCATATTTTACAACATTCCTGGCGTGTCGTCGCCTGCTTCTCGATGGGGACATTATATACGTCCATAACGTTGTATATCCGAACCTAACGCAACCTAACATCTGGGATGTAATATTTTACAACATTCCTGGCGTGTCGTCGCCTGCTTCTCGATGGGGACATTATATACGTCTATAACGTTGTATATCCTAACCTAACGCAACCTAACATCTGGGATGTAATATCTTACAACATTCCTGGCATGTCGGTCAATACGTCTCGGTGGGAACGTTATATACATCTATAACGATATATATCCACACTTAAGGGAAACTAACTTCTCGGGTGTCATATTTTACAACATTCCTGGCGCTTCGGCTCCTACTTTTCGGTGGGAACATTATATACCTCTATAACGTTACATATTCTAACGTAAGGCAACATAACATCTCGGATGTTATATTTTACAACATTCCTGTCGTGTGGTCGCCTGCTTCTCGATGGGGTCATTATATACGTCTATAACATTGTATATCCTAACCAAAGGCAACCTAACATCTCGGATGTAATATTTTACAACATTCTGGCTTGTCAGTCCCCACGTCTCGATCTGGACATTATATACATTTATAACGATATATATCCACACTTAAGGGAAACTAACATCTCGGATGTAATATTTTGCAACATTCCTGGCGCTTCGGCTCCTACTTTTCGGTGGGAACATTATATACGTCTATAACGTTACATATCCTAACGTAAGGCAACATAACATCTCGGATGTTATATTTTACAACATTCCTGGCGTGTCGTCGCCTGCTTCTCGATGGGGACATTATATACGTCTATAACGTTGTATATCCTAGCCTAAGCAATCTAACATCTCGGATGTAATATTTTACAACATTCCTGGCGTGTCGTCGCCTGCTTCTCGATGGGGACATTATATACGTCTATAACGTTGTATATCCTAACCTAACGCAACCTAACATCTCGGATGTAATATTTTACAACATTCTGGCTTGTCGGTCCCGACGTCTCGATCTGGACATTATATACGTCTATAACGATATATATCCAAACTTAAGGGAAACTAACATCTCGGATGTAATATTTTATAACATTCCTGGCGCTTCGGCACCTACTTTTCGGTGGGAACATTATATACGTCTATAACGTTACATATCCTAACGTAAGGCAACATAACATCTCGGATGTAATATTTTACAACATTCCTGGCGTGTCGTCGCCTGCTTCTCGATGGGGACATTATATACGTCTATAACGTTGTATATCCTAACCTAAGGCAACCTAACATCTGGGATGTAATATTTTACAACATTCCTGGCATGTCGGCCCCTATTTCTCGGTGGGAATATTATATACGTCTATAACGTTATATATCCTAGCCTAAGGCAACCTAACATCTCGGGTTTATTATTTTACAACATTCCTGACGCGTCGACCCCTATTTCTCGGTGGGAACATTATATACGTCAATAACGTTATATATCATAACCTAAGGCAACCTAAAATCTCTACCGTAATAGTTTACAACATTCCTGGCGTGTCGGCTCGTACTTCTCGGTGCGAACATTATATATGTCTATAACGTTATATATCCTAACGTAAGGCAACATAACATCTCGGATATAATATTTTTCATCATTCCTGGCGTGTCGTCGCCTGCTTCTCGATGGGGACATTATATACGTCTATAACGTTGTATATCCTAACCTAACGCAACCTAACATCTCGGATGTAATATTTTACAACATTCCTGGCGCTTCGGCTCCTACTTTTCGGTGGGAACACTATATACGTCTACAACGTTACATATCCTAACGTAAGGCAACATAACATCTCGGATGTAATATTTTACAACATTCCTGGCGTGTCGTCGGCTGCTTCTCGCTGGGGACATTATATACGTCCATAACGTTGTATATCCGAACCTAACGCAACCTAACATCTGGGATGTAATATTTTACAACATTCCTGGCGTGTCGTCGCCTGCTTCTCGATGGGGACATTATATACGTCTATAACGTTGTATATCCTAACCTAACGCAACCTAACATCTGGGATGTAATATCTTACAACATTCCTGGCATGTCGGTCCCTACGTCTCGGTGGGAACGCTATATACGTCTGTAACGATATATATCCACACTTAAGGGAAACTAACTTCTCGGGTGTTATATTTTACAACATTCCTGGCGCTTCGGCTCCTACTTTTCGGTGGGAACATTATATACGTCTATAACGTTACATATCCTAACGTAAGGCAACATAACATCTCGGATGTAATATTTTACAACATTCCTGGCGTGTCGTCGCCTGCTTCTCGATGGGCACATTATATTCGTCTATAACGTTGTATATCCTAACCTAACGCAACCTAACATCTGGGATGTAATATTTTACAACATTCCTGGCATGTCGGCCCCTATTTCTCGGTGGGAATATTATATACGTCTATAACGTTATATATCCTAGCCTAAGGCAACCTAACATCTCGGGTTTAATATTTTACAACATTCCTGACGCGTCGGCCCCTATTTCTCGGTGGGAACATTATATACGTCAATAACGTTATATATCATAACCTAAGGCAACCTAAAATCTCTACCGTAATAGTTTACAACATTCCTGGCGTGTCGGCTCGTACTTCTCGGTGCGAACATTATATACGTCTATAACGTTATATATCCTAACGTAAGGCAACATAACATCTCGGATATAATATTTTTCATCATTCCTGGCGTGTCGTCGCCTGCTTCTCGATGGGGACATTATATACGTCTATAACGTTGTATATCCTAACCTAACGCAACCTAACATCTCGGATGTAATATTTTACAACATTCCTGGCGCTTCGGCTCCCACTTTTCGGTGGGAACACTATATACGTCTATAACGTTACATATCCTAACGTAAGGCAACATAACATCTCGGATGTAATATTTTACAACATTCCTGGCGTGTCGTCGCCTGCTTCTCGATGGGGACATTATATACGTCCATAACGTTGTATATCCGAACCTAACGCAACCTAACATCTGGGATGTAATATTTTACAACATTCCTGGCGTGTCGTCGCCTGCTTCTCGATGGGGACATTATATACGTCTATAACGTTGTATATCCTAACCTAACGCAACCTAACATCTGGGATGTAATATTTTACAACATTCCTGGCATGTCGGTCCCTACGTCTCGGTGGGAACGTTATATACGCCTATAACGATATATATCCACACTTAAGGGAAACTAACTTCTCGGGTGTCATATTTTACAACATTCCTGGCGCTTCGGCTCCTACTTTTCGGTGGGAACATTATATACGTCTATAACGTTACATATTCTAACGTAAGGCAACATAACATCTCGGATGTTATATTTTACAACATTCCTGTCGTGTGGTCGCCTGCTTCTCGATGGGGTCATTATATACGTCTATAACATTGTATATCCTAACCAAAGGCAACCTAACATCTCGGATGTAATATTTTACAACATTCTGGCTTGTCAGTCCCCACGTCTCGATCTGGACATTATATACATTTATAACGATATATATCCACACTTAAGGGAAACTAACATCTCGGATGTAATATTTTGCAACATTCCTGGCGCTTCGGCTCCTACTTTTCGGTGGGAACATTATATACGTCTATAACGTTACATATCCTAACGTAAGGCAACATAACATCTCGGATGTAATATTTTACAACATTCCTGGCGTGTCGTCGCCTGCTTCTCGATGGGGACATTATATTCGTCTATAACGTTGTATATCCTAACCTAACGCAACCTAACATCTGGGATGTAATATTTAACAACATTCCTGGCACGTCGGTCCCTACGTCTCGTTGGGAACGTTATATACGTCTATAACGACATATATCCAAACTTAAGGGAAACTAACTTCTCGGGTGTTATATTTTACAACATTCCTGGCGCTTCGGCTCCTACTTTTCGGTGGGAACATTATATACGTCTATAACGTTACATATCCTAACGTAAGGCAACATAACATCTCGGATGTAATATTTTACAACATTCCTGGCGTGTCGTCGCCTGCTTCTCGATGGGCACATTATATTCGTCTATAACGTTGTATATCCTAACCTAACGCAACCTAACATCTGGGATGTAATATTTTACAACATTCCTGGCATGTCGGCCCCTATTTCTCGGTGGGAATATTATATACGTCTATAACGTTATATATCCTAGCCTAAGGCAACCTAACATCTCGGGTTTAATATTTTACAACATTCCTGACGCGTCGGCCCCTATTTCTCGGTGGGAACATTATATACGTCAATAACGTTATATATCATAACCTAAGGCAACCTAAAATCTCTACCGTAATAGTTTACAACATTCCTGGCGTGTCGGCTCGTACTTCTCGGTGCGAACATTATATACGTCTATAACGTTATATATCCTAACGTAAGGCAACATAACATCTCGGATATAATATTTTTCATCATTCCTGGCGTGTCGTCGCCTGCTTCTCGATGGGGACATTATATACGTCTATAACGTTGTATATCCTAACCTAACGCAACCTAACATCTCGGATGTAATATTTTACAACATTCCTGGCGCTTCGGCTCCTACTTTTCGGTGGGAACACTATATACGTCTATAACGTTACATATCCTAACGTAAGGCAACATAACATCTCGGATGTAATATTTTACAACATTCCTGGCGTGTCGTCGCCTGCTTCTCGATGGGGACATTATATACGTCCATAACGTTGTATATCCGAACCTAACGCAACCTAACATCTGGGATGTAATATTTTACAACATTCCTGGCGTGTCGTCGCCTGCTTCTCGATGGGGACATTATATACGTCTATAACGTTGTATATCCTAACCTAACGCAACCTAACATCTGGGATGTAATATCTTACAACATTCCTGGCATGTCGGTCCCTACGTCTCGGTGGGAACGTTATATACGTCTATAACGATATATATCCACACTTAAGGGAAACTAACTTCTCGGGTGTCATATTTTACAACATTCCTGGCGCTTCGGCTCCTACTTTTCGGTGGGAACATTATATACGTCTATAACGTTACATATTCTAACGTAAGGCAACATAACATCTCGGATGTTATATTTTACAACATTCCTGTCGTGTGGTCGCCTGCTTCTTGATGGGGTCGTTATATACGTCTATAACATTGTATATCCTAACCAAAGGCAACCTAACATCTCGGATGTAATATTTTACAACATTCTGGCTTGTCAGTCCCCACGTCTCGATCTGGACATTATATACATTTATAACGATATATATCCACACCTAAGGGAAACTAACATCTCGGATGTAATATTTTGCAACATTCCTGGCGCTTCGGCTCCTACTTTTCGGTGGGAACATTATATACGTCTATAACGTTACATATCCTAACGTAAGGCAACATAACATCTCGGATGTTATATTTTACAACATTCCTGGCGTGTCGTCGCCTGCTTCTCGATGGGGACATTATATACGTCTATAACGTTGTATATCCTAGCCTAAGCAATCTAACATCTCGGATGTAATATTTTACAACATTCCTGGCGTGTCGTCGCCTGCTTCTCGATGGGGACATTATATACGTCTATAACGTTGTATATCCTAACCTAACGCAACCTAACATCTCGGATGTAATATTTTACAACATTCTGGCTTGTCGGTCCCGACGTCTCGATCTGGACATTATATACGTCTATAACGATATATATCCAAACTTAAGGGAAACTAACATCTCGGATGTAATATTTTATATCATTCCTGGCGCTTCGGCACCTACTTTTCGGTGGGAACATTATATACGTCTATAACGTTGTATATCCTAACCTAACGCAACCTAACATGTGGGATGTAATATTTTACAACATTCCTGGCATGTCGGCCCCTATTTCTCGGTGGGAATATTATATACGTCTATAACGTTATATATCCTAGCCTAAGGCAACCTAACATCTCGAGTTTAATATTTTACAACATTCCTGACGCGTCGGCCCCTATTTCTCGGTGGGAACATTATATACGTCTATAACGTTGTATATCCTAACCTAACGCAACCTAACATCGCGGGTTTAATATTTTACAACATTCCTGACGCGTCGGCCCCTATTTCTCGGTGGGAACATTATATACGCCTATAAAGTTATATATCATAACCTAAGGCAACCTAAAATCTCTACCGTAATAGTTTACAACATTCCTGGCGTGTCGGCTCGTACTTCTCGGTGCGAACATTATATACGTCTATAACGTTATATATCCTAACGTAAGGCAACATAACATCTCGGATATAATATTTTACAACATTCCTGGCGTGTCGTCGCCTGCTTCTCGATGGGGACATTATATACGTCTATAACGTTGTATATCCTAACCTAACGTAACCTAACATCTGGTATGTAATATTTTACAACATTCCTGGCATGTCGGCCCCTATTTCTCGGTGGGAATATTATATACGTCTATAACGTTATATATCCTAGCCTAAGGCAACCTAACATCTCGGGTTTAATATTTTACAACATTGTTGACGCGTCGGCCCCTATTTCTCGGTGGGAACATTATATACGTCTATAACGTTATATATCATAACCTAAGGCAACCTAAAATTTCTACCGTAATAGTTTACAACATTCCTGGCGTGTCGGTTCGTACTTCTCGGTGCGAACATTATATACGTCTATAACGTTATATATCCGAACGTAAGGCAACATAACATCTCGGATGTAATATTTTACAACATTCCTGGCGTGTCGTCGCCTGCTTCTCGATGGGGACATTATATTCGTCTATAACGTTGTATATCCTAACCAAACACAACCTAACATCTGGGATGTAATATTTTACAACATTCCTGGCATGTCGGTCCCTACGTCTCGGTGGGAACGTTATATACGTCTATAACGTTATATATCATAACCTAAGGCAACCTAAAATCTCTACCGTAATAGTTTATAACATTCCTGGCGCTTCGGCTCTAACTTTTCGGTGGGAACATTATATACGTCTATAACGTTACATATCCTAACGTAAGGCAACATAACATCTCGGATGTAATATTTTACAACATTCCTGGCGTGTCGTCGCCTGCTTCTCGATGGGGACATTATATTCGTCTATAACGTTGTATATCCTAACCTAACGCAACCTAACATCTGGGATGTAATATTTTACAACATTCCTGGCATGTCGGTCCCTACGTCTCGTTGGGAACGTTATATACGTCTATAACGACATATATCCAAACTTAAGGGAAACTAACATCTCGGATGTAATATTTTACAACATTCCTGGCGCTTCGGCTCCTACTTTTCGGTGGGAACATTATATACGTCTATAACGTTACATATCCTAACGTAAGGCAACATAACATCTCGGATGTAATATTTTACAACATTCCTGGCGTGTCGTCGCCTGCTTCTCGATGGGGACATTATATACGTCTATAACGTTGTATATCCTAACCTAAGGCAACCTAACATCTGGGATGTAATATTTTACAACATTCCTGGCATGTCGGCCCCTATTTCTCGGTGGGAATATTATATACGTCTATAACGTTATATATCCTAGCCTAAGGCAACCTAACATCTCGGGTTTAATATTTTACAACATTCCTGACGCGTCGACCCCTATTTCTCGGTGGGAACATTATATACGTCAATAACGTTATATATCATAACCTAAGGCAACCTAAAATCTCTACCGTAATAGTTTACAACATTCCTGGCGTGTCGGCTCGTACTTCTCGGTGCGAACATTATATACGTCTATAACGTTATATATCCTAACGTAAGGCAACATAACATCTCGGATATAATATTTTTCATCATTCCTGGCGTGTCGTCGCCTGCTTCTCGATGGGGACATTATATACGTCTATAACGTTGTATATCCTAACCTAACGCAACCTAACATCTGGGATGTAATATTTTACAACATTCCTGGCATGTCGGTCCCTACGTCTCGTTGGGAACGTTATATACGTCTATAACGACATATATCCAAACTTAAGGGAAACTAACATCTCGGATGTAATATTTTACTACATTCCTGGCGCTTCGGCTCCTACTTCTCGGTGGGAACATTATATACGTCTATAACGTTACATATCCTAACGTAAGGCAACATAACATCTCGGATATAATATTTTTCATCATTCCTGGCGTGTCGTCGCCTGCTTCTCGATGGGGACATTATATACGTCTATAACGTTGTATATCCTAACCTAACGCAACCTAACATCTCGGATGTAATATTTTACAACATTCCTGGCGCTTCGGCTCCTACTTTTCGGTGGGAACACTATATACGTCTATAACGTTACATATCCTAACGTAAGGCAACATAACATCTCGGATGTAATATTTTACAACATTCCTGGCGTGTCGTCGCCTGCTTCCCGATGGGGACATTATATACGTCCATAACGTTGTATATCCGAACCTAACGCAACCTAACATCTGGGATGTAATATTTTACAACATTCCTGGCGTGTCGTCGCCTGCTTCTCGATGGGGACATTATATACGTCTATAACGTTGTATATCCTAACCTAACGCAACCTAACATCTGGGATGTAATATCTTACAACATTCCTGGCATGTCGGTCCCTACGTCTCGGTGGGAACGTTATATACGTCTATAACGATATATATCCACACTTAAGGGAAACTAACTTCTCGGGTGTTATATTTTACAACATTCCTGGCGCTTCGGCTCCTACTTTTCGGTGGGAACATTATATATGTCTATAACGTTACATATTCTAACGTAAGGCAACACAACATCTCGGATGTTTTATTTTACAACATTCCTGTCGTGTGGTCGCCTGCTTCTCGATGGGGTCATTATATACGTCTATAACATTGTATATCCTAACCTAAGGCAACCTAACATCTCGGATGTAATATTTTACAACATTCTGGCTTGTCAGTCCCCACATCTCGATCTGGACATTATATACATTTATAACGATATATATCCAAACTTAAGGGAAACTAACATCTCGGATGTAATATTTTGCAACATTCCTGGCGCTTCGGCTCCTACTTTTCGGTGGGAACATTATATACGTCTATAACGTTACATATCCTAACGTAAGGCAACATAACATCTTGGATGTTATATTTTACAACATTCCTGGCGTGTGGTCGCCTGCTTCTCGATGGGGTCATTATATACGTCTATAACATTGTATATCCTAACCTAAGGCAACCTAACATCTCGGATGTAATATTTTACAACATTCTGGCTTGTCAGTCCCCACATCTCGATCTGGACATTATATACATTTATAACGATATATATCCAAACTTAAGGGAAACTAACATCTCGGATGTAATATTTTGCAACATTCCTGGCGCTTCGGCTCCTACTTTTCGGTGGGAACATTATATACGTCTATAACGTTACATATCCTAATGTAAGGCAACATAACATCTCGGATGTTATATTTTACAACATTCCTGGCGTGTCGTCGCCTGCTTCTCGATGGGGACATTATATACGTCTATAACGTTGTATATCGTAGCCTAAGCAATCTAACATCTCGGATGTAATATTTTACAACATTCCTGGCGTGTCGTCGCCTGCTTCTCGAAGGGGACATTATATACGTCTATAACGTTGTATATCCTAACCTAACGCAACCTAACATCTCGGATGTAATATTTTACAACATTCTGGCTTGTCGGTCCCGACGTCTCGATCTGGACATTATATACGTCTATAACGATATGTATCCAAACTTAAGGGAAACTAACACTCGGATGTAATATTTTATAACATTCCTGGCGCTTCGGCACCTACTTTTCGGTGGGAACATTATATACGTCTATAACGTTGTATATCCTAACCTAACGCAACCTAACATCTGGGATGTAATATTTTACAACATTCCTGGCATGTCGGCCCCTATTTCTCGGTGGGAATATTATATACGTCTATAACGTTATATATCCTAGCCTAAGGCAACCTAACATCTCGAGTTTAATATTTTACAACATTCCTGACGCGTCGGCCCCTATTTCTCGGTGGGAACATTATATACGTCCATAACGTTATATATCATAACCTAAGGCAACCTAAAATCTCTACCGTAACAGTTTACAACATTCCTGGCGTGTCGGCTCGTACTTCTCGGTGCGAACATTATATACGTCTATAACGTTATATATCCTAACGTAAGGCAACATAACATCTCGGATGTAATATTTTACAACATACCTGGCGTGTCGTCGCCTGCTTCTCGATGGGGACATTATATACGTCTATAACGTTGTATATCCTAACCTAACGCAATCTAACATCTGGGATGTAATATTTTCCAACATTCCTGGCATGTCGGTCCCTACGTCTCGGAGGGAACGTTATATACGTCTATAACGATATATATCCAAACTTAAGGGAAACTAACATCTCGGGTGTCATATTTTACAACATTCCTGGCGCTTCGGCTCCTCCTTTTCGGTGGGAACATTATATACGTCTATAACGTTACATATCCTAACGTAAGGCAACATAACATCTCGGATGTTATATTTTACAACATTCCTGGCGTGTGGTCGCCTGCTTCTCGATGGGGTCATTATATACGTCTATAACATTGTATATCCTAACCTAAGGCAACCTAACATCTCGGATGTAATATTTTACAACATTCTGGCTTGTCAGTCCCCACTTCTCGATCTGGACATTATATACATTTATAACGATATATATCCAAACTTAAGGGAAACTAACATCTCGGATATAATATTTTACAACATTCCTGGTGCTTCGGCTCCTACTTTTCGGTGGGAACATTATATACGTCTATAACGTTACATATCCTAACGTAAGGCAACATAACATCTCGGATGTTATATTTTACAACATTCCTGGCGTGTCGTCGCCTGCTTCTCGATGGGGACATTATATACGTCTATAACGTTGTATATCCTAACCTAACGCAACCTAACATCTCGGATGTATTATTTTACAACATTCTGGCTTGTCGGTCCCGACGTCTCGATCTGCACATTATATACGTCTATAACGATATATATCCAAACTTAAGGGAAACTAACATCTCGGATGTAATATTTTACAACATTCCTGGCGCTTCGGCTCCTACTTTTCGGTGGGAACATTATATACGTCTATAACGTTACATATCCTAACGTAAGGCAACATAACATCTCGGAAGTTATATTTTACAACATTCCTGGCGTGTCGTCGCCTGCTTCTCGATGGGGACATTATATACGTCTATAACGTTGTATATCCTAGCCTAAGCAATCTAACATCTCGGATGTAATATTTTACAACATTCCTGGCGTGTCGTCGCCTGCTTCTCGATGGGGACATTATATACGTCTATAACGTTGTATATCCTAACCTAACGCAACCTAACATCGCTGGTTTAATATTTTACAACATTCCTGACGCGTCGGCCCCTATTTCTCGGTGGGAACATTATATACGTCTATAACGTTATATATCATAACCTAAGGCAACCTAAAACCTCTACCGTAATAGTTTACAACATTCCTGGCGTGTCGGCTCGTACTTCTCGGTGCGAACATTATATACGCCTATAACGTTATATATCCTAACGTAACGCAACATAACATCTCGGATATAATATTTTACAACATTCCTGGCGTGTCGTCGCCTGCTTCTCGATGGGGACATTATATACGTCTATAACGTTGTATATCCTAACCTAACGCAACCTAACATCTGGGATGTAATATCTTACAACATTCCTGGCATGTCGGTCCCCACGTCTCGGTGGGAACGTTATATACGTCTATAACGATATATATCCACACTTAAGGGAAACTAACTTCTCGGGTGTTATATTTTACAACATTCCTGGCGCTTCGGCTCCTACTTTTCGGTGGGAACATTATATATGTCTATAACGTTACATATTCTAACGTAAGGCAACACAACATCTCGGATGTTATATTTTACAACATTCCTGTCGTGTGGTCGCCTGCTTCTCGATGGGGTCATTATATACGTCTATAACATTGTATATCCTAACCTAAGGCAACCTAACATCTCGGATGTAATATTTTACAACATTCTGGCTTGTCAGTCCCCACATCTCGATCTGGACATTATATACATTTATAACGATATATATCCAAACTTAAGGGAAACTAACATCTCGGATGTAATATTTTGCAACATTCCTGGCGCTTCGGCTCCTACTTTTCGGTGGGAACATTATATACGTCTATAACGTTACATATCCTAATGTAAGGCAACATAACATCTCGGATGTTATATTTTACAACATTCCTGGCGTGTCGTCGCCTGCTTCTCGATGGGGACATTATATACGTCTATAACGTTGTATATCGTAGCCTAAGCAATCTAACATCTCGGATGTAATATTTTACAACATTCCTGGCGTGTCGTCGCCTGCTTCTCGAAGGGGACATTATATACGTCTATAACGTTGTATATCCTAACCTAACGCAACCTAACATCTCGGATGTAATATTTTACAACATTCTGGCTTGTCGGTCCCGACGTCTCGATCTGGACATTATATACGTCTATAACGATATGTATCCAAACTTAAGGGAAACTAACACTCGGATGTAATATTTTATAACATTCCTGGCGCTTCGGCACCTACTTTTCGGTGGGAACATTATATACGTCTATAACGTTGTATATCCTAACCTAACGCAACCTAACATCTGGGATGTAATATTTTACAACATTCCTGGCATGTCGGCCCCTATTTCTCGGTGGGAATATTATATACGTCTATAACGTTATATATCCTAGCCTAAGGCAACCTAACATCTCGAGTTTAATATTTTACAACATTCCTGACGCGTCGGCCCCTATTTCTCGGTGGGAACATTATATACGTCCATAACGTTATATATCATAACCTAAGGCAACCTAAAATCTCTACCGTAACAGTTTACAACATTCCTGGCGTGTCGGCTCGTACTTCTCGGTGCGAACATTATATACGTCTATAACGTTATATATCCTAACGTAAGGCAACATAACATCTCGGATGTAATATTTTACAACATACCTGGCGTGTCGTCGCCTGCTTCTCGATGGGGACATTATATACGTCTATAACGTTGTATATCCTAACCTAACGCAATCTAACATCTGGGATGTAATATTTTCCAACATTCCTGGCATGTCGGTCCCTACGTCTCGGAGGGAACGTTATATACGTCTATAACGATATATATCCAAACTTAAGGGAAACTAACATCTCGGGTGTCATATTTTACAACATTCCTGGCGCTTCGGCTCCTCCTTTTCGGTGGGAACATTATATACGTCTATAACGTTACATATCCTAACGTAAGGCAACATAACATCTCGGATGTTATATTTTACAACATTCCTGGCGTGTGGTCGCCTGCTTCTCGATGGGGTCATTATATACGTCTATAACATTGTATATACTAACCTAAGGCAACCTAACATCTCGGATGTAATATTTTACAACATTCTGGCTTGTCAGTCCCCACTTCTCGATCTGGACATTATATACATTTATAACGATATATATCCAAACTTAAGGGAAACTAACATCTCGGATATAATATTTTACAACATTCCTGGTGCTTCGGCTCCTACTTTTCGGTGGGAACATTATATACGTCTATAACGTTACATATCCTAACGTAAGGCAACATAACATCTCGGATGTTATATTTTACAACATTCCTGGCGTGTCGTCGCCTGCTTCTCGATGGGGACATTATATACGTCTATAACGTTGTATATCCTAACCTAACGCAACCTAACATCTCGGATGTATTATTTTACAACATTCTGGCTTGTCGGTCCCGACGTCTCGATCTGCACATTATATACGTCTATAACGATATATATCCAAACTTAAGGGAAACTAACATCTCGGATGTAATATTTTACAACATTCCTGGCGCTTCGGCTCCTACTTTTCGGTGGGAACATTATATACGTCTATAACGTTACATATCCTAACGTAAGGCAACATAACATCTCGGATGTTATATTTTACAACATTCCTGGCGTGTCGTCGCCTGCTTCTCGATGGGGACATTATATACGTCTATAACGTTGTATATCCTAGCCTAAGCAATCTAACATCTCGGATGTAATATTTTACAACATTCCTGGCGTGTCGTCGCCTGCTTCTCGATGGGGACATTATATACGTCTATAACGTTGTATATCCTAACCTAACGCAACCTAACATCGCTGGTTTAATATTTTACAACATTCCTGACGCGTCGGCCCCTATTTCTCGGTGGGAACATTATATACGTCTATAACGTTATATATCATAACCTAAGGCAACCTAAAACCTCTACCGTAATAGTTTACAACATTCCTGGCGTGTCGGCTCGTACTTCTCGGTGCGAACATTATATACGCCTATAACGTTATATATCCTAACGTAACGCAACATAACATCTCGGATATAATATTTTACAACATTCCTGGCGTGTCGTCGCCTGCTTCTCGATGGGGACATTATATACGTCTATAACGTTGTATATCCTAACCTAACGCAACCTAACATCTGGGATGTAATATCTTACAACATTCCTGGCATGTCGGTCCCCACGTCTCGGTGGGAACGTTATATACGTCTATAACGATATATATCCACACTTAAGGGAAACTAACTTCTCGGGTGTTATATTTTACAACATTCCTGGCGCTTCGGCTCCTACTTTTCGGTGGGAACATTATATATGTCTATAACGTTACATATTCTAACGTAAGGCAACACAACATCTCGGATGTTATATTTTACAACATTCCTGTCGTGTGGTCGCCTGCTTCTCGATGGGGTCATTATATACGTCTATAACATTGTATATCCTAACCTAAGGCAACCTAACATCTCGGATGTAATATTTTACAACATTCTGGCTTGTCAGTCCCCACATCTCGATCTGGACATTATATACATTTATAACGATATATATCCAAACTTAAGGGAAACTAACATCTCGGATGTAATATTTTGCAACATTCCTGGCGCTTCGGCTCCTACTTTTCGGTGGGAACATTATATACGTCTATAACGTTACATATCCTAACGTAAGGCAACATAACATCTCGGATGTTATATTTTACAACATTCCTGGCGTGTCGTCGCCTGCTTCTCGATGGGGACATTATATACGTCTATAACGTTGTATATCGTAGCCTAAGCAATCTAACATCTCGGATGTAATATTTTACAACATTCCTGGCGTGTCGTCGCCTGCTTCTCGATGGGGACATTATATACGTCTATAACGTTGTATATCCTAACCTAACGCAACCTAACATCTCGGACGTATTATTTTACAACATTCTGGCTTGTCGGTCCCGACGTCTCGATCTGGACATTATATACGTCTAGAACGATATATATCCAAACTTAAGGGAAACTAACATCTCGGATGTAATATTTTATAACATTCCTGGCGCTTCGGATCCTACTTTACGGTGGGAACATTATATACGTCTATAACGTTGTATATCCTAACCTAACGCAACCTAACATCTGGGATGTAATATTTTACAACATTCCTGGCATGTCGGCCCCTATTTCTCGGTGGGTATATTATATACGTCTATAACGTTATATATCCTAGCCTAAGGCAACCTAACATCTCGAGTTTAATATTTTACAACATTCCTGACGCGTCGGCCCCTATTTCTCGGTGGGAACATTATATACGTCCATAACGTTATATATCATAACCTAAGGCAACCTAAAATCTCTACCGTAACAGTTTACAACATTCCTGGCGTGTCGGCTCGTACTTCTCGGTGCGAACATTACATACGTCTATAACGTTATATATCCTAACGTAAGGCAACATAACATCTCGGATGTAATATTTTACAACATACCTGGCGTGTCGTCGCCTGCTTCTCGATGGGGACATTATATACGTCTATAACGTTGTATATCCTAACCTAACTCAATCTAACATCTGGGATGTAATATTTTCCAACATTCCTGGCATGTCGGTCCCTACGTCTCGGAGGGAACGTTATATACGTCTATAACGATATATATCCAAACTTAAGGGAAACTAACATCTCGGGTGACATATTTTACAACATTCCTGGCGCTTCGGCTCCGACTTTTCGGTGGGAACATTATATACGTCTATAACGTTACATATCCTAACGTAAGGCAACATAACATCTCGGATGTTATATTTTACAACATTCCTGGCGTGTGGTCGCCTGCTTCTCGATGGGGTCATTATATACGTCTATAACATTGTATATCCTAACCTAAGGCAACCTAACATCTCGGATGCAATATTTTACAACATTCTGGCTTGTCAGTCCCCACGTCTCGATCTGGACATTATATACATTTATAACGATATATATCCAAACTTAAGGGAAACTAACATCTCGGATATAATATTTTACAACATTCCTGGTGCTTCGGCTCCTACTTTTCGGTGGGAACATTATATACGTCTATAACGTTACATATCCTAACGTAAGGCAACATAACATCTCGGATGTTATATTTTACAACATTCCTGGCGTGTCGTCGCCTGCTTCTCGATGGGGACATTATATACGTCTATAACGTTGTATATCCTAACCTAACGCAACCTAACATCTCGGATGTATTATTTTACAACATTCTGGCTTGTCGGTCCCGACGTCTCGATCTGCACATTATATACGTCTATAACGATATATATCCAAACTTAAGGGAAACTAACATCTCGGATGTAATATTTTACAACATTCCTGGCGCTTCGGCTCCTACTTTTCGGTGGGAACATTATATACGTCTATAACGTTACATATCCTAACGTAAGGCAACATAACATCTCGGATGTTATATTTTACAACATTCCTGGCGTGTCGTCGCCTGCTTCTCGATGGGGACATTATATACGTCTATAACGTTGTATATCCTAGCCTAAGCAATCTAACATCTCGGATGTAATATTTTACAACATTCCTGGCGTGTCGTCGCCTGCTTCTCGATGGGGACATTATATACGTCTATAACGTTGTATATCCTAACCTAGCGCAACCTAACATCGCTGGTTTAATATTTTACAACATTCCTGACGCGTCGGCCCCTATTTCTCGGTGGGAACATTATATACGTCTATAACGTTATATATCATAACCTAAGGCAACCTAAAACCTCTACCGTAATAGTTTACAACATTCCTGGCGTGTCGGCTCGTACTTCTCGGTGCGAACATTATATACGCCTATAACGTTATATATCCTAACGTAACGCAACATAACATCTCGGATATAATATTTTACAACATTCCTGGCGTGTCGTCGCCTGCTTCTCGATGGGGACATTATATACGTCTATAACGTTGTATATCCTAACCTAACGCAACCTAACATCTGGAATGTAATATTTTACAACATTCCTGGCATGTCGGTCCCTACGTCTCGTTGGGAACGTTATATACGTCTATAACGACATATATCCAAACTTAAGGGAAACTAACATCTCGTATGTAATATTTTTCAACATTCCTGGCGTTTCGGCTCCTACTTTTCGGTGGGAACATTATATACGTCTATAACGTTACATATCCTAACGTAAGGCAACATAACATCTCGGATGTTATATTTTACAACATTCCTGGCGTGTCGTCGCCTGCTTGTCGATGGGGACATTATATACGTCTATAACGTTGTATATCCTAGCCTAAGCAATCTAACATCTCGGATGTAATATTTTACAACATTCCTGGCGTGTCGTCGCCTGCTTCTCGATGGGGACATTATATACGTCTATAACGTTGTATATCCTAACCTAACGCAACCTAACATCTGGGATGTAATATTTTACAACATTCCTGGCATGTCGGCTACTATTTCTCGGTGGGAATATTATATACGTCTGTAACGTTATATATCCTATCCTAAGGCAACCTAAAACCTCTACCGTAATAGTTTACAACATTCCTGGCGTGTCGGCTCGTACTTCTCGGTGGGAACATTATATACGTCTATAACGTTATATATCCTAATGTAACGCAACATAACATCTCGGATATAATATTTTACAACATTCCTGGCGTGTCGTCGCCTGCTTCTCGATGGGGACATTATATACGTCTATAACGTTGTATATCCTAACCTAACGCAACCTAACATGTGGGATGTAATATTTTACAACATTCCTGGCATGTCGGTCCCTACGTCTCGTTGGGAACGTTATATACGTCTATAACGACATATATCCAAACTTAAGGGAAACTAACATCTCCGATGTAATATTTTACAACATTCCTGGCGCTTCGGCTCCTACTTTTCGGTGGGAACATTATATACGTCTATAACGTTACATATCCTAACGTAAGGCAACATAACATCTCGGATGTTATATTTTACAACATTCCTGGCGTGTCGTCGCCTGCTTCTCGATGGGGACATTATATACGTCTATAACGTTGTATATCCTAACCTAACGCAACCTAACATCTGGGATGTAATATTTTACAACATTCCTGGCATGTCGGTCCCTACGTCTCGGTGGGAACGTTATATACGTCTATAACGACATATATCCAAACTTAAGGGAAACTAACATCTCGGATGTAATATTTTACAACATTCCTGGCGATTCGGCTCCCACTTTTCGGTGGGAACATTATATACGTCTATAACGTTACATATCCTAACGTAAGGCAACATAACATCTCGGATGTTATATTTTACAACATTCCTGGCGTGTCGTCGCCTGCTCCTCGATGGGGTCATTATATACGTCTATAACGTTGTATATCCTAACCTAAGGCAACCTAACATCTCGGATGTAATATTCTACAACATTCTGGCTTGTCGGTCCCCACGTCTCGATCTGCACATTATATACGTCTATAACGATATATATCCAAACTTAAGGGAAACCTACATTTCGGATGTAATATTTTGCATCATTCCTGGCGCTTCGGCTCCTACTTTTCGGTGGGAACATTATATACGTCCATAACGTTACATATCCTAACGTAAGGCAACATAACATCTCGGATGTAATATTTTACAACATTCCTGGCGTGTCGTCGCCTGCTTCTCGATGGGGACATTATATACGTCTATAACGTTGTATATCCTAACCTAACGCATCCTGACATCTGGGATGTAATATTTTACAACATTCCTGGCATGTCGGCCCCTATTTCTCGGTGGGAATATTATATACGTCTATAACGTTATATATCCTAGCCTAAGGCAACCTAACATCTCGAGTTTAATATTTTACAACATTCCTGACGCGTCGGCCCCTATTTCTCGGTGGGAACATTATATACGTCAATAACGTTATATATCATAACCTAAGGCAACCTAAAATCTCTACCGTAGTAGTTTACAACATTCCTGGCGTGTCGGCTCGTACTTCTCGGTGCGAACATTATATTCGTCTATAACGTTATATATCCTAACGTAAGGCAACACAACATCTCGGATATAATATTTTACAACATTCCTGGCGTGTCGTCGCCTGCTTCTCGATGGGGACATTATATACGTCTATAACGTTGTATATCCTAACCTAACGCAACCTATCATCTCGGATGTAATATTTTACAACATTCCTGGCGCTTCGGCTCCTACTTTTCGGTGGGAACATTATATACGTCTATAACGTTACATATCCTAACGTAAGGCAACATAACATCTCGGATGTAATATTTTACATTCCTGGCGTGTCGTCGCCTGCTTCTCGATGGGGACATTATATACGTCTATAACGTTTTATATCCTAGCCTAAGGCAACCTAACATCTCGGGTTTAATATTTTACAACATTCCTGACGCGTCGGCCCCTATTTCTCGGTGGGAACATTATATACGTCAATAACGTTATATATCATAACCTAAGGCAACCTAAAATCTCTACCGTAATAGTTTACAACATTCCTGGCGTGTCGGCTCGTACTTCTCGGTGCGAACATTATATACGTCTATAACGTTATATATCCTAACGTAAGGCAACATAACATCTCGGATGTTATATTTTACAACATTCCTGGCGTGTGGTCGCCTGCTTCTCGATGGGGTCATTATATACGTCTATAACATTGTATATCCTAACCTAAGGCAACCTAACATCTCGGATGTAATATTTTACAACATTCTGGCTTGTCAGTCCCCACATCTCCATCTGGACATTATATACATTTATAACGATATATATCCAAACTTAAGGGAAACTAACATCTCGGATGTAATATTTTGCAACATTCCTGGCGCTTCGGCTCCTACTTTTCGGTGGGAACATTATATACGTCTATAACGTTACATATCCTAACGTAAGGCAACATAACATCTCGGATGTTATATTTTACAACATTCCTGGCGTGTCCTCGCCTGCTTCTCGATGGGGACATTATATACGTCTATAACGTTGTATATCCTAGCCTAAGCAATCTAACATCTCGGATGTAATATTTTACAACATTCCTGGCATGTCGGTCCCTACGTCTCGGTGGGAACATTATATACGTCTATAACGACATATATCCAAACTTAAGGGAAACTAACATCTCGGATGTAATATTTTACAATATTCCTGGCTCTTCGGCTCCTACTTTTCGGTGGGAACATTATATACGTCTATAACGTTACATATCCTAACGTAAGGCAACATAACATCTCGGATGTTATATTTTACAACATTCCTGGCGTGTCGTCGCCTGCTCCTCGATGGGGTCATTATATACGTCTATAACGTTGTATATCCTAACCTAACGCAACCTAACATCTCGGATGTAATATTTTACAACATTCTGGCTTGTCGGTCCACACGTCTCGATCTGGACATTATATACGTCTATAACGATATATATCCAAACTTAAGGGAAACTAACATCTCGGATGTAATATTTTATAACATTCCTGGCGCTTCGGCTCCTACTTTTCGGTGGGAACATTATATACGTCTATAACGTTGTATATCCTAACCTAACGCAACCTAACATCTGGGATGTAATATTTTACAACATTCCTGGCATGTCGGCCCCTATTTCTCGGTGGGAATATTATATACGTCTATAACGTAATATATCCTAGCCTAAGGCAACCTAACATCTCGAGTTTAATATTTTACAACATTCCTGACGCGTCGGCCCCTATTTCTCGGTGGGAACATTATATACGTCTATAACGTTATATATCATAACCTAAGGCAACCTAAAATCTCTACCGTAACAGTTTACAATATTCCTGGCGTGTCGGCTCGTACTTCTCGGTGCGAACATTATATACGTCCATAACGTTATATATCCTAACGTAAGGCAACATAACATCTCGGATGTAATATTTTACAACATTCCTGGCGTGTCGTCGCCTGCTTCTCGATGGGGACATTATATACGTCTATAGCGTTGTATATCCTAACCTAACGCAACCTAACATCTCGGATGTAATATTTTACAACATTCCTGGCATGTCGTCGCCTGCTTCTCGATGGGGACATTACATAAATCTATATCGTTGTATATCCTAACCTAACGCAACCTAACATCTGGGATGTAATATTTTACAACATTCCTGGCATGTCGGTCCCTACGTCTCGGTGGTAACATTACATACGTCTATAACGTTATATATCCTAGCCTAAGGCGGCCTAACATGTCGAATATAATATTTTACATCATTCCTGGCGTGTCGGCCCGTAGTTCTCGGTGGTAACAATATATTCGTCTATAACGTTATGTATCCTAGCCTAAGGCAACCTAACGTGCCGAATGTAATATTTTACAACATTCCTGGCGTGTCGTCGCCTACTTCTCGATGGGGACATTATATACATCTATAACCTTGTATATCCTAACCTAAGGCAACCTAACATCTCGGATGTAATATTTTACAACATTCTGGCGTGTCGTCGCCTGCTTCTCGATGGGGACATTATATGCGTCTATAACGTTGTATATCCTAACCTAACGCAACCTAACATTTGGGATGCAATATTTTACAACATTCCTGGCATGTCGGTGCCTACGTCTCGGTGGGAACATTATATACGTCTATAACGATATATGTCCCAACCTAAGGCAACCTAACACCTCGGATGTAATAGTTGACAACATTCCTGGCGTGTCGTCGCCTGCTTCTCGATGGAGACATTATATACGTCTATAACTTTGTATATCCTAACCTAACGCAACCTGACATGTCGAATGTAATATTTTACAACACTCCTGTCGTGTAGTCGCCTACTTCTGGATGGGGACATTATATACATCTATAACTTTGTATATCCTAACCTAAGGCAGCCTAACATCTCGGATGTAATATTTTACAACATTCCTGGCATGTCGGTCCCTACATCTCGGTGGGAACATACTATACGTCTATAACGTTGTATATCCTAACCTAAGGGAACCTAACATCTCGGGTGTAATATTTTACAACATTCCTGACGCGTCGGCCCCTATTTCTCGGTGGGAACATTATATACGTCTATAACGTTATATATCCTAGCCTAAGGCGACCTAACATGTCGGATGTAATAGTTGATAACATTCCTGGCGTGTCGGCCCGTACTTCTCGGTGGTAACATTACATACGTCTATAACGTTATATATCTTAGCCTAAGGCAACCTAACATGTCGAATGTAATATTTTACAACATTCCAGGCGTGTCGTCCCCTGCTTCTCGATGGGGACATTATATACGTCTATAACGTTGTATATCCTAACCTAACGCAACCTAACATTTCGGATGTAATATTTTACAACATTCCTGGCATGTCGGTCCCTACACCTCGGTGGGAACATACTATACGTCTATAACGTTGTATATCCTAACCTAAGGGAACCTAACATCTCGGGTGTAATATTTTACAACATTCCTGACGCGTCGGCCCCTATTTTTCAGTGGGAACATTATATACGTCTATAACGTTATATATCCTAGCCTAAGGCAACCTAAGATGTCGAATGTAATATTTTACAACATTCCTGGCGTGTCGTCGCCTACTTCACGATGGGGACATTATACACATCTATAACATTGTATATCCTAACCTAAGGCAACCTAACATCTCGGATGTAATATTTTACAACATTCTGGCGTGTCGTCGCCTGCTTCTCGATGGGGAGATTATATACGTCTATAACGTTGTATATCCTAACCTAACGCAACCTAACATTTGGGATGCAATATTTTACAACATTCCTGGCATGTCGGTGCCTACGTCTCGGTGGGAACACTATATACGTCTATAACGATATATGTCCCAACCTAAGGCAACCTAACACCTCGGATGTAATAGTTGACAACATTCCTGGCGTCTAGGCCCGTACTTCTCGGTGGGAACATTGTATACGTCTATAACGTTATACATCCTAGCCTAAGGCGACCTAACATGTCGAATGTAATATTTTACATCATTCCTGGCGTGTCGTCGCCTGCTTCTCGATGGGAACATTATATACGTCTATAACGTTGTGTATCCTAACCTAACGCAACCTAACATCTGGGATGTAATATTCCTGGCGTGTCGTCGCCTACTTCTGGATGGGGAGATTATATGCGTCTATAACGTTATATATCCTAACCTAAGGCAACCTAACATCTCGGATGTAATAGTTGACAACATTTCTGGCGTGTACGCCCGTACTTCTCGGTGGGAACCTTATATACGTCTATAACGTTATATATCCTAGCCTAAGGCCACATAACATGTCGAATGTAATATTTTACAACATTCCTGGCGTGTCGTCGCCTGCATCTCGATGGGGACATTATATACGTCTATAACGTTGTATATCCTAACCTAAAGCAACCTAACATCTGGGATGTAATATTTTACAAGATTCCTGGCATGTCGGTCCCCAAGTCTCGGTAGGAACATTATATACGTATATAACGATATATACCCAAACCGAAGGGAACCTAACATCTCGGATGTAATATTTTACAACATTCCTGGCGTGTCGTCGCCTGCTTCTCGATGGGGACATTATATACGTCTATAACGTTGTATATCCTAACCTAACGCAACCTAACATCTCGGACGTAATATTTTACAACATTCCTGGCATGTCGGTCCCTACAGCTCGGTGGGAACATACTATACGTCTATAAAGTTGTATATCCTAACCTAAGGGAACCTAACATCTCGGGTGTAATATTTTACAACATTCCTGACTCGTCGGCCCCCATTTTTAGGTGGGAACATTATATACGTCTATAACGCTATATATCCTAGCCTAAGGCAACCTAAGATGTCGAATGTAATATTTTACAACATTCTGGCGTGTCGTCGCCTGCTTCTCGATGGGAACATTATATACGTCTATAACGTTGTGTATCCTAACCTAACGCAACCTAACATCTGGGATGTAATATTCCTGGCGTGTCGTCGCCTACTTCTGGATGGGGAGATTATATACGTCTATAACGTTATATATCCTAACCTAAGGCAACCTAACATCTCGGATGTAGTAGTTGACAACATTCCTGGCGTGTCCGCCCGTACTTCTCGGTGGGAACAATATATACGTCTATAACGTTATATATCCTAGCCTAAGGCCACATAACATGTCGAATGTAATATTATACAACATTCCTGGCGTGTCGTCGCCTGCTTCTCGATGGGGACATTATATACGTCTTTAACGTTGTATATCCTAACCTAAAGCAACCTAACATCTGGGATGTAATATTTTACAAGATTCCTGGCATGTCGGTCCCCAAGTCTCGGTAGGAACATTATATACGTCTATAACGATATATATCCAAACCGAAGGGAACCTAACATCTCGGATGTAATATTTTACAACATTCCTGGCGTGTCGTCGCCTGCTTCTCGATGGGGACATTATATACGTCTATAACGTTGTATATCCTAACCTAACGCAACCTAACATCTGGGATGTAATATCTTACAACATTCTGGCTTGTCTGTCCCCACGTCTCGATCTGGACATTATATACATTTATAACGCTATATATCCAAACTTAAGGGAAACTAACATCTCGGATGTAATATTTTACAACATTCCTGGCCCTTCGGCTCCTACTTTTCGGTGGGAACATTATATACGTCTATAACGTTGCACATCCTAACGTAAGGCAACATAACGTCTCGGATGTTATATTTTACAACATTCCTGGCGTGTCGTCGCCTGCTTCTCGATGGGGACATTATATACGTCTATAACTTTGTATATCCTAGCCTAAGCAATCTAACATCTCGGATGTAATATTTTACAACATTCCTGGCATGTCGGTCCCTACGTCTCGGTGGGAACATTATATACGTCTATAACGACATATATCCAAACTTAAGGGAAACTAACATCTCGGATGTAATATTTTACAATATTCCTGGCTCTTCGGCTCCTACTTTTCGGTGGGAACATTATATACGTCTATAACGTTACATATCCTAACGTAAGGCAACATAACATCTCGGATGTTATATTTTACAACATTCCTGGCGTGTCGTCGCCTGCTCCTCGATGGGGTCATTATATACGTCTATAACGTTGTATATCCTAACCTAACGCAACCTGACATCTCGGATGTAATATTTTACAACATTCTGGCTTGTCGGTCCACACGTCTCGATCTGGACATTATATACGTCTATAACGATATATATCCAAACTTAAGGGAAACTAACATCTCGGATGTAATATTTTATAACATTCCTGGCGCTTCGGCTCCTACTTTTCGGTGGGAATATTATATACGTCTATAACGTTGTATATCCTAACCTAACGCAACCTAACATCTGGGATGTAATATTTTACAACATTCCTGGCATGTCGGCCCCTATTTCTCGGTGGGAATATTATATACGTCTATAACGTTATATATCCTAGCCTAAGGCAACCTAACATCTCGAGTTTAATATTTTACAACATTCCTGACGCGTCGGCCCCTATTTCTCGGTGGGAACATTATATACGTCCATAACGTTATATATCATAACCTAAGGCAACCTAAAATCTCTACCGTAACAGTTTACAACATTCCTGGCGTGTCGGCTCGTACTTCTCGGTGCGAACATTATATACGTCTATAACGATATATATCCAAACTTAAGGGAAACTAACATCTCGGATGTAATATTTTATAACATTCCTGGCGCTTCGGCTCCTACTTTTCGGTGGGAACATTATATACGTCTATAACGTTACATATCCCAACGTAAGGCAACATAACATCTCGGATGTTATATTTTACAACATTCCTGGCGCTTCCGCTCCTACTTTTCGGTGGGAACATTATATACGTCTATAACGTTACATATCCTAACGTAAGGCAACATAACATCTCGGATGTAATATTTTACAACATTCCTGGCGTGTCGTCGCCTGCATCTCGATGGGGACATTTTATACGTCTATAACGTTGTGTATCCTAACCTAACGCAACCTAACATCTGAGATGTAATATTCCTGGCGTGTCGTCGCCTACTTCTGGATGGGGAGATTATATACGTCTATAACGTTATATATCCTAACCTAAGGCAACCTAACATCTCGGATGTAATGGTTGACAACATTCCTGGCGTGTCCGCCCGTACTTCTCGGTGGGAACATTATATACGTCTATAACGTTATATATCCTAGCCTAAGGCCACATAACATGTCGAATGTAATATTTTACAACATTCCTGGCGTGTCGTCGCCTGCTTCTCGATGGGGACATTATATACGTCTTTAACGTTGTATATCCTAACCTAAAGCAACCTAACATCTGGGATGTAATATTTTACAAGATTCCTGGCATGTCGGTCCCCAAGTCTCGGTAGGAACATTATATACGTCTATAACGATATATATCCAAACCGAAGGGAACCTAACATCTCGGATGTAATATTTTACAACATTCCTGGCGTGTCGTCGCCTGCTTCTCGATGGAGACATTATATACGTCTATAACGTTGTATATCCTAACCTAACGCAACCTAACATCTCGGATGTACTATTTTACAAAATTCCTGGCATGTCGGTCCCTACATCTCGGTGGGAACTTACTATACGTCTATAAAGTTGTATATCCTAACCTAAGGGAACCTAACATCTCGGGTGTAATATTTTACAGCATTCCTGACTCGTCGGCCCCTATTTTTAGGTGGGAACATTATATACGTCTATAACGCTATATATCCTAGCCTAAGGCAACCTAAGATGTCGAATATAATATTTTACAACATTCTGGCGTGTCGTCGCCTGCTTCTCGATGGGGAGATTATATACGTCTATAACTTTGTATATCCTAACCTAACGCAACCTGACATGTCGAATGTAATATTTTACAACACTCCTGTCGTGTAGTCGCCTACTTCTGGATGGGGACATTATATACATCTATAACTTTGTATATCCTAACCTAAGGCAGCCTAACATCTCGGATGTAATATTTTACAACATTCCTGGCATGTCGGTCCCTACATCTCGGTGGGAACATACTATACGTCTATAACGTTGTATATCCTAACCTAAGGGAACCTAACATCTCGGGTGTAATATTTTACAACATTCCTGACGCGTCGGCCCCTATTTCTCGGTGGGAACATTATATACGTCTATAACGTTATATATCCTAGCCTAAGGCGACCTAACATGTCGGATGTAATAGTTGATAACATTCCTGGCGTGTCGGCCCGTACTTCTCGGTGGTAACATTACATACGTCTATAACGTTATATATCTTAGCCTAAGGCAACCTAACATGTCGAATGTAATATTTTACAACATTCCAGGCGTGTCGTCCCCTGCTTCTCGATGGGGACATTATATACGTCTATAACGTTGTATATCCTAACCTAACGCAACCTAACATTTCGGATGTAATATTTTACAACATTCCTGGCATGTCGGTCCCTACATCTCGGTGGGAACATACTATACGTCTATAACGTTGTATATCCTAACCTAAGGGAACCTAACATCTCGGGTGTAATATTTTACAACATTCCTGACGCGTCGGCCCCTATTTTTCAGTGGGAACATTATATACGTCTATAACGTTATATATCCTAGCCTAAGGCAACCTAAGATGTCGAATGTAATATTTTACAATATTCCTGGCGTGTCGTCGCCTACTTCACGATGGGGACATTATACACATCTATAACATTGTATATCCTAACCTAAGGCAACCTAACATCTCGGATGTAATATTTTACAACATTCTGGCGTGTCGTCGCCTGCTTCTCGATGGGGAGATTATATACGTCTATAACGTTGTATATCCTAACCTAACGCAACCTAACATTTGGGATGCAATATTTTACAACATTCCTGGCATGTCGGTGCCTACGTCTCGGTGGGAACACTATATACGTCTATAACGATATATGTCCCAACCTAAGGCAACCTAACACCTCGGATGTAATAGTTGACAACATTCCTGGCGTCTAGGCCCGTACTTCTCGGTGGGAACATTGTATACGTCTATAACGTTATACATCCTAGCCTAAGGCGACCTAACATGTCGAATGTAATATTTTACATCATTCCTGGCGTGTCGTCGCCTGCTTCTCGATGGGAACATTATATACGTCTATAACGTTGTGTATCCTAACCTAACGCAACCTAACATCTGGGATGTAATATCCCTGGCGTGTCGTCGCCTACTTCTGGATGGGGAGATTATATGCGTCTATAACGTTATATATCCTAACCTAAGGCAACCTAACATCTCGGATGTAATAGTTGACAACATTTCTGGCGTGTACGCCCGTACTTCTCGGTGGGAACCTTATATACGTCTATAACGTTATATATCCTAGCCTAAGGCCACATAACATGTCGAATGTAATATTTTACAACATTCCTGGCGTGTCGTCGCCTGCATCTCGATGGGGACATTATATACGTCTATAACGTTGTATATCCTAACCTAAAGCAACCTAACATCTGGGATGTAATATTTTACAAGATTCCTGGCATGTCGGTCCCCAAGTCTCGGTAGGAACATTATATACGTCTATAACGATATATACCCAAACCGAAGGGAACCTAACATCTCGGATGTAATATTTTACAACATTCCTGGCGTGTCGTCGCCTGCTTCTCGATGGGGACATTATATACGTCTATAACGTTGTATATCCTAACCTAACGCAACCTAACATCTCGGGTGTAATATTTTACAACATTCCTGACTCGTCGGCCCCCATTTTTAGGTGGGAACATTATATACGTCTATAACGCTATATATCCTAGCCTAAGGCAACCTAAGATGTCGAATGTAATATTTTACAACATTCTGGCGTGTCGTCGCCTGCTTCTCGATGGGAACATTATATACGTCTATAACGTTGTGTATCCTAACCTAACGCAACCTAACATCTGGGATGTAATATTCCTGGCGTGTCGTCGCCTACTTCTGGATGGGGAGATTATATACGTCTATAACGTTATATATCCTAACCTAAGGCAACCTAACATCTCGGATGTAATAGTTGACAATATTCCTGGCGTGTCCGCCCGTACTTCTCGGTGGGAACATTATATACGTCTATAACGTTATATATCCTAGCCTAAGGCCACATAACATGTCGAATGTAATATTATACAACATTCCTGGCGTGTCGTCGCCTGCTTCTCGATGGGGACATTATATACGTCTTTAACGTTGTATATCCTAACCTAAAGCAACCTAACATCTGGGATGTAATATTTTACAAGATTCCTGGCATGTCGGTCCCCAAGTCTCGGTAGGAACATTATATACGTCTATAACGATATATATCCAAACCGAAGGGAACCTAACATCTCGGATGTAATATTTTACAACATTCCTGGCGTGTCGTCGCCTGCTTCTCGATGGGGACATTATATACGTCTATAACGTTGTATATCCTAACCTAACGCAACCTAACATCTGGGATGTAATATCTTACAACATTCTGGCTTGTCTGTCCCCACGTCTCGATCTGGACATTATATACATTTATAACGCTATATATCCAAACTTAAGGGAAACTAACATCTCGGATGTAATATTTTACAACATTCCTGGCGCTTCGGCTCCTACTTTTCGGTGGGAACATTATATACGTCTATAACGTTACACATCCTAACGTAAGGCAACATAACGTCTCGGATGTTATATTTTACAACATTCCTGGCGTGTCGTCGCCTGCTTCTCGATGGGGACATTATATACGTCTATAATTTTGTATATCCTAGCCTAAGCAATCTAACATCTCGGATGTAATATTTTACAACATTCCTGGCATGTCGGTCCCTACGTCTCGGTGGGAACATTATATACGTCTATAACGACATATATCCAAACTTAAGGGAAACTAACATCTCGGATGTAATATTTTACAATATTCCTGGCTCTTCGGCTCCTACTTTTCGGTGGGAACATTATATACGTCTATAACGTTACATTTCCTAACGTAAGGCAACATAACATCTCGGATGTTATATTTTACAACATTCCTGGCGTGTCGTCGCCTGCTCCTCGATGGGGTCATTATATACGTCTATAACGTTGTATATCCTAACCTAACGCAACCTGACATCTCGGATGTAATATTTTACAACATTCTGGCTTGTCGGTCCACACGTCTCGATCTGGACATTATATACGTCTATAACGATATATATCCAAACTTAAGGGAAACTAACATCTCGGATGTAATATTTTATAACATTCCTGGCGCTTCGGCTCCTACTTTTCGGTGGGAACATTATATACGTCTATAACGTTGTATATCCTAACCTAACGCAACCTAACATCTGGGATGTAATATTTTACAACATTCCTGGCATGTCGGCCCCTATTTCTCGGTGGGAATATTATATACGTCTATAACGTTATATATCCTAGCCTAAGGCAACCTAACATCTCGAGTTTAATATTTTACAACATTCCTGACGCGTCGGCCCCTATTTCTCGGTGGGAACATTATATACGTCCATAACGTTATATATCATAACCTAAGGCAACCTAAAATCTCTACCGTAACAGTTTACAACATTCCTGGCGTGTCGGCTCGTACTTCTCGGTGCGAACATTATATACGTCTATAACGATATATATCCAAACTTAAGGGAAACTAACATCTCGGATGTAATATTTTATAACATTCCTGGCGCTTCGGCTCCTACTTTTCGGTGGGAACATTATATACGTCTATAACGTTACATATCCCAACGTAAGGCAACATAACATCTCGGATGTTATATTTTACAACATTCCTGGCGCTTCGGCTCCTACTTTTCGGTGGGAACATTATATACGTCTATAACGTTACATATCCTAACGTAAGGCAACATAACATCTCGGATGTAATATTTTACAACATTCCTGGCGTGTCCTCGCCTGCTTCTCCATGGGGACATTATATACGTCTATAAAGTTGTATATCCTAACCTAACGCAACCTAACATCTGGGATGTAATATCTTACAACATTCCTGGCATGTCGGTCCCTACGTCTCGATGGGAACGTTATATACGTCTATAACGATATATATCCAAACTTAAGGGAAACTAACACCTCGGATGTAATATTTTACAACATTCCTGGCGCTTCGGCTCCTACTTTTCGGTGGGAACATTATATACGTCTATAACGTTACATATCCTAACGTAAGGCAACATAACATCTCGGATGTTATATTTTACAACATTCCTGGCGCGTCGTCGCCTGCTTCTCGATGGGGACATTATATACGTCTATAACGTTGTATATCCTAGCCTAAGCAAACTAACATCTGGGATGTAATATTTTACAACATTCCTGGCATGTCGGTCCCTACGTCTCGCTGGGAACGTTATATACGTCTATAACGACATATATCCAAACTTAAGGGAAACTAACATCTGGGATGTAATATTTTACAACATTCCTGGCGCTTCGGCTCCTACTTTTCGGTGGGAAAATTATATACGTCTATAACGTTACATATCCTAACGTAAGGCAACATAACATCTCGGATGTTATATTTTACAACATTCCTGGCGTGTCGTCGCCTGCTTCTCGATGGGGACATTATATACGTCTATAACGTTGTATATCCTAGCCTAAGCAATCTAACATCTCGGATGTAATATTTTACAACATTCCTGGCGTGTCGTCGCCTGCTTCTCGATGGGGACATTATATACGTCTATAACGTTGTATATCCTAACCTAACGCAACCTAACATCTGGGATGTAATATTCTACAACATTCCTGGCATGTCGGCCCCTATTTCTCGGTGGGAATATTATATACGTCTATAACGTTATATATCCTAGCCTAAGGCAACCTAACATCTCGGGTTTAATATTTTACAACATTCCTGACGCGTCGGCCCCTATTTCTCGGTGGGAACATTATATACTTCTTTAACGTTATATATCATAACCTAAGGCAACCTAAAATCTCAACCGTAATAGTTTACAACATTCCTGGCGCTTCGGCTCCTACTTTTCGGTGGGAACATTATATACGTCTATAACGTTACATATCCTAACGTAAGGCAACATAACATCTCGGATGTAATATTTTACAACATTCCTGGCGTGTCGCCGCCTGCTTCTCGATGGAGAAATTATATACGTCTATAACGTTGTATATCCTAACCTAACGCAACCTAACATCTGGGATGTAATATTTTACAACATTCCTGGCATGTCGGCCCCTATTTCTCGGTGGGAATATTATATACGTCTATAACGTTATATATCCTAGCCTAAGGCAACCTAACATCTCGGGTTTAATATTTTACAACATTCCTGACGCGTCGGCCCCTATTTCTCGGTGGGAACATTATATACTTCTATAACGTTATATATCATAACCTAAGGCAACCTAAATTCTCTACCGTAATAGTTTACAACATTCCTGGCGCTTCGGCTCCTACTTTTCGCTGGGAACGTTATATACGTCTATAACGTTACATATCCTAACGTAAGGCAACATAACATCTCGGATGTAATATTTTACAACATTCCTGTCGTGTCGTCGCCTGCTTCTCGATGGGGACGTTATATACGTCTATAACGTTGTATATCCTAACCTAACGCAACCTAACATCTGGGATGTAATATTTTACAACATTCCTGGCATGTCGGCCCCTTTTTCTCGGTGGGAATATGATATACGTCTATAACGTTATATATCCTAGCCTAAGGCAACCTAACATCTCGGGTTTAATATTTTACAACATTCCTGACGCGTCGGCCCCTATCTCTCGGTGGGAACATTATATACGTCTATAACGTTATATATCATAGCCTAAGGCAACCTAAAATCTCTACCGTAATAGTTTACGACGTTCCTGGCGTGTCGGCTCGTACTTCTCGGTGCGAACATTATATACGTCTATAACGTTATATATCCTAACGTAAGGCAACATAACATCTCGGATGTAATATTTTACAACATTCCTGGCGTGTCGTCGCCAGCTTCTCGATGGGGACATTATATACGTCTATAACGTTGTATATCCTAACCTATCGCAACCTAACACCTGGGATGTAATATTTTACAACATTCCTGGCATGTCGGTCCCTACGTCTCGGTGGGAACGTTATATACGTCTATAACGACATATATCCAAACTTAAGGGAAACTAACATCTCGGATGTAATATTTTACAACATTCCTGGCGATTCGGCTACTACTTTTCGGTGGGAACATTATATACGTCTATAACGTTACATATCCTAACGTAAGGCAACATAACATCTCGGATGTAATATTTTACAACATTCCTGGCGTGTCGTCGCCTGCTTCTCGATGGGGACATTATATACGTCTATAGCGTTGTATATCCTAACCTAACGCAACCTAACATCTCGGATGTAATATTTTACAACATTCCTGGCATGTCGTCGCCTGCTTCTCGATGGGGACATTACATAAGTCTATATCGTTGTATATCCTAACCTAACGCAACCTAACATCTGGGATGTAATATTTTACAACATTCCTGGCATGTCGGTCCCTACGTCTCGGTGGTAACATTACATACGTCTATAACGTTATATATCCTAGCCTAAGGCGGCCTAACATGTCGAATGTAATATTTTACATCATTCCTGGCGTGTCGGCCCGTAGTTCTCGGTGGTAACAATATATTCGTCTATAACGTTATGTATCCTAGCCTAAGGCAACCTAACGTGCCGAATGTAATATTTTACAACATTCCTGGCGTGTCGTCGCCTACTTCTCGATGGGGACATTATATACGTCTATATCGTTGTATATCCTAACCTAACGCAACCTAACTTCTGGGATGTAATATTTTACAACATTCCTGGCATGTCGGTCCCTACGTATCGGTGGTGACATTACATACGTCTATAACGTTATATATCCTAGCCTAAGGCAGCCTAACATGTCGAATGTAATATTTTACATCATTCCTGGCGTGTCGACCCGTAGTTCTCGGTGGTAACAATATATTCGTCTATAACGTTATGTATCCTAGCCTAAGGCAACCTAACATGCCGAATGTAATATTTTAAAACATTCCTGGCGTGCCGTCGCCTACTTCTCGATGGGGACATTATATACGTCTATAACGTTGTATATCCTAACCTAACGCAACCTAACATCTGGGATGTATTATTTTACAACATTCCTGACTCGTCTGTTCCTACTTTTCGGTGGGAACATTATATACGTCTATAACGTTGTATATCCTAGTCCAAGGCAACCTAACATGTCGAATGTAATATTTTACAACATTCCTGGCGTGTCGTCGCCTACTTCTCGATGGGGACATTATATACATCTATAACCTTGTATATCCTAACCTAAGGCAACCTAACATCTCGGATGTAATATTTTACAACATTCTGGCGTGTCGTCGCCTGCTTCTCGATGGGGACATTATATACGTCTATAACGTTGTATATCCTAACCTAACGCAACCTAACATTTGGGATGCAATATTTTACAACATTCCTGGCATGTCGGTGCCTACGTCTCGGTGGGAACATTATATACGTCTATAACGATATATGTCCCAACCTAAGGCAACCTAACACCTCGGATGTAATAGTTGACAACATTCCTGGCGTCTAGGCCCGTACTTCTCGGTGGGAACATTGTATACGTCTATAACGTTATATATCCTAGCCTAAGGCCACATAACATGTCGAATGTAATATTTTACAACATTCCTGGCGTGTCGTCGCCTGCATCTCGATGGGGACATTATATACGTCTATAACGTTGTGTATCCTAACCTAACGCAACCTAACATCTGGGATGTAATATTCCTGGCGTGTCGTCGCCTACTTCTGGATGGGGAGATTATATACGTCTATAACGTTATATATCCTAACCTAAGGCAACCTAACATCTCGGATGTAATAGTTGACAACATTCCTGGCGTGTCCGCCCGTACTTCTCGGTGGGAACATTATATACGTCTATAACGTTATATATCCTAGCCTAAGGCCACATAAAATGTCGAATGTAATATTTTACAACATTCCTGGCGTGTCGTCGCCTGCTTCTCGATGGGGACATTATATACGTCTTTAACGTTGTATATCCTAACCTAAAGCAACCTAACATCTCGGGTGTAATATTTTACAACATTCCTGACGCGTCGGCCCCTATTTCTCGGTGGGAACATAATACACGTCTATAACGTTATATATCCTAGCCTAAGGTAACCTAACATCTCGGATGTAATATTTTACAAAATTTCTGGCGTGTCGTCGCCTGCTTCTCGATGGGGACATTATATTCGTCTATATCGTTGTATATCCTAACCTAACGCAACCTAACGTCTGGGATGTAATATTTTACAACATTCCTGGCATGTCGGTCCCTACGTCTCGGTGGGAACATTATATACGTCTATAACGACATATGTCCTAACCTAAGGCAACCTAACATCTCGGAAGTAATAGTTGACAACTTTCCTGGCGTGTCCGCCCTTACTTCTCGGTGGGAACATTATGTACATCTATAACGTTATATATCCTAGCCGAAGGCGACCTAACATGTCGAATGTAATATTTTATAACATTCCTGGCGTGTCGGTCCCTACTTCTCGGTGGGAATATTATATACGTCTATAACGTTATATATCATAACCTAAGGCAACCTAACTTCTCGGATGTAATATTTTACAACATTTCTGGCATGTCGGTCCCTACTTCTCGGTGGGAATATTATATACGTCTATAACGTTGTGTATCCTAACCTAACGCAACCTAACATCTGGGATGTAATATTCCTGGCGTGTCGTCGCCTACTTCTGGATGGGGAGATTATATACGTCTATAACGTTATATATCCTAACCTAAGGCAGCCTAACATCTCGGATGTAATGGTTGACAACATTTCTGGCGTGTCCGCCCGTACTTCTCGGTGGGAACATTATATACGTCTATAACGTTATATATCCTAGCCTAAGGCCGCATAACATGTCGAATGTAATATTTTACAACATTCCTGGCGTGTCGTCGCCTGCTTCTCGATGGGGACATTATATACGTCTATAACGTTGTATATCCTAACCTAAAGCAACCTAACATCTGGGATGTAATATTTTGCAAGATTCCTGGCATGTCGGTCCCCAAGACTCGGTAGGAACATTATATACGTCTATAACGATATATATCCTAGCCTAAGGCGACCTAACATATCGAATGTAATATTTTACATCATTCCTGGCTTGTCGTCGCCTGCTTCTCGATGGGAACATTATATACGTCTATAACGTTGTGTATCCTAACCTAACGCAACCTAGCATCTGGGATGTAATATTCCTGGCGTGTCGTCGCCTACTTCTGGATGGGGACATTATATACGTCTATAACGTTATATATCCGAACCTAAGGCAACCTAACATCTCGGATGTAATAGTTGACAACATTCCTGGCGTGTGCGCCCGTACTTCTCGGTGGGAACCTTATATACGTCTATAACGTTATATATCCTAGCCTAAGGCCACCTAACATGTCGAATGTAATATTTTACAGCATTCCTGACGCGTCGGCCCCTATTTTTCAGTGGGAACATTATATACGTCTATAACGTTATATATCCTAGTCTAAGGCAACCTAACATGTCGAATGTAATATTTTACAATATTCCTGGCGTGTTGTCGCCTATTTCTCGATGGGGACATTATATACATCTATAATCTTGTATATCCTAACCTAAGGCAGCCTAACATCTCGGATGTAATATTTTACAACATTCCTGGCGTGTCGTCTCCTACTTCTGGATGGGGGCATTATATACATCTATAACGTTGTTTATCCTAACCTAAGGGAACCTAACATCTCGGGTGTAATATTTTACAACATTCCTGACGCGACGGCCCCTATTTTTCGGTGGGAATATTATATACGTCTATAACGTTATATATCATATCCTAAGGCAACCTAACATCTCGGATGTAATATTTTACAACATTCCTGGCATATCGGTCCCTACTTCTCGGTGGAAACATTGTATACGTCTATAACGATATATATTCTAGCCTAAGGCAACCTAACATCTCGGATGTAATATTTTACAACATTCCTGGCGCGTCGGCTCCTATTTTTCGGTGGGAACATTATATACGTCTATAACGTTATATATCCTAACCTAAGGGACCCTAACATGTCGTATGTAATATTTTACAACATTCCTGGCGTGTCGTAGCCTGCTTCTCGATGGGGAGATTATATACGTCTATAACGTTGTATATCCTAACCTAACGCAACCTAACATTTGGGATGTAATATTTTACAACATTCCTTGCATGTCAGTGCCTACGTCTCGGTGGGAACATTATATACATCTATAACGATATATATCCTAACCTAAGGCAACCTAACACCTCGGGTGTAATAGTTGACAACATTCCTGGCGTGTAGGCCCGTACTTCTCGATGGGGACATTATATACGTCTATAACGATATACATCCAAACCTAAGGGAACCTAACATCTCGGATGTAATATTTTAAAACATTCCTGGCATGTCGGTCCCTACTTCTCGGTGGGAATATTATATACGTCTATAACGTTGTATATCCTAACGTAACGCAACCTAACATCTCGGATGTAATAATTGACAACATTCCAGGCGTGTCCGCCCGTACTTCTCGGTGGGAACATTATATACGTCTATAACGTTATATATCCTAGCCTAAGGCGACATAATATGTCGAATGTGATATTTTACAACATTCCTGGCGTGTCGTCTCCTGCTTCTCGATGGGGACATTATATACGTCTATAATGATGTATATCCTTACCTAACGCAACCTAACATCTGGAATTTAATATTTTACAACATTCCTGGAGTGTCGTTGCCTGCTTCTGGATGGGGTCATTATATACATCTATAACGTTGTATATCCTAACCTAAGGCAACCTAACATCTCGGATGTAATATTTTATAACATTCCTGGCATCTCGTCGCTTGCTTCTCGATGGGGACATTATATACGTCTATAACGTTGTATATCCTAACCTAACGCAACCTAACATCTGGGATGTAATATTCCTGGCGTGTCGTCGCCTACCCCTGGATGGGGACATTATATACGTCTATAACGTTATATATCCTAACCTAAGGCAACCTAACATCTCGGATGTAATAGTTGACAACATTCCTAGCGTGTCCGCCCGTACTTCTCGGTGGGAACCTTATATACGTCTATAACGTTATATATCCTAGCCTAAGGCCACCTAACATGTCGAATGTAATATTTTACATCATTCCTGGCGTGTCGTCGCCTGCTTCTCGATGGGTACATTATATACGTCTATAACGTTGTGTATCCTAACCTAACGCAACCTAACATATGGGATGTAATATTCCTGGCGTGTCGTCGCCTACTTCTGGATGGGGACATTATATACGTCTATAACGTTATATATCCTAACCTAAGGCAACCTAACATCTCGGATGTAATATTTTACAACATTCTGGCGTGTCGTCGCCTGCTTCTCGATGGGGAGATTATATACGTCTATAACGTTGTATATCCTAACCTAACGCAACCTACCATTTGGGATGTAATATTTTACATCATTCGTTGCATGTCGGTGCCTACGTCTCGGTGGGAACATTATATACGTCTATAACGATATATATCCTAACCTAAGGCAACCTAACACCTCGGATGTAATAGTTGACAACATTCCAGGCGTGTCCGCCCGTACTTTTCGGTGGGAACATTATATACGTCTATAACGTTATATATCCTAGTCTAAGGCCACCTAACATGTCGAATGTAATATTTTACGACATTCCTGACGCGTCGGCCTCTATTTTTCGGTGGGAACATTATATACGTCTATAACGTTATATATCCTAGTCTAAGGCAACCTAACATGTCGAATGTAATATTTTACAACATTCCTGGCGTGTTGTCGCCTACTTCTCGATGGGGACATTATATACATCTATAATCTTGTATATCCTAACCTAAGGCAGCCTAACATCTCGGATGTAGTATTTTACAACATTCCTGGCGTGTCGTCTCCTACTTCTGGATGGGGTCATTATATACATCCATAACGTTGTATATCCTAACCTAAGAGAACCTAACATCTCGGGTGTAATATTTTACAACATTCCTGACGCGTCGGTCCCTATTTTTCGGTGGGAATATTATATACGTCTATAACGATATATATCCTAACCTAAGGCAACCTAAACCTCGGATGTAATAGTTGACAACATTCCTGGCGTGTAGGCCCGTACTTCACGGTGGGAACATTGTATACGTCTATAGCGTTATATATCCTAGCCTAAGGCCACCTAACATATCGAATGTAATGTTTTACATCATTCGTGGCGTGTCGTCGCCTGCTTCTCGATGGGAACATTATATACGACTATAGCGTTGTGTAGCCTAACCTAACGCAACCTAACATCTGGGATGTAATATTCCTGGCTTGTCGTCGCCTACCTCTGGATGGGGACATTATATACGTCTATAACGTTATATATCCTAACCTAAGGCAACCTAACATCTCGGATGTAATAGTTGACAACATTCCTAGCGTGTCCGCCCGTACTTCTCGGTGGGAACCTTATAGACGTCTATAACGTTATATATCCTAGCCTAAGGCCACCTAACATGTCGAATGTAATATTTTACATCTTTCCTGGCGTGTCGTCGCCTGCTTCTCGATGGGAACATTATATACGTCTATAACGTTGTGTGTCCTAACCTAACGCAACCTAACATCTGGGATGTAATATTCCTGGCGTGTCGTCGCCTACTTCTGGATGGGGACATTATATACGTCTATAACGTTATATATCCTAACCTAAGGCAACCTAACATCTCGGGTGTAATATTTTACAACATTCTGGCGTTTCGTCGCCTGCTTCTCGATGGGGAGATTATATACGTCTATAACGTTGTATATCCTAACCTAACGCAACCTAACATTTGGGATGTAATATTTTACATCATTCGTTGCATGTCGGTGCCTACGTCTCGGTGGGAACATTATATACGTCTATAACGATATATATCCTAACCTAAGGCAACCTAACACCTCGGATGTAATAGTTGACAACATTCCAGGCGTGTCCGCCCGTACTTTTCGGTGGGAACATTATATACGTCTATAACGTTATATATCCTAGTCTAAGGCCACCTAACATGTCGAATGTAATATTTTACGACATTCCTGACGCGTCGGCCTCTATTTTTCGGTGGGAACATTATATACGTCTATAACGTTATATATCCTAGTCTAAGGCAACCTAACATGGCGAATGTAATATTTTACAACATTCCTGGCGTGTTGTCGCCTACTTCTCGATGGGGACATTATATACATCTATAATCTTGTATATCCTAACCTAAGGCAGCATAACATCTCGGATGTAGTATTTTACAACATTCCTGGCGTGTCGTCTCCTACTTCTGGATGGGGTCATTATATACATCCATAACGTTGTATATCCTAACCTAAGAGAGCCTAACATCTCGGGTGTAATATTTTACAACATTCCTGACGCGTCGGTCCCTATTTTTCGGTGGGAATATTATATACGTCTATAACGATATATATCCTAACCTAAGGCAACCTAAACCTCGGATGTAATAGTTGACAACATTCCTGGCGTGTCCGCCCGTACTTCTCGGTGGGAACATTGTATACGTCTATAACGTTATATATCCTAGCCTAAGGCGACCTAACATATCGAATGTAATATTTTACATCATTCCTGGCTTGTCGTCGCCTGCTTCTCGATGGGAACATTATATACGTCTATAACGTTTTGTATCCTAACCTAACGCAACCTAGCATCTGGGATGTAATATTCCTGGCGTGTCCTCGCCTACTTCTGGATGGGGACATTATATACGTCTATAACGTTATATATCCGAACCTAAGGCAACCTAACATCTCGGATGTAATAGTTGACAACATTCCTGGCGTGTGCGCCCGTACTTCTCGGTGGGAACCTTATATACGTCTATAACGTTATATATCCTAGCCTAAGGCCACCTAACATGTCGAATGTAATATTTTACAGCATTCCTGACGCGTCGGCTCTATTTTTCAGTGGGAACATTATATACGTCTATAACGTTATATATCCTAGTCTAAGGCAACCTAACATGTCGAATGTAATATTTTACAACATTCCTGGCGTGTCGTCTCCTACTTCTGGATGGGGGCATTATATTCATCTATAACGTTGTATATCCTAACCTAAGGGAACCTAACATCTCCGGTGTAATATTTTACAACATTCCTGACGCGACGGCCCCTATTTTTCGGTGGGAGTATTATATACGTCTATAACGTTATATATCATAACCTAAGGCAACCTAACATCTCGGATGTAATATTTTACAACATTCCTGGCATATCGGTCCCTACTTCTCGGTGGAAACATTGTATACGTCTATAACGATATATATAATAGCCTAAGGCAACCTAACATCTCGGATGTAATATTTTACAACATTCCTGGCGTGTCGTCGCCTAGTTTGGATGGGGTCATTATATACATCTATAACGCTGTATATCCTAACCTAAGGCAACATAACATCTCGGATGTAATAGTTGGCAAAATTCCTGGCGTGTCCGCCCGTACTTCTAGGTGGGAACATTATATACGTCTATAACGTTGTATATCCTAGCCTAAGACCAGCTAACATGTCGAATGTAATATTTTACAACATTCCTCTCGCGTCGGCCCCTATTTTTCGGTGGGAACATTATATACGTCTATAACGTTATATATCCTAGTCTAAGGCAACCTAACATGTCGACTGTAATATTTTACAACATTCCTGGCGTGTCGTCGCCTGCTTCTCGATGGGGACATAATATACATCTATAACATTGTATATCCTAACCTAAGGCAACCTAACATCTCGGATGTAATATTTTACAACATTCTGGCGTGTCGTCGCCGGGTTCTCGATGGGGAGATTATATACGTCTATAACGTTGTATATCCTAACGTAACGCAACCTAACATCTCGGATGTAATAGTTGACAACATTCCAGGCGTGTCCGCCCGTACTTCTCGGTGGGAACATTATATACGTCTATAACGTTATATATCCTAGCCTAAGGCGACATAATATGTCGAATGTGATATTTTACAACATTCCTGGCGTGTCGTCTCCTGCTTCTCGATGGGGACATTATATACGTCTATAATGATGTATATCCTAACCTAACGCAACCTAACATCTGGGATGTAATATTTTACAACATTACTGGCGTGTCGTCGCCTGCTTCCCGATGGGGACGTAATATACGTCTATACCGTTGTATATCCTTACCTAACGCAACCTAACATCTGGAATTTAATATTTTACAACATTCCTGGAGTGTCGTCGCCTGCTTCTGGATGGGGTCATTATATACATCTATAACGTTGTATATCCTAACCTAAGGCAACCTAACATCTCGGATGTAATATTTTATAACATTCCTGGCATCTCGTCGCCTGCTTCTCGATGGGGACATTATATACGTCTATAACGTTGTATATCCTAACCTAACGCAACCTAACATCTGGGATGTAATATTCCTGGCGTGTCGTCGCCTACCCCTGGATGGGGACATTATATACGTCTATAACGTTATATATCCTAACCTAAGGCAACCTAACATCTCGGATGTAATAGTTGACAACATTCCTAGCGTGTCCGCCCGTACTTCTCGGTGGGAACCTTATATACGTCTATAACGTTATATATCCTAGCCTAAGGCCACCTAACATGTCGAATGTAATATTTTACATCATTCCTGGCGTGTCGTCGCCTGCTTCTCGATGGGTACACTATATACGTCTATAACGTTGTGTATCCTAACCTAACGCAACCTAACATCTGGGATGTAATATTCCTGGCGTGTCGTCGCCTACTTCTGGATGGGGACATTATAAACGTCTATAACGTTATATATCCTAACCTAAGGCAACCTAACATCTCGGATGTAATAGTTGACAACATTCCTAGCGTGTCCGCCCGTACTTCTCGGTGGAAACCTTATATACGTCTATAACGTTATATATCCTAGCCTAAGGCCACCTAACATGTCGAATGTAATATTTTACATCATTCCTGGCGTGTCGTCGCCTGCTTCTCGATGGGAACATTATATACGTCTATAACGTTGTGTATCCTAACCTAACGCAACCTAACATCTGGGATGTAATATTCCTGGCGTGTCGTCGCCTACTTCTGGATGGGGACATTATATACGTCTATAACGTTATATATCCTAACCTAAGGCAACCTAACATCTCGGATGTAATATTTTACAACATTCTGGCGTGTCGTCGCCTGCTTCTCGATGGGGAGATTATATACGTCTATAACGTTGTATATCCTAACCTAACGCAACCTAACATTTGGGATGTAATATTTTACATCATTCGTTGCATGTCGGTGCCTATGTCTCGGTGGGAACATTATATACGTCTATAACGATATATATCCTAACCTAAGGCAACCTAACACCTCGGATGTAATAGTTGACAACATTCCAGGCGTGTCCGCCCGTACTTTTCGGTGGGAACATTATATACGTCTATAACGTTATATATCCTAGTCTAAGGCCACCTAACATGTCGAATGTAATATTTTACGACATTCCTGACGCGTCGGCCTCTATTTTTCGGTGGGAACATTATATACGTCTATAACGTTATATATCCTAGTCTAAGGCAACCTAACATGTCGAATGTAATATTTTACAACATTCCTGGCGTGTTGTCGCCTACTTCTCGATGGGGACATTATATACATCTATAATCTTGTATATCCTAACCTAAGGCAGCCTAACATCTCGGATGTAGTATTTTACAACATTCCTGGCGTGTCGTCTCCTACTTCTGGATGGGGTCATTATATACATCCATAACGTTGTATATCCTAACCTAAGAGAACCTAACATCTCGGGTGTAATATTTTACAACATTCCTGACGCGTCGGTCCCTATTTTTCGGTGGGAATATTATATACGTCTATAACGATATATATCCTAACCTAAGGCAACCTAAACCTCGGATGTAATAGTTGACAACATTCCTGGCGTGTAGGCCCGTACTTCACGGTGGGAACATTGTATACGTCTATAGCGTTATATATCCTAGCCTAAGGCCACCTAACATATCGAATGTAATGTTTTACATCATTCGTGGCGTGTCGTCGCCTGCTTCTCGATGGGAACATTATATACGACTATAGCGTTGTGTAGCCTAACCTAACGCAACCTAACATCTGGGATGTAATATTCCTGGCTTGTCGTCGCCTACCTCTGGATGGGGACATTATATACGTCTATAACGTTATATATCCTAACCTAAGGCAACCTAACATCTCGGATGTAATAGTTGACAACATTCCTAGCGTGTCCGCCCGTACTTCTCGGTGGGAACCTTATAGACGTCTATAACGTTATATATCCTAGCCTAAGGCCACCTAACATGTCGAATGTAATATTTTACATCTTTCCTGGCGTGTCGTCGCCTGCTTCTCGATGGGAACATTATATACGTCTATAACGTTGTGTGTCCTAACCTAACGCAACCTAACATCTGGGATGTAATATTCCTGGCGTGTCGTCGCCTACTTCTGGATGGGGACATTATATACGTCTATAACGTTATATATCCTAACCTAAGGCAACCTAACATCTCGGGTGTAATATTTTACAACATTCTGGCGTTTCGTCGCCTGCTTCTCGATGGGGAGATTATATACGTCTATAACGTTGTATATCCTAACCTAACGCAACCTAACATTTGGGATGTAATATTTTACATCATTCGTTGCATGTCGGTGCCTACGTCTCGGTGGGAACATTATATACGTCTATAACGATATATATCCTAACCTAAGGCAACCTAACACCTCGGATGTAATAGTTGACAACATTCCAGGCGTGTCCGCCCGTACTTTTCGGTGGGAACATTATATACGTCTATAACGTTATATATCCTAGTCTAAGGCCACCTAACATGTCGAATGTAATATTTTACGACATTCCTGACGCGTCGGCCTCTATTTTTCGGTGGGAACATTATATACGTCTATAACGTTATATATCCTAGTCTAAGGCAACCTAACATGGCGAATGTAATATTTTACAACATTCCTGGCGTGTTGTCGCCTACTTCTCGATGGGGACATTATATACATCTATAATCTTGTATATCCTAACCTAAGGCAGCATAACATCTCGGATGTAGTATTTTACAACATTCCTGGCGTGTCGTCTCCTACTTCTGGATGGGGTCATTATATACATCCATAACGTTGTATATCCTAACCTAAGAGAACCTAACATCTCGGGTGTAATATTTTACAACATTCCTGACGCGTCGGTCCCTATTTTTCGGTGGGAATATTATATACGTCTATAACGATATATATCCTAACCTAAGGCAACCTAAACCTCGGATGTAATAGTTGACAACATTCCTGGCGTGTCCGCCCGTACTTCTCGGTGGGAACATTGTATACGTCTATAACGTTATATATCCTAGCCTAAGGCGACCTAACATATCGAATGTAATATTTTACATCATTCCTGGCTTGTCGTCGCCTGCTTCTCGATGGGAACATTATATACGTCTATAACGTTTTGTATCCTAACCTAACGCAACCTAGCATCTGGGATGTAATATTCCTGGCGTGTCGTCGCCTACTTCTGGATGGGGACATTATATACGTCTATAACGTTATATATCCGAACCTAAGGCAACCTAACATCTCGGATGTAATAGTTGACAACATTCCTGGCGTGTGCGCCCGTACTTCTCGGTGGGAACCTTATATACGTCTATAACGTTATATATCCTAGCCTAAGGCCACCTAACATGTCGAATGTAATATTTTACAGCATTCCTGACGCGTCGGCTCTATTTTTCAGTGGGAACATTATATACGTCTATAACGTTATATATCCTAGTCTAAGGCAACCTAACATGTCGAATGTAATATTTTACAACATTCCTGGCGTGTCGTCTCCTACTTCTGGATGGGGGCATTATATACATCTATAACGTTGTATATCCTAACCTAAGGCAACCTAACATCTCCGGTGTAATATTTTACAACATTCCTGACGCGACGGCCCCTATTTTTCGGTGGGAGTATTATATACGTCTATAACGTTATATATCATAACCTAAGGCAACCTAACATCTCGGATGTAATATTTTACAACATTCCTGGCATATCGGTCCCTACTTCTCGGTGGAAACATTGTATACGTCTATAACGATATATATAATAGCCTAAGGCAACCTAACATCTCGGATGTAATATTTTACAACATTCCTGGCGTGTCGTCGCCTAGTTTGGATGGGGACATTATATACATCTATAACGCTGTATATCCTAACCTAAGGCAACATAACATCTCGGATGTAATAGTTGGCAAAATTCCTGGCGTGTCCGCCCGTACTTCTCGGTGGGAACATTATATACGTCTATAACGTTGTATATCCTAGCCTTAGACCAGCTAACATGTCGAATGTAATATTTTACAACATTCCTGTCGCGTCGGCCCCTACTTTTCGGTGGGAACATTATATACGTCTATAACGTTATATATCCTAGTCTAAGGCAACCTAACATGTCGACTGTAATATTTTACAACATTCCTGGCGTGTCGTCGCCTGCTTCTCGATGGGGACATAATATACATCTATAACATTGTATATCCTAACCTAAGGCAACCTAACATCTCGGATGTAATATTTTACAACATTCTGGCGTGTCGTCGCCGGGTTCTCGATGGGGAGATTATATACGTCTATAACGTTGTATATCCTAACCTAACGCAACCTAACATTTGGGATGTAATATTTTACAACACTCCTTGCATGTCGGTGCCTACGTCTCGGTGGGAACATTATATACGTCTATAACGATATATATCCTAACCCAAGGCAACCTAACACCTCGGATGTAATAGGTGACCACATTCCTGGCATGTAGGCCCGTACTTCTCGGAGGGAACATTGTATACGCCTATAACGTTATATATCCTAGCCTAAGGCGACCTAACATGTCGAATGTAATATTTTACATCATTCCTGGCGTGTCGTCTCCTGCTTCTCGATGGGAACATTATATACGCCTATAACGTTATATATCATAACCTAAGGCAACCGAACATCTGGGACGTAATATTTTACAACATTCCTGGCATATCGGTCCCTACTTCTCGGTGGAAACATTGTATACGTCTATAACGATATATATCCTAGCCTAAGGCAACCTAACATCTCGCATGTAATATTTTACAACATTCCTGGCGTGTCGTCGCCTACTTCTCGATGGGGACATTATATACGTCGATAACGTTATATATCCTAGCCTAAGGCAACCTAACATGTCGAATGTAATATTTTACAACATTCCTGGCGTGTCGTCGCCTACTTCTCGATGGGGACATTATATACATCTATAACATTGTATATCCTAACCCAAGGCAACCTAACATCTCGGATGGAATATTTTACAACATTCCTGGCATATCGGTCCCTACTTCTCGGTGGACACATTGCATACGTCTATAACGTTATATATCCTAACCTAAGGCAACCTAACATCTCGGATGTAATATTTTACAACATTCTGGCGTGTCGTCGCCTGCTTCTCGATGGGAACATTATATACATCTATAACGTTGTATATCCTAACCTACCGCAACCAAACATCTCGGATGTAATATTTTACAACATTCCTGGCATGTCGGTCCCTACTTCTCGGTGGGAATATTATATACGTCTATAATGTTATATATCATAACCTAAGGCAACCTAACATCTCGGATGTAATATTTTACAACATTCCTGGCATATCGGTCCCTACTTCTCGGTGGAAACATTGTATACGTCTATAACCATATATATCCTAGCCTAAGGCAACCTAACATCTCGGATGTAATATTTTACAACATTCCTGGCGCGTCGGCTCCTATTTTTCGGTGGGAACATTATATACGTCTATAACGTTATATATCCTAACCTAAGGGACCCTAACATGTCGTATGTAATATTTTACAACATTCCTGGCGTGTCGTAGCCTGCTTCTCGATGGGGACATTATATACGTCTATAACGTTGTATATCCTAACCTAAAGCAACCTAACATCTGGGATGTAATATTTTACAACATTCCTGGCGTGTCGTCGCCTAGTTTGGATGGGGTCATTATATACATCTATAACGCTGTATATCCTAACCTAAGGCAACCTAACATCTCGGATGTAATATTTTACAACATTCCTGGCATGTCGGTCCCTACATCTCGGTGGGAACATACTATACGTCTATAATGTTGTATATCCTAACCTAAGGGAACCTAACATCTCGAGTGTAAACCTTTACAACATTCCTGACGCGTCGGGCCCTATTTTTCGGTGGGAACATTATATACGGCTATAACGTTATATATCCTAGCCTAAGGCCACCTAACATATCGAATGTAATGTTTTACATCATTCGTGGCGTGTCGTCGCCTGCTTCTCGATGGGAACATTATATACGACTATAGCGTTGTGTAGCCTAACCTAACGCAACCTAACATCTGGGATGTAATATTCCTGGCTTGTCGTCGCCTACCTCTGGATGGGGACATTATATACGTCTATAACGTTATATATCCTAACCTAAGGCAACCTAACATCTCGGATGTAATAGTTGACAACATTCCTAGCGTGTCCGCCCGTACTTCTCGGTGGGAACCTTATAGACGTCTATAACGTTATATATCCTAGCCTAAGGCCACCTAACATGTCGAATGTAATATTTTACATCTTTCCTGGCGTGTCGTCGCCTGCTTCTCGATGGGAACATTATATACGTCTATAACGTTGTGTGTCCTAACCTAACGCAACCTAACATCTGGGATGTAATATTCCTGGCGTGTCGTCGCCTACTTCTGGATGGGGACATTATATACATCTATAATCTTGTATATCCTAACCTAAGGCAGCCTAACATCTCGGATGTAGTATTTTACAACATTCCTGGCGTGTCGTCTCCTACTTCTGGATGGGGTCATTATATACATCCATAACGTTGTATATCCTAACCTAAGAGAACCTAACATCTCGGGTGTAGTATTTTACAACATTCCTGACGCGTCGGTCCCTATTTTTCGGTGGGAATATTATATACGTCTATAACGATATATATCCTAACCTAAGGCAACCTAAACCTCGGATGTAATAGTTGACAACATTCCTGGCGTGTCCGCCCGTACTTCTCGGTGGGAACATTGTATACGTCTATAACGTTATATATCCTAGCCTAAGGCGACCTAACATATCGAATGTAATATTTTACATCATTCCTGGCTTGTCGTCGCCTGCTTCTCGATGGGAACATTATATACGTCTTAACGTTTTGTATCCTAACCTAACGCAACCTAGCATCTGGGATGTAATATTCCTGGCGTGTCGTCGCCTACTTCTGGATGGGGACATTATATACGTCTATAACGTTATATATCCGAACCTAAGGCAACCTAACATCTCGGATGTAATAGTTGACAACATTCCTGGCGTGTGCGCCCGTACTTCTCGGTGGGAACCTTATATACGTCTATAACGTTATATATCCTAGCCTAAGGCCACCTAACATGTCGAATGTAATATTTTACAGCATTCCTGACGCGTCGGCTCTATTTTTCAGTGGGAACATTATATACGTCTATAACGTTATATATCCTAGTCTAAGGCAACCTAACATGTCGAATGTAATATTTTACAACATTCCTGGCGTGTCGTCTCCTACTTCTGGATGGGGGCATTATATACATCTATAACGTTTTATATCCTAACCTAAGGGAACCTAACATCTCCGGTGTAATATTTTACAACATTCCTGACGCGACGGCCCCTATTTTTCGGTGGGAGTATTATATACGTCTATAACGTTATATATCATAACCTAAGGCAACCTAACATCTCGGATGTAATATTTTACAACATTCCTGGCATATCGGTCCCTACTTCTCGGTGGAAACATTGTATACGTCTATAACGATATATATAATAGCCTAAGGCAACCTAACATCTCGGATGTAATATTTTACAACATTCCTGGCGTGTCGTCGCCTAGTTTGGATGGGATCATTATATACATCTATAACGCTGTATATCCTAACCTAAGGCAACATAACATCTCGGATGTAATAGTTGGCAAAATTCCTGGCGTGTCCGCCCGTACTTCTCGGTGGGAACATTATATACGTCTATAACGTTGTATATCCTAGCCTAAGACCAGCTAACATGTCGAATGTAATATTTTACAACATTCCTGTCGCGTCGGCCCCTATTTTTCGGTGGGAACATTATATACGTCTATAACGTTATATATCCTAGTCTAAGGCAACCTAACATGTCGACTGTAATATTTTACAACATTCCTGGCGTGTCGTCGCCTGCTTCTCGATGGGGACATAATATACATCTATAACATTGTATATCCTAACCTAAGGCAACCTAACATCTCGGATGTAATATTTTACAACATTCTGGCGTGTCGTCGCCGGGTTCTCGATGGGGAGATTATATACGTCTATAACGTTGTATATCCTAACCTAACGCAACCTAACATTTGGGATGTAATATTTTACAACACTCCTTGCATGTCGGTGCCTACGTCTCGGTGGGAACATTATATACGTCTATAACGATATATATCCTAACCCAAGGCAACCTAACACCTCGGATGTAATAGGTGACCACATTCCTGGCATGTAGGCCCGTACTTCTCGGAGGGAACATTGTATACGCCTATAACGTTATATATCCTAGCCTAAGGCGACCTAACATGTCGAATGTAATATTTTACATCATTCCTGGCGTGTCGTCTCCTGCTTCTCGATGGGAACATTATATACGCCTATAACGTTATATATCATAACCTAAGGCAACCGAACATCTGGGATGTAATATTTTACAACATTCCTGGCATATCGGTCCCTACTTCTCGGTGGAAACATTGTATACGTCTATAACGATATATATCCTAGCCTAAGGCAACCTAACATCTCGCATGTAATATTTTACAACATTCCTGGCGTGTCGTCGCCTACTTCTCGATGGGGACATTATATACGTCGATAACGTTATATATCCTAGCCTAAGGCAACCTAACATGTCGAATGTAATATTTTACAACATTCCTGGCGTGTCGTCGCCTACTTCTCGATGGGGACATTATATACATCTATAACATTGTATATCCTAACCCAAGGCAACCTAACATCTCGGATGGAATATTTTACAACATTCCTGGCATATCGGTCCCTACTTCTCGGTGGACACATTGCATACGTCTATAACGTTATATATCCTAACCTAAGGCAACCTAACATCTCGGATGTAATATTTTACAACATTCTGGCTTGTCGTCGCCTGCTTCTCGATGGGAACATTATATACATCTATAACGTTGTATATCCTAACCTACCGCAACCAAACATCTCGGATGTAATATTTTACAACATTCCTGGCATGTCGGTCCCTACTTCTCGGTGGGAATATTATATACGTCTATAATGTTATATATCATAACCTAAGGCAACCTAACATCTCGGATGTAATATTTTACAACATTCCTGGCATATCGGTCCCTACTTCTCGGTGGAAACATTGTATACGTCTATAACCATATATATCCTAGCCTAAGGCAACCTAACATCTCGGATGTAATATTTTACAACATTCCTGGCGCGTCGGCTCCTATTTTTCGGTGGGAACATTATATACGTCTATAACGTTATATATCCTAACCTAAGGGACCCTAACATGTCGTATGTAATATTTTACAACATTCCTGGCGTGTCGTAGCCTGCTTCTCGATGGGGACATTATATACGTCTATAACGTTGTATATCCTAACCTAAAACAACCTAACATCTGGGATGTAATATTTTACAACATTCCTGGCGTGTCGTCGCCTAGTTTGGATGGGGTCATTATATACATCTATAACGCTGTATATCCTAACCTAAGGCAACCTAACATCTCGGATGTAATATTTTACAACATTCCTGGCATGTCGGTCCCTACATCTCGGTGGGAACATACTATACGTCTATAATGTTGTATATCCTAACCTAAGGGAACCTAACATCTCGAGTGTAAACCTTTACAACATTCCTGACGCGTCGGGCCCTATTTTTCGGTGGGAACATTATATACGGCTATAACGTTATATATCCTAGCCTAAGGCAACCTAACATGTCGAATGTAATATTTTACAACATTCCTGTCGTGTCGTCGCCTGCTTCTCGATGGGGATATTATATACGTCTATAACGTTGTATATCCTAACATAACGCAACCTAACATTTGGGATGTAATATTTTACAGCATTCCTTGCATGTCAGTGCCTACGTCTCGGTGGGAACATTATATACGTCTACAACGATATATATCCTAACCTAAGGCAACCTAACACCTCGGATGTAATAGTTGACAACATTCCTGGCGTGTAGGCCCGTACTTCTCGGTGGGAACATTGTATACGTCTATAACGTTATATATCCTAGCCTAAGGCGACCTATCATATCGAATGTAATATTTTACATCATTCCTGGCGTGTCGTCGCCTGCTTCTCGATGGGAACATTATATACGTCTATAACATTGTGTATCCTAACCTAACGCAACCTAACATTTGGGATGTAATATTCCTGGCGTGTCGTCGCCTACTTCTGGATGGGGACATTATATACGTCTATAACGTTATATATCCTAACCTAAGGCAACCTAACATCTCGGATGTAATAGTTGGCAAAATTCCTGGCGTGTCCGCCCGTACTTCTCGGTGGGAACATTATATACGTCTATAACGTTGTATATCCTAGCCTAAGACCAGCTAACATGTCGAATGTAATATTTTACAACATTCCTGTCGCGTCGGCCCCTATTTTTCGGTGGGAACATTATATACGTCTATAACGTTATATATCCTAGTCTAAGGCAACCTAACATGTCGACTGTAATATTTTACAACATTCCTGGCGTGTCGTCGCCTGCTTCTCGATGGGGACATAATATACATCTATAACATTGTATATCCTAACCTAAGGCAACCTAACATCTCGGATGTAATATTTTACAACATTCTGGCGTGTCGTCGCCGGCTTCTCGATGGGGAGATTATATACGTCTATAACGTTGTATATCCTAACCTAACGCAACCTAACATTTGGGATGTAATATTTTACAACACTCCTTGCATGTCGGTGCCTACGTCTCGGTGGGAACATTATATACGTCTATAACGATATATATCCTAACCCAAGGCAACCTAACACCTCGGATGTAATAGGTGACCACATTCCTGGCATGTAGGCCCGTACTTCTCGGAGGGAACATTGTATACGCCTATAACGTTATATATCCTAGCCTAAGGCGACCTAACATGTCGAATGTAATATTTTACATCATTCCTGGCGTGTCGTCTCCTGCTTCTCGATGGGAACATTATATACGCCTATAACATTATATATCATAACCTAAGGCAACCGAACATCTGGGATGTAATATTTTACAACATTCCTGGCATATCGGTCCCTACTTCTCGGTGGAAACATTGTATACGTCTATAACGATATATATCCTAGCCTAAGGCAACCTAACATCTCGCATGTAATATTTTACAACATTCCTGGCGTGTCGTCGCCTACTTCTCGATGGGGACATTATATACGTCGATAACGTTATATATCCTAGCCTAAGGCAACCTAACATGTCGAATGTAATATTTTACAACATTCCTGGCGTGTCGTCGCCTACTTCTCGATGGGGACATTATATACATCTATAACATTGTATATCCTAACCCAAGGCAACCTAACATCTCGGATGGAATATTTTACAACATTCCTGGCATATCGGTCCCTACTTCTCGGTGGAAACATTGCATACGTCTATAACGTTATATATCCTAACCTAAGGCAACCTAACATCTCGGATGTAATATTTTACAACATTCTGGCGTGTCGTCGCCTGCTTCTCGATGGGAACATTATATACATCTATAACATTGTATATCCTAACCCAAGGCAACCTAACATCTCTGATGGAATATTTTACAACATTCCTGGCGTGTCGTTGCCTGCTTCTCGATGGGGACATTATATACGTCTATAACGTTGTATATCCTAACCTACCGCAACCAAACATCTCGGATGTAATATTTTACAACATTCCTGGCATGTCGGTCCCTACTTCTCGGTGGGAATATTATATACGTCTATAATGTTATATATCATAACCTAAGGCAACCTAACATCTCGGATGTAATATTTTACAACATTCCTGGCATATCGGTCCCTACTTCTCGGTGGAAACATTGTATACGTCTATAACGATATATATCCTAGCCTAAGGCAACCTAACATCTCGGATGTAATATTTTACAACATTCCTGGCGCGTCGGCTCCTATTTTTCGGTGGGAACATTATATACGTCTATAACGTTATATATCCTAACCTAAGGGACCCTAACATGTCGTATGTAATATTTTACAACATTCCTGGCGTGTCGTAGTCTGCTTCTCGATGGGGACATTATATACGTCTATAACGTTGTATATCCTAACCTAAAGCAACCTAACATCTGGGATGTAATATTTTACAACATTCCTGGCGTGTCGTCGCCTAGTTTGGATGGGGTCATTATATACATCTATAACGCTGTATATCCTAACCTAAGGCAACCTAACATCTCGGATGTAATATTTTACAACATTCCTGGCATGTCGGTCCCTACATCTCGGTGGGAACATACTATACGTCTATAACGTTGTATATCCTAACCTAAGGGAACCTAACATCTCGGGTGTAAACTTTTACAACATTCCTGACGCGTCGGGCCCTATTTTTCAGTGGGAACATTATATACGGCTGTAACGTTATATATGCTAGCCTAAGGCAACCTATCATGTCGAATGTAATATTTTACAACATTCCTGTCGTGTCGTCGCCTGCTTCTCGATGGGGAGATTATATACGTCTATAACGTTGTATATCCTAACCTAACGCAACCTAACATTTGGGATGTAATATTTTACAACATTCCTTGCATGTCGGTGCCTACGTCTCGGTGGGAACATTATATACGTCTATAACGATATATATCCTAACCTAAGGCAACCTAACACCTCGGATGTAATAGTTGACAACATTCCTGGCGTGTAGGCCCGTACTTCTCGGTGGGAACATTGTATACGTCTATAACGATATATATCCTAGCCTAAGGCGACCTAACATGTCGAATGTAATATTTTACATCATTCCTGGCGTGTCGTCGCCTGCTTCTCGATGGGAACATTATATACGTCTATAACGTTATATATCATAACCTAAGGCAACCGAACATCTGGGATGTAATATTCCTGGCGTGTCGTCGCCTACTTCTGGATGGGGAGATTATATACGTCTATAACGTTATATATCATAACCTAAGGCAATCTAACATCTGGGATGTAATACTTTACAACATTCCTGGAGTGTCGTCGCCTACTTCTGGCTAGGGTAATAATATACATCTATAACGTTGTATATCCTAACCTAAGGCAACCTAACATCTCGAATGTAATATTTTATAACATTCCTGGCGTGTCGCCGCCTGCTTCTCGATGGGGATATTATATACGTCTATAACGTTGTATATCCTAACCTAACGCAACCTAACATCTCGGATGTAATATTTTACAACATTCCTGGCATGTCGGTTCCTACGTCTCGGTGGGAACACACTATACGTCTATAACGTTGTATATCCTAACCTAAGGGAACCTAACATCTCGGGAGTAATATTTTACAACATTCCTGACGCGTCGGCCCCTATTTTTCGGTGGGAACATTATATACGTCTATAAAGTTATATATCCTAGCCTAAGGCAACCTAACATGTTGAATGTAATACTTTACAACATTCCTGGCCTGTCGTCGCCAACTTCTCGATGGGGACATTATATACATCTATAACATTGTATATCCTAACCTAAGGCAACCTAACATCTCGGATATATTATTTTACAACATTCTGGCGTTTCGTCGCCTGCTTCTCGATGGGGAGATTATATACTTCTATAACGTTGTATATCCTAAACTAACGCAACCTAACATTTGGGATGTATTATTTTACAACATTCCTTGCATGTCGGTGCCTACGTCTCGGTGGGAACATTATATACGTCTATAACAATATATATTCTAACCTAAGGCAACCTAACACCTCGGATGTTATAGTTGACAACATTCCTGGCGTGTAGGTCCGTACTTCTCGGTGGGAACATTGTATACGTCTATAACGTTATATATCCTAGCCTAAGGCGACCTAACATATCGAATGTAATATTTTACATCATTCCTGGCGTGTCGTCGCCTGCTTCTCGATGGGGATATTATATACGTCTATAACGTTGTATATCCTAACCTAACGCAACCTAACATCTCGGATGTAATATTTTACAACATTCCTGGCATGTCGGTCCCTACGTCTCGGTGGGAACATACTATACGTCTATAACGTTGTATATCCTATCCTAAGGGAACATAACATCTCGGGTGCAATATTTTACAACATTTCTGACGCGTCGGCCCCTATTTTTCGGTGGGAACATTATATACGTCTATAACGTTATATATCCTAGCCTAAGGCGACCTAACATGTCGAATGTAATATTTTACAACATTCCTGGCGTGTCGTCTACTGCTTCTCGATGGGGACATTATATACGTCTATAATGTTGTATATCTTAACCTAACGCAACTTAACATCTGGGATGTAATATTTTACAGCATTCGTGGTGTGTCGTCGCCTACTTCTGGATGGGGTCATTATATACATCTATAACGTTGTATATCCTACCCTAAGGGAACCTAACACATCGGGTGTAATATTTTACAACATTCCCGACGCGTCGGCCCCTATTTTTCGGTGAGAACATTATATACATTTATAACGGTATATATCATAGCCTAAGGCAACCTAACATCTCGGATGTAATAGTTGACAACATTCCTGGCGTGTCCGCCCGTACTTCTCGGTGGGAACATTATATACGTCTATAACGTGATATATCCTAGCCTAAGGCTACATAACATGTCGAATGTAATATTTTACAACATTCCTGGCGTGTCGTCGCCTGCTTCTCGATGGGGACATTATATACGTCTATAACGTTGTATATCCTAACCTAAAGCAACCTAACATCTGGGATGTAATATTTTACAAGATTCCTGGCATGTCGGTCCCCAAGTCTCGGTAGGGACATTATATACGTCTATAACGATATATATCCAAACCTAAGGGAACCTAACATCTCGGATGTAATATTTTACAACATTCCTGGCATGTCGGTCCCTACTTCTCGGTGGGAATATTATATACGTCTATAACGTTATATATCATAACCTAAGGCAACCTAACATCTCGGATGTAATATTTTACAACATTCCTGGCATGTCGGTCCCTACTTCTCGGTGGAAACATTGTATACGTCTATAACGATATAAATGCTAACCTAAGGCAAACTAACATCTCGGATGTAATAGTTGACAACATTCCAGGCGTGTCAGCCCGTACTTCTCGGTGGGAACATTATATACGTCTATAACGCTATATATCCTAGCCTAAGGCTACCTAACATGTCGATTGTAATATTTTACAACATTCCTGGCCTGTCGTCTCCTGCTCCTCGATGGGGACATTATATACGTCTATAACGTTGTATATCCTAACCCAAAGCAACCTAACATCTCGGATGTAATAGTTGACAACATTCCTGGCGTGTAGGCCCGTAGTTCTCGGTGAGAACATTCTATACGTCTATAACGTTGTATATCCTAGCCTAAGGCGACCTAATATATCGAATGTAATATTTTACATCATTCCTGGCGTCTCATCGCCTGCTTCTCAATGGGAACATTATATACGTCTATAACGTTGTATATCCTAACCTAACGCAACCTAACATCTGGGATGTAATATTCCTGGCGTGTCGTCGCCTACTTCTGGATAGGGACATTATATACGTCTATAACGTTATATATCCTAACCTAAGGGAACCTAACATCTCGGGTGTAATATTTGAAAACATTCCCGGCGTGTTAGCCCGTACTTCTCGGTGGGAACATCATATACGTCTATAGCGATATATATCATAGCCTAAGGCAACCTAACATCTCGGATGTAATATTTTACAACATTCCTGGCGCGTCGGCTCCTATTTTTCGGTGGGAACATTATATACGTCTATAACGTTATATATCCTAACCTAAGGGAATCTAACATCTCGGGTGTAATATTTTACAACATTCATGACACGTCGTCGCCTGCTTCTCGATGGGGACATTATATAAGTCTATAACGTTGTATATCCTAACCTAGCGCAACCTAACATCTGGGATGTAATATTCCTGTCTTGTCGTCGCCTACTTCTGGATGGGGACATTGTATACGTCTATAACGATATATATCCTAGTGTAAGGCAACCTAATATGTCAAATGTAATATTTTACAACATTCCTGGCGTGTCGTCGCCTACTTCTCGATGGGGACATTATATAAATCTATAACCTTGTATATCCTAACCTAAAGCAGCCTAACATCTCGGATGTAATATTTCACAACATTCCTGGCATGTCGGTCCCTCCTTCTCGGTGGAAACATTGTATACGTCTATAACGATATATATGCTAACCTAAGGCAAACTAACATCTCGGATGTAATAGTTGACAACATTCCAGTCGTGTCAGCCCGTACTTCTCGGTGGGAACATTATATACGTCTATAACGCTATATATCCTAGCCTAAGGCGACCTAACATGTCGAATGTAATATTTTACAACATTCCTGGCCTGTCGTCCCCTGCTCCTCGATGGGGACATTATATACGTCTATAACGTTGTATATCCTAACCTAAAGCAACCTAACATCTCGGATGTAATAGTTGACAACATTCCTGGCGTGTAGGCCCGTACTTCTCGGTGGGAACATTCTATACGTCTATAACGTTGTATATCCTAGCCTAAGGCGACCTAATATATCGAATGTAATATTTTACATCATTCCTGGCATCTCATCGCCTGCTTCTCAATGGGAACATTATATACGTCTATAACGTTGTGTATCCTAACCTAACGCAACCTAACATCTGGGATGTAATATTCCTGGCGTGTCGTCGCCTACTTCTGGATGGGGAGATTATATACGTCTATAACGTTATATATCCTAACCTAAGGCAACCTAACATCTCGGATGTAATAGTTGACAACATTCCTGGCGTGTCGTCGCCTGCTTCTCGATGGGGACATTATATACGTCTATAACGTTGTATATCCTAACCTAACGCAACCTAACATCACGGATGTAATATTTTACAACATTCTTGGCATGTCGGACCCTACATCTCGGTGGGAACATACTATACGTCTATAACGTTATATATCCTAGTCTAAGGCAACCTGACATGTCGAATGTAATATTTTACAACACTCCTGTCGTGTAGTCGCCTACTTCTGGATGGGGACATTATATACATCTATAACTTTGTATATCCTAACCTAAGGCAGCCTAACATCTCGGATGTAATATTTTACAACATTCCTGACGCGTCGGCCCCTATTTCTCGGTGGGAACATTATATACGTCTATAACGTTATATATCCTAGCCTAAGGCGACCTAGCATGTCGGATGTAATAGTTGATAACATTCCTGGCGTGTCGGCCCGTACTTCTCGGTGGTAACATTACATACGTCTATAACGTTATATATCCTAGCCTAAGTCAACCTAACATGTCGAATGTAATATTTTACAACATTCCTGGCGTGTCGTCGCCTGCTTCTCGATGGCGACATTATATACGTCTATAACGTTGTATATCCTAACCTAACGCAACCTAACATCTGGGATGTAATATTTTACAACAATCCTGGCGTGTCGTCCCCTGCTTCTCGATGGGGACATTATATACGTCTATAACGTTGTATATCCTAACCTAACGCAACCTAACATCTCGGATGTAATATTTTACAACATTCCTGGCATGTCGGTCCCTACATCTCGGTGGGAACATACTATACGTCTATAACGTTGTATATCCTAACCTAGGGGAACCTAACATCTCGGGTGTAATATTTTACAACATTCCTGACACGTCGGCCCCTATTTTTCGGTGGGAACATTATATACGTCTATAACGTTATATATCCTAGCCTAAGGCAACCTAAGATTTCGAATGTAATATTTTACAACATTCCTGGCGTGTCGTCGCCTACTTCACGATGGGGACATTATATACATCTATAACATTGTATATCCTAACCTAAGGCAACCTAACATCTCGGATGTAATATTTTACAACATTCTGGCGTGTCGTCGCCTGCTTCTCGATGGGGAGATTATATACGTCTATAACGTTGTATATCCTAACCTAACGCAACCTAACATTTGGGATGCAATATTTTACAACATTCCTGGCATGTCGGTGCCTACGTCTCGGTGGGAACATTATATACGTCTATAACGATATATGTCCCAACCTAAGGCAACCTAACACCTCGGATGTAATAGTTGACAACATTCCTGGCGTCTAGGCCCGTACTTCTCGGTGGGAACATTGTATACGTCTATAACGTTATATATCCTAGCCTAAGGCGACCTAACATGTCGAATGTAATATTTTACATCATTCCTGGCGTGTCGTCGCCAGCTTCTCGATGGGAACATTATATACGTCTATAACGTTGTGTATCCTAACCTAACGCAACCTAACATCTGGGATGTAATTTTCCTGGCGTGTCGTCGCCTACTTCTGGATGGGGAGATTATATACGTCTATAACGTTATATATCCTAACCTAAGGCATCCTAACATCTCGGATGTAATAGTTGACAACATTTCTGGCGTGTCCGCCCGTACTTCTCGGTGGGAACATTATATACGTCTATAACGATATATATCCAAACCGAAGGGAACCTAACATCTCGGATGTAATATTTTACAACATTCCTGGCGTGTCGTCGCCTGCTTCTCGATGGCGACATTATATACGTCTATAACGTTGTATATCCTAACCTAACGCAACCTAACATCTCGGATGTAATATTTTACAACATTCCTGGCATGTCGGTCTCTACATCTCGGTGGGAACATACTATACGTCTATAAAGTTGTATATCCTAACCTAAGGGAACCTAACATCTCGGGTGTAATATTTTACAACATTCCTGACTCGTCGGCCCCTATTTTTAGGTGGGAACATTATATACGTCTATAACGCTATATATCCTAGCCTAAGGCAACCTAAGATGTCGAATGTAATATTTTACAACATTCTGGCGTGTCGTCGCCTGCTTCTCGATGGGAACATTATATACGTCTATAACGTTGTGTATCCTAACCTAACGCAACCTAACATCTGGGATGTAATATTCCTGGCGTGTCGTCGCCTACTTCTGGATGGGGAGATTATATACGTCTATAACGTTATATATCCTAACCTAAGGCAACCTAACATCTCGGATGTAATAGTTGACAACATTCCTGGCGTGTCCGCCCGTACTTCTCGGTGGGAACATTATATACGTCTATAACGTTATATATCCTAGCCTAAGGCCACATAACATGTCGAATGTAATATTTTACAACATTCCTGGCGTGTCGTCGCCTGCTTCTCGACGGGGAAATTATATACGTCTTTAACGTTGTATATCCTAACCTAAAGCAACCTAACATCTGGGATGTAATATTTTACAAGATTCCTGGCATGTCGGTCCCCAAGTCTCGGTAGGAACATTATATACGTCTATAACGATATATATCCAAACCGAAGGGAACCTAACATCTCGGATGTAATATTTTACAACATTCCTGGCGTGTCGTCGCCTGCTTCTCGGTGGGGACATTATATACGTCTATAACGTTGTATATCCTAACCTAACGCAACCTAACATGTCGAATGTAATATTTTACAACATTCCTGGCGTGTCGGTCCCTACTTCTCGGTGGGAATATTATATACGTCTATAACGTTATATATCATAACCTAAGGCAACCTAACTTCTCGGATGTAATATTTTACAACATTTCTGGCATGTCGGTCCCTACTTCTCGGTGGGAATATTATATACGTCTATAACGTTATATAACATAACCTAAGGCAACCTAACTTCTCGGATGTAATACTTTACAACATTCCTGGCTCGTCGGTTCCTACTTTTCGGTGGGAACATTATATACGTCTATAACGTTATATATCCTAGTCTAGGCAACCTAACATGTCGAAAGTAATATTTTACAACATTCCTGGCGTGTCGTCGCCTACTTCTCGATGGGGACATCATATACATCTATAACATTGTATATCCTAACCTAAGGCAACCTAACATCTCGGATGTAATATTTTACAACATTCTGGCGTGTCGTCGCCTGCTTCTCGATGGGGAGATTATATACATCTATAACATTGTATATCCTAACCTAAGGCAACCTAACATCTCGGATGTAATATTTTACATCATTCTGGCGTGTCGTCGCCTGCTTCTCGATGGGGAGATTATATACGTCTATAACGTTGTATATCCTAACCTAACGCAACCTAACATTTGGGATGTAATATTTTACAACATTCCTGGCACGTCGGTGCCTACGTCTCGGTGGGAACATTATATACGTCTATAACGATATATATCCTAACCTAAGGCAACCTAACATCTCGGATGTAATAGTTGAAAACATTCCTGGCGTGTCCACCCGTACTTCTCGGTGGGAACATTGTATACGTCTATAACGTTATATATCCTAGCCTAAGGCCACCTAACATATCGAATGTAATATTTTACATCATTCGTGGCGTGTCGTCGCCTGCTTCTCGATGGGAACATTATATACGACTATAACGTTGTGTAGCCTAACCTAACGCAACCTAACATCTGGGATGTAATATTCCTGGCGTGTCGTCGCCTACCTCTGGATGGTGACATTATATACGTCTATAACGTTATATATCCTAACCTAAGGCAACCTAACATCTCGGATGTAATAGTTGACAACATTCCTAGCGTGTCCGCCCGTACTTCTCGGTGGGAACCTTATATACGTCTATAACGTTATATATCCTAGCCTAAGGCCACCTAACATTTCGAATGTAATATTTTACATCATTCCTGGCGTGTCGTCGCCTGCTTCTCGATGGGAACATTATATACGTCTATAACGTTGTGTATCCTAACCTAACGCAACCTAACATCTGGGATGTAATATTCCTGGCGTGTCGTCGCCTACTTCTGGATGGGGACATTATATACGTCTATAACGTTATATATCCTAACCTAAGGCAACCTAACATCTCGGATGTAATAGTTGACAACATTCCAGGCGTGTCCGCCCGTACTTTTCGGTGGGAACATTATATACGTCTATAACGTTATATATCCTAGCCTAAGGCAACCTAACACCTCGGATGTAATAGTTGACAACATTCCTGGCGTGTAGGCCCGTACTCCTCGGTGGGAACATTATATACGTCTATAACGTTATATATCCTAGCCTAAGGCCACCTAACATGTCGAATGTAATATTTTACAACATTCCTGGCGTGTCGTCGCCTGCTTCTCGATGGGGACATTATATACATCTATAACATTGTATATCCTAACTTAAGGCTACCAAACATAGCGAATGTAATATTTTACAACATTCCTGGCGTGTTGTCGCCTACTTCTCGATGGGGACATTATATACATCTATAATCTTGTATATCCTAACCTAAGGCAGCCTAACATCTCGGATGTAGTATTTTACAACATTCCTGGCGTGTCGTCGCCTACTTCTGGATGGGGTCATTATATACATCCATAACGTTGTATATCCTAACCTAAGGGAACCTAACATCTCGGGTGTAATATTTTACAACATTCCTGACGCGTCGGTCCCTATTTTTCGGTGGGAATATTATATACGTCTATAACGTTATATATCCTAGCCTAAGGCAACCTAACATCTCGGATGTAATATTTTACAACATTCCGGGCATATCGGTCCCTACTTCTCGGTGGAAACATTGTATACGTCTATAACGATATATATCCTAGCCTAAGGCAACCTAACATCTCGGATGTAATATTTTACAACATTCCTGGCGCGTCGGCTCCTATTTTTCGGTGGGAACATTATATACGTCTATAACGTTATATATCCTAACCTAAGGGACCCTAACATGTCGTATGTAATATTTTACAACATTCCTGGCGTGTCGTAGCCTGCTTCTCGATGGGGACATTATATACGTCTATAACGTTGTATATCCTATCCTAAGGGAACCTAACATCTCGAGTGTAAACTTTTACAACATTCCTGACGCGTCGGGCCCTATTTTTCGGTGGGAACATTATATACGGCTATAACGTTATATATCCTAGCCTAAGGCAACCTAACATGTCGAATGTAATATTTTACAACATTCCTGTCGTGTCGTCGCCTGCTTCTCGATGGGGAGATTATATACGTCTATAACGTTGTATATCCTAACCTAACGCAACCTAACATTTGGGATGTAATATTTTACAACATTCCTTGCATGTCGGTGCCTACGTCTCGGTGGGAACATTATATACGTCTATAACGAGATATATCCTAACCTAAGGCAACCTAACACCTCGGATGTAATAGTTGACAACATTCCTGGCGTGCAGGCCCGTACTTCTCGGTGGGAACATTGTATACGTCTATAACGATATATATCCTAGCCTAAGGCGACCTAACATGTCGAATGTAATATTTTACATCATTCCTGGCGTGTCGTCTCCTGCTTCTCGATGGGAACATTATATACGTCTATAACGTTATATATCATAACCTAAGGCAACCTAACATCTCGGATGTAATATTTTACAACATTCCTGGCATATCGGTCCCTACTTCTCGGTGGAAACATTCTGTACGTCTATAACGATATATATCCTAGCCTAAGGCAACCTAACATCTCGGATGTAATATTTTACAACATTCCTTGCATATCGGTCCCTACTTCTCGGAGGAAACATTGTATACGTCTATAACGATATATATCCTAGCCTAAGGCAACCTAACATCTCGGATGTAATATTTTACAACATTCCTGGTGTGTCGTCGCCTACTTCTCGATGGGGACATTATATACATCTATAACATTGTATATCCTAACCTAAGGCAACCTAACATCTCGGATGTAATATTTTACAACATTCTGGCGTGTCGTCGCCGGCTTCTCGATGGGGAGATTATAAACGTCTATAACGTTGTATATCCTAACCTAACGCAACCTAACATTTGGGATGTAATATTTTACAACATTCCTTGCATGTCGGTGCCTACGTCTCGGTAGGAACATTATATACGTCTATAACGATATATATCCTGACCCAAGGCAACCTAGCACCTCGGATGTAATAGTTGACAACATTCCTGGCGTGTAGGCCCGTACTTCTCGATGGGAACATTGTATACGTCTATAACGTTATATATCCTAGCCTAAGGCAACCTAACGTATCGAATGTAATATTTTACATCATTCCTGGCGTGTCGTCGCCTGCTTCTCGATGGGATCATTATATACGTCTATAACGTTGTGTATCCTAACCTAACGCAACCTAACATCTGGGATGTAATATTCCTGGCGTGTCGTCGCCTACTTCTGGATGGGGACATTATATACGTCTATAACGTTATATATCCTAACCTAAGGCAACCTAACATCTCGGATGTAATAGTTGGCAAAATTCCTGGCGTGTCCGCCCGTACTTCTCGGTGGGAATATTATATACGTCTATAACGTTGTATATCCTAGCCTAAGGCCAGCTAACATGTCGAATGTAATATTTTACAACATTCCTGACGCGTCGGCCCCTATTTTTCGGTGGGAACATTATATACGTCTATAACGTTATATATCCTAGTCTAAGGCAACCTAACATGTCGACTGTAATATTTTACAACATTCCTGGCGTGTCGTCGCCTGCTTCTCGATGGGGACATAATATACATCTATTACATTGTATATCCTAACCTAAGGCAACCTAACATCTCGGATGTAATAGGTGACCACATTCCTGGCATGTAGGCCCGTACTTCTCGGTGGGAACATTGTATACGCCTATAACGTTATATATCCTAGCCTAAGGCGACCTAACATGTCGAATGTAATATTTTACATCATTCCTGGCGTGTCGTCGCCTGCTTCTCGATGGGAACATTATATACGTCTATAACGTTATATATCATAACCTAAGGCAACCGAACATCTGGGATGTAATATTTTACAACATTCCTGGCATATCGGTCCCTACTTCTCGGTGGAAACATTGCATACGCCTATAACGATATATATCCTAGCCTAAGGCAACCTAACATGTCGAATGTAATATTTTACATCATTCCTGGCGTGTCATTGCCTGCTTCTCGATGGGAACATTATATACGTCTATAACGTTGTGTATCCTAACCTAACGCAACCTAACATCTGGGATGTAATATTCCTGGCGTGTCGTCGCCTACTTCTGGATGGGGAGATTATATACGTCTATAACGTTATATATCCTAACCTAAGGCAACCTAACATCTCGGATGTAATAGTTGACAACATTCCTGGCGTGTCCGCCCGTACTTCTCGGTGGGAACATTATATACGTCTATAACGTGATATATCCTAGCCTAAGGACACATAACATGTCGAATGTCATATTTTACAACATTCCTGGCGTGTCGTCGCCTGCTTCTCGATGGGGACATTATATACGTCTATAACGTTGTATATCCTAACCTAAAGCAACCTAACATCTGGGATGTAATATTTTACAAGATTCCTGACATGTCGGTCCCCAAGTCTCGGTAGGAACATTATATACGTCTATAACGATATATATCCAAACCTAAGGGAACCTAACATCTCGGATGTAATATTTTACAACATTCCTGGCATGTCGGTCCCTACTTCTCGGTGGGAATATTATATACGTCTATAACGTTATATATCATAACCTAAGGCAACCTAACATCTCGGATGTAATATTTTACAACATTCCTGGAATATGGGTCCCTACTTCTCGGTGGAAACATTGTATACGTCTATAACGATATATATCCTAGCCTAAGGCAACCTAACATCTCGCATGTAATATTTTACAACATTCCTGGCGTGTCGTCGCCTACTTCTCGATGGGGACATTATATACGTCGATAACGTTATATATCCTAGCCTAAGGCAACCTAACATCTCGGATGTAATAGTTGACAACATTCCTGGCGTGTCGTCGCCTGCTTCTAGATGGGGACATTATATACGTCTATAACGTTGTATATCCTATCCTAAGGGAACCTAACATCTCGAGTGTAAACTTTTACAACATTCCTGACGCGTCGGGCCCTATTTTTCGGTGGGAACATTATATACGTCTATAACGATATATATCCTAACCTAAGGCAACCTAACACCTCGGATGTAATAGTTGACAACATTCCTGGCGTGCAGGCCCGTACTTCTCGGTGGGAACATTGTATACGTCTATAACGATATATATCCTAGCCTAAGGCGACCTAACATGTCGAATGTAATATTTTACATCATTCCTGGCGTGTCGTCGCCTGCTTCTCGATGGGAACATTACATGCGTCTATAACGTTATATACCATAACCTAAGGGAACCTAACATCTCGGATGTAATATTTTAAAACATTCCTGGCATGTCGGTCCCTACTTCTCGGTGGGAATATTATATACGTCTATAACGTTATATATCATAACCTAAGGCAACCTAACATCTCGGATGTAATATTTTACAACATTCCTGGCATATCGGTCCCTACTTCTCGGTGGAAACATTGTGTACGTCTATAACGATATATATCCTAACCTAAGGCAACCTAACACCTCGGATGTAATAGGTGACAACATTCCTGGCGTGCAGGCCCGTACTTCTCGGTGGGAACATTGTATACGTCTATAACGATATATATCCTAGCCTAAGGCGACCTAACATGTCGAATGTAATATTTTACATTATTCCTGGCGTGTCGTCGCCTGCTTCTCGATGGGAACATTACATGCGTCTATAACGTTATATACCATAACCTAAGGGAACCTAACATCTCGGATGTAATATTTTAAAACATTCCTGGTATGTCGGTCCCTACTTCTCGGTGGGAATATTATATACGTCTATAACGTTATATATCATAACCTAAGGCAACCTAACATCTCGGATGTAATATTTTACAACATTCCTGGCATATGGGTCCCTACTTCTCGGTGGAAACATTGTATACGTCTATAACGTTGTATATCCTATCCTAAGGGAACCTAACATCTCGAGTGTAAACTTTTACAACATTCCTGGCATATCGGTCCCTACTTCTCGGTGGAAACATTGTGTACGTCTATAACGATATATATCCTAACCTAAGGCAACCTAACACCTCGGATGTAATAGGTGACAACATTCCTGGCGTGCAGGCCCGTACTTCTCGGTGGGAACATTGTATACGTCTATAACGATATATATCCTAGCCTAAGGCGACCTAACATGTCGAATGTAATATTTTACATTATTCCTGGCGTGTCGTCGCCTGCTTCTCGATGGGAACATTACATGCGTCTATAACGTTATATACCATAACCTAAGGGAACCTAACATCTCGGATGTAATATTTTAAAACATTCCTGGTATGTCGGTCCCTACTTCTCGGTGGGAATATTATATACGTCTATAACGTTATATATCATAACCTAAGGCAACCTAACATCTCGGATGTAATATTTTACAACATTCCTGGCATATGGGTCCCTACTTCTCGGTGGAAACATTGTATACGTCTATAACGATATATATCCTAGCCTAAGGCAACCTAACATCTCGGATGTAATATTTTACAACATTCCTGGCGTGTCGTCGCCTACTTCTCGATGGGGACATTATATACATCTATAACATTGTATATCCTAACCTAAGGCAACCTAACATCTCGGATGTAATATTTTACAACATTCTGGCGTGTCGTCGCCTGCTTCTCGATGGGGAGATTATATAAGTCTATAACGTTGTATAACCTAACCTAACGCAACCTAACATTTGGGATGTAATGTTTTACAACATTCCTTGCATGTCGGTGCCTACGTCTCGGTGAGAACAGTATATACGTCTATAACGATATATATCCTAACCTAAGGCAACCTAACACCTCGGATGTAATAGTTGACAACATTCCTGGCGTGTAGGCCCGTACTTCTCGGTGGGAACATTGTATACGTCTATAACGTTGTATATCCTAACCTAACGCAACCTAACATTTGGGATGTAATATTTTACAACATTCCTGGCATGTCGGTCCCTACTCCTCGGCGGAAACATTGTATACGTCTATAACGATATATATCCTAGTCTAAGGCAACCTAATATGTCAAATGTAATATTTTACAACATTCCTGGCGTGTCGTCGCCTACTTCTCGATGGGGACATTATATAAATCTATAACCTTGTATATCCTAACCTAAAGCAGCCTAACATCTCGGATGTAATATTTCACAACATTCCTGGCATATCGGTCCCTACTTCTCGGTGGAAACATTGTGTACGTCTATAACGATATATATCCTAACCTAAGGCAACCTAACACCTCGGATGTAATAGGTGACAACATTCCTGGCGTGCAGGCCCGTACTTCTCGGTGGGAACATTGTATACGTCTATAACGATATATATCCTAGCCTAAGGCGACCTAACATGTCGAATGTAATATTTTACATTATTCCTGGCGTGCCGTCGCCTGCTTCTCGATGGGAACATTACATGCGTCTATAACGTTATATACCATAACCTAAGGGAACCTAACATCTCGGATGTAATATTTTAAAACATTCCTGGCATGTCGGTCCCTACTTCTCGGTGGGAATATTATATACGTCTATAACGTTATATATCATAACCTAAGGCAACCTAACATCTCGGATGTAATATTTTACAACATTCCTGGCATATCGGTCCCTACTTCTCGGTGGAAACATTGTGTACGTCTATAACGATATATATCCTAGCCTAAGGCAACCTAACATCTCGGATGTAATATTTTACAACATTCCTTGCATATCGGTCCCTACTTCTCGGAGGAAACATTGTATACGTCTATAACGATATATATCCTAGCCTAAGGCAACCTAACATCTCGGATGTAATATTTTACAACATTCCTGGTGTGTCGTCGCCTACTTCTCGATGGGGAGATTATAAACGTCTATAACGTTGTATATCCTAACCTAACGCAACCTAACATTTGGGATGTAATATTTTACAACATTCCTTGCATGTCGGTGCCTACGTCTCGGTAGGAACATTATATACGTCTATAACGATATATATCCTGACCCAAGGCAACCTAGCACCTCGGATGTAATAGTTGACAACATTCCTGGCGTGTAGGCCCGTACTTCTCGATGGGAACATTGTATACGTCTATAACGTTATATATCCTAGCCTAAGGCAACCTAACGTATCGAATGTAATATTTTACATCATTCCTGGCGTGTCGTCGCCTGCTTCTCGATGGGATCATTATATACGTCTATAACGTTGTGTATCCTAACCTAACGCAACCTAACATCTGGGATGTAATATTCCTGGCGTGTCGTCGCCTACTTCTGGATGGGGACATTATATACGTCTATAACGTTATATATCCTAACCTAAGGCAACCTAACATCTCGGATGTAATAGTTGGCAAAATTCCTGGCGTGTCCGCCCGTACATCTCGGTGGGAACATTATATACGTCTATAACGTTGTATATCCTAGCCTAAGGCCAGCTAACATGTCGAATGTAATATTTTACAACATTCCTGACGCGTCGGCCCCTATTTTTCGGTGGGAACATTATATACGTCTATAACGTTATATATCCTAGTCTAAGGCAACCTAACATGTCGACTGTAATATTTTACAACATTCCTGGCGTGTCGTCGCCTGCTTCTCGATGGGGACATAATATACATCTATTACATTGTATATCCTAACCTAAGGCAACCTAACATCTCGGATGTAATATTTTACAACATTCTGGCGTGTCGTCGCCGGCTTCTCGATGGGGAGATTATATACGTCTATAACGTTGTATATCCTAACCTAACGCAACCTAACATTTGGGATGTAATATTTTACAACACTCCTTGCATGTCGGTGCCTACGTCTCGGTGGGAACATTATATACGTCTATAACGACATATATCATAACCCAAGGCAACCGAACACCTCGGATGTAATAGGTGACCACATTCCTGGCATGTAGGCCCGTACTTCTCGGTGGGAACATTGTATACGCCTATAACGTTATATATCCTAGCCTAAGGCGACCTAACATGTCGAATGTAATATTTTACATCATTCCTGGCGTGTCGTCGCCTGCTTCTCGATGGGAACATTATATACGTCTATAACGTTATATATCATAACCTAAGGCAACCGAACATCTGGGATGTAATATTTTACAACATTCCTGGCATATCGGTCCCTACTTCTCGGTGGAAACATTGCATACGCCTATAACGATATATATCCTAGCCTAAGGCAACCTAACATGTCGAATGTAATATTTTACATCATTCCTGGCGTGTCATTGCCTGCTTCTCGATGGGAACATTATATACGTCTATAACGTTGTGTATCCTAACCTAACGCAACCTAACATCTGGGATGTAATATTCCTGGCGTGTCGTCGCCTACTTCTGGATGGGGAGATTATATACGTCTATAACGTTATATATCCTAACCTAAGGCAACCTAACATCTCGGATGTAATAGTTGACAACATTCCTGGCGTGTCCGCCCGTACTTCTCGGTGGGAACATTATATACGTCTATAACGTGATATATCCTAGCCTAAGGCTACATAACATGTCGAATGTCATATTTTACAACATTCCTGGCGTGTCGTCGCCTGCTGCTCGATGGGGACATTATATACGTCTATAACGTTGTATATCCTAACCTAAAGCAACCTAACATCTGGGATGTAATATTTTACAAGATTCCTGACATGTCGGTCCCCAAGTCTCGGTAGGAACATTATATACGTCTATAACGATATATATCCAAACCTAAGGGAACCTAACATCTCGGATGTAATATTTTACAACATTCCTGGCATGTCGGTCCCTACTTCTCGGTGGGAATATTATATACGTCTATAACGTTATATATCATAACCTAAGGCAACCTAACATCTCGGATGTAATATTTTACAACATTCCTGGCATATGGGTCCCTACTTCTCGGTGGAAACATTGTATACGTCTATAACGATATATATCCTAGCCTAAGGCAACCTAACATCTCGGATGTAATATTTTACAACATTCCTGGCGTGTCGTAGCCTGCTTCTCGATGGGGACATTATATACGTCTATAACGTTGTATATCCTATCCTAAGGGAACCTAACATCTCGAGTGTAAACTTTTACAACATTCCTGACGCGTCGGGCCCTATTTTTCGGTGGGAACATTATATACGGCTATAACGTTATATATCCTAGCCTAAGGCAACCTAACATGTCGAATGTAATATTTTACAACATTCCTGTCGTGTCGTCGCCTGCTTCTCGATGGGGAGATTATATACGTCTATAACGTTGTATATCCTAACCTAACGCAACCTAACATTTGGGATGTAATATTTTACAACATTCCTTGCATGTCGGTGCCTACGTCTCGGTGGGAACATTATATACGTCTATAACGAGATATATCCTAACCTAAGGCAACCTAACACCTCGGATGTAATAGTTGACAACATTCCTGGCGTGCAGGCCCGTACTTCTCGGTGGGAACATTGTATACGTCTATAACGATATATATCCTAGCCTAAGGCGACCTAACATGTCGAATGTAATATTTTACATCATTCCTGGCGTGTCGTCGCCTGCTTCTCGATGGGAACATTACATGCGTCTATAACGTTATATACCATAACCTATGGGAACCTAACATCTCGGATGTAATATTTTAAAACATTCCTGGCATGTCGGTCCCTACTTCTCGGTGGGAATATTATATACGTCTATAACGTTATATATCATAACCTAAGGCAACCTAACATCTCGGATGTAATATTTTACAACATTCCTGGCATATCGGCCCCTACTTCTCGGTGGAAACATTGTGTACGTCTATAACGATATATATCCTAGCCTAAGGCAATCTATCATCTCGGATGTAATATTTTACAACATTCCTTGCATATCGGTCCCTACTTCTCGGAGGAAACATTGTATACGTCTATAACGATATATATCCTAGCCTAAGGCAACCTAACATCTCGGATGTAATATTTTACAACATTCCTGGCGTGTCGTCGCCTACTTCTCGATGGGGACATTATATACATCTATAACATTGTATATCCTAACCTAAGGCAACCTAACATCTCGGATGTAATAGTTGGCAAAATTCCTGGCGTGTCCGCCCGTACTTCTCGGTGGGAACATTATATACGTCTATAACGTTGTATATCCTAGATTAAGACCAGCTAACATGTCGAATGTAATATTTTACAACCTTCCTGTCGCGTCGGCCCCTATTTTTCGGTGGGAACATTATATACGTCTATAACGTTATATATCCTAGTCTAAGGCAACCTAACATGTCGACTGTAATATTTTACAACATTCCTGGCGTGTCGTCGACTGCTTCTCGATGGGGACATAATATACATCTATAACATTGTATATCCTAACCTAAGGCAACCTAACATCTCGGATGTAATATTTTACAACATTCTGGCGTGTCGTCGCCGGCTTCTCGATGGGGAGATTATATACGTCTATAACGTTGTATATTATAACCTAACGCAACCTAACATTTGGGATGTAACATTTTACAACACTCCTTGCATGTCGGTGCCTACGTCTCGGTGGGAACATTATATACGTCTATAACGATATATATCCTAACCCAAGGCAACCTAACACCTCGGATGTAATAGGTGACCACCTTCCTGGCATGTAGGCCCGTACTTCTCGGTGGGAACATTGTATACGCCTATAACGTTATATATCCTAGCCTAAAGCGACCTAACATGTCGAACGTAATATTTTACATCATTCCTGGCGTGTCGTCTCCTGCTTCTCGATGGGAACATTATATACGTCTATAACGTTATATATCATAACCTAAGGCAACCGAACATCTGGGATGTAATATTTTACAACATTCCTGGCATATCGGTCCCTACTTCTCGGTGGAAACATTGTATACGTCTATAACGATATATATCCTAGCCTAAGGCAACCTAACATCTCGCATGTAATATTTTACAACATTCCTGGCGTGTCGTCGCCTACTTCTCGATGGGGACATTATATACGTCGATAACGTTATATATCCTAGCCTAAGGCAACCTAACATCTCGGATGTAATAGTTGACAACATTCCTGGCGTGTCGTCGCCTGCTTCTAGATGGGGACATTATATACGTCTATAACGTTGTATATCCTATCCTAAGGGAACCTAACATCTCGAGTGTAAACTTTTACAACATTCCTGACGCGTCGGGCCCTATTTTTCGGTGGGAACATTATATACGTCTATAACGATATATATCCTAACCTAAGGCAACCTAACACCTCGGATGTAATAGTTGACAACATTCCTGGCGTGCAGGCCCGTACTTCTCGGTGGGAACATTGTATACGTCTATAACGATATATATCCTAGCCTAAGGCGACCTAACATGTCGAATGTAATATTTTACATCATTCCTGGCGTGTCGTCGCCTGCTTCTCGATGGGAACATTACATGCGTCTATAACGTTATATACCATAACCTAAGGGAACATAACATCTCGGATGTAATATTTTAAAACATTCCTGGCATGTCGGTCCCTACTTCTCGGTGGGAATATTATATACGTCTATAACGTTATATATCATAACCTAAGGCAACCTAACATCTCGGATGTAATATTTTACAACATTCCTGGCATATCGGTCCCTACTTCTCGGTGGAAACATTGTGTACGTCTATAACGATATATATCCTAACCTAAGGCAACCTAACACCTCGGATGTAATAGGTGACAACATTCCTGGCGTGCAGGCCCGTACTTCTCGGTGGGAACATTGTATACGTCTATAACGATATATATCCTAGCCTAAGGCGACCTAACATGTCGAATGTAATATTTTACATTATTCCTGGCGTGCCGTCGCCTGCTTCTCGATGGGAACATTACATGCGTCTATAACGTTATATACCATAACCTAAGGGAACCTAACATCTCGGATGTAATATTTTAAAACATTCCTGGCATGTCGGTCCCTACTTCTCGGTGGGAATATTATATACGTCTATAACGTTATATATCATAACCTAAGGCAACCTAACATCTCGGATGTAATATTTTACAACATTCCTGGCATATCGGTCCCTACTTCTCGGTGGAAACATTGTGTACGTCTATAACGATATATATCCTAGCCTAGGGCAACCTAACATCTCGGATGTAATATTTTACAACATTCCTTGCATATCGGTCCCTACTTCTCGGAGGAAACATTGTATACGTCTATAACGATATATATCCTAGCCTAAGGCAACCTAACATCTCGGATGTAATATTTTACAACATTCCTGGTGTGTCGTCGCCTACTTCTCGATGGGGACATTATATACATCTATAACATTGTATATCCTAACCTAAGGCAACCTAACATCTCGGATGTAATATTTTACAACATTCTTGCGTGTCGTCGCCGGCTTCTCGATGGGGAGATTATAAACGTCTATAACGTTGTATATCCTAACCTAACGCAACCTAACATTTGGGATGTAATATTTTACAACATTCCTTGCATGTCGGTGCCTACGTCTCGGTAGGAACATTATATACGTCTATAACGATATATATCCTGACCCAAGGCAACCTAGCACCTCGGATGTAATAGTTGACAACATTCCTGGCGTGTAGGCCCGTACTTCTCGATGGGAACATTGTATACGTCTATAACGTTATATATCCTAGCCTAAGGCAACCTAACGTATCGAATGTAATATTTTACATCATTCCTGGCGTGTCGTCGCCTGCTTCTCGATGGGATCATTATATACGTCTATAACGTTGTGTATCCTAACCTAACGCAACCTAACATCTGGGATGTAATATCCCTGGCGTGTCGTCGCCTACTTCTGGATGGGGACATTATATACGTCTATAACGTTATATATCCTAACCTAAGGCAACCTAACATCTCGGATGTAATAGTTGGCAAAATTCCTGGCGTGTCCGCCCGTACATCTCGGTGGGAACATTATATACGTCTATAACGTTGTATATCCTAGCCTAAGGCCAGCTAACATGTCGAATGTAATATTTTACAACATTCCTGACGCGTCGGCCCCTATTTTTCGGTGGGAACATTATATACGTCTATAACGTTATATATCCTAGTCTAAGGCAACCTAACATGTCGACTGTAATATTTTACAACATTCCTGGCGTGTCGTCGCCTGCTTCTCGATGGGGACATAATATACATCTATTACATTGTATATCCTAACCTAAGGCAACCTAACATCTCGGATGTAATATTTTACAACATTCTGGCGTGTCGTCGCCGGCTTCTCGATGGGGAGATTATATACGTCTATAACGTTGTATATCCTAACCTAACGCAACCTAACATTTGGGATGTAATATTTTACAACACTCCTTGCATGTCGGTGCCTACGTCTCGGTGGGAACATTATATACGTCTATAACGATATATATCATAACCCAAGGCAACCTAACACCTCGGATGTAATAGGTGACCACATTCCTGGCATGTAGGCCCGTACTTCTCGGTGGGAACATTGTATACGCCTATAACGTTATATATCCTAGCCTAAGGCGACCTAACATGTCGAATGTAATATTTTACATCATTCCTGGCGTGTCGTCGCCTGCTTCTCGATGGGAACATTATATACGTCTATAACGTTATATATCATAACCTAAGGCAACCGAACATCTGGGATGTAATATTTTACAACATTCCTGGCATATCGGTCCCTACTTCTCGGTGGAAACATTGCATACGCCTATAACGATATATATCCTAGCCTAAGGCAACCTAACATGTCGAATGTAATATTTTACATCATTCCTGGCGTGTCATTGCCTGCTTCTCGATGGGAACATTATATACGTCTATAACGTTGTGTATCCTAACCTAACGCAACCTAACATCTGGGATGTAATATTCCTGGCGTGTCGTCGCCTACTTCTGGATGGGGAGATTATATACGTCTATAACGTTATATATCCTAACCTAAGGCAACCTAACATCTCGGATGCAATAGTTGACAACATTCCTGGCGTGTCCGCCCGTACTTCTCGGTGGGAACATTATATACGTCTATAACGTGATATATCCTAGCCTAAGGCTACATAACATGTCGAATGTCATATTTTACAACATTCCTGGCGTGTCGTCGCCTGCTTCTCGATGGGGACATTATATACGTCTATAACGTTGTATATCCTAACCTAAAGCAACCTAACATCTGGGATGTAATATTTTACAAGATTCCTGACATGTCGGTCCCCAAGTCTCGGTAGGAACATTATATACGTCTATAACGATATATATCCAAACCTAAGGCAACCTAACACCTCGGATGTAATAGTTGACAACATTCCTGGCGTGTAGGCCCGTACTTCTCGGTGGGAACATTGTATACGTCTATAACGTTGTATATCCTAACCTAACGCAACCTAACATTTGGGATGTAATATTTTACAACATTCCTTGCATGTCGGTCCCTACTCCTCGGCGGAAACATTGTATACGTCTATAACGATATATATCCTAGTCTAAGGCAACCTAATATGTCAAATGTAATATTTTACAACATTCCTGGCGTGTCGTCGCCTACTTCTCGATGGGGACATTATATAAATCTATAACCTTGTATATCCTAACCTAAAGCAGCCTAACAGCTCGGATGTAATATTTCACAACATTCCTGGCATGTCGGTCCCTACTTCTCGGTGGAAACATTGTATACGTCTATAACGATATATATGCTAACCTAAGGCAAACTAACATCTCGGATGTAATAGTTGACAACATTCCAGGCGTGTCAGCCCGTACTTATCGGTGGGAACATTGTATACGTCTATAACGTTGTATATCCTAACCTAACGCAACCTAACATTTGGGATGTAATATTTTACAACATTCCTTGCATGTCGGTCCCTACTCCTCGGCGGAAACATTGTATACGTCTATAACGATATATATCCTAGTCTAAGGCAACCTAATATGTCAAATGTAATATTTTACAACATTCCTGGCGTGTCGTCGCCTACTTCTCGATGGGGACATTATATAAATCTATAACCTTGTATATCCTAACCTAAAGCAGCCTAACATCTCGGATGTAATATTTCACAACATTCCTGGCATGTCGGTCCCTACTTCTCGGTGGAAACATTGTATACGTCTATAACGATATATATGCTAACCTAAGGCAAACTAACATCTCGGATGTAATAGTTGACAACATACCAGGCGTGTCAGCCCGTACTTATCGGTGGGAACACTATATATGTCTATAACGCTATATATCCTAGCCTAAGGCGACCTAATATGTCGAATGTAATATTTTACAACATTCCTGGCCTGTCGTCTCCTGCTCCTCGATGGGGACATTATATACGTCTATAACGTTGTATAGCCTAACCTAAAGCAACCTAACATCTCGGATGTAATAGTTGACAACATTCCTGGCGTGTAGGCCCGTACTTCTCGTTGAGAACATTCTATACGTCTATAACGTTGTATATCCTAGCCTAAGGCGAGCTAATATATCGAATGTAATATTTTACATTATTCCTGGCGTGCCGCCGCCTGCTTCTCGATGGGAACATTACATACGTCTATAACGTTATATACCATAACCTAAGGGAACCTAACATCTCGGATGTAATATTTTAAAACATTCCTGGCATGTCGGTCCCTACTTCTCGGTGGGAATATTATATACGTCTATAACGTTATATATCATAACCTAAGGCAACCTAACATCTCGGATGTAATATTTTACAACATTCCTGGCATATCGGTCCCTACTTCTCGGTGGAAACATTGTGTACGTCTATAACGATATATATCCTAGCCTAAGGCAACCTAACATCTCGGATGTAATATTTTACAACATTCCTTGCATATCGGTCCCTACTTCTCGGAGGAAACATTGTATACGTCTATAACGATATATATCCTAGCCTAAGGCAACCTAACATCTCGGATGTAATATTTTACAACATTCCTGGTGTGTCGTCGCCTACTTCTCGATGGGGAGATTATAAACGTCTATAACGTTGTATATCCTAACCTAACGCAACCTAACATTTGGGATGTAATATTTTACAACATTCCTTGCATGTCGGTGCCTACGTCTCGGTAGGAACATTATATACGTCTATAACGATATATATCCTGACCCAAGGCAACCTAGCACCTCGGATGTAATAGTTGACAACATTCCTGGCGTGTAGGCCCGTACTTCTCGATGGGAACATTGTATACGTCTATAACGTTATATATCCTAGCCTAAGGCAACCTAACGTATCGAATGTAATATTTTACATCATTCCTGGCGTGTCGTCGCCTGCTTCTCGATGGGATCATTATATACGTCTATAACGTTGTGTATCCTAACCTAACGCAACCTAACATCTGGGATGTAATATTCCTGGCGTGTCGTCGCCTACTTCTGGATGGGGACATTATATACGTCTATAACGTTATATATCCTAACCTAAGGCAACCTAACATCTCGGATGTAATAGTTGGCAAAATTCCTGGCGTGTCCGCCCGTACATCTCGGTGGGAACATTATATACGTCTATAACGTTGTATATCCTAGCCTAAGGCCAGCTAACATGTCGAATGTAATATTTTACAACATTCCTGACGCCTCGGCCCCTATTTTTCGGTGGGAACATTATATACGTCTATAACGTTATATATCCTAGTCTAAGGCAACCTAACATGTCGACTGTAATATTTTACAACATTCCTGGCGTGTCGTCGCCTGCTTCTCGATGGGGACATAATATACATCTATTACATTGTATATCCTAACCTAAGGCAACCTAACATCTCGGATGTAATATTTTACAACATTCTGGCGTGTCGTCGCCGGCTTCTCGATGGGGAGATTATATACGTCTGTAACGTTGTATATCCTAACCTAACGCAACCTAACATTTGGGATGTAATATTTTACGACACTCCTTGCGTGTCGGTGCCTACGTCTCGGTGGGAACATTATATACGTCTATAACGATATATATCATAACCCAAGGCAACCGAACACCTCGGATGTAATAGGTGACCACATTCCTGGCATGTAGGCCCGTACTTCTCGGTGGGAACATTGTATACGCCTATAACGTTATATATCCTAGCCTAAGGCGACCTAACATGTCGAATGTAATATTTTACATCATTCCTGGCGTGTCGTCGCCTGCTTCTCGATGGGAACATTATATACGTCTATAACGTTATATATCATAACCTAAGGCAACCGAACATCTGGGATGTAATATTTTACAACATTCCTGGCATATCGGTCCCTACTTCTCGGTGGGAATATTATATACGTCTATAACGTTATATATCATAACCTAAGGCAACCTAACATCTCGGATGTAATATTTTACAACATTCCTGGCATATGGGTCCCTACTTCTCGGTGGAAACATTGTATACGTCTATAACGATATATATCCTAGCCTAAGGCAACCTAACATCTCGGATGTAATATTTTACAACATTCCTGGCGTGTCGTAGCCTGCTTCTCGATGGGGACATTATATACGTCTATAACGTTGTATATCCTATCCTAAGGGAACCTAACATCTCGAGTGTAAACTTTTACAACATTCCTGACGCGTCGGGCCCTATTTTTCGGTGGGAACATTATATACGGCTATAACGTTATATATCCTAGCCTAAGGCAACCTAACATCTCGGATGTAATATTTTACAACATTCTGGCGTGTCGTCGCCGGCTTCTCGATGGGGAGATTATATACGTCTATAACGTTGTATATCCTAACCTAACGCAACCTAACATTTGGGATGTAATATTTTACAACATTCCTTGCATGTCGGTGCCTACGTCTCGGTGGGAACATTATATACGTCTATAACGAGATATATCCTAACCTAAGGCAACCTAACACCTCGGATGTAATAGTTGACAACATTCCTGGCGTGCAGGCCCGTACTTCTCGGTGGGAACATTGTATACGTCTATAACGATATATATCCTAGCCTAAGGCGACCTAACATGTCGAATGTAATATTTTACATCATTCCTGGCGTGTCGTCGCCTGCTTCTCGATGGGAACATTACATGCGTCTATAACGTTATATACCATAACCTATGGGAACCTAACATCTCGGATGTAATATTTTAAAACATTCCTGGCATGTCGGTCCCTACTTCTCGGTGGGAATATTATATACGTCTATAACGTTATATATCATAACCTAAGGCAACCTAACATCTCGGATGTAATATTTTACAACATTCCTGGCATATCGGCCCCTACTTCTCGGTGGAAACATTGTGTACGTCTATAACGATATATATCCTAGCCTAAGGCAATCTAACATCTCGGATGTAATATTTTACAACATTCATTGCATATCGGTCCCTACTTCTCGGAGGAAACATTGTATACGTCTATAACGATATATATCCAAACCTAAGGCAACCTAACACCTCGGATGTAATAGGTGACCACATTCCTGGCATGTAGGCCCGTACTTCTCGGTGGGAACATTGTATACACCTATAACGTTATATATCCTAGCCTAAAGCGACCTAACATGTCGAACGTAATATTTTACATCATTCCTGGCGTGTCGTCTCCTGCTTCTCGATGGGAACATTATATACGTCTATAACGTTATATATCATAACCTAAGGCAACCGAACATCTGGGATGTAATATTTTACAACATTCCTGGCATATCGGTCCCTACTTCTCGGTGGAAACATTGTATACGTCTATAACGATATATATCCTAGCCTAAGGCAACCTAACATCTCGCATGTAATATTTTACAACATTCCTGGCGTGTCGTCGCCTACTTCTCGATGGGGACATTATATACGTCGATAACGTTATATATCCTAGCCTAAGGCAACCTAACATCTCGGATGTAATAGTTGACAACATTCCTGGCGTGTCGTCGCCTGCTTCTAGATGGGGACATTATATACGTCTATAACGTTGTATATCCTATCCTAAGGGAACCTAACATCTCGAGTGTAAACTTTTACAACATTCCTGATGCGTCGGGCCCTATTTTTCGGTGGGAACATTATATACGTCTATAACGATATATATCCTAACCTAAGGCAACCTAACACCTCGGATGTAATAGTTGACAACATTCCTGGCGTGCAGGCCCGTACTTCTCGGTGGGAACATTGTATACGTCTATAGCGATATATATCCTAGCCTAAGGCGACCTAACATGTCGAATGTAATATTTTACATCATTCCTGGCGTGTCGTCGCCTGCTTCTCGATGGGAACATTACATGCGTCTATAACGTTATATACCATAACCTAAGGGAACATAACATCTCGGATGTAATATTTTAAAACATTCCTGGCATGTCGGTCCCTACTTCTCGGTGGGAATATTATATACGTCTATAACGTTATATATCATAACCTAAGGCAACCTAACATCTCGGATGTAATATTTTACAACATTCCTGGCATATCGGTCCCTACTTCTCGGTGGAAACATTGTGTACGTCTATAACGATATATATCCTAACCTAAGGCAACCTAACACCTCGGATGTAATAGGTGACAACATTCCTGGCGTGCAGGCCCGTACTTCTCGGTGGGAACATTGTATACGTCTATAACGATATATATCCTAGCCTAAGGCGACCTAACATGTCGAATGTAATATTTTACATTATTCCTGGCGTGCCGTCGCCTGCTTCTCGATGGGAACATTACATGCGTCTATAACGTTATATACCATAACCTAAGGGAACCTAACATCTCGGATGTAATATTTTAAAACATTCCTGGCATGTCGGTCCCTACTTCTCGGTGGGAATATTATATACGTCTATAACGTTATATATCATAACCTAAGGCAACCTAACATCTCGGATGTAATATTTTACAACATTCCTGGCATATCGGTCCCTACTTCTCGGTGGAAACATTGTGTACGTCTATAACGATATATATCCTAGCCTAGGGCAACCTAACACCTCGGATGTAATATTTTACAACATTCCTTGCATATCGGTCCCTACTTCTCGGAGGAAACATTGTATACGTCTATAACGATATATATCCTAGCCTAAGGCAACCTAACATCTCGGATGTAATATTTTACAACATTCCTGGTGTGTCGTCGCCTACTTCTCGATGGGGACATTATATACATCTATAACATTGTATATCCTAACCTAAGGCAACCTAACATCTCGGATGTAATATTTTACAACATTCTGGCGTGTCGTCGCCGGCTTCTCGATGGGGAGATTATAAACGTCTATAACGTTGTATATCCTAACCTAACGCAACCTAACATTTGGGATGTAATATTTTACAACATTCCTTGCATGTCGGTGCCTACGTCTCGGTAGGAACATTATATACGTCTATAACGATATATATCCTGACCCAAGGCAACCTAGCACCTCGGATGTAATAGTTGACAACATTCCTGGCGTGTAGGCCCGTACTTCTCGATGGGAACATTGTATACGTCTATAACGTTATATATCCTAGCCTAAGGCAACCTAACGTATCGAATGTAATATTTTACATCATTCCTGGCGTGTCGTCGCCTGCTTCTCGATGGGATCATTATATACGTCTATAACGTTGTGTATCCTAACCTAACGCAACCTAACATCTGGGATGTAATATCCCTGGCGTGTCGTCGCCTACTTCTGGATGGGGACATAATATACGTCTATAACGTTATATATCCTAACCTAAGGCAACCTAACATCTCGGATGTAATAGTTGGCAAAATTCCTGGCGTGTCCGCCCGTACATCTCGGTGGGAACATTATATACGTCTATAACGTTGTATATCCTAGCCTAAGGCCAGCTAACATGTCGAATGTAATATTTTACAACATTCCTGACGCGTCGGCCCCTATTTTTCGGTGGGAACATTATATACGTCTATAACGTTATATATCCTAGTCTAAGGCAACCTAACATGTCGACTGTAATATTTTACAACATTCCTGGCGTGTCGTCGCCTGCTTCTCGATGGGGACATAATATACATCTATTACATTGTATATCCTAACCTAAGGCAACCTAACATCTCGGATGTAATATTTTACAACATTCTGGCGTGTCGTCGCCGGCTTCTCGATGGGGAGATTATATACGTCTATAACGTTGTATATCCTAACCTAACGCAACCTAACATTTGGGATGTAATATTTTACAACACTCCTTGCATGTCGGTGCCTACGTCTCGGTGGGAACATTATATACGTCTATAACGATATATATCATAACCCAAGGCAACCTAACACCTCGGATGTAATAGGTGACCACATTCCTGGCATGTAGGCCCGTACTTCTCGGTGGGAACATTGTATACGCCTATAACGTTATATATCCTAGCCTAAGGCGACCTAACATGTCGAATGTAATATTTTACATCATTCCTGGCGTGTCGTCGCCTGCTTCTCGATGGGAACATTATATACGTCTATAACGTTATATATCATAACCTAAGGCAACCGAACATCTGGGATGTAATATTTTACAACATTCCTGGCATATCGGTCCCTACTTCTCGGTGGAAACATTGCATACGCCTATAACGATATATATCCTAGCCTAAGGCAACCTAACATGTCGAATGTAATATTTTACATCATTCCTGGCGTGTCATTGCCTGCTTCTCGATGGGAACATTATATACGTCTATAACGTTGTGTATCCTAACCTAACGCAACCTAACATCTGGGATGTAATATTCCTGGCGTGTCGTCGCCTACTTCTGGATGGGGAGATTATATACGTCTATAACGTTATATATCCTAACCTAAGGCAACCTAACATCTCGGATGTAATAGTTGACAACATTCCTGGCGTGTCCGCCCGTACTTCTCGGTGGGAACATTATATACGTCTATAACGTGATATATCCTAGCCTAAGGCTACATAACATGTCGAATGTCATATTTTACAACATTCCTGGCGTGTCGTCGCCTGCTTCTCGATGGGGACATTATATACGTCTATAACGTTGTATATCCTAACCTAAAGCAACCTAACATCTGGGATGTAATATTTTACAAGATTCCTGACATGTCGGTCCCCAAGTCTCGGTAGGAACATTATATACGTCTATAACGATATATATCCAAACCTAAGGCAACCTAACACCTCGGATGTAATAGTTGACAACATTCCTGGCGTGTAGGCCCGTACTTCTCGGTGGGAACATTGTATACGTCTATAACGTTGTATATCCTAACCTAACGCAACCTAACATTTGGGATGTAATATTTTACAACATTCCTTGCATGTCGGTCCCTACTCCTCGGCGGAAACATTGTATACGTCTATAACGATATATATCCTAGTCTAAGGCAACCTAATATGTCAAATGTAATATTTTACAACATTCCTGGCGTGTCGTCGCCTACTTCTCGATGGGGACATTATATAAATCTATAACCTTGTATATCCTAACCTAAAGCAGCCTAACATCTCGGATGTAATATTTCACAACATTCCTGGCATGTCGGTCCCTACTTCTCGGTGGAAACATTGTATACTTCTATAACGATATATATGCTAACCTAAGGCAAACTAACATCTCGGATGTAATAGTTGACAACATTCCAGGCGTGTCAGCCCGTACTTATCGGTGGGAACATTGTATACGTCTATAACGTTGTATGTCCTAACCTAACGCAACCTAACATTTGGCATGTAATATTTTACAACATTCCTGGCATGTCGGTCCCTACTCCTCGGCGGAAACATTGTATACGTCTATAACGATATATATCCTAGTCTAAGGCAACCTAATATGTCAAATGTAATATTTTACAACATTCCTGGCGTGTCGTCGCCTACTTCTCGATGGGGACATTATATACATCTATAACATTGTATATCCTAACCTGAGGCAACCTAACATCTCGGATGTAATATTTTACAACATTCCTTGCATGTCGGTGCCAACGTCTCGGTGGGAACATTATATACGTCTATAACGATATATATCCTAACCTAAGGCAACCTAACACCTCGGATGTAATAGTTGACAACATTCCTGGCGTGTAGGCCCGTACTTCTCGGTGGGAACATTGTATACGTCTATAACGTTGTATGTCCTAACCTAACGCAACCTAACATTTGGCATGTAATATTTTACAACATTCCTGGCATGTCGGTCCCTACTCCTCGGCGGAAACATTGTATACGTCTATAACGATATATATCCTAGTCTAAGGCAACCTAATATGTCAAATGTAATATTTTACAACATTCCTGGCGTGTCGTCGCCTACTTCTCGATGGGGACATTATATAAATCTATAACCTTGTATATCCTAACCTAAAGCAGCCTAACATCTCGGATGTAATATTTCACAACATTCCTGGCATGTCGGTCCCTACTTCTCGGTGGGAACATTATATACGTCTATAACGCTATATATCCTAGCCTAAGGCGACCTAACATGTCGAATGTAATATTTTACAACATTCCTGGCCTGTCGTCTCCTGCTCCTCGATGGGGACATTATATACGTCTATAACGTTGTATATCCTAACCTAAAGCAACCTAACATCTCGGATGTAATAGTTGACAACATTCCCGGCGTGTCGGCCCGTACTTCTCGGTGGGAACATTCTGTACTTCTATAGCCTTGTATATCCTAACCTAAGGGAACCTAACATCTCGGGTGTAATATTTTACAACATTCCTGACGCGTCGGCCCCTGTTTCTCGGTGGGAACATTATATACGTCTGTAATGTTATATGTCCTAGCCTAAGGCGACCTGACATGTCCAATGTAATATTTTACACCATTCCTGGCGTGTCCGCCCGTACTTCTCGGTGGGAACATTATATACGTCTATAACGTTATATATCGTAGCCTAAGGCGATCTAACATGTCGAATGTAATATTTTACAACATTCCTGGCGTGTCGTCTCCTGCTTCTCGATGGGGACATAATATACGTCTATAACGTTATATATCCTAGCCTAAGGCAACCTAACATGTCGAATGTAATATTTTACATCATTCTGGCTTGTCGTCGCCTGCTTCTCGAAGGGGACATTATATACGTCTCTAACGTTGTATATCCTAACCTAACGCAACCTAACATCTGGGATGTTTTATTTTACAACATTCCTGACGCGTCGGTCCCTACTTGTCGGTGTGAACATTGTATACGTCTATAACGATATATGTCCTAGCCTAAGGCAACCTAACATCTCGGGTGTAATATTTTGCAACATTCCTGACGCGTCGGCCCCTATTTCTCGGTAGGAATATTATATACGTCTATAACGTTATATATCCTAGCCTAAGGCAACCTAACATCTCGGATGTTATATTTTACAACATTCCTGGCGTGTCGTCGCATGCTTCTCGATGGGGACATGAGATACGTCTATAACGTTGTATATCCTAACCTAAGGGAACCTAACATCTCGGATGTAATATTTTACAACATTCTGGCGTGTCGTCGCCTGCTTCTCGGTGGGAACATTGTATACGTCTATAACTATATATATCCTAGCCTAAGGCAACCTAACATGTCAAATGTAATATTTTACAACATTCCTGCCATGTCGTCTCCTGCATCTCGATGGGGACATTATATACGTCTATAACGTTGAATATCCTAACCTAAAGCAACCTAACATCTGGGATGTAATATTTTACAACATTCCTGGCGCGTCGGCTCCTATTTTTCGGTGGGAACATTATATACGTTTATAACGTTATATATCGTAACCTAAGGGACCCTAACATGTCGTATGTAATATTTTACAACATTCCTGGCGTGTCGTCGCCTACTTCTGGATGGGGACATTATATACATCTATAACGTTATATATCCTAACCTAAGGGAACCTAACATTTCGGGTGTAATATTTTACAACATTCCTGGCGTGTCGTCGCCTACTTCTCGGTGGGAACATTGTATACGTCTATAACGATATATATTCTAGCCTAAGGCAACCTAACATGTCGAATGTAATATTTTACAACATTCCTGTCGTGTCGTCGCCTGCTTCTCGATGGGGACATTATATACGTCTATAACGTTGTATATTCTAACCTAACGCAACCTAACATCTGGGATGTAATATTTTACAACATTCCTGGCGTGTCGTCGCCTACTTCTGGATGGGGACATTATATACATCTATAGCGTCATATATCCTAACCTAAGGGAACCTAACATCTCGGGTGTAATATTTTACAACATTCCTGTCGTGTCGTCGCCTGCTTCTCGATGGGGACATTCTATACGTCTATAACGTTGTATATCCTAACCTAAGGGAACCTAACATCTCGGGTGTAATATTTTACAACATTCTGGCGTGTCGTCGCCTGCTTCTCGATGGGGACGTTATATACGTCTATAACCTTGTATATACTAACCTAACTCAACCTAACATCTGGGATGTAATATTTTACAACATTCCTGGCATGTCGGTCCCTACTTCTCGGTGGGAGCATACTATATGTCTATAACGTTGTATATCCTAACCTAAGGGAACCTAACATCTCGGATGTAATATTTTAAAACTTTCCTGGCACGTCGGTCCCTGCGTCTCGGTGGGATCATTATATACGTCTATAACGATATATATCCTAACCTAAGGCAACCTAACATCTCAGATGTAATATTTTACAACATTCCTGGCATGTCGGTCACTAGGTCTCGGTGGGAACATTATATACGTCTGTAACGATATATACCCTAACCTAAGGCAACCTAACATCTCGGATTTAATATTTTACAACATTCCTGGCATGTCGGGCCCTACTTCTCGGTGGGAACATTGTATACGTCTATAACGATATATATCCTAGCCTAAGGCAACCTAACATGTCGAATGTAATATTTTACAACATTCCTGTCGTGTCGTCGCCTGCTTCTCGATGGGGACATTCTATACGTCTATAACGTTGTATATCCTAACCTAAGGGAACCTAACATCTCGGGTGTAATATTTTAGAACATTCCTGACGCGTCAGTCCCTATTTCTCGGTGGGAACATTATATACGTCTATAGCGTTATATATCCTAGCCTAAGGCAACCTAACTTGTAGAATGTAATATTTTACATCATTCCTGGCGAGTCGTCGCCTACTTCTCGATGGGGACAATATATACATCTATAACGTTGTATATCCTAACCTAAGGCAACCTAACATCTCGGATGTAGTATTTTACAACATTCCTGGCATGTCGGTCCCTACTTCTCGGTGGGAACATTGTGTACGTCTATAACGATATATATCCTAGCCTAAGGCAACCTAACATGTCGAATGTAATATTTTACTACATTCCTGTCGTGTCGTCGCCTGCTTCTCGATGGGGACATTATATACGTCTATAACGTTGTATATTCTAACCTATCGCAACCTAACGTCAGGGATGTAATATATTACAACAGTCCTGGCGTGTCGTCGCCTACTTCTGGATGGGGATATTATATACATCTATAACGTCATATATCCTAACCTAAAGGAACCTAACATCTCGGGTGTAATATTTTACAACATTCCTGGCGTGTCGTTGCCTACTTCTCGATGGGGACATTCTATACATCTATAATGTTGTATATCCTAACCTAAGGCAACCTGACATCTCGGATGTAATATTTTACAACATTCTGGCGTGTCATCGCCTGCTTCTCGATGGGGACATTATATACGTCTATAACCTTGTATATACTAACCTAACGCAACCTAACATCTGGGATGTAATATTTTACAATATTCCTGGCATGTCGGTCCCTACGTCACCGTGGGTACATTATATACGTCTATAACGTTGTATATCCTAACCTAGCGCAACCTAACATCTGGGATGTAATATTTTAAAACATTCCTGGCATGTCGGTCCTACGTCTCGGTGGGAAAGTAATATACGTCTATAACGATATATATCCTAACCTAAGGGTACCTTACATCTCGGATGTAATTTTTTACAACATTCCTGGTATGTCGGGCCCTACTTCTCGGTGGGAACATTGTATACGTCTATAACGATATATATCCTAGCCTAAGGCAACCTAACATGAAGGAATGTAATATTTTACAACATTCCTGTCGTGTCGTCGCCTGCTTCTCGATGGGGACATTCTATACGTCTATAACGTTGTATATCCTAACCTAAGGGAACCTAACATCTCGGGTGTAATATTTTAGAACATTCCTGACGCGTCAGTCCCTATTTCTCGGTGGGAACATTATATACGTCTATAACGTTATATATCCTAGCCTAAGGCAACCTAACTTGTAGAATGTAATATTTTACAACATTCCTGGCGTGTCGTCGCCTACTTCTCGATGGGGACAATATATACATCTATAACGTTGTATATCCTAACCTAAGGCAACCTAACATCTCGGATGTAGTATTTTACAACATTCCTGGCATGTCGGTCCCTACTTTTCTGTGGGAACATTGTATACGTCTATAACGATATATATTCTAGCCTAAGGCAACCTAACATGTCGAATGTAATATTTTACAACATTCCTGTCGTGTCGTCGCCTGCTTCTCGATGGGGACATTATATACGTCTGTAACGTTGTATATTCTAACCTAACTCAACCTAACATCTGGGATGTAATATTTTACAACATTCCTGGCGTGTCGTCGCCTACTTCTGGATGGGGACATTATATACATCTATAACGTCATATATCCTAACCTAAGGGAACCTAACATCTCGGGTGTAATATTTTACAACATTCCTGGCGTGTCGTTGCCTACTTCTCGATGGGGACATTATATACATCTATAACGTTGTATATCCTAACCTAAAGCAACCTAACATCTGGGATGTAATATTTTACAACATTCCTGGCATGTCGGTCCCTACTTCTCGGTGGGAGCATACTATATGTCTGTAACGTTGTATATCCTAACCTAAGGGAACCTAACATCTCGGATGTAATATTTTAAAACATTCCTGGCATGTCGGTCCCTACGTCTCGGTGGGAAAGTTATATACGTCTATAACGATATATATCCTAACCTAAGGGTACCTTACATCTCGGATGTAATTTTTTACAACATTCCTGGTATGTCGTGCCCTACTTCTCGGTGGGAACATTGTATACGTCTATAACGATATATATCCTAGCCTAAGGCAACCTAACATGAAGGAATGTAATATTTTACAACATTCCTGGCGTGTCGTCGCCTGCTTCTCGATGGTGACATTCTATACGTCTATAACGTTGTATATCCTAACCTAAGGCAACCTAACATCTCGGATGTAGTATTTTACAACATTCCTGGCATGTCGGTCCCTACATTTCGGTGGGAACATTATATACGTCTATAACGATATATATTCTAGCCTAAGGCAACCTAACATGTCGAATGTAATATTTTACAACATTCCTGTCGTGTCGTCGCCTGCTTCTCGATGGGGACATTATATACGTCTGTAACGTTGTATATTCTAACCTAACTCAACCTAACATCTGGGATGTAATATTTTACAACATTCCTGGCGTGTCGTCGCCTACTTCTGGATGGGGACATTATATACATCTATAACGTTATATATCCTAACCTAAGGGAACCTAACATCTCGGGTGTAATATTTTACAACATTCCTGGCGTGTCGTCGCCTACTTCTCGATGGGGACATTATATACATCTATAACGTTGTATATTCTAACCTAACGCAACCTAACATCTGGGATTTAATATTTTAGAACATTCCTGGCATGTAGGTCCCTACTTCTCGGTGGGAACATTCTATACGTCTATAACGTTGTATATCCTAACCTAAGGGAACCTAACATCTCGGGTGTAATATTTTAGAACATTCCTGACGCTTCAGTCCCTATTTCTCGGTGGGAACATTATATACGTCTATAACGTTATATATCCTAGCCTAAGGCAACCCAACTTGTAGAATGTAATATTTTACAACATTCCTGGCGTGTCGTCGCCTACTTCTCGATGGGGACATTATATACATCTATAACGTTGTATATCATAACCTAATGCAACCTAACACCTCGGATGTAATATTTTACAACATTCCTGGCATGTCGGTCCCTACTTCTCGGTGGGAGCATACTATATGTCTGTAACGTTGTATATCTTAACCTAAGGGAACCTAACATCTCGGATGTAATATTTTAAAACTTTCCTGGCATGTCGGTCCCTGCGTGTCGGTGGGATCATTATATACGTCTATAACGATATAAATCCTAACCTAAGGCAACCTAACATCTCGGATGTAATATTTTACAACATTCCTGTCGTGTCGTCGCCTGCTTCTCGATGGGTACATTATATACGTCTATAACGTTGTATATTCTAACCTAACGCAACCTAATATCTGGGATGTAATATTTTACAACATTCCTGGCGTGTCGTCGCCGACTTCTGGATGGGGACATTATATACATCTATAACGTCATATATCCTAGCCTAAGGGAACCTAACATCTCGGGTGTAATATTTTACAACATTCCTGTCGTGTCGTCGCCTGCTTCTCAATGGGGACATTCTATACGTCTATAACGTTGTATATCCTAACCTAAGGGAACCTAACATCTCGGATGTAATATTTTAGAACATTCCTGACGCGTCAGTCCCTATTTCTCGGTGGGAACATTATATACGTCTATAACGTTATATATCCTAGCCTAAGGCAACCCAACTTGTAGAATGTAATATTTTACAACATTCCTGGCGTGTCGTCGCCTACTTCTCGATGGGGACATTATATACATCTATAACGTTGTATATCATAACCTAATGCAACCTAACACCTCGGATGTAATATTTTACAACATTCCTGGCATGTCGGTCCCTACTTCTCGGTGGGAGCATACTATATGTCTGTAACGTTGTATATCCTAACCTAAGGGAACCTAACATCTCGGATGTAATATTTTAAAACTTTCCTGGCACGTCGGTCCCTGCGTGTCGGTGGGATCATTATATACGTCTATAACGATATATATCCTAACCTAAGGCAACCTAACATTTCGGATGTAATATTTTACAACATTCCTGTCATGTCGGTCACTAGTTCTCGGTGGGAACATTATATACGTCTGTAACGATATATACCCTAACCTAAGGCAACCTAACATCTCGGATTTAATATTTTACAACATTCCTGGCGTGTCGTCGCCTACTTCTCGATGGGGACATTATATACATCTATAACTTTGTATATCCTAACCTAAGGCAACCTAACATATCGGATGTAATATTTTACAACATTCTGGCGTGTCGTCGCCTTCTTCTACATGGGGACATTATATACGTCTATAACCTTGTATATACTAACCTAACGCAACCTAACATCTGGGATGTAATATTTTACAACATTCCTGGCGTGTCGTCGCCTACTTCTGGATGGGGACATTATATACATCTATAACGTCATATATCCTAACCTAAGGGAACCTAACATCTCGGGTGTAATATTTTACAACATTCCTGTCGTGTCGTCGCCTGCTTCTCGATGGGGACATTCTATACGTCTATAACGTTGTATATCCTAACCTAAGGGAACCTATCATCTCGGGTGTAATATTTTAGAACATTCCTGACGCGTCAGTCCCTATTTCTCGGTGGGAACATTATATACGTCTATAACGTTATATATCCTAGCCTAAGGCAACCTAACTTGTAGAATGTAATATTTTACAACATTCCTGGCGTGTCGTCGCCTACTTCTCGATGGGGACAATATTTACATCTATAACGTTGTATATCCTAACCTAAGGCAACCTAACATCTCGGATGTAGTATTTTACAACATTCCTGGCATGTCGGTCCCTACTTCTCGGTGGGAACATTGTGTACGTCTATAACGATATATATCCTAGCCTAAGGCAACCTAACGTGTCGAATGTAATATTTTACTACATTTCTGTCGTGTCGTCGCCTGCTTCTCGATGGGGACATTATATACGTCTATAACGTTGTATATTCTAACCTCAGGCAAAGTAACATCTGGGATGTAATATTTTACAACAGTCCTGGCGTGTCGTCGCCTACTTCTGGATGGGGACATTATATACATCTATAACGTCATATATCCTAACCTAAGGGAACCTAACATCTCGGGTGTAATATTTTACAACATTCCTGTCGTGTCGTCGCCTGCTTCTCGATGGGGACATTCTATACGTCTATAACGTTGTATATCCTAACCTAAGGGAACCTAACATCTGGGATGTATTATTTTACAACATTCCTGGCATGTCGGTCCCTACGTCTCCGTGGGTACATTATATACGTCTATAACGTTGTATATCCTAACCTAACGCAACCTAACATCTGGGATGTAATATTTTAAAACATTCCTGGTATGTCGGTCCCTACGTCTCGGTGGGAACGTTATATACGTCTATAACGATATATATCCTAACCTAAGGCAACCTAACATCTCGGATGTAATATTTTACAACATTCCTGTCATATCGTCTCCTGCATCTCGATGGGGACATTATGTACGTCTATAACGTTGAATATCCTAACCTAAAGCAACCTAACATCTCGGATTTAATATTTGCAACATTCCTGGTATGTAGGTCCCTACTTCTCGGTGGGAACATTATATACGTCTATAACGTTATATATTGTAGCCTAAGGCAACCTAACATGTCGAATGTAATATTTTACAACATTCCTGTCGTGTCGTCGCCTGCTTCTCGATGGGTACATTATATACGTCTATAACGTTGTATATTCTAACCTAACGCAACCTAACATCTGGGATGTAATATTTTACAACATTCCTGGCGTGTCGTCGCCTACTTCTGGATGGGGACATTATATACATCTATAACGTCATATATCCTAGCCTAAGGGAACCTAACATCTCGGGTGTAATATTTTACAACATTCCTGGCGTGTCGTTGCCTACTTCTCGATGGGGACATTATATACATCTATAACGTTGTATATCCTAACCTAAGACAACCTGACATCTCGGATGTAACAGTTGACAACATTCCTGGCGTGTCCACCCGTACTTCTCGGTGGGAACATTATATACGTCTATAACGTCATATATCCTAGCCTAAGGCAACCCAACTTGTAGAATGTAATATTTTACAACATTCCTGCCGTGTCGTCGCCTGCTTCTCGATGGGGACATTATATACGTCTATAACGTTGTATATCCTAACCTAACGCAACCTAACATCTGGGATGTAATATTTTACAACATTCCTGTCGTGTCGTCGCCTGCTTCTCGATGGGGACATTCTATACGTCTATAACGTTGTATATCCTAACCTAAGGGAACCTAACATCTCGGGTGTAATATTTTAGAACATTCCTGACGCGTCAGTCCCTATTTCGCGGTGGGAACATTATATACGTCTATAACGTTATATATCCTAGCCTAAGGCAACCTAACTTGTAGAATGTAATATTTTACAACATTCCTGGCGTGTCGTCGCCTACTTCTCGATGTGGACATTATATACTTCTAGAACTTTGTATATCCTAACCTAAGGCAACCTAACATATCGGAAGTAATATTTTACAACATTCTGGCGTGTCGTCGCCTTCTTCTACATGGGGACATTATATACGTCTATAACCTTGTATATACTAACCTAACGCAACCTAACATCTGGGATGTAATATTTTACAACATTCCTGGCGTGTCGTCGCCTACTTCTGGATGGGGACATTATATACATCTATAACGTCATATATCCTAACCTAAGGGAACCTAACATCTCGGGTGTAATATTTTACAACATTCCTGGCGTGTCGTCGCCTACTTCTGGATGGGGACATTATATACATCTATAACGTCATATATCCTAACCTAAGGGAACCTAACATCTCGGGTGTAATATTTTACAACATTCCTGTCGTGTCGTCGCCTGCTTCTCGATGGGGACATTCTATACGTCTATAACGTTGTATATCCTAACCTAAGGGAACCTAACATCTCGGGTGTAATATTTTAGAACATTCCTGACGCGTCAGTCCCTATTTCTTGGTGGGAACATTATATACGTCTATAACGTTACATATCCTAACGTATGGCAACATAACATCTCGGATGTTATATTTTACAACATTCCTGCCGCTTCCGCGCCTGCTTCTCGATGGGGACTTTATATACATCTATAACGTTGTATATCCTAACCTAAGGCAACCTAACATATCGGATGTAATATTTTACAGCATTCTGGCGTGTCGTCGCCTGCTTCTCCATGGGGACATTATATACGTCTATAACCTTGTATATACTAACCTAACGCAACCTAACATCTGGGATGTAATATTTTACAACATTCCTGGCGTGTCGTCGCCTACTTCTCGGTGGGAACATTGTATACGTCTATAACGATATATATCCTAGCCTAAGGCAACCTAACATGTCGAATGTAATATTTTACAACATTCCTTTCGTGTCGTCGCCTGCTTCTCGATGGGTACATTATATACGTCTATAACGTTGTATATTCTAACCTAACGCAACCTAACATCTGGGATGTAATATTTTACAACATTCCTGGCGTGTCGTCGCCTACTTCTGGATGGGGACATTATGTACATCTATAACGTCATATATCCTAGCCTAAGGGAACCTAACATCTCGGGTGTAATATTTTACTACATTCCTGGCGTGTCGTCGCCTACTTCTCGATGGGGACATTATATACGTCTATAACGTTGTATATTCTAACCTATCGCAACCTAACAACAGGGATGTAATATTTTACAACAGTCCTGGCGTGTCGTCGCCTACATCTGGATGGGGACATTATATACATCTATAACGTCATATATCCTAACCTAAGGGAACCTAACATCTCGGGTGTAATATTTTACAACTTTCCTGGCGTGTCGTTGCCTACTTCTCGATGGGGACATTATATACATCTATAACGTTGTTTATCATAACCTAAGGCAACCTAACATCTCGGATGTAATATTTTATAACATTCCTGGTATGTCGGGCCCTACTTCTCGGTGGGAACATTATATACGTCTATAACGTTACATATCCTAACGTATGGCAACATAACATCTCGGATGTTATATTTTACAACATTCCTGCCGCTTCCGCGCCTGCTTCTCGATGGGGACTTTATATACATCTATAACGTTTTATACCCTAACCTAAGGCAACCTAACATATCGGATGTAATATTTTACAGCATTCTGGCGTGTCGTCGCCTGCTTCTCCATGGGGACATTATATACGTCTATAACCTTGTATATACTAACCAAACGCAACCTAACATCTGGGATGTAATATTTTACAACATTCCTGGCGTGTCGTCGCCTACTTCTCGGTGGGAACATTGTATACGTCTATAACGATATATATCCTAGCCTAAGGCAACCTAACATGTCGAATGTAATATTTTACAACATTCCTTTCGTGTCGTCGCCTGCTTCTCGATGGGTACATTATATACGTCTATAACGTTGTATATTCTAACCTAACGCAACCTAACATCTGGGATGTAATATTTTACAACATTCCTGGCGTGTCGTCGCCTACTTCTGGATGGGGACATTATATACATCTATAACGTCATATATCCTAGCCTAAGGGAACCTAACATCTCGGTTGTAATATTTTACAACATTCCTGTCGTGTCGTCGCCTGCTTCTCGATGGGGACATTCTATACGTCTATAACGTTGTATATCCTAACCTAAGGGAACCTAACATCTCAGGTGTAATATTTTAGAACATTCCTGACGCGTCAGTCCCTATTTCTCGGTGGGAACATTATATACGTCTATAACGTTATATATCCTAGCCTAAGGCAACCTAACTTGTAGAATGTAATATTTTACAACATTCCTGGCGTGTCGTCGCCTACTTCTCTATGCGAACATTATATACATCTATATCGTTGTATATCCTAACCTAAGGCAACCTAACATCTCGGATGTAATATTTTACAACATTCCTGTCATGTCGTCTCCTGCATCTCGATGGGGACATTATATACGTCTATAACGTTGAATATCCTAACCTAAAGCAACCTAACATCTGGGATGTAATATTTTACAACATTCCTGGCATGTCGGTCCCTACTTCTCGGTGGAAACAATGTATACGTCTATAACGACATATATCCTAACCTAAGGGAACCTAACATCTCGGGTGTAATATTTTACAACATTCCTGGCGTGTCGTCGCCTACTTCTCGATGGGGACATTATATACATCTATAACGTTGTATATTCTAGCCTATCGCAACCTAACATCTGGGATTTAATATTTTAGAACATTCCTGGCATGTAGGTCCCTACTTCTCGGTGGGAACATTCTATACGTCTATAACGTTGTATATCCTAACCTAAGGGAACCTAACATCTCGGGTGTAATATTTTAGAACATTCCTGACGCGTCAGTCCCTATTTCTCGGTGGGAACATTATATACGTCTATAACGTTATATATCCTAGCCTAAGGCAACCCAACTTGTAGAATGTAATATTTTACAACATTCCTGGCGTGTCGTAGCCTACTTCTCGATGGGGACATTATATACATCTATAACGTTTTATAACATAACCTAATGCAACCTAACACCTCGGATGTAATATTTTACAACATTCCTGGCATGTCGGTCCCTACTTCTCGGTGGGAGCATACTATATGTCTATAACGTTGTATATCCTAACCTAAGGGAACCTAACATCTCGGGTGTAATATTTTAGAACATTCCTGACGCGTCAGTCCCTATTTCTCGGTGGGAACATTATATACGTCTATAACGTTATATATCCTAGCCTAAGGCAACCCAACTTGTAGAATGTAATATTTTACAACATTCCTGGCGTGTCGTAGCCTACTTCTCGATGGGGACATTATATACATCTATAACGTTTTATATCATAACCTAATGCAACCTAACACCTCGGATGTAATATTTTACAACATTCCTGGCATGTCGGTCACTAGGTCTCGGTGGGAACATTATATACGTCTGTAACGATATATACCCTAACCTAAGGCAACCTAACACCTCGCATTTAATATTTTACAACATTCCTGGCATGTAGGTCCCTACTTCTCGGTGGGAACATTATATACGTCTATAACGTTATATATCCTAGCCTAAGGCAACCTAACTTGTAGAATGTAATATTTTACAACATTCCTGGCGTGTCGTCGCCTACTTCTCTATGCGAACATTATATACATCTATATCGTTGTATATCCTAACCTAAGGCAACCTAACATCTCGGATGTAATATTTTACAACATTCCTGTCATGTCGTCTCCTGCATCTCGATGGGGACATTATATACGTCTATAACGTTGAATATCCTAACCTAAAGCAACCTAACATCTGGGATGTAATATTTTACAACATTCCTGGCATGTCGGTCCCTACGTCTCGGTGGAAACAATGTATACGTCTATAACGACATATATCCTAACCTAAGGGAACCTAACATCTCGGGTGTAATATTTTACAACATTCCTGGCGTGTCGTCGCCTACTTCTCGATGGGGACATTATATACATCTATAACGTTGTATATTCTAGCCTATCGCAACCTAACATCTGGGATTTAATATTTTAGAACATTCCTGGCATGTAGGTCCCTACTTCTCGGTGGGAACATTCTATACGTCTATAACGTTGTATATCCTAACCTAAGGGAACCTAACATCTCGGGTGTAATATTTTAGAACATTCCTGACGCGTCAGTCCCTATTTCTCGGTGGGAACATTATATACGTCTATAACGTTATATATCCTAGCCTAAGGCAACCCAACTTGTAGAATGTAATATTTTACAACATTCCTGGCGTGTCGTAGCCTACTTCTCGATGGGGACATTATATACATCTATAACGTTTTATAACATAACCTAATGCAACCTAACACCTCGGATGTAATATTTTACAACATTCCTGGCATGTCGGTCCCTACTTCTCGGTGGGAGCATACTATATGTCTATAACGTTGTATATCCTAACCTAAGGGAACCTAACATCTCGGGTGTAATATTTTAGAACATTCCTGACGCGTCAGTCCCTATTTCTCGGTGGGAACATTATATACGTCTATAACGTTATATATCCTAGCCTAAGGCAACCCAACTTGTAGAATGTAATATTTTACAACATTCCTGGCGTGTCGTAGCCTACTTCTCGATGGGGACATTATATACATCTATAACGTTTTATATCATAACCTAATGCAACCTAACACCTCGGATGTAATATTTTACAACATTCCTGGCATGTCGGTCACTAGGTCTCGGTGGGAACATTATATACGTCTGTAACGATATATACCCTAACCTAAGGCAACCTAACACCTCGCATTTAATATTTTACAACATTCCTGGCATGTAGGTCCCTACTTCTCGGTGGGAACATTATATACGTCTATAACGTTATATATCCTAGCCTAAGGCAACCTAACTTGTAGAATGTAATATTTTACAACATTCCTGGCGTGTCGTCGCCTACTTCTCTATGCGAACATTATATACATCTATATCGTTGTATATCCTAACCTAAGGCAACCTAACATCTCGGATGTAATATTTTACAACATTCCTGTCATGTCGTCTCCTGCATCTCGATGGGGACATTATATACGTCTATAACGTTGAATATCCTAACCTAAAGCAACCTAACATCTGGGATGTAATATTTTACAACATTCCTGGCATGTCGGTCCCTACGTCTCGGTGGAAACAATGTATACGTCTATAACGACATATATCCTAACCTAAGGGAACCTAACATCTCGGGTGTAATATTTTACAACATTCCTGGCGTGTCGTCGCCTACTTCTCGATGGGGACATTATATACATCTATAACGTTGTATATTCTAGCCTATCGCAACCTAACATCTGGGATTTAATATTTTAGAACATTCCTGGCATGTAGGTCCCTACTTCTCGGTGGGAACATTCTATACGTCTATAACGTTGTATATCCTAACCTAAGGGAACCTAACATCTCGGGTGTAATATTTTAGAACATTCCTGACGCGTCAGTCCCTATTTCTCGGTGGGAACATTATATACGTCTATAACGTTATATATCCTAGCCTAAGGCAACCCAACTTGTAGAATGTAATATTTTACAACATTCCTGGCGTGTCGTAGCCTACTTCTCGATGGGGACATTATATACATCTATAACGTTTTATAACATAACCTAATGCAACCTAACACCTCGGATGTAATATTTTACAACATTCCTGGCATGTCGGTCCCTACTTCTCGGTGGGAGCATACTATATGTCTATAACGTTGTATATCCTAACCTAAGGGAACCTAACATCTCGGGTGTAATATTTTAGAACATTCCTGACGCGTCAGTCCCTATTTCTCGGTGGGAACATTATATACGTCTATAACGTTATATATCCTAGCCTAAGGCAACCCAACTTGTAGAATGTAATATTTTACAACATTCCTGGCGTGTCGTAGCCTACTTCTCGATGGGGACATTATATACATCTATAACGTTTTATATCATAACCTAATGCAACCTAACACCTCGGATGTAATATTTTACAACATTCCTGGCATGTCGGTCCCTACTTCTCGGTGGGAGCATACTATATGTCTATAACGTTGTATATCCTAACCTAAGGGAACCTAACATCTCGGATGTAATATTTTAAAGCTTTCCTGGCATGTCGGTCCCTACGTCTCGGTGGGATCATTATATACGTCTATAACGATATATATCCTAACCTAAGGCAACCTAACATCTCGGATGTAATATTTTACAACATTCCTGGCATGTCGGTCACTAGGTCTCGGTGGGAACATTATATACGTCTGTAACGATATATACCCTAACCTAAGGCAACCTAACACCTCGCATTTAATATTTTACAACATTCCTGGCATGTAGGTCCCTACTTCTCGGTGGGAACATTATATACGTCTATAACGTTATATATCCTAGCCTACGGCAACCTAACTTGTCGAATGTAATATTTTACAACATTCCTGGCGTGTCGTCGCCTACTTCTGGATGGGGACATTATATACATCTATAACGTCATATATCCTAACCTAAGGGAACCTAACATCTCGGGTGTAATATTTTACAACATTCCTGGCGTGTCGTCGCCTACTTCTGGATGGGGACATTATATACATCTATAACGTCATATATCCTAACCTAAGGGAACCTAACATCTCGGGTGTAATATTTTACAACATTCCTGTCGTGTCGTCGCCTGCTTCTCGATGGGGACATTCTATACGTCTATAACGTTGTATATCCTAACCTAAGGGAACCTAACATCTCGGGTGTAATATTTTAGAACATTCCTGACGCGTCAGTCCCTATTTCTTGGTGGGAACATTATATACGTCTATAATGTTATATATCCTAGCCTAAGGCAACCCAACTTGTAGAATGTAATATTTTACGACATTCCTGGCGTGTCGTCGCCTACTTCTCGATGGGGACAATATATACATCTATAACGTTGTATATCCTCACCTAAGGCAACCTAACATCTCGGATGTAGTATTTTACAACATTCCTGGCATGTCGGTCCCTACTTCTCGGTGGGAACATTGTGTACGTCTATAACGATATATATCCTAGCCTAAGGCAACCTGACATGTCGAATGTAATATTTTACTACATTCCTGTCGTGTCGTCGCCTGCTTCTCGATGGGGACATTATATACGTCTATAACGTTGTATATTCTAACCTATCGCAACCTAACATCAGGGATGTAATATTTTACAACAGTCCTGGCGTGTCGTCGCCTACTTCTGGATGGGGACATTATATACATCTATAACGTCATATATCCTAACCTAAGGGAACCTAACATCTCGGGTGTAATATTTTACAACTTTCCTGGCGTGTCGTTGCCTACTTCTCAATGGGGACATTATATACATCTATAACGTTGTTTATCATAACCTAAGGCAACCTAACATCTCGGATGTAATATTTTACAACATTCCTGGTATGTCGGGCCCTACTTCTCGGTGGGAACATTATATACGTCTATAACGTTACATATCCTAACGTATGGCAACAAAACATCTCGGATGTTATATTTTACAACATTCCTGCCGCTTCCGCGCCTGCTTCTCGATGGGGACATTATATACATCTATAACGTTTTATATCCTAACCTAAGGCAACCTAACATATCGGATGTAATATTTTACAGCATTCTGGCGTGTCGTCGCCTGCTTCTCCATGGGGACATTATATACGTCTATAACCTTGTATATACTAACCTAACGCAACCTAACATCTGGGATGTAATATTTTACAACATTCCTGGCGTGTCGTCGCCTACTTCTCGGTGGGAACATTGTATACGTCTATAACGATATATATCCTAGCCTAAGGCAACCTAACATGTCGGATGTAATATTTTACAACATTCCTTTCGTGTCGTCGCCTGCTTCTCGATAGGTACATTATATACGTCTATAACGTTGTATATTCTAACCTAACGCAACCTAACATCTGGGATGTAATATTTTACAACATTCCTGGCGTGTCGTCGCCTACTTCTGGATGGGGACATTATATACATCTATAACGTCATATATCCTAGCCTAAGGGAACCTAACATCTCGGGTGTAATATTTTACAACATTCCTGGCGTGTCGTCGCCTACTTCTCGATGGGGACATTATATACATCTATAAAGTTGTATATCCTAACCTAAGGCAACCTAACATATCGGATGTAATATTTTACAACATTCCTGTCGTGTCGTCGCCTGCTTCTCCATGGGGACATTCTATACGTCTATAACGTTGTATATCCTAACCTAAGGGAACCTAACATCTCGGGTGTAATATTTTAGAACATTCCTGACGCGTCAGTCCCTATTTCTCGGTGGGAACATTATATACGTCTATAACGTTATATATCCTATCCTAAGGCAACCTAACTTGTAGAATGTAATATTTTACAACATTCCTGGCGTGTCGTCGCCTGCTTCTCGATGGGTACATTATATACGTCTATAACGTTGTATATTCTAACCTAACGCAACCTAACATTTGGGATGTAATATTTTACAACATTTCTGGCGTGTTGTCGCCTACTTCTGGATGGGGACATTATATACATCTATAACGTCATATATCCTAACCTAAGGGAACCTAACATCTCGGGTGTAATATTTTACAACTTTCCTGGCGTGTCGTTGCCTACTTCTCGATGGGGACATTATATACATCTATAACGTTGTTTATCATAACCTAAGGCAACCTAACATCTCGGATGTAATATTTTACAACATTCCTGGTATGTCGGGCCCTACTTCTCGGTGGGAACATTATATACGTCTATAACGTTACATATCCTAACGTATGGCAACATAACATCTCGGATGTTATATTTTACAACATTCCTGCCGCTTCCGCGCCTGCTTCTCGATGGGGACTTTATATACATCTATAACGTTGTATATCCTAACCTAAGGCAACCTAACATATCGGATGTAATATTTTACAGCATTCTGGCGTGTCGTCGCCTGCTTCTCCATGGGGACATTATATACGTCTATAACCTTGTATATACTAACCTAACGCAACCTAACATCTGGGATGTAATATTTTACAACATTCCTGGCGTGTCGTCGCCTACTTCTCGGTGGGAACATTGTATACGTCTATAACGATATATATCCTAGCCTAAGGCAACCTAACATGTCGAATGTAATATTTTACAACATTCCTTTCGTGTCGTCGCCTGCTTCTCGATGGGTACATTATATACGTCTATAACGTTGTATATTCTAACCTAACGCAACCTAACATCTGGAATGTAATATTTTACAACATTCCTGGCGTGTCGTCGCCTACTTCTGGATGGGGACATTATATACATCTATAACGTCATATATCCTAGCCTAAGGGAACCTAACATCTCGGGTGTAATATTTTACTACATTCCTGGCGTGTCGTCGCCTACTTCTCGATGGGGACATTATATACGTCTATAACGTTGTATATTCTAACCTATCGCAACCTAACATCAGGGATGTAATATTTTACAACAGTCCTGGCGTGTCGTCGCCTACATCTGGATGGGGACATTATATACATCTATAACGTCATATATCCTAACCTAAGGGAACCTAACATCTCGGGTGTAATATTTTACAACTTTCCTGGCGTGTCGTTGCCTACTTCTCGATGGGGACATTATATACATCTATAACGTTGTTTATCATAACCTAAGGCAACCTAACATCTCGGATGTAATATTTTATAACATTCCTGGTATGTCGGGCCCTACTTCTCGGTGGGAACATTATATACGTCTATAACGTTACATATCCTAACGTATGGCAACATAACATCTCGGATGTTATATTTTACAACATTCCTGCCGCTTCCGCGCCTGCTTCTCGATGGGGACTTTATATACATCTATAACGTTTTATACCCTAACCTAAGGCAACCTAACATATCGGATGTAATATTTTACAGCATTCTGGCGTGTCGTCGCCTGCTTCTCCATGGGGACATTATATACGTCTATAACCTTGTATATACTAACCTAACGCAACCTAACATCTGGGATGTAATATTTTACAACATTCCTGGCGTGTCGTCGCCTACTTCTCGGTGGGAACATTGTACACGTCTATAACGATATATATCCTAGCCTAAGGCAACCTAACATGTCGAATGTAATATTTTACAACATTCCTTTCGTGTCGTCGCCTGCTTCTCGATGGGTACATTATATACGTCTATAACGTTGTATATTCTAACCTAACGCAACCTAACATCTGGGATGTAATATTTTACAACATTCCTGGCGTGTCGTCGCCTACTTCTGGATGGGGACATTATATACATCTATAACGTCATATATCCTAGCCTAAGGGAACCTAACATCTCGGGTGTAATATTTTACAACATTCCTGTCGTGTCGTCGCCTGCTTCTCGATGGGGACATTCTATACGTCTATAACGTTGTATATCCTAACCTAAGGGAACCTAACATCTCAGGTGTAATATTTTAGAACATTCCTGACGCGTCAGTCCCTATTTCTCGGTGGGAACATTATATACGTCTATAACGTTATATATCCTAGCCTAAGGCAACCTAACTTGTAGAATGTAATATTTTACAACATTCCTGGCGTGTCGTCGCCTACTTCTCTATGCGAACATTATATACATCTATATCGTTGTATATCCTAACCTAAGGCAACCTAACATCTCGGATGTAATATTTTACAACATTCCTGTCATGTCGTCTCCTGCATCTCGATGGGGACATTATATACGTCTATAACGTTGAATATCCTAACCTAAAGCAACCTAACATCTGGGATGTAATATTTTACAACATTCCTGGCATGTCGGTCCCTACTTCTCGGTGGAAACAATGTATACGTCTATAACGACATATATCCTAACCTAAGGGAACCTAACATCTCGGGTGTAATATTTTACAACATTCCTGGCGTGTCGTCGCCTACTTCTCGATGGGGACATTATATACATCTATAACGTTGTATATTCTAGCCTATCGCAACCTAACATCTGGGATTTAATATTTTAGAACATTCCTGGCATGTAGGTCCCTACTTCTCGGTGGGAACATTCTATACGCCTATAACGTTGTATATCCTAACCTAAGGGAACCTAACATCTCGGGTGTAATATTTTAGAACATTCCTGACGCGTCAGTCCCTATTTCTCGGTGGGAACATTATATACGTCTATAACGTTATATATCCTAGCCTAAGGCAACCCAACTTGTAGAATGTAATATTTTACAACATTCCTGGCGTGTCGTAGCCTACTTCTCGATGGGGACATTATATACATCTATAACGTTTTATAACATAACCTAATGCAACCTAACACCTCGGATGTAATATTTTACAACATTCCTGGCATGTCGGTCCCTATTTCTCGGTGGGAGCATACTATATGTCTATAACGTTGTATATCCTAACCTAAGGGAACCTAACATCTCGGGTGTAATATTTTAGAACATTCCTGACGCGTCAGTCCCTATTTCTCGGTGGGAACATTATATACGTCTATAACGTTATATATCCTAGCCTAAGGCAACCCAACTTGTAGAATGTAATATTTTACAACATTCCTGGCGTGTCGTAGCCTACTTCTCGATGGGGACATTATATACATCTATAACGTTTTATATCATAACCTAATGCAACCTAACACCTCGATGTAATATTTTACAACATTCCTGGCATGTCGGTCCCTACTTCTCGGTGGGAGCATACTATATGTCTATAACGTTGTATATCCTAACCTAAGGGAACCTAACATCTCGGATGTAATATTTTAAAACTTTCCTGGCATGTCGGTCCCTACGTCTCGGTGGGATCATTATATACGTCTATAACGATATATATCCTAACCTAAGGCAACCTAACATCTCGGATGTAATATTTTACAACATTCCTGGCATGTCGGTCACTAGGTCTCGGTGGGAACATTATATACGTCTGTAACGATATATACCCTAACCTAAGGCAACCTAACACCTCGCATTTAATATTTTACAACATTCCTGGCATGTAGGTCCCTACTTCTCGGTGGGAACATTATATACGTCTATAACGTTATATATCCTAGCCTACGGCAACCTAACTTGTCGAATGTAATATTTTACAACATTCCTGGCGTGTCGTCGCCTACTTCTCGATGGGGACATTATATACATCTATAACGTTGTATATCCTAACCTAAGGCAACCTAACATCCCGGATGTAATATTTTACAACATTCTGGCGTGTCGCCGCCTGCTTCTCGATGGGGACATTATATACGTCTATAACCTTGTATATACTAACATAACGCAACCTAACATCTGGGATGTAATATTTTACAACATTCCTGGCATGTCGGTCCCTACGTCTCCGTGGGTACATTATATACGTCTGTAACGTTGTATATCCTAACCTAACGCAACCTAACGTCTGGGATGTAATATTTTAAAACAATCTTGGTATGTCGGTCCCTACGTTTCGGTGGGAACATTATATACGTCTATAACGATATATATCCTAACCTAAGGCAACCTAACACCTCGGATGTAATATTTTACAACATTCCTGGCATGTCGGTCCCTACGTCTCCGTGGGTACATTATATACGTCTGTAACGTTGTATATCCTAACCTAACGCAACCTAACGTCTGGGATGTAATATGTTAAAACATTCCTGGCATGTCGGTCCCTACGTCTCGGTGGGAACATTATATACGTCTATAACGATATATATCCTAACCTAAGGCAACCTAACATCTCGGATGTAATATTTGACAACATTCCTGGCGTGTTAACCCGCACTTCTCGGTGGGAACATCATATACGTCTATAGCGATATATATCCTAGCCTAAGGCGACCTAACATGTCGAATGTAATATTTTACATCATTCCTGACGTGTCGGCCCCTATTTCTCGGTGGGAACATTATATACGTCTATAACGTTATATATGCTAGCCTAAGGCAACCTAACATGTCGAATGTAATATTTTACAACATTCTTGGCGTGTCGTCGCCTACTTCTCGATGGGGACATTATATACATCTATAACGTTGTATATCATAACCTAAGGCAACCTAACATCTCGGATGTAATATTTTACAACATTCCTGGTATGTCGGGCCCTACTTCTCGGTGGGAACATTGTATACGTCTATAACGTTATATATCCTAGCCTAAGGCAACCCAACTTGTAGAATGTAATATTTTACAACATTCCTGCCGTGTCGTCGCCTGCTTCTCGATGGGGACATTATATACGTCTATAACGTTGTATATCCTAACCTAACGCAACCTAACATCTGGGATGTAATATTTTACAACATTCCTGTCGTGTCGTCGCCTGCTTCGCGATGGGGACATTCTATACGTCTATAACGTTGTATATCCTAACCTAAGGGAACCTAACATCTCGGGTGTAATATTTTAGAACATTCCTGACGCGTCAGTCCCTATTTCTTGGTGGGAACATTATATACGTCTATAATGTTATATATCCTAGCCTAAGGCAACCCAACTTGTAGAATGTAATATTTTACGACATTCCTGGCGTGTCGTCGCCTACTTCTCGATGGGGACAATATATACATCTATAACGTTGTATATCCTAACCTAAGGCAACCTAACATCTCGGATGTAGTATTTTACAACATTCCTGGCATGTCGGTCCCTACTTCTCGGTGGGAACATTGTGTACGTCTATAACGATATATATCCTAGCCTAAGGCAACCTGACATGTCGAATGTAATATTTTACTACATTCCTGTCGTGTCGTCGCCTGCTTCTCGATGGGGACATTATATACGTCTATAACGTTGTATATTCTAACCTATCGCAACCTAACATCAGGGATGTAATATTTTACAACAGTCCTGGCGTGTCGTCGCCTACTTCTGGATGGGGACATTATATACATCTATAACGTCATATATCCTAACCTAAGGGAACCTAACATCTCGGGTGTAATATTTTACAACTTTCCTGGCGTGTCGTTGCCTACTTCTCGATGGGGACATTATATACATCTATAACGTTGTTTATCATAACCTAAGGCAACCTAACATCTCGGATGTAATATTTTACAACATTCCTGGTATGTCGGGCCCTACTTCTCGGTGGGAACATTATATACGTCTACAACGTTACATATCCTAACGTATGGCAACATAACATCTCGGATGTTATATTTTACAACATTCCTGCCGCTTCCGCGCCTGCTTCTCGATGGGGACTTTATATACATCTATAACGTTTTATATCCTAACCTAAGGCAACCTAACATATCGGATGTAATATTTTACAGCATTCTGGCGTGTCGTCGCCTGCTTCTCCATGGGGACATTATATACGTCTATAACCTTGTATATACTAACCTAACGCAACCTAACATCTGGGATGTAATATTTTACAACATTCCTGGCGTGTCGTCGCCTACTTCTCGGTGGGAACATTGTATACGTCTATAACGATATATATCCTAGCCTAAGGCAACCTAACATGTCGGATGTAATATTTTACAACATTCCTTTCGTGTCGTCGCCTGCTTCTCGATGGGTACATTATATACGTCTATAACGTTGTATATTCTAACCTAACGCAACCTAACATCTGGGATGTAATATTTTACAACATTCCTGGCGTGTCGTCGCCTACTTCTGGATGGGGACATTATATACATCTATAACGTAATATATCCTAGCCTAAGGGAACCTAACATCTCGGGTGTAATATTTTACAACATTCCTGGCGTGTCGTCGCCTACTTCTCGATGGGGACATTATATACATCTATAAAGTTGTATATCCTAACCTAAGGCAACCTAACATATCGGATGTAATATTTTACAACATTCTGGCGTGTCGTCGCCTGCTTCTCCATGGGGACATTATATACGTCTATAACGTTATATATCCTAGCCTAAGGCAACCTAACTTGTAGAATGTAATATTTTACAACATTCCTGGCGTGTCGTCGCCTACTTCTCTATGCGAACATTATATACATCTATATCGTTGTATATCCTAACCTAAGGCAACCTAACATCTCGGATGTAATATTTTACAACATTCCTGTCATGTCGTCTCCTGCATCTCGATGGGGACATTATATACGTCTATAACGTTGAATATCCTAACCTAAAGCAACCTAACATCTGGGATGTAATATTTTACAACATTCCTGGCATGTCGGTCCCTACTTCTCGGTGGAAACAATGTATACGTCTATAACGACATATATCCTAACCTAAGGGAACCTAACATCTCGGGTGTAATATTTTACAACATTCCTGGCGTGTCGTCGCCTACTTCTCGATGGGGACATTATATACATCTATAACGTTGTATATTCTAGCCTATCGCAACCTAACATCTGGGATTTAATATTTTAGAACATTCCTGGCATGTAGGTCCCTACTTCTCGGTGGGAACATTCTATACGTCTATAACGTTGTATATCCTAACCTAAGGGAACCTAACATCTCGGGTGTAATATTTTAGAACATTCCTGTCGCGTCAGTCCCTATTTCTCGGTGGGAACATTATATACGTCTATAACGTTATATATCCTAGCCTAAGGCAACCCAACTTGTAGAATGTAATATTTTACAACATTCCTGGCGTGTCGTAGCCTACTTCTCGATGGGGACATTATATACATCTATAACGTTTTATAACATAACCTAATGCAACCTAACACCTCGGATGTAATATTTTACAACATTCCTGGCATGTCGGTCCCTACTTCTCGGTGGGAGCATACTATATGTCTATAACGTTGTATATCCTAACCTAAGGGAACCTAACATCTCGGGTGTAATATTTTAGAACATTCCTGACGCGTCAGTCCCTATTTCTCGGTGGGAACATTATATACGTCTATAACGTTATATATCCTAGCCTAAGGCAACCCAACTTGTAGAATGTAATATTTTACAACATTCCTGGCGTGTCGTAGCCTACTTCTCGATGGGGACATTATATACATCTATAACGTTTTATATCATAACCTAATGCAACCTAACACCTCGGATGTAATATTTTACAACATTCCTGGCATGTCGGTCCCTACTTCTCGGTGGGAGCATACTATATGTCTATAACGTTGTATATCCTAACCTAAGGGAACCTAACATCTCGGATGTAATATTTTAAAACTTTCCTGGCATGTCGGTCCCTACGTCTCGGTGGGATCATTATATACGTCTATAACGATATATATCCTAACCTAAGGCAACCTAACATCTCGGATGTAATATTTTACAACATTCCTGGCATGTCGGTCACTAGGTCTCGGTGGGAACATTATATACGTCTGTAACGATATATACCCTAACCTAAGGCAACCTAACACCTCGCATTTAATATTTTACAACATTCCTGGCATGTAGGTCCCTACTTCTCGGTGGGAACATTATATACGTCTATAACGTTATATATCCTAGCCTACGGCAACCTAACTTGTCGAATGTAATATTTTACAACATTCCTGGCGTGTCGTCGCCTACTTCTCGATGGGGACATTATATACATCTATAACGTTGTATATCCTAACCTAAGGCAACCTAACATCCCGGATGTAATATTTTACAACATTCTGGCGTGTCGCCGCCTGCTTCTCGATGGGGACATTATATACGTCTATAACCTTGTATATACTAACATAACGCAACCTAACATCTGGGATGTAATATTTTACAACATTCCTGGCATGTCGGTCCCTACGTCTCCGTGGGTACATTATATACGTCTGTAACGTTGTATATCCTAACCTAACGCAACCTAACGTCTGGGATGTAATATTTTAAAACAATCTTGGTATGTCGGTCCCTACGTTTCGGTGGGAACATTATATACGTCTATAACGATATATATCCTAACCTAAGGCAACCTAACACCTCGGATGTAATATTTTACAACATTCCTGGCATGTCGGTCCCTACGTCTCCGTGGGTACATTATATACGTCTGTAACGTTGTATATCCTAACCTAACGCAACCTAACGTCTGGGATGTAATATGTTAAAACATTCCTGGCATGTCGGTCCCTACGTCTCGGTGGGAACATTATATACGTCTATAACGATATATATCCTAACCTAAGGCAACCTAACATCTCGGATGTAATATTTGACAACATTCCTGGCGTGTTAACCCGCACTTCTCGGTGGGAACATCATATACGTCTATAGCGATATATATCCTAGCCTAAGGCGACCTAACATGTCGAATGTAATATTTTACATCATTCCTGACGTGTCGGCCCCTATTTCTCGGTGGGAACATTATATACGTCTATAACGTTATATATGCTAGCCTAAGGCAACCTAACATGTCGAATGTAATATTTTACAACATTCCTGGCGTGTCGTCGCCTACTTCTCGATGGGGACATTATATACATCTATAACGTTGTATATCATAACCTAAGGCAACCTAACATCTCGGATGTAATATTTTACAACATTCCTGGTATGTCGGGCCCTACTTCTCGGTGGGAACATTGTATACGTCTATAACGTTATATATCCTAGCCTAAGGCAACCCAACTTGTAGAATGTAATATTTTACAACATTCCTGCCGTGTCGTCGCCTGCTTCTCGATGGGGACATTATATACGTCTATAACGTTGTATATCCTAACCTAACGCAACCTAACATCTGGGATGTAATATTTTACAACATTCCTGTCGTGTCGTCGCCTGCTTCGCGATGGGGACATTCTATACGTCTATAACGTTGTATATCCTAACCTAAGGGAACCTAACATCTCGGGTGTAATATTTTAGAACATTCCTGACGCGTCAGTCCCTATTTCTTGGTGGGAACATTATATACGTCTATAATGTTATATATCCTAGCCTAAGGCAACCCAACTTGTAGAATGTAATATTTTACGACATTCCTGGCGTGTCGTCGCCTACTTCTCGATGGGGACAATATATACATCTATAACGTTGTATATCCTAACCTAAGGCAACCTAACATCTCGGATGTAGTATTTTACAACATTCCTGGCATGTCGGTCCCTACTTCTCGGTGGGAACATTGTGTACGTCTATAACGATATATATCCTAGCCTAAGGCAACCTGACATGTCGAATGTAATATTTTACTACATTCCTGTCGTGTCGTCGCCTGCTTCTCGATGGGGACATTATATACGTCTATAACGTTGTATATTCTAACCTATCGCAACCTAACATCAGGGATGTAATATTTTACAACAGTCCTGGCGTGTCGTCGCCTACTTCTGGATGGGGACATTATATACATCTATAACGTCATATATCCTAACCTAAGGGAACCTAACATCTCGGGTGTAATATTTTACAACTTTCCTGGCGTGTCGTTGCCTACTTCTCGATGGGGACATTATATACATCTATAACGTTGTTTATCATAACCTAAGGCAACCTAACATCTCGGATGTAATATTTTACAACATTCCTGGTATGTCGGGCCCTACTTCTCGGTGGGAACATTATATACGTCTACAACGTTACATATCCTAACGTATGGCAACATAACATCTCGGATGTTATATTTTACAACATTCCTGCCGCTTCCGCGCCTGCTTCTCGATGGGGACTTTATATACATCTATAACGTTTTATATCCTAACCTAAGGCAACCTAACATATCGGATGTAATATTTTACAGCATTCTGGCGTGTCGTCGCCTGCTTCTCCATGGGGACATTATATACGTCTATAACCTTGTATATACTAACCTAACGCAACCTAACATCTGGGATGTAATATTTTACAACATTCCTGGCGTGTCGTCGCCTACTTCTCGGTGGGAACATTGTATACGTCTATAACGATATATATCCTAGCCTAAGGCAACCTAACATGTCGGATGTAATATTTTACAACATTCCTTTCGTGTCGTCGCCTGCTTCTCGATGGGTACATTATATACGTCTATAACGTTGTATATTCTAACCTAACGCAACCTAACATCTGGGATGTAATATTTTACAACATTCCTGGCGTGTCGTCGCCTACTTCTGGATGGGGACATTATATACATCTATAACGTAATATATCCTAGCCTAAGGGAACCTAACATCTCGGGTGTAATATTTTACAACATTCCTGGCGTGTCGTCGCCTACTTCTCGATGGGGACATTATATACATCTATAAAGTTGTATATCCTAACCTAAGGCAACCTAACATATCGGATGTAATATTTTACAACATTCTGGCGTGTCGTCGCCTGCTTCTCCATGGGGACATTATATACGTCTATAACCTTGTGTATACTAACCTAACGCAACCTAACATCTGGGATGTAATATTTTACAACATTCCTGGCGTGTCGTCGCCTACTTCTGGATGGGGACATTATATACATCTATAACGTCATATATCCTAACCTAAGGGAACCTAACATCTCGGGTGTAATATTTTACAACATTCCTGTCGTGTCGTCGCCTGCTTCTCGATGGGGACATTCTATACGTCTATAACGTTGTATATCCTAACCTAAGGGAACCTAACATCTCGGGTGTAATATTTTAGAACATTCCTGACGCGTCAGTCCCTATTTCTCGGTGGGAATATTATATACGTCTATAACGTTATATATCCTAGCCTAAGGCAACCTAACTTGTAGAATGTAATATTTTACAACAGTCCTGGCGTGTCGTCGCCTACTTCTGGATGGGGACATTATATACATCTATAACCTTGTATATACTAACCTAACGCAACCTAACATCTGGGATGTAATATTTTACAATATTCCTGGCATGTCGGTCCCTACGTCTCGGTGGGAACGTTATATACGTCTATAACGATATATACCCTAACCTAAGGCAACCTAACACCTCGCATTTAATATTTTACAACATTCCTGGCATGTAGGTCCCTACTTCTCGGTGGGAACATTATATACGTCTATAACGTTATATATCCTATCCTACGGCAACCTTACTTGTCGAATGTAATATTTTACAACATTCCTGGCGTGTCGTCGCCTACTTCTCGATGGGGACATTATGTACATCTATAACGTTGTATATCCTAACCTAAGGCAACCTAACATCCCGGATGTAATATTTTACAACATTCTGGCGTGTCGCCGCCTGCTTCTCGATGGGGACATTATATACGTCTATAACCTTGTATATACTAACATAACGCAACCTAACATCTGGGATGTAATATTTTACAACATTCCTGGCATGTCGGTCCCTACGTCTCCGTGGGTACATTATATACGTCTGTAACGTTGTATATCCTAACCTAACGCAACCTAACGTCTGGGATGTAATATTTTAAAACAATCTTGGTATGTCGGTCCCTACGTTTCGGTGGGAACATTATATACGTCTATAACGATATATATCCTAACCTAAGGCAACCTAACACCTCGGATGTAATATTTTACAACATTCCTGGCATGTCGGTCCCTACGTCTCCGTGGGTACATTATATACGTCTGTAACGTTGTATATCCTAACCTAACGCAACCTAACGTCTGGGATGTAATATTTTAAAACATTCCTGGCATGTCGGTCCCTACGTCTCGGTGGGAACATTATATACGTCTATAACGATATATATCCTAACCTAAGGCAACCTAACATCTCGGATGTAATATTTGACAACATTCCTGGCGTGTTAACCCGCACTTCTCGGTGGGAACATCATATACGTCTATAGCGATATATATCCTAGCCTAAGGCGACCTAACATGTCGAATGTAATATTTTACATCATTCCTGACGTGTCGGCCCCTATTTCTCGGTGGGAACATTATATACGTCTATAACGTTATATATGCTAGCCTAAGGCAACCTAACATGTCGAATGTAATATTTTACAACATTCCTGGCGTGTCGTCGCCTACTTCTCGATGGGGACATTATATACATCTATAACGTTGTATATCATAACCTAAGGCAACCTAACATCTCGGATGTAATATTTTACAACATTCCTGGTATGTCGGGCCCTACTTCTCGGTGGGAACATTGTATACGTCTATAACGTTATATATCCTAGCCTAAGGCAACCCAACTTGTAGAATGTAATATTTTACAACATTCCTGCCGTGTCGTCGCCTGCTTCTCGATGGGGACATTATATACGTCTATAACGTTGTATATCCTAACCTAACGCAACCTAACATCAGGGATGTAATATTTTACAACAGTCCTGGCGTGTCGTCGCCTACATCTGGATGGGGACATTATATACATCTATAACGTCATATATCCTAACCTAAGGGAACCTAACATCTCGGGTGTAATATTTTACAACTTTCCTGGCGTGTCGTTGCCTACTTCTCGATGGGGACATTATATACATCTATAACGTTGTTTATCATAACCTAAGGCAACCTAACATCTCGGATGTAATATTTTATAACATTCCTGGTATGTCGGGCCCTACTTCTCGGTGGGAACATTATATACGTCTATAACGTTACATATCCTAACGTATGGCAACATAACATCTCGGATGTTATATTTTACAACATTCCTGCCGCTTCCGCGCCTGCTTCTCGATGGGGACTTTATATACATCTATAACGTTTTATACCCTAACCTAAGGCAACCTAACATATCGGATGTAATATTTTACAGCATTCTGGCGTGTCGTCGCCTGCTTCTCCATGGGGACATTATATACGTCTATAACCTTGTATATACTAACCTAACGCAACCTAACATCTGGGATGTAATATTTTACAACATTCCTGGCGTGTCGTCGCCTACTTCTCGGTGGGAACATTGTACACGTCTATAACGATATATATCCTAGCCTAAGGCAACCTAACATGTCGAATGTAATATTTTACAACATTCCTTTCGTGTCGTCGCCTGCTTCTCGATGGGTACATTATATACGTCTATAACGTTGTATATTCTAACCTAACGCAACCTAACATCTGGGATGTAATATTTTACAACATTCCTGGCGTGTCGTCGCCTACTTCTGGATGGGGACATTATATACATCTATAACGTCATATATCCTAACCTAAGGGAACCTAACATCTCGGGTGTAATATTTTACAACTTTCCTGGCGTGTCGTTGCCTACTTCTCGATGGGGACATTATATACATCTATAACGTTGTTTATCATAACCTAAGGCAACCTAACATCTCGGATGTAATATTTTATAACATTCCTGGTATGTCGGGCCCTACTTCTCGGTGGGAACATTATATACGTCTATAACGTTACATATCCTAACGTATGGCAACATAACATCTCGGATGTTATATTTTACAACATTCCTGCCGCTTCCGCGCCTGCTTCTCGATGGGGACTTTATATACATCTATAACGTTTTATACCCTAACCTAAGGCAACCTAACATATCGGATGTAATATTTTACAGCATTCTGGCGTGTCGTCGCCTGCTTCTCCATGGGGACATTATATACGTCTATAACCTTGTATATACTAACCTAACGCAACCTAACATCTGGGATGTAATATTTTACAACATTCCTGACGTGTCGTCGCCTACTTCTCGGTGGGAACATTGTACACGTCTATAACGATATATATCCTAGCCTAAGGCAACCTAACATGTCGAATGTAATATTTTACAACATTCCTTTCGTGTCGTCGCCTGCTTCTCGATGGGTACATTATATACGTCTATAACGTTGTATATTCTAACCTAACGCAACCTAACATCTGGGATGTAATATTTTACAACATTCCTGGCGTGTCGTCGCCTACTTCTGGATGGGGACATTATATACATCTATAACGTCATATATCCTAGCCTAAGGGAACCTAACATCTCGGGTGTAATATTTTACAACATTCCTGTCGTGTCGTCGCCTGCTTCTCGATGGGGACATTCTATACGTCTATAACGTTGTATATCCTAACCTAAGGGAACCTAACATCTCAGGTGTAATATTTTAGAACATTCCTGACGCGTCAGTCCCTATTTCTCGGTGGGAACATTATATACGTCTATAACGTTATATATCCTAGCCTAAGGCAACCTAACTTGTAGAATGTAATATTTTACAACATTCCTGGCGTGTCGTCGCCTACTTCTCTATGCGAACATTATATACATCTATATCGTTGTATATCCTAACCTAAGGCAACCTAACATCTCGGATGTAATATTTTACAACATTCCTGTCATGTCGTCTCCTGCATCTCGATGGGGACATTATATACGTCTATAACGTTGAATATCCTAACCTAAAGCAACCTAACATCTGGGATGTAATATTTTACAACATTCCTGGCATGTCGGTCCCTACTTCTCGGTGGAAACAATGTATACGTCTATAACGACATATATCCTAACCTAAGGGAACCTAACATCTCGGGTGTAATATTTTACAACATTCCTGGCGTGTCGTCGCCTACTTCTCGATGGGGACATTATATACATCTATAACGTTGTATATTCTAGCCTATCGCAACCTAACATCTGGGATTTAATATTTTAGAACATTCCTGGCATGTAGGTCCCTACTTCTCGGTGGGAACATTCTATACGTCTATAACGTTGTATATCCTAACCTAAGGGAACCTAACATCTCGGGTGTAATATTTTAGAACATTCCTGACGCGTCAGTTCCTATTTCTCGGTGGGAACATTATATACGTCTATAACGTTATATATCCTAGCCTAAGGCAACCCAACTTGTAGAATGTAATATTTTACAACATTCCTGGCGTGTCGTAGCCTACTTCTCGATGGGGACATTATATACATCTATAACGTTTTATAACATAACCTAATGCAACCTAACACCTCGGATGTAATATTTTACAACATTCCTGGCATGTCGGTCCCTACTTCTCGGTGGGAGCATACTATATGTCTATAACGTTGTATATCCTAACCTAAGGGAACCTAACATCTCGGGTGTAATATTTTAGAACATTCCTGACGCGTCAGTCCCTATTTCTCGGTGGGAACATTATATACGTCTATAACGTTATATATCCTAGCCTAAGGCAACCCAACTTGTAGAATGTAATATTTTACAACATTCCTGGCGTGTCGTAGCCTACTTCTCGATGGGGACATTATATACATCTATAACGTTTTATATCATAACCTAATGCAACCTAACACCTCGGATGTAATATTTTACAACATTCCTGGCATGTCGGTCCCTACTTCTCGGTGGGAGCATACTATATGTCTATAACGTTGTATATCCTAACCTAAGGGAACCTAACATCTCGGATGTAATATTTTAAAACTTTCCTGGCATGTCGGTCCCTACGTCTCGGTGGGATCATTATATACGTCTATAACGATATATATCCTAACCTAAGGCAACCTAACATCTCGGATGTAATATTTTACAACATTCCTGGCATGTCGGTCACTAGGTCTCGGTGGGAACATTATATACGTCTGTAACGATATATACCCTAACCTAAGGCAACCTAACATCTCGGATGTAATATTTGACAACATTCCTGGCATGTAGGTCCCTACTTCTCGGTGGGAACATTGTGTACGTCTATAACGATATATATCCTAGCCTAAGGCAACCTGACATGTCGAATGTAATATTTTACTACATTCCTGTCGTGTCGTCGCCTGCTTCTCGATGGGGACATTATATACGTCTATAACGTTGTATATTCTAACCTATCGCAACCTAACATCAGGGATGTAATATTTTACAACAGTCCTGGCGTGTCGTCGCCTACTTCTGGATGGGGACATTATATACATCTATAACGTCATATATCCTAACCTAAGGGAACCTAACATCTCGGGTGTAATATTTTACAACTTTCCTGGCGTGTCGTTGCCTACTTCTCGATGGGGACATTATATACATCTATAACGTTGTTTATCATAACCTAAGGCAACCTAACATCTCGGATGTAATATTTTACAACATTCCTGGTATGTCGGGCCCTACTTCTCGGTGGGAACATTATATACGTCTACAACGTTACATATCCTAACGTATGGCAACATAACATCTCGGATGTCATATTTTACAACATTCCTGCCGCTTCCGCGCCTGCTTCTCGATGGGGACTTTATATACATCTATAACGTTTTATATCCTAACCTAAGGCAACCTAACATATCGGATGTAATATTTTACAGCATTCTGGCGTGTCGTCGCCTGCTTCTCCATGGGGACATTATATACGTCTATAACCTTGTATATACTAACCTAACGCAACCTAACATCTGGGATGTAATATTTTACAACATTCCTGGCGTGTCGTCGCCTACTTCTCGGTGGGAACATTGTATACGTCTATAACGATATATATCCTAGCCTAAGGCAACCTAACATGTCGGATGTAATATTTTACAACATTCCTTCCGTGTCGTCGCCTGCTTCTCGATGGGTACATTATATACGTCTATAACGTTGTATATTCTAACCTAACGCAACCTAACATCTGGGATGTAATATTTTGCAACATTCCTGGCGTGTCGTCGCCTACTTCTGGATGGGGACATTATATACATCTATAACGTCATATATCCTAGCCTAAGGGAACCTAACATCTCGGTTGTAATATTTTACAACATTCCTGGCGTGTCGTCGCCTACTTCTCGATGGGGACATTATATACATCTATAAAGTTGTATATCCTAACCTAAGGCAACCTAACATATCGGATGTAATATTTTACAACATTCTGGCGTGTCGTCGCCTGCTTCTCCATGGGGACATTATATACGTCTATAACCTTGTATATACTAACCTAACGCAACCTAACATCTGGGATGTAATATTTTACAACATTCCTGGCGTGTCGTCGCCTACTTCTGGATGGGGACATTATATACATCTATAACGTCATATATCCTAACCTAAGGGAACCTAACATCTCGGGTGTAATATTTTACAACATTCCTGTCGTGTCGTCGCCTGCTTCTCGATGGGGACATTCTATACGTCTATAACGTTGTATATCCTAACCTAAGGGAACCTAACATCTCGGGTGTAATATTTTAGAACATTCCTGACGCGTCAGTCCCTATTTCTCGGTGGGAATATTATATACGTCTATAACGTTATATATCCTAGCCTAAGGCAACCTAACTTGTAGAATGTAATATTTTACAACAGTCCTGGCGTGTCGTCGCCTACTTCTGGATGGGGACATTATATACATCTATAACCTTGTATATACTAACCTAACGCAACCTAACATCTGGGATGTAATATTTTACAATATTCCTGGCGTGTTAACCCGCACTTCTCGGTGGGAACATCATATACGTCTATAGCGATATATATCCTAGCCTAAGGCGACCTAACACGTCGAATGTAATATTTTACATCATTCCTGACGTGTCGGCCCCTATTTCTCGGTGGGAACATTATGTACGTCTATAACGTTATATATGCTAGCCTAAGGCAACCTAACATGTCGAATGTAATATTTTACAACATTCCTGGCGTGTCGTCGCCTACTTCTCGGTGGGGACATTATATACATCTATAACGTTGTATATCATAACCTAAGGCAACCTAACATCTCGGATGTAATATTTTACAACATTCCTGGTATGTCGGGCCCTACTTCTCGGTGGGAACATTGTATACGTCTATAACGTTATATATCCTAGCCTAAGGCAACCCAACTTGTAGAATGTAATATTTTACAACATTCCTGGCGTGTCGTCGCCTACGTCTCGGTGGGAACGTTATATACGTCTATAACGATATATACCCTAACCTAAGGCAACCTAACACCTCGCATTTAATATTTTACAACATTCCTGGCATGTAGGTCCCTACTTCTCGGTGGGAACATTATATACGTCTATAACGTTATATATCCTAACCTAAGGCAACCTAACACCTCGGATGTAATATTTTACAACATTCCTGGCATGTCGGTCCCTACGTCTCCGTGGGTACATTATATACGTCTGTAACGTTGTATATCCTAACCTAACGCAACCTAACGTCTGGGATGTAATATTTTAAAACATTCCTGGCATGTCGGTCCCTACGTCTCGGTGGGAACATTATATACGTCTATAACGATATATATCCTAACCTAAGGCAACCTAACATCTCGGATGTAATATTTGACAACATTCCTGGCGTGTTAACCCGCACTTCTCGGTGGGAACATCATATACGTCTATAGCGATATATATCCTAGCCTAAGGCGACCTAACACGTCGAATGTAATATTTTACATCATTCCTGACGTGTCGGCCCCTATTTCTCGGTGGGAACATTATGTACGTCTATAACGTTATATATGCTAGCCTAAGGCAACCTAACATGTCGAATGTAATATTTTACAACATTCCTGACGTGTCGTCGCCTACTTCTCGATGGGGACATTATATACATCTATAACGTTGTATATCATAACCTAAGGCAACCTAACATCTCGGATGTAATATTTTACAACATTCCTGGTATGTCGGGCCCTACTTCTCGGTGGGAACATTGTATACGTCTATAACGTTATATATCCTAGCCTAAGGCAACCCAACTTGTAGAATGTAATATTTTACAACATTCCTGCCGTGTCGTCGCCTGCTTCTCGATGGGGACATTATATACATCTATAACGTTGTATATCCTAACCTAAGGCAACCTAACATCTCGGATTTAGTATTTTACAACATTCCTGTCATGTCGGTCCCTACTTCTCGGTGGGGACATTGTGTACGTCTATAACGATATATATCCTAGCCTAAGGCAACCTAACATGTCGAATGTAATATTTTACTACATTCCTGTCGTGTCGTCGCCTGCTTCTCGATGGGGACATTATATACATCTGTAACGTTGTATATCCTAACCTAAGGCAACCTAACATATCGGATGTAATATTTTACAACATTCTGGCGTGTCGTCGCCTGCTTCTCTATGGGGACATTATATACGTCTATAACCTTGTATATACTAACCTAACGCAACCTAACATCTGGGATGTAATATTTTACAACATTGCTGGCGTGTCGTCGCCTACTTCTCGATGGGGACATTATATACATCTATAACGTTTTATATCATAACCTAATGCAACCTAACACCTCGGATGTAATATCTTACAACATTCCTGGCATGTCGGTCCCTACTTCTCGGTGGGAGCATACTATATGTCTATAACGTTGTATATCCTAACCTAAGGGAACCTAACATCTCGGATGTAATATTTTAAAACTTTCCTGGCATGTCGGTCCCTACGTCTCGGTGGGATCATTATATACGTCTATAACGATATATATCCTAACCTAAGGCAACCTAACATCTCGGATGTAATATTTTACAACATTCCTGGCATGTCGGTCACTAGGTCTCGGTGGGAACATTATATACGTCTGTAACGATATATACCCTAACCTAAGGCAACCTAACACCTCGCATTTAATATTTTACAACATTCCTGGCATGTAGGTCCCTACTTCTCGGTGGGAACATTATATACGTCTATAACGTTATATATCCTATCCTACGGCAACCTAACTTGTCGAATGTAATATTTTACAACATTCCTGGCGTGTCGTCGCCTACTTCTCGATGGGGACATTATATACATCTATAACGTTGTATATCCTAACCTAAGGCAACCTAACATCTCGGATGTAATATTTTACAACATTCTGGCGTGTCGCCGCCTGCTTCTCGATGGGGACATTATATACGTCTATAACGTTGTATATACTAACCTAACGCAACCTAACATCTGGGATGTAATATTTTACAACATTCCTGGCATGTCGGTCCCTACGTCTCCGTGGGTACATTATATACGTCTGTAACGTTGTATATCCTAACCTAACGCAACCTAACGTCTGGGATGTAATATTTTAAAACAATCCTGGTATGTCGGTCCCTACGTCTCGGTGGGAACATTATATACGTCTATAACGATATATATCCTAACCTAAGGCAACCTAACACCTCGGATGTAATATTTTACAACATTCCCGGCATGTCGGTCCCTACGTCTCCGTGGGTACATTATATACGTCTGTAACGTTGTATATCCTAACATAACGCAACCTAACGTCTGGGATGTAATATTTTAAAACATTCCTGTCATGTCGGTCCCTACGTCTCGGTGGGAACATTATATACGTCTATAACGATATATATCCTAACCTAAGGCAACCTAACATCTCGGATGTAATATTTGACAACATTCCTGGCGTGTTAACCCGCACTTCTCGGTGGGAACATCATATACGTCTATAGCGATATATATCCTAGCCTAAGGCGACCTAACATGTCGAATGTAATATTTTACATCATTCCTGACGTGTCGGCCCCTATTTCTCGGTGGGAACATTATATACGTCTATAATGTTATATATGCTAGCCTAAGGCAACCTAACATGTCGAATGTAATATTTTACAACATTCCTGTCGTGTCGTCGCCTACTTCTCGATGGGGACATTATATACATCTATAACGTTGTATATCATAACCTAAGGCAACCTAACATCTCGGATGTAATATTTTACAACATTCCTGGTATGTCGGCCCCTACTTCTCTGTGGTAACATTATATACGCCTATAACGCTACATATCCTAGTCTAAGGCAACCTAATATCTCGGATGTAGTATTTTCCCACATTCCTGGCGCGTCGGCCCCTACTTATCGGTGGGAACATTATATACGTCTACAACGCTATATATCCTAGCCTAAGGCAAACTAACATGTCGAATGTAATATTTCACAACATTCCTGGCGGGTCGGCCCCACTTCTCGGTGGGAACATTATAAACGTCTATAACGTAATATATCCTAACCTAACCCATTTTGCCCCTCGGTGATATTGTTTTACAGAATCCCGGCCGTGTCGGATCGTACTTCTCGGTGGGGACATTATATACGTCCATAACCTTATATATCCCAACCTAAGGCCGCCTAACATCTCGGATGCAGTATTTTACAACATTCCTGGCGTGCCGGCCCCTAAATCTCGGTGGGAACATTATATACGTCTAGAACGTAATATAACATAACCTAACCCATCTATCCCCCCGTTGGTAATGTTTTACAGAATACCGGTCGTTTCGTCCCGTACATCTCGGTGGGGACATTATATGCGTCTATAACGTTATATATCCCAACCTAAGGCAACATAACATCTCGGATGCAGTATTTCACAACATTCCTGGCGGGTCGGCCCCACTTCTCGGTGGGAACATTATATACGTCTATAACGTAATATAAACTAACCTAACCCATCTAGCCCCTCGCTGGTAATGTTTTACAGAATCCCGGTCGCGTCGGCCCGTACCTCTCGCTGTGGACATTATATATCCTATCCTAAGGCAAATTAACATCTCGGATGTAGTATTTTCCAACATTCCTGGCGGGACGGTCCCTACTTCTCGGTGGGCACATTATATACGTCTATAACGTAATATAACCTAACCTGACCCATCTAGACCCTCGCTGGTAATGTCTTACAGAATCCCGTTCGTGTCGTCCCGTACGTCTCCGTGCGGACATTATATACATCTATAACGTTATATTTCCTAACCTAAGGCAACGAAACATCTCGAATGTAGTATTTTACAACATTCCAGGCGGGTCGGCCCCACTTCTGGGTGGGAACATTATTTACGTCAATAACGTAATATAAGCTAACCTAAGTAACCTAACATCTCGGATGTAGTATATTACATCATTCCTGGCTGGGTGGCCCCTAATTCTCGGTGGGAACATTACATACGTCTATAACGTAATATAACCTAACCTAACCCATCTAGACCTTCGCTGGTAATGTTTTACAGAATCCCGGTCGTGTCGGCCCGTACATCTCGGCGGGGACGTTATATACGTCTATAACGCTGTATATATTACCATAAGGCAACCTAACATCTGGAATGTAATATTTTACAAGATTCCTGGCACGTCGATCCCCACGTCTCGGTGGGAACATTATATACGTCTATAACGATATATATCCTAACCTAAAGCATACTAACATCTCGGATGTAATATTTTGCATCATTCCTGGCATGTCGGTCCCTACATCTCGATGGGAACTTTCTATACGTCTATAACGTTGAATATCCTAACCTAAGGGAACCTAACATCTCGGGTGTAATATTTTACAACATTCCTGGCGGGGCGGAACGTACTTCTCGGTGAGAACATTATATACGTCTATAACGTAATATAACCTAACCTAACACATCCAGACCCTCGCTCTTATTGTTTTACAGAATCTCGTTCGTGTCGTTCCGTACGTCTCGATGGGGACATTATATGCGTCTATAACGTTATATATCCTAACCTAGAGCAACCTATCATCTCGGATGTAGTATTTTACAACAATCCTGGCGTGTCGGAACCTACTTTTCGGTGGGGACATTATATACGTGTATAGCGTTATATATCCTAACCTAAGTACCCTAACATCTCGGATGTAGTATTTTCCAACATTTCTGGCGGGTCGGCCCCTACTTCTCGGTGGGAACATTATATACTTCTATAACTTTATATATCGCAACCTAAGGCATCCTAACATCTCGGATGTAGTATTTTCCAACATTCCTGGCGGGTCGGCCCCTACTTCTCGGTGGGAACATTATATACGTCTATAACGTAATAGATCCTAACCTAACCCATCTAGACCCTCGCTGGTAATGTTTGACAGAATCCCGTTCGTGTCGTGCCCTACGTCTCGGAGGGCACATTATATACGCCTATAACGAAATATAACCTAACCTAACCCGTCTTGCACCTCGGTGATAATGCTTTACAGAATCCCATCCGTGTCGGACCGTACTTCTCGTTGTGGACATTATATACGTCTAGAACGTTATATAACCCAACCCAGGGCAACCTAACATCCCGAATGTAATATTTTCCTATATTCCTGGCGGGTCCGCCTCTACTTCTCGTTGGGAACATTATATACGTCTATAACCTAATATAACCTAACTTAACCCATCTAGACCCTCGCAGGTAATGTTTTACAGCATCCCGGTCGTGTCGGCCTGTACTTCTCGGTGGGGACATTACATTCGTCTATAACGTTATATATCCTAACGTAAGGCAACCTAACATCTCGAATGTAGTATTTTCCAACATTTCTGTCGGGTTGGCCCCTACTTCTCGGTGGGCACATTATATACGTCTATAACGTTATATATCCTGACCTGAGGCAACCTAACATGTCGAATGTAATATTTTACAACATTCCCGGCACTTCGGCCCCTACTTCTCGTGGGGCACGTTATATACGTCTATATCGCTATATATCCTAGCTTAAGGCAACCTAACATGTCGAATGTAATATTTTACAACATTCCCGTCACTTCGGTCCCTACTTCTCTGTGGTAACATTATATACGTCTATAACTTTATATATCCTAGCCTGAGGCAACCTAACATCTCGGATGTAATATTTTACTACATACCTGGCACGTCGGCCGCTACTTCTCGGTGGGAACATTATATACGTCTATAACGCTATATATCCTAGCCTAAGGCAACCTAACATGTCATATGTAATATTTTACAGCATTCCCGGCGCTTCGGCCCCTACTTCTCGGTGGAAACATTATATACATCTATAACGCTATATATCTTAGCTTAAGGCAACCTAACATCTCGGATGTAATATTTTACAACATTCCTGGCATATCGGTCCCTACTTCTCGGTGGGAACATTGTATACGTCTATAACGATATATATCCTAACCTAAGGCAAGCTAACATCTCCGGTGTAATATTTTACAACATTCCTGACGCGTTGGCACCTATTTCTCGGTGGGAACATTATATACGTCTATAGCTTTATATATCCTAGCCTAAGGCGACCTAACATGTCGGATGTAACATTTTACATCATTCCTGGCGTGTCGGCCCGTAGTTCTCGGTGGTAACATTGCATACGTCTATAACGTTGTATATCCTAGCCTATGGCAACCTAACATGTCGAATGTAATGTTTTACAACATTCCTGGCGTGTCGTCGCCTACTTCTGGATGGGGACATTATATACATCTATAAGGTTGTATGTCCTAACCTAAGGGAACCTAACATTTCGGATGTAATATTTTACAGCATTCCTGGCGTGTCCGCCCGTACCTCTCGGTGGGGACATTATATACGTCTATAACATTGTATATCCTAACCTAACGCAACCAAACATCTGGGGTGTAATATTTTACAACATTCCTGGCATGTCGGTCCCTACGTGTCGGTGGGAACGTTATATACGTCTATAACGATATATATCCTAACCTAAGGGAACTTTACATCTCGGATGTAATATTTTACAACATTCCTGGCATGTCGGGCCCTACTTCTCGGTGGGAACATTGTATACGTCTATAACGATATATATCCTAGCCTAAGGCAACCTAACATGTCGAATGTAATATTTTACAACATTCCTGTCGTGTCGTCGCCTGCTTCACGATGGGGACTATATATACGTCTATAACGTTGTATATTCTAACCTAACGCAACCTAACATCTGGGATGTAACATTTTACTACATTCCTGGCGTGTCGTCGCCAACTTCTGGATGGGGACATTATATACATCTATAACGTTATATATCTTAACCTAAGGGAACCTAACATCTCGGATGTAATATTTTACAACATTCCTGGCATGTCGGTCCCTACTTCTCGGTGGAAACATTGTATACGTCTATAACGATGTATATACTACTCTAAGGCAACCTAACTTCTCGGGTGTAATATTTTACAACATTCCTGACGCGTCGGCCCCTATTTCTCGGTGGGAACATTATATACGTCTATAACGTTATATATCTTAGCCTAAGGCGACCTAACATCTCGGATGTAATATTTTAAACATTTCTGGCGTGATGTCACCTGCTTCTCGATGGGGACATTATATACGTCTATAACGTTGTATATCCTAACCTAACGCAACCTAACATCTGGGATGTAATATTTTACACCATTCCTGGCATGTCGGTCCCTACTTCTCGGTGGGAACGTTCTATACGTCTATAACGTTGTATATCCTAACCTAAGGGAACCTTACATCTCGGATGTAATATTTTACAACATTCCTGGCGCGTTGGCCCGTAGTTCTCGGTGGTAACATTTTATGCGTCTATAACGTTACATATCCAAGCCTAAGGCGACCTAACATGTCGAATGTAATATTTTACATCATTCCTGGCGTGTCGTCGCCTGCTTCTCGCTGGGGACATTATATACGTCTATAACGTTGGATATCCTAACCTAACGCAACCTAACATCTGGGATGTAATATTTTACAACAATCCTGGCGTGTCGTCTCCTACTTCTAGATGGGGACATTATATATGTCTATAACGTTGTATATCCTAACCTAACGCAACCTATCATCTGGGATGGAATATTTTACATCATTCCTGGCATGTCGGTCCCTACTTCTCAGTGGGAACATTCTATACGTCTATAACGTCGTATATCCTAACCTAAGGGAACCTAACATCTCGGGTGTAATATTTTACAACATTCCTGACGCGTCGCCCCTATTTCTCGGTGGGAACATTATACACGTCTATAGCGATATATATCCTAGCCTAAGGCGACCTAACATGTCGAATGTAATATTTTACAACATTCCTGGCGCGTTGGCCCGTAGTTCTCGGTGGTAACATTATATGCGTCTATAACGTTACATATCCTAGCCTAAGGCGACCTAACATGTCGAATGTAATATTTTACATCATTCCTGGCGTGTCGTCGCCTACTTCTCGCTGGGGACATTATATACGTCTATAACGTTGGATATCCTAACCTAACGCAACCTAACATCTGGGATGTAATATTTTACAACAATCCTGGCGTGTCGTCTCCTACTTCTAGATGGGGACATTATGTACATCTATAACGTTGTATATCCTAACCTAAGGCAACCTAACATCTCGAAAGTAATATCTGACAACATTGGTGTTGTGTCGGCCCGTACTTCTCGGTGGGAACATCATATACGTCTACAGCGATATATATCCTAACCTAATGGAACCTAACATCTCGGGTGTAATATTTTACAACATTCCTGGCATGTCGGCCCCTACGTCTCTGTGGTAACATTATATACGTCTATAACGCTACATATCCTAGCCTAAGGCAACCTAATATCTCGGATGTAGTATTTTCCTACATTCCTGGCGCGTCGTTCCCTACTTCTCGGTGGGGACTTTATCTACGTCTATAACGCCATATATCCCAACCTAAGGGAACCTAATATCTCGGCTGTAATATTTCACAACATTCCTGCCGTGGCGGCACGTAGTTCTCGGTGGTAACATTATATACGTCTATATCGTTATATATCCTAGCCTAAGGCGACCTAACATATCGAATGTAGTATTTTCCAACATTCCAGGCGGGACGGCCCCTACTTCTCGGTGCGAACATTATATACGTCTATAACGTTATATATCCTAGCCTACGGCAACCTAACTTGTCGAATGTAATATTTTACAACATTCCTGGCGTGTCGTCGCCTACATCTCGATGGGGATATTATATACATCTATAACGTTGTATATCCTAACCTAAGGCAACCTAACATCTCGGATGTAATATTTTACAACATCCCTGGCATGTCGGTCACTACGCCTCGGTGGGAACATTATACACGTCTGTAACGATATATATCCTAACCTAAGGCAACCTAACATCTCCGGTGTAATATTTTACAACATTCCTGACGCGTTGGCACCTATTTCTCGGTGGAAACATTATATACGTCTATAGCTTTATATATCCTAGCCTAAGGCGACCTAACATGTCGGATGTAACATTTTACATCATTCCTGGCGTGTCGGCCCGTAGTTCTCGGTGGTAACATTGCATACATCTATAACGTTGTATATCCTAGCCTATGGCAACCTAACATGTCGAATGTAATGTTTTACAACATTCCTGGCGTGTCGTCGCCTACTTCTGGATGGGGACATTATATACATCTATAACGTTGTATATCCTAACCTAAGGTAACCTAACATCTCGGATGTAATATTTGACAACATTCCTGGCGTGTCGGCCCGTACGTCTCGGTCGGAACATTCTATACGTCTATAAGGTTGTATGTCCTAACCTAAGGGAACCTAACATCTCGGATGTAATATTTTGCAGCATTCCTGGCGTGTCCGCCCGTACCTCTCGGTGGGGACATTATATACGTCTATAACGTTGTTTATGCTAACCTAAGGCAACCTAACATCTCGCATGTAATATTTTACAACATTCCTGGCATTTCGGCCCGTAGTTCTCGGTGGTAACATTATATACGTCTATAACGATATATATCCTAACCCAAGGCAACCTAACATCTCGGATGTAATAGTTGGCAACATTCCTGGCGTGTCGGCCCCTATTTCTCGGTGGGAACATTATATACGTCTATAGCGTTATATATCCTACCCTATGGCGACCTAACATGTCGGATGTAATATTTTACGACATTCCTGGCATGTCAGTCCCTACTTCTTGGTGGGAGCATTGTATACGTCTATAACGATATATATCCTAGCCTAAGGCAGCCTAACATCTCGGATGTAATATTTTACAACATTCTGGCGTCTCGTCGCCTGCTTCTCGATGGGGACATTATATACGTCTATAACCTTGTATATACTAACCTAACGCAACTTAACATCTGGGATGTCATATTTTACAACATTCCTGGCATGTCGGTCCCTACGTCTCCGTGGTTACATTATATACGTCTATAACGTTGTATATCATAACCTAACGCAACCTAACATCTGGGATGTAATATTTTAAAACATTCCTGGCATGTCGGTCCCTACGTCTCGGTGGGGACATTATATACGTCTATAACGATATATATCCTAACCTAAGGCAACCTAACTTCTCGGATGTAATATTTTACAACATTCCTGTCGTGTCGTCGCCTGCTTCACGATGGGGACATTATATACGTCTATAACCTTGTATATACTAACCTACAGCAACTTAACATCTGGGATGTCATATTTTACAACATTCCTGGCATGTCGGTCCCTACGTCTCCGTGGTTACATTATATACGTCTATAACGTTGTATATCATAACCTGACGCAACCTAACATCTAGGGTGTAATATTTTACAACATTCCTGGCATGTCGGTCCCTACGCGTCGGTGGGAACGTTATATACGTCTATAACGATATATATCCTAACCTAAGGGAACTTTACATCTCGGATGTAATATTTTACAACATTCCTGGCATGTCGGGCCCTACTTCTCGGTGGGAACATTGTATACGTCTATAACGATATATATCATAGCCTAAGGCAACCTAACATGTCGAATGTAATATTTTACAACATTCCTGTCGTGTCGTCGCCTGCTTCACGATGGGGACATTATATACGTCTATAACGTTGTATATTCTAACCTAACGCAACCTAACATCTGGGATGTAACATTTTACTACATTCCTGGCGTGTCGTCGCCAACTTCTGGATGGGGACATTATATGCGTCTATAACGTTGTATATACTAACCTAACGCAACCTAACATTTGGGATGTAATATTTTACAACATTGCTGACGCGTCAGCCCCTATTTCTTGGTGGGATCATTGTATACGTCTATAACGTTGTATATCCTAACCTAAGGGAACCTAACTTCTCGGGTGTAATATTTTACAACATTCCTGGCATGTCGGTCTCTACTTCTCGGTGGGAACATTGTATACGTCTATAACGATATATATCATAGCCTAAGGCAACCTAACATGTCGAATGTAAAATTTTACAACATTCCTGTCGTGTCGTCGCCTGCTTCTCGATGTGGACATTATATACATCTATAACGTTGTATATTCTAACCTAACGCAACCTAACATCTGGGATGTAATATTTTACAACATTCCTGGCATGTCGGTCCCTACGTCTCCGTGGGTACATTATATACGTCTGTAACGTTGTATATCCTAACCTAACGCAACCTAACATCTGGGATGCAATATTTTAAAACATTCCTGGCATGTCGGTCCCTACGTCTCCGTGGTTACATTATATACGTCTATAACGTTGTATATCATAACCTAACGCAACCTAACATCTGGGATGTAATATTTTAAAACATTCCTGGCATGTCGGTCCCTACGTCTCGGTGGGGACATTATATACGTCTATAACGATATATATCCTAACCTAAGGCAACCTAACTTCTCGGATGTAATATTTTACAACATTCCTGTCGTGTCGTCGCCTGCTTCACGATGGGGACATTATATACGTCTATAACCTTGTATATACTAACCTACAGCAACTTAACATCTGGGATGTCATATTTTACAACATTCCTGGCATGTCGGTCCCTACGTCTCCGTGGTTACATTATATACGTCTATAACGTTGTATATCATAACCTGACGCAACCTAACATCTAGGGTGTAATATTTTACAACATTCCTGGCATGTCGGTCCCTACGCGTCGGTGGGAACGTTATATACGTCTATAACGATATATATCCTAACCTAAGGGAACTTTACATCTCGGATGTAATATTTTACAACATTCCTGGCATGTCGGGCCCTACTTCTCGGTGGGAACATTGTATACGTCTATAACGATATATATCATAGCCTAAGGCAACCTAACATGTCGAATGTAATATTTTACAACATTCCTGTCGTGTCGTCGCCTGCTTCACGATGGGGACATTATATACGTCTATAACGTTGTATATTCTAACCTAACGCAACCTAACATCTGGGATGTAACATTTTACTACATTCCTGGCGTGTCGTCGCCAACTTCTGGATGGGGACATTATATGCGTCTATAACGTTGTATATACTAACCTAACGCAACCTAACATTTGGGATGTAATATTTTACAACATTGCTGACGCGTCAGCCCCTATTTCTTGGTGGGATCATTGTATACGTCTATAACGTTGTATATCCTAACCTAAGGGAACCTAACTTCTCGGGTGTAATATTTTACAACATTCCTGGCATGTCGGTCTCTACTTCTCGGTGGGAACATTGTATACGTCTATAACGATATATATCATAGCCTAAGGCAACCTAACATGTCGAATGTAAAATTTTACAACATTCCTGTCGTGTCGTCGCCTGCTTCTCGATGTGGACATTATATACATCTATAACGTTGTATATACTAACCTAACGCAACTTAACATCTGGGATGTAACATTTTACTACATTCCTGGCGTGTCGTCGCCTACTTCTGGATGGGGACATTATATACATCTATAACGTTATATATCCTAACCAAAGGCAACCTAACATCTCGGATGTAATAGTTGGCAACATGCCTGGCGTGTCGGCCCCTATTTCTCGGTGGGAACATTATATACGTCTATAGCGTTATATATCCTAGCCTATGGCGACCTAACATGTCGAATGTAATATTTTACATCATTCCCTCCGTGTCGGCCCGTAGTTCTCTGTGGTAACATTACATACGACTATAACGGTATATATCCTAGCCTAAGGCAACCTGACATCTCGGATGTAATATCTTGCAGCATTCCTGGCGTGTCCGCCCGTACTTCTCGGTGGGGACATTATATACGTCTATAACGGTGTATACCCTAACCTAAGGGAACCTAACATCTCGGATGTAATATTTTACAACATTCTGGCGTGTCGTCGCCCGCTTCTCGATGGGGACATTATAAACGTCTATAACGTTGTATATCCCAACCTAACGCAACCTAACATCTGGGATGTAATATTTTACAACATTCCTGGCATGTCGGTCCCTACGTCTCGGTGGGAACGTTATATACGTCTATAACGATGTATATCCTAACCTAAGGGAACCTAACATCTCGGATGTAATATTTTACAACATTCCTGGCATGTCGGTCCCTACTTCTCGGTGGAAACATTGTACACGTCTATAACGATGTATATACTACTCTAAGGCAACCTAACATCTCGGATGTAATATTTTACAACATTCCTGGCGCTTCGGCTGCTACTTTTCGGTGGGAACATTATATACGTCTATAACGTTACATATCCTAACGTATGGCAACAAAACATCTCGGATGTTACATTTTACAACATTCCTGTCGTGTCGTCGCCTGCTTCTCGATGGGGACTTTATATACGTCTATAACGTTGTATATACTAACCTACCGCAACCAAACATCTGGGGTGTAATATTTTACAACATTCCTGGCATGTCGGTCCCTACGTGTCGGTGGGAACGTTAACTACGTCTATAACGATATATATCCTAACCTAAGGGAACTTTACATCTCGGATGTAATATTTTACAACATTCCTGGCATGTCGGGCCCTACTTCTCGGTGGGAACATTGTATACGTCTATAACGATATATATCCTAGCCTAAGGCAACCTAACATGTCGAATGTAATATTTTACAACATTCCTGTCGTGTCGTCGCCTGCTTCACGTTGGGGACATTATATATGTCTATAACGTTGTATATTGTAACCTAACGCAACCTAACATCTGGGATGTAACATTTTACTACATTCCTGGCGTGTCGTCGCCAACTTCTGGATGGGGACATTATATGCGTCTATAACGTTGTATATACTAACCTAACGCAACCTAACATTTGGGATGTAATATTTTACAACATTCCTGGCGTGTCGTCACCTGCTCCTCGATGGGGACATTATATACGTCTATATCGCTGTATATCCTAACCTAAGCCAACCTAACACCTGGGATGTAATATTTTACAAGATTCCTGGCACGTCGATCCCCACGTCTAGGTGGGAACATTATATACGTCTATAACGATATATATCCTAACCTAAAGCATACTAACATCTCGGATGTAATATTTTGCATCATTCCTGGCATGTCGGTCCCTACATCTCGATGGGAACTTTCTATACGTCTATAACGTTGAATATCCTAACCTAAGGGAACCTAACATCTCGGGTGTAATATTTTACAACATTCCTGGCGGTGCGGAACCTACTTCTCGGTGAGAACATTATATACGTCTATAACGTAATATAACCTAACCTAACCCATCCAGACCCTCGCTCTTATTGTTTTACAGAATCTCGTTCGTGTCGTCCCGTACGTCTCGATGGGGACATTATATGCGTCTATAACGTTATATATCCTAACCTAGAGCAACCTATCATCTCGGATGTAGTATTTTACAACAATCCTGGCGTGTCGGAACCTACTTTTCGGTGGGGACATTATATACGTGTATAGCGTTATATATCCTAACCTAAGTACCCTAACATCTCGGATGTAGTATTTTCCAACATTTCTGGCGGGTCGGCCCCTACTTCTCGGTGGGAACATTATATACTTCTATAACTTTATATATCGCAACCTAAGGCATCCTAACATCTCGGATGTAGTATTTTCCAACATTCCTGGCGGGTCGGCCCCTACTTCTCGGTGGGAACATTATATACGTCTATAACGTAATAGATCCTAACCTAACCCATCTAGACCCTCGCTGGTAATGTTTGACAGAATCCCGTTCGTGTCGTGCCCTACGTCTCGGAGGGCACATTATATACGCCTATAACGAAATATAACCTAACCTAACCCGTCTTGCACCTCGGTGATAATGCTTTACAGAATCCCATCCGTGTCGGACCGTACTTCTCGTTGTGGACATTATATACGTCTAGAACGTTATATAACCCAACCCAGGGCAACCTAACATCCCGAATGTAATATTTTCCTATATTCCTGGCGGGTCCGCCTCTACTTCTCGTTGGGAACATTATATACGTCTATAACCTAATATAACCTAACTTAACCCATCTAGACCCTCGCAGGTAATGTTTTACAGCATCCCGGTCGTGTCGGCCTGTACTTCTCGGTGGGGACATTACATTCGTCTATAACGTTATATATCCTAACGTAAGGCAACCTAACATCTCGAATGTAGTATTTTCCAACATTTCTGTCGGGTTGGCCCCTACTTCCCGGTGGGCACATTATATACGTCTATAACGTTATATATCCTAACCTGAGGCAACCTAACATGTCGAATGTAATATTTTACAACATTCCCGGCACTTCGGCCCCTACTTCTCGTGGGGCACGTTATATACGTCTATATCGCTATATATCCTAGCTTAAGGCAACCTAACATGTCGAATGTAATATTTTACAACATTCCCGTCACTTCGGTCCCTACTTCTCTGTGGTAACATTATATACGTCTATAACTTTATATATCCTAGCCTGAGGCAACCTAACATCTCGGATGTAATATTTTACTACATACCTGGCACGTCGGCCGCTACTTCTCGGTGGGAACATTATATACGTCTATAACGCTATATATCCTAGCCTAAGGCAACCTAACATGTCATATGTAATATTTTACAGCATTCCCGGCGCTTCGGCCCCTACTTCTCGGTGGAAACATTATATACATCTATAACGCTATATATCTTAGCTTAAGGCAACCTAACATCTCGGATGTAATATTTTACAACATTCCTGGCATATCGGTCCCTACTTCTCGGTGGGAACATTGTATACGTCTATAACGATATATATCCTAACCTAAGGCAAGCTAACATCTCCGGTGTAATATTTTACAACATTCCTGACGCGTTGGCACCTATTTCTCGGTGGGAACATTATATACGTCTATAGCTTTATATATCCTAGCCTAAGGCGACCTAACATGTCGGATGTAACATTTTACATCATTCCTGGCGTGTCGGCCCGTAGTTCTCGGTGGTAACATTGCATACGTCTATAACGTTGTATATCCTAGCCTATGGCAACCTAACATGTCGAATGTAATGTTTTACAACATTCCTGGCGTGTCGTCGCCTACTTCTGGATGGGGACATTATATACATCTATAAGGTTGTATGTCCTAACCTAAGGGAACCTAACATTTCGGATGTAATATTTTACAGCATTCCTGGCGTGTCCGCCCGTACCTCTCGGTGGGGACATTATATACGTCTATAACATTGTATATCCTAACCTAACGCAACCAAACATCTGGGGTGTAATATTTTACAACATTCCTGGCATGTCGGTCCCTACGTGTCGGTGGGAACGTTATATACGTCTATAACGATATATATCCTAACCTAACGGAACTTTACATCTCGGATGTAATATTTTACAACATTCCTGGCATGTCGGGCCCTACTTCTCGGTGGGAACATTGTATACGTCTATAACGATATATATCCTAGCCTAAGGCAACCTAACATGTCGAATGTAATATTTTACAACATTCCTGTCGTGTCGTCGCCTGCTTCACGATGGGGACTATATATACGTCTATAACGTTGTATATTCTAACCTAACGCAACCTAACATCTGGGATGTAACATTTTACTACATTCCTGGCGTGTCGTCGCCAACTTCTGGATGGGGACATTATATACATCTATAACGTTATATATCTTAACCTAAGGGAACCTAACATCTCGGATGTAATATTTTACAACATTCCTGGCATGTCGGTCCCTACTTCTCGGTGGAAACATTGTATACGTCTATAACGATGTATATACTACTCTAAGGCAACCTAACTTCTCGGGTGTAATATTTTACAACATTCCTGGCATGTCGGGCCCTACTTCTCGGTGGGAACATTGTATACGTCTATAACGATATATATCCTAGCCTAAGGGAACCTAACATGTCGAATGTAATCTTTTACAACATTCCTAGCGTGTCGTCGCCTGCTTCTCGATGGGGACATTATATACGTCTATAACCTTGTATATACTAACCTAACGCAACTTAACATCTGGGATGTAACATTTTACTACATTCCTGGCGTGTCGTCGCCTACTTCTGGATGGGGACATTATATACATGTATAACGTTATATATCCTAACCAAAGGCAACCTAACATCTCGGATGTAATAGTTGGCAACATGCCTGGCGTGTCGGCCCCTATTTCTCGGTGGGGACATTATATACGTCTATAACGGTGTATAACCTAACGTAAGGGAACCTAAATCTCGGATGTAATATTTTACAACATTCTGGCGTGTCGTCGCCCGCTTCTCGATGGGGACATTATAAACGTCTATAACGTTGTATATCCTAACCTAACGCAACCTAACATCTGGGATGTAATATTTTACAACATTCCTGGCATGTCGGTCCCTACGTCTCGGTGGGAACGTTATATATGTCTATAACGATGTATATCCTAACCTAAGGGAACCTTACATCTCGGATGTAATATTTTACAACATTCTGGCGTCTCGTCGCCTGCTTCTCGATGGGGACATTATATACGTCTATAACCTTGTATATACTAACCTACAGCAACTTAACATCTGGGATGTCATATTTTACAACATTCCTGGCATGTCGGTCCCTACGTCTCCGTGGTTACATTATATACGTCTATAACGTTGTATATCATAACCTAACGCAACCTAACATCTGGGGTGTAATATTTTACAACATTCCTGGCATGTCGGTCCCTACGTGTCGGTGGGAACGTTATATACGTCTATAACGATATATATCCTAACCTAAGGGAACTTTACATCTCGGATGTAATATTTTACAACATTCCTGGCATGTCGGCCCTACTTCTCGGTGGGAACATTGTATACGTCTATAACGATATATATCATAGCCTAAGGCAACCTAACATGTCGAATGTAATATTTTACAACGTTCCTGTCGTTTCGTCGCCTAGTTCACGATGGGGACATTATATACGTCTATAACGTTGTATATTCTAACCTAACGCAACCTAACATCTGGGATGTAACATTTTACTACATTCCTGGCGTGTCGTCGCCAACTTCTGGATGGGGACATTATATACATCTATAACGTTATATATCTTAACCTAAGGGAACCTAACATCTCGGATGTAATATTTTACAACATTCCTGGCATGTCGGTCCCTACTTCTCGGTGGAAACATTGTACACGTCTATAACGATGTATATACTACTCTAAGGCAACCTAACATCTCGGATGTAATATTTTACAACATTCCTGGCGCTTCGGCTGCTACTTTTCGGTGGGAACATTATATACGTCTATAACGTTACATATCCTAACATATGACAACAAAACATCTCGGATGTTACATTTTACAACATTCCTGGCGTGTCGTCGCCTGCTTCTCGATGGGGACTTTATATACGTCTATAACGTTGTATATTGTAACCTAACGCAACCTAACATCTGGGATGTAACATTTTACTACATTCCTGGCGTGTCGTCGCCAACTTCTGGATGGGGACATTATATGCGTCTATAACGTTGTATATTCTAACCTAACGCAACCTATCATCTGGGATGTAATATTTTACAACATTCCTGTCGTGTCGTCGCCTGCTTCTCGATGGGGACACTATATACGTCTATAACGATATATATCCTAACCTAAGGGAACCTAACATCTCGGGTGTAATGTTTTACAACATTCCTGACACGTCGTCGCCTGCTTCTCGATGGGGACATTATATACGTCTATAATGTTATATATCCTAACCTAAGCAACCTAACATCTGGGATGTAATATTTTACAAGATTCCTGGCATGTCGGTCCCCACGTCTCGGTAGGAACATTATATACGTCTATAACGATATATATCCTAACCTGCAGCAACCTAACATCTCGGATGTAATATTTTACATCATTCCTGGCGCGTCGGCTCCTACTTTTCGGTGGGAACATTATATACGTCTATAACGTTATATATCCTAACGTAAGGCAACATAACATCTTGGATGTAATATTTTACAACATTCCTGGCATGTCGGTCACTACGTCTCGGTGGGAACGTTATATACGTCTATAACGTTGTATATCCTAACCTAAGGTAACCCAACATCTCGGATGTAATATTTGACAACATTCCTGGCGTGTCGGACCGTACGTCGCGGTCGGAACATTCTATACGTCTATAACGTTGTATATCCTAACCTAACGGAACCTAACATCTCGGGTGTAATATTTTACAACATTGCTGGCATGTCGGTCCCTACGTCTCGGTGGGGACATTATATACGTCTATAACGATATATATCCTAACCTAAGGCCGCCACACATCTCGAATGTAGTATTTTCCACAATTCCTGGCGGGTCGGCCCCTAATCCTCGGTGGGCACATTATATACGTTTATAACGTTGTATATATTACCATAAGGAAACATAACATCTCGAATGTAGATTTTCACAACATTTCTGGCGGGTCGGCCCCACTTCTCGGTCGGAACATTATATACGTCTATAACGTAATATAACCTAACCTAAACCATCTAGCCCCTCGCTGGTAATGTTTTACAGAATCCCAATCGTGTCGGCCCGTAATTCTCGGTGCGGAAATTATATACGTCTAAAAAGTTATATATCATAACATAAGGCAACTTAACATCTCGGATGAAGTATTTTCCAACATTCCAGGCGGATCGGCCCCTACATCTCGGTAGGAACATTATATACGTCTATAATGTAATATAACCTAACCTAACCCATCTAGCCCCTCGCTGGTAATGTTTTACAGAATCCCGTTCGTATCGTCCCGTACGTCTCAGTGCGGACATTTTATAAGTCTATAACGTTATATGTACTACCCTAAGGCAATCTAACATCTGGTATGTAGTATTTTGCAACATTCCTGGCGGGTCGGATCCTAATTCTGGGTGGGAACATTATATACGTCTATACCGTTGTATATCCTAACCTAAGTAACCTAACATCTCGGATGTAGTATTTGCCAACATTCCGAGCAGGTCGGCCCCACTTATCGGTGGGAACATTATATACGTCAATAACGTAATATAACCTAACCTAATCCATCTAGCCCCTCGCTGGTAATGTTTTATAGAATCCCGTCATATCGTCCCGTACTTCTCGGTGGGGACACTATATAGATCTCTAACGTTATACATCCTAACCTAAGGCAATCTAACATCTCGAATCTAGTATTTTACAACATTCCATGAGGTTCGGCCCCTACTTCTGAGTGGGAACATTATATACGTCTCTAACGTTATATATCCTAACCTAAGGCAACCTAACATCTCGGATGTAATATTTTACTACATTCCTGGCACGTCGGCCCCTACTTCTCGGTGGGAATATTATATACGTCTATAACGTAATAGAACCTAATCTAACCCATCTAGACCCTCGCTGGTAATGTTTTACGGAATCCCGTTCGTGTCGCCCCGTACGTCACGTTGCGGACATTATATACGTCTATAACGTTATATATCCTAACCTAAGGCAACCTAATATCTCGAGTATAGTATTTTACAACATTCCAGGCGGAACGGCCCCTACTTCTCGGTGGGAAAATTATATACGTCTATAACGTTATATATCCTAGCCTAAGGCAACCTAACATGTCGAAAGTAATATTTTACAAGATTCCTAGCGTGTCGTCGCCTACTTCTCGATGGGGACATTATATACATCTATAACGTTGTATATCCTAATGTAAGGCAACCTAACATCTGGGATGTAATATTTTACAAGATTCCTGGCATGTCGGTCCCCACGTCTCGGTGGGAACATTATATAAGTCTATAACGTTGTATATACTAACCTAAGGGAACCTAACATCTCGGGTGTAATATTTTACAACATTCCTGACGCGTCGGCCCCTATTTCTCGGTGGGAACATTATATACGTCTATAACGTTATATACTAGCGTAAGGCGACCTAACATCTCGGATGTAATATTTTTCAACATTCCTGGTGTGTCGGCACTTAGCTCTCCGTGGGAACATTATATACGTCTATAACGTTATATATCCTAACCTAAGACAACCTAACATCTGGGATGTTGTAGTTTACAACATTCCTGGCGGGTCGGCCTCTACTTTTCGGTGGGAACATTATATACGTCTATAACGTTTTATATTCTCACCTAAGGCAAACTAACATCTCGAATGTAGTATTTTACAACATTCCTGGCATGTCGGTCCCTACATCTCGGTGGGAACTTTCTATACGTCTATAACGTTGTATATCCTAACCTAAGGGAACCTAACATCTCGGGTGTAATATTTTACAACATTCCTGACGCGATGGGCCCGTATTTCTCGGTGGGAAAATTATATACGTCTATAACGTTAGATATCCTAACCGAAAGCAACCTAACATCTCGGATGTAATATTTTACAACATTCCTATCGTGTCGTCGCCTGCTTCTCGATGGGGATATTATATACGTCTATAACGTTGTATATCCTAACCTAACGCAACCTAACATCTGGTGATGTAATCTTTTACAACATTCCTGTCATCTCAGTCCCTACGCCTCGGTAGGAACATTCTATACGTCTATAACGTTATATATCCTAACCTAAGGCAACCTAACATCTCGGATGTAATATTTTACTACATTCCTGGCACGTCGGCCCCTACTTCTCGGTGGGAATATTATATACGTCTATAACGTAATAGAACCTAATCTAACCCATCTAGACCCTCGCTGGTAATGTTTTACGGAATCCCGTTCGTGTCGTCCCGTACTTCTCGATGGGGACATTATATACGTTTATAACGTTATACATACTAACCTAAGGCAACTTAACATCTCGGATGTAGTATTTTCCAACATGCCTGGCGGGTCGGCCCCTAAACCTCGGTGGGCACATTATATACGTCTATAACGTTGTATATATTACCATAAGGCAACCTAACATCTCGAATGTAGTATTTCACAACATTCCTGTCGGGTCGGCCCCACTTCTCGGTGGGAACATTATATACGTCTATAACGTAATATAAACTAACCTAACCCATCTAGTCCCTCGCTGGTAATGTTTTACAGAATCCCTGTCGTGTCGGCCCGTACTTCTCGGTGGGGACACTATATACGTCTATAACGTTGTTTATAATACCATAAGGATACCTAACATCTCGAATGTAGTATTTCACAACATTCTTGGCGGGTCGGCACCACTTCTCGGTGGGAACATTATATACGTCTATAACGTAATATGACCTAACCTAACCCATCTAGCCCCTCCCTGATAATGTTTTACAGAATCCCGGTGGTGTCGGACCGTACTTCTCGGTGGCGACATTATATACGTCTATAACGCTATATATCCCAACCTAAGGCAACCTAACATCTCGGATGTAGTATTTTCCAACATTCCTGGCGAGTCGGACCCTACTTCTCGGGAGGAACATTATATACGTCTATAACCTAATATAACCTAACCTAACGCATTTAGACTCTCGCTGGTAATGTTTTACAGAATCTCGTTCGTGTCGTCCCGTACATCACTTTGCGGTCATTATGTAGGTCTATAACGTTATATATCCTAACCTAAGGCAACCTAACATCTCGATTGTAGTATTTTAAAAATTCCAGACGGGTCGGCCCCTACTTCTCAGTGGGAACATTATATACGTCTGTAACTTTATATATCGCAACCTAAGGCAACATAACTTCTCGGATGTAGTATTTGCCAACATTCCGAGCAGGTCGGCGCCACTTCTCGGTGGGAACATTATATACGTCAATAACGTAATATAACCTAACCTAATCCATCTAGCCCCTCGCTGGTAATGTTTTATAGAATCCAGGTCATGTCGTCCCGTACTTCTCGGTGGGGACACTATATAGATCTCTAACGTTATACATCCTAACCTAAGGCAATCTAACATCTCGAATCTAGTATTTTACAACATTCCATGAGGTTCGGCCCCTACTTCTGAGTGGGAACATTATATACGTCTATATCGTAGTATAACCTAACCTAACCCATTTTGCCCCTCGGTGATAATGTTTTACAGAATCCCCGTCGTGTCGGCCCGTACTTCTCGGTGGGGACATCATATGCGTCAATAACGTTTTATATCCAAACCTAAGGCAACCTAACATCTCGGATGTAGTATTTTCCAAATTCCTGGCGGGTCGGCCCCTACTTCTCGGTGGGCACATTATATACGTCCATAACGTAATATAACACAACCTAACCCATCTAGACTCTCACTGGTAATGCTTTACAGAATCCCCGTCGTGTCGGCCCAACTTCTCGGTGGGAACATTATATACGTCTATAACATAATACAACCTACCCTAACCCATCTAGCCGCTCGCTGGTAATGTTTTTCAGAATCCAGTACGTGTCGTCTCGTTCGTCTCGGTAGGGACATTGTATGCGTCTATAACGTTATATATCCTAACCTAAGGCAACCTAACATCTGGGATGTTGTATTTTACAACATTCCTGGCGGGTCGGCCTCTACTTTTCGGTGGGAACATTGTATACGTCTATAACGTTTTATATCCTCACCTAAGGCAAACTAACATCTCGAATGTTGTATTTTACAACATTCCTGGCATGTCGGTCCCTACTTCTCGGTGGGAATATTGTATACGTCTATAACGATATATGTCCTAGCCTAAGGTAACCTAACATCTCGCATGTAATATTTTACAACATTCCTGTCGTGTCGGCCCGTAGTTCTAGGTGATAACATTATATGCGTGTATAACATTATATATCTTAGCCTAAGGAAACCTAACATGTCAAATGTAAAATTTTACAACACTCCTGGCGTGTTGTCGCCTACTTCTGGATGAGGACATTATATACATCTGTAACTTTGTATATCCTAACCTAAAGCAACCTATCAACTCGGATGTAATAGTTTACTACATTCCTGGCGGTCCCTACATCTCCGTGGGAACGCTCTATACGTCTATAACGTTGTATATCCTAACCCAAGGGAACCTAACATTTCGGGTGTAATATTTTACAACATTCCTGACGCGTCGGCCCCTATTTCTCGTTGGCAATATTATATACGTCTATAACGTTACATATCCTAGCCTAAGGCAACCTAACATGTCGAATGTAATATTTTACAACATTCTGGCGTGTCGTCGCCTGCTTCTCGAAGGGGACATTATATACGTCTATAACGTTGTATATCCCAACCTGACGTAACCTAACATCTGGTATGTAATATTTTACAACATTCCTGACGCGTCGGCCCCTATTTCTCGGTGGGAACATTATATACGTCTATCACGTTACATATCCTAGCATAAGGCAACCTAACATATCGGATGTAATATTTTACAACATTCTGGCGTGTCGTCGCCTGCTTCTCGATGGGGACATTAGATACGTCTATAACGTTGTATATCCTAACCTAAGGGAACCCAACATCTCGGACGTAATATTTGACAACATTCTGGCGTGTCGTCGCCTTCTTCTCGATGGGGACATTATATACGTCTATAACGTTGTATATCCTAACCCAAAGCAACCTAACTTCTGGGATATAATGTGTTACAACATTCCTGGCATGTCGGTCCCCACGTCTCGGTGGGAACATTATATAAGTCTATAACGATATATATCCTAACCTAAAACAACCTAACAACTCGAATGTAATAGTTTACAACATTCCTGGCATGTCGGTTCCTACATCTCGGTGGGAACATTCTATACGTCTATAACGTTGTATATACTAACCTAAGGGAACCTAACATCTCGGGTGTAATATTTTACAACATTCCTGACGCGTCGGCCCCTATTTCTCGGTTTCGAACATTATATACGTCTATAACGTTATATACTAGCGTAAGGCGACCTAATATCTCGGATGTAATATTTTTCAACATTCCTGGTGTGTCGGCACTTAGTTCTCCGTGGGAACATTATATACGTCTATAACGTTATATATCCTAACCTAAGGCAACCTAACATCTCGGATGTAGTATTTTCCAAAATTCCTGGCGGGTCGGCGCCTACTTCTCGGTGGGAACATTATATACGTCCATAACGTAATATAACCTAACCTAACCCATCTAGCCCCTCGGCGGTAATGTTTTACATAATCCCATTCGGGTTGGTTCATACTTCTCGGTGGGGACATTATGTACGTCTATAACATTGTATATCCCACCCAAAGGCAACCTAACATCTCGAATGTAGTATTTCACAACATTCCTGGCGGGTCGGCCCCACTTCTCGGTAGGGACATTATATAAGTCTATATCGTAATATATCCTAACCTAACCTATCTACACCCTCGCTGGTAATGTTTCACAGAATCCTGTTCGTGTCGCCCCGTACGTCACGGTGCGGACATTGTATGCGTCTATAATGCTATATATCCTAACCTAAGGCAACCTAACATCTCGGATGTAGTATTTTCCAAAATTCCTGGCGGGTCGGCGCCTACTTCTCGGTGGGAACATTATATACGTCCATAATGTAATATAACCTAACCTAACCCATCTAGCCCCTCGCTGGTAATGTTTTACAGAATCCCGGTAGTGTCGGTCCGTACTTCTCGGTGGGGACATTGTATGCGTCTATAACGATATATATCCTAACCTAAGGCAACCTAACATCTCGAATGTAGTATTTCACAACATTCCTGGCGGGTCGGCCCCACTTCTCGGTAGGGACATTATATAAGTCTATATCGTAATATATCCTAAGCTAACCCATCTAGACCCTCGCTGGTAATGTTTCACTGAATCCCGTTCGTGACGCCCCGTACGTCACGGTGCGGACATTATATACGTCTATAACGTTATATATCCTAACCTAAGGCAACCTAATATCTCGAATGTAGTATTTCACAACGTTCCTGGCGGGTCAGCCCCACTTCTCGCTGGGAACATTATATACGTCTATAACGTAATATAACCTAACCTAACCCATCTAGCTCCTCGGCGGTAATGTTTTACAAAATCCCGTTCGTGTCGTCCCGTACGTCTCGGTGCGGACATTGTATAAGTCTATAACGTTATATGTACTAACCTAAGGCAATCTAACATCTGGGATGTAGTATTTTGCAACATACCTGGCGGGTCGGATCCTAATTCTGGGTGGGAACATTATATACGTCTATACCGTTGTATATCCTAACCTAAGTAACCTAACATCTCGGATGTAGTATTTTCCAACATTCCTGGCGAGTCGGACCCTAAACATCGGTGGGCACATTATATACGTCTATAACGTTGTATATATTACCATAAGGCAACCTAACATCTCGAATGTAGTATTTCACAACATTCCTGGCGGATCGGCCTCTACTTTTCGGTGGGAACATTATATACGTCCATAACGTAATATAACCTAACCTAACCCATCTAGCCCCTCGGTGGTAATGTTTTACAGAATCCCGTTCGTGTCGTCCCGTACGTCTCGGTGCGGACATTATATACGTCTATACCGTTGTATATCCTAACCTAAGTAACCTAACATCTCGGATGTAGTATTTTCCAACATTCCTGGCGGGTCGGCCCCTACTTCTCGGGAGGAACATTATATACGTCTATAACCTAATATAACCTAACCTAACGCATTTAGACTGTCGCTGGTAATGTTTTACAGAATCTCGTTCGTGTCGTCCCGTACATCACTTTGCGGTCATTATGTAGGTCTATAACGTTATATATCCTAACCTAAGGCAACCTAACATCTCGATTGTAGTATTTTAAAAATTCCAGACGGGTCGGCCCCTACTTCTGAGTGGGAACATTATATACGTCAATAACGTAATATAACCTAACCTAATCCATCTAGCCCCTCGCTGGTAATGTTTTATAGAAACCTGGTCATGTCGTCCCGTACTTCTCGGTGGGGACACTATATAGATCTCTAACGTTATACATCCTAACCTAAGGCAATCTAACATCTCGAATCTAGTATTTTACAACATTCCATGAGGTTCGGCCCCTACTTCTGAGTGGGAACATTATATACGTCTATATCGTAATATATCCTAACCTAACCCATTTTGCCCCTCGGTGATAATGTTTTACAGAATCCCCGTCGTGTTGGCCCGTACTTCTCGGTGGGGACAATATATACGTCTATAACGTTGTATATAATACCATAAGGATACCTAACATCTCGAATGTAGTATTTCACAACATTCTTGGCGGGTCGGCACCACTTCTCGGTGGGAACATTATATACGTCTATAACGATATATATCCTAACCTAAAACAACCTAACAACTCGGATGTAATAGTTTACAACATTCCTGGCATGTCGGTTCCTACATCTCGGTGGGAACATTCTATACGTCTATAACGTTGTATATACTAACCTAAGGGAACCTAACATCTCGGGTGTAATATTTTACAACATTCCTGACGCGTCGGCCCCTATTTCTCGGTTTCGAACGTTATATACGTCTATAACGTTATATACTAGCGTAAGGCGACCTAACATCTCGGATGTAATATTTTTCAACATTCCTGGTGTGTCGGCACTTAGTTCTCCGTGGGAACATTATATACGTCTATAACGTTATATATCCTAACCTAAGGCAACCTAACATCTCGGACGTAGTATTTTCCAAAATTCCTGGCGGGTCGGCGCCTACTTCTCGGTGGGAACATTATATACGTCCATAACGTAATATAACCTAACCTAACCCATCTAGCCCCTCGGCGGTAATGTTTTACATAATCCCGTTCGGGTTGGTTCATACTTCTCGGTGGGGACATTATGTACGTCTATAACATTGTATATCCCACCCAAAGGCAACCTAACATCTCGAATGTAGTATTTCACAACATTCCTGGCGGGTCGGCCCCACTTCTCGGTAGGGACATTATATAAGTCTATATCGTAATATATCCTAACCTAACCTATCTACACCCTCGCTGGTAATGTTTCACAGAATCCTGTTCGTGTCGCCCCGTACGTCACGGTGCGGACATTGTATGCGTCTATAATGCTATATATCCTAACCTAAGGCAACCTAACATCTCGGATGTAGTATTTTCCAAAATTCCTGGCGGGTCGGCGCCTACTTCTCGGTGGGAACATTATATACGTCCATAATGTAATATAACCTAACCTAACCCATCTAGCCCCTCGCTGGTAATGTTTTACAGAATCCCGGTAGTGTCGGTCCGTACTTCTCGGTGGGGACATTGTATGCGTCTATAACGATATATATCCTAACCTAAGGCAACCTAACATCTCGAATGTAGTATTTCACAACATTCCTGGCGGGTCGGCCCCACTTCTCGGTAGGGACATTATATAAGTCTATATCGTAATATATCCTAAGCTAACCCATCTAGACCCTCGCTGGTAATGTTTCACTGAATCCCGTTCGTGACGCCCCGTACGTCACGGTGCGGACATTATATACGTCTATAACGTTATATATCCTAACCTAAGGCAACCTAATATCTCGAATGTAGTATTTCACAACGTTCCTGGCGGGTCAGCCCCACTTCTCGCTGGGAACATTATATACGTCTATAACGTAATATAACCTAACCTAACCCATCTAGCTCCTCGGCGGTAATGTTTTACAAAATCCCGTTCGTGTCGTCCCGTACGTCTCGGTGCGGACATTGTATAAGTCTATAACGTTATATGTACTAACCTAAGGCAATCTAACATCTGGGATGTAGTATTTTGCAACATACCTGGCGGGTCGGATCCTAATTCTGGGTGGGAACATTATATACGTCTATACCGTTGTATATCCTAACCTAAGTAACCTAACATCTCGGATGTAGTATTTTCCAACATTCCTGGCGAGTCGGACCCTAAACATCGGTGGGCACATTATATACGTCTATAACGTTGTATATATTACCATAAGGCAACCTAACATCTCGAATGTAGTATTTCACAACATTCCTGGCGGATCGGCCTCTACTTTTCGGTGGGAACATTATATACGTCCATAACGTAATATAACCTAACCTAACCCATCTAGCCCCTCGGTGGTAATGTTTTACAGAATCCCGTTCGTGTCGTCCCGTACGTCTCGGTGCGGACATTATATACGTCTATACCGTTGTATATCCTAACCTAAGTAACCTAACATCTCGGATGTAGTATTTTCCAACATTCCTGGCGGGTCGGCCCCTACTTCTCGGGAGGAACATTATATACGTCTATAACCTAATATAACCTAACCTAACGCATTTAGACTGTCGCTGGTAATGTTTTACAGAATCTCGTTCGTGTCGTCCCGTACATCACTTTGCGGTCATTATGTAGGTCTATAACGTTATATGTCCTAACCTAAGGCAACCTAACATCTCGATTGTAGTATTTTAAAAATTCCAGACGGGTCGGCCCCTACTTCTGAGTGGGAACATTATATACGTCAACAACGTAATATAACCTAACCTAATCCATCTAGCCCCTCGCTGGTAATGTTTTATAGAAACCTGGTCATGTCGTCCCGCACTTCTCGGTGGGGACACTATATAGATCTCTAACGTTATACATCCTAACCTAAGGCAATCTAACATCTCGAATCTAGTATTTTACAACATTCCATGAGGTTCGGCCCCTACTTCTGAGTGGGAACATTATATACGTCTATATCGTAATATATCCTAACCTAACCCATTTTGCCCCTCGGTGATAATGTTTTACAGAATCCCCGTCGTGTTGGCCCGTACTTCTCGGTGGGGACAATATATACGTCTATAACGTTGTATATAATACCATAAGGATACCTAACATCTCGAATGTAGTATTTCACAACATTCTTGGCGGGTCGGCACCACTTCTCGGTGGGAACATTATATACGTCTATAACGATATATATCCTAACCTAAAACAACCTAACAACTCGGATGTAATAGTTTACAACATTCCTGGCATGTCGGTTCCTACATCTCGGTGGGAACATTCTATACGTCTATAACGTTGTATATACTAACCTAAGGGAACCTAACATCTCGGGTGTAATATTTTACAACATTCCTGACGCGTCGGCCCCTATTTCTCGGTTTCGAACATTATATACGTCTATAACGTTATATACTAGCGTAAGGCGACCTAACATCTCGGATGTAATATTTTTCAACATTCCTGGTGTGTCGGCACTTAGTTCTCCGTGGGAACATTATATACGTCTATAACGTTATATATCCTAACCTAAGGCAACCTAACATCTCGGACGTAGTATTTTCCAAAATTCCTGGCGGGTCGGCGCCTACTTCTCGGTGGGAACATTATATACGTCCATAACGTAATATAACCTAACCTAACCCATCTAGCCCCTCGGCGGTAATGTTTTACATAATCCCGTTCGGGTTGGTTCATACTTCTCGGTGGGGACATTATGTACGTCTATAACATTGTATATCCCACCCAAAGGCAACCTAACATCTCGAATGTAGTATTTCACAACATTCCTGGCGGGTCGGCCCCACTTCTCGGTAGGGACATTATATAAGTCTATATCGTAATATATCCTAACCTAACCTATCTAGACCCTCGCTGGTAATGTTTCACAGAATCCTGTTCGTGTCGCCCCGTACGTCACGGTGCGGACATTGTATGCGTCTATAATGCTATATATCCTAACCTAAGGCAACCTAACATCTCGGATGTAGTATTTTCCAAAATTCCTGGCGGGTCGGCGCCTACTTCTCGGTGGGAACATTATATACGTCCATAATGTAATATAACCTAACCTAACCCATCTAGCCCCTCGCTGGTAATGTTTTACAGAATCCCGGTAGTGTCGGTCCGTACTTCTCGGTGGGGACATTGTATGCGTCTATAACGATATATATCCTAACCTAAGGCAACCTAACATCTCGAATGTAGTATTTCACAACATTCCTGGCGGGTCGGCCCCACTTCTCGGTAGGGACATTATATAAGTCTATATCGTAATATATCCTAAGCTAACCCATCTAGACCCTCGCTGGTAATGTTTCACTGAATCCCGTTCGTGACGCCCCGTACGTCACGGTGCGGACATTATATACGTCTATAACGTTATATATCCTAACCTAAGGCAACCTAATATCTCGAATGTAGTATTTCACAACATTCCTGGCGGGTCAGCCCCACTTCTCGCTGGGAACATTATATACGTCTATAACGTAATATAACCTAACCTAACCCATCTAGCTCCTCGGCGGTAATGTTTTACAAAATCCCGATCGTGTCGTCCCGTACGTCTCGGTGCGGACATTGTATAAGTCTATAACGTTATATGTACTAACCTAAGGCAATCTAACATCTGGGATGTAGTATTTTGCAACATACCTGGCGGGTCGGATCCTAATTCTGGGTGGGAACATTATATACGTCTATACCGTTGTATATCCTAACCTAAGTAACCTAACATCTCGGATGTAGTATTTTCCAACATTCCTGGCGAGTCGGACCCTAAACATCGGTGGGCACATTATATACGTCTATAACGTTGTATATATTACCATAAGGCAACCTAACATCTCGAATGTAGTATTTCACAACATTCCTGGCGGATCGGCCTCTACTTTTCGGTGGGAACATTACATACGTCCATAACGTAATATAACCTAACCTAACCCATCTAGCCCCTCGGTGGTAATGTTTTACAGAATCCCGTTCGTGTCGTCCCGTACGTCACTTTGCGGTCATTATGTAGGTCTATAACGTTATATATCCTAACCTAAGGCAACCTAACATCTCGATTGTAGTATTTTAAAAATTCCAGACGGGTCGGCCCCTACTTCTCAGTGGGAACATTATATACGTCAATAACGTAATATAACCTAACCTAATCCATCTAGCCCCTCGCTGGTAATGTTTTATAGAATCCTGGTCATGTCGTCCCGTACTTCTCGGTGGGGACACTATATAGATCTCTAACGTTATACATCCTAACCTAAGGCAATCTAACATCTCGAATCTAGTATTTTACAACATTCCATGAGGTTCGGCCCCTACTTCTGAGTGGGAACATTATATACGTCTATATCGTAATATAACCTAACCTAACCCATTTTGCCCCTCGGTGATAATGTTTTACAGAATCCCCGTCGTGTTGGCCCGTACTTCTCGGTGGGGACAATATATACGTCTATAACGTTGTATATAATACCATAAGGATACCTAACATCTCGAATGTAGTATTTCACAACATTCTTGGCGGGTCGGCACCACTTCTCGGTGGGAACATTATATACGTCTATAACGTAATATGACCTAACCTAACCCATCTAGCCCCTCCCTGATAATGTTTTACAGAATCCCGGTCGTGTCGGACCGTACTTCTCGGTGGCGACATTATATACATCTATAACGCTATATAACCCAACCTAAGGCAACCTAACATCTCCGATGTAGTATTTTCCAACATTCCTGGCGAGTCGGACCCTAAACCTCGGTGGGCACATTATATACGTCTATAACGTTGTATATATTACCATAAGGCAACCTAACATCTCGAATGTAGTATTTCACAACATTCCTGGCGGATCGGCCTCTACTTTTCGGTGGGAACATTATATACGTCCATAACGTAATATAACCTATCCTAACCCATCTAGCCCCTCGGTGGTAATGTTTTACAGAATCCCGTCCGTGTCGTCCCGTACGTCTCGGTGCGGACATTATATACGTCTATAACGTTATATATCCTAACCTAAGGCAACCCAACATCTCGAATGTAGTATTTTACAACATTCCAGGCCGGTCGGCCCCTACTTCTCGGTGGGGACATTATATACGTCTATAACGTTGTATATCCTAACCTAAGTAACCTAACATCTCGGATGTAGTATTTTCCAACATTCCTGGCGGGTCGGCCCCTACTTCTCGGGAGGAACATTATATACGTCTATAACCTAATATAACCTAACCTAACGCATTTAGACTCTCGCTGGTAATGTTTTACAGAATCTCGTTCGTGTCGTCCCGTACATCACTGTGCGGTCATTATGTAGGTCTATAACGTTATATATCCTAACCTAAGGCAACCTAACATCTCGATTGTAGTATTTTAAAAATTCCAGACGGGTCGGCCCCTACTTCTCAGTGGGAACATTATATACGTCTGTAACTTTATATATCGCAACCTAAGGCAACCTAACTTCTCGGATGTAGTACTTGCCAACATTCCGAGCAGGTCGGCCCCACTTCTCGGTGGGAACATTATATACGTCAATAACGTAATATAACCTAACCTAATCCATCTAGCCCCTCGCTGGTAATGTTTTATAGAATCCTGGTCATGTCGTCCCGTACTTCTCGGTGGGGACACTATATAGATCTCTAACGTTATACATCCTAACCTAAGGCAATCTAACATCTCGAATCTAGTATTTTACAACATTCCATGAGGTTCGGCCCCCACTTCTGAGTGGGAACATTATATACGTCTATAACATAATATAACCTACCCTAACCCATCTAGCCGCTCGCTGGTAATGTTTTACAGAATCCAGTACGTGTCGTCTCGTTCGTCTCGGTAGGGACATTGTATGCGTCTATAACGTTTTATATCCTCACCTAAGGCAAACTAACATCTCGAATGTAGTATTGTACAACATTCCTGGCATGTCGGTCCCTACATCTCGGTGGGAACTTTCTATACGTCTATAACGTTGTATATCCTAACCTAAGGGAACCTAACATTTCGGGTGTAATATTTTACAACATTCCTGTCGCGTCGGCCCCTATTTCTCGGTGGGAATATTATATACGTCTATAACGTTATATATCCTAGCCTAAGGCAACCTAACATGTCGAATGTAATATTTTACAACATTCTGGCGTGTCGTCGCCTGCTTCTCGAAGGGGACATTATATACGTCTATAACGTTGTATATCCTAACCTAACGCAACCTAACATCTGGGATGTAATATTTTACAGCATTCCTGACGCGTCGGTCCCTACTTCTCGGTGGGAACATTGTGTACGTCTATAACGGAGTATGTCCTAGCCTAAGGCAACCTAACATCTCGGATGAAATATTTTACAACATTCCTGGCGTGTCGTCGCCTGCTTCTCGAAGGGGACATTATATACGTCTATAACGTTGTATATCCTAACCTAACGCAACCTAATATCTGGGATGTAATATTTTACAACATTCCTGACGCGTCGGCCCTTATTTCTCGGTGTGCACATTATATACGTCAATAACGTTATATATCCTAGCCTAAGGCAACCTAACATCTCGGATGTAATATTTTACAACATTCTGGCGTGTCGGTCCCCACGTCTCGATATGGACATTATATGCGTCTATAACGATATATATCCTAACCTAAAGCAACCTAACATCTCGGGTGTAATATTTTACAACAGTCCTGACGCGTCGGCCCCTATTTCTCGGGGGGAATATTATATACGTCTATAACGTTACATATCCTAGCCTAAGGCAACCTAACATGTCGAGTGTAATATTTTACAACATTCTGGCGTGTCGTCGCCTGCTTCTCAAAGGGGACATTATATACGTCTATAACGTTGTATATCCTAACCCAACGCAACCTAACATCTGGGATGTAATATTTTACAACATTCATGACGCGTCGGCCCCTATTTCTCGGTGGGAACATTATATACGTCTATCACGTTATATATCCTAGCATAAGGCAACCTAACATCTCGGGTGTAATATTTTACAACATTCCTGACGCGTCGGCCCCTACTTCTCGGTGGGAATATTATATACGTCTATAACGTTATATATCCTAGCCTAAGGCAACCTAACATGTCGAAAGTAATATTTTACAACATTCTGGCGTGTCGTCGCCTGCTTCTCGAAGGGGACATTATATACGTCTATAACGTTGTATATCCTAAATTAACGCAACCTAACATCTGGGATGTAATATTTTACAACATTCCTGACGCGTCGGTCCCTACTTCTCGGTGGGAACATTGTATACGTCTATAACGGAATATGTCCTAGCCTAAGGCAACCCAACATCTCGAATGTAGTATTTTACAACATTCCAGGCCGGTCGGCCCCTACTTCTCGGTGGGGACATTATATACGTCTATAACGTTGTATATCCTAACCTAAGTAACCTAACATCTCGGATGTAGTATTTTCCAACATTCCTGGCGGGTCGGCCCCTACTTCTCGGGAGGAACATTATATACGTCTATAACCTAATATAACCTAACCTAACGCATTTAGACTCTCGCTGGTAATGTTTTACAGAATCTCGTTCGTGTCGTCCCGTACATCACTGTGCGGTCATTATGTAGGTCTATAACGTTATATATCCTAACCTAAGGCAACCTAACATCTCGATTGTAGTATTTTAAAAATTCCAGACGGGTCGGCCCCTACTTCTCAGTGGGAACATTATATACGTCTGTAACTTTATATATCGCAACCTAAGGCAACCTAACTTCTCGGATGTAGTACTTGCCAACATTCCGAGCAGGTCGGCCCCACTTCTCGGTGGGAACATTATATACGTCAATAACGTAATATAACCTAACCTAATCCATCTAGCCCCTCGCTGGTAATGTTTTATAGAATCCTGGTCATGTCGTCCCGTACTTCTCGGTGGGGACACTATATAGATCTCTAACGTTATACATCCTAACCTAAGGCAATCTAACATCTCGAATCTAGTATTTTACAACATTCCATGAGGTTCGGCCCCCACTTCTGAGTGGGAACATTATATACGTCTATAACATAATATAACCTACCCTAACCCATCTAGCCGCTCGCTGGTAATGTTTTACAGAATCCAGTACGTGTCGTCTCGTTCGTCTCGGTAGGGACATTGTATGCGTCTATAACGTTTTATATCCTCACCTAAGGCAAACTAACATCCCGAATGTAGTATTTTACAACATTCCTGGCATGTCGGTCCCTACATCTCGGTGGGAACTTTCTATAAGTCTATAACGTTGTATATCCTAACCTAAGGGAACCTAACATTTCGGGTGTAATATTTTACAACATTCCTGTCGCGTCGGCCCCTATTTCTCGGTGGGAATATTATATACGTCTATAACGTTATATATCCTAGCCTAAGGCAACCTAACATGTCGAATGTAATATTTTACAACATTCTGGCGTGTCGTCGCCTGCTTCTCGAAGGGGACATTATATACGTCTATAACGTTGTATATCCTAACCTAACGCAACCTAACATCTGGGATGTAATATTTTACAGCATTCCTGACGCGTCGGTCCCTACTTCTCGGTGGGAACATTGTGTACGTCTATAACGGAGTATGTCCTAGCCTATGTCAACCTAACATCTCGGATGAAATATTTTACAACATTCCTGGCGTGTCGTCGCCTGCTTCTCGAAGGGGACATTATATACGTCTATAACGTTGTATATCCTAACCTAACGCAACCTAATATCTGGGATGTAATATTTTACAACATTCCTGACGCGTCGGCCCTTATTTCTCGGTGTGCACATTATATACGTCAATAACGTTATATATCCTAACCTAAGGCAACCTAACATCTCGGATGTAATATTTTACAACATTCTGGCGTGTCGGTCCCCACGTCTCGATATGGACATTATATGCGTCTATAACGATATATATCCTAACCTAAAGCAACCTAACATCTCGGGTGTAATATTTTACAACAGTCCTGACGCGTCGGCCCCTATTTCTCGGGGGGAATATTATATACGTCTATAACGTTACATATCCTAGCCTAAGGCAACCTAACATGTCGAGTGTAATATTTTACAACATTCTGGCGTGTCGTCGCCTGCTTCTCAAAGGGGACATTATATACGTCTATAACGTTGTATATCCTAACCCAACGCAACCTAACATCTGGGATGTAATATTTTACAACATTCCTGACGCGTCGGCCCTTATTTCTCGGTGGGAACATTATATACGTCTATCACGTTATATATCCTAACCTAAGGCAACCTAACATCTCGGATGTAATATTTTACAACATTCTGGCGTGTCGGTCCCCACGTCTCGATATGGACATTATATGCGTCTATAACGATATATATCCTAACCTAAAGCAACCTAACATCTCGGGTGTAATATTTTACAACAGTCCTGACGCGTCGGCCCCTATTTCTCGGGGGGAATATTATATACGTCTATAACGTTACATATCCTAGCCTAAGGCAACCTAACATGTCGAGTGTAATATTTTACAACATTCTGGCGTGTCGTCGCCTGCTTCTCAAAGGGGACATTATATACGTCTATAACGTTGTATATCCTAACCCAACGCAACCTAACATCTGGGATGTAATATTTTACAACATTCATGACGCGTCGGCCCCTATTTCTCGGTGGGAACATTATATACGTCTATCACGTTATATATCCTAGCATAAGGCAACCTAACATCTCGGGTGTAATATTTTACAACATTCCTGACGCGTCGGCCCCTACTTCTCGGTGGGAATATTATATACGTCTATAACGTTATATATCCTAGCCTAAGGCAACCTAACATGTCGAAAGTAATATTTTACAACATTCTGGCGTGTCGTCGCCTGCTTCTCGAAGGGGACATTATATACGTCTATAACGTTGTATATCCTAAATTAACGCAACCTAACATCTGGGATGTAATATTTTACAACATTCCTGACGCGTCGGTCCCTACTTCTCGGTGGGAACATTGTATACGTCTATAACGGAATATGTCCTAGCCTAAGGCAACCCAACATCTCGGATGTAATATTTTACAACATTCTGGCGTGTCGTCGCCTTCTTCTCGAAGGGGACATTATATACGTCTATTACGTTGAATATCCTAACCTAACGCAACCTAACATCTGGGATGTAATATTTTACAACATTCCTGACGCGTCGGCCCCTATTTCTCGGTGGGAATATTATGTACATCTATAACGTTACATATCCTAGACTAAGGCAACCTAACATGTCGAATGTAATATTTTACAACATTCTGGCGTGTCGTCGCCTTCTTCTCGAAGGGGACATTATATACGTCTATTACGTTGTATATCCTAACCTAAAGCAACCTAACAACTCGGATGTAATATTTTACAACATTCCTGGCATGTCGGTCCCTACATCTCGGTGGGAACATTCTATACGTCTATAACGTTGTATATCCTAACCTAAGGGAACCTAACATTTCGGGTGTAATATTTTACAACATTCCTGACGCGTCGGCCCCTATTTCTCGGTGGGAATATTATATACGTCTATAACGTTACATATCCTAGCCTAAGGCAACCTAACATGTCGAATGTAATATTTTACAACATTCTGGCGTGTCGTCGCCTGCTTCTCGAAGGGGACATTATATACGTCTATAACGTTGTATATCCTAACCTGACGTAACCTAACATCTGGGTTGTTTTATTTTACAACATTCCTGACGCGTCGGTCCCTACTTCTCGGTGGGAACATTATATACGTCTATAACGTTATATATCCTAACGTAAGGAAACATAACATCTCGGATGTAATATTTTACAACATTCCTGGCGTGTCGTCGCCTGCTTCTCGATGGGGACATTTTATACGTCTATAACGTTATATATCCTAGCCTAAGGCAACCTAACATGGCGAATGTAATATTTTACAACATTCTGGCGTGTCGTCGCCTGCTTCTCGATGGGGACATTAGATACGTCTATAACGTTGTATATCCTAATCTAAGGGAACTTAACATCTCGGACGTAATATTTTACAACATTCTGGCGTGTCGTCGCCTTCTACTTGATGGGGACATTATATACGTCTATAACGTTGTATATCCTAACCCAAAGCAACCAAACTTCTGGGATGTAATATTTTACAACATTCCTGGCATGTCGGTCCCCACGTCTCGGTGGGAACATTATATAAGTCTATAACGATATATATCCAAACCTAAAGAAACCAAACAACTCGAATGTAATATTTTAGAACATTCCTGGCATGTCGGTCCCTACATCTCGGTGGGAACATTCTATACGTCTATAACGTTGTATATCCTAACCTAAGGGAACCTAACATTTCGGGTGTAATATTTTACAACATTCCTGACGCGTCGGCCCCTATTTCTCGGTGGGAATATTATATACGTCTATAACGTTACATATCCTAGCCTAAGGCAACCTAACATGTCGAATGTAATATTTTACAACATTCTGGCGTGTCGTCGCCTGCTTCTCGAAGGGGACATTATACACGTCTATAACGTTGTATATCCTAACCTGACGTAACCTAACATCTGGGTTGTTTTATTTTACAACATTCCTGACGCGTCGGTCCCTACTTCTCGGTGGGAACATTATATACGTCTATAACGTTATATATCCTAACGTAAGGAAACATAACATCTCGGATGTAATATTTTACAACATTCCTGGCGTGTCGTCGCCTGCTTCTCGATGGGGACATTTTATACGTCTATAACGTTATATATCCTAGCCTAAGGCAACCTAACATGGCGAATGTAATATTTTACAACATTCTGGCGTGTCGTCGCCTGCTTCTCGATGGGGACATTAGATACGTCTATAACGTTGTATATCCTAATCTAAGGGAACTTAACATCTCGGACGTAATATTTTACAACATTCTGGCGTGTCGTCGCCTTCTACTTGATGGGGACATTATATACGTCTATAACGTTGTATATCCTAACCCAAAGCAACCAAACTTCTGGGATGTAATATTTTACAACATTCCTGGCATGTCGGTCCCCACGTCTCGGTGGGAACATTATATAAGTCTATAACGATATATATCCAAACCTAAAGAAACCAAACAACTCGAATGTAATATTTTAGAACATTCCTGGCATGTCGGTCCCTACATCTCGGTGGGAACATTCTATACGTCTATAACGTTGTATATCCTAACCTAAGGGAACCTAACATTTCGGGTGTAATATTTTACAACATTTCTGACGCGTCGGCCCCTATTTCTCGGTGGGAATATTATATACGTCTATAACGTTGTATATCCTAACCTAAGGGAACCTAACAGTTCGGGTGTAATATTTTGCAACATTCCTGACGCGTCGGTCCCTATTTCTCGGGGGGAATATTATATACGTCTATAACGTTACATATCCTAGCCTAAGGCAACCTAACATGTCGAATGTAATATTTTACAACATTCTGGTGTGTCGTCGCCTGCTTCTCAAAGGGGACATTATATACGTCTGTCACGTTATATATCCTAGCATAAGGCAACCTAGCATCTCGGGTGTAATATTTTACAACATTCCTGACGCGTCGGCCCCTACTTCTCGGTGGGAATATTATATACGTCTATAACGTTATATATCCTAGCCTAAGGCAACCTAACATGTCGAATGTAATATTTTACAACATTCTGGAGTGTCGTCGCCTGCTTCTCAAAGGGGACATTATATACGTCTATAACGTTGTATATCCTAACCTAACGGAACCTAACATCTCGGATGTAATATTTTACAACATTCCTGGCGTGTCGTCGCCTGCTTCTCGATGGGGACATTATATACGTCTATAACGTTGTATATTCTAACCCAAAGCAACCTAACTTCTGGGATGTAATATTTTACAACATTCCTGGCATGTCGGTCCCCACGTCTCGGTGGGAACATTATATAAGTCTATAACGATATATATCCTAACCTAAAGCAACCAAACAACTCGAATGTACTATTTTAGAACATTCTTGGCATGTCGGTCCCTACATCTCGGTGGGAACATTCTATACGTCTATAACGTTGTATATCCTAACCTAAGGGAACCTAACATTTCGGGTGTAATATTTTACAACATTCCTGACGCGTCGGCCCCTATTTCTCGGTGGGAATATTATATACGTCTATAACGTTGTATATCCTAACCTAAGGGAACCTAACATTTCGGGTGTAATATTTTGCAACATTCCTGACGCGTCGGTCCCTATTTCTCGGGGGGAATATTATATACGTCTATAACGTTACATATCCTAGCCTAAGGCAATCTAACATGTCGAATGTAATATTTTACAACATTCTGGCGTGTCGTCGCCTGCTTCTCGAAGGGGACATTATATACGTCTATAACGTTGTATATCCTAACCTGACGTAACCTAACATCTGCGTTGTTTTATTTTACAACATTCCTGACGCGTCGGTCCCTACTTCTCGGTGGGAACATTGTATACGTCTATAACGATATATGTCCTAACCTAAAGCAACCTAACAACTCGGATGTAATATTTTACAACATTCTGGCGTGTCGTCGCCTGCTTCTCGATGGGGACATTAGATACGTCTATAAAGTTGTATATCCTAATCTAAGGGAACCTAACATCTCGGACGTAATATTTTACAACATTCTGGCGTGTCGTCGCCTTCTTCTTGATGGGGACATTATATACGTCTATAACGTTGTATATCCTAACCCAAAGCAACCAAACTTCTGGGATGTAATATTTTACAACATTCCTGGCATGTCGGTCCCCACGTCTCGGTGGGAACATTATATAAGTCTATGACGATATATATCCTAACCTAAAGAAACCAAACAACTCGAATGTAATATTTTAGAACATTCCTGGCATGTCGGTCCCTACATCTCGGTGGGAACATTCTATACGTCTATAACGTTGTATATCCTAACCTAAGGGAACCTAACATTTCGGGTGTAATATTTTACAACATTTCTGACGCGTCGGCCCCTATTTCTCGGTGGGAATATAATATACGTCTATAACGTTGTATATCCTAACCTAAGGGAACCTAACAGTTCGGTTGTAATATTTTGCAACATTCCTGACGCGTCGGTCCCTATTTCTCGGGGGGAATATTATATACGTCTATAACGTTACATATCCTAGCCTAAGGCAACCTAACATGTCGAATGTAATATTTTACAACATTCTGGTGTGTCGTCGCCTGCTTCTCAAACGGGACATTATATACGTCTATAACGTTGTATATCCTAACCCAACGCAACCTAACATCTGGGATGTAATATTTTACAACATTCATGACGCGTCGGCCCCTATTTCTCGGTGGGAACATTATATACGTCTATCACGTTATATATCCTAGCATAAGGCAACCTAGCATCTCGGGTGTAATATTTTACAACATTCCTGACGCGTCGGCCCCTACTTCTCGGTGGGAATATTATATACGTCTATAACGTTATATATCCTAGCCTAAGGCAACCTAATATGTCGAAAGTAATATTTTACAACATTCTGGCGTGTCGTCGCCTGCTTCTCGAAGGGGACATTATATACGTCTATAACGTTGTATATCCTAACCCAACGCAACCTAACATCTGGGATGTAATATTTTACAACATTCATGACGCGTCGGCCACTATTTCTCGGTGGGAACCTTATATACGTCTATCACGTTATATATCCTAGCATAAGGCAACCTAACATCTCGGGTGTAATATTTTACAACATTCCTGACGCGTCGGCCCCTACTTCTCGGTGGGAATATTATATACGTCTATAACGTTATATATCCTAGCCTAAGGCAACCTAACATGTCGAAAGTAATATTTTACAACATTCTGGCGTGTCGTCACCTACTTCTGGATGGGGACATTATATACATCTATAACTTTGTACATCCTAACCTAAGGCAACCTAACATATCGGATGTAATATTTTACAACATTCCTGACGCGTCGGCCCCTATTTCTCGGTGGGAATATTATATACGTCTATAACGTTATATATCCTAGCCTAAGGCAACCTAACATGTCGTATGTAATATTTTACAACATTCTGGCGTGTCGTAGCCTGCTTCTCAAAGGGGACATTATATACGTCTATAACATTGTATATCCTAACCCAACGCAACCTAACATCTGGGATGTAATATTTTACAACACTCATGACGCGTCGGCCCCTATTTCTCTGTGGGAACATTATATACGTCTATCACGTTATATATCCTAGCCTAAGGCAACCTAACATATCGGATGTAATATTTTACAACATTCCTGACGCGTCGGCCCCTATTTCTCGGTGGGAATATTATATACGTCTATAACGTTATATATCCTAGCCTAAGGCAACCTAACATGTCGTATGTAATATTTTACAACATTCTGGCGTGTCGTAGCCTGCTTCTCAAAGGGGACATTATATACGTCTATAACATTGTATATCCTAACCCAACGCAACCTAACATCTGGGATGTAATATTTTACAACACTCATGACGCGTCGGCCCCTATTTCTCTGTGGGAACATTATATACGTCTATCACGTTATATATCCTAGCCTAAGGCAACGTAACATATCGGATGTAATATTTTACAACATTCCTGACGCGTCGGCCCCTATTTCTCGGTGGGAATATTATATACGTCTATAACGTTATATATCCTAACGTAAGGCAACATAACACCTCGGATGTAATATTTTACAACATTCCTGACCCGTCGGCCCCTATTTCTCGGTGGGAATATTATATACTTCTATAACGTTATATATCCTAACGTAAGGCAACATAACATCACGGATGTAATATTTTACAACATTCCTGACGCGTCGGCCCCTATTTCTCAGTGGGAATATTATATACGTCTATAACGTTATACATCCTAGCCTAAGGCAACTTAACATGTCGAATGTAATATTTTACAACATTCTGGCGTGTCGTCGCCTGCTTCTCGATGGGGACATTAGATACGTCTATAACTTTGTATATCCTAACCTAAGGGAACATAACATCTCGGACGTAATATTTTACAACATTCTGGCGTGTCGTCGCCTGCTTCTCAAAGGGGACATTATATACGTCTATAACGTTGTATATCCTAACCTAACGCAACCTAACATCTGGGATGTAATATTTTACAACGTCCTGACGCGTCGGCCCCTACTTCTCGGTGGGAATATTATATACGTCTACAACGTTATATATCCTAACCTAAGGCAACCTAACATATCGGATGTAATATTTTACAACATTCCTGACGCGTCGGCCCTATTTCTCGGTGGGAATATTATATACGTCTACGACGTTATATATCCTAGCCTAAGGCAACCTAACATCTCGGATGTAATATTTTACAACATTCCTGGCTTGTCGTCGCCTGCTTCTCGATGGGGACATTATATACGTCTATAACGTTGTATATTCTAACCCAAAGCAACCTAACTTCTGGGATGTAATATTTTACAACATTCCTGGCATGTCGGTCCCCACGTCTCGTTGGGAACATTATATAAGTCTATAACGATATATATCCTAACCTAAAGCAACCTAACAACTCGAATGTAATATTTTAGAATATTCCTGGCATGTCGGTCCCTACATCTCGGTGGGAACATTCTATACGTCTATAACGTTGTATATCCTAACCTAAGGGAACCTAACATTTCGAGTGTAATATTTTACAACATTCCTGACGCGTCGGCCCCTATTTCTCGGTGGGAATATTATGTACACCTATAACGTTACATATCCTAGACTAAGGCAACCTAACATGTCGAATGTAATATTTTACAACATTCTGGCGTGTCGTCGCCTTCTTCTCGAAGGGGACATTATATACGTCTATTACGTTGAATATCCTAACCTAACGCAACCTAACATCTGGGATGTAATATTTTACAACATTCCTGACGCGTCGGCCCCTATTTCTCGGTGGGAATATTATGTACATCTATAACGTTACATATCCTAGACTAAGGCAACCTAACATGTCGAATGTAATATTTTACAACATTCTGGCGTGTCGTCGCCTTCTTCTCGAAGGGGACATTATATCTGTCTATTACGTTGTATATCCTAACCTAAAGCAACCTAACAACTCGGATGTAATATTTTACAACATTCCTGGCATGTCGGTCCCTACATCTCGGTGGGAACATTCTATACGTCTATAACGTTGTATATCCTAACCTAAGGGAACCTAACATTTCGGGTGTAATATTTTACAACATTCCTGACGCGTCGGCCCCTATTTCTCGGTGGGAATATTATATACGTCTATAACGTTACATATCCTAGCCTAAGGCAACCTAACATGTCGAATGTAATATTTTACAACATTCTGGCGTGTCGTCGCCTGCTTCTCGAAGGGGACATTATATACGTCTATAACGTTGTATATCCTAACCTGACGTAACCTAACATCTGGGTTGTTTTATTTTACAACATTCCTGACGCGTCGGTCCCTACTTCTCGGTGGGAACATTATATACGTCTATAACGTTATATATCCTAACGTAAGGAAACATAACATCTCGGATGTAATATTTTACAACATTCCTGGCGTGTCGTCGCCTGCTTCTCGATGGGAAATTTTATACGTCTATAACGTTATATATCCTAGCCTAAGGCAACCTAACATGTCGAATGTAATATTTTACAACATTCTGGCGTGTCGTCGCCTGCTTCTCAATGGGGACATTAGATACGTCTATAACGTTGTATATCCTAATCTAAGGGAACTTAACATCTCGGACGTAATATTTTACAACATTCTGGCGTGTCGTCGCCTTCTACTTGATGGGGACATTATATACGTCTATAACGTTGTATATCCTAACCCAAAGCAACCAAACTTCTGGGATGTAATATTTTACAACATTCCTGGCATGTCGGTCCCCACGTCTCGGTGGGAACATTATATAAGTCTATAACGATATATATCCAAACCTAAAGAAACCAAACAACTCGAATGTAATATTTTAGAACATTCCTGGCATGTCGGTCCCTACATCTCGGTGGGAACATTCTATACGTCTATAACGTTGTATATCCTAACCTAAGGGAACCTAACATTTCGGGTGTAATATTTTACAACATTTCTGACGCGTCGGCCCCTATTTCTCGGTGGGAATATTATATACGTCTATAACGTTGTATATCCTAACCTAAGGGAACCTAACAGTTCGGGTGTAATATTTTGCAACATTCCTGACGCGTCGGTCCCTATTTCTCGGGGGGAATATTATATACGTCTATAACGTTACATATCCTAGCCTAAGGCAACCTAACATGTCGAATGTAATATTTTACAACATTCTGGTGTGTCGTCGCCTGCTTCTCAAAGGGGACATTATATACGTCTATAACGTTGTATATCCTAACCCAACGCAACCTAACATCTGGGATGTAATATTTTACAACATTCATGACGCGTCGGCCCCTATTTCTCGGTGGGAACATTATATACGTCTGTCACGTTATATATCCTAGCATAAGGCAACCTAGCATCTCGGGTGTAATATTTTACAACATTTCTGACGCGTCGGCCCCTATTTCTCGGTGGGAATATTATATACGTCTATAACGTTGTATATCCTAACCTAAGGGAACCTAACAGTTCGGGTGTAATATTTTGCAACATTCCTGACGCGTCGGTCCCTATTTCTCGGGGGGAATATTATATACGTCTATAACGTTGTATATCCTAACCTAACGCAACCTAACATGTCGAATGTAATATTTTACAACATTCTGGTGTGTCGTCGCCTGCTTCTCGATGGGGACATTATATACGTCTATAACGTTGTATATTCTAACCCAAAGCAACCTAACTTCTGGGATGTAATATTTTACAACATTCATGACGCGTCGGCCACTATTTCTCGGTGGGAACCTTATATACGTCTATCACGTTATATATCCTAGCATAAGGCAACCTAACATCTCGGGTGTAATATTTTACAACATTCCTGACGCGTCGGCCCCTTCTTCTCGGTGGGAATATTATATACGTCTATAACGTTATATATCCTAGCCTAAGGCAACCTAACATGTCGAAAGTAATATTTTACAACATTCTGGCGTGTCGTCACCTACCTCTGGATGGGGACATTATATACATCTATAACTTTGTACATCCTAACCTAAGGCAACCTAACATGTCGAATGTAATATTTTACAACATTCTGGTGTGTCGTCGCCTGCTTCTCAAAGGGGACATTATATACGTCTATAACGTTGTATATCCTAACCCAACGCAACCTAACATCTGGGATGTAATATTTTACAACATTCATGACGCGTCGGCCCCTACTTCTCGGTGGGAATATTATATACGTCTATAACGTTATATATCCTAGCCTAAGGCAACCTAACATGTCGAAAGTAATATTTTACAACATTCTGGCGTGTCGTCACCTACCTCTGGATGGGGACATTATATACATCTATAACTTTGTACATCCTAACCTAAGGCAACCTAACATATCGGATGTAATATTTTACAACATTCCTGACGCGTCGGCCCCTATTTCTCGGTGGGAATATTATATACGTCTACGACGTTATATATCCTAGCCTAAGGCAACCTAACATCTCGGATGTAATATTTTACAACATTCCTGGCTTGTCGTCGCCTGCTTCTCGATGGGGACATTATATACGTCTATAACGTTGTATATTCTAACCCAAAGCAACCTAACTTCTGGGATGTAATATTTTACAACATTCCTGGCATGTCGGTCCCCACGTCTCGTTGGGAACATTATATAAGTCTATAACGATATATATCCTAACCTAAAGCAACCTAACAACTCGAATGTAATATTTTAGAATATTCCTGGCATGTCGGTCCCTACATCTCGGTGGGAACATTCTATACGTCTATAACGTTGTATATCCTAACCCAAGGGAACCTAACATTTCGAGTGTAATATTTTACAACATTCCTGACGCGTCGGCCCCTATTTCTCGGTGGGAATATTATGTACACCTATAACGTTACATATCCTAGACTAAGGCAACCTAACATGTCGAATGTAATATTTTACAACATTCTGGCGTGTCGTCGCCTTCTTCTCGAAGGGGACATTATATACGTCTATTACGTTGAATATCCTAACCTAACGCAACCTAACATCTGGGATGTAATATTTTACAACATTCCTGACGCGTCGGCCCCTATTTCTCGGTGGGAATATTATGTACATCTATAACGTTACATATCCTAGACTAAGGCAACCTAACATGTCGAATGTAATATTTTACAACATTCTGGCGTGTCGTCGCCTTCTTCTCGAAGGGGACATTATATCTGTCTATTACGTTGTATATCCTAACCTAAAGCAACCTAACAACTCGGATGTAATATTTTACAACATTCCTGGCATGTCGGTCCCTACATCTCGGTGGGAACATTCTATACGTCTATAACGTTGTATATCCTAACCTAAGGGAACCTAACATTTCGGGTGTAATATTTTACAACATTCCTGACGCGTCGGCCCCTATTTCTCGGTGGGAATATTATATACGTCTATAACGTTACATATCCTAGCCTAAGGCAACCTAACATGTCGAATGTAATATTTTACAACATTCTGGCGTGTCGTCGCCTGCTTCTCGAAGGGGACATTATATACGTCTATAACGTTGTATATCCTAACCTGACGTAACCTAACATCTGGGTTGTTTTATTTTACAACATTCCTGACGCGTCGGTCCCTACTTCTCGGTGGGAACATTATATACGTCTATAACGTTATATATCCTATCGTAAGGAAACATAACATCTCGGATGTAATATTTTACAACATTCCTGGCGTGTCGTCGCCTGCTTCTCGATGGGAAATTTTATACGTCTATAACGTTATATATCCTAGCCTAAGGCAACCTAACATGTCGAATGTAATATTTTACAACATTCTGGCGTGTCGTCGCCTGCTTCTCAATGGGGACATTAGATACGTCTATAACGTTGTATATCCTAATCTAAGGGAACTTAACATCTCGGACGTAATATTTTACAACATTCTGGCGTGTCGTCGCCTTCTACTTGATGGCGACATTATATACGTCTATAACGTTGTATATCCTAACCCAAAGCAACCAAACTTCTGGGATGTAATATTTTACAACATTCCTGGCATGTCGGTCCCCACGTCTCGGTGGGAACATTATATAAGTCTATAACGATATATATCCAAACCTAAAGAAACCAAACAACTCGAATGTAATATTTTAGAACATTCCTGGCATGTCGGTCCCTACATCTCGGTGGGAACATTCTATACGTCTATAACGTTGTATATCCTAACCTAAGGGAACCTAACATTTCGGGTGTAATATTTTACAACATTTCTGACGCGTCGGCCCCTATTTCTCGGTGGGAATATTATATACGTCTATAACGTTGTATATCCTAACCTAAGGGAACCTAACAGTTCGGGTGTAATATTTTGCAACATTCCTGACGCGTCGGTCCCTATTTCTCGGGGGGAATATTATATACGTCTATAACGTTACATATCCTAGCCTAAGGCAACCTAACATGTCGAATGTAATATTTTACAACATTCTGGTGTGTCGTCGCCTGCTTCTCAAAGGGGACATTATATACGTCTATAACGTTGTATATCCTAACCCAACGCAACCTAACATCTGGGATGTAATATTTTACAACATTCATGACGCGTCGGCCCCTATTTCTCGGTGGGAACATTATATACGTCTGTCACGTTATATATCCTAGCATAAGGCAACCTAGCATCTCGGGTGTAATATTTTACAACATTTCTGACGCGTCGGCCCCTATTTCTCGGTGGGAATATTATATACGTCTATAACGTTGTATATCCTAACCTAAGGGAACCTAACAGTTCGGGTGTAATATTTTGCAACATTCCTGACGCGTCGGTCCCTATTTCTCGGGGGGAATATTATATACGTCTATAACGTTACATATCCTAGCCTAAGGCAACCTAACATGTCGAATGTAATATTTTACAACATTCTGGTGTGTCGTCGCCTGCTTCTCAAAGGGGACATTATATACGTCTATAACGTTGTATATCCTAACCCAACATAACCTAACATCTGGGATGTAATATTTTACAACATTCATGACGCGTCGGCCCCTATTTCTCGGTGGGAACATTATATACGTCTGTCACGTTATATATCCTAGCATAAGGCAACCTAGCATCTCGGGTGTAATATTTTACAACATTCCTGACGCGTCGGCCCCTACTTCTCGGTGGGAATATTATATACGTCTATAACGTTATATATCCTAGCCTAAGGCAACCTAACATGTCGAATGTAATATTTTACAACATTCTGGAGTGTCGTCGCCTGCTTCTCAAAGGGGACATTATATACGTCTATAACGTTGTATATCCTAACCTAACGCAACCTAACATCTCGGATGTAATATTTTACAACATTCCTGGGGTGTCGTCGCCTGCTTCTCGATGGGGACATTATATACGTCTATAACGTTGTATATTCTAACCCAAAGCAACCTAACTTCTGGGATGTAATATTTTACAACATTCCTGGCATGTCGGTCCCCACGTCTCGGTGGGAACATTATATGAGTCTATGACGATATATATCCTAACCTAAAGCAACCTAACAACTCGGATGTAATAGTTTACCACATTCCTGGCGGTCCCTACATCTCGGTGGGAACATTCTATACGTCTATAACGTTGTATATCCTAACCTAAGGGAACCTAACATCTCGGGTGTAATATTTTACAACATTCCTGACGTGCCGGCCCCTATTTCTCGGTGGGAATATTATATACGTCTATAACGTTATATATCCTAGCCTAAGGCAACCTAACATGTCGAATGTAATATTTTACAACATTCTGGCGTGTCGTCGCCTGCTTCTCGAAGGGGACATTATATACGTCTATAACGTTGTATATCCTAACCTGACGTAACCTAACATCTGCGTTGTTTTATTTTACAACATTCCTGACGCGTCGGTCCCTACTTCTCGGTGGGAACATTGTATACGTCTATAACGATATATGTCCTAACCTAAAGCAACCTAACAACTCGGATGTAATATTTTACAACATTCTGGCGTGTCGTCGCCTGCTTCTCGATGGGGACATTAGATACGTCTATAAAGTTGTATATCCTAATCTAAGGGAACCTAACATCTCGGACGTAATATTTTACAACATTCTGGCGTGTCGTCGCCTTCTTCTTGATGGGGACATTATATACGTCTATAACGTTGTATATCCTAACCCAAAGCAACCAAACTTCTGGGATGTAATATTTTACAACATTCCTGGCATGTCGGTCCCCACGTCTCGGTGGGAACATTATATAAGTCTATGACGATATATATCCTAACCTAAAGAAACCAAACAACTCGAATGTAATATTTTAGAACATTCCTGGCATGTCGGTCCCTACATCTCGGTGGGAACATTCTATACGTCTATAACGTTGTATATGCTAACCTAAGGGAACCTAACATTTCGGGTGTAATATTTTACAACATTTCTGACGCGTCGGCCCCTATTTCTCGGTGGGAATATTATATACGTCTATAACGTTGTATATCCTAACCTAAGGGAACCTAACAGTTCGGTTGTAATATTTTGCAACATTCCTGACGCGTCGGTCCCTATTTCTCGGGGGGAATATTATATACGTCTATAACGTTACATATCCTAGCCTAAGGCAGCCTAACATGTCGAATGTAATATTTTACAACATTCTGGTGTGTCGTCGCCTGCTTCTCAAACGGGACATTATATACGTCTATAACGTTGTATATCCTAACCCAACGCAACCTAACATCTGGGATGTAATATTTTACAACATTCATGACGCGTCGGCCCCTATTTCTCGGTGGGAACATTATATACGTCTATCACGTTATATATCCTAGCATAAGGCAACCTAGCATCTCGGGTGTAATATTTTACAACATTCCTGACGCGTCGGCCCCTACTTCTCTGTGGGAATATTATATACGTCTATAACGTTATATATCCTAGCCTAAGGCAACCTAACATGTCGAAAGTAATATTTTACAACATTCTGGCGTGTCGTCGCCTGCTTCTCGAAGGGGACATTATATACGTCTATAACGTTGTATATCCTAACCCAACGCAACCTAACATCTGGGATGTAATATTTTACAACATTCATGACGCGTCGGCCACTATTTCTCGGTGGGAACCTTATATACGTCTATCACGTTATATATCCTAGCATAAGGCAACCTAACATCTCGGGTGTAATATTTTACAACATTCTGGCGTGTCGTCACCTACTTCTGGATGGGGACATTATATACATCTATAACTTTGTACATCCTAACCTAAGGCAACCTAACATATCGGATGTAATATTTTACAACATTCCTGACGCGTCGGCCCCTATTTCTCGGTGGGAATATTATATACGTCTATAACGTTATATATCCTAGCCTAAGGCAACCTAACATGTCGTATGTAATATTTTACAACATTCTGGCGTGTCGTAGCCTGCTTCTCAAAGGGGACATTATATACGTCTATAACATTGTATATCCTAACCTGACGTAACCTAACATCTGGGTTGTTTTATTTTACAACATTCCTGACGCGTCGGTCCCTACTTCTCGGTGGGAACATTATATACGTCTATAACGTTATATATCCTAACGTAAGGAAACATAACATCTCGGATGTAATATTTTACAACATTCCTGGCGTGTCGTCGCCTGCTTCTCGATGGGAAATTTTATACGTCTATAACGTTATATATCCTAGCCTAAGGCAACCTAACATGTCGAATGTAATATTTTACAACATTCTGGCGTGTCGTCGCCTGCTTCTCAATGGGGACATTAGATACGTCTATAACGTTGTATATCCTAATCTAAGGGAACTTAACATCTCGGACGTAATATTTTACAACATTCTGGCGTGTCGTCGCCTTCTACTTGATGGGGACATTATATACGTCTATAACGTTGTATATCCTAACCCAAAGCAACCAAACTTCTGGGATGTAATATTTTACAACATTCCTGGCATGTCGGTCCCCACGTCTCGGTGGGAACATTATATAAGTCTATAACGATATATATCCAAACCTAAAGAAACCAAACAACTCGAATGTAATATTTTAGAACATTCCTGGCATGTCGGTCCCTACATCTCGGTGGGAACATTCTATACGTCTATAACGTTGTATATCCTAACCTAAGGGAACCTAACATTTCGGGTGTAATATTTTACAACATTTCTGACGCGTCGGCCCCTATTTCTCGGTGGGAATATTATATACGTCTATAACGTTGTATATCCTAACCTAAGGGAACCTAACAGTTCGGGTGTAATATTTTGCAACATTCCTGACGCGTCGGTCCCTATTTCTCGGGGGGAATATTATATACGTCTATAACGTTACATATCCTAGCCTAAGGCAACCTAACATGTCGAATGTAATATTTTACAACATTCTGGTGTGTCGTCGCCTGCTTCTCAAAGGGGACATTATATACGTCTATAACGTTGTATATCCTAACCCAACGCAACCTAACATCTGGGATGTAATATTTTACAACATTCATGACGCGTCGGCCCCTATTTCTCGGTGGGAACATTATATACGTCTGTCACGTTATATATCCTAGCATAAGGCAACCTAGCATCTCGGGTGTAATATTTTACAACATTTCTGACGCGTCGGCCCCTATTTCTCGGTGGGAATATTATATACGTCTATAACGTTGTATATCCTAACCTAAGGGAACCTAACAGTTCGGGTGTAATATTTTGCAACATTCCTGACGCGTCGGTCCCTATTTCTCGGGGGGAATATTATATACGTCTATAACGTTACATATCCTAGCCTAAGGCAACCTAACATGTCGAATGTAATATTTTACAACATTCTGGTGTGTCGTCGCCTGCTTCTCAAAGGGGACATTATATACGTCTATAACGTTGTATATCCTAACCCAACGCAACCTAACATCTGGGATGTAATATTTTACAACATTCATGACGCGTCGGCCCCTATTTCTCGGTGGAAACATTATATACGTCTGTCACGTTATATATCCTAGCATAAGGCAACCTAGCATCTCGGGTGTAATATTTTACAACATTCCTGACGCGTCGGCCCCTACTTCTCGGTGGGAATATTATATACGTCTATAACGTTATATATCCTAGCCTAAGGCAACCTAACATGTCGAATGTAATATTTTACAACATTCTGGAGTGTCGTCGCCTGCTTCTCAAAGGGGACATTATATACGTCTATAACGTTGTATATCCTAACCTAACGCAACCTAACATCTCGGATGTAATATTTTACAACATTCCTGGCGTGTCGTCGCCTGCTTCTCGATGGGGACATTATATACGTCTATAACGTTGTATATTCTAACCCAAAGCAACGTAACTTCTGGGATGTAATATTTTACAACATTCCTGGCATGTCGGTCCCCACGTCTCGGTGGGAACATTATATGAGTCTATGACGATATATATCCTAACCTAAAGCAACCTAACAACTCGGATGTAATAGTTTACCACATTCCTGGCGGTCCCTACATCTCGGTGGGAACATTCTATACGTCTATAACGTTGTATATCCTAACCTAAGGGAACCTAACATCTCGGGTGTAATATTTTACAACATTCCTGACGCGTCGGCCCCTACTTCTCTGTGGGAATATTATATACGTCTATAACGTTATATATCCTAGCCTAAGGCAACCTAACATGTCGAAAGTAATATTTTACAACATTCTGGCGTGTCGTCGCCTGCTTCTCGAAGGGGACATTATATACGTCTATAACGTTGTATATCCTAACCCAACGCAACCTAACATCTGGGATGTAATATTTTACAGCATTCATGACGCGTCGGCCACTATTTCTCGGTGGGAACCTTATATACGTCTATCACGTTATATATCCTAGCATAAGGCAACCTAACATCTCGGGTGTAATATTTTACAACATTCCTGACGCGTCGGCCCCTACTTCTCGGTGGGAATATTATATACGTCTATAACGTTATATATCCTAGCCTAAGGCAACCTAACATGTCGAAAGTAATATTTTACAACATTCTGGCGTGTCGTCACCTACTTCTGGATGGGGACATTATATACATCTATAACTTTGTACATCCTAACCTAAGGCAACCTAACATATCGGATGTAATATTTTACAACATTCCTGACGCGTCGGCCCCTATTTCTCAGTGGGAATATTATATACGTCTATAACGTTATACATCCTAGCCTAAGGCAACTTAACATGTCGAATGTAATATTTTACAACATTCTGGCGTGTCGTCGCCTGCTTCTCGATGGGGACATTAGATACGTCTATAACATTGTATATCCTAACCCAACGCAACCTAACATCTGGGATGTAATATTTTACAACACTCATGACGCGTCGGCCCCTATTTCTCTGTGGGAACATTATATACGTCTATCACGTTATATATCCTAGCCTAAGGCAACATAACATATCGGATGTAATATTTTACAACATTCCTGACGCGTCGGCCCCTATTTCTCGGTGGGAATATTATATACGTCTATAACGTTATATATCCTAACGTAAGGCAACATAACACCTCGGATGTAATATTTTACAACATTCCTGACCCGTCGGCCCCTATTTCTCGGTGGGAATATTATATACTTCTATAACGTTATATATCCTAACGTAAGGCAACATAACATCACGGATGTAATATTTTACAACATTCCTGACGCGTCGGCCCCTATTTCTCAGTGGGAATATTATATACGTCTATAACGTTATACATCCTAGCCTAAGGCAACTTAACATGTCGAATGTAATATTTTACAACATTCTGGCGTGTCGTCGCCTGCTTCTCGATGGGGACATTAGATACGTCTATAACTTTGTATATCCTAACCTAAGGGAACATAACATCTCGGACGTAATATTTTACAACATTCTGGCGTGTCGTCGCCTGCTTCTCAAAGGGGACATTATATACGTCTATAACGTTGTATATCCTAACCTAACGCAACCTAACATCTGGGATGTAATATTTTACAACGTCCTGACGCGTCGGCCCCTACTTCTCGGTGGGAATATTATATACGTCTACAACGTTATATATCCTAACCTAAGGCAACCTAACATATCGGATGTAATATTTTACAACATTCCTGACGCGTCGGCCCTATTTCTCGGTGGGAATATTATATACGTCTACGACGTTATATATCCTAGCCTAAGGCAACCTAACATCTCGGATGTAATATTTTACAACATTCCTGGCTTGTCGTCGCCTGCTTCTCGATGGGGACATTATATACGTCTATAACGTTGTATATTCTAACCCAAAGCAACCTAACTTCTGGGATGTAATATTTTACAACATTCCTGGCATGTCGGTCCCCACGTCTCGTTGGGAACGTTATATAAGTCTATAACGATATATATCCTAACCTAAAGCAACCTAACAACTCGAATGTAATATTTTAGAATATTCCTGGCATGTCGGTCCCTACATCTCGGTGGGAACATTCTATACGTCTATAACGTTGTATATCCTAACCTAAGGGAACCTAACATTTCGAGTGTAATATTTTACAACATTCCTGACGCGTCGGCCCCTATTTCTCGGTGGGAATATTATGTACACCTATAACGTTACATATCCTAGACTAAGGCAACCTAACATGTCGAATGTAATATTTTACAACATTCTGGCGTGTCGTCGCCTTCTTCTCGAAGGGGACATTATATACGTCTATTACGTTGAATATCCTAACCTAACGCAACCTAACATCTGGGATGTAATATTTTACAACATTCCTGACGCGTCGGCCCCTATTTCTCGGTGGGAATATTATGTACATCTTTAACGTTACATATCCTAGACTAAGGCAACCTAACATGTCGAATGTAATATTTTACAACATTCTGGCGTGTCGTCGCCTTCTTCTCGATGGGGACATTATATCTGTCTATTACGTTGTATATCCTAACCTAAAGCAACCTAACAACTCGGATGTAATATTTTACAACATTCCTGGCATGTCGGTCCCTACATCTCGGTGGGAACATTCTATACGTCTATAACGTTGTATATCCTAACCTAAGGGAACCTAACATTTCGGGTGTAATATTTTACAACATTCCTGACGCGTCGGCCCCTATTTCTCGGTGGGAATATTATATACGTCTATAACGTTACATATCCTAGCCTAAGGCAACCTAACATGTCGAATGTAATATTTTACAACATTCTGGCGTGTCGTCGCCTGCTTCTCGAAGGGGACATTATATACGTCTATAACGTTGTATATCCTAACCTGACGTAACCTAACATCTGGGTTGTTTCATTTTACAACATTCCTGACGCGTCGGTCCCTACTTCTCGGTGGGAACATTATATACGTCTATAACGTTATATATCCTAACGTAAGGAAACATAACATCTCGGATGTAATATTTTACAACATTCCTGGCGTGTCGTCGCCTGCTTCTCGATGGGAAATTTTATACGTCTATAACGTTATATATCCTAGCCTAAGGCAACCTAACATGTCGAATGTAATATTTTACAACATTCTGGCGTGTCGTCGCCTGCTTCTCGATGGGGACATTAGATACGTCTATAACGTTGCATATCCTGATCTAAGGGAACTTAACATCTCGGACGTAATATTTTACAACATTCTGGCGTGTCGTCGCCTTCTACTTGATGGGGACATTATATACGTCTATAACGTTGTATATCCTAACCCAAAGCAACCAAACTTCTGGGATGTAATATTTTACAACATTCCTGGCATGTCGGTCCCCACGTCTCGATGGGAACATTATATAAGTCTATAACGATATATATCCAAACCTAAAGAAACCAAACAACTCGAATGTAATATTTTAGAACATTCCTGGCATGTCGGTCCCTACATCTCGGTGGGAACATTCTATACGTCTATAACGTTGTATATCCTAACCTAAGGGAACCTAACATTTCGGGTGTAATATTTTACAACATTTCTGACGCGTCGGCCCCTATTTCTCGGTGGGAATATTATATACGTCTATAACGTTGTATATCCTAACCTAAGGGAACCTAACAGTTCGGGTGTAATATTTTGCAACATTCCTGACGCGTCGGTCCCTATTTCTCGGGGGGAATATTATATACGTCTATAACGTTACATATCCTAGCCTAAGGCAACCTAACATGTCGAATGTAATATTTTACAACATTCTGGTGTGTCGTCGCCTGCTTCTCAAAGGGGACATTATATACGTCTATAACGTTGTATATCCTAACCCAACGCAACCTAACATCTGGGATGTAATATTTTACAACATTCATGACGCGTCGGCCCCTATTTCTCGGTGGGAATATTATATACGTCTATAACGTTATATATCCTAGCCTAAGGCATCCCAACATGTCGAATGTAATAATTTACACCATTCTGGCGTGTCGTCGCCTGCTTCTCGAAGGGGACATTATATACGTCTATAACGTTGTATATCCTAACCTAACGCAACCTAACATCTGGGTTGTTTTATTTTACAACATTCCTGACGCGTCGGTCCCTACTTCTCGGTGGGAACATTGTATACGTCTATAACGATATATGTCCTAGCCTAAGGTAACCTAACATCTCGGATGTAATATTTTACAACATTCCTGGCGTGTCGTCGCCTGCTTCTCGATGGGGACATTATATACGTCTATAACGTTGTATATCCTAACCCATAGCAACCTAACTTCTGGGATGTAATATTTTACAACATTCCTGACGCGTCGGCCCCCACGTCTTGGTGGGAACATTATATAAGTCTATAACGATATATATCCCAACCTAAAGCAACGTAACAACTCGGAGGTAATATTTTAGAACATTCCTGGCTTGTCGGTCCCTACATCTCGGTGGGGACATTCTATACGTCTATAACGTTGTATATCCTAACCTAAGGGAACCTAACATTTCGGGTGTGATATTTTACAACATTCCTGACGCGTCGGCCCCTATTTCTCGCTGGGAATATTATATACGTCTATAACGTTATATATCCTAACGTAAGGCAACATAACATCTCGGATGTAATATTTTACAACATTCCTGGCGTGTCGTCGCCTGCTTCTCGATGGGGACATTATATACATCTATAACGTTGTATATCCTAACCTAAGGGAACCTAACATCTCGGATGTAATATTTTACAACATTCCTGGCATGTCGGTCCCTACTTCTCGGTGGGAACATTCTATACGTCTATAACGTTGTATATCCTAACCTAACGCAACCTAACATCTGGGATGTAATATTTTACAACATTCCTGACGCGTCGGCCCCTATTTCTCGGTGTGAACATTATATACGTCTATAACGTTATATATCCTAGCCTAAGGCAACCTAACATGTCGAAAGTAATATTTTACGACATTCCTGGCGTGTCGTCGCCTACTTCGCGATGGGGACATTATATACATCTATAACGTTGTATATCCTAACCTAAGGGAACCTAACATATCGGATGTAATATTTTACAACATTCCTGACGCGTCGGCCCCTATTTCTCGGTGGGAATATTATATACGTCTATAACGTTATATATCCTAGCCTAAGGCAACCTCACATCTCGGATGTAATATTTTACAACATTCCTGGCATGTCGGTCCCTACTTCTCGGTGGGAACATTCTATACGTCTATAACGTTGTATATCCTAACCTAACGCAACCTAACATCTGGGATGTAATATTTTACAACATTCCTGACGCGTCGGCCCCTATTTCTCGGTGTGAACATTATATACGTCTATAACGTTATATATCCTAGCCTAAGGCAACCTAACATGTCGAAAGTAATATTTTACAACATTCCTGGCGTGTCGTCGCCTACTTCGCGATGGGGACATTATATACATCTATAACGTTGTATATCCTAACCTAAGGGAACCTAACATATCGGATGTAATATTTTACAACATTCCTGACGCGTCGGCCCCTATTTCTCGGTGGGAATATTATATACGTCTATAACGTTATATATCCTAACGTAAGGCAACATAACATCTCGGATGTAATATTTTACAACATTCCTGGCGTGTCGTCGCCTGCTTCTCGATGGGGACATTATATACGTCTATACCGTTGTATATCCTAACCCAAAGCAACTTAACTTCTGGGATGTAATATTTTGCAACATTCCTGGCATGTCGGTCCCCACGTCTCGGTGGGAAGATTATATAAGTCCATAACGATATATATCCTAACCTAAAGCAACCTAACATCTCGGATGTCATATTTTACAACATTCCTGGCATGTCGGTCCCTACATCTCGGTGGGAACATTCTATACGTCTATAACGTCGTATATCCTAACCTAAGGGAACCTAACATTTCGGGTGTAATATTTTACAACATTCCTGACGCGTCGGCCCCTATTTCGCGGTGGGAATATTATATACGTCTATAACGTTATATATCCTAGCCTAAGGCAACCTCACATCTCGGATGTAATATTTTACAACATTCCTGGCATGTCGGTCCCTACTTCTCGGTGGGAACATTCTATACGTCTATAACGTTGTATATCCTAACCTAACGCAACCTAACATCTGGGATGTAATATTTTACAACATTCCTGACGCGTCGGCCCCTATTTCTCGGTGTGAACATTATATACGTCTATAACGTTATATATCCTAGCCTAAGGCAACCTAACATGTCGAAAGTAATATTTTACAACATTCCTGGCGTGTCGTCGCCTACTTCGCGATGGGGACATTATATACATCTATAACGTTGTATATCCTAACCTAAGGGAACCTAACATATCGGATGTAATATTTTACAACATTCCTGACGCGTCGGCCCCTATTTCTCGGTGGGAATATTATATACGTCTATAACGTTATATATCCTAGCCTAAGGCAACCCAACATGTCGAATGTAATATTTTACAACATTCTGGCGTGTCGTCGCCTGCTTCTCGATGGGGACATTATATACGTCTATAACGTTGTATATCCTAACCTAACGCAACCTAACATCTGGCATGTAATATTTTACAACATTCCTGACGCGTCGGCGCCTATTTCACGGTGTGAACATTATATACGTCTATAACGTTATATATCCTAGCCTAAGGCAACCTAACATGTCGAAAGTAATATTTTACAACATTCCTGGCGTGTCGTCGCCTACTTCGCGATGGGGACATTATATACATCTATAACGTTGTATATCCTAACCTAAGGGAACCTAACATATCGGATGTAATATTTTACAACATTCCTGACGCGTCGGCCCCTATTTCTCGGTGGGAATATTATATACGTCTATAACGTTATATATCCTAACGTAAGGCAACATAACATCTCGGATGTAATATTTTACAACATTCCTGGCGTGTCGTCGCCTGCTTCTCGATGGGGACATTATATACGTCTATACCGTTGTATATCCTAACCCAAAGCAACTTAACTTCTGGGATGTAATATTTTGCAACATTCCTGGCATGTCGGTCCCCACGTCTCGGTGGGAAGATTATATAAGTCCATAACGATATATATCCTAACCTAAAGCAACCTAACATCTCGGATGTCATATTTTACAACATTCCTGGCATGTCGGTCCCTACATCTCGGTGGGAACATTCTATACGTCTATAACGTCGTATATCCTAACCTAAGGGAACCTAACATTTCGGGTGTAATATTTTACAACATTCCTGACGCGTCGGCCCCTATTTCGCGGTGGGAATATTATATACGTCTATAACGTTATATATCCTAGCCTAAGGCAACCTCACATCTCGGATGTAATATTTTACAACATTCCTGGCGTGTCGACGCCTGCTTCTCGATGGGGACATTATATACGTCTATAACGTTGTATATCCTTACCTAACGCAACCTAACATCTGGGATGTAATATTTTACAACATTCATGACGCGTCGGCCCCTATTTCTCGGTGGGAATATTATATACGTCTATAACGCTATATATCCTAGCCTAAGGCAACCCAACATGTCGAATGTAATATTTTACAACATTCTGGCGTGTCGTCGCCTGCTTCTCGAAGGGGACATTATATACGTCTATAACGATGTATATCCTAACCTAACGCAACCTAACATCTGGGATGTAATATTTTACAACATTCCTGGCATGTCGGTCCCTACTTCTCGGTGGGAACATTCTATACGTCTATAACGTTGTATATCCTAACCTAACGCAACCTAACATCTGGGATGTAATATTTTACAACATTCCTGACGCGTCGGCCCCTATTTCTCGGTGTGAACATTATATACGTCTATAACGTTATATATCCTAGCCTAAGGCAACCTAACATGTCGAAAGTAATATTTTACAACATTCCTGGCGTGTCGTCGCCTACTTCGCGATGGGGACATTATATACATCTATAACGTTGTATATCCTAACCTAAGGGAACCTAACATATCGGATGTAATATTTTACAACATTCCTGACGCGTCGGCCCCTATTTCTCGGTGGGAATATTATATACGTCTATAACGTTATATATCCTAACGTAAGGCAACATAACATCTCGGATGTAATATTTTACAACATTCCTGGCGTGTCGTCGCCTGCTTCTCGATGGGGACATTATATACGTCTATACCGTTGTATATCCTAACCTAAAGCAACTTAACTTCTGGGATGTAATATTTTGCAACATTCCTGGCATGTCGGTCCCCACGTCTCGGTGGGAAGATTATATAAGTCCATAACGATATATATCCTAACCTAAAGCAACCTAACATCTCGGATGTCATATTTTACAACATTCCTGGCATGTCGGTCCCTACATCTCGGTGGGAACATTCTATACGTCTATAACGTCGTATATCCTAACCTAAGGGAACCTAACATTTCGGGTGTAATATTTTACAACATTCCTGACGCGTCGGCCCCTATTTCGCGGTGGGAATATTATATACGTCTATAACGTTATATATCCTAGCCTAAGGCAACCTCACATCTCGGATGTAATATTTTACAACATTCCTGGCGTGTCGACGCCTGCTTCTCGATGGGGACATTATATACGTCTATAACGTTGTATATCCTTACCTAACGCAACCTAACATCTGGGATGTAATATTTTACAACATTCATGACGCGTCGGCCCCTATTTCTCGGTGGGAATATTATATACGTCTATAACGCTATATATCCTAGCCTAAGGCAACCCAACATGTCGAATGTAATATTTTACAACATTCTGGCGTGTCGTCGCCTGCTTCTCGAAGGGGACATTATATACGTCTATAACGATGTATATCCTAACGTAACGCAACCTAACATCTGGGATGTAATATTTTACAACATTCCTGGCATGTCGGTCCCTACTTCTCGGTGGGAACATTCTATACGTCTATAACGTTGTATATCCTAACCTAACGCAACCTAACATCTGGGATGTAATATTTTACAACATTCCTGACGCGTCGGCCCCTATTTCTCGGTGTGAACATTATATACGTCTATAACGTTATATATCCTAGCCTAAGGCAACCTAACATGTCGAAAGTAATATTTTACAACATTCCTGGCGTGTCGTCGCCTACTTCGCGATGGGGACATTATATACATCTATAACGTTGTATATCCTAACCTAAGGGAACCTAACATATCGGATGTAATATTTTACAACATTCCTGACGCGTCGGCCCCTATTTCTCGGTGGGAATATTATATACGTCTATAACGTTATATATCCTAGCCTAAGGCAACCCAACATGTCGAATGTAATATTTTACAACATTCTGGCGTGTCGTCGCCTGCTTCTCGATGGGGACATTATATACGTCTATAACGTTGTATATCCTAACCTAACGCAACCTAACATCTGGCATGTAATATTTTACAACATTCCTGACGCGTCGGCGCCTATTTCTCGGTGTGAACATTATATACGTCTATAACGTTATATATCCTAGCCTAAGGCAACCTAACATGTCGAAAGTAATATTTTACAACATTCCTGGCGTGTCGTCGCCTACTTCGCGATGGGGACATTATATACATCTATAACGTTGTATATCCTAACCTAAGGGAACCTAACATATCGGATGTAATATTTTACAACATTCCTGACGCGTCGGCCCCTATTTCTCGGTGGGAATATTATATACGTCTATAACGTTATATATCCTAACGTAAGGCAACATAACATCTCGGATGTAATATTTTACAACATTCCTGGCGTGTCGTCGCCTGCTTCTCGATGGGGACATTATATACGTCTATACCGTTGTATATCCTAACCCAAAGCAACTTAACTTCTGGGATGTAATATTTTGCAACATTCCTGGCATGTCGGTCCCCACGTCTCGGTGGGAAGATTATATAAGTCCATAACGATATATATCCTAACCTAAAGCAACCTAACATCTCGGATGTCATATTTTACAACATTCCTGGCATGTCGGTCCCTACATCTCGGTGGGAACATTCTATACGTCTATAACGTCGTATATCCTAACCTAAGGGAACCTAACATTTCGGGTGTAATATTTTACAACATTCCTGACGCGTCGGCCCCTATTTCGCGGTGGGAATATTATATACGTCTATAACGTTATATATCCTAGCCTAAGGCAACCTCACATCTCGGATGTAATATTTTACAACATTCCTGGCGTGTCGACGCCTGCTTCTCGATGGGGACATTATATACGTCTATAACGTTGTATATCCTTACCTAACGCAACCTAACATCTGGGATGTAATATTTTACAACATTCATGACGCGTCGGCCCCTATTTCTCGGTGGGAATATTATATACGTCTATAACGCTATATATCCTAGCCTAAGGCAACCCAACATGTCGAATGTAATATTTTACAACATTCTGGCGTGTCGTCGCCTGCTTCTCGAAGGGGACATTATATACGTCTATAACGATGTATATCCTAACCTAACGCAACCTAACATCTGGGATGTAATATTTTACATCATTCCTGGCGTTTCGGCCCGTAGTTCTCGGTGATAACATTATATGCGTGTATAACATTATGTATCCTAGCGTAAGGCAACCTAACATGTCGAAAGTAATATTTTACAACATTCCTGGCGTGTCGTCGCCTACTTCGCGATGGGGACATTATAAACATCTATAACGTTGTATATCCTAACCTAAGGCAACCTAACATCTCGGATGTAATATTTTACAACATTCCTGTCGTGTCGTCGCCTGCTTCTCGATGGGGACATTATATATGGCTATAACGTTGTATATCCTAACCCAAAGCAACCTAACTTCTGGGATGTAATATTTTACAACATTCCTGGCATGTCGGTCCCCACGTCTCGGTGGGAACATTATATAAGTCTATAACGATATATATCCTAACCTAAAGCTACCTAACAACTCGGCTGTAATATTTTAGAACATTCCTGGCATGTCGGTCCCTACATCTCGGTGGGGACATTCTATACGTCTATAACGTTGTATATACTAACCTAAGGAACCTAACATCTCGGGTCTAATATTTTACAACATTCCTGACGCGTTGGCCCCTATTTCTCGGTGGGAATATTATATACGTCTATAACGTAATAGAACCTAATCTAACCCATCTAGACCCTCGCTGGTAATGTTTTACGGAATCCCGTTCGTGTCGCCCCGTACGTCACGGTGCGGACATTATATACGTCTATAACGTTATATATCCTAACCTAAGGCAACCTAATATCTCGAATGTTGTATTTCACAACATTCCTGGCAGGTCAGACCCACTTCTCGCTGGGAACATTATATACGTCTATAACGTAATATAACCTAACCTAACCCATCTAGCATCTCGCTGGTAATGTTTTACAGAATCCCGGTCGTGTCGTCCCGTACTTCTCGATGGGGACATTATATACGTTTATAACGTTATACATACTAACCTAAGGCAACTTAACATCTCGGATGTAGTATTTTCCAAAATTCCTGGCGGGTCGGCCCCTAAACCTCGGTGGGCACATTATATACGTCTATAACGTTGTATATATTACCATAAGGCAACCTAACATCTCGAATGTAGTATTTCACAACATTCCTGTCGGGTCGGCCCCACTTCTCGGTGGGAACGTTATATACGTCTATAACGTAATATAAACTAACCTAACCCATCTAGTCCCTCGCTGGTAATGTTTTACAGAATCCCTGTCGTGTCGGCCCGTACTTCTCGGTGGGGACACTATATACGTCTATAACGTTGTATATAATACCATAAGGATACCTAACATCTCGAATGTAGTATTTCACAACATTCTTGGCGGGTCGGCACCACTTCTCGGTGGGAACATTATATACGTCTATAACGTAATATGACATAACCTAACCCATCTAGCCCCTCCCTGATAATGTTTTACAGAATCCCGGTGGTGTCGGACCGTACTTCTCGGTGGCGACATTATATACGTCTATAACGCTATATATCCCAACCTAAGGCAACCTAACATCTCGGATGTAGTATTTTCCAACATTCCTGGCGAGTCGGACCCTAAACATCGGTGGGCACATTATATACGTCTATAACGTTGTATATATTACCATAAGGCAACCTAACATCTCGAATGTAGTATTTCACAACATTCCTGGCGGATCGGCCTCTACTTTTCGGTGGGAACATTATATACGTCCATAACGTAATATAACCTAACCTAATCCATCTAGCCCCTCGGTGGTAATGTTTTACAGAATCCCGTTCGTGTCGTCCCGTACGTCACGGTGCGGACATTACATACGTCTATACCGTTGTATATCCTAACCTAAGTAACCTAACATCTCGGATGTAGTATTTTCCAACATTCCTGGCGGGTCGGCCCCTACTTCTCGGGAGGAACATTATATACGTCTATAACCTAATATAACCTAACCTAACGCATTTAGACTCTCGCTGGTAATGTTTTACAGAATCTCGTTCGTGTCGTCCCGTACATCACTTTGCGGTCATTATGTAGGTCTATAACGTTATATATCCTAACCTAAGGCAACCTAACATCTCGATTGTAGTATTTTAAAAATTCCAGACGGGTCGGCCCCTACTTCTCAGTGGGAACATTATATACGTCTGTAACTTTATATATCGCAACCTAAGGCAACATAACTTCTCGGATGTAGTATTTGCCGATATTCCGAGCAGGTCGGCCCCACTTCTCGGTGGGAACATTATATACGTCAATAACGTAATATAACCTAACCTAATCCATCTAGCCCCTCGCTGGTAATGTTTTATAGAATCCTGGTCATGTCGTCCCGTACTTCTCGGTGGGGACACTATATAGATCTCTAACGTTATACATCCTAACCTAAGGCAATCTAACATCTCGAATCTAGTATTTTACAACATTCCATGAGGTTCGGCCCCTACTTCTGAGTGGGAACATTATATACGTCTATATCGTAATATAACCTAACCTAACCCATTTTGCCCCTCGGTGGTAATGTTTTACAGAATCCCCGTCGTGTCGGCCCGTACTTCTCGGTGGGGACATCATATGCGTCAATAACGTTTAATATCCAAACCTAAGGCAACCTAACATCTCGGATGTAGTATTTTCCAAATTCCTGGCGGGTCGGCCCCTACTTCTCGGTGGGCACATTATATACGTCCATAACGTAATATAACACAACCTAACCCATCTAGACTCTCACTAGTAATGCTTTACAGAATCCCCGTCGTGTCGGCCCAACTTCTCGGTGGGAACATTATATACGTCTATAACATAATATAACCTACCCTAACCCATCTAGCCGCTCGCTGGTAATGTTTTACAGAATCCAGTACGTGTCGTCTCGTTCGTCTCGGTAGGGACATTGTATGCGTGTATAACGTTATATATCCTAACCTAAGGCAACCTAACATCGGGGATGTTGTATTTTTCAACATTCCTGGCGGGTCGGCCTCTACTTTTCGGTGGGAACATTGTATACGTCTATAACGTTTTATATCCTCACCTAAGGCAAACTAACATCTCGAATGTAGTATTTTACAACATTCCTGGCATGTCGGTCCCTACATCTCGGTGGGAACTTTCTATACGTCTATAACGTTGTATATCCTAACCTAAGGGAACCTAACATTTCGGGTGTAATATTTTACAACATTCCTGACGCGTCGGCCCCTATTCCTCGGTGGGAATATTATATACGTCTATAACGTTACATATCCTAGCCTAAGGAAACCTAACATGTCGAATGTAATATTTTACAACATTCTGGCGTGTCGTCGCCTGCTTCTCGAAGGGGACATTATATACGTCTATAACGTTGTATATCCCAACCTGACGTAACCTAACATCTGGGATGTAATATTTTACAACATTCCTGACGCGTCGGCCCCTATTTCTCGGTGGGAACATTATATACGTCTATCACGTTACATATCCTAGCCTAAGGCAACCTAACATATCGGATGTAATATTTTACAACATTCTGGCGTGTCGTCGCCTGCTTCTTGAAGGGGACATTATATACGTCTATAACGTTGTATATCCTAACCTAACGCAACCTAACATCTGGGTTGTTTTATTTTACAACATTCCTGACGCGTCGGTCCCTACTTCTCGGTGGGAATATTGTATACGTCTATAACGATATATGTCCTAGCCTAAGGTAACCTAACATCTCGCATGTAATATTTTACAACATTCCTGTCGTGTCGGCCCGTAGTTCTAGTTGATAACATTATATGCGTGTATAACATTATATATCCTAGCCTAAGGAAACCTAACATGTCAAATGTAAAATTTTACAACACTCCTGGCGTGTCGTCGCCTACTTCTGGATGAGAACATTATATACATCTATAACTTTGTATATCCTAACCTAAAGCAACCTATCAACTCGGATGTAATAGTTTACCACATTCCTGGCGGTCCCTACATCTCCGTGGGAACGCTCTATACGTCTATAACGTTGTATATCCTAACCCAAGGGAACCTAACATTTCGGGTGTAATATTTTACAACATTCCTGACGCGTCGGCCCCTATTTCTCGTTGGGAATATTATATACGTCTATAACGTTACCTATCCTAGCCTAAGGCAACCTAACATGTCGAATGTAATATTTTACAACATTCTGGCGTGTCGTCGCCTGCTTCTCGAAGGGGACATTATATACGTCTATAACGATATATATCCTAACCTAAAGCAATCTAACAACTCGGATGTAATAGTTTACCACATTCCTGGCGGTCCCTACATCTCGGTGGGAACATTCTATACGTCTATAACGTTGTATATCCTAACCTAAGGGAACCTAACATTTCGAGTGTAATATTTTACAACATTCCTGACGCGTCGGCCCCTATTTCTCGGTGGGAATATTATGTACATCTATAACGTTACATATCCTAGACTAAGGCAACCTAACATGTCGAATGTAATATTTTACAACATTCTGGCGTGTCGTCGCCTTCTTCTCGAAGGGGACATTATATACGTCTATTACGTTGTATATCCTAACCTAAAGCAACCTAACAACTCGGATGTAATATTTTACAACATTCCTGGCATGTCGGTCCTTACATCTCGGTGGGAACATTCTATACGTCTATAACGTTGTATATCCTAACCTAAGGGAACCTAACATTTCGGGTGTAATATTTTACAACATTCCTGACGCGTCGGCCCCTATTTCTCGGTGGGAATATTATATACGTCTATAACGTTACATATCCTAGCCTAAGGCAACCTAACATGTCGAATGTAATATTTTACAACATTCTGGCGTGTCGTCGCCTGCTTCTCGAAGGGGACATTATATACGTCTATAACGTTGTATATCCTAACCTGACGTAACCTTACATCTGGGTTGTTTTATTTTACAACATTCCTGACGCGTCGGTCCCTACTTCTCGGTGGGAACATTGTATACGTCTATAACGATATATGTCCTAACCTAAAGCAACCTAACAACTCGGATGTAATATTTTACAACATTCTGGCGTGTCGTCGCCTGCTTCTCGATGGGGACATTAGATACGTCTATAACGTTGTATATCCTAACCTAAGGGAACCTAACATCTCGGGTGTAATATTTTACAACATTCCTGACGCGTCGGCCCCTATTTCTCGGTGGGAATATTATATACGTCTATAACGTTATATATCCTAACGTAAGGAAACATAACATCTCGGATGTAATATTTTACAACATTCCTGGCGTGTCGTCGCCTGCTTCTCGATGGGGACATTTTATACGTCTATAACGTTATATATCCTAGCCTAAGGCAACCTAACATGTCGAATGTAATATTTTACAACATTCTGGCGTGTCGTCGCCTGCTTCTCGATGGGGACATTACATACGTCTATAACGTTGTATATCCTAATCTAAGGGAACCTAACATCTCGGACGTAATATTTTACAACATTCTGGCGTGTCGTCGCCTTCTTCTTGATGGGGACATTATATACGTCTATAACGTTGTATATCCTAACCCAAAGCAACCAAACTTCTGGGATGTAATATTTTACAACATTCCTGGCATGTCGGTCCCCACGTCTCGGTGGGAACATTATAGAAGTCTATAACGATATATATCCTAACCTAAAGAAACCAAACAACTCGAATGTAATATTTTAGAACATTCCTGGCATGTCGGTCCCTACATCTCGGTGGGAACATTCTATACGTCTATAACGTTGTATATCCTAACCTAAGGGAACCTAACATTTCGGGTGTAATATTTTACAACATTTCTGACGCGTCGGCCCCTATTTCTCGGTGGGAATATTATATACGTCTATAACGTTGTATATCCTAACCTAAGGGAACCTAACAGTTCGGGTGTAATATTTTGCAACATTCCTGACGCGTCGGTCCCTATTTCTCGGGGGGAATATTGTATACGTCTATAACGTTACATATCCTAGCTTAAGGCAACCCAACTTGTCGAATGTAATATTTTACAACATTCTGGCGTGTCGTCGCCTGCTTCTCGAAGGGGACATTATATACGTCTATAACGTTGTATATCCTAACCCAAAGCAACCTAACTTCTGGGATGTAATATTTTGCAACATTCCTGGCATGTCGGTCCCCGCGTCTCGGTGGGAACGTTATATAAGTCTATAACGATATATATCCTAACCTAAAGCAAGCTAACATGTCGGATGTAATATTTTACAACATTCCTGGCATGTCGGTCCCTACTTCTCGGTGGGAACATTATATACGTCTATAACGTTGTATATACTAACCTAAGGGAACCTAACATCTCGGGTCTAATATTTTACAACATTCCTGACGCGTCGGCCCCTATTTCTCGGTGGGAATATTATATACGTCTATAACGTTATATATCCTAGCCTAAGGCATCCCAACATGTCGAATGTAATAATTTACAACATTCTGGCGTGTCGTCGCCTGCTTCTCGAAGGGGACATTATATACGTCTATAACGTTGTATATCCTAACCTAACGCAACCTAACATCTGGGTTGTTTTATTTTACAACATTCCTGACGCGTCGGTCCCTACTTCTCGGTGGGAACATTGTATACGTCTATAACGATATATGTCCTAGCCTAAGGTAACCTAACATCTCGGATGTAATATTTTACAACATTCCTGGCGTGTCGTCGCCTGCTTCTCGATGGGGACATTATATACGTCTATAACGTTGTATATCCTAACCCATAGCAACCTAACTTCTGGGATGTAATATTTTACAACATTCCTGACGCGTCGGCCCCCACGTCTTGGTGGGAACATTATATAAGTCTATAACGATATATATCCCAACCTAAAGCAACCTAACAACTCGGAGGTAATATTTTAGAACATTCCTGGCTTGTCGGTCCCTACATCTCGGTGGGGACATTCTATACGTCTATAACGTTGTATATCCTAACCTAAGGGAACCTAACATTTCGGGTGTGATATTTTACAACATTCCTGACGCGTCGGACCCTATTTCTCGCTGGGAATATTATATACGTCTATAACGTTATATATCCTAACGTAAGGCAACATAACATCTCGGATGTAATATTTTACAACATTCCTGGCGTGTCGACGCCTGCTTCTCGATGGGGACATTATATACGTCTATAACGTTGTATATCCTTACCTAACGCAACCTAACATCTGGGATGTAATATTTTACAACATTCATGACGCGTCGGCCCCTATTTCTCGGTGGGAATATTATATACGTCTATAACGTTATATATCCTAGCCTAAGGCAACCCAACATGTCGAATGTAATATTTTACAACATTCTGGCGTGTCGTCGCCTGCTTCTCGAAGGGGACATTATATACGTCTATAACGATGTATATCCTAACCTAACGCAACCTAACATCTGGGATGTAATATTTTACATCATTCCTGGCGTGTCGGCCCGTAGTTCTCGGTGATAACATTATATGCGTGTATAACATTATGTATCCTAGCGTAAGGAAACCTAACATGTCAAATGTAATATTTTACAACATTCCTGGCGTGTCGCCTACTTCGCGATGGGGACATTATATACATCTATAACGTTGTATATCCTAACCTAAGGCAACCTAACATCTCGGATGTAATATTTTACAACATTCCTGGCATGTCGGTCCCTACTTCTCGGTGGGAACATTCTATACGTCTATAACGTTGTATATCCTAACCGAAGGGAACCTAACATCTCGGGTGTAATATTTTACAACATTCCTGACGCGTCGGCCCCTATTTCTCTGTGGGAACACTATATACGTCTATAACGTTATATATCCTAGCCTAAGGCGACCTAACATGTCGAATGTAATATTTTACATCATTCCTGACGTGTCGGCCCGTAGTTCTCGGTGATAACATTATATACGTCTATAAGGATAGATATCCTAGCCTAAGGCAACCTATAATGTCGCATGTAATATTGTACAACATTCCTGGCGTGTCGTCACCTACTTCTGGATGGGGACATTATATACATCTATAACGTTGTACATCCTAACCTAAGGCAACCTAACATTTCGGATGTAATATTTAACAACATTCCTGGCATGTCGGTCCCTACTTCTCGGTGGCAAAATTGTATACGTCTATAACGATATATATACTAGCCTAAGGCAACCTAACATCTCGGACGTAATATTTTACAACATTCTGGCGTGTCGGTCCCCACGTCTCGATCTGGACATTATATACGTCTATAACGATATATATCCTAACCTAAAGCAACCTAACATATCGGATGTAATATTTTACAACATTCCTGACGCGTCGGCCCCTATTTCTCGGTGGGAATATTATATACGTCTATAACGTTATATATCCTAACGTAAGGCAACATAACATCTCGGATGTAATATTTTACAACATTCCTGGCGTGTCGTCGCCTGCTTCTCGATGGGGACATTATATACGTCTATACCGTTGTATATCCTAACCCAAAGTAACTTAACTTCTGGGATGTAATATTTTGCAACATTCCTGGCATGTCGGTCCCCACGTCTCGGTGGGAACATTATATAAGTCTATAACGATATATATCCTAACCTAACGCAACCTAACATCTCGGATGTCATATTTTACAACATTCCTGGCATGTCGGTCCCTACATCTCGGTGGGAACATTCTATACGTCTATAACGTCGTATATCCTAACCTAAGGGAACCTAACATTTCGGGTGTAATATTTTACAACATTCCTGACGCGTCGGCCCCTATTTCGCGGTGGGAATATTATATACGTCTATAACGTTATATATCCTAGCCTAAGGCAACCTAACATCTCGGATGTAATATTTTACAACATTCCTGGCGTGTCGTCGCCTGCTTCTCAATGGGGACATTATATACGTCTATAACGTTGTATATCCTAACCCAAAGCAACCTAACTTCTGGGATGTAATATTTTACAACATTCCTGACGCGTCGGCCCCCACGTCTTGGTGGGAACATTATATAAGTCTATAACGATATATATCCCAACCTAAAGCAACCTAACAACTCGGAGGTAATATTTTAGAACATTCCTGGCTTGTCGGCCCCTACATCTCGGTGGGGACATTCTATACGTCTATAACGTTGTATATCCTAACCTAAGGGAACCTAACATTTCGGGTGTGATATTTTACAACATTCCTGACGCGTCGGACCCTATTTCTCGCTGGGAATATTATATACGTCTATAACGTTATATATCCTAACCTAAGGGAACCTAACATTTCGGGTGTGATATTTTACAACATTCCTGACGCGTCGGCCCCTATTTCTCGCTGGGAATATTATATACGTCTATAACGTTATATATCCTAACGTAAGGCAACATAACATCTCGGATGTAATATTTTACAACATTCCTGGCGTGTCGTCGCCTGCTTCTCGATGGGGACATTATATACGTCTATAACGTTGTATATCCTTACCTAACGCAACCTAACATCTGGGATGTAATATTTTACAACATTCCTGACGCGTCGGCCCCTATTTCTCGGTGGGAATATTATATACGTCTATAACGTTATATATCCTAGCCTAAGGCAACCCAACATGTCGAATGTAATATTTTACAACATTCTGGCGTGTCGTCGCCTGCTTCTCGAAGGGGACATTATATACGTCTATAACGTTGTATATCCTTACCTAACGCAACCTAACATCTGGGATGTAATATTTTACAACATTCATGACGCGTCGGCCCCTATTTCTCGGTGGGAATATAATATACGTCTATAACGTTATATATCCTAGCCTAAGGCAACCCAACATGTCGAATGTAATATTTTACAACATTCTGGCGTGTCGTCACCTGCTTCTCGAAGGGGACATTATATACGTCTATAACGTTGTATATCCTAACCTAACGCAACCTAACATCTGGGATGTAATATTTTACATCATTCCTGGCGTGTCGGCCCGTAGTTCTCGGTAATAACATTATATGTGTGTATAACATTATGTATCCTAGCGTAAGGAAACCTAACATGTCAAATGTAATATTTTACAACATTCCTGGCGTGTCGTCGCCTACTTCGCGATGGGGACATTATATACATCTATAACGTTGTATATCCTAACCTAAGGCAACCTAACATCTCGGATGTAATATTTTACAACATTCCTGGCATGTCGGTCCCTACTTCTCGGTGGGAACATTCTATACGTCTATAACGTTGTATATGCTAACCTATGGGAACCTAACATCTCGGGTGTAATATTTTACAACATTCCTGACGCGTCGGCCCCTATTTCTTGGTGGGAATATTATAAACGTCTATAACGTTATATATCCTAGCCTAAGGCAACCTAACATGTCGAATGTAATATTTTACAACATTCTGGCGTGTCGTCGCCTGCTACTCGAAGGGGACATTATATACGTCTATAACGTTGTATATCCTAACCTACCGCAACCTAACATCTGGGATGTAATATTTTACAACATTCCTGGCATGTCGGTCCCCACGTCTCGGTGGGAACATTCTATACGTCTATAACGTCGTATATCCTAACCTAAGGGAAGCTAACATTTCGGGTGTAATATTTTACAACATTCCTGACGCGTCGGCCCCTATTTCTCGGTGGGAATATTATATACGTCTATAACGTTATATATCCTAACCTAAGGGAACCTAACATTTCGGGTGTGATATTTTACAACATTCCTGACGCGTCGGCCCCTATTTCTCGCTGGGAATATTATATACGTCTATAACGTTATATATCCTAGCCTAAGAAAACCTAACATGTCGAAAGTAATATTTTACAACATTCCTGGCGTGTCGTCGCCTACTTCGCGATGGGGACATTATATACATCTATAACGTTGTATATCCTAACCTAAGGGAACCTAACATATCGGATGTAATATTTTACAACATTCCTGACGCGTCGGCCCCTATTTCTCGGTGGGAATATTACATACGTCTATAACGTTATATATCCTAACGTAAGGCAACATAACATCTCGGATGTAATATTTTACAACATTCCTGGCGTGTCGTCGCCTGCTTCTCAATGGGGACATTATATACGTCTATAACGTTGTATATCCTAACCCAAAGCAACCTAACTTCTGGGATGTAATATTTTACAACATTCCTGACGCGTCGGCCCCCACGTCTTGGTGGGAACATTATATAAGTCTATAACGATATATATCCCAACCTAAAGCAACCTAACAACTCGGAGGTAATATTTTAGAACATTCCTGGCTTGTCGGCCCCTACATCTCGGTGGGGACATTCTATACGTCTATAACGTTGTATATCCTAACCTAAGGGAACCTAACATTTCGGGTGTGATATTTTACAACATTCCTGACGCGTCGGACCCTATTTCTCGCTGGGAATATTATATACGTCTATAACGTTATATATCCTAACGTAAGGCAACATAACATCTCGGATGTAATATTTTACAACATTCCTGGCGTGTCGTCGCCTGCTTCTCGAAGGGGACATTATATACGTCTATAACGTTGTATATCCTTACCTAACGCAACCTAACATCTGGGATGTAATATTTTACAACATTCATGACGCGTCGGCCCCTATTTCTCGGTGGGAATATAATATACGTCTATAACGTTATATATCCTAGCCTAGGGCAACCCAACATGTCGAATGTAATATTTTACAACATTCTGGCGTGTCGTCGCCTGCTTCTCGAAGGGGACATTATATACGTCTATAACGTTGTATATCCTAACCTAACGCAACCTAACATCTGGGATGTAATATTTTACATCATTCCTGGCGTGTCGGCCCGTAGTTCTCGGTAATAACATTATATGTGTGTATAACATTATGTATCCTAGCGTAAGGAAACCTAACATGTCAAACGTAATATTTTACAACATTCCTGGCGTGTCGTCGCCTACTTCGCGATGGGGACATTATATACATCTATAACGTTGTATATCCTAACCTAAGGCAACCTAACATCTCGGATGTAATATTTTACAACATTCCTGGCATGTCGGTCCCTACTTCTCGGTGGGAACATTCTATACGTCTATAACGTTGTATATGCTTACCTATGGGAACCTAACATCTCGGGTGTAATATTTTACAACATTCCTGACGCGTCGGCCCCTATTACTTGGTGGGAATATTATAAACGTCTATAGCGTTATATATCCTAGCCTAAGGCAACCTAACATGTCGAATGTAATATTTTACAACATTCTGGCGTGTCGTCGCCTGCTACTCGAAGGGGACATTATATACGTCTATAACGTTGTATATCCTAACCTACCGCAACCTAACATCTGGGATGTAATATTTTACAACATTCCTGGCATGTCGGTCCCCACGTCTCGGTGGGAACATTATATAATTCTATAACGATATATATCCTAACCTAAAGCAACCTAACATCTCGGATGTCATATTTTACAACATTCCTGGCATGCCCGTCCCTACATCTCGGTGGGAACATTCTATACGTCTATAACGTCGTATATCCTAACCTAAGAGAACCTAACATTTCGGGTGTAATATTTTACAACATTCCTGACGCGTCGGCCCCTATTTCGCGGTGGGAATATTATATACTTCTATAACGTTATATATCCTAACGTAAGGCAACATAACATCACGGATGAAATATTTTACAACATTCCTGACGCGTCGGCCCCTATTTCTCAGTGGGAATATTATATACGTCTATAACGTTATACATCCTAGCCTAAGGCAACTTAACATGTCGAATGTAATATTTTACAACATTCTGGCGTGTCGTCGCCTGCTTCTCGATGGGGACATTAGATACGTCTATAACTTTGTATATCCTAACCTAAGGGAACCTAACATCTCGGACGTAATATTTTACAACATTCTGGCGTGTCGTCGCCTTCTTCTTGATGGGGACATTATATACGTCTATAACGTTGTATATCCTAACCGAAAGCAACCAAACTTCTGGGATGTAATATTTTACAACATTCCTGGCATGTCGGTCCCCACGTCTCGGTGGGAACATTATATAAGTCTATAACGATATATATCCTAACCTAAAGCAACCAAACAACTCGAATGTAATATTTTAGAACATTCCTGGCATTTCGGTCCCTACATCTCGGTGGGAACATTCTATACGTCTATAACGTTGTATATCCTAACGTAACGCAACCTAACATCTGGGATGTAATATTTTACAACATTCCTGACGCGTCGGCCCCTATTTCTCGGTGGGAATATTATATACGTCTACAACGTTATATATCCTAGCCTAAGGCAACCTAACATCTCGGATGTAATATTTTACAACATTCCTGGCGTGTCGTCGCCTGCTTCTCGATGGGGACATTATATACGTCTATAACGTTGTATATCCTAACCAAAAGCAACCTAACATCTGGGATGTAATATTTTACAACATTCCTGGCATGTCGGTCCCCACGTCTCGGTGGGAACATTATATAAGTCTATAACGATATATATCCTAACCTAAAGCAACCTAACAACTCGTGTGTAATATTTTACAACATTCCTGGCATGTCGGTCCATACATCTCGGTGGGAACATTCTATACGTCTATAACGTTGGATATCCTAACCTAAAGCAACCTAACACCTCGAATGTAATATTTTAGAATATTCCTGGCATGTCGGTCCCTACATCTCGGTGGGAACATTCTATACGTCTATAACGTCGTATATCCTAACCTAAGGGAACCTAACATTTCGGGTGTAATATTTTACAACATTCCTGAAGCGTCGGCCCCTATTTCTCGGTGGGAATATTATATACGTCTATAACGTTATATATCCTAGCCTAAGGCAACCCAACATGTCGAATGTAATAATTTACAACATTCTGGCGTGTCGTCGCCTGCTTCTCGAAGGGGAGATTATATACGTCTATAACGTTGTATATCCTAACCTAACGCAACCTAACATCTGGGATGTAATATTGTACAACATTCCTGGCATGTCGGTCCCCACGTCTCGGTGGGAACATTATATAAGTCTATAACGATATATATCCTAACCTACTGCTACCTAACAACTCGGATGTAATATTTTAGAACATTCCTGGCATGTCGGTCCCTACTTCTCGGTGGGAACATTATATACATCTATAACGTCATATATCCTAACCTAACGGAACCTAACATCTCGGGTGTAATATTTTACAACATTCCTGGCGTGTCGTCGCCTACTTCTCGATGGGGACTTTATGTACGTCTATAAGGTTGTATATCCTAACCTAACGCAACCTAACATCTGGGATGTAATATTTTACAACATTCCTGGCATGGCGGTCCCTACGTCTCGGTGGGAACATTATATACGTCTATATCGATATATATCCTAACCTAAGGGAACCTTACATCTGGGATGTAATATTTTACAACATTCCTGGCATGTCGGGCCCTACTTCTCGGTGGGAACATTGTATACGTCTATAACGATATATATACTAGCCTAAGGCAACCTAACATGTCGAATGTAATATTTTACAACATTCCTGTCGTGTCGTCGCCTGCTTCTCGATGGGGACATTATATACATCTATAACGTCATATATCCTAACCTAAAGGAACCTAACATATCGGATGTAATATTTTACAACATTCCTGGCGTGTCGTCGCCTACTTCTCGATGGGGACATTATATACGTCTATAACGTTGTATATCCTAACCCAAAGCAACCTAACATCTGGGATGTAATATTTTACAACATTCCTGGCATGTCGGTCCCTACTTCTCGGTGGGAACATTATATACGTCTATAACGTTGTATATGCTAACCTCAGGGAACCTAACATCTCGGGCGTAATATTTAAAACATTCCTGACGCGTCGGCCCCTATTTCTTGGTGGGAATATTATATACGTCTATAACGTTATATATCCTAGCCTAAGGCAACCTAACATGTCGATTGTAATATTTTACAACATTCTGGCGTGTCGTCGCCTGCTACTCGAAGGGGACATTATATACGTCTATAACGTTGTATATCCTAACCTAACGCAACCTATCATCTGGGATGTAATATTTTACAACATTCCTGACGCGTCGGTCCCTACTTCTCGGTGGGAACATTGTATACGTCTATAACGGAATATGTCCTAGCCTAAGGCAACCTAACATCTCGGATGTAATATTTTACAACATTCCTGGCGTGTCGTCGCCTACTTCTCGATGGGGACTTTATGTACGTCTATAAGGTTGTATATCCTAACCTAACGCAACCTAACATCTGGGATGTAATATTTTACAACATTCCTGGCATGGCGGTCCCTACGTCTCGGTGGGAACATTATATACGTCTATATCGATATATATCCTAACCTAAGGGAACCTTACATCTGGGATGTAATATTTTACAACATTCCTGGCATGTCGGGCCCTACTTCTCGGTGGGAACATTGTATACGTCTATAACGATATATATACTAGCCTAAGGCAACCTAACATGTCGAATGTAATATTTTACAACATTCCTGGCGCTTCGGCACCTACTTCCCGGTGGGAATATTATATACGTCTATAAATCTATATATCCTAGCTTAAGGCAACCTAACATGTCGAATGTAATATTTTACAACATTCTTGGCGCGTCGGCCCCTACTTACGGTGGGAACATTATATAAGTCAATAACGTAATATATCCTAAACTAAGGCAACCTATCATCTCTACCGTAATAATTTACAACATTCCTGGCATGCAAGTGCCTAGTTCTCTATGGTAACATTATATACGTCTATAACGTTATATATCCTAACCTAAGGCATCCTAACATCTCGGATGTAATATTTTACTACATTCCTCGCACGTAGGCCCCTACTTCTCGGTGGGAACATTATATACGTCTATAACGCTATATATCATAACCTAAAGCAACCTAACATCTCGGATGTAATATTTTACAACATTCCTGGCATGTCGGTCCCTACTTCTCGGTGGAAACAATGTATACGTCTATAACGATATATATCCTAGCCTAAGGCAACACAACATGTAGAATGTAATATTTTACAACATTCCTGTCGTGTCGTCGCCTACTTGTCGATGGGGACATTATATACATCTATAACGTTGTATATTCTAACCTAACGCAACCTAACATCTGGGATGTAACATTTTACAACATTCCTGGCATGTCGGTCACTACATCTCGGTAGGAACATTATATACGTCTGTAGCGATATATACCCTAACCTAAGGCAACCTAACATCTCGGATGTAATATTTTACAACATTCCTGGCATGTCGGTCCCTACTTCTCGGTGGGAACATTCTATACGTCTATAACGTTGTATATCCTAACCTAAGGGAACCTAACATCTCGTGTGTAATATTTTACAACATTGCTGACGCGTCGGCCCCTATTTCTCGGTCGGAACATTCTATACGTCTATAACGTTGTATATCATAACCTAAGGGAACCTAACTTGTAGAATGTAATATTTTACAACATTCCTGGCGTGTCGTAGCCTACTTCTGGATGTGGACATTATATACATCTATAACGTCATATATCCTAACCTAACGGAACCTAACATCTCGGGTGTAATATTTTACAACATTCCTGGCGTGTCGTCGCCTACTTCTCGATGGGGACTTTATGTACGTCTATAACGTTGTATATCCTAACCTAACGCAACCTAACATCTGGGATGTAATATTTTACAACATTCCTGGCATGTCGGTCCCTACGTCTCGGTGGGAACGTTATATACGTCTATATCGATATATATCCTAACCTAAGGGAACCTTACATCTGGGATGTAATATTTTACAACATTCCTGGCATGTCGGTCCCTACTTCTCGGTGGGAACATTGTATACGTCTATAACGATATATATTCTAGCCTAAGGCAACCTAACATGTCGAATGTAATATTTTACAACATTCCTGTCGTGTCGTCGCCTGCTTCTCGATGGGGACATTATATACGTCTATAACGTTGTATATTCTAACCTAACGCAACCTAACATCTGGGATGTAATATTTTACAACATTCCTGGCGTGTCGTCGCCTACTTCTGGATGGGGACATTATATACATCTATAACGTCATATATCCTAACCTAAGGGAACCTAACATCTCGGGTGTAATATTTTACAACATTCCTGGCGTGTCGTCGCCTACTTCTCGATGGGGACATTATATACATCTATAACGTTGTATATCCTAACCTAAGGCAACCTAACATCTCGGATGTAATATTTTACAACATTCCTGGCATGTCGGGCCCTACTTCTCGGTGGGAACATTGTATACGTCTATAACGATATATATCCTAGCCTAAGGCAACCTAACATGTCGAATGTAATATTTTACAACATTCCTGTCGTGTCGTCGCCTGCTTCTCGATGGGGACATTATATACGTCTATAACGTTGTATATTCTAACCTAACGCAACCTAACATCTGGGATGTAATATTTTACAACATTCCTGGCGTGTCGTCGCCTACTTCTGGATGTGGACATTATATACATCTATAACGTCATATATCCTAACGTAAAGGAACCTAACATATCGGATGTAATATTTTGATACTTTCCTGGCATGTCGGTCCCTACGTCTCGGTGGGATCATTATATACGTCTATAACGATATATATCCTAACCTAAGGCAACCTAACATCTCGGATGTAATATTTTACAACATTCCTGGCATGTCGGTCACTACATCTCGGTGGGAACATTGTATACGTCTATAACGATATATATCCTAGCCTAAGGCTACCTAACATGTCGAATGTAATATTTTACAACATTCCTGTCGTGTCGTCGCCTGCTTCTCGATGGGGACATTATATACGTCTATAACGTTGTATATTCTAACCTAACGCAACCTAACATCTGGGTTGTAATATTTTACAACATTCCTGGCGTGTCGTCGCCTACTTCTGGATGGGGACATTATATACATCTATAACGTCATATATCCTTACCTAAGGGAACCTAACATCTCGGGTGTAATATTTTACAACATTCCTGGCGTGTCGTCGCCTACTTCTGGATGTGGACATTATATACATCTATAACGTCATATATCCTAACCTAAAGGAACCTAACATATCGGATGTAATATTTTGATACTTTCCTGGCATGTCGGTCCCTACGTCTCGGTGGGATCATTATATACGTCTATAACGATATATATCCTAACCTAAGGCAACCTAACATCTCGGATGTAATATTTTACAACATTCCTGGCATGTCGGTCACTACATCTCGGTGGGAACATTATATACGTCTGTAACGATATATACCCGACCTAAGGCAACCTAACATCTCGCATGTAATATTTTACAACATTCCTGGCATGTCGGTCCCTACTTCTCGGTGGGAACATTCTATACGTCTATAACGTTGTATATCCTAACCTAAGGGAACCTAACATCTCGGGTGTAATATTTTACAACATTGCTGACGCGTCGGCCCCTACTTCTCGGTGGGAACATTCTATACGTCTATAACGATATATATCCTAACCTAAGGCAACCTAACATCTCGGATGTAATATTTTACAACATTCCTGGCGCTTCGGCTGCTACTTTTCGGTGGGAACATTATATACGTCTATAACGTTACATATCCTAACGTATGGCAACATAACATCTCGGATGTTATATATTACAACATTCCTGGCGTGTCGTCGCCTGCTTCTCGATGGGGACTTTATGTACGTCTATAACGTTGTATATCCTAACCTAACGCAACCTAACATCTGGGATGTAATATTTTACAACATTCCTGGCATGTCGGGCCCTACTTCTCGGTGGGAACATTGTATACGTCTATAACGATATATATACTAGCCTAAGGCAACCTAACGTGTCGAATGTAATATTTTACAACATTCCTGGCGTGTCGTCGCCTACTTCTCGATGGGGACATTATATACATCTATAACGTCATATATCCTAACCTAAAGGAACCTAACATATCGGATGTAATATTTTGATACTTTCCTGGCATGTCGGTCCCTACGTCTCGGTGGGATCATTATATACGTCTATAACGATATATATCCTAACCTAACGCAACCTAACATCTGGGATGTAATATTTTACAACATTCCTGGTGGGTCGTCGCCCGCTTCTCGATGGGGACATTATATACGTCTATAACGTTGAATATCCTAACCTAAAGCAACCTAACATCTGGGATGTAATATTTTACAAGATCCCTGGCATGTCGGTCCCCACGTCTCGGTGGGAACATTATATACGTCTATAACGATATATATCCTAACCTAAGGCAACCTAACATCTCGGATGTAATATTTTACAACATTCCTGGCATGTCGGTCCCTACTTCTCGGTGGAAACAATGTATACGTCTATAACGATATATATCCTAGCCTAAGGCAACCCAACATGTAGAATGTAATATTTTACAACATTCCTGGCGTGTCGTCGCCTACTTCTCGATGGGGACATTATACACATCTATAACGTTGTATATCCTAACCTAAGGCAACCTAACATCTCGGATGTAATATTTTACAAAATTCCTGGCATGTCGGTCCCTACTTCTCGGTGGGAACATTGTATACGTCTATAACGATATATATTCTAGCCTAAGGCAACCTAACATGTCGAATGTAATATTTTACAACATTCCTGTCGTGTCGTCGCCTGCTTCTCGAAGGGGACATTATATACATCTATAACGTTGTATATTCTACCCTAACGCAACCTAACATCTGGGATGTTATATTTTACAACATTCCTGGCGTGTCGTCGCCTACTTCTTGATGGGGACATTATATACATCTATAACGTCATATATCCTAACCTAAGGCAACCAAACATCTCGGATGTAATATTTTACAACATTCCTGGCATGTCGGTCCCTACTTCTCGGTGGGAACATTCTATACGTCTATAACGTTGTATACCCTAACCTAAGGGAACCTAACATCTCGGGTGTAATATTTTACAACATTGCTGACGCGTCGGCCCCTACTTCTCGGTGGGAACATTCTATACGTCTATAACGATATATATCCTAACCTAAGGCAACCTAACATCTCGGATGTAATATTTTACAACATTCCTGGCGCTTCGGCTGCTACTTTTCGGTGGGAACATTATATACGTCTATAACGTTACATATCCTAACGTATGGCAACATAACATCTCGGATGTTATATATTACAACATTCCTGGCGTGTCGTCGCCTGCTTCTCGATGGGGACTTTATGTACGTCTATAACGTTGTATATCCTAACCTAACGCAACCTAACCTCTGGGATGTAATATTTTACAACATTCCTGGCATGTCGGGCCCTACTTCTCGGTGGGAACATTGTATACGTCTATAACGATATATATACTAGCCTAAGACAACCTAACATGTCGAATGTAATATTTTACAACATTCCTGTCGTGTCGTCGCCTGCTTCTCGATGGGGACATTATATACGTCTATAACGTTGTATATTCTAACCTAACGCAACCTAACATCCGGGATGTTATATTTTACAACATTCCTGGCGTGTCGTCGCCTACTTCTGGATGGGGACATTATATACATCTATAACGTCATATATCCTAACCTAAGGGAACCTAACATCTCGGGTGTAATATTTTACAACATTCCTGGCGTGTCGTCGCCTACTTCTCGATGGGGACATTATATACATCTATAACGTTGTATATCCTAACCTAAGGCAACCTAACATCACGGATGTAATATTTTACAACATTCCTGGCATGTCGGGCCCTACTTCTCGGTGGGAACATTGTATACGTCTATAACGATATATATCCTAGCCTAAGGCAACCTAACATGTCGAATGTAATATTTTACAACATTCCTGTCGTGTCGTCGCCTGCTTCTCGATGGGGACATTCTATACGTCTATAACGTTGTATATCTTAACCTAAGGGAACCTAACATCTCGGGTGTAATATTTTAGAACATTCCTGACGCGTCAGTCCCTATTTCTCGGTGGGAACATTATATACGTCTATAACGTTATATATCCTAGCCTAAGGCAACCTCACTTGTAGAATGTATTATTTTACAACATTCCTGGCGTGTCGTCGCCTACTTCTCTATGGGAACATTATATACATCTATAACGTTGTATATCCTAACCTAAGGCAACCTAACATCTCGGATGTAATATTTTACAACATTCCTGGCGCTTCGGCTGCTACTTTTCGGTGGGAACATTATATACGTCTATAACGTTACATATCCTAACGTATGGCAACATAACATCTCGGATGTTATATTTTTCAACATTCCTGGCGTGTCGTCGCCTGCTTCTCGATGGGGACTTTATGTACGTCTAGAACGTTGTATATCCTAAGCTAACGCAACCTAACATCTGGGATGTAATATTTTACAACATTCCTGGCATGTCGGTCCCTACGTCTCGGTGGGAACGTTATATACGTCTATAACGATATAAATCATAACCTAAAGCAACCTAGCATCTCGGATGTAATATTTTACATCATTCCTGTCGTGTCGTCGCCTGCTTCTCGATGGGGACATTATATACGTCTATAACGTTGTATATTCTAACCTAACGCAACCTAACATCTGGGATGTTATATTTTACAACATTCCTGGCGTGTCGTCGCCTACTTCTGGATGGGGACATTATATACATCTATAACGTTGTATATCCTAACCTAAGGCAACCTAACATCTCGGATGTAATATTTTACAACATTCCTGGCGTGTCGTCGCCTACTTCTGGATGGGGACATTATATACGTCTATAACCTTGTATATACTAACCTAACGCAACCTAACATCTGGGATGTAATATTTTACAACATTCCTGGTGGGTCGTCGCCCGCTTCTCGATGAGGACATTATATACGTCTATAACGTTGAATATCCTAACCTAGAGCAACCTAAATCTGGGATGTAATATTTTACAAGATCCCTGGCATGTCGGTCCCCACGTCTCGGTGGGAACATTATATACGTCTATAACGATATATATCCCAACCTAAGGCAACCTAACATCTCGGATGTAATATTTTACAACATTCCTGGCATATCGGTCCCTACTTCTCGGTGGAAACAATGTATACGTCTATAACGATATATATCCTAGCCTAAGGCAACCCAACATGTAGAATGTAATATTTTACAATATTCCTGGCGTGTCCTCGCCTACTTCTCGATGGGGACATTATATACATCTATAACGTTGTATATCCTAACCTAAGGCAACCTAACATCTCGGATGTAATATTTTACAACATTCCTGGCATGTCGGTCCCTACTTCGCGGTGGGAACATTGTATACGTCTATAACGATATATATTCTAGCCTAAGGCTACCTAACATGTCGAATGTAATATTTTACAACGTTCCTGTCGTGTCGTCGCCTGCTTCTCGATGGGGACATTATATACGTCTATAACGTTGTATATTCTAACCTAACGCAACCTAACATCTGGGATGTTATATTTTACAACATTCCTGGCGTGTCGTCGCCTACTTCTGGATGGGGACATTATATACATCTATAACGTCATATATCCTAACCTAAGGGAACCTAACATCTCGGGTGTAATATTTTACAACATTCCTGGCGTGTCGTCGCCTTCTTCTCGATGGGGACATTATATACGTCTATAACGTTGTATATCCTAACCTAAGGCAACCTAACACCTCGGATGTAATATTTTACAACATTCCTAGCATGTCGGTCCCTACTTCTCGGTGGGAACATTGTATACGTCTATAACGATATATATTCTAGCCTAAGGCAACCTAACATGTCGAATGTAATATTTTACAACATTCCTGTCGTGTCGTCGCCTGCTTCTCGATGGGGACATTATATACGTCTATAACGTTGTATATTCTAACCTAACGCAACCTAACATCCGGGATGTTATATTTTACAACATTCCTGGCGTGTCGTCGCCTACTTCTGGATGGGGACATTATATACATCTATCACGTCATATATCCTAACCTAAGGGAACCTAACATCTCGGGTGTAATATTTTACAACATTCCTGGCGTGTCGTCGCCTACTTCTCGATGGGGACATTATATACATCTATAACGTTGTATATCCTAACCTAAGGCAACCTAACATCACGGATGTAATATTTTACAACATTCCTGGCATGTCGGGCCCTACTTCTCGGTGGGAACATTGTATACGTCTATAACGATATATATCCTAGCCTAAGGCAACCTAACATGTCGAATGTAATATTTTACAACATTCCTGTCGTGTCGTCGCCTGCTTCTCGATGGGGTCATTCTATACGTCTATAACGTTGTATATCTTAACCTAAGGGAACCTAACATCTCGTGTGTAATATTTTAGAACATTCCTGACGCGTCAGTCCCTATTTCTCGGTGGGAACATTATATACGTCTATAACGTTATATATCCTAGCCTAAGGCAACCTCACTTGTAGAATGTATTATTTTACAACATTCCTGGCGTGTCGTCGCCTACTTCTCTATGGGAACATTATATACATCTATAACGTTGTATATCCTAACCTAAGGCAACCTAACATCTCGGATGTAATATTTTACAACATTCCTGTCATGTCGGTCCCTACTTCTTGGTGGGAACATTGTATACGTCTATAACGATATATATCCTAGCCTAAGGCAACCTAACATGTCGAATGTAATATTTTACAACATTCCTGTCGTGTCGCCGCCTGCTTCTCGATGGGGACATTATATACGTCTATAACGTTTATATTCTAACCTAACGCAACCTAACATCTGGGATGTAATATTTTACAACATTCCTGGCGTGTCGTCGCCTTCTTCTCGATGGGGACATTATATACGTCTATAACGTTGTATATCCTAACCTAAGGCAACCTAACACCTCGGATGTAATATTTTACAACATTCCTAGCATGTCGGTCCCTACTTCTCGGTGGGAACATTGTATACGTCTATAACGATATATATTCTAGCCTAAGGCAACCTAACATGTCGAATGTAATATTTTACAACATTCCTGTCGTGTCGTCGCCTGCTTCTCGATGGGGACATTATATACGTCTATAACGTTGTATATTCTAACCTAACGCAACCTAACATCCGGGATGTTATATTTTACAACATTCCTGGCGTGTCGTCGCCTACTTCTGGATGGGGACATTATATACATCTATCACGTCATATATCCTAACCTAAGGGAACCTAACATCTCGGGTGTAATATTTTACAACATTCCTGGCGTGTCGTCGCCTACTTCTCGATGGGGACATTATATACATCTATAACGTTGTATATCCTAACCTAAGGCAACCTAACATCACGGATGTAATATTTTACAACATTCCTGGCATGTCGGGCCCTACTTCTCGGTGGGAACATTGTATACGTCTATAACGATATATATCCTAGCCTAAGGCAACCTAACATGTCGAATGTAATATTTTACAACATTCCTGTCGTGTCGTCGCCTGCTTCTCGATGGGGACATTCTATACGTCTATAACGTTGTATATCTTAACCTAAGGGAACCTAACATCTCGTGTGTAATATTTTAGAACATTCCTGTCGCGTCAGTCCCTATTTCTCGGTGGGAACATTATATACGTCTATAACGTTATATATCCTAGCCTAAGGCAACCTCACTTGTAGAATGTATTATTTTACAACATTCCTGGCGTGTCGTCGCCTACTTCTCTATGGGAACATTATATACATCTATAACGTTGTATATCCTAACCTAAGGCAACCTAACATCTCGGATGTAATATTTTACAACATTCCTGTCATGTCGGTCCCTACTTCTTGGTGGGAACATTGTATACGTCTATAACGATATATATCCTAGCCTAAGGCAACCTAACATGTCGAATGTAATATTTTACAACATTCCTGTCGTGTCGCCGCCTGCTTCTCGATGGGGACATTATATACGTCTATAACGTTTATATTCTAACCTAACGCAACCTAACATCTGGGATGTAATATTTTACAACATTCCTGGCGTGTCGTCGCCTACTTCTGGATGGGGACATTATATACATCTATAACGTCATATATCCTAACCTAAGGGAACCTAACATCTCGGGTGTAATATTTTACAACATTCCTGGCGTGTCGTCGCCTGCTTCTCGATGGGGACTTTATGTACGTCTAGAACGTTTTATATCCTAAGCTAACGCAACCTAACATCTGGGATGTAATATTTTACAACATTCCTGGCATGTCGGTCCCTACGTCTCGGTGGGAACATTATATACGTCTATAACGATATAAATAATAACCTAAAGCAACCTAGCATCTCGGATGTAATATTTTACAACATTCCTGGCATGTCGGTCCCTACTTCTCGGTGGGAACATTCTATACGTCTATAACGTTGTATATCCTAACCTAAGGGAACCTAACATCTCGGGTGTAATATTTTACAACATTGCTGACGCGTCGGCCCCTGTTTCTCGGTGGGAACTTTCTATACGTCTATAACGTTGTATATCATAACCTAAGGGAACCTAACTTGTAGAATGTAATATATTACAACATTCCTGGCGTGTCGTCGCCTGCTTCTCGATGGGGACATTCTATACGTCTATAACGATATATATCCTAGCATAAGGCAACCTAACATGTCGAATGTAATATTTTACAACATTCCTGTCGTGTCGCCGCCTGCTTCTCGATGGGGACATTATATACGTCTATAACGTTGTATATTCTAACCTAACGCAACCTAACATCTGGGATGTAATATTTTACAACATTCCTGGCGTGTCGTCGCCTACTTCTGGATGGGGCATTATATACATCTATAACGTCATATATCCTAACCTAAGGGAACCTAACATCTCGGATGTAATATTTTACAACATTCCTGGCATGTCGGGCCCTACTTCTCGGTGGGAACATTGTATACGTCTATAACGATATATATCCTAGCCTAAGGCAACCTAACATGTCGAATGTAATATTTTACAACATTCCTGTCGTGTCGCCGCCTGCTTCTCGATGGGGTCATTATATACGTCTATAACGTTGTATATTCTAACCTAACGCAACCTAACATCTGGGATGTTATATTTTACAGCATTCCTGGCGTGTCGTCGCTTACTTCTGGATGGGGACATTATATAAATCTATAACGTCATATATCCTAACCTAAGGGAACCTAACATCTCGGGTGTAATATTTTACATCATTCCTGGCGTGTCGTCGCCTGCTTCTCGATGGGGACATTCTATACGTCTATAACGTTGTATATCTTAACCTACGGGAACCTAACATCTCGGGTGTAATATTTTAGAACATTCCTGACGCGTCAGTCCCTATTTCTCGGTGGGAACATTATATACGTCTATAACGTTATATATCCCAGCCTAAGGCAACCTCACTTGTAGAATGTAATATTTTACAACATTCCTGGCGTGTCTTCGCCTACTTCTCAATGGGGACATTATATACATCTATAACGTTGTATATCCTAACCTAAGGCAACCTAACATCTCGGATGTCATATTTTACAACATTCCTGTCATGTCGGTCCCTACTTCTCGGTCGGAAAATTGTATACGTCTATAACGATATATATCCTAACCTAAGGCAACCTAACATCTCGGATGTAATATTTTACAACATTCCTGGCGCTTCGGCTGCTACTTTTCGGTGGGAACATTATATACGTCTATAACGTTACATATCCTAACGTATGGCAACATAACATCTCGGATGTTATATTTTTCAACATTCCTGGCGTGTCGTCGCCTGCTTCTCGATGGGGACTTTATGTACGTCTAGAACGTTGTATATCCTAAGCTAACGCAACCTAACATCTGGGATGTAATATTTTACAACATTCCTGGCATGTCGGTCCCTACGTCTCGGTGGGAACGTTATATACGTCTATAACGATATAAATCATAACCTAAAGCAACCTAGCATCTCGGATGTAATATTTTACAACATTCCTGTCGTGTCGTCGCCTGCTTCTCGATGGGGACATTATATACGTCTATAACGTTGTATATTCTAACCTAACGCAACCTAACATCTGGGATGTTATATTTTACAACATTCCTGGCGTGTCGTCGCCTACTTCTGGATGGGGACATTATATACATCTATAACGTTGTATATCCTAACCTAAGGCAACCTAACATCTCGGATGTAATATTTTACAACATTCCTGGCGTGTCGTCGCCTACTTCTGGATGGGGACATTATATACGTCTATAACCTTGTATATACTAACCTAACGCAACCTAACATCTGGGATGTAATATTTTACAACATTCCTGGTGGGTCGTCGCCCGCTTCTCGATGGGGACATTATATACGTCTATAACGTTGAATATCCTAACCTAGAGCAACCTAAATCTGGGATGTAATATTTTACAAGATCCCTGGCATGTCGGTCCCCACGTCTCGGTGGGAACATTATATACGTCTATAACGATATATATCCCAACCTAAGGCAACCTAACATCTCGGATGTAATATTTTACAACATTCCTGGCATATCGGTCCCTACTTCTCGGTGGAAACAATGTATACGTCTATAACGATATATATCCTAGCCTAAGGCAACCCAACATGTAGAATGTAATATTTTACAACATTCCTGGCGTGTCCTCGCCTACTTCTCGATGGGGACATTATATACATCTATAACGTTGTATATCCTAACCTAAGGCAACATAACATCTCGGATGTAATATTTTACACCATTCCTGGCATGTCGGTCCCTACTTCTCGGTGGGAACATTGTATACGTCTATAACGATATATATTCTAGCCTAAGGCTACCTAACATGTCGAATGTAATATTTTACAACGTTCCTGTCGTGTCGTCGCCTGCTTCTCGATGGGGACATTATATACGTCTATAACGTTGTATATCCTAACCTAAGGCAACCTAACATCTCGGATGTAATATTTTACAACATTCCTAGCATGTCGGTCCCTACTTCTCGGTGGGAACATTGTATACGTCTATAACGATATATATTCTAGCCTAAGGCAACCTAACATGTCGAATGTAATATTTTACAACATTCCTGTCGTGTCGTCGCCTGCTTCTCGATGGGGACATTATATACGTCTATAACGTTGTATATTCTAACCTAACGCAACCTAACATCCGGGATGTTATATTTTACAACATTCCTGGCGTGTCGTCGCCTACTTCTGGATGGGGACATTATATACATCTATAACGTCATATATCCTAACCTAAGGGAACCTAACATCTCGGGTGTAATATTTTACAACATTCCTGGCGTGTCGTCGCCTACTTCTCGATGGGGACATTATATACATCTATAACGTTGTATATCCTAACCTAAGGCAACCTAACATCACGGATGTAATATTTTACAACATTCCTGGCATGTCGGGCCCTACTTCTCGGTGGGAACATTGTAGACGTCTATAACGATATATATCCTAGCCTAAGGCAACCTAACATGTCGAATGTAATATTTTACAACATTCCTGTCGTGTCGTCGCCTGCTTCTCGATGGGGACATTCTATACGTCTATAACGTTGTATATTCTAACCTAACGCAACCTAACATCTGGGATGTAATATTTTACAACATTCCTGGCGTGTCGTCGCCTACTTCTGGATGGGGACATTATATACATCTATAACGTCATATATCCTTACCTAAGGGAACCTAACATCTCGGGTGTAATATTTTACAACATTCCTGGCGTGTCGTCGCCTACGTCTCGGTGGGAACATTATATACGTCTATAACGATATATATCCTAACCTAAGGCAACCTAACATCTCGGATGTAATATTTTACAACATTCCTGGCGCTTCGGCTGCTACTTTTCGGTGGTAACATTATATACGTCTATAACGTTACATATCCTAACGTATGGCAACATAACATCTCGGATGTTATATTTTACAACATTCCTGGCGTGTCGTCGCCTGCTTCTCGATGGGGACTTTATGTACGTCTAGAACGTTTTATATCCTAAGCTAACGCAACCTAACATCTGGGATGTAATATTTTACAACATTCCTGGCATGTCGGTCCCTACGTCTCGGTGGGAACGTTATATACATCTATAACGTCATATATCCTAACCTAAGGGAACCTAACATCTCGGGTGTAATATTTTACAACATTCCTGGCGTGTCGTCGCCTTCTTCTCGATGGGGACATTATATACGTCTATAACGTTGTATATCCTAACCTAAGGCAACCTAACATCTCGGATGTAATATTTTACAACATTCCTAGCATGTCGGTCCCTACTTCTCGGTGGGAACATTGTATACGTCTATAACGATATATATTCTAGCCTAAGGCAACCTAACATGTCGAATGTAATATTTTACAACATTCCTGTCGTGTCGTCGCCTGCTTCTCGATGGGGACATTATATACGTCTATAACGTTGTATATTCTAACCTAACGCAACCTAACATCCGGGATGTTATATTTTACAACATTCCTGGCGTGTCGTCGCCTACTTCTGGATGGGGACATTATATACATCTATAACGTCATATATCCTAACCTAAGGGAACCTAACATCTGGGATGTAATATTTTACAACATTCCTGGTGGGTCGTCGCCCGCTTCTCGATGGGGACATTATATACGTCTATAACGTTGAATATCCTAACCTAGAGCAACCTAAATCTGGGATGTAATATTTTACAAGATCCCTGGCATGTCGGTCCCCACGTCTCGGTGGGAATATTATATACGTCTATAACGATATATATCCCAACCTAAGGCAACCTAACATCTCGGATGTAATATTTTACAACATTCCTGGCATATCGGTCCCTACTTCTCGGTGGAAACAATGTATACGTCTATAACGATATATATCCTAGCCTAAGGCAACCCAACATGTAGAATGTAATATTTTACAACATTCCTGGCGTGTCCTCGCCTACTTCTCGATGGGGACATTATATACATCTATAACGTTGTATATCCTAACCTAAGGCAACCTAACATCTCGGATGTAATATTTTACAACATTCCTGGCATGTCGGTCCCTACTTCTTGGTGGGAACATTGTATACGTCTATAACGATATATATTCTAGCCTAAGGCTACCTAACATGTCGAATGTAATATTTTACAACGTTCCTGTCGTGTCGTCGCCTGCTTCTCGATGGGGACATTATATACGTCTATAACGTTGTATATTCTAACCTAACGCAACCTAACATCTGGGATGTTATATTTTACAACATTCCTGGCGTGTCGTCGCCTACTTCTGGATGGGGACATTATATACATCTATAACGTCATATATCCTAACCTAAGGGAACCTAACATCTCGGGTGTAATATTTTACAACATTCCTGGCGTGTCGTCGCCTTCTTCTCGATGGGGACATTATATACGTCTATAACGTTGTATATCCTAACCTAAGGCAACCTAACATCTCGGATGTAATATTTTACAACATTCCTGGCATGTCGGGCCCTACTTCTCGGTGGGAACATTGTATACGTCTATAACGATATATATCCTAGCCTAAGGCAACCTAACATGTCGAATGTAATATTTTACAACATTACTGTCGTGTCGTCGCCTGCTTCTCGATGGGGACATTCTATACATCTATAACGTTGTATATCTTAACCTAAGGGAACCTAACATCTCGGGTGTAATATTTTAGAACATTCCTGATGCGTCAGTCCCTATTTCTCGGTGGGAACATTATATACGTCTATAACGTTATATATCCTAGCCTAAGGCAACCTCACTTGTAGAATGTATTATTTTACAACATTCCTGGCGTGTCGTCGCCTACTTCTCTATGGGAACATTATATACATCTATAACGTTGTATATCCTAACCTAAGGCAACCTAACATCTCGGATGTAATATTTTACAACATTCCTGTCATGTCGGTCCCTACTTCTCGGTGGGAACATTGTATACGTCTGTAACGATATATATCCTAGCCTAAGGCAACCTAACATGTCGAATGTAATATTTTACAACATTCCTGTCGTGTCGCCGCCTGCTTCTCGATGGGGACATTATATACGTCTATAACGTTGTATATTCTAACCTAACGCAACCTAACATCTGGGATGTAATATTTTACAACATTCCTGGCGTGTCGTCGCCTACTTCTGGATGGGGCATTATATACATCTATAACGTCATATATCCTAACCTAAGGGAACCTAACATGTCGAATGTAATATTTTACAACATTCCTGTCGTGTCGCCGCCTGCTTCTCGATGGGGTCATTATATACATCTATAACCTTGTATATACTAACCTAACGCAACCTAACATCTGGGATGTAATATTTTAAAACATTCCTGGCATGTCGGTCCCTACGTCTCGGTGGGAACATTATATACGTCTATAACGATATATATCCTAACCTAAGGCAACCTAACATCTCGGATGTAATATTTTACAACATTCCTGGCGCTTCGGCTGCTACTTTTCGGTGGGAACATTATATACGTCTATAACGTTACATATCCTAACGTATGGCAACATAACATCTCGGATGTTATATTTTACAAAATTCCTGGCGTGTCATCGCCTGCTTCTCGATGGGGACTTTATGTACGTCTATAACGTTGAATATCCTAACCTAGAGCAACCTAAATCTGGGATGTAATATTTTACAAGATCCCTGGCATGTCGGTCCCCACGTCTCGGTGGGAACATTATATACGTCTATAACGATATATATCCTAACCTAAGGCAACCTAACATCTCGGATGTAATATTTTACAACATTCCTGGCATATCGGTCCCTACTTCTCGGTGGAAACAATGTATACGTCTATAACGATATATATCCTAGCCTAAGGCAACCCAACATGTAGAATGTAATATTTTACAACATTCCTGGCGTGTCCTCGCCTGCTTCTCGATGGGGACATTATATACGTCTATAACGTTGTATATTCTAACCTAACGCAACCTAACATCCGGGATGTTATATTTTACAACATTCCTGGCGTGTCGTCGCCTACTTCTGGATGGGGACATTATATACATCTATAACGTCATATATCCTAACCTAAGGGAACCTAACATCTCGGGTGTAATATTTTACAACATTCCTGGCGTGTCGTCGCCTACTTCTCGATGGGGACATTATATACGTCTATAACGTTGTATATCCTAACCTAAGGCAACCTAACATCTCGGATGTAATATTTTACAACATTCCTAGCATGTCGGTCCCTACTTCTCGGTGGGAACATTGTATACGTCTATAACGATATATATTCTAGCCTAAGGCAACCTAACATGTCGAATGTAATATTTTACAACATTCCTGTCGTGTCGTCGCCTGCTTCTCGATGGGGACATTATATACGTCTATAACGTTGTATATTCTAACCTAACGCAACCTAACATCCGGGATGTTATATTTTACAACATTCCTGGCGTGTCGTCGCCTACTTCTGGATGGGGACATTATATACATCTATAACGTCATATATCCTAACCTAAGGGAACCTAACATCTCGGGTGTAATATTTTACAACATTCCTGGCGTGTCGTCGCCTACTTCTCGATGGGGACATTATATACATCTATAACGTTGTATATCCTAACCTAAGGCAACCTAACATCTCGGATGTATTATTTTACAACATTCCTGGCATGTCGGGCCCTACTTCTCGGTGGGAACATTGTATACGTCTATAACGATATATATCCTAGCCTAAGGCAACCTAACATGTCGAATGTAATATTTTACAACATTCCTGGCGTGTCCTCGCCTGCTTCTCGATGGGGACATTATATACATCTATAACGTCATATATCTTAACCTAAGGGAACCTAACATCTCGGGTGTAATATTTTAGAACATTCCTGACGCGTCAGTCCCTATTTCTCGGTGGGAACATTATATACGTCTATAACGTTATATATCCTAGCCTAAGGCAACCTCACTTGTAGAATGTAATATTTTACAACATTCCTGGCGTGTCTTCGCCTACTTCTCGATGGGGACATTATATACATCTATAACGTTGTATATCCTAACCTAAGGCAACCTAACATCTCGGATGTAATATTTTACAACATTCCTGTCATGTAGGTCCCTACTTCTCGGTCGGAACATTGTATACGTCTATAACGATATATATCCTAGCCTAAGGCAACCTAACATGTCGAATGTAATATTTTACAACATTCCTGTCGTGGCGCCGCCTGCTTCTCGATGGGGACATTATATACGTCTATAGCGTTGTATATTCTAACCTAACGCAACCTAACATCTGGGATGTAATATTTTACAACATTCCTGGCGTGTCGTCGCCTACTTCTGGATGGGGACATTATATACATCTATAACGTCATATATCCTAACCTAAGGGAACCTAACATCTCGGGTGTAATATTTTACAACATTCCTGGCGTGTCGTCGCCTACTTCTCGATGGGGAAATTATATACATCTATAACGTTGTATATACTAACCTAACGCAACCTAACATCTGGGATGTAATATTTTACAACATTCCTGGCATGTCGGTCCCTACGTCTCCGTGGGTACATTGTACACGTCTATAACCTTGTATATCCTAACCTAACGCAACCTAACATCTGGGATGTAATATTTTAAAACATTCCTGGCATGTCGGTCCCTACGTCTCGGTGGGAACATTATATACGTCTATAACGATATATATCCTAACCTAAGGCAACCTAACATCTCGGATGTAATATTTTACAACATTCCTGGCGCTTCGGCTGCTACTTTTCGGTGGGAAGATTATATACGTCTATAAAGTTACATATCCTAACGTATGGCAACATAACATCTCGGATGTTATATTTTTCAACATTCCTGGCGTGTCGTCGCCTACTTCTCGATGGGGACTTTATGTACGTCTATAACGTTGTATATCCTAACCTAACGCAACCTAACATCTGGGATGTAATATTTTACAACATTCCTGGCATGGCGGTCCCTACGTCTCGGTGGGAACATTATATACGTCTATATCGATATATATCCTAACCTAAGGGAACCTTACATCTGGGATGTAATATTTTACAACATTCCTGGCATGTCGGGCCCTACTTCTCGGTGGGAACATTGTATACGTCTATAACGATATATATACTAGCCTAAGGCAACCTAACATGTCGAATGTAATATTTTACAACATTCCTGGCGCTTCGGCACCTACTTCCCGGTGGGAATATTATATACGTCTATAAATCTATATATCCTAGCTTAAGGCAACCTAACATGTCGAATGTAATATTTTACAACATTCTTGGCGCGTCGGCCCCTACTTACGGTGGGAACATTATATAAGTCAATAACGTAATATATCCTAAACTAAGGCAACCTATCATCTCTACCGTAATAATTTACAACATTCCTGGCATGCAAGTGCCTAGTTCTCTATGGTAACATTATATACGTCTATAACGTTATATATCCTAACCTAAGGCATCCTAACATCTCGGATGTAATATTTTACTACATTCCTCGCACGTAGGCCCCTACTTCTCGGTGGGAACATTATATACGTCTATAACGCTATATATCATAACCTAAAGCAACCTAACATCTCGGATGTAATATTTTACAACATTCCTGGCATGTCGGTCCCTACTTCTCGGTGGAAACAATGTATACGTCTATAACGATATATATCCTAGCCTAAGGCAACACAACATGTAGAATGTAATATTTTACAACATTCCTGTCGTGTCGTCGCCTACTTGTCGATGGGGACATTATATACATCTATAACGTTGTATATTCTAACCTAACGCAACCTAACATCTGGGATGTAACATTTTACAACATTCCTGGCATGTCGGTCACTACATCTCGGTAGGAACATTATATACGTCTGTAGCGATATATACCCTAACCTAAGGCAACCTAACATCTCGGATGTAATATTTTACAACATTCCTGGCATGTCGGTCCCTACTTCTCGGTGGGAACATTCTATACGTCTATAACGTTGTATATCCTAACCTAAGGGAACCTAACATCTCGTGTGTAATATTTTACAACATTGCTGACGCGTCGGCCCCTATTTCTCGGTCGGAACATTCTATACGTCTATAACGTTGTATATCATAACCTAAGGGAACCTAACTTGTAGAATGTAATATTTTACAACATTCCTGGCGTGTCGTAGCCTACTTCTGGATGTGGACATTATATACATCTATAACGTCATATATCCTAACCTAACGGAACCTAACATCTCGGGTGTAATATTTTACAACATTCCTGGCGTGTCGTCGCCTACTTCTCGATGGGGACTTTATGTACGTCTATAACGTTGTATATCCTAACCTAACGCAACCTAACATCTGGGATGTAATATTTTACAACATTCCTGGCATGTCGGTCCCTACGTCTCGGTGGGAACGTTATATACGTCTATATCGATATATATCCTAACCTAAGGGAACCTTACATCTGGGATGTAATATTTTACAACATTCCTGGCATGTCGGTCCCTACTTCTCGGTGGGAACATTGTATACGTCTATAACGATATATATTCTAGCCTAAGGCAACCTAACATGTCGAATGTAATATTTTACAACATTCCTGTCGTGTCGTCGCCTGCTTCTCGATGGGGACATTATATACGTCTATAACGTTGTATATTCTAACCTAACGCAACCTAACATCTGGGATGTAATATTTTACAACATTCCTGGCGTGTCGTCGCCTACTTCTGGATGGGGACATTATATACATCTATAACGTCATATATCCTAACCTAAGGGAACCTAACATCTCGGGTGTAATATTTTACAACATTCCTGGCGTGTCGTCGCCTACTTCTCGATGGGGACATTATATACATCTATAACGTTGTATATCCTAACCTAAGGCAACCTAACATCTCGGATGTAATATTTTACAACATTCCTGGCATGTCGGGCCCTACTTCTCGGTGGGAACATTGTATACGTCTATAACGATATATATCCTAGCCTAAGGCAACCTAACATGTCGAATGTAATATTTTACAACATTCCTGTCGTGTCGTCGCCTGCTTCTCGATGGGGACATTATATACGTCTATAACGTTGTATATTCTAACCTAACGCAACCTAACATCTGGGATGTAATATTTTACAACATTCCTGGCGTGTCGTCGCCTACTTCTGGATGTGGACATTATATACATCTATAACGTCATATATCCTAACGTAAAGGAACCTAACATATCGGATGTAATATTTTGATACTTTCCTGGCATGTCGGTCCCTACGTCTCGGTGGGATCATTATATACGTCTATAACGATATATATCCTAACCTAAGGCAACCTAACATCTCGGATGTAATATTTTACAACATTCCTGGCATGTCGGTCACTACATCTCGGTGGGAACATTGTATACGTCTATAACGATATATATCCTAGCCTAAGGCTACCTAACATGTCGAATGTAATATTTTACAACATTCCTGTCGTGTCGTCGCCTGCTTCTCGATGGGGACATTATATACGTCTATAACGTTGTATATTCTAACCTAACGCAACCTAACATCTGGGTTGTAATATTTTACAACATTCCTGGCGTGTCGTCGCCTACTTCTGGATGGGGACATTATATACATCTATAACGTCATATATCCTTACCTAAGGGAACCTAACATCTCGGGTGTAATATTTTACAACATTCCTGGCGTGTCGTCGCCTACTTCTGGATGTGGACATTATATACATCTATAACGTCATATATCCTAACCTAAAGGAACCTAACATATCGGATGTAATATTTTGATACTTTCCTGGCATGTCGGTCCCTACGTCTCGGTGGGATCATTATATACGTCTATAACGATATATATCCTAACCTAAGGCAACCTAACATCTCGGATGTAATATTTTACAACATTCCTGGCATGTCGGTCACTACATCTCGGTGGGAACATTATATACGTCTGTAACGATATATACCCGACCTAAGGCAACCTAACATCTCGCATGTAATATTTTACAACATTCCTGGCATGTCGGTCCCTACTTCTCGGTGGGAACATTCTATACGTCTATAACGTTGTATATCCTAACCTAAGGGAACCTAACATCTCGGGTGTAATATTTTACAACATTGCTGACGCGTCGGCCCCTACATCTCGGTGGGAACATTCTATACGTCTATAACGATATATATCCTAACCTAAGGCAACCTAACATCTCGGATGTAATATTTTACAACATTCCTGGCGCTTCGGCTGCTACTTTTCGGTGGGAACATTATATACGTCTATAACGTTACATATCCTAACGTATGGCAACATAACATCTCGGATGTTATATATTACAACATTCCTGGCGTGTCGTCGCCTGCTTCTCGATGGGGACTTTATGTACGTCTATAACGTTGTATATCCTAACCTAACGCAACCTAACATCTGGGATGTAATATTTTACAACATTCCTGGCATGTCGGGCCCTACTTCTCGGTTGGAACATTGTATACGTCTATAACGATATATATACTAGCCTAAGGCAACCTAACGTGTCGAATGTAATATTTTACAACATTCCTGGCGTGTCGTCGCCTACTTCTCGATGGGGACATTATATACATCTATAACGTCATATATCCTAACCTAAAGGAACCTAACATATCGGATGTAATATTTTGATACTTTCCTGGCATGTCGGTCCCTACGTCTCGGTGGGATCATTATATACGTCTATAACGATATATATCCTAACCTAACGCAACCTAACATCTGGGATGTAATATTTTACAACATTCCTGGTGGGTCGTCGCCCGCTTCTCGATGGGGACATTATATACGTCTATAACGTTGAATATCCTAACCTAAAGCAACCTAACATCTGGGATGTAATATTTTACAAGATCCCTGGCATGTCGGTCCCCACGTCTCGGTGGGAACATTATATACGTCTATAACGATATATATCCTAACCTAAGGCAACCTAACATCTCGGATGTAATATTTTACAACATTCCTGGCATGTCGGTCCCTACTTCTCGGTGGAAACAATGTATACGTCTATAACGATATATATCCTAGCCTAAGGCAACCCAACATGTAGAATGTAATATTTTACAACATTCCTGGCGTGTCGTCGCCTACTTCTCGATGGGGACATTATACACATCTATAACGTTGTATATCCTAACCTAAGGCAACCTAACATCTCGGATGTAATATTTTACAAAATTCCTGGCATGTCGGTCCCTACTTCTCGGTGGGAACATTGTATACGTCTATAACGATATATATTCTAGCCTAAGGCAACCTAACATGTCGAATGTAATATTTTACAACATTCCTGTCGTGTCGTCGCCTGCTTCTCGAAGGGGACATTATATACATCTATAACGTTGTATATTCTACCCTAACGCAACCTAACATCTGGGATGTTATATTTTACAACATTCCTGGCGTGTCGTCGCCTACTTCTTGATGGGGACATTATATACATCTATAACGTCATATATCCTAACCTAAGGCAACCAAACATCTCGGATGTAATATTTTACAACATTCCTGGCATGTCGGTCCCTACTTCTCGGTGGGAACATTCTATACGTCTATAACGTTGTATACCCTAACCTAAGGGAACCTAACATCTCGGGTGTAATATTTTACAACATTGCTGACGCGTCGGCCCCTACTTCTCGGTGGGAACATTCTATACGTCTATAACGATATATATCCTAACCTAAGGCAACCTAACATCTCGGATGTAATATTTTACAACATTCCTGGCGCTTCGGCTGCTACTTTTCGGTGGGAACATTATATACGTCTATAACGTTACATATCCTAACGTATGGCAACATAACATCTCGGATGTTATATATTACAACATTCCTGGCGTGTCGTCGCCTGCTTCTCGATGGGGACTTTATGTACGTCTATAACGTTGTATATCCTAACCTAACGCAACCTAACCTCTGGGATGTAATATTTTACAACATTCCTGGCATGTCGGGCCCTACTTCTCGGTGGGAACATTGTATACGTCTATAACGATATATATACTAGCCTAAGACAACCTAACATGTCGAATGTAATATTTTACAACATTCCTGTCGTGTCGTCGCCTGCTTCTCGATGGGGACATTATATACGTCTATAACGTTGTATATTCTAACCTAACGCAACCTAACATCCGGGATGTTATATTTTACAACATTCCTGGCGTGTCGTCGCCTACTTCTGGATGGGGACATTATATACATCTATAACGTCATATATCCTAACCTAAGGGAACCTAACATCTCGGGTGTAATATTTTACAACATTCCTGGCGTGTCGTCGCCTACTTCTCGATGGGGACATTATATACATCTATAACGTTGTATATCCTAACCTAAGGCAACCTAACATCACGGATGTAATATTTTACAACATTCCTGGCATGTCGGGCCCTACTTCTCGGTGGGAACATTGTATACGTCTATAACGATATATATCCTAGCCTAAGGCAACCTAACATGTCGAATGTAATATTTTACAACATTCCTGTCGTGTCGTCGCCTGCTTCTCGATGGGGACATTCTATACGTCTATAACGTTGTATATCTTAACCTAAGGGAACCTAACATCTCGGGTGTAATATTTTAGAACATTCCTGACGCGTCAGTCCCTATTTCTCGGTGGGAACATTATATACGTCTATAACGTTATATATCCTAGCCTAAGGCAACCTCACTTGTAGAATGTATTATTTTACAACATTCCTGGCGTGTCGTCGCCTACTTCTCTATGGGAACATTATATACATCTATAACGTTGTATATCCTAACCTAAGGCAACCTAACATCTCGGATGTAATATTTTACAACATTCCTGGCGCTTCGGCTGCTACTTTTCGGTGGGAACATTATATACGTCTATAACGTTACATATCCTAACGTATGGCAACATAACATCTCGGATGTTATATTTTTCAACATTCCTGGCGTGTCGTCGCCTGCTTCTCGATGGGGACTTTATGTACGTCTAGAACGTTGTATATCCTAAGCTAACGCAACCTAACATCTGGGATGTAATATTTTACAACATTCCTGGCATGTCGGTCCCTACGTCTCGGTGGGAACGTTATATACGTCTATAACGATATAAATCATAACCTAAAGCAACCTAGCATCTCGGATGTAATATTTTACATCATTCCTGTCGTGTCGTCGCCTGCTTCTCGATGGGGACATTATATACGTCTATAACGTTGTATATTCTAACCTAACGCAACCTAACATCTGGGATGTTATATTTTACAACATTCCTGGCGTGTCGTCGCCTACTTCTGGATGGGGACATTATATACATCTATAACGTTGTATATCCTAACCTAAGGCAACCTAACATCTCGGATGTAATATTTTACAACATTCCTGGCGTGTCGTCGCCTACTTCTGGATGGGGACATTATATACGTCTATAACCTTGTATATACTAACCTAACGCAACCTAACATCTGGGATGTAATATTTTACAACATTCCTGGTGGGTCGTCGCCCGCTTCTCGATGAGGACATTATATACGTCTATAACGTTGAATATCCTAACCTAGAGCAACCTAAATCTGGGATGTAATATTTTACAAGATCCCTGGCATGTCGGTCCCCACGTCTCGGTGGGAACATTATATACGTCTATAACGATATATATCCCAACCTAAGGCAACCTAACATCTCGGATGTAATATTTTACAACATTCCTGGCATATCGGTCCCTACTTCTCGGTGGAAACAATGTATACGTCTATAACGATATATATCCTAGCCTAAGGCAACCCAACATGTAGAATGTAATATTTTACAACATTCCTGGCGTGTCCTCGCCTACTTCTCGATGGGGACATTATATACATCTATAACGTTGTATATCCTAACCTAAGGCAACCTAACATCTCGGATGTAATATTTTACAACATTCCTGGCATGTCGGTCCCTACTTCGCGGTGGGAACATTGTATACGTCTATAACGATATATATTCTAGCCTAAGGCTACCTAACATGTCGAATGTAATATTTTACAACGTTCCTGTCGTGTCGTCGCCTGCTTCTCGATGGGGACATTATATACGTCTATAACGTTGTATATTCTAACCTAACGCAACCTAACATCTGGGATGTTATATTTTACAACATTCCTGGCGTGTCGTCGCCTACTTCTGGATGGGGACATTATATACATCTATAACGTCATATATCCTAACCTAAGGGAACCTAACATCTCGGGTGTAATATTTTACAACATTCCTGGCGTGTCGTCGCCTTCTTCTCGATGGGGACATTATATACGTCTATAACGTTGTATATCCTAACCTAAGGCAACCTAACACCTCGGATGTAATATTTTACAACATTCCTAGCATGTCGGTCCCTACTTCTCGGTGGGAACATTGTATACGTCTATAACGATATATATTCTAGCCTAAGGCAACCTAACATGTCGAATGTAATATTTTACAACATTCCTGTCGTGTCGTCGCCTGCTTCTCGATGGGGACATTATATACGTCTATAACGTTGTATATTCTAACCTAACGCAACCTAACATCCGGGATGTTATATTTTACAACATTCCTGGCGTGTCGTCGCCTACTTCTGGATGGGGACATTATATACATCTATCACGTCATATATCCTAACCTAAGGGAACCTAACATCTCGGGTGTAATATTTTACAACATTCCTGGCGTGTCGTCGCCTACTTCTCGATGGGGACATTATATACATCTATAACGTTGTATATCCTAACCTAAGGCAACCTAACATCACGGATGTAATATTTTACAACATTCCTGGCATGTCGGGCCCTACTTCTCGGTGGGAACATTGTATACGTCTATAACGATATATATCCTAGCCTAAGGCAACCTAACATGTCGAATGTAATATTTTACAACATTCCTGTCGTGTCGTCGCCTGCTTCTCGATGGGGTCATTCTATACGTCTATAACGTTGTATATCTTAACCTAAGGGAACCTAACATCTCGTGTGTAATATTTTAGAACATTCCTGACGCGTCAGTCCCTATTTCTCGGTGGGAACATTATATACGTCTATAACGTTATATATCCTAGCCTAAGGCAACCTCACTTGTAGAATGTATTATTTTACAACATTCCTGGCGTGTCGTCGCCTACTTCTCTATGGGAACATTATATACATCTATAACGTTGTATATCCTAACCTAAGGCAACCTAACATCTCGGATGTAATATTTTACAACATTCCTGTCATGTCGGTCCCTACTTCTTGGTGGGAACATTGTATACGTCTATAACGATATATATCCTAGCCTAAGGCAACCTAACATGTCGAATGTAATATTTTACAACATTCCTGTCGTGTCGCCGCCTGCTTCTCGATGGGGACATTATATACGTCTATAACGTTTATATTCTAACCTAACGCAACCTAACATCTGGGATGTAATATTTTACAACATTCCTGGCGTGTCGTCGCCTACTTCTGGATGGGGACATTATATACATCTATAACGTCATATATCCTAACCTAAGGGAACCTAACATCTCGGGTGTAATATTTTACAACATTCCTGGCGTGTCGTCGCCTGCTTCTCGATGGGGACTTTATGTACGTCTAGAACGTTTTATATCCTAAGCTAACGCAACCTAACATCTGGGATGTAATATTTTACAACATTCCTGGCATGTCGGTCCCTACGTCTCGGTGGGAACATTATATACGTCTATAACGATATAAATAATAACCTAAAGCAACCTAGCATCTCGGATGTAATATTTTACAACATTCCTGGCATGTCGGTCCCTACTTCTCGGTGGGAACATTCTATACGTCTATAACGTTGTATATCCTAACCTAAGGGAACCTAACATCTCGGGTGTAATATTTTACAACATTGCTGACGCGTCGGCCCCTGTTTCTCGGTGGGAACTTTCTATACGTCTATAACGTTGTATATCATAACCTAAGGGAACCTAACTTGTAGAATGTAATATATTACAACATTCCTGGCGTGTCGTCGCCTGCTTCTCGATGGGGACATTCTATACGTCTATAACGATATATATCCTAGCATAAGGCAACCTAACATGTCGAATGTAATATTTTACAACATTCCTGTCGTGTCGCCGCCTGCTTCTCGATGGGGACATTATATACGTCTATAACGTTGTATATTCTAACCTAACGCAACCTAACATCTGGGATGTAATATTTTACAACATTCCTGGCGTGTCGTCGCCTACTTCTGGATGGGGCATTATATACATCTATAACGTCATATATCCTAACCTAAGGGAACCTAACATCTCGGATGTAATATTTTACAACATTCCTGGCATGTCGGGCCCTACTTCTCGGTGGGAACATTGTATACGTCTATAACGATATATATCCTAGCCTAAGGCAACCTAACATGTCGAATGTAATATTTTACAACATTCCTGTCGTGTCGCCGCCTGCTTCTCGATGGGGTCATTATATACGTCTATAACGTTGTATATTCTAACCTAACGCAACCTAACATCTGGGATGTTATATTTTACAGCATTCCTGGCGTGTCGTCGCCTACTTCTGGATGGGGACATTATATAAATCTATAACGTCATATATCCTAACCTAAGGGAACCTAACATCTCGGGTGTAATATTTTACATCATTCCTGGCGTGTCGTCGCCTGCTTCTCGATGGGGACATTCTATACGTCTATAACGTTGTATATCTTAACCTACGGGAACCTAACATCTCGGGTGTAATATTTTAGAACATTCCTGACGCGTCAGTCCCTATTTCTCGGTGGGAACATTATATACGTCTATAACGTTATATATCCCAGCCTAAGGCAACCTCACTTGTAGAATGTAATATTTTACAACATTCCTGGCGTGTCTTCGCCTACTTCTCAATGGGGACATTATATACATCTATAACGTTGTATATCCTAACCTAAGGCAACCTAACATCTCGGATGTCATATTTTACAACATTCCTGTCATGTCGGTCCCTACTTCTCGGTCGGAAAATTGTATACGTCTATAACGATATATATCCTAACCTAAGGCAACCTAACATCTCGGATGTAATATTTTACAACATTCCTGGCGCTTCGGCTGCTACTTTTCGGTGGGAACATTATATACGTCTATAACGTTACATATCCTAACGTATGGCAACATAACATCTCGGATGTTATATTTTTCAACATTCCTGGCGTGTCGTCGCCTGCTTCTCGATGGGGACTTTATGTACGTCTAGAACGTTGTATATCCTAAGCTAACGCAACCTAACATCTGGGATGTAATATTTTACAACATTCCTGGCATGTCGGTCCCTACGTCTCGGTGGGAACGTTATATACGTCTATAACGATATAAATCATAACCTAAAGCAACCTAGCATCTCGGATGTAATATTTTACAACATTCCTGTCGTGTCGTCGCCTGCTTCTCGATGGGGACATTATATACGTCTATAACGTTGAATATCCTAACCTAGAGCAACCTAAATCTGGGATGTAATATTTTACAAGATCCCTGGCATGTCGGTCCCCACGTCTCGGTGGGAACATTATATACGTCTATAACGATATATATCCCAACCTAAGGCAACCTAACATCTCGGATGTAATATTTTACAACATTCCTGGCATATCGGTCCCTACTTCTCGGTGGAAACAATGTATACGTCTATAACGATATATATCCTAGCCTAAGGCAACCCAACATGTAGAATGTAATATTTTACAACATTCCTGGCGTGTCCTCGCCTACTTCTCGATGGGGACATTATATACATCTATAACGTTGTATATCCTAACCTAAGGCAACATAACATCTCGGATGTAATATTTTACACCATTCCTGGCATGTCGGTCCCTACTTCTCGGTGGGAACATTGTATACGTCTATAACGATATATATTCTAGCCTAAGGCTACCTAACATGTCGAATGTAATATTTTACAACGTTCCTGTCGTGTCGTCGCCTGCTTCTCGATGGGGACATTATATACGTCTATAACGTTGTATATCCTAACCTAAGGCAACCTAACATCTCGGATGTAATATTTTACAACATTCCTAGCATGTCGGTCCCTACTTCTCGGTGGGAACATTGTATACGTCTATAACGATATATATTCTAGCCTAAGGCAACCTAACATGTCGAATGTAATATTTTACAACATTCCTGTCGTGTCGTCGCCTGCTTCTCGATGGGGACATTATATACGTCTATAACGTTGTATATTCTAACCTAACGCAACCTAACATCCGGGATGTTATATTTTACAACATTCCTGGCGTGTCGTCGCCTACTTCTGGATGGGGACATTATATACATCTATAACGTCATATATCCTAACCTAAGGGAACCTAACATCTCGGGTGTAATATTTTACAACATTCCTGGCGTGTCGTCGCCTACTTCTCGATGGGGACATTATATACATCTATAACGTTGTATATCCTAACCTAAGGCAACCTAACATCACGGATGTAATATTTTACAACATTCCTGGCATGTCGGGCCCTACTTCTCGGTGGGAACATTGTAGACGTCTATAACGATATATATCCTAGCCTAAGGCAACCTAACATGTCGAATGTAATATTTTACAACATTCCTGTCGTGTCGTCGCCTGCTTCTCGATGGGGACATTCTATACGTCTATAACGTTGTATATTCTAACCTAACGCAACCTAACATCTGGGATGTAATATTTTACAACATTCCTGGCGTGTCGTCGCCTACTTCTGGATGGGGACATTATATACATCTATAACGTCATATATCCTTACCTAAGGGAACCTAACATCTCGGGTGTAATATTTTACAACATTCCTGGCGTGTCGTCGCCTACGTCTCGGTGGGAACATTATATACGTCTATAACGATATATATCCTAACCTAAGGCAACCTAACATCTCGGATGTAATATTTTACAACATTCCTGGCGCTTCGGCTGCTACTTTTCGGTGGTAACATTATATACGTCTATAACGTTACATATCCTAACGTATGGCAACATAACATCTCGGATGTTATATTTTACAACATTCCTGGCGTGTCGTCGCCTGCTTCTCGATGGGGACTTTATGTACGTCTAGAACGTTTTATATCCTAAGCTAACGCAACCTAACATCTGGGATGTAATATTTTACAACATTCCTGGCATGTCGGTCCCTACGTCTCGGTGGGAACGTTATATACATCTATAACGTCATATATCCTAACCTAAGGGAACCTAACATCTCGGGTGTAATATTTTACAACATTCCTGGCGTGTCATCGCCTTCTTCTCGATGGGGACATTATATACGTCTATAACGTTGTATATCCTAACCTAAGGCAACCTAACATCTCGGATGTAATATTTTACAACATTCCTAGCATGTCGGTCCCTACTTCTCGGTGGGAACATTGTATACGTCTATAACGATATATATTCTAGCCTAAGGCAACCTAACATGTCGAATGTAATATTTTACAACATTCCTGTCGTGTCGTCGCCTGCTTCTCGATGGGGACATTATATACGTCTATAACGTTGTATATTCTAACCTAACGCAACCTAACATCCGGGATGTTATATTTTACAACATTCCTGGCGTGTCGTCGCCTACTTCTGGATGGGGACATTATATACATCTATAACGTCATATATCCTAACCTAAGGGAACCTAACATCTGGGATGTAATATTTTACAACATTCCTGGTGGGTCGTCGCCCGCTTCTCGATGGGGACATTATATACGTCTATAACGTTGAATATCCTAACCTAGAGCAACCTAAATCTGGGATGTAATATTTTACAAGATCCCTGGCATGTCGGTCCCCACGTCTCGGTGGGAATATTATATACGTCTATAACGATATATATCCCAACCTAAGGCAACCTAACATCTCGGATGTAATATTTTACAACATTCCTGGCATATCGGTCCCTACTTCTCGGTGGAAACAATGTATACGTCTATAACGATATATATCCTAGCCTAAGGCAACCCAACATGTAGAATGTAATATTTTACAACATTCCTGGCGTGTCCTCGCCTACTTCTCGATGGGGACATTATATACATCTATAACGTTGTATATCCTAACCTAAGGCAACATAACATCTCGGATGTAATATTTTACACCATTCCTGGCATGTCGGTCCCTACTTCTCGGTGGGAACATTGTATACGTCTATAACGATATATATTCTAGCCTAAGGCTACCTAACATGTCGAATGTAATATTTTACAACGTTCCTGTCGTGTCGTCGCCTGCTTCTCGATGGGGACATTATATACGTCTATAACGTTGTATATCCTAACCTAAGGCAACCTAACATCTCGGATGTAATATTTTACAACATTCCTAGCATGTCGGTCCCTACTTCTCGGTGGGAACATTGTATACGTCTATAACGATATATATTCTAGCCTAAGGCAACCTAACATGTCGAATGTAATATTTTACAACATTCCTGTCGTGTCGTCGCCTGCTTCTCGATGGGGACATTATATACGTCTATAACGTTGTATATTCTAACCTAACGCAACCTAACATCCGGGATGTTATATTTTACAACATTCCTGGCGTGTCGTCGCCTACTTCTGGATGGGGACATTATATACATCTATAACGTCATATATCCTAACCTAAGGGAACCTAACATCTCGGGTGTAATATTTTACAACATTCCTGGCGTGTCGTCGCCTACTTCTCGATGGGGACATTATATACATCTATAACGTTGTATATCCTAACCTAAGGCAACCTAACATCACGGATGTAATATTTTACAACATTCCTGGCATGTCGGGCCCTACTTCTCGGTGGGAACATTGTAGACGTCTATAACGATATATATCCTAGCCTAAGGCAACCTAACATGTCGAATGTAATATTTTACAACATTCCTGTCGTGTCGTCGCCTGCTTCTCGATGGGGACATTCTATACGTCTATAACGTTGTATATTCTAACCTAACGCAACCTAACATCTGGGATGTAATATTTTACAACATTCCTGGCGTGTCGTCGCCTACTTCTGGATGGGGACATTATATACATCTATAACGTCATATATCCTTACCTAAGGGAACCTAACATCTCGGGTGTAATATTTTACAACATTCCTGGCGTGTCGTCGCCTACGTCTCGGTGGGAACATTATATACGTCTATAACGATATATATCCTAACCTAAGGCAACCTAACATCTCGGATGTAATATTTTACAACATTCCTGGCGCTTCGGCTGCTACTTTTCGGTGGTAACATTATATACGTCTATAACGTTACATATCCTAACGTATGGCAACATAACATCTCGGATGTTATATTTTACAACATTCCTGGCGTGTCGTCGCCTGCTTCTCGATGGGGACTTTATGTACGTCTAGAACGTTTTATATCCTAAGCTAACGCAACCTAACATCTGGGATGTAATATTTTACAACATTCCTGGCATGTCGGTCCCTACGTCTCGGTGGGAACGTTATATACATCTATAACGTCATATATCCTAACCTAAGGGAACCTAACATCTCGGGTGTAATATTTTACAACATTCCTGGCGTGTCGTCGCCTTCTTCTCGATGGGGACATTATATACGTCTATAACGTTGTATATCCTAACCTAAGGCAACCTAACATCTCGGATGTAATATTTTACAACATTCCTAGCATGTCGGTCCCTACTTCTCGGTGGGAACATTGTATACGTCTATAACGATATATATTCTAGCCTAAGGCAACCTAACATGTCGAATGTAATATTTTACAACATTCCTGTCGTGTCGTCGCCTGCTTCTCGATGGGGACATTATATACGTCTATAACGTTGTATATTCTAACCTAACGCAACCTAACATCCGGGATGTTATATTTTACAACATTCCTGGCGTGTCGTCGCCTACTTCTGGATGGGGACATTATATACATCTATAACGTCATATATCCTAACCTAAGGGAACCTAACATCTGGGATGTAATATTTTACAACATTCCTGGTGGGTCGTCGCCCGCTTCTCGATGGGGACATTATATACGTCTATAACGTTGAATATCCTAACCTAGAGCAACCTAAATCTGGGATGTAATATTTTACAAGATCCCTGGCATGTCGGTCCCCACGTCTCGGTGGGAATATTATATACGTCTATAACGATATATATCCCAACCTAAGGCAACCTAACATCTCGGATGTAATATTTTACAACATTCCTGGCATATCGGTCCCTACTTCTCGGTGGAAACAATGTATACGTCTATAACGATATATATCCTAGCCTAAGGCAACCCAACATGTAGAATGTAATATTTTACAACATTCCTGGCGTGTCCTCGCCTACTTCTCGATGGGGACATTATATACATCTATAACGTTGTATATCCTAACCTAAGGCAACCTAACATCTCGGATGTAATATTTTACAACATTCCTGGCATGTCGGTCCCTACTTCTCGGTGGGAACATTGTATACGTCTATAACGATATATATTCTAGCCTAAGGCTACCTAACATGTCGAATGTAATATTTTACAACGTTCCTGTCGTGTCGTCGCCTGCTTCTCGATGGGGACATTATATACGTCTATAACGTTGTATATTCTAACCTAACGCAACCTAACATCTGGGATGTTATATTTTACAACATTCCTGGCGTGTCGTCGCCTACTTCTGGATGGGGACATTATATACATCTATAACGTCATATATCCTAACCTAAGGGAACCTAACATCTCGGGTGTAATATTTTACAACATTCCTGGCGTGTCGTCGCCTTCTTCTCGATGGGGACATTATATACGTCTATAACGTTGTATATCCTAACCTAAGGCAACCTAACATCTCGGATGTAATATTTTACAACATTCCTGGCATGTCGGGCCCTACTTCTCGGTGGGAACATTGTATACGTCTATAACGATATATATCCTAGCCTAAGGCAACCTAACATGTCGAATGTAATATTTTACAACATTACTGTCGTGTCGTCGCCTGCTTCTCGATGGGGACATTCTATACATCTATAACGTTGTATATCTTAACCTAAGGGAACCTAACATCTCGGGTGTAATATTTTAGAACATTCCTGATGCGTCAGTCCCTATTTCTCGGTGGGAACATTATATACGTCTATAACGTTATATATCCTAGCCTAAGGCAACCTCACTTGTAGAATGTATTATTTTACAACATTCCTGGCGTGTCGTCGCCTACTTCTCTATGGGAACATTATATACATCTATAACGTTGTATATCCTAACCTAAGGCAACCTAACATCTCGGATGTAATATTTTACAACATTCCTGTCATGTCGGTCCCTACTTCTCGGTGGGAACATTGTATACGTCTGTAACGATATATATCCTAGCCTAAGGCAACCTAACATGTCGAATGTAATATTTTACAACATTCCTGTCGTGTCGCCGCCTGCTTCTCGATGGGGACATTATATACGTCTATAACGTTGTATATTCTAACCTAACGCAACCTAACATCTGGGATGTAATATTTTACAACATTCCTGGCGTGTCGTCGCCTACTTCTGGATGGGGCATTATATACATCTATAACGTCATATATCCTAACCTAAGGGAACCTAACATCTCGGATGTAATATTTTACAACATTCCTGGCATGTCGGGCCCTACTTCTCGGTGGGAACATTGTATACGTCTATAACGATATATATCCTAGCCTAAGGCAACCTAACATGTCGAATGTAATATTTTACAACATTCCTGTCGTGTCGCCGCCTGCTTCTCGATGGGGTCATTATATACGTCTATAACGTTGTATATTCTAACCTAACGCAACCTAACATCTGGGATGTAATATTTTACAACATTCCTGGCGTGTCGTCGCCTACTTCTCGATGGGGACATTATATACATCTATAACCTTGTATATACTAACCTAACGCAACCTAACATCTGGGATGTAATATTTTAAAACATTCCTGGCATGTCGGTCCCTACGACTCGGTGGGAACATTATATACGTCTATAACGATATATATCCTAACCTAAGGGAACCTAACATCTGGGATGTAATATTTTACAACATTCCTGGTGGGTCGTCGCCCGCTTCTCGATGGGGACATTATATACGTCTATAACGTTGAATATCCTAACCTAGAGCAACCTAAATCTGGGATGTAATATTTTACAAGATCCCTGGCATGTCGGTCCCCACGTCTCGGTGGGAATATTATATACGTCTATAACGATATATATCCCAACCTAAGGCAACCTAACATCTCGGATGTAATATTTTACAACATTCCTGGCATATCGGTCCCTACTTCTCGGTGGAAACAATGTATACGTCTATAACGATATATATCCTAGCCTAAGGCAACCCAACATGTAGAATGTAATATTTTACAACATTCCTGGCGTGTCCTCGCCTACTTCTCGATGGGGACATTATATACATCTATAACGTTGTATATCCTAACCTAAGGCAACCTAACATCTCGGATGTAATATTTTACAACATTCCTGGCATGTCGGTCCCTACTTCTCGGTGGGAACATTGTATACGTCTATAACGATATATATTCTAGCCTAAGGCTACCTAACATGTCGAATGTAATATTTTACAACGTTCCTGTCGTGTCGTCGCCTGCTTCTCGATGGGGACATTATATACGTCTATAACGTTGTATATTCTAACCTAACGCAACCTAACATCTGGGATGTTATATTTTACAACATTCCTGGCGTGTCGTCGCCTACTTCTGGATGGGGACATTATATACATCTATAACGTCATATATCCTAACCTAAGGGAACCTAACATCTCGGGTGTAATATTTTACAACATTCCTGGCGTGTCGTCGCCTTCTTCTCGATGGGGACATTATATACGTCTATAACGTTGTATATCCTAACCTAAGGCAACCTAACATCTCGGATGTAATATTTTACAACATTCCTGGCATGTCGGGCCCTACTTCTCGGTGGGAACATTGTATACGTCTATAACGATATATATCCTAGCCTAAGGCAACCTAACATGTCGAATGTAATATTTTACAACATTACTGTCGTGTCGTCGCCTGCTTCTGGATGGGGACATTCTATACATCTATAACGTTGTATATCTTAACCTAAGGGAACCTAACATCTCGGGTGTAATATTTTAGAACATTCCTGATGCGTCAGTCCCTATTTCTCGGTGGGAACATTATATACGTCTATAACGTTATATATCCTAGCCTAAGGCAACCTCACTTGTAGAATGTATTATTTTACAACATTCCTGGCGTGTCGTCGCCTACTTCTCTATGGGAACATTATATACATCTATAACGTTGTATATCCTAACCTAAGGCAACCTAACATCTCGGATGTAATATTTTACAACATTCCTGTCATGTCGGTCCCTACTTCTCGGTGGGAACATTGTATACGTCTGTAACGATATATATCCTAGCCTAAGGCAACCTAACATGTCGAATGTAATATTTTACAACATTCCTGTCGTGTCGCCGCCTGCTTCTCGATGGGGACATTATATACGTCTATAACGTTGTATATTCTAACCTAACGCAACCTAACATCTGGGATGTAATATTTTACAACATTCCTGGCGTGTCGTCGCCTACTTCTGGATGGGGCATTATATACATCTATAACGTCATATATCCTAACCTAAGGGAACCTAACATCTCGGATGTAATATTTTACAACATTCCTGGCATGTCGGGCCCTACTTCTCGGTGGGAACATTGTATACGTCTATAACGATATATATCCTAGCCTAAGGCAACCTAACATGTCGAATGTAATATTTTACAACATTCCTGTCGTGTCGCCGCCTGCTTCTCGATGGGGTCATTATATACGTCTATAACGTTGTATATTCTAACCTAACGCAACCTAACATCTGGGATGTAATATTTTACAACATTCCTGGCGTGTCGTCGCCTACTTCTCGATGGGGACATTATATACATCTATAACCTTGTATATACTAACCTAACGCAACCTAACATCTGGGATGTAATATTTTAAAACATTCCTGGCATGTCGGTCCCTACGACTCGGTGGGAACATTATATACGTCTATAACGATATATATCCTAACCTAAGGCAACCTAACATCTCGGATGTAATATTTTACAACATTCCTGGCGCTTCGGCTGCTACTTTTCGGTGGGAACATTATATACGTCTATAACGTTACATATCCTAACGTATGGCAACATAACATCTCGGATGTTATATTTTACAAAATTCCTGGCGTGTCATCGCCTGCTTCTCGATGGGGACATTATGTACGTCTATAACGTTGAATATCCTAACCTAGAGCAACCTAAATCTGGGATGTAATATTTTACAAGATCCCTGGCATGTCGGTCCCCACGTCTCGGTGGGAACATTATATACGTCTATAACGATATATATCCTAACCTAAGGCAACCTAACATCTCGGATGTAATATTTTACAACATTCCTGGCATATCGGTCCCTACTTCTCGGTGGAAACAATGTATACGTCTATAACGATATATATCCTAGCCTAAGGCAACCCAACATGTAGAATGTAATATTTTACAACATTCCTGGCGTGTCCTCGCCTACTTCTCGATGGGGACATTATATACATCTATAACGTTGTATATCCTAACCTAAGGCAACCTAACATCTCGGATGTAATATTTTACAACATTCCTGGCATGTCGGTCCCTACTTCTCGGTGGGAACATTGTATACGTCTATAACGATATATATCCTAGCCTAAGGCAACCTAACATGTCGAATGTAATATTTTACAACATTCCTGTCGTGTCGTAGCCTGCTTCTCGATGGGGACATTCTATACATCTATAACGTTGTATATCTTAACCTAAGGGAACCTAACATCTCGGGTGTAATATTTTAGAACATTCCTGATGCGTCAGTCCCTATTTCTCGGTGGGAACATTATATACGTCTATAACGTTATATATCCTAGCCTAAGGCAACCTCACTTGTAGAATGTATTATTTTACAACATTCCTGGCGTGTCGTCGCCTACTTCTCTATGGGAACATTATATACATCTATAACGTTGTATATCCTAACCTAAGGCAACCTAACATCTCGGATGTAATATTTTACAACATTCCTGTCATGTCGGTCCCTACTTCTCGGTGGGAACATTGTATACGTCTATAACGATATATATCCTAGCCTAAGGCAACCTAACATGTCGAATGTAATATTTTACAACATTCCTGTCGTGTCGCCGCCTGCTTCTCGATGGGGACATTATATACGTCTATAACGTTGTATATTCTAACCTAACGCAACCTAACATCTGGGATGTAATATTTTACAACATTCCTGGCGTGTCGTCGCCTACTTCTGGATGGGGCATTATATACATCTATAACGTCATATATCCTAACCTAAGGGAACCTAACATCTCGGATGTAATATTTTACAACATTCCTGGCATGTCGGGCCCTACTTCTCGGTGGGAACATTGTATACGTCTATAACGATATATATCCTAGCCTAAGGCAACCTAACATGTCGAATGTAATATTTTACAACATTCCTGTCGTGTCGCCGCCTGCTTCTCGATGGGGTCATTATATACGTCTATAACGTTGTATATTCTAACCTAACGCAACCTAACATCTGGGATGTAATATTTTACAACATTCCTGGCGTGTCGTCGCCTACTTCTCGATGGGGACATTATATACATCTATAACCTTGTATATACTAACCTAACGCAACCTAACATCTGGGATGTAATATTTTAAAACATTCCTGGCATGTCGGTCCCTACGTCTCGGTGGGAACATTATATACGTCTATAACGATATATATCCTAACCTAAGGCAACCTAACATCTCGGATGTAATATTTTACAACATTCCTGGCGCTTCGGCTGCTACTTTTCGGTGGGAACATTATATACGTCTATAACGTTACATATCCTAACGTATGGCAACATAACATCTCGGATGTTATATTTTACAAAATTCCTGGCGTGTCATCGCCTGCTTCTCGATGGGGACTTTATGTACGTCTATAACGTTGAATATCCTAACCTAGAGCAACCTAAATCTGGGATGTAATATTTTACAAGATCCCTGGCATGTCGGTCCCCACGTCTCGGTGGGAACATTATATACGTCTATAACGATATATATCCTAACCTAAGGCAACCTAACATCTCGGATGTAATATTTTACAACATTCCTGGCATATCGGTCCCTACTTCTCGGTGGAAACAATGTATACGTCTATAACGATATATATCCTAGCCTAAGGCAACCCAACATGTAGAATGTAATATTTTACAACATTCCTGGCGTGTCCTCGCCTGCTTCTCGATGGGGACATTATATACGTCTATAACGTTGTATATTCTAACCTAACGCAACCTAACATCCGGGATGTTATATTTTACAACATTCCTGGCGTGTCGTCGCCTACTTCTGGATGGGGACATTATATACATCTATAACGTCATATATCCTAACCTAAGGGAACCTAACATCTCGGGTGTAATATTTTACAACATTCCTGGCGTGTCGTCGCCTACTTCTCGATGGGGACATTATATACGTCTATAACGTTGTATATCCTAACCTAAGGCAACCTAACATCTCGGATGTAATATTTTACAACATTCCTAGCATGTCGGTCCCTACTTCTCGGTGGGAACATTGTATACGTCTATAACGATATATATTCTAGCCTAAGGCAACCTAACATGTCGAATGTAATATTTTACAACATTCCTGTCGTGTCGTCGCCTGCTTCTCGATGGGGACATTATATACGTCTATAACGTTGTATATTCTAACCTAACGCAACCTAACATCCGGGATGTTATATTTTACAACATTCCTGGCGTGTCGTCGCCTACTTCTGGATGGGGACATTATATACATCTATAACGTCATATATCCTAACCTAAGGGAACCTAACATCTCGGGTGTAATATTTTACAACATTCCTGGCGTGTCGTCGCCTACTTCTCGATGGGGACATTATATACATCTATAACGTTGTATATCCTAACCTAAGGCAACCTAACATCTCGGATGTATTATTTTACAACATTCCTGGCATGTCGGGCCCTACTTCTCGGTGGGAACATTGTATACGTCTATAACGATATATATCCTAGCCTAAGGCAACCTAACATGTCGAATGTAATATTTTACAACATTCCTGTCGTGTCGTCGCCTGCTTCTCGATGGGGACATTCTATACGTCTATAACGTTGTATATCTTAACCTAAGGGAACCTAACATCTCGGGTGTAATATTTTAGAACATTCCTGACGCGTCAGTCCCTATTTCTCGGTGGGAACATTATATACGTCTATAACGTTATATATCCTAGCCTAAGGCAACCTCACTTGTAGAATGTAATATTTTACAACATTCCTGGCGTGTCTTCGCCTACTTCTCGATGGGGACATTATATACATCTATAACGTTGTATATCCTAACCTAAGGCAACCTAACATCTCGGATGTAATATTTTACAACATTCCTGTCATGTAGGTCCCTACTTCTCGGTCGGAACATTGTATACGTCTATAACGATATATATCCTAGCCTAAGGCAACCTAACATGTCGAATGTAATATTTTACAACATTCCTGTCGTGGCGCCGCCTGCTTCTCGATGGGGACATTATATACGTCTATAGCGTTGTATATTCTAACCTAACGCAACCTAACATCTGGGATGTAATATTTTACAACATTCCTGGCGTGTCGTCGCCTACTTCTGGATGGGGACATTATATACATCTATAACGTCATATATCCTAACCTAAGGGAACCTAACATCTCGGGTGTAATATTTTACAACATTCCTGGCGTGTCGTCGCCTACTTCTCGATGGGGAAATTATATACATCTATAACGTTGTATATACTAACCTAACGCAACCTAACATCTGGGATGTAATATTTTACAACATTCCTGGCATGTCGGTCCCTACGTCTCCGTGGGTACATTGTACACGTCTATAACCTTGTATATCCTAACCTAACGCAACCTAACATCTGGGATGTAATATTTTAAAACATTCCTGGCATGTCGGTCCCTACGTCTCGGTGGGAACATTATATACGTCTATAACGATATATATCCTAACCTAAGGCAACCTAACATCTCGGATGTAATATTTTACAACATTCCTGGCGCTTCGGCTGCTACTTTTCGGTGGGAAGATTATATACGTCTATAACGTTACATATCCTAACGTATGGCAACATAACATCTCGGATGTTATATTTTTCAACATTCCTGGCGTGTCGTCGCCTGCTTCTCGATGGGGACTTTATGTACGTCTAGAACGTTATATATCCTAAGCTAACGCAACCTAACATCTGGGATGTAATATTTTACAACATTCCTGGCATGTCGGTCCCTACGTCCAGGTGGGAACGTTATATACGTCTATAACTATATAAATCATAACCTAAAGCAACCTAGCATCTCGGATGTAATATTTTACAACATTCCTGTCGTGTCGTCGCCTGCTTCTCGATGGGGACATTATATACGTCTATAACGTTGTATATTCTAACCTAACGCAACCTAACATCTGGGATGTTATATTTTACAACATTTCTGGCGTGTCGTCGCCTACTTCTGTATGGGGACATTATATACATCTATAACGTCATATATCCTAACCTAAGGGAACCTAATATCTCGGGTGTAATATTTTACAACATTCCTGGCGTGTCGTCGCCTGCTTCTCGATGGGGACATTATATACGTCTATAACCTAGTATATACTAACCTAACGCAACCTAACATCTGGGATGTAATATTTTACAACATTCCTGGTGGGTCGTCGCCCGCTTCTCGATGGGGACATTATATAGGTCTATAACGTTGAATATCCTAACCTAGAGCAACCTAAATCTGGGATGTAATATTTTAAAACATTCCTGGCATGTCGGTCCCTACGTCTCGGTGGGAACATTATATACGTCTATAACGATATATATCCTAACCTAAGGCAACCTAACATCTCGGATGTAATATTTTACAACATTCCTGGCGCTTCGGCTGCTACTTTTCGGTGGGAAGATTATATACGTCTATAACGTTACATATCCTAACGTATGGCAACATAACATCTCGGATGTTATATTTTTCAACATTCCTGGCGTGTCGTCGCCTGCTTCTCGATGGGGACTTTATGTACGTCTAGAACGTTGTATATCCTAAGCTAACGCAACCTAACATCTGGGATGTAATATTTTACAACATTCCTGGCATGTCGGTCCCTACGTCTCCGTGGGTACATTGTACACGTCTATAACCTTGTATATCCTAACCTAACGCAACCTAACATCTGGGATGTAATATTTTAAAACATTCCTGGCATGTCGGTCCCTACGTCTCGGTGGGAACATTATATACGTCTATAACGATATATATCCTAACCTAAGGCAACCTAACATCTCGGATGTAATATTTTACAACATTCCTGGCGCTTCGGCTGCTACTTTTCGGTGGGAAGATTATATACGTCTATAACGTTACATATCCTAACGTATGGCAACATAACATCTCGGATGTTATATTTTTCAACATTCCTGGCGTGTCGTCGCCTGCTTCTCGATGGGGACTTTATGTACGTCTAGAACGTTATATATCCTAAGCTAACGCAACCTAACATCTGGGATGTAATATTTTACAACATTCCTGGCATGTCGGTCCCTACGTCCAGGTGGGAACGTTATATACGTCTATAACGATATAAATCATAACCTAAAGCAACCTAGCATCTCGGATGTAATATTTTACAACATTCCTGTCGTGTCGTCGCCTGCTTCTCGATGGGGACATTATATACGTCTATAACGTTGTATATTCTAACCTAACGCAACCTAACATCTGGGATGTTATATTTTACAACATTCCTGGCGTGTCGTCGCCTACTTCTGTATGGGGACATTATATACATCTATAACGTCATATATCCTAACCTAAGGGAACCTAATATCTCGGGTGTAATATTTTACAACATTCCTGGCGTGTCGTCGCCTGCTTCTCGATGGGGACATTATATACGTCTATAACCTAGTATATACTAACCTAACGCAACCTAACATCTGGGATGTAATATTTTACAACATTCCTGGTGGGTCGTCGCCCGCTTCTCGATGGGGACATTATATAGGTCTATAACGTTGAATATCCTAACCTAGAGCAACCTAAATCTGGGATGTAATATTTTAAAACATTCCTGGCATGTCGGTCCCTACGTCTCGGTGGGAACATTATATACGTCTATAACGATATATATCCTAACCTAAGGCAACCTAACATCTCGGATGTAATATTTTACAACATTCCTGGCGCTTCGGCTGCTACTTTTCGGTGGGAAGATTATATACGTCTATAACGTTACATATCCTAACGTATGGCAACATAACATCTCGGATGTTATATTTTTCAACATTCCTGGCGTGTCGTCACCTGCTTCTCGATGGGGACTTTATGTACGTCTAGAACGTTGTATATCCTAAGCTAACGCAACCTAACATCTGGGATGTAATATTTTACAACATTCCTGGCATGTCGGTCCCTACGTCCAGGTGGGAACGTTATATACGTCTATAACGATATAAATCATAACCTGAAGCAACCTAGCATCTCGGATGTAATATTTTACAACATTCCTGTCGTGTCGTCGCCTGCTTCTCGATGGGGACATTATATACGTCTATAACGTTGTATATTCTAACCTAACGCAACCTAACATCTGGGATGTTATATTTTACAACATTCCTGGCGTGTCGTCGCCTACTTCTGGATGGGGACATTATATACATCTATAACGTCATATATCCTAACCTAAGGGAACCTAATATCTCGGGTGTAATATTTTACAACATTCCTGGCGTGTCGTCGCCTGCTTCTCGATGGGGACATTATATACGTCCATAACGTTGTATATTCTAACCTAACGCAACCTAAAATCTGGGATGTAATATTTTACAACATTCCTGGCGTGTCGTCGCCTACTTCTGGATAGGGACATTATATACATCTATAACGATATATATCCTAGCCTAAGGCAACCTAACATGTCGAATGTAATATTTTACATCATTCCTGTCGTGTCGTCGCCTGCTTCTCGATGGGGACATTCTATACGTCTATAACGTTGTATATCTTAACCTAAGGGAACCTAACATCTCGGGTGTAATATTTTAGAACATTCCTGACGCGTCAGTCCCTATTTCTCGGTGGGAACATTATATACGTCTATAACGTTATATATCCTAGCCTAAGGCAACCTCACTTGTAGAATGTAATATTTTACAACATTCCTGGCGTGTCTTCGCCTACTTCTCGATGGGGACATTATATACATCTATAACGTTGTATATCCTAACCTAAGGCAACCTAACATCTCGGATGTAATATTTTACAACATTCCTGTCATGTAGGTCCCTACTTCTCGGTCGGAACATTGTATACGTCTATAACGATATATATCCTAGCCTAAGGCAACCTAACATGTCGAATGTAATATTTTACAACATTCCTGTCGTGGCGCCGCCTGCTTCTCGATGGGGACATTATATACGTCTATAGCGTTGTATATTCTAACCTAACGCAACCTAACATCTGGGATGTAATATTTTACAACATTCCTGGCGTGTCGTCGCCTACTTCTGGATGGGGACATTATATACATCTATAACGTCATATATCCTAACCTAAGGGAACCTAACATCTCGGGTGTAATATTTTACAACATTCCTGGCGTGTCGTCGCCTACTTCTCGATGGGGAAATTATATACATCTATAACGTTGTATATACTAACCTAACGCAACATAACATCTGGGATGTAATATTTTACAACATTCCTGGCATGTCGGTCCCTACGTCTCCGTGGGTACATTGTACACGTCTATAACCTTGTATATCCTAACCTAACGCAACCTAACATCTGGGATGTAATATTTTAAAACATTCCTGGCATGTCGGTCCCTACGTCTCGGTGGGAACATTATATACGTCTATAACGATATATATCCTAACCTAAGGCAACCTAACATCTCGGATGTAATATTTTACAACATTCCTGGCGCTTCGGCTGCTACTTTTCGGTGGGAAGATTATATACGTCTATAACGTTACATATCCTAACGTATGGCAACATAACATCTCGGATGTTATATTTTTCAACATTCCTGGCGTGTCGTCGCCTGCTTCTCGATGGGGACTTTATGTACGTCTAGAACGTTGTATATCCTAAGCTAACGCAACCTAACATCTGGGATGTAATATTTTACAACATTCCTGGCATGTCGGTCCCTACGTCCAGGTGGGAACGTTATATACGTCTATAACGATATAAATCATAACCTAAAGCAACCTAGCATCTCGGATGTAATATTTTACAACATTCCTGTCGTGTCGTCGCCTGCTTCTCGATGGGGACATTATATACGTCTATAACGTTGTATATTCTAACCTAACGCAACCTAACATCTGGGATGTTATATTTTACAACATTCCTGGCGTGTCGTCGCCTACTTCTGGATGGGGACATTATATACATCTATAACGTCATATATCCTAACCTAAGGGAACCTAATATCTCGGGTGTAATATTTTACAACATTCCTGGCGTGTCGTCGCCTGCTTCTCGATGGGGACATTATATACGTCTATAACGTTGTATATCTTAACCTAAGGGAACCTAACATCTCGGGTGTAATATTTTAGAACATTCCTGACGCGTCAGTCCCTATTTCTCGGTGGGAACATTATATACGTCTATAACGTTATATATCCTAGCCTAAGGCAACCTCACTTGTAGAATGTAATATTTTACAACATTCCTGGCGTGTCTTCGCCTACTTCTCGATGGGGACATTATATACATCTATAACGTTGTATATCCTAACCTAAGGCAACCTAACATCTCGGATGTAATATTTTACAACATTCCTGTCATGTAGGTCCCTACTTCTCGGTCGGAACATTGTATACGTCTATAACGATATATATCCTAGCCTAAGGCAACCTAACATGTCGAATGTAATATTTTACAACATTCCTGTCGTGGCGCCGCCTGCTTCTCGATGGGGACATTATATACGTCTATAGCGTTGTATATTCTAACCTAACGCAACCTAACATCTGGGATGTAATATTTTACAACATTCCTGGCGTGTCGTCGCCTACTTCTGGATGGGGACATTATATACATCTATAACGTCATATATCCTAACCTAAGGGAACCTAACATCTCGGGTGTAATATTTTACAACATTCCTGGCGTGTCGTCGCCTACTTCTCGATGGGGAAATTATATACATCTATAACGTTGTATATACTAACCTAACGCAACCTAACATCTGGGATGTAATATTTTACAACATTCCTGGCATGTCGGTCCCTACGTCTCCGTGGGTACATTGTACACGTCTATAACCTTGTATATCCTAACCTAACGCAACCTAACATCTGGGATGTAATATTTTAAAACATTCCTGGCATGTCGGTCCCTACGTCTCGGTGGGAACATTATATACGTCTATAACGATATATATCCTAACCTAAGGCAACCTAACATCTCGGATGTAATATTTTACAACATTCCTGGCGCTTCGGCTGCTACTTTTCGGTGGGAAGATTATATACGTCTATAACGTTACATATCCTAACGTATGGCAACATAACATCTCGGATGTTATATTTTTCAACATTCCTGGCGTGTCGTCGCCTGCTTCTCGATGGGGACTTTATGTACGTCTAGAACGTTGTATATCCTAAGCTAACGCAACCTAACATCTGGGATGTAATATTTTACAACATTCCTGGCATGTCGGTCCCTACGTCCAGGTGGGAACGTTATATACGTCTATAACGATATAAATCATAACCTAAAGCAACCTAGCATCTCGGATGTAATATTTTACAACATTCCTGTCGTGTCGTCGCCTGCTTCTCGATGGGGACATTATATACGTCTATAACGTTGTATATTCTAACCTAACGCAACCTAACATCTGGGATGTTATATTTTACAACATTCCTGGCGTGTCGTCGCCTACTTCTGGATGGGGACATTATATACATCTATAACGTCATATATCCTAACCTAAGGGAACCTAATATCTCGGGTGTAATATTTTACAACATTCCTGGCGTGTCGTCGCCTGCTTCTCGATGGGGACATTATATACGTCTATAACCTTGTATATACTAACCTAACGCAGCCTAACATCTGGGATCTAATATTTTACAACATTCCTGGTGGGTCGTCGACCGCTTCTCGATGGGGACATTATATAGGTCTATAACGTTGAATATCCTAACCTAGAGCAACCTAAATCTGGGATGTAATATTTTACAAGATCCCTGGCATGTCGGTCCCCACGTCTCGGTGGGAACATTATATACGTCTATAACGATATATATCCTAACCTAAGGCAACCTAACATCTCGGATGTAATATTTTACAACATTCCTGGCATATCGGTCCCTACATCTCGGTGGAAACAATGTATACGTCTATAACGATATATATCCTAGCCTAAGGCAACCCAACATGTAGAATGTAATATTTTACAACATTCCTGGCGTGTCCTCGCCTACTTCTCGATGGGGACATTATATACATCTATAACGTTGTATATCCTAACCTAAGGCAACCTAACATCTCGGATGTAATATTTTACAACATTCCTGGCCTGTCGGTCCCTACTTCTCGGTGGGAAATTGTATACGTCTATAACGATATATATTCTAGCCTAAGGCTACCTAACATGTCGAATGTAATATTTTACAACGTTCCTGTCGTGTCGTCGCCGGCTTCTCGATGGGGACATTATATACGTCTATAACGTTGTATATTCTAACCTAACGCAACCTAACATCTGGGATATTATATTTTACAACATTCCTGGCGTGACGTCGCCTACTTCTGGATGGGGACATTATATACATCTATAACGTCATATATCCTAACCTAAGGGAACCTAACATCTCGGGTGTAATATTTTACAACATTCCTGGCGTGTCGTCGCCTACTTCTCGATGGGGAAATTATATACATCTATAACGTTGTATATACTAACCTAACGCAACCTAACATCTGGGATGTAATATTTTACAACATTCCTGGCATGTCGGTCCCTACGTCTCCGTGGGTACATTGTACACGTCTATAACCTTGTATATCCTAACCTAACGCAACCTAACATCTGGGATGTAATATTTTAAAACATTCCTGGCATGTCGGTCCCTACGTCTCGGTGGGAACATTATATACGTCTATAACGATATATATCCTAACCTAAGGCAACCTAACATCTCGGATGTAATATTTTACAACATTCCTGGCGCTTCGGCTGCTACTTTTCGGTGGGAAGATTATATACGTCTATAACGTTACATATCCTAACGTATGGCAACATAACATCTCGGATGTTATATTTTTCAACATTCCTGGCGTGTCGTCGCCTGCTTCTCGATGGGGACTTTATGTACGTCTAGAACGTTGTATATCCTAAGCTAACGCAACCTAACATCTGGGATGTAATATTTTACAACATTCCTGGCATGTCGGTCCCTACGTCCAGGTGGGAACGTTATATACGTCTATAACGATATAAATCATAACCTAAAGCAACCTAGCATCTCGGATGTAATATTTTACAACATTCCTGTCGTGTCGTCGCCTGCTTCTCGATGGGGACATTATATACGTCTATAACGCTGTATATTCTAACCTAACGCAACCTAACATCTGGGATGTTATATTTTACAACATTCCTGGCGTGTCGTCGCCTACTTCTGGATGGGGACATTATATACATCTATAACGTCATATATCCTAACCTAAGGGAACCTAATATCTCGGGTGTAATATTTTACAACATTCCTGGCGTGTCGTCGCCTACTTCTCGATGGGGACATTATATACATCTATAACGTTGTATATCCTAACCTAAGGCAACCTAACATCTCGGATGTAATATTTTACAACATTCTGGCGTGTCGTCGCCTGCTTCTCGATGGGGACATTATATACGTCTATAACCTTGTATATACTAACCTAACGCAACCTAACATCTGGGATGTAATATTTTACAACATTCCTGGTGGGTCGTCGCCCGCTTCTCGATGGGGACATTATATAGGTCTATAACGTTGAATATCCTAACCTAGAGCAACTTAAATCTGGGATGTAATATTTTACAAGATCCCTGGCATGTCGGTCCCCACGTCTCGGTGGGAACATTATATACGTCTATAACGATATATATCCTAACCTAAGGCAACCTAACATCTCGGATGTAATATTTTACAACATTCCTGGCATATCGGTCCCTACTTCTCGGTGGAAACAATGTATACGTCTATAACGATATATATCCTAGCCTAAGGCAACCCAACATGTAGAATGTAATATTTTACAACATTCCTGGCGTGTCCTCGCCTACTTCTCGATGGGGACATTATATACATCTATAACGTTGTATATCGAACCTAAGGCAACCTAACATCTCGGATGTAATATTTTACAACATTCCTGGCATGTCGGTCCCTACTTCTCGGTGGGAAATTGTATACGTCTATAACGATATATATTCTAGCCTAAGGCTACCTAACATGTCGAATGTAATATTTTACAACGTTCCTGTCGTGTCGTCGCCGGCTTCTCGATGGGGACATTATATACGTCTATAACGTTGTATATTCTAACCTAACGCAACCTAACATCTGGGATGTTATATTTTACAACATTCCTGGCGTGACGTCGCCTACTTCTGGATGGGGACATTATATACATCTATAACGTCATATATCCTAACCTAAGGGAACCTAACATCTCGGGTGTAATATTTTACAACATTCCTGGCGTGTCGTCGCCTACATCTCGATGGGGACATTATATACGTCTATAACGTTGTATATCCTAACCTAAGGCAACCTAACATCTCGGATGTAATATTTTACAACATTCCTAGCATGTCGGTCCCTACTTCTCGGTGGGAACATTGTATACGTCTATAACGATATATATTCTAGCCTAAGGCAACATAACATGTCGAATGTAATATTTTACAACATTCCTGTCGTGTCGTCGCCTGCTTCTCGATGGGGACATTATATACGTCTATAACGTTGTATATTCTAACCTAACGCAACCTAACATCTGGGATGTTATATTTTACAACATTCCTGGCGTGTCGTCGCCTACTTCTGGATGGGGACATTATATACATCTATAACGTCATATATCCTAACCTAAGGGAACCTAACATCTCGGGTGTAATATTTTACAACATTCCTGGCGTGCCGTCGCCTACTTCTCGATGGGGACATTATATACGTCTATAACGTTGTATATCCTAACCTAAGGCAACCTAACATCTCGGATGTAATATTTTACAACATTCCTGGCATGTCGGGCCCTACTTCTCGGTGGGAACATTGTATACGTCTATAACGATATATATCCTAGCCTAAGGCAACCTAACATGTCGAATGTAATATTTTACAACATTCCTGTCGTGTCGTCGCCTGCTTCTCGATGGGGACATTCAATACGTCTATAACGTTGTATATCTTAACCTAAGGGAACCTAACATCTCGGGTGTAATATTTTAGAACATTCCTGACGCGTCAGTCCCTATTTCTCGGTGGGAACATTATATACGTCTATAACGTTATATATCCTAGCCTAAGGCAACCTCACTTGTAGAATGTATTATTTTACAACATTCCTGGCGTGTCGTCGCCTACTTCTCTATGGGAACATTATATACATCTATAACGTTGTATATCCTAACCTAAGGCAACCTAACATCTCGGATGTAATATTTTACAACATTCCTGTCATGTCGGTCCCTACTTCTCGGTGGGAACATTGTATACGTCTATAACGATATATATCCTAGCCTAAGGCAACCTAACATGTCGAATGTAATATTTTACAACATTCCTGTCGTGTCGCCGCCTGCTTCTCGATGGGGACATTATATACGTCTATAACGTTGTATATTCTAACCTAACGCAACCTAACATCTGGGATGTAATATTTTACAACATTCCTGGCATGTCGGTCCCTACGTCTCCGTGGGTACATTGTACACGTCTATAACCTTGTATATCCTAACCTAACGCAACCTAACATCTGGGATGTAATATTTTAAAACATTCCTGGCATGTCGGTCCCTACGTCTCGGTGGGAATATTATATACGTCTATAACGATATATATCCTAACCTAAGACAACCTAACATCTCGGATGTAATATTTTACAACATTCCTCGCGCTTCGGCTGCTACTTATCGGTGGGAACATTATATACGTCTATAACGTTACATATCCTAACGTATGGCAACATAACATCTCGGATGTTATATTTTACAACATTCCTGGCGTGTCGTCGCCTGCTTCTCGATGGGGACTTTATGTACGTCTAGAACGTTGTATATCCTAAGCTAACGCAACCTAACATCTGGGATGTAATATTTTACAACATTCCTGGCATGTCGGTCCCTACGTCTCGGTGGGAACGTTATATACGTCTATAACGATATAAATCATAACCTAAAGCAACCTAGCATCTCGGATGTAATATTTTACAACATTCCTGGCATGTCGGTCCCTACCTCTCGGTGGGAACATTCTATACGTCTATAACGTTGTATATCCTAACCTAAGAGAACCTAACATCTCGGGTGTAATATTTTACAACATTGCTGACGCGTCGGCCCCTGTTTCTCGGTGGGAACTTTCTATACGTCTATAACGTTGTATATCATAACCTAAGGGAACCTAACTTGTAGAATGTAATATATTACAACATTCCTGGCGTGTCGTCGCCTGCTTCTCGATGGGGACATTCTATACGTCTATAACGATATATATCCTAGCATAAGGCAACCTAACATGTCGAATGTAATATTTTACAACATTCCTGTCGTGTCGCCACCTGCTGCTCGGTGGGAACATTCTATACGTCTATAACGTTGTATATCCTAACCTAAGGGAACCTAACATCTCGGGTGTAATATTTTACAACATTCCTGACGCGTCGGCCGCTATTTCTCGGTGGGAATATTGTATACGTCTATAACGTTATATCTCCTAGCCTAAGGCAACCTAACATCTCGGATGTAATATTTCACAACGTTCCTGGCGTGTTAACCCGCACTTCTCGGTGGGAATATCATATACGTCTATAGCGATATATATCCTAGCCTAAGGCCATCTAACATGTCGAATGTAATATTTTACATCATTCCCGACGTGTCGGCCCGTAGTTCACGGTGGTAACATTATATACGCCTACAACGTTATATATACTAGCCTAAGGCAACCTGACATCTCGGATGTAATATTTGACAACATTTCTGGCGTCTGAGCGCGTACTTCTCGGTGGGAACATCATATACGTCTGTAACGTTATATATCCCGTCGTAAGGCAACATAACATCTGGGATGTAATATTTTACAACATTCCTGGTGGGTCGTCGCCCGATTCTCGATGGGGACATTATATACGTCTATAACGTTGAATATCCTAACCTAAAGCAACCTAATATCTGGGATGTAATATTTTACAAGATCCCTGGCATGTCGGTCCCCACGTCTCGGTGGGAACATTATATACATCTATAACGTCATATATCCTAACCTAAGGGAACCTAACATCTCGGGTGTAATATTTTACAACATTCCTGGCGTGCCGTCGCCTACTTCTCGATGGGGACATTATATACGTCTATAACGTTGTATATCCTAACCTAAGGCAACCTAACATCTCGGATGTAATATTTTACAACATTCCTGGCATGTCGGGCCCTACTTCTCGGTGGGAACATTGTATACGTCTATAACGATATATATCCTAGCCTAAGGCAACCTAACATGTCGAATGTAATATTTTACAACATTCCTGTCGTGTCGTCGCCTGCTTCTCGATGGGGACATTCAATACGTCTATAACGTTGTATATCTTAACCTAAGGGAACCTAACATCTCGGGTGTAATATTTTAGAACATTCCTGACGCGTCAGTCCCTATTTCTCGGTGGGAACATTATATACGTCTATAACGTTATATATCCTAGCCTAAGGCAACCTCACTTGTAGAATGTATTATTTTACAACATTCCTGGCGTGTCGTCGCCTACTTCTCTATGGGAACATTATATACATCTATAACGTTGTATATCCTAACCTAAGGCAACCTAACATCTCGGATGTAATATTTTACAACATTCCTGTCATGTCGGTCCCTACTTCTCGGTGGGAACATTGTATACGTCTATAACGATATATATCCTAGCCTAAGGCAACCTAACATGTCGAATGTAATATTTTACAACATTCCTGTCGTGTCGCCGCCTGCTTCTCGATGGGGACATTATATACGTCTATAACGTTGTATATTCTAACCTAACGCAACCTAACATCTGGGATGTAATATTTTACAACATTCCTGGCGTGTCGTCGCCTACTTCTGGATGGGGACATTATATACATCTATAACGTCATATATCCTTACCTAAGGGAACCTAACATCTCGGGTGTAATATTTTACAACATTCCTGGCGTGTCGTCGCCTACTTCTCGATGGGGACATTATATACATCTATAACCTTGTATATACTAACCTAACGCAACCTAACATCTGGGATGTAATATTTTACAACATTCCTGGCATGTCGGTCCCTACGTCTCCGTGGGTACATTGTACACGTCTATAACCTTGTATATCCTAACCTAACGCAACCTAACATCTGGGATGTAATATTTTAAAACATTCCTGGCATGTCGGTCCCTACGTCTCGGTGGGAATATTATATACGTCTATAACGATATATATCCTAACCTAAGACAACCTAACATCTCGGATGTAATATTTTACAACATTCCTCGCGCTTCGGCTGCTACTTATCGGTGGGAACATTATATACGTCTATAACGTTACATATCCTAACGTATGGCAACATAACATCTCGGATGTTATATTTTACAAAATTCCTGGCGTGTCGTCGCCTGCTTCTCGATGGGGACTTTATGTACGTCTAGAACGTTGTATATCCTAAGCTAACGCAACCTAACATCTGGGATGTAATATTTTACAACATTCCTGGCATGTCGGTCCCTACGTCTCGGTGGGAACGTTATATACGTCTATAACGATATAAATCATAACCTAAAGCAACCTAGCATCTCGGATGTAATATTTTACAACATTCCTGGCATGTCGGTCCCTACCTCTCGGTGGGAACATTCTATACGTCTATAACGTTGTATATCCTAACCTAAGAGAACCTAACATCTCGGGTGTAATATTTTACAACATTGCTGACGCGTCGGCCCCTGTTTCTCGGTGGGAACTTTCTATACGTCTATAACGTTGTATATCATAACCTAAGGGAACCTAACTTGTAGAATGTAATATATTACAACATTCCTGGCGTGTCGTCGCCTGCTTCTCGATGGGGACATTCTATACGTCTATAACGATATATATCCTAGCATAAGGCAACCTAACATGTCGAATGTAATATTTTACAACATTCCTGTCGTGTCGCCACCTGCTGCTCGGTGGGAACATTCTATACGTCTATAACGTTGTATATCCTAACCTAAGGGAACCTAACATCTCGGGTGTAATATTTTACAACATTCCTGACGCGTCGGCCGCTATTTCTCGGTGGGAATATTGTATACGTCTATAACGTTATATCTCCTAGCCTAAGGCAACCTAACATCTCGGATGTAATATTTCACAACGTTCCTGGCGTGTTAACCCGCACTTCTCGGTGGGAATATCATATACGTCTATAGCGATATATATCCTAGCCTAAGGCCATCTAACATGTCGAATGTAATATTTTACATCATTCCCGACGTGTCGGCCCGTAGTTCACGGTGGTAACATTATATACGCCTACAACGTTATATATACTAGCCTAAGGCAACCTGACATCTCGGATGTAATATTTGACAACATTTCTGGCGTCTGAGCGCGTACTTCTCGGTGGGAACATCATATACGTCTGTAACGTTATATATCCCGTCGTAAGGCAACATAACATCTGGGATGTAATATTTTACAACATTCCTGGTGGGTCGTCGCCCGATTCTCGATGGGGACATTATATACGTCTATAACGTTGAATATCCTAACCTAAAGCAACCTAACATCTGGGATGTAATATTTTACAAGATCCCTGGCATGTCGGTCCCCACGTCTCGGTGGGAACATTATATACGTCTATAACGATATATATCATAACCTAAAGCAACCTAACATCTCGGATGTAATATTTTACAACATTCCTGGCATGTCGGTCCCTACTTCTCGGTGGAAACAATGTATACGTCTATAACGGTACATATCCTAGCCTAAGGCAACCCAACATGTCGAATGTAATATTTTACAACATTCCTGGCGTGTCGTCGCCTACTTCTCGATGGGGACGTTATATACATCTATAACGTTGTATATCCTACCCTAAGGCAACCTAACATCTCGGATGTAATATTTTACAACATTCCTGGCACGACGGTCCCTACTTCTCGGTGGGAACATTGTATACGTCTATAACGATATATATTCTAGCCTAAGGCAACCTAACATGTCGAATGTAATATTTTACAACATTCCTGTCGTGTCGTCGCCTGCTTCTCGATGGGGACATTATATACGTCCATAACGTTGTATATTCTAACCTAACGCAACCTAAAATCTGGGATGTAATATTTTACAACATTCCTGGCGTGTCGTCGCCTACTTCTGGATAGGGACATTATATACATCTATAACGATATATATCCTAGCCTAAGGCAACCTAACATGTCGAATGTAATATTTTACAACATTCCTGTCGTGTCGTCGCCTGCTTCTCGATGGGGACATTCTATACGTCTATAACGTTGTATATCTTAACCTAAGGGAACCTAACATCTCGGGTGTAATATTTTAGAACATTCCTGACGCGTCAGTCCCTATTTCTCGGTGGGAACATTATATACGTCTATAACGTTATATATCCTAGCCTAAGGCAACCTCACTTGTAGAATGTAATATTTTACAACATTCCTGGCGTGTCTTCGCCTACTTCTCGATGGGGACATTATATACATCTATAACGTTGTATATCCTAACCTAAGGCAACCTAACATCTCGGATGTAATATTTTACAACATTCCTGTCATGTAGGTCCCTACATCTCGGTCGGAACATTGTATACGTCTATAACGATATATATCCTAGCCTAAGGCAACCTAACATGTCGAATGTAATATTTTACAACATTCCTGTCGTGGCGCCGCCTGCTTCTCGTTGGGGACATTATATACGTCTATAGCGTTGTATATTCTAACCTAACGCAACCTAACATCTGGGACGTAATATTTTACAACATTCCTGGCGTGTCGTCGCCTACTTCTGGATGGGGACATTATATACATCTATAACGTCATATATCCTAACCTAAGGGAACCTAACATCTCGGGTGTAATATTTTACAACATTCCTGGCGTGTCGTCGCCTACTTCTCGATGGGGAAATTATATACATCTATAACGTTGTATATACTAACCTAACGCAACCTAACATCTGGGATGTAATATTTTACAACATTCCTGGCATGTCGGTCCCTACGTCTCCGTGGGTACATTGTACACGTCTATAACCTTGTATATCCTAACCTAACGCAACCTAACATCTGGGATGTAATATTTTAAAACATTCCTGGCATGTCGGTCCCTACGTCTCGGTGGGAACATTATATACGTCTATAACGATATATATCCTAACCTAAGGCAACCTAACATCTCGGATGTAATATTTTACAACATTCCTGGCGCTTCGGCTGCTACTTTTCGGTGGGAAGATTATATACGTCTATAACGTTACATATCCTAACGTATGGCAACATAACATCTCGGATGTTATATTTTACAACATTCCTGGCGTGTCCTCGCCTACTTCTCGATGGGGACATTATATACATCTATAACGTTGTATATCGAACCTAAGGCAACCTAACATCTCGGATGTAATATTTTACAACATTCCTGGCATGTCGGTCCCTACTTCTCGGTGGGAAATTGTATACGTCTATAACGATATATATTCTAGCCTAAGGCTACCTAACATGTCGAATGTAATATTTTACAACGTTCCTGTCGTGTCGTCGCCGGCTTCTCGATGGGGACATTATATACGTCTATAACGTTGTATATTCTAACCTAACGCAACCTAACATCTGGGATGTTATATTTTACAACATTCCTGGCGTGACGTCGCCTACTTCTGGATGGGGACATTATATACATCTATAACGTCATATATCCTAACCTAAGGGAACCTAACATCTCGGGTGTAATATTTTACAACATTCCTGGCGTGTCGTCGCCTACATCTCGATGGGGACATTATATACGTCTATAACGTTGTATATCCTAACCTAAGGCAACCTAACATCTCGGATGTAATGTTTTACAACATTCCTAGCATGTCGGTCCCTACTTCTCGGTGGGAACATTGTATACGTCTATAACGATATATATTCTAGCCTAAGGCAACCTAACATGTCGAATGTAATATTTTACAACATTCCTGTCGTGTCGTCGCCTGCTTCTCGATGGGGACATTATATACGTCTATAACGTTGTATATTCTAACCTAACGCAACCTAACATCTGGGATGTTATATTTTACAACATTCCTGGCGTGTCGTCGCCTACTTCTGGATGGGGACATTATATACATCTATAACGTCATATATCCTAACCTAAGGGAACCTAACATCTCGGGTGTAATATTTTACAACATTCCTGGCGTGTCGTCGCCTACTTCTCGATGGGGACATTATATACGTCTATAACGTTGTATATCCTAACCTAAGGCAACCTAACATCTCGGATGTAATATTTTACAACATTCCTGGCATGTCGGGCCCTACTTCTCGGTGGGAACATTGTATACGTCTATAACGATATATATCCTAGCCTAAGGCAACCTAACATGTCGAATGTAATATTTTACAACATTCCTGTCGTGTCGTCGCCTGCTTCTCGATGGGGACATTCAATACGTCTATAACGTTGTATATCTTAACCTAAGGGAACCTAACATCTCGGGTGTAATATTTTAGAACATTCCTGACGCGTCAGTCCCTATTTCTCGGTGGGAACATTATATACGTCTATAACGTTATATATCCTAGCCTAAGGCAACCTCACTTGTAGAATGTATTATTTTACAACATTCCTGGCGTGTCGTCGCCTACTTCTCTATGGGAACATTATATACATCTATAACGTTGTATATTCTAACCTAAGGCAACCTAACATCTCGGATGTAATATTTTACAACATTCCTGTCATGTCGGTCCCTACTTCTCGGTGGGAACATTGTATACGTCTATAACGATATATATCCTAGCCTAAGGCAACCTAACATGTCGAATGTAATATTTTACAACATTCCTGTCGTGTCGCCGCCTGCTTCTCGATGGGGACATTATATACGTCTATAACGTTGTATACTCTAACCTAACGCAACCTAACATCTGGGATGTAATATTTTACAACATTCCTGGCGTGTCGTCGCCTACTTCTGGATGGGGACATTATATACATCTATAACGTCATATATCCTTACCTAAGGGAACCTAACATCTCGGGTGTAATATTTTACAACATTCCTGGCGTGTCGTCGCCTACTTCTCGATGGGGACATTATATACATCTATAACCTTGTATATACTAACCTAACGCAACCTAACATCTGGGATGTAATATTTTACAACATTCCTGGCATGTCGGTCCCTACGTCTCCGTGGGTACATTGTACACGTCTATAACCTTGTATATCCTAACCTAACGCAACCTAACATCTGGGATGTAATATTTTAAAACATTCCTGGCATGTCGGTCCCTACGTCTCGGTGGGAATATTATATACGTCTATAACGATATATATCCTAACCTAAGACAACCTAACATCTCGGATGTAATATTTTACAACATTCCTCGCGCTTCGGCTGCTACTTATCGGTGGGAACATTATATACGTCTATAACGTTACATATCCTAACGTATGGCAACATAACATCTCGGATGTTATATTTTACAACATTCCTGGCGTGTCGTCGCCTGCTTCTCGATGGGGACTTTATGTACGTCTAGAACGTTGTATATCCTAAGCTAACGCAACCTAACATCTGGGATGTAATATTTTACAACATTCCTGGCATGTCGGTCCCTACGTCTCGGTGGGAACGTTATATACGTCTATAACGATATAAATCATAACCTAAAGCAACCTAGCATCTCGGATGTAATATTTTACAACATTCCTGGCATGTCGGTCCCTACCTCTCGGTGGGAACATTCTATACGTCTATAACGTTGTATATCCTAACCTAAGAGAACCTAACATCTCGGGTGTAATATTTTACAACATTGCTGACGCGTCGGCCCCTGTTTCTCGGTGGGAACTTTCTATACGTCTATAACGTTGTATATCATAACCTAAGGGAACCTAACTTGTAGAATGTAATATATTACAACATTCCTGGCGTGTCGTCGCCTGCTTCTCGATGGGGACATTCTATACGTCTATAACGATATATATCCTAGCATAAGGCAACCTAACATGTCGAATGTAATATTTTACAACATTCCTGTCGTGTCGCCACCTGCTGCTCGGTGGGAACATTCTATACGTCTATAACGTTGTATATCCTAACCTAAGGGAACCTAACATCTCGGGTGTAATATTTTACAACATTCCTGACGCGTCGGCCGCTATTTCTCGGTGGGAATATTGTATACGTCTATAACGTTATATCTCCTAGCCTAAGGCAACCTAACATCTCGGATGTAATATTTCACAACGTTCCTGGCGTGTTAACCCGCACTTCTCGGTGGGAATATCATATACGTCTATAGCGATATATATCCTAGCCTAAGGCCACCTAACATGTCGAATGTAATATTTTACATCATTCCCGACGTGTCGGCCCGTAGTTCACGGTGGTAACATTATATACGCCTACAACGTTATATATACTAGCCTAAGGCAACCTGACATCTCGGATGTAATATTTGACAACATTTCTGGCGTCTGAGCGCGTACTTCTCGGTGGGAACATCATATACGTCTGTAACGTTATATATCCCGTCGTAAGGCAACATAACATCTGGGATGTAATATTTTACAACATTCCTGGTGGGTCGTCGCCCGATTCTCGATGGGGACATTATATACGTCTATAACGTTGAATATCCTAACCTAAAGCAACCTAACATCTGGGATGTAATATTTTACAAGATCCCTGGCATGTCGGTCCCCACGTCTCGGTGGGAACATTATATACGTCTATAACGATATATATCATAACCTAAAGCAACCTAACATCTCGGATGTAATATTTTACAACATTCCTGGCATGTCGGTCCCTACTTCTCGGTGGAAACAATGTATACGTCTATAACGGTACATATCCTAGCCTAAGGCAACCCAACATGTCGAATGTAATATTTTACAACATTCCTGGCGTGTCGTCGCCTACTTCTCGATGGGGACGTTATATACATCTATAACGTTGTATATCCTACCCTAAGGCAACCTAACATCTCGGATGTAATATTTTACAACATTCCTGGCACGACGGTCCCTACTTCTCGGTGGGAACATTGTATACGTCTATAGCGATATATATTCTAGCCTAAGGCAACCTAACATGTCGAATGTAATATTTTACAACATTCCTGTCGTGTCGTCGCCTGCTTCTCGATGGGGACATTATATACGTCCATAACGTTGTATATTCTAACCTAACGCAACCTAAAATCTGGGATGTAATATTTTACAACATTCCTGGCGTGTCGTCGCCTACTTCTGGATAGGGACATTATATACATCTATAACGATATATATCCTAGCCTAAGGCAACCTAACATGTCGAATGTAATATTTTACAACATTCCTGTCGTGTCGTCGCCTGCTTCTCGATGGGGACATTCTATACGTCTATAACGTTGTATATCTTAACCTAAGGGAACCTAACATCTCGGGTGTAATATTTTAGAACATTCCTGACGCGTCAGTCCCTATTTCTCGGTGGGAACATTATATACGTCCATAACGTTATATATCCTAGCCTAAGGCAACCTCACTTGTAGAATGTAATATTTTACAACATTCCTGGCGTGTCTTCGCCTACTTCTCGATGGGGACATTATATACATCTATAACGTTGTATATCCTAACCTAAGGCAACCTAACATCTCGGATGTAATATTTTACAACATTCCTGTCATGTAGGTCCCTACTTCTCGGTCGGAACATTGTATACGTCTATAACGATATATATCCTAGCCTAAGGCAACCTAACATGTCGAATGTAATATTTTACAACATTCCTGTCGTGGCGCCGCCTGCTTCTCGTTGGGGACATTATATACGTCTATAGCGTTGTATATTCTAACCTAACGCAACCTAACATCTGGGATGTAATATTTTACAACATTCCTGGCGTGTCGTCGCCTACTTCTGGATGGGGACATTATATACATCTATAACGTCATATATCCTAACCTAAGGGAACCTAACATCTCGGGTGTAATATTTTACAACATTCCTGGCGTGTCGTCGCCTACTTCTCGATGGGGAAATTATATACATCTATAACGTTGTATATACTAACCCAACGCAACCTAACATCTGGGATGTAATATTTTACAACATTCCTGGCATGTCGGTCCCTACGTCTCCGTGGGTACATTGTACACGTCTATAACCTTGTATATCCTAACCTAACGCAACCTAACATCTGGGATGTAATATTTTAAAACATTCCTGGCATGTCGGTCCCTACGTCTCGGTGGGAACATTATATACGTCTATAACGATATATATCCTAACCTAAGGCAACCTAACATCTCGGATGTAATATTTTACAACATTCCTGGCGCTTCGGCTGCTACTTTTCGGTGGGAAGATTATATACGTCTATAACGTTACATATCCTAACGTATGGCAACATAACATCTCGGATGTTATATTTTACAACATTCCTGGCGTGTCCTCGCCTACTTCTCGATGGGGACATTATATACATCTATAACGTTGTATATCGAACCTAAGGCAACCTAACATCTCGGATGTAATATTTTACAACATTCCTGGCATGTCGGTCCCTACTTCTCGGTGGGAAATTGTATACGTCTATAACGATATATATTCTAGCCTAAGGCTACCTAACATGTCGAATGTAATATTTTACAACGTTCCTGTCGTGTCGTCGCCGGCTTCTCGATGGGGACATTATATACGTCTATAACGTTGTATATTCTAACCTAACGCAACCTAACATCTGGGATGTTATATTTTACAACATTCCTGGCGTGACGTCGCCTACTTCTGGATGGGGACATTATATACATCTATAACGTCATATATCCTAACCTAAGGGAACCTAACATCTCGGGTGTAATATTTTACAACATTCCTGGCGTGTCGTCGCCTACATCTCGATGGGGACATTATATACGTCTATAACGTTGTATATCCTAACCTAAGGCAACCTAACATCTCGGATGTAATGTTTTACAACATTCCTAGCATGTCGGTCCCTACTTCTCGGTGGGAACATTGTATACGTCTATAACGATATATATTCTAGCCTAAGGCAACCTAACATGTCGAATGTAATATTTTACAACATTCCTGTCGTGTCGTCGCCTGCTTCTCGATGGGGACATTATATACGTCTATAACGTTGTATATTCTAACCTAACGCAACCTAACATCTGGGATGTTATATTTTACAACATTCCTGGCGTGTCGTCGCCTACTTCTGGATGGGGACATTATATACATCTATAACGTCATATATCCTAACCTAAGGGAACCTAACATCTCGGGTGTAATATTTTACAACATTCCTGGCGTGTCGTCGCCTACTTCTCGATGGGGACATTATATACGTCTATAACGTTGTATATCCTAACCTAAGGCAACCTAACATCTCGGATGTAATATTTTACAACATTCCTGGCATGTCGGGCCCTACTTCTCGGTGGGGACATTCAATACGTCTATAACGTTGTATATCTTAACCTAAGGGAACCTAACATCTCGGGTGTAATATTTTAGAACATTCCTGACGCGTCAGTCCCTATTTCTCGGTGGGAACATTATATACGTCTATAACGTTATATATCCTAGCCTAAGGCAACCTCACTTGTAGAATGTATTATTTTACAACATTCCTGGCGTGTCGTCGCCTACTTCTCTATGGGAACATTATATACATCTATAACGTTGTATATTCTAACCTAAGGCAACCTAACATCTCGGATGTAATATTTTACAACATTCCTGTCATGTCGGTCCCTACTTCTCGGTGGGAACATTGTATACGTCTATAACGATATATATCCTAGCCTAAGGCAACCTAACATGTCGAATGTAATATTTTACAACATTCCTGTCGTGTCGCCGCCTGCTTCTCGATGGGGACATTATATACGTCTATAACGTTGTATACTCTAACCTAACGCAACCTAACATCTGGGATGTAATATTTTACAACATTCCTGGCGTGTCGTCGCCTACTTCTGGATGGGGACATTATATACATCTATAACGTCATATATCCTTACCTAAGGGAACCTAACATCTCGGGTGTAATATTTTACAACATTCCTGGCGTGTCGTCGCCTACTTCTCGATGGGGACATTATATACATCTATAACCTTGTATATACTAACCTAACGCAACCTAACATCTGGGATGTAATATTTTACAACATTCCTGGCATGTCGGTCCCTACGTCTCCGTGGGTACATTGTACACGTCTATAACCTTGTATATCCTAACCTAACGCAACCTAACATCTGGGATGTAATATTTTAAAACATTCCTGGCATGTCGGTCCCTACGTCTCGGTGGGAATATTATATACGTCTATAACGATATATATCCTAACCTAAGACAACCTAACATCTCGGATGTAATATTTTACAACATTCCTCGCGCTTCGGCTGCTACTTATCGGTGGGAACATTATATACGTCTATAACGTTACATATCCTAACGTATGGCAACATAACATCTCGGATGTTATATTTTACAACATTCCTGGCGTGTCGTCGCCTGCTTCTCGATGGGGACTTTATGTACGTCTAGAACGTTGTATATCCTAAGCTAACGCAACCTAACATCTGGGATGTAATATTTTACAACATTCCTGGCATGTCGGTCCCTACGTCTCGGTGGGAACGTTATATACGTCTATAACGATATAAATCATAACCTAAAGCAACCTAGCATCTCGGATGTAATATTTTACAACATTCCTGGCATGTCGGTCCCTACCTCTCGGTGGGAACATTCTATATGTCTATAACGTTGTATATCCTAACCTAAGAGAACCTAACATCTCGGGTGTAATATTTTACAACATTGCTGACGCGTCGGCCCCTGTTTCTCGGTGGGAACTTTCTATACGTCTATAACGTTGTATATCATAACCTAAGGGAACCTAACTTGTAGAATGTAATATATTACAACATTCCTGGCGTGTCGTCGCCTGCTTCTCGATGGGGACATTCTATACGTCTATAACGATATATATCCTAGCATAAGGCAACCTAACATGTCGAATGTAATATTTTACAACATTCCTGTCGTGTCGCCACCTGCTGCTCGGTGGGAACATTCTATACGTCTATAACGTTGTATATCCTAACCTAAGGGAACCTAACATCTCGGGTGTAATATTTTACAACATTCCTGACGCGTCGGCCGCTATTTCTCGGTGGGAATATTGTATACGTCTATAACGTTATATCTCCTAGCCTAAGGCAACCTAACATCTCGGATGTAATATTTCACAACGTTCCTGGCGTGTTAACCCGCACTTCTCGGTGGGAATATCATATACGTCTATAGCGATATATATCCTAGCCTAAGGCCACCTAACATGTCGAATGTAATATTTTACATCATTCCCGACGTGTCGGCCCGTAGTTCACGGTGGTAACATTATATACGCCTACAACGTTATATATACTAGCCTAAGGCAACCTGACATCTCGGATGTAATATTTGACAACATTTCTGGCGTCTGAGCGCGTACTTCTCGGTGGGAACATCATATACGTCTGTAACGTTATATATCCCGTCGTAAGGCAACATAACATCTGGGATGTAATATTTTACAACATTCCTGGTGGGTCGTCGCCCGATTCTCGATGGGGACATTATATACGTCTATAACGTTGAATATCCTAACCTAAAGCAACCTAACATCTGGGATGTAATATTTTACAAGATCCCTGGCATGTCGGTCCCCACGTCTCGGTGGGAACATTATATACGTCTATAACGATATATATCATAACCTAAAGCAACCTAACATCTCGGATGTAATATTTTACAACATTCCTGGCATGTCGGTCCCTACTTCTCGGTGGAAACAATGTATACGTCTATAACGGTACATATCCTAGCCTAAGGCAACCCAACATGTCGAATGTAATATTTTACAACATTCCTGGCGTGTCGTCGCCTACTTCTCGATGGGGACGTTATATACATCTATAACGTTGTATATCCTACCCTAAGGCAACCTAACATCTCGGATGTAATATTTTACAACATTCCTGGCACGACGGTCCCTACTTCTCGGTGGGAACATTGTATACGTCTATAGCGATATATATTCTAGCCTAAGGCAACCTAACATGTCGAATGTAATATTTTACAACATTCCTGTCGTGTCGTCGCCTGCTTCTCGATGGGGACATTATATACGTCCATAACGTTGTATATTCTAACCTAACGCAACCTAAAATCTGGGATGTAATATTTTACAACATTCCTGGCGTGTCGTCGCCTACTTCTGGATAGGGACATTATATACATCTATAACGATATATATCCTAGCCTAAGGCAACCTAACATGTCGAATGTAATATTTTACAACATTCCTGTCGTGTCGTCGCCTGCTTCTCGATGGGGACATTCTATACGTCTATAACGTTGTATATCTTAACCTAAGGGAACCTAACATCTCGGGTGTAATATTTTAGAACATTCCTGACGCGTCAGTCCCTATTTCTCGGTGGGAACATTATATACGTCCATAACGTTATATATCCTAGCCTAAGGCAACCTCACTTGTAGAATGTAATATTTTACAACATTCCTGGCGTGTCTTCGCCTACTTCTCGATGGGGACATTATATACATCTATAACGTTGTATATCCTAACCTAAGGCAACCTAACATCTCGGATGTAATATTTTACAACATTCCTGTCATGTAGGTCCCTACTTCTCGGTCGGAACATTGTATACGTCTATAACGATATATATCCTAGCCTAAGGCAACCTAACATGTCGAATGTAATATTTTACAACATTCCTGTCGTGGCGCCGCCTGCTTCTCGTTGGGGACATTATATACGTCTATAGCGTTGTATATTCTAACCTAACGCAACCTAACATCTGGGATGTAATATTTTACAACATTCCTGGCGTGTCGTCGCCTACTTCTGGATGGGGACATTATATACATCTATAACGTCATATATCCTAACCTAAGGGAACCTAACATCTCGGGTGTAATATTTTACAACATTCCTGGCGTGTCGTCGCCTACTTCTCGATGGGGAAATTATATACATCTATAACGTTGTATATACTAACCTAACGCAACCTAACATCTGGGATGTAATATTTTACAACATTCCTGGCATGTCGGTCCCTACGTCTCCGTGGGTACATTGTACACGTCTATAACCTTGTATATCCTAACCTAACGCAACCTAACATCTGGGATGTAATATTTTAAAACATTCCTGGCATGTCGGTCCCTACGTCTCGGTGGGAACATTATATACGTCTATAACGATATATATCCTAACCTAAGGCAACCTAACATCTCGGATGTAATATTTTACAACATTCCTGGCGCTTCGGCTGCTACTTTTCGGTGGGAAGATTATATACGTCTATAACGTTACATATCCTAACGTATGGCAACATAACATCTCGGATGTTATATTTTTCAACATTCCTGGCGTGTCGTCGCCTGCTTCTCGATGGGGACTTTATGTACGTCTAGAACGTTGTATATCCTAAGCTAACGCAACCTAACATCTGGGATGTAATATTTTACAACATTCCTGGCATGTCGGTCCCTACGTCCAGGTGGGAACGTTATATACGTCTATAACGATATAAATCATAACCTAAAGCAACCTAGCATCTCGGATGTAATATTTTACAACATTCCTGTCGTGTCGTCGCCTGCTTCTCGATGGGGACATTATATACGTCTATAACGTTGTATATTCTAACCTAACGCAACCTAACATCTGGGATGTTATATTTTACAACATTCCTGGCGTGTCGTCGCCTACTTCTGGATGGGGACATTATATACATCTATAACGTCATATATCCTAACCTAAGGGAACCTAATATCTCGGGTGTAATATTTTACAACATTCCTGGCGTGTCGTCGCCTGCTTCTCGATGGGGACATTATATACGTCTATAACCTTGTATATACTAACCTAACGCAACCTAACATCTGGGATGTAATATTTTACAACATTCCTGGTGGGTCGTCGCCCGCTTCTCGATGGGGACATTATATAGGTCTATAACGTTGAATATCCTAACCTAGAGCAACCTAAATCTGGGATGTAATATTTTACAAGATCCCTGGCATGTCGGTCCCCACGTCTCGGTGGGAACATTATATACGTCTATAACGATATATATCCTAACCTAAGGCAACCTAACATCTCGGATGTAATATTTTACAACATTCCTGGCATATCGGTCCCTACTTCTCGGTGGAAACAATGTATACGTCTATAACGATATATATCCTAGCCTAAGGCAACCCAACATGTAGAATGTAATATTTTACAACATTCCTGGCGTGTCCTCGCCTACTTCTCGATGGGGACATTATATACATCTATAACGTTGTATATCCTAACCTAAGGCAACCTAACATCTCGGATGTAATATTTTACAACATTCCTGGCATGTCGGTCCCTACTTCTCGGTGGGAAATTGTATACGTCTATAACGATATATATTCTAGCCTAAGGCTACCTAACATGTCGAATGTAATATTTTACAACGTTCCTGTCGTGTCGTCGCCGGCTTCTCGATGGGGACATTATATACGTCTATAACGTTGTATATTCTAACCTAACGCAACCTAACATCTGGGATGTTATATTTTACAACATTCCTGGCGTGACGTCGCCTACTTCTGGATGGGGACATTATATACATCTATAACGTCATATATCCTAACCTAAGGGAACCTAACATCTCGGGTGTAATATTTTACAACATTCCTGGCGTGTCGTCGCCTACATCTCGATGGGGACATTATATACGTCTATAACGTTGTATATCCTAACCTAAGGCAACCTAACATCTCGGATGTAATATTTTACAACATTCCTAGCATGTCGGTCCCTACTTCTCGGTGGGAACATTGTATACGTCTATAACGATATATATTCTAGCCTAAGGCAACCTAACATGTCGAGTGTAATATTTTACAACATTCCTGTCGTGTCGTCGCCTGCTTCTCGATGGGGACATTATATACGTCTATAACGTTGTATATTCTAACCTAACGCAACCTAACATCTGGGATGTTATATTTTACAACATTCCTGGCGTGTCGGTCCCTACTTCTCGGTGGTAACATTATATACGCCTACAACGTTATATATACTAGCCTAAGGCAACCTGACATCTCGGATGTAATATTTGACAACATTTCTGGCGTCTGAGTGCGTACTTCTCGGTGGGAACATCATATACGTCTGTAACGTTATATATCCCGTCGTAAGGCAACATAACATCTGGGATGTAATATTTTACAAGATCCCTGGCATGTCGGTCCCCACGTCTCGGTGGGAACATTATATACGTCTATAACGATATTTATCATAACCTAAAGCAACCTAACATCTCGGATGTAATATTTTACAACATTCCTGGCATGTCGGTCCCTACTTCTCGGTGGAAACAATGTATACGTCTATAACGATATATATTCTGGCCTAAGGCAACCCAACATGTAGAATGTAATATTTTACAACATTCCTGGCGTGTCGTCGCCTACTTCTCGATGGGGACATTATATACGTCTATAACGTTGTATATTCTAACCTAACGCAACCTAACATCTGGGATGTAATATTTTACAACATTCCTGGCGTGTCGTCGCCTACTTCTGGATGGGGACATTATATACATCTATAACGTCATATATCCTTACCTAAGGGAACCTAACATCTCGGGTGTAATATTTTACAACATTCCTGGCGTGTCGTCGCCTACTTCTCGATGGGGACATTATATAGGTCTATAACGTTGAATATCCTAACCTAGAGCAACCTAAATCTGGGATGTAATATTTTACAAGATCCCTGGCATGTCGGTCCCCACGTCTCGGTGGGAACATTATATACGTCTATAACGATATATATCCTAACCTAAGGCAACCTAACATCTCGGATGTAATATTTTACAACATTCCTGGCATATCGGTCCCTACTTCTCGGTGGAAACAATGTATACGTCTATAACGATATATATCCTAGCCTAAGGCAACCCAACATGTAGAATGTAATATTTTACAACATTCCTGGCGTGTCGTCGCCTACTTCTCGATGGGGACATTATATACATCTATAACGTTGTATATCCTAACCTAAGGCAACCTAACATCTCGGATGTAATATTTTACAACATTCCTGGCATGTCGGTCCCTACTTCTCGGTGGGAAATTGTATACGTCTATAACGATATATATTCTAGCCTAAGGCTACCTAACATGTCGAATGTAATATTTTACAACGTTCCTGTCGTGTCGTCGCCGGCTTCTCGATGGGGACTTTATATACGTCTATAACGTTGTATATTCTAACCTAACGCAACCTAACATCTGGGATGTTATATTTTACAACATTCCTGGCGTGACGTCGCCTACTTCTGGATGGGGACATTATATACATCTATAACGTCATATATCCTAACCTAAGGGAACCTAACATCTCGGGTGTAATATTTTACAACATTCCTGGCGTGTCGTCGCCTACATCTCGATGGGGACATTATATACGTCTATAACGTTGTATATCCTAACCTAAGGCAACCTAACATCTGGGATGTTATATTTTACAACATTCCTGGCGTGTCGTCGCCTACTTCTGGATGGGGACATTATATACATCTATAACGTCATATATCCTAACCTAAGGGAACCTAATATCTCGGGTGTAATATTTTACAACATTCCTGGCGTGTCGTCGCCTGCTTCTCGATGGGGACATTATATACGTCTATAACCTTGTATATACTAACCTAACGCAACCTAACATCTGGGATGTAATATTTTACAACATTCCTGGTGGGTCGTCGCCCGCTTCTCGATGGGGACATTATATAGGTCTATAACGTTGAATATCCTAACCTAGAGCAACCTAAATCTGGGATGTAATATTTTACAAGATCCCTGGCATGTCGGTCCCCACGTCTCGGTGGGAACATTATATACGTCTATAACGATATATATCCTAACCTAAGGCAACCTAACATCTCGGATGTAATATTTTACAACATTCCTGGCATATCGGTCCCTACTTCTCGGTGGAAACAATGTATACGTCTATAACGATATATATCCTAGCCTAAGGCAACCCAACATGTAGAATGTAATATTTTACAACATTCCTGGCGTGTCCTCGCCTACTTCTCGATGGGGACATTATATACATCTATAACGTTGTATATCCTAACCTAAGGCAACCTAACATCTCGGATGTAATATTTTACAACATTCCTGGCATGTCGGTCCCTACTTCTCGGTGGGAAATTGTATACGTCTATAACGATATATATTCTAGCCTAAGGCTACCTAACATGTCGAATGTAATATTTTACAACGTTCCTGTCGTGTCGTCGCCGGCTTCTCGATGGGGACATTATATACGTCTATAACGTTGTATATTCTAACCTAACGCAACCTAACATCTGGGATCTTATATTTTACAACATTCCTGGCGTGACGTCGCCTACTTCAGGATGGGGACATTATATACATCTATAACGTCATATATCCTAACCTAAGGGAACCTAACATCTCGGGTGTAATATTTTACAACATTCCTGGCGTGTCGTCGCCTACTTCTCGATGGGGAAATTATATACATCTATAACGTTGTATATACTAACCTAACGCACCCTAACATCTGGGATGTAATATTTTACAACATTCCTGGCATGTCGGTCCCTACGTCTCCGTGGGTACATTGTACACGTCTATAACCTTGTATATCCTAACCTAACGCAACCTAACATCTGGGATGTAATATTTTAAAACATTCCTGGCATGTCGGTCCCTACGTCTCGGTGGGAACATTATATACGTCTATAACGATATATATCCTAACCTAAGGCAACCTAACATCTCGGATGTAATATTTTACAACATTCCTGGCGCTTCGGCTGCTACTTTTCGGTGGGAAGATTATATACGTCTATAACGTTACATATCCTAACGTATGGCAACATAACATCTCGGATGTTATATTTTTCAACATTCCTGGCGTGTCGTCGCCTGCTTCTCGATGGGGACTTTATGTACGTCTAGAACGTTGTATATCCTAAGCTAACGCAACCTAACATCTGGGATGTAATATTTTACAACATTCCTGGCATGTCGGTCCCTACGTCCAGGTGGGAACGTTATATACGTCTATAACGATATAAATCATAACCTAAAGCAACCTAGCATCTCGGATGTAATATTTTACAACATTCCTGGCATGTCGGTCCCTACCTCTCGGTGGGAACATTCTATACGTCTATAACGTTGTATATCCTAACCTAAGAGAACCTAACATCTCGGGTGTAATATTTTACAACATTGCTGACGCGTCGGCCCCTGTTTCTCGGTGGGAACTTTCTATACGTCTATAACGTTGTATATCATAACCTAAGGGAACCTAACTTGTAGAATGTAATATATTACAACATTCCTGGCGTGTCGTCGCCTGCTTCTCGATGGGGACATTCTATACGTCTATAACGATATATATCCTAGCATAAGGCAACCTAACATGTCGAATGTAATATTTTACAACATTCCTGTCGTGTCGCCACCTGCTGCTCGGTGGGAACATTCTATACGTCTATAACGTTGTATATCCTAACCTAAGGGAACCTAACATCTCGGGTGTAATATTTTACAACATTCCTGACGCGTCGGCCGCTATTTCTCGGTGGGAATATTGTATACGTCTATAACGTTATATCTCCTAGCCTAAGGCAACCTAACATCTCGGATGTAATATTTCACAACGTTCCTGGCGTGTTAACCCGCACTTCTCGGTGGGAATATCATATACGTCTATAGCGATATATATCCTAGCCTAAGGCCACCTAACATGTCGAATGTAATATTTTACATCATTCCCGACGTGTCGGCCCGTAGTTCACGGTGGTAACATTATATACGCCTACAACGTTATATATACTAGCCTAAGGCAACCTGACATCTCGGATGTAATATTTGACAACATTTCTGGCGTCTGAGCGCGTACTTCTCGGTGGGAACATCATATACGTCTGTAACGTTATATATCCCGTCGTAAGGCAACATAACATCTGGGATGTAATATTTTACAACATTCCTGGTGGGTCGTCGCCCGCTTCTCGATGGGGACATTATATAGGTCTATAACGTTGAATATCCTAACCTAGAGCAACCTAAATTTGGGATGTAATATTTTACAAGATCCCTGGCATGTCGGTCCCCACGTCTCGGTGGGAACATTATATACGTCTATAACGATATATATCCTAACCTAAGGCAACCTAACATCTCGGATGTAATATTTTACAACATTCCTGGCATATCGGTCCCTACTTCTCGGTGGAAACAATGTATACGTCTATAACGATATATATCCTAGCCTAAGGCAACCCAACATGTAGAATGTAATATTTTACAACATTCCTGGCGTGTCCTCGCCTACTTCTCGATGGGGACATTATATACATCTATAACGTTGTATATCCTAACCTAAGGCAACCTAACATCTCGGATGTAATATTTTACAACATTCCTGGCATGTCGGTCCCTACTTCTCGGTGGGAAATTGTATACGTCTATAACGATATATATTCTAGCCTAAGGCTACCTAACATGTCGAATGTAATATTTTACAACGTTCCTGTCGTGTCGTCGCCGGCTTCTCGATGGGGACATTATATACGTCTATAACGTTGTATATTCTAACCTAACGCAACCTAACATCTGGGATGTTATATTTTACAACATTCCTGGCGTGACGTCGCCTACTTCTGGATGGGGACATTATATACATCTATAACGTCATATATCCTAACCTAAGGGAACCTAACATCTCGGGTGTAATATTTTACAACATTCCTGGCGTGTCGTCGCCTACATCTCGATGGGGACATTATATACGTCTATAACGTTGTATATCCTAACCTAAGGCAACCTAACATCTCGGATGTAATATTTTACAACATTCCTAGCATGTCGGTCCCTACTTCTCGGTGGGAACATTGTATACGTCTATAACGATATATATTCTAGCCTAAGGCAACCTAACATGTCGAGTGTAATATTTTACAACATTCCTGTCGTGTCGTCGCCTGCTTCTCGATGGGGACATTATATACGTCTATAACGTTGTATATTCTAACCTAACGCAACCTAACATCTGGGATGTTATATTTTACAACATTCCTGGCGTGTCGGTCCCTACTTCTCGGTGGTAACATTATATACGCCTACAACGTTATATATACTAGCCTAAGGCAACCTGACATCTCGGATGTAATATTTGACAACATTTCTGGCGTCTGAGTGCGTACTTCTCGGTGGGAACATCATATACGTCTGTAACGTTATATATCCCGTCGTAAGGCAACATAACATCTGGGATGTAATATTTTACAAGATCCCTGGCATGTCGGTCCCCACGTCTCGGTGGGAACATTATATACGTCTATAACGATATTTATCATAACCTAAAGCAACCTAACATCTCGGATGTAATATTTTACAACATTCCTGGCATGTCGGTCCCTACTTCTCGGTGGAAACAATGTATACGTCTATAACGATATATATTCTGGCCTAAGGCAACCCAACATGTAGAATGTAATATTTTACAACATTCCTGGCGTGTCGTCGCCTACTTCTCGATGGGGACATTATATACGTCTATAACGTTGTATATTCTAACCTAACGCAACCTAACATCTGGGATGTAATATTTTACAACATTCCTGGCATGTCGTCGCCTACTTCTGGATGGGGACATTATATACATCTATAACGTCATATATCCTTACCTAAGGGAACCTAACATCTCGGGTGTAATATTTTACAACATTCCTGGCGTGTCGTCGCCTACTTCTCGATGGGGACATTATATACGTCTATAACGTTGTATATTCTAACCTAACGCAACCTAACATCTGGGATGTTATATTTTACAACATTCCTGGCGTGTCGTCGCCTACTTCTGGATGGGGACATTATATACATCTATAACGTCATATATCCTAACCTAAGGGAACCTAATATCTCGGGTGTAATATTTTACAACATTCCTGGCGTGTCGTCGCCTGCTTCTCGATGGGGACATTATATACGTCTATAACCTTGTATATACTAACCTAACGCAACCTAACATCTGGGATGTAATATTTTACAACATTCCTGGTGGGTCGTCGCCCGCTTCTCGATGGGGACATTATATAGGTCTATAACGTTGAATATCCTAACCTAGAGCAACCTAAATCTGGGATGTAATATTTTACAAGATCCCTGGCATGTCGGTCCCCACGTCTCGGTGGGAACATTATATACGTCTATAACGATATATATCCTAACCTAAGGCAACCTAACATCTCGGATGTAATATTTTACAACATTCCTGGCATATCGGTCCCTACTTCTCGGTGGAAACAATGTATACGTCTATAACGATATATATCCTAGCCTAAGGCAACCCAACATGTAGAATGTAATATTTTACAACATTCCTGGCGTGTCGTCGCCTACTTCTCGATGGGGACATTATATACATCTATAACGTTGTATATCCTAACCTAAGGCAACCTAACATCTCGGATGTAATATTTTACAACATTCCTGGCATGTCGGTCCCTACTTCTCGGTGGGAAATTGTATACGTCTATAACGATATATATTCTAGCCTAAGGCTACCTAACATGTCGAATGTAATATTTTACAACGTTCCTGTCGTGTCGTCGCCGGCTTCTCGATGGGGACTTTATATACGTCTATAACGTTGTATATTCTAACCTAACGCAACCTAACATCTGGGATGTTATATTTTACAACATTCCTGGCGTGACGTCGCCTACTTCTGGATGGGGACATTATATACATCTATAACGTCATATATCCTAACCTAAGGGAACCTAACATCTCGGGTGTAATATTTTACAACATTCCTGGCGTGTCGTCGCCTACATCTCGATGGGGACATTATATACGTCTATAACGTTGTATATCCTAACCTAAGGCAACCTAACATCTCGGATGTAATATTTTACAACATTCCTAGCATGTCGGTCCCTACTTCTCGGTGGGAACATTGTATACGTCTATAACGATATATATTCTAGCCTAAGGCAACCTAACATGTCGAGTGTAATATTTTACAACATTCCTGTCGTGTCGTCGCCTGCTTCTCGATGGGGACATTATATACGTCTATAACGTTGTATATTCTAACCTAACGCAACCTAACATCTGGGATGTTATATTTTACAACATTCCTGGCGTGTCGGTCCCTACTTCTCGGTGGTAACATTATATACGCCTACAACGTTATATATACTAGCCTAAGGCAACCTGACATCTCGGATGTAATATTTGACAACATTTCTGGCGTCTGAGTGCGTACTTCTCGGTGGGAACATCATATACGTCTGTAACGTTATATATCCCGTCGTAAGGCAACATAACATCTGGGATGTAATATTTTACAAGATCCCTGGCATGTCGGTCCCCACGTCTCGGTGGGAACATTATATACGTCTATAACGATATTTATCATAACCTAAAGCAACCTAACATCTCGGATGTAATATTTTACAACATTCCTGGCATGTCGGTCCCTACTTCTCGGTGGAAACAATGTATACGTCTATAACGATATATATTCTGGCCTAAGGCAACCCAACATGTAGAATGTAATATTTTACAACATTCCTGGCGTGTCGTCGCCTACTTCTCGATGGGGACATTATATACGTCTATAACGTTGTATATTCTAACCTAACGCAACCTAACATCTGGGATGTAATATTTTACAACATTCCTGGCGTGTCGTCGCCTACTTCTGGATGGGGACATTATATACATCTATAACGTCATATATCCTTACCTAAGGGAACCTAACATCTCGGGTGTAATATTTTACAACATTCCTGGCGTGTCGTCGCCTACTTCTCGATGGGGACATTATATACGTCTATAACGTTGTATATTCTAACCTAACGCAACCTAACATCTGGGATGTTATATTTTACAACATTCCTGGCGTGTCGTCGCCTACTTCTGGATGGGGACATTATATACATCTATAACGTCATATATCCTAACCTAAGGGAACCTAATATCTCGGGTGTAATATTTTACAACATTCCTGGCGTGTCGTCGCCTGCTTCTCGATGGGGACATTATATACGTCTATAACCTTGTATATACTAACCTAACGCAACCTAACATCTGGGATGTAATATTTTACAACATTCCTGGTGGGTCGTCGCCCGCTTCTCGATGGGGACATTATATAGGTCTATAACGTTGAATATCCTAACCTAGAGCAACCTAAATCTGGGATGTAATATTTTACAACATTCCTGGTGGGTCGTCGCCCGCTTCTCGATGGGGACATTATATAGGTCTATAACGTTGAATATCCTAACCTAGAGCAACCTAAATCTGGGATGTAATATTTTACAAGATCCCTGGCATGTCGGTCCCCACGTCTCGGTGGGAACATTATATACGTCTATAACGATATATATCCTAACCTAAGGCAACCTAACATCTCGGATGTAATATTTTACAACATTCCTGGCATATCGGTCCCTACTTCTCGGTGGAAACAATGTATACGTCTATAACGATATATATCCTAGCCTAAGGCAACCCAACATGTAGAATGTAATATTTTACAACATTCCTGGCGTGTCCTCGCCTACTTCTCGATGGGGACATTATATACATCTATAACGTTGTATATCCTAACCTAAGGCAACCTAACATCTCGGATGTAATATTTTACAACATTCCTGGCATGTCGGTCCCTACTTCTCGGTGGGAAATTGTATACGTCTATAACGATATATATTCTAGCCTAAGGCTACCTAACATGTCGAATGTAATATTTTACAACGTTCCTGTCGTGTCGTCGCCGGCTTCTCGATGGGGACATTATATACGTCTATAACGTTGTATATTCTAACCTAACGCAACCTAACATCTGGGATGTTATATTTTACAACATTCCTGGCGTGACGTCGCCTACTTCAGGATGGGGACATTATATACATCTATAACGTCATATATCCTAACCTAAGGGAACCTAACATCTCGGGTGTAATATTTTACAACATTCCTGGCGTGTCGTCGCCTACTTCTCGATGGGGAAATTATATACATCTATAACGTTGTATATACTAACCTAACGCACCCTAACATCTGGGATGTAATATTTTACAACATTCCTGGCATGTCGGTCCCTACGTCTCCGTGGGTACATTGTACACGTCTATAACCTTGTATATCCTAACCTAACGCAACCTAACATCTGGGATGTAATATTTTAAAACATTCCTGGCATGTCGGTCCCTACGTCTCGGTGGGAACATTATATACGTCTATAACGATATATATCCTAACCTAAGGCAACCTAACATCTCGGATGTAATATTTTACAACATTCCTGGCGCTTCGGCTGCTACTTTTCGGTGGGAAGATTATATACGTCTATAACGTTACATATCCTAACGTATGGCAACATAACATCTCGGATGTTATATTTTTCAACATTCCTGGCGTGTCGTCGCCTGCTTCTCGATGGGGACTTTATGTACGTCTAGAACGTTGTATATCCTAAGCTAACGCAACCTAACATCTGGGATGTAATATTTTACAACATTCCTGGCATGTCGGTCCCTACGTCCAGGTGGGAACGTTATATACGTCTATAACGATATAAATCATAACCTAAAGCAACCTAGCATCTCGGATGTAATATTTTACAACATTCCTGTCGTGTCGTCGCCTGCTCCTCGATGGGGACATTATATACGTCTATAACGTTGTATATTCTAACCTAACGCAACCTAACATCTGGGATGTTATATTTTACAACATTCCTGGCGTGTCGTCGCCTACTTCTGGATGGGGACATTATATACATCTATAACGTCATATATCCTAACCTAAGGGAACCTAATATCTCGGGTGTAATATTTTACAACATTCCTGGCGTGTCGTCGCCTACTTCTCGATGGGGACATTATATACATCTATAACGTTGTATATCCTAACCTAAGGCAACCTAACATCTCGGATGTAATATTTTACAACATTCTGGCGTGTCGTCGCCTGCTTCTCGATGGGGACATTATATACGTCTATAACCTTGTATATACTAACCTAACGCAACCTAACATCTGGGATGTAATATTTTAAAACATTCCTGGTGGGTCGTCGCCCGCTTCTCGATGGGGACATTATATAGGTCTATAACGTTGAATATCCTAACCTAGAGCAACCTAAATATGGGATGTAATATTTTACAAGATCCCTGGCATGTCGGTCAACACGTCTCGGTGGGAACATTATATACGTCTATAACGATATATATCCTAACCTAAGGCAACCTAACATCTCGGATGTAATATTTTACAACATTCCTGGCATATCGGTCCCTACTTCTCGGTGGAAACAATGTATACGTCTATAACGATATATATCCTAGCCTAAGGCAACCCAACATGTAGAATGTAATATTTTACAACATTCCTGGCGTGTCCTCGCCTACTTCTCGATGGGGACATTATATACATCTATAACGTTGTATATCCTAACCTAAGGCAACCTAACATCTCGGATGTAATATTTTACAACATTCCTGGCATGTCGGTCCCTACTTCTCGGTGGGAAATTGTATACGTCTATAACGATATATATTCTAGCCTAAGGCTACCTAACATGTCGAATGTAATATTTTACAACGTTCCTGTCGTGTCGTCGCCGGCTTCTCGATGGGGACATTATATACGTCTATAACGTTGTATATTCTAACCTAACGCAACCTAACATCTGGGATGTTATATTTTACAACATTCCTGGCGTGACGTCGCCTACTTCTGGATGGGGACATTATATACATCTATAACGTCATATATCCTAACCTAAGGGAACCTAACATCTCGGGTGTAATATTTTACAACATTCCTGGCGTGTCGTCGCCTACATCTCGATGGGGACATTATATACGTCTATAACGTTGTATATCCTAACCTAAGGCAACCTAACATCTCGGATGTAATATTTTACAACATTCCTAGCATGTCGGTCCCTACTTCTCGGTGGGAACATTGTATACGTCTATAACGATATATATTCTAGCCTAAGGCAACCTAACATGTCGAGTGTAATATTTTACAACATTCCTGTCGTGTCGTCGCCTGCTTCTCGATGGGGACATTATATACGTCTATAACGTTGTATATTCTAACCTAACGCAACCTAATATCTGGGATGTTATATTTTACAACATTCCTGGCGTGTCGGTCCCTACTTCTCGGTGGTAACATTATATACGCCTACAACGTTATATATACTAGCCTAAGGCAACCTGACATCTCGGATGTATTATTTGACAACATTTCTGGCGTCTGAGTGCGTACTTCTCGGTGGGAACATCATATACGTCTGTAACGTTATATATCCCGTCGTAAGGCAACATAACATCTGGGATGTAATATTTTCCAACATTCCTGGTGGGTCGTCGCCCGATTCTCGATGGGGACATTATATACGTCTATAACGTTGAATATCCTAACCTAAAGCAACCTAACATCTGGGATGTAATATTTTACAAGATCCCTGGCATGTCGGTCCCCACGTCTCGGTGGGAACATTATATACGTCTATAACGATATTTATCATAACCTAAAGCAACCTAACATCTCGGATGTAATATTTTACAACATTCCTGGCATGTCGGTCCCTACTTCTCGGTGGAAACAATGTATACGTCTATAACGATATATATTCTGGCCTAAGGCAACCCAACATGTAGAATGTAATATTTTACAACATTCCTGGCGTGTCGTCGCCTACTTCTCGATGGGGACATTATATACGTCTATAACGTTGTATATTCTAACCTAACGCAACCTAACATCTGGGATGTAATATTTTACAACATTCCTGGCGTGTCGTCGCCTACTTCTGGATGGGGACATTATATACATCTATAACGTCATATATCCTTACCTAAGGGAACCTAACATCTCGGGTGTAATATTTTACAACATTCCTGGCGTGTCGTCGCCTACTTCTCGATGGGGACATTATATACATCTATAACCTTGTATATACTAACCTAACGCAACCTAACATCTGGGATGTAATATTTTACAACATTCCTGGCATGTCGGTCCCTACGTCTCCGTGGGTACATTGTACACGTCTATAACCTTGTATATCCTAACCTAACGCAACCTAACATCTGGGATGTAATATTTTAGAACATTCCTGGCATGTCGGTCCCTACGTCTCGGTGGGAATATTATATACGTCTATAACGATATATATCCTAACCTAAGGCAACCTAACATCTCGGATGTAATATTTTACAACATTCCTGGCGCTTCGGCTGCTACTTTTCGGTGGGAACATTATATACGTCTATAACGTTACATATCCTAACATATGGCAACATAACATCTCGGATGTTATATTTTACAACATTCCTGGCGTGTCGTCGCCTGCTTCTCGATGGGGACTTTATGTACGTCTAGAACGTTGTATATCCTAAGCTAACGCAACCTAACATCTGGGATATAATATTTTACAACATTCCTGGCATGTCGGTCCCTACGTCTCGGTGGGAACGTTATATACGTCTATAACGATATAAATCATAACCTAAAGCAACCTAGCATCTCGGATGTAATATTTTACAACATTCCTGGCATGTCGGTCCCTACCTCTCGGTGGGAACATTCTATACGTCTATAACGTTGTATATCCTAACCTAAGAGAACCTAACATCTCGGGTGTAATATTTTACAACATTGCTGACGCGTCGGCCCCTGTTTCTCGGTGGGAACTTTCTATACGTCTATAACGTTGTATATCATAACCTAAGGGAACCTAACTTGTAGAATGTAATATATTAAAACATTCCTGGCGTGTCGTCGCCTGCTTCTCGACGGGGACATTCTATACGTCTATAACGATATATATCCTAGCATAAGGCAACCTAACATGTCGAATGTAATATTTTACAACATTCCTGTCGTGTCGCCACCTGCTGCTCGATGGGGACATTATATACGTCTATAACGTTGAATATCCTAACCTAGAGCAACCTAAATCTGGGATGTAATATTTTACAAGATCCCTGGCATGTCGGTCCCCACGTCTCGGTGGGAACATTATATACGTCTATAACGATATATATCCTAACCTAAGGCAACCTAACATCTCGGATGTAATATTTTACAACATTCCTGGCATATCGGTCCCTACTTCTCGGTGGAAACAATGTATACGTCTGTAACGTTATATATCCTGTCGTAAGGCAACATAACATCTCGGATGTAATATTTTACAACATTCCTGGTGGGTCGACGCCCGCTTCTCGATGGGGACATTATATACGTCTATAACGTTGAATATCCTAACCTAAAGCAACCTATCATTTGGGATGTAATATTTTACAAGATCCCTGGAATGTCGGTCCCCACGTCTCGGTGGGAACATTATATACGTCTATAACGATATATATCATAACCTAAAGCAACCTAACATTTCGGATGTAATATTTTACAACATTCCTGGCATGTCGGTCCCTACTTCTCGGTGGAAACAATGTATACGTCTATAACGGTACATATCCTAGCCTAAGGCAACCCAACATGTCGAATGTAATATTTTACAACATTCCTGGCGTGTCGTCGCCTACTTCTCGATGGGGACGTTATATACATCTATAACGTTGTATATCCTACCCTAAGGCAACCTAACATCTCGGATGTAATATTTTACAACATTCCTGGCACGACGGTCCCTACTTCTCGGTGGGAACATTGTATACGTCTATAACGATATATATTCTAGCCTAAGGCAACCTAACATGTCGAATGTAATATTTTACAACATTCCTGTCGTGTCGTCGCCTGCTTCTCGATGGGGACATTATATACGTCCATAACGTTGTATATTCTAACCTAACGCAACCTAAAATCTGGGATGTAATATTTTACAACATTCCTGGCGTGTCGTCGCCTACTTCTGGATAGGGACACTATATGCATCTATAACGTCATATATCCTAACCTAAGGGAACCTAACATCTCGGGTGTAATATTTTACAACATTCCTGGCGTGTCGTTGCCTACTTCTCGATGGGGACATTATATACATCTATAACGTTGTATATCCTAACCTAAGGCAACCTAACATCTCGGATGTAATATTTTACAACATTCCTAGCATGTCGGGCCCTACTTCTCGGTGGGAACATTGTATACGTCTATAACGATATATATCCTAGCCTAACGCAACCTAACATGTCGAATGTAATATTTTACAACATTCCTGTCGTGTCGTCGCCTGCTTCTCGATGGGGACATTCTATACGTCGATAACGTTGTATGTCCTAACCTAAGGGAACCTAACATCTCGGGTGTAATATTTTAGAACATTCCTGACGCGTCAGTCCCTATTTCTCGGTGGGAACATTATATACGTCTATAACGTTATATATCCTAACCTAAGGGAACCTAACATCTCGGGTGTAATATTTTACAACATTCCTGGCGTGTCGTCGCCTACTTCTCGATGGGGACATTATATACATCTATAACGTTGTATATTCTAACCTAACGCAACCTAACATCTGGGATTTAATATTTTAGAACACTCCTGGCATGTAGGTCCCTACTTCTCGGTGGGAACATTCTATACGTCTATAACGTTGTATATCCTAACCTAAGGGAACCTAACATCTCGGGTGTAATATTTTACAACATTGCTGACGCATCGGCCCCTATTTCTCGGTGGGAACATTCTATACGTCTATAACGTTGTATATCCTAACCTAGGGGAACCTAACATCTCGGGTGTAATATTTTAGAACATTCCTGACGCGTCGGTCCCTATTTCTCGGTGGGAACATTATATACGTCTATAACGTTATATATCCTAGCCTACGGCAACCTAACTCGTCGAATGTAATATTTTACAACATTCCTGGCGTGTCGTCGCCTACTTCTCGATGGGGACACTATATACATCTATAACGTTGTATATCCTAACCTAAGGCAACCTAACATCTGGGATGTAATATTTTACAACATTTCTGGCATGTCGGTCCCTACGTCTCCGTGGGTACATTATATACGTCTGTGACGTTGTATATCCTAACCTAACGCAACCTAACGTCTGGGATGTAATATTTTAAAACATTCATGGCATGTCGGTCCCTACGTCTCGGTGGGAACATTATATACGTCTATAACGATATATATCCTAACCTAAGGCAACCTAACATCTCGGATGTAATATTTGACAACATTCCTGGCGTGTTAACCCGCACTTCTCGGTGGGAACATCATATACGTCTATAGCGATATATATCCTAGCCTAAGGCGACCTAGCAAGTCGAATGTAATATTTTACATCATTCCTGACGTGTCGGCCCCTATTTCTCGGTGAGAACATTATATACGTCTATAACGTTATATATGCTAGCCTAAGGCAACCTAACATGTCGAATGTAATATTTTACAACATTCCTGACGTGTCGGCCCGTAGTGCAAGGCGGTAACATTATATACGCCTACAACGTTATATATACTAGCCTAAGGCAACCTGACATCTCGGATGTAATATTTGACAACATTCCTGGCGTGTTAGCGCGTACTTCTCGGTGGGAACATCATATACGTCTATAACGTTATATATCCTGTCGTAAGGCAACATAACATCTCGGATATAATATTTTACAACATTCCTGGTGGGTCGTCGCCCGCTTCTAGATGGGGACATTATATACGTCTATAACGTTGAATATCCTAACCTAAAGCAACCTAACATCTGGGATGTAATATTTTACAAGATCCCTGGCATGTCGGTCCCCACGTCTCGGTGGGAACATTATATACGTCTATAACGATATAAATCATAACCTAAAGCAACCTAGCATCTCGGATGTAATATTTTACAACATTCCTGGCATGTCGGTCCCTACGTCTCGGTGGGAACATTATATACGTCTATAACGATATATATCCTAACCTAAGGCAACCTAACATCTCGGATGTAATATTTTACAACATTCCTGGCGCTTCGGCTGCTACTTTTCGGTTGGAACATTATATACGTCTATAACGTTACATATCCTAACGTATGGCAACATAACATCTCGGATGTTATATTTTACAACATTCCTGCCGAGTCCTCGCCTGCTTCTCGATGGAGACTTTATATACGTCTATAAAGTTGTATATCCTAACCTAATGCAACCTAACATCTGGGATGTAATATTTTACAACATTCCTGGCATGTCGGTCCCTATGTCTCGGTGGGAACATTATATACGTCTGTAACGATATATACCCTAACCTAAGGCAACCTAACATCTCGGATTTAATATTTTACAACATTCCTGGCATGTAGGTCCCTACTTCTCGGTGGGAACATTAAATACGTCTATAACGTTATATATCCTAGCCTAAGGCAACCTAACATGTCGAATGTAATATTTTACAACATTCCTGTCGTGTCGTCGCCTGCTTCACGATGGGTACATTATATACGTCTATAACGTTGTATGTTCTAACCTAACGCAACCTAACATCTGGGATGTAATATTTTACAACATTCCCGGCGTGTCGTCGCCTACTTCTGGATGGGGACATTATATACATCTATAACGTCATATATCCTAACCTAAGGGAACCTAACATCTCGGGTGTAATATTTTACAACATTCCTGGCGTGTCGTTGCCTACTTCTTGATGGGGACATTATATACATCTATAACGTTGTATATCCTAACCTAAGGCAACCTAACATCTCGGATCTAATATTTTACAACATTCCTGGCATGTCGGTCCCTACGTCTCCGTGGGTACATTGTACACGTCTATAACCTTGTATATCCTAACCTAACGCAACCTAACATCTGGGATGTAATATTTTAAAACATTCCTGGCATGTCGGTCCCTACGTCTCGGTGGGAATATTATATACGTCTATAACGATATATATCCTAACCTAAGGCAACCTAACATCTCGGATGTAATATTTTACAACATTCCTGGCGCTTCGGCTGCTACTTTTCGGTGGGAACATTATATACGTCTATAACGTTACATATCCTAACATATGGCAACATAACATCTCGGATGTTATATTTTACAACATTCCTGGCGTGTCGTCGCCTGCTTCTCGATGGGGACTTTATGTACGTCTAGAACGTTGTATATCCTAAGCTAACGCAACCTAACATCTGGGATGTAATATTTTACAACATTCCTGGCATGTCGGTCCCTACGTCTCGGTGGGAACGTTATATACGTCTATAACGATATAAATCATAACCTAAAGCAACCTAGCATCTCGGATGTAATATTTTACAACATTCCTGGCATGTCGGTCCCTACCTCTCGGTGGGAACATTCTATACGTCTATAACGTTGTATATCCTAACCTAAGAGAACCTAACATCTCGGGTGTAATATTTTACAACATTGCTGACGCGTCGGCCCCTGTTTCTCGGTGGGAACTTTCTATACGTCTATAACGTTGTATATCATAACCTAAGGGAACCTAACTTGTAGAATGTAATATATTACAACATTCCTGGCGTGTCGTCGCCTGCTTCTCGATGGGGACATTCTATACGTCTATAACGATATATATCCTAGCATAAGGCAACCTAACATGTCGAATGTAATATTTTACAACATTCCTGTCGTGTCGCCACCTGCTGCTCGATGGGGACATTATATACGTCTATAACGTTGTATATTCTAACCTAACGCAACCTAACATCTGGGATGTAATATTTTACAACATTCCTGGCGTGTCGTCGCCTACTTCTGGATGGGGCATTATATACATCTATAACGTCATATATCCTAACCTAAGGGAACCTAACATCTCGGATGTAATATTTTACAACATTCCTGGCATGTCGGGCCCTACTTCTCGGTGGGAACATTGTATACGTTTATAACGATATATATCCTAGCCTAAGGCAACCTAACATGTCGAATGTAATATTTTACAACATTCCTGTAGTGTCGTCGTCTGCTTCTCGATGGGGACATTATATACGTCTATAACGTTGTATATTCTAACCTAACGCAACCTAACATCTGGGATGTTATATTTTACAACATTCCTGGCGTGTCGTCGCCTACTTCTGGATGGGGACATTATATACATCTATAACGTCATATATCCTAACCTAAGGGAACCTAACATCTCGGGTGTAATATTTTACAACATTCCTGGCGTGTCGTCGCCTACTTTTCGGTGGGAACATTATATACGTCTATAACGTTATATATCCTAACGTATGGCAACATAACATCTCGGATGTTATATTTTACAACATTCCTGGCGTGTCGTCGCCTGCTTCTCGATGGGGACATTATATACGTCTATAACGTTGCATATTCTAACCTAACGCAACCTAACATCTGGGATGTAATATTTTACGACATTCCTGGCGTGTCGTCGCTTACTTCTGGATGGGGACATTATATACATCTATAACGTCATATATCCTAACCTAAGGGAACCTAACATCTCGGGTGTAATATTTTACAACATTCCTGGCGTGTCGTCGCCTACTTCTCGATGGGGACATTAAATACATCTATAACGTTGTATGTCCTAACCTAAGGCAACCTAACATCTCGGACGTAATATTTTACAACATTCCTGGCATGTCGGTCCCCACGTCTCGGTGGGAACATTATATACGTCTATAACGATATATATCCTAACCTAAGGCAACCTAACATCTCGGATGTAATATTTTACAACATTCCTGGCATATCGGTCCCTACTTCTCGGTGGAAACAATGTATACGTCTATAACGATATATATCCTAGCCTAAGGCAACCCAACATGTAGAATGTAATATTTTACAACATTCCTGGCGTGTCCTCGCCTACTTCTCGATGGGGACATTATATACATCTATAACGTTGTATATCCTAACCTAAGGCAACCTAACATCTCGGATGTAATATTTTACAACATTCCTGGCATGTCGGTCCCTACTTCTCGGTGGGAAATTGTATACGTCTATAACGATATATATTCTAGCCTAAGGCTACCTAACATGTCGAATGTAATATTTTACAACGTTCCTGTCGTGTCGTCGCCGGCTTCTCGATGGGGACATTATATACGTCTATAACGTTGTATATTCTAACCTAACGCAACCTAACATCTGGGATGTTATATTTTACAACATTCCTGGCGTGACGTCGCCTACTTCAGGATGGGGACATTATATACATCTATAACGTCATATATCCTAACCTAAGGGAACCTAACATCTCGGGTGTAATATTTTACAACATTCCTGGCGTGTCGTCGCCTACTTCTCGATGGGGAAATTATATACATCTATAACGTTGTATATACTAACCTAACGCACCCTAACATCTGGGATGTAATATTTTACAACATTCCTGGCATGTCGGTCCCTACGTCTCCGTGGGTACATTGTACACGTCTATAACCTTGTATATCCTAACCTAACGCAACCTAACATCTGGGATGTAATATTTTAAAACATTCCTGGCATGTCGGTCCCTACGTCTCGGTGGGAACATTATATACGTCTATAACGATATATATCCTAACCTAAGGCAACCTAACATCTCGGATGTAATATTTTACAACATTCCTGGCGCTTCGGCTGCTACTTTTCGGTGGGAAGATTATATACGTCTATAACGTTACATATCCTAACGTATGGCAACATAACATCTCGGATGTTATATTTTTCAACATTCCTGGCGTGTCGTCGCCTGCTTCTCGATGGGGACTTTATGTACGTCTAGAACGTTGTATATCCTAAGCTAACGCAACCTAACATCTGGGATGTAATATTTTACAACATTCCTGGCATGTCGGTCCCTACGTCCAGGTGGGAACGTTATATACGTCTATAACGATATAAATCATAACCTAAAGCAACCTAGCATCTCGGATGTAATATTTTACAACATTCCTGTCGTGTCGTCGCCTGCTTCTCGATGGGGACATTATATACGTCTATAACGTTGTATATTCTAACCTAACGCAACCTAACATCTGGGATGTTATATTTTACAACATTCCTGGCGTGTCGTCGCCTACTTCTGGATGGGGACATTATATACATCTATAACGTCATATATCCTAACCTAAGGGAACCTAATATCTCGGGTGTAATATTTTACAACATTCCTGGCGTGTCGTCGCCTACTTCTCGATGGGGACATTATATACTCTATAACGTTGTATATCCTAACCTAACGCAACCTAACATCTGGGATGTAATATTTTAAAACATTCCTGGTGGGTCGTCGCCCGCTTCTCGATGGGGACATTATATAGGTCTATAACGTTGAATATCCTAACCTAGAGCAACCTAAATATGGGATGTAATATTTTACAAGATCCCTGGCATGTCGGTCCCCACGTCTCGGTGGGAACATTATATACGTCTATAACGATATATATCCTAACCTAAGGCAACCTAACATCTCGGATGTAATATTTTACAACATTCCTGGCGCTTCGGCTGCTACTTTTCGGTGGGAACATTATATACGTCTATAACGTTACATATCCTAACATATGGCAACATAACATCTCGGATGTTATATTTTACAACATTCCTGGCGTGTCGTCGCCTGCTTCTCGATGGGGACTTTATGTACGTCTAGAACGTTGTATATCCTAAGCTAACGCAACCTAACATCTGGGATATAATATTTTACAACATTCCTGGCATGTCGGTCCCTACGTCTCGGTGGGAACGTTATATACGTCTATAACGATATAAATCATAACCTAAAGCAACCTAGCATCTCGGATGTAATATTTTACAACATTCCTGGCATGTCGGTCCCTACCTCTCGGTGGGAACATTCTATACGTCTATAACGTTGTATATCCTAACCTAAGAGAACCTAACATCTCGGGTGTAATATTTTACAACATTGCTGACGCGTCGGCCCCTGTTTCTCGGTGGGAACTTTCTATACGTCTATAACGTTGTATATCATAACCTAAGGGAACCTAACTTGTAGAATGTAATATATTAAAACATTCCTGGCGTGTCGTCGCCTGCTTCTCGACGGGGACATTCTATACGTCTATAACGATATATATCCTAGCATAAGGCAACCTAACATGTCGAATGTAATATTTTACAACATTCCTGTCGTGTCGCCACCTGCTGCTCGATGGGGACATTATATACGTCTATAACGTTGTATATTCTAACCTAACGCAACCTAACATCTGGGATGTAATATTTTACAACATTCCTGGCGTGTCGTCGCCTACTTCTGGATGGGGCATTATATACATCTATAACGTCATATATCCTAACCTAAGGGAACCTAACATCTCGGATGTAATATTTTACAACATTCCTGGCATGTCGGGCCCTACTTCTCGGTGGGAACATTGTATACGTTTATAACGATATATATCCTAGCCTAAGGCAACCTAACATGTCGAATGTAATATTTTACAACATTCCTGTCGTGTCGTCCCCTGCTTCTCGATGGGGACATTCTATACGTCTATAACGTTGTATATCCTAACCTAAGGGAACCTAACATCTCGGGTGTAATATTTTAGAACATTCCTGACGCGTCAGTCCCTATTTCTCGGTGGGAACATTATATACGTCTATAACGTTATATATCCTAGCCTAAGGCAACCTCACTTGTAGAATGTAATATTTTACAACATTCCCGGCGTGTCGTCGCCTACTTCTCTATGGGAACATTATATACATCTATAACCTTGTATATCCTAACCTAAGGCAACCTAACATCTCGGATGTAATATTTTACAACATTCCTGTCATGTCGGTCCCTACTTCTCGGTGGGAACATTGTATACGTCTATAACGATATATATCCTAGCCTAAGGCAACCTAACATCTCGGATGTAATATTTTACAACATTCCTGGCGCTTCGGCTGCTACTTTTCGGTGGGAACATTATATACGTCTATAACGTTACATATCCTAACGTATGGCAACATAACATCTTGGATGTTATATTTTACAACATTCCTGGTGTGTCGTCGCCTGCTTCTCGATGGGGACTTTATGTACGTCTAGAACGTTGTATGTCCTAAGCTAACGCAACTTAACATCTGGGATGTAATATTTTACAACATTCCTGGCATGTCGGTCCCTACATCTCGGTGGGAACGTTATATACGTCTATAACGATATAAATCATAACCTAAAGCAACCTAGCATCTCGGATGTAATACTTTACAACATTCCTGGCATGTCGGTCCCTACTTCTCGGTGGGAACATTCTATACGTCTATAACGTTGTATATCCTAACCTAAGGGAACCTAACATCTCGGGTGTAATATTTTACAACATTCCTGACGCGTCGGCCGCTATTTCTCGGTGGGAATATTGTATACGTCTATAACGTTATATCTCCTAGCCTAAGGCAACCTAACATCTCGGATGTAATATTTCACAACGTTCCTGCCGTGTTAACCCGCACTTCTCGGTGGGAATATCATATACGTCTATAGCGATATATATCCTAGCCTAAGGCCACCTAACATGTCGAATGTAATATTTTACATCATTCCCGACGTGTCGGCCCGTAGTTCACGGTGGTAACATTATATACGCCTACAACGTTATATATACTAGCCTAAGGCAACCTGACATCTCGGATGTAATATTTGACAACATTTCTGGCGTCTGAGCGCGTACTTCTCGGTGGGAACATCATATACGTCTGTAACGTTATATATCCCGTCGTAAGGCAACATAACATCTGGGATGTAATATTTTACAACATTCCTGGTGGGTCGTCGCCCGATTCTCGATGGGGACATTATATACGTCTATAACGTTGAATATCCTAACCTAAAGCAACCTAACATCTGGGATGTAATATTTTACAAGATCCCTGGCATGTCGGTCCCCACGTCTCGGTGGGAACATTATATACGTCTATAACGATATATATCATAACCTAAAGCAACCTAACATCTCGGATGTAATATTTTACAACATTCCTGGCATGTCGGTCCCTACTTCTCGGTGGAAACAATGTATACGTCTATAACGATATATATTCTGGCCTAAGGCAACCCAACATGTAGAATGTAATATTTTACAGCATTCCTGGCGTGTCGTCGCCTACTTCTCTATGGGAACATTATATACATCTATAACGTCATATATCCTAACCTAAGGGAACCTAACATCTCGGGTGTAATATTTTACAACATTCCTGGCGTGTCGTCGCCTACTTCTCGATGGGGACATTATATACATCTATAATCTTGTATATACTAACCTAACGCAACCTAACATCTGGGATGTAATATTTTACAACATTCCTGGCATGTCGGTCCCTAAGTCTCGGTGGGAACGTTATATACGTCTATAACGATATATATCCTAACCTAAGGGAACCTTACATCTCGGATGTAATATTTTACAACATTCCTGGCATGTCGGTCCCTACTTCTCGGTGGAAACAATGTATACGTCTATAACGATATATATCCTGGCCTAAGGCAACCCAACATGTAGAATGTAATATTTTACAACATTCCTGGCGTGTCGTCGCCTACTTCTCGATGGGGACATTATATACATCTATAACGTTGTATATTCTAACCTAACGCAACCTAACATCTGGGATGTAATATTTTACTACATTCCTGGCGTGTCGTCGCCTACTTCTGGATGGGGACATTATATACATCTATAACGTCATATATCCCAACCTAAGGGAACCTAACATCTCGGGTGTAATATTTTACAACATTCCTGACGCGTCGGCCGTTATTTCTCGGTGGGAATATTGTATACGTCTATAACGTTATATATCCTAGCCTAAGGCAACCTAACATCTCGGATGTAATATTTCACACCGTTCCTGGCGTGTTAACCCGCACTTCTCGGTGGGAATATCATATACGTCTATAGCGATATATATCCTAGCCTAAGGCCACCTAACATGTCGAATGTAATATTTTACATCATTCCCGACGTGTCGGCCCGTAGTTCACGGTGGTAACATTATATACGCCTACAACGTTACATATACTAGCCTAAGGCAACCTGACATCTCGGATGAAATATTTGACAACATTTCTGGCGTGTGAGCGCGTACTTCTCGGTGGGAACATCATATATGTCTGTAACGTTATATATCCCGTCGTAAGGCAACATAACATCTGGGATGTAATATTTTACAACATTCCTGGTGGGTCGTCGCCCGATTCTCGATGGGGACATTATATACGTCTATAACGTTGAATATCCTAACCTAAAGCAACCTAACATTTGGGATGTAATATTTTACAACATTCCTGGCATGTCGGTCCCTACGTCTCCGTGGGTACATTATATACGTCTATAACGTTGTATATCCTAACCTAACGCAACCTAACATCTGGGATGTAATATTTTAGAACATTCCTGGCATGTCGGTCCCTACGTCTCGGTGGGAACATTATATACGTCTATAACGATATATATCCTAACCTAAGACAACCTAACATCTCGGATGTAATATTTTACAACATTCCTGGCGCTTCGGCTGCTACTTTTCGGTGGGAACATTATATACGTCTATAACGTTATATATCCTAGCCTAAGGCAACCTAACATCTCGGATGTAATATTTCACAACATTTCTGGCGTGTGAGCACGTACTTCTCGGTGGTAACATCATATACGTCTGTAACGTTATATATGCTGTCGTAAGGCAACATAACATCTCGGATGTAATATTTTACAACATTCCTGGTGGGTCGACGCCCGCTTCTCGATGGGGACATTATATACGTCTATAACGTTGAATATCCTAACCTAAAGCAACCTATCATTTGGGATGTAATATTTTACAAGATCCCTGGAATGTCGGTCCCCACGTCTCGGTGGGAACATTATATACGTCTATAACGATATATATCATAACCTAAAGCAACCTAACATTTCGGATGTAATATTTTACAACATTCCTGGCATGTCGGTCCCTACTTCTCGGTGGAAACAATGTATACGTCTATAACGGTACATATCCTAGCCTAAGGCAACCCAACATGTCGAATGTAATATTTTACAACATTCCTGGCGTGTCGTCGCCTACTTCTCGATGGGGACGTTATATACATCTATAACGTTGTATATCCTACCCTAAGGCAACCTAACATCTCGGATGTAATATTTTACAACATTCCTGGCACGACGGTCCCTACTTCTCGGTGGAAACAATGTATACGTCTATAACGATATATATCCTGGCCTAAGGCAACCCAACATGTAGAATGTAATATTTTACAACATTCCTGGCGTGTCGTCGCCTGCTTCTCGATGGGGACATTATATACGTCCATAACGTTGTATATTCTAACCTAACGCAACCTAAAATCTGGGATGTAATATTTTACAACATTCCTGGCGTGTCGTCGCCTACTTCTGGATAGGGACACTATATACATCTATAACGTCATATATCCTAACCTAAGGGAACCTAACATCTCCGGTGTAATATTTTACAACATTCCTGGCGTGTCGTTGCCTACTTCTCGATGGGGACATTATATACATCTATAACGTTGTATATCCTAACCTAAGGCAACCTAACATCTCGGATGTAATATTTTACAACATTCCTGGCATGTCGGGCCCTACTTCTCGGTGGGAACATTGTATACGTCTATAACGATATATATCCTAGCCTAACGCAACCTAACATGTCGAATGTAATATTTTACAACATTCCTGTCGTGTCGTCGCCTGCTTCTCGATGGGGACATTCTATACGTCGATAACGTTGTATGTCCTAACCTAAGGGAACCTAACATCTCGGGTGTAATATTTTAGAACATTCCTGACGCGTCAGTCCCTATTTCTCGGTGGGAACATTATATACGTCTATAACGTTATATATCCTAACCTAAGGGAACCTAACATCTCGGGTGTAATATTTTACAACATTCCTGGCGTGTCGTCGCCTACTTCTCGATGGGGACATTATATACATCTATAACGTTGTATATTCTAACCTAACGCAACCTAACATCTGGGATTTAATATTTTAGAACACTCCTGGCATGTAGGTCCCTACTTCTCGGTGGGAACATTCTATACGTCTATAACGTTGTATATCCTAGCCTAAGGGAACCTAACATCTCGGGTGTAATATTTTACAACATTGCTGACGCATCGGCCCCTATTTCTCGGTGGGAACATTCTATACGTCTATAACGTTGTATATCCTAACCTAGGGGAACCTAACATCTCGGGTGTAATATTTTAGAACATTCCTGACGCGTCGGTCCCTATTTCTCGGTGGGAACATTATATACGTCTATAACGTTATATATCCTAGCCTACGGCAACCTAACTCGTCGAATGTAATATTTTACAACATTCCTGGCGTGTCGTCGCCTACTTCTCGATGGGGACACTATATACATCTATAACGTTGTATATCCTAACCTAAGGCAACCTAACATCTGGGATGTAATATTTTACAACATTTCTGGCATGTCGGTCCCTACGTCTCCGTGGGTACATTATATACGTCTGTGACGTTGTATATCCTAACCTAACGCAACCTAACGTCTGGGATGTAATATTTTAAAACATTCATGGCATGTCGGTCCCTACGTCTCGGTGGGAACATTATATACGTCTATAACGATATATATCCTAACCTAAGGCAACCTAACATCTCGGATGTAATATTTGACAACATTCCTGGCGTGTTAACCCGCACTTCTCGGTGGGAACATCATATACGTCTATAGCGATATATATCCTAGCCTAAGGCGACCTAGCAAGTCGAATGTAATATTTTACATCATTCCTGACGTGTCGGCCCCTATTTCTCGGTGAGAACATTATATACGTCTATAACGTTATATATGCTAGCCTAAGGCAACCTAACATGTCGAATGTAATATTTTACAACATTCCTGACGTGTCGGCCCGCAGTGCAAGGCGGTAACATTATATACGCCTACAACGTTATATATACTAGCCTAAGGCAACCTGACATCTCGGATGTAATATTTGACAACATTCCTGGCGTGTTAGCGCGTACTTCTCGGTGGGAACATCATATACGTCTATAACGTTATATATCCTGTCGTAAGGCAACATAACATCTCGGATATAATATTTTACAACATTCCTGGTGGGTCGTCGCCCGCTTCTAGATGGGGACATTATATACGTCTATAACGTTGAATATCCTAACCTAAAGCAACCTAACATCTGGGATGTAATATTTTACAAGATCCCTGGCATGTCGGTCCCCACGTCTCGGTGGGAACATTATATACGTCTATAACGATATAAATCATAACCTAAAGCAACCTAGCATCTCGGATGTAATATTTTACAACATTCCTGGCATGTCGGTCCCTACGTCTCGGTGGGAACATTATATACGTCTATAACGATATATATCCTAACCTAAGGCAACCTAACATCTCGGATGTAATATTTTACAACATTCCTGGCGCTTCGGCTGCTACTTTTCGGTTGGAACATTATATACGTCTATAACGTTACATATCCTAACGTATGGCAACATAACATCTCGGATGTTATATTTTACAACATTCCTGCCGAGTCCTCGCCTGCTTCTCGATGGAGACTTTATATACGTCTATAAAGTTGTATATCCTAACCTAATGCAACCTAACATCTGGGATGTAATATTTTACAACATTCCTGGCATGTCGGTCCCTATGTCTCGGTGGGAACGTTATATACGTCTATAAAGATATATATCCTAATCTAAGGGAACCTTACATCTCGGATGTAATATTTTACAACATTCCTGGCATGTCGGGCCCTACTTCTCGGTGGGAACATTGTATACGTCTATAACGATATATATCCTAGCCTAAGGCAACCTAACATGTCGAATGTAATATTTTACAACATTCCTGTCGTATCGACGCCTGCTTCTCGATGGGTACATTATATACGTCTATAACGTTGTATATTCTAACCTAACGCAACCTAACATCTGGGATGTAATATTTTACAACATTCCTGGCGTGTCGTCGCCTACTTCTGGATGGGGACATTATATACATCTATAACGTCATATATCCTAACCTAAGGGAACCTAACATCTCGGGTGTAATATTTTAAAACTTTCCTGGCATGTCGGTCCCTGCGTCTCGGTGGGATCATTATATACGTCTATAACGATATATATCCTATCCTAAGGCAACCTAACATGTCGAATGTAATATTTTACAACATTCCTGTCGTGTCGCCACCTGCTGCTCGATGGGGACATTATATACGTCTATAACGTTGTATATTCTAACCTAACGCAACCTAACATCTGGGATGTAATATTTTACAACATTCCTGGCGTGTCGTCGCCTACTTCTGGATGGGGCATTATATACATCTATAACGTCATATATCCTAACCTAAGGGAACCTAACATCTCGGATGTAATATTTTACAACATTCCTGGCATGTCGGGCCCTACTTCTCGGTGGGAACATTGTATACGTTTATAACGATATATATCCTAGCCTAAGGCAACCTAACATGTCGAATGTAATATTTTACAACATTCCTGTCGTGTCGTCCCCTGCTTCTCGATGGGGACATTCTATACGTCTATAACGTTGTATATCCTAACCTAAGGGAACCTAACATCTCGGGTGTAATATTTTAGAACATTCCTGACGCGTCAGTCCCTATTTCTCGGTGGGAACATTATATACGTCTATAACGTTATATATCCTAGCCTAAGGCAACCTCACTTGTAGAATGTAATATTTTACAACATTCCTGGCGTGTCGTCGCCCACTTCTCTATGGGAACATTATATACATCTATAACCTTGTATATCCTAACCTAAGGCAACCTAACATCTCGGATGTAATATTTTACAACATTCCTGTCATGTCGGTCCCTACTTCTCGGTGGGAACATTGTATACGTCTATAACGATATATATCCTAGCCTAAGGCAACCTAACATGTCGAATGTAATATTTTACAACATTCCTGTAGTGTCGTCGTCTGCTTCTCGATGGGGACATTATATACGTCTATAACGTTGTATATTCTAACCTAACGCAACCTAACATCTGGGATGTTATATTTTACAACATTCCTGGCGTGTCGTCGCCTACTTCTGGATGGGGACATTATATACATCTATAACGTCATATATCCTAACCTAAGGGAACCTAACATCTCGGGTGTAATATTTTACAACATTCCTGGCGTGTCGTCGCCTACTTTTCGGTGGGAACATTATATACGTCTATAACGTTATATATCCTAACGTATGGCAACATAACATCTCGGATGTTATATTTTACAACATTCCTGGCGTGTCGTCGCCTGCTTCTCGATGGGGACATTATATACGTCTATAACGTTGCATATTCTAACCTAACGCAACCTAACATCTGGGATGTAATATTTTACGACATTCCTGGCGTGTCGTCGCTTACTTCTGGATGGGGACATTATATACATCTATAACGTCATATATCCTAACCTAAGGGAACCTAACATCTCGGGTGTAATATTTTACAACATTCCTGGCGTGTCGTCGCCTACTTCTCGATGGGGACATTAAATACATCTATAACGTTGTATATCCTAACCTAAGGCAACCTAACATCTCGGACGTAATATTTTACAACATTCCTGGCATGTCGGTCCCCACGTCTCGGTGGGAACATTATATACGTCTATAACGATATATATCCTAACCTAAGGCAACCTAACATCTCGGATGTAATATTTTACAACATTCCTGGCATATCGGTCCCTACTTCTCGGTGGAAACAATGTATACGTCTATAACGATATATATCCTAGCCTAAGGCAACCCAACATGTAGAATGTAATATTTTACAACATTCCTGGCGTGTCCTCGCCTACTTCTCGATGGGGACATTATATACATCTATAACGTTGTATATCCTAACCTAAGGCAACCTAACATCTCGGATGTAATATTTTACAACATTCCTGGCATGTCGGTCCCTACTTCTCGGTGGGAAATTGTATACGTCTATAACGATATATATTCTAGCCTAAGGCTACCTAACATGTCGAATGTAATATTTTACAACGTTCCTGTCGTGTCGTCGCCGGCTTCTCGATGGGGACATTATATACGTCTATAACGTTGTATATTCTAACCTAACGCAACCTAACATCTGGGATGTTATATTTTACAACATTCCTGGCGTGACGTCGCCTACTTCAGGATGGGGACATTATATACATCTATAACGTCATATATCCTAACCTAAGGGAACCTAACATCTCGGGTGTAATATTTTACAACATTCCTGGCGTGTCGTCGCCTACTTCTCGATGGGGAAATTATATACATCTATAACGTTGTATATACTAACCTAACGCACCCTAACATCTGGGATGTAATATTTTACAACATTCCTGGCATGTCGGTCCCTACGTCTCCGTGGGTACATTGTACACGTCTATAACCTTGTATATCCTAACCTAACGCAACCTAACATCTGGGATGTAATATTTTAAAACATTCCTGGCATGTCGGTCCCTACGTCTCGGTGGGAACATTATATACGTCTATAACGATATATATCCTAACCTAAGGCAACCTAACATCTCGGATGTAATATTTTACAACATTCCTGGCGCTTCGGCTGCTACTTTTCGGTGGGAAGATTATATACGTCTATAACGTTACATATCCTAACGTATGGCAACATAACATCTCGGATGTTATATTTTTCAACATTCCTGGCGTGTCGTCGCCTGCTTCTCGATGGGGACTTTATGTACGTCTAGAACGTTGTATATCCTAAGCTAACGCAACCTAACATCTGGGATGTAATATTTTACAACATTCCTGGCATGTCGGTCCCTACGTCCAGGTGGGAACGTTATATACGTCTATAACGATATAAATCATAACCTAAAGCAACCTAGCATCTCGGATGTAATATTTTACAACATTCCTGTCGTGTCGTCGCCTGCTTCTCGATGGGGACATTATATACGTCTATAACGTTGTATATTCTAACCTAACGCAACCTAACATCTGGGATGTTATATTTTACAACATTCCTGGCGTGTCGTCGCCTACTTCTGGATGGGGACATTATATACATCTATAACGTCATATATCCTAACCTAAGGGAACCTAATATCTCGGGTGTAATATTTTACAACATTCCTGGCGTGTCGTCGCCTACTTCTCGATGGGGACATTATATACTCTATAACGTTGTATATCCTAACCTAACGCAACCTAACATCTGGGATGTAATATTTTAAAACATTCCTGGTGGGTCGTCGCCCGCTTCTCGATGGGGACATTATATAGGTCTATAACGTTGAATATCCTAACCTAGAGCAACCTAAATATGGGATGTAATATTTTACAAGATCCCTGGCATGTCGGTCCCCACGTCTCGGTGGGAACATTATATACGTCTATAACGATATATATCCTAACCTAAGGCAACCTAACATCTCGGATGTAATATTTTACAACATTCCTGGCGCTTCGGCTGCTACTTTTCGGTGGGAACATTATATACGTCTATAACGTTACATATCCTAACATATGGCAACATAACATCTCGGATGTTATATTTTACAACATTCCTGGCGTGTCGTCGCCTGCTTCTCGATGGGGACTTTATGTACGTCTAGAACGTTGTATATCCTAAGCTAACGCAACCTAACATCTGGGATATAATATTTTACAACATTCCTGGCATGTCGGTCCCTACGTCTCGGTGGGAACGTTATATACGTCTATAACGATATAAATCATAACCTAAAGCAACCTAGCATCTCGGATGTAATATTTTACAACATTCCTGGCATGTCGGTCCCTACCTCTCGGTGGGAACATTCTATACGTCTATAACGTTGTATATCCTAACCTAAGAGAACCTAACATCTCGGGTGTAATATTTTACAACATTGCTGACGCGTCGGCCCCTGTTTCTCGGTGGGAACTTTCTATACGTCTATAACGTTGTATATCATAACCTAAGGGAACCTAACTTGTAGAATGTAATATATTAAAACATTCCTGGCGTGTCGTCGCCTGCTTCTCGACGGGGACATTCTATACGTCTATAACGATATATATCCTAGCATAAGGCAACCTAACATGTCGAATGTAATATTTTACAACATTCCTGTCGTGTCGCCACCTGCTGCTCGATGGGGACATTATATACGTCTATAACGTTGTATATTCTAACCTAACGCAACCTAACATCTGGGATGTAATATTTTACAACATTCCTGGCGTGTCGTCGCCTACTTCTGGATGGGGCATTATATACATCTATAACGTCATATATCCTAACCTAAGGGAACCTAACATCTCGGATGTAATATTTTACAACATTCCTGGCATGTCGGGCCCTACTTCTCGGTGGGAACATTGTATACGTTTATAACGATATATATCCTAGCCTAAGGCAACCTAACATGTCGAATGTAATATTTTACAACATTCCTGTCGTGTCGTCCCCTGCTTCTCGATGGGGACATTCTATACGTCTATAACGTTGTATATCCTAACCTAAGGGAACCTAACATCTCGGGTGTAATATTTTAGAACATTCCTGACGCGTCAGTCCCTATTTCTCGGTGGGAACATTATATACGTCTATAACGTTATATATCCTAGCCTAAGGCAACCTCACTTGTAGAATGTAATATTTTACAACATTCCCGGCGTGTCGTCGCCTACTTCTCTATGGGAACATTATATACATCTATAACCTTGTATATCCTAACCTAAGGCAACCTAACATCTCGGATGTAATATTTTACAACATTCCTGTCATGTCGGTCCCTACTTCTCGGTGGGAACATTGTATACGTCTATAACGATATATATCCTAGCCTAAGGCAACCTAACATCTCGGATGTAATATTTTACAACATTCCTGGCGCTTCGGCTGCTACTTTTCGGTGGGAACATTATATACGTCTATAACGTTACATATCCTAACGTATGGCAACATAACATCTTGGATGTTATATTTTACAACATTCCTGGTGTGTCGTCGCCTGCTTCTCGATGGGGACTTTATGTACGTCTAGAACGTTGTATGTCCTAAGCTAACGCAACTTAACATCTGGGATGTAATATTTTACAACATTCCTGGCATGTCGGTCCCTACATCTCGGTGGGAACGTTATATACGTCTATAACGATATAAATCATAACCTAAAGCAACCTAGCATCTCGGATGTAATACTTTACAACATTCCTGGCATGTCGGTCCCTACTTCTCGGTGGGAACATTCTATACGTCTATAACGTTGTATATCCTAACCTAAGGGAACCTAACATCTCGGGTGTAATATTTTACAACATTCCTGACGCGTCGGCCGCTATTTCTCGGTGGGAATATTGTATACGTCTATAACGTTATATCTCCTAGCCTAAGGCAACCTAACATCTCGGATGTAATATTTCACAACGTTCCTGCCGTGTTAACCCGCACTTCTCGGTGGGAATATCATATACGTCTATAGCGATATATATCCTAGCCTAAGGCCACCTAACATGTCGAATGTAATATTTTACATCATTCCCGACGTGTCGGCCCGTAGTTCACGGTGGTAACATTATATACGCCTACAACGTTATATATACTAGCCTAAGGCAACCTGACATCTCGGATGTAATATTTGACAACATTTCTGGCGTCTGAGCGCGTACTTCTCGGTGGGAACATCATATACGTCTGTAACGTTATATATCCCGTCGTAAGGCAACATAACATCTGGGATGTAATATTTTACAACATTCCTGGTGGGTCGTCGCCCGATTCTCGATGGGGACATTATATACGTCTATAACGTTGAATATCCTAACCTAAAGCAACCTAACATCTGGGATGTAATATTTTACAAGATCCCTGGCATGTCGGTCCCCACGTCTCGGTGGGAACATTATATACGTCTATAACGATATATATCATAACCTAAAGCAACCTAACATCTCGGATGTAATATTTTACAACATTCCTGGCATGTCGGTCCCTACTTCTCGGTGGAAACAATGTATACGTCTATAACGATATATATTCTGGCCTAAGGCAACCCAACATGTAGAATGTAATATTTTACAGCATTCCTGGCGTGTCGTCGCCTACTTCTCTATGGGAACATTATATACATCTATAACGTCATATATCCTAACCTAAGGGAACCTAACATCTCGGGTGTAATATTTTACAACATTCCTGGCGTGTCGTCGCCTACTTCTCGATGGGGACATTATATACATCTATAATCTTGTATATACTAACCTAACGCAACCTAACATCTGGGATGTAATATTTTACAACATTCCTGGCATGTCGGTCCCTAAGTCTCGGTGGGAACGTTATATACGTCTATAACGATATATATCCTAACCTAAGGGAACCTTACATCTCGGATGTAATATTTTACAACATTCCTGGCATGTCGGTCCCTACTTCTCGGTGGAAACAATGTATACGTCTATAACGATATATATCCTGGCCTAAGGCAACCCAACATGTAGAATGTAATATTTTACAACATTCCTGGCGTGTCGTCGCCTACTTCTCGATGGGGACATTATATACATCTATAACGTTGTATATTCTAACCTAACGCAACCTAACATCTGGGATGTAATATTTTACTACATTCCTGGCGTGTCGTCGCCTACTTCTGGATGGGGACATTATATACATCTATAACGTCATATATCCCAACCTAAGGGAACCTAACATCTCGGGTGTAATATTTTACAACATTCCTGACGCGTCGGCCGTTATTTCTCGGTGGGAATATTGTATACGTCTATAACGTTATATATCCTAGCCTAAGGCAACCTAACATCTCGGATGTAATATTTCACACCGTTCCTGGCGTGTTAACCCGCACTTCTCGGTGGGAATATCATATACGTCTATAGCGATATATATCCTAGCCTAAGGCCACCTAACATGTCGAATGTAATATTTTACATCATTCCCGACGTGTCGGCCCGTAGTTCACGGTGGTAACATTATATACGCCTACAACGTTACATATACTAGCCTAAGGCAACCTGACATCTCGGATGAAATATTTGACAACATTTCTGGCGTGTGAGCGCGTACTTCTCGGTGGGAACATCATATATGTCTGTAACGTTATATATCCCGTCGTAAGGCAACATAACATCTGGGATGTAATATTTTACAACATTCCTGGTGGGTCGTCGCCCGATTCTCGATGGGGACATTATATACGTCTATAACGTTGAATATCCTAACCTAAAGCAACCTAACATTTGGGATGTAATATTTTACAACATTCCTGGCATGTCGGTCCCTACGTCTCCGTGGGTACATTATATACGTCTATAACGTTGTATATCCTAACCTAACGCAACCTAACATCTGGGATGTAATATTTTAGAACATTCCTGGCATGTCGGTCCCTACGTCTCGGTGGGAACATTATATACGTCTATAACGATATATATCCTAACCTAAGACAACCTAACATCTCGGATGTAATATTTTACAACATTCCTGGCGCTTCGGCTGCTACTTTTCGGTGGGAACATTATATACGTCTATAACGTTATATATCCTAGCCTAAGGCAACCTAACATCTCGGATGTAATATTTCACAACATTTCTGGCGTGTGAGCACGTACTTCTCGGTGGTAACATCATATACGTCTGTAACGTTATATATCCTGTCGTAAGGCAACATAACATCTCGGATGTAATATTTTACAACATTCCTGGTGGGTCGACGCCCGCTTCTCGATGGGGACATTATATACGTCTATAACGTTGAATATCCTAACCTAAAGCAACCTATCATTTGGGATGTAATATTTTACAAGATCCCTGGAATGTCGGTCCCCACGTCTCGGTGGGAACATTATATACGTCTATAACGATATATATCATAACCTAAAGCAACCTAACATTTCGGATGTAATATTTTACAACATTCCTGGCATGTCGGTCCCTACTTCTCGGTGGAAACAATGTATACGTCTATAACGGTACATATCCTAGCCTAAGGCAACCCAACATGTCGAATGTAATATTTTACAACATTCCTGGCGTGTCGTCGCCTACTTCTCGATGGGGACGTTATATACATCTATAACGTTGTATATCCTACCCTAAGGCAACCTAACATCTCGGATGTAATATTTTACAACATTCCTGGCACGACGGTCCCTACTTCTCGGTGGAAACAATGTATACGTCTATAACGATATATATCCTGGCCTAAGGCAACCCAACATGTAGAATGTAATATTTTACAACATTCCTGGCGTGTCGTCGCCTGCTTCTCGATGGGGACATTATATACGTCCATAACGTTGTATATTCTAACCTAACGCAACCTAAAATCTGGGATGTAATATTTTACAACATTCCTGGCGTGTCGTCGCCTACTTCTGGATAGGGACACTATATACATCTATAACGTCATATATCCTAACCTAAGGGAACCTAACATCTCCGGTGTAATATTTTACAACATTCCTGGCGTGTCGTTGCCTACTTCTCGATGGGGACATTATATACATCTATAACGTTGTATATCCTAACCTAAGGCAACCTAACATCTCGGATGTAATATTTTACAACATTCCTGGCATGTCGGGCCCTACTTCTCGGTGGGAACATTGTATACGTCTATAACGATATATATCCTAGCCTAACGCAACCTAACATGTCGAATGTAATATTTTACAACATTCCTGTCGTGTCGTCGCCTGCTTCTCGATGGGGACATTCTATACGTCGATAACGTTGTATGTCCTAACCTAAGGGAACCTAACATCTCGGGTGTAATATTTTAGAACATTCCTGACGCGTCAGTCCCTATTTCTCGGTGGGAACATTATATACGTCTATAACGTTATATATCCTAACCTAAGGGAACCTAACATCTCGGGTGTAATATTTTACAACATTCCTGGCGTGTCGTCGCCTACTTCTCGATGGGGACATTATATACATCTATAACGTTGTATATTCTAACCTAACGCAACCTAACATCTGGGATTTAATATTTTAGAACACTCCTGGCATGTAGGTCCCTACTTCTCGGTGGGAACATTCTATACGTCTATAACGTTGTATATCCTAGCCTAAGGGAACCTAACATCTCGGGTGTAATATTTTACAACATTGCTGACGCATCGGCCCCTATTTCTCGGTGGGAACATTCTATACGTCTATAACGTTGTATATCCTAACCTAGGGGAACCTAACATCTCGGGTGTAATATTTTAGAACATTCCTGACGCGTCGGTCCCTATTTCTCGGTGGGAACATTATATACGTCTATAACGTTATATATCCTAGCCTACGGCAACCTAACTCGTCGAATGTAATATTTTACAACATTCCTGGCGTGTCGTCGCCTACTTCTCGATGGGGACACTATATACATCTATAACGTTGTATATCCTAACCTAAGGCAACCTAACATCTGGGATGTAATATTTTACAACATTTCTGGCATGTCGGTCCCTACGTCTCCGTGGGTACATTATATACGTCTGTGACGTTGTATATCCTAACCTAACGCAACCTAACGTCTGGGATGTAATATTTTAAAACATTCATGGCATGTCGGTCCCTACGTCTCGGTGGGAACATTATATACGTCTATAACGATATATATCCTAACCTAAGGCAACCTAACATCTCGGATGTAATATTTGACAACATTCCTGGCGTGTTAACCCGCACTTCTCGGTGGGAACATCATATACGTCTATAGCGATATATATCCTAGCCTAAGGCGACCTAGCAAGTCGAATGTAATATTTTACATCATTCCTGACGTGTCGGCCCCTATTTCTCGGTGAGAACATTATATACGTCTATAACGTTATATATGCTAGCCTAAGGCAACCTAACATGTCGAATGTAATATTTTACAACATTCCTGACGTGTCGGCCCGCAGTGCAAGGCGGTAACATTATATACGCCTACAACGTTATATATACTAGCCTAAGGCAACCTGACATCTCGGATGTAATATTTGACAACATTCCTGGCGTGTTAGCGCGTACTTCTCGGTGGGAACATCATATACGTCTATAACGTTATATATCCTGTCGTAAGGCAACATAACATCTCGGATATAATATTTTACAACATTCCTGGTGGGTCGTCGCCCGCTTCTAGATGGGGACATTATATACGTCTATAACGTTGAATATCCTAACCTAAAGCAACCTAACATCTGGGATGTAATATTTTACAAGATCCCTGGCATGTCGGTCCCCACGTCTCGGTGGGAACATTATATACGTCTATAACGATATAAATCATAACCTAAAGCAACCTAGCATCTCGGATGTAATATTTTACAACATTCCTGGCATGTCGGTCCCTACGTCTCGGTGGGAACATTATATACGTCTATAACGATATATATCCTAACCTAAGGCAACCTAACATCTCGGATGTAATATTTTACAACATTCCTGGCGCTTCGGCTGCTACTTTTCGGTTGGAACATTATATACGTCTATAACGTTACATATCCTAACGTATGGCAACATAACATCTCGGATGTTATATTTTACAACATTCCTGCCGAGTCCTCGCCTGCTTCTCGATGGAGACTTTATATACGTCTATAAAGTTGTATATCCTAACCTAATGCAACCTAACATCTGGGATGTAATATTTTACAACATTCCTGGCATGTCGGTCCCTATGTCTCGGTGGGAACGTTATATACGTCTATAAAGATATATATCCTAATCTAAGGGAACCTTACATCTCGGATGTAATATTTTACAACATTCCTGGCATGTCGGGCCCTACTTCTCGGTGGGAACATTGTATACGTCTATAACGATATATATCCTAGCCTAAGGCAACCTAACATGTCGAATGTAATATTTTACAACATTCCTGTCGTGTCGACGCCTGCTTCTCGATGGGTACATTATATACGTCTATAACGTTGTATATTCTAACCTAACGCAACCTAACATCTGGGATGTAATATTTTACAACATTCCTGGCGTGTCGTCGCCTACTTCTGGATGGGGACATTATATACATCTATAACGTCATATATCCTAACCTAAGGGAACCTAACATCTCGGGTGTAATATTTTAAAACTTTCCTGGCATGTCGGTCCCTGCGTCTCGGTGGGATCATTATATACGTCTATAACGATATATATCCTATCCTAAGGCAACCTAACATGTCGAATGTAATATTTTACAACATTCCTGTCGTGTCGCCACCTGCTGCTCGATGGGGACATTATATACGTCTATAACGTTGTATATTCTAACCTAACGCAACCTAACATCTGGGATGTAATATTTTACAACATTCCTGGCGTGTCGTCGCCTACTTCTGGATGGGGCATTATATACATCTATAACGTCATATATCCTAACCTAAGGGAACCTAACATCTCGGATGTAATATTTTACAACATTCCTGGCATGTCGGGCCCTACTTCTCGGTGGGAACATTGTATACGTTTATAACGATATATATCCTAGCCTAAGGCAACCTAACATGTCGAATGTAATATTTTACAACATTCCTGTCGTGTCGTCCCCTGCTTCTCGATGGGGACATTCTATACGTCTATAACGTTGTATATCCTAACCAAAGGGAACCTAACATCTCGGGTGTAATATTTTAGAACATTCCTGACGCGTCAGTCCCTATTTCTCGGTGGGAACATTATATACGTCTATAACGTTATATATCCTAGCCTAAGGCAACCTCACTTGTAGAATGTAATATTTTACAACATTCCTGGCGTGTCGTCGCCTACTTCTCTATGGGAACATTATATACATCTATAACCTTGTATATCCTAACCTAAGGCAACCTAACATCTCGGATGTAATATTTTACAACATTCCTGTCATGTCGGTCCCTACTTCTCGGTGGGAACATTGTATACGTCTATAACGATATATATCCTAGCCTAAGGCAACCTAACATGTCGAATGTAATATTTTACAACATTCCTGTCGTGTCGTCGTCTGCTTCTCGATGGGGACATTATATACGTCTATAACGTTGTATATTCTAACCTAACGCAACCTAACATCTGGGATGTTATATTTTACAACATTCCTGGCGTGTCGTCGCCTACTTCTGGATGGGGACATTATATACATCTATAACGTCATATATCCTAACCTAAGGGAACCTAACATCTCGGGTGTAATATTTTACAACATTCCTGGCGTGTCGTCGCCTACTTTTCGGTGGGAACATTATATACGTCTATAACGTTATATATCCTAACGTATGGCAACATAACATCTCGGATGTTATATTTTACAACATTCCTGGCGTGTCGTCGCCTGCTTCTCGATGGGGACATTATATACGTCTATAACGTTGCATATTCTAACCTAACGCAACCTAACATCTGGGATGTAATATTTTACGACATTCCTGGCGTTTCGTCGCTTACTTCTGGATGGGGACATTATATACATCTATAACGTCATATATCCTAACCTAAGGGAACCTAACATCTCGGGTGTAATATTTTACAACATTCCTGGCGTGTCGTCGCCTACTTCTCGATGGGGACATTATATACATCTATAACGTTGTATATCCTAACCTAAGGCAACCTAACATCTCGGACGTAATATTTTACAACATTCCTGGCATGTCGGGCCCTACTTCTCGGTGGGAACATTATATACGTCTATAACGTTATATATCCTAGCCTAAGGCAACCTAACTTGTAGAATGTAATATTTTACAACATTCCTGGCGTGTCGTCGCCTACTTCTCTATGGGAACATTATATACATCTATAACGTTGTATATCCTAACCTAAGGCAACCTAACATCTCGGATGTAATATTTTACAACATTCCTGTCATGTCGGTCCCTACTTCTCGGTGGGAACATTGTATACGTCTATAACGATATATATCCTAGCCTAAGGCAACCTAACATGTCGAATGTAATATTTTACAACATTCCTGTCGTGTCGTCGTCTGCTTCTCGATGGGGACATTATATACGTCTATAACGTTGTATATTCTAACCTAACGCAACCTAACATCTGGGATGTTATATTTTACAACATTCCTGGCGTGTCGTCGCCTACTTCTGGATGGGGACATTATATACATCTATAACGTCATATATCCTAACCTAAGGGAACCTAACATCTCGGGTGTAATATTTTACAACATTCCTGGCGTGTCGTCGCCTACTTCTCGATGGGGACATTATATACGTCTATAACGTTGTATATCCTAACCTAAGGCAACCTAACATCTCGGATGTAATATTTTACAACATTCCTGGCATGTCGGTCCCTACTTCTCGGTGGGAACATTATATACGTCTATAACGATATATATTCTAGCCTAAGGCAACCTAACATGTCGAATGTAATATTTTACAACATTCCTGGCGTGTCGTCGCCTACTTCTCGATGCGGATATTATATACGTCTATAACGTTGTATATCCTAACCTAAGGCAACCTAACATCTCGGATGTAATATTTTACAACATTCTGGCGTGTCGTCGCCTGCTTCTCGATGGGAACATTATATACATCTATAACCTTGTATATCCTAACCTAACGGAACCTAACATCTCGGGTGTAATATTATACAACATTCCTGGCTTGTCGTCGCCTACTTCTCGATGGGGACATTATATACATCTATAACGTTGTATATCCTAACCTAAGGCAACCTAACATCTCGGATGTAATATTTTACAACATTCCTGGCATGTCGGTCCCTACTTCTCGGTGGAAACAATGTATACGTCTATAACGATATATATGCTAGCCTAAGGCAACCCAACATGTAGAATGTAATATTTTACAACATTCCTGGCGCTTCGGCTGCTACTTTTCGGTCGGAACATTATATACGCCTACAACGTTATATATACTAGCCTAAGGCAACGTGACATCTCCGATGTAATATTTGACAACATTTCTGGCGTGTGAGCGCGTACTTCTCGGTGGGAACATCATATACGTCCGTAACGTTATATATCCTGTCGTAAGGCAACATAACATCTCGGATGTAATATTTTACAACATTCCTGGTGGGTCGTCGCCCGCTTCTCGATGGGGACATTATATACGCCTATAACGTTGAATATCCTAACCTAAAGCAACCTAACATCTGGGATGTAATATTTTACAAGATCCCTGGTATGTCGGTCCCCACGTCTCGGTGGGAACACTATATACGTCTATAACGATATATATCCTAACCTAAGGCAACATAACATCTCGGATGTAATATTTTACAACATTCCTGGCGCTTCCGCTGCTACTTTTCGGTGGGAACATTATATACGTCTATAACGTTATATATCCTAACGTATGGCAACATAACATCTCGGATGTTATATTTTACAACATTCCTGGCGTGTCGTCGCCTGCTTCTCGATGGGGACATTATATACGTCTATAACGTTGTATATTCTAACCTAACGCAACGTAACATCTGGGATGTTATATTTGACAACATTCCTGGCGTGTCGTCGCCTACTTCTGGATGGGGACATTATATACATCTATAACGTCATATATCCTAACCTAAGGGAACCTAACATCTCGGGTGTAATATTTTACAACATTCCTGGCGTGTCTTCGCCTACTTCTCGATGGGGACATTATATACGTCTATAACGTTGTATATCCTAACCTAAGGCAACCTAACATCTCGGATGTAATATTTTACAACATTCCTGGCATGTCGGGCCCTACTTCTCGGTGGGAACATTATATACGTCTATAACGATATATATTCTAGCCTAAGGCAACCTAACTTGTAGAATGTAATATTTTACAACATTCCTGGCGTGTCGTCGCCTACTCCTCTATGGGAACATTATATACATCTATAACGTTGTATATCCTAACCTAAGGCAACCTAACATCTCGGATGTAATATTTTACAACATTCCTGACATGTCGGTCCCTACTTCTCGGTGGGTACATTGTATACGTCTATAACGATATATATCCTAGCGTAAGGCAACCTAACATGTCGAATGTAATATTTTACAACATTCCTGTCGCGTCGTCGCCTGCTTCTCGATGGGGACATTATATACGACTATAACGTTGTATATCCTAACCTAACGGAACCTAACATCTCGGGTGTAATATTATACAACATTCCTGGCGTGTCGTCGCCTACTTCTCGATGGGGACATTATATACATCTATAACGTTGTATATCCTAACCTAAGGCAACCTAACATCTCGGATGTAATATTTTACAACATTCCTGGCATGTCGGTCCCTACTTCTCGGTGGAAACAATGTATACGTCTATAACGATATATATGCTAGCGTAAGGCAACCCAACATGTAGAATGTAATATTTTACAACATTCGTGGCGTGTCGTCGCCTACTTCTCGATGGGGACATTATATACATCTATAACGTTGTATATCCTAACCTAAGGCAACCTAACATCTCGGATGTAATATTTTACAACATTCCTGGCATGTCGGTCCCTACTTCTCGGTGGGAACATTGTATACGTCTATAACGATATATATTCTAGCCTAAGGCAACCTAACATGTCGAATGTAATATTTTACAACATTCCTGTCGTGTCGTCGCCTGCTTCTCGATGGGGACATTATATACGTCTATAACGTTGTATATTCTAACCTAACGCAACCTAACATCTGGGATGTTATATTTTACAACATTCCTGGCGTGTCGTCGCCTACTTCTGGATGGGGACATTATATACATCTATAACGTCATATATCCTAACCTAAGGGAACCTAACATCTCGGGTGTAATATTTTACAACATTCCTGGCGTGTCGTCGCCTACTTCTCGATGGGGACATTATATACGTCTATAACGTTGTATATCCTAACCTAAGGCAACCTAACATCTCGGATGTAATATTTTACAACATTCCTGGCATGTCGGTCCCTACTTCTCGGTGGGAACATTATATACGTCTATAACGATATATATTCTAGCCTAAGGCAACCTAACATGTCGAATGTAATATTTTACAACATTCCTGGCGTGTCGTCGCCTGCTTCTCGATGGGGACATTATATACGTCTATAACGTTGTATATTCTAACCTAACGCAACGTAACATCTGGGATGTTATATTTTACAACATTCCTGGCGTGTCGTCGCCTACTTCTGGATGGGGACATTATATACATCTATAACGTCATATATCCTAACCTAAGGGAACCTAACATCTCGGGTGTAATATTTTACAACATTCCTGGCGTGTCGTCGCCTACTTCTCGATGGGGACATTATATACGTCTATAACGTTGTATATCCTAACCTAAGGCAACCTAACATCTCGGATGTAATATTTTACAACATTCCTGGCATGTCGGTCCCTACTTCTCGGTGGGAACATTATATACGTCTATAACGATATATATTCTAGCCTAAGGCAACCTAACATGTCGAATGTAATATTTTACAACATTCCTGGCGTGTCGTCGCCTACTTCTCGATGGGGATATTATATACGTCTATAACGTTGTATATCCTAACCTAAGGCAACCTAACATCTCGGATGTAATATTTTACAACATTCTGGCGTGTCGTCGCCTGCTTCTCGATGGGAACATTATATACGTCTATAACCTTGTATATACTAACCTAACGCAACCTAACATCTGGGATGTAATATTTTACAACATTCCTGGCATGTCGGTCCCTACGTCTCCGTGGGTACATTATATACGTCTATAACGTTGTATATCCTAACCTAACGCAACCTAACATCTGGGATGTAATATTTTAAAACATTCCTGGCATGTCGGTCCCTACGTCTCGGTGGAAACAATGTATACGTCTATAACGATATATATGCTAGCCTAAGGCAACCCAACATGTAGAATGTAATATTTTACAACATTCCTGGCGTGTCGTCGCCTACTTCTCGATGGGGACATTATATACATCTATAACGTTGTATATCCTAACCTAAGGCAACCTAACATCTCGGATGTAATATTTTACAACATTCCTGGCATGTCGGTCACTACTTCTCGGTGGGAACATTGTATACGTCTATAACGATATATATTCTAGCCTAAGGCAACCTAACATGTCGAATGTAATATTTTACAACATTCCTGTCGTGTCGTCGCCTGCTTCTCGATGGGGACATTATATACGTCTATAACGTTGTATATTCTAACCTAACGCAACCTAACATCTGGGATGTTATATTTTACAACATTCCTGGCGTGTCGTCGCCTACTTCTGGATGGGGACATTATATACATCTATAACGTCATATATCCTAACCTAAGGGAACCTAACATCTCGGGTGTAATATTTTACAACATTCCTGGCGTGTCGTCGCCTACTTCTCGATGGGGACATTATATACATCTATAACGTTGTATATCCTAACCTAAGGCAACCTAACATCTCGGATGTAATATTTTACAACATTCCTGGCATGTCGGTCCCTACTTCTCGGTGGGAACATTATATACGTCTATAACGATATATATTCTAGCCTAAGGCAACCTAACATGTCGAATGTAATATTTTACAACATTCCTGGCGTGTCGTCGCCTACTTCTCGATGGGGATATTATATACGTCTATAACGTTGTATATCCTAACCTAAGGCAACCTAACATCTCGGATGTAATATTTTACAACATTCTGGCGTGTCGTCGCCTGCTTCTCGATGGGAACATTATATACATCTATAACCTTGTATATACTAACCTAACGCAACCTAACATCTGGGATGTAATATTTTACAACATTCCTGGCATGTCGGTCCCTACGTCTCCGTGGGTACATTATATACGTCTATAACGTTGTATATCCTAACCTAACGCAACCTAACATCTGGGATGTAATATTTTAAAACATTCCTGGCATGTCGGTCCCTACGTCTCGGTGGGAACATTATATACGTCTATAACGATATATATCCTAACCTAAGGCAACCTAACATCTCGGATGTAATATTGTACAAGATCCCTGGTATGTCGGTCCCCACGTCTCGGTGGGAACATTATATACGTCTATAACGATATATATCCTAACCTAAGGCAACCTAACATCTCGGATGTAATATTTTACAACATTCCTGGCGCTTCCGCTGCTACTTTTCGGTGGGAACATTATATACGTCTATAACGTTATATATCCTAACGTATGGCAACATAACATCTCGGATGTTATATTTTACAACATTCCTGGCGTGTCGTCGCCTGCTTCTCGATGGGGACATTATATACGTCTATAACGTTGTATATTCTAACCTAACGCAACGTAACATCTGGGATGTTATATTTTACAACATTCCTGGCGTGTCGTCGCCTACTTCTGGATGGGGACATTATATACATCTATAACGTCATATATCCTAACCTAAGGGAACCTAACATCTCGGGTGTAATATTTTACAACATTCCTGGCGTGTCGTCGCCTACTTCTCGATGGGGACATTATATACGTCTATAACGTTGTATATCCTAACCTAAGGCAACCTAACATCTCGGATGTAATATTTTACAACATTCCTGACATGTCGGGCCCTACTTCTCGGTGGGAACATTATATACGTCTATAACGATATATATTCTAGCCTAAGGCAACCTAACTTGTAGAATGTAATATTTTACAACATTCCTGGCGTGTCGTCGCCTACTCCTCTATGGGAACATTATATACATCTATAACGTTGTATATCCTAACCTAAGGCAACCTAACATCTCGGATGTAATATTTTACAACATTCCTGACATGTCGGTCCCTACTTCTCGGTGGGAACATTGTATACGTCTATAACGATATATATCCCAGCCTAAGGCAACCTAACATGTCGAATGTAATATTTTACAACATTCCTGTCGCGTCGTCGCCTGCTTCTCGATGGTGACATTATATACGACTATAACGTTGTATATCCTAACCTAACGGAACCTAACATCTCGGGTGTAATATTATACAACATTCCTGGCTTGTCGTCGCCTACTTCTCGATGGGGACATTATATACATCTATAACGTTGTATATCCTAACCTAAGGCAACCTAACATCTCGGATGTAATATTTTACAACATTCCTGGCATGTCGGTCCCTACTTCTCGGTGGAAACAATGTATACGTCTATAACGATATATATGCTAGCCTAAGGCAACCCAACATGTAGAATGTAATATTTTACAACATTCGTGGCGTGTAGTCGCCTACTTCTCGATGGGGACATTATATACATCTATAACGTTGTATATCCTAACCTAAGGCAACCTAACATCTCGGATGTAATATTTTACAACATTCCTGGCATGTCGGTACCTACTTCTCGGTGGGAACATTGTATACGTCTATAACGATATATATTCTAGCCTAAGGCAACCTAACATGTCGAATGTAATATTTTACAACATTCCTGTCGTGTCGTCGCCTGCTTCTCGATGGGGACATTATATACGTCTATAACGTTGTATATTCTAACCTACGGCAACCTAACATCTGGGATGTTATATTTTACAACATTCCTGGCGTGTCGTCGCCTACTTCTGGATGGGGACATTATATACATCTATAACGTCATATATCCTAACCTAAGGGAACCTAACATCTCGGGTGTAATATTTTACAACATTCCTGGCGTGTCGTCGCCTACTTCTCGATGGGGACATTATATACGTCTATAACGTTGTATATCCTAACCTAAGGCAACCTAACATCTCGGATGTAATATTTTACAACATTCCTGGCATGTCGGTCCCTACTTCTCGGTGGGAACATTATATACGTCTATAACGATATATATTCTAGCCTAAGGCAACCTAACATGTCGAATGTAATATTTTACAACATTCCTGGCGTGTCGTCGCCTGCTTCTCGATGGGGACATTATATACGTCTATAACGTTGTATATTCTAACCTAACGCAACGTAACATCTGGGATGTTATATTTTACAACATTCCTGGCGTGTCGTCGCCTACTTCTGGATGGGGACATTATATACATCTATAACGTCATATATCCTAACCTAAGGGAACCTAACATCTCGGGTGTAATATTTTACAACATTCCTGGCGTGTCGTCGCCTACTTCTCGATGGGGACATTATATACGTCTATAACGTTGTATATCCTAACCTAAGGCAACCTAACATCTCGGATGTAATATTTTACAACATTCCTGGCATGTCGGTCCCTACTTCTCGGTGGGAACATTATATACGTCTATAACGATATATATTCTAGCCTAAGGCAACCTAACATGTCGAATGTAATATTTTACAACATTCCTGGCGTGTCGTCGCCTACTTCTCGATGGGGATATTATATACGTCTATAACGTTGTATATCCTAACCTAAGGCAACCTAACATCTCGGATGTAATATTTTACAACATTCTGGCGTGTCGTCGCCTGCTTCTCGATGGGAACATTATATACGTCTATAACCTTGTATATACTAACCTAACGCAACCTAACATCTGGGATGTAATATTTTACAACATTCCTGGCATGTCGGTCCCTACGTCTCCGTGGGTACATTATATACGTCTATAACGTTGTATATCCTAACCTAACGCAACCTAACATCTGGGATGTAATATTTTAAAACATTCCTGGCATGTCGGTCCCTACGTCTCGGTGGAAACAATGTATACGTCTATAACGATATATATGCTAGCCTAAGGCAACCCAACATGTAGAATGTAATATTTTACAACATTCCTGGCGTGTCGTCGCCTACTTCTCGATGGGGACATTATATACATCTATAACGTTGTATATCCTAACCTAAGGCAACCTAACATCTCGGATGTAATATTTTACAACATTCCTGGCATGTCGGTCCCTACTTCTCGGTGGGAACATTGTATACGTCTATAACGATATATATTCTAGCCTAAGGCAACCTAACATGTCGAATGTAATATTTTACAACATTACTGTCGTGTCGTCGCCTGCTTCTCGATGGGGACATTATATACGTCTATAACGTTGTATATTCTAACCTAACGCAACGTAACATCTGGGATGTTATATTTTACAACATTCCTGGCGTGTCGTCGCCTACTTCTGGATGGGGACATTATATACATCTATAACGTCATATATCCTAACCTAAGGGAACCTAACATCTCGGGTGTAATATTTTACAACATTCCTGGCGTGTCGTCGCCTACTTCTCGATGGGGACATTATATACGTCTATAACGTTGTATATCCTAACCTAAGGCAACCTAACATCTCGGATGTAATATTTTACAACATTCCTGGCATGTCGGTCCCTACTTCTCGGTGGGAACATTATATACGTCTATAACGATATATATTCTAGCCTAAGGCAACCTAACATGTCGAATGTAATATTTTACAACATTCCTGGCGTGTCGTCGCCTACTTCTCGATGGGGATATTATATACGTCTATAGCGTTGTATATCCTAACCTAAGGCAACCTAACATCTCGGATGTAATATTTTACAACATTCTGGCGTGTCGTCGCCTGCTTCTCGATGGGAACATTATATACGTCTATAACCTTGTATATACTAACCTAACGCAACCTAACATCTGGGATGTAATATTTTACAACATTCCTGGCATGTCGGTCCCTACGTCTCCGTGGGTACATTATATACGTCTATAACGTTGTATATCCTAACCTAACGCAACCTAACATCTGGGATGTAATATTTTAAAACATTCCTGGCATGTCGGTCCCTACGTCTCGGTGGAAACAATGTATACGTCTATAACGATATATATGCTAGCCTAAGGCAACCCAACATGTAGAATGTAATATTTTACAACATTCCTGGCGTGTCGTCGCCTACTTCTCGATGGGGACATTATATACATCTATAACGTTGTATATCCTAACCTAAGGCAACCTAACATCTCGGATGTAATATTTTACAACATTCCTGGCATGTCGGTCACTACTTCTCGGTGGGAACATTGTATACGTCTATAACGATATATATTCTAGCCTAAGGCAACCTAACATGTCGAATGTAATATTTTACAACATTCCTGTCGTGTCGTCGCCTGCTTCTCGATGGGGACATTATATACGTCTATAACGTTGTATATTCTAACCTAACGCAACCTAACATCTGGGATGTTATATTTTACAACATTCCTGGCGTGTCGTCGCCTACTTCTGGATGGGGACATTATATACATCTATAACGTCATATATCCTAACCTAAGGGAACCTAACATCTCGGGTGTAATATTTTACAACATTCCTGGCGTGTCGTCGCCTACTTCTCGATGGGGACATTATATACATCTATAACGTTGTATATCCTAACCTAAGGCAACCTAACATCTCGGATGTAATATTTTACAACATTCCTGGCATGTCGGTCCCTACTTCTCGGTGGGAACATTATATACGTCTATAACGATATATATTCTAGCCTAAGGCAACCTAACATGTCGAATGTAATATTTTACAACATTCCTGGCGTGTCGTCGCCTACTTCTCGATGGGGATATTATATACGTCTATAACGTTGTATATCCTAACCTAAGGCAACCTAACATCTCGGATGTAATATTTTACAACATTCTGGCGTGTCGTCGCCTGCTTCTCGATGGGAACATTATATACATCTATAACCTTGTATATACTAACCTAACGCAACCTAACATCTGGGATGTAATATTTTACAACATTCCTGGCATGTCGGTCCCTACGTCTCCGTGGGTACATTATATACGTCTATAACGTTGTATATCCTAACCTAACGCAACCTAACATCTGGGATGTAATATTTTAAAACATTCCTGGCATGTCGGTCCCTACGTCTCGGTGGGAACATTATATACGTCTATAACGATATATATCCTAACCTAAGGCAACCTAACATCTCGGATGTAATATTGTACAAGATCCCTGGTATGTCGGTCCCCACGTCTCGGTGGGAACATTATATACGTCTATAACGATATATATCCTAACCTAAGGCAACCTAACATCTCGGATGTAATATTTTACAACATTCCTGGCGCTTCCGCTGCTACTTTTCGGTGGGAACATTATATACGTCTATAACGTTATATATCCTAACGTATGGCAACATAACATCTCGGATGTTATATTTTACAACATTCCTGGCGTGTCGTCGCCTGCTTCTCGATGGGGACATTATATACGTCTATAACGTTGTATATTCTAACCTAACGCAACGTAACATCTGGGATGTTATATTTTACAACATTCCTGGCGTGTCGTCGCCTACTTCTGGATGGGGACATTATATACATCTATAACGTCATATATCCTAACCTAAGGGAACCTAACATCTCGGGTGTAATATTTTACAACATTCCTGGCGTGTCGTCGCCTACTTCTCGATGGGGACATTATATACGTCTATAACGTTGTATATCCTAACCTAAGGCAACCTAACATCTCGGATGTAATATTTTACAACATTCCTGACATGTCGGGCCCTACTTCTCGGTGGGAACATTATATACGTCTATAACGATATATATTCTAGCCTAAGGCAACCTAACTTGTAGAATGTAATATTTTACAACATTCCTGGCGTGTCGTCGCCTACTCCTCTATGGGAACATTATATACATCTATAACGTTGTATATCCTAACCTAAGGCAACCTAACATCTCGGATGTAATATTTTACAACATTCCTGACATGTCGGTCCCTACTTCTCGGTGGGAACATTGTATACGTCTATAACGATATATATCCCAGCCTAAGGCAACCTAACATGTCGAATGTAATATTTTACAACATTCCTGTCGCGTCGTCGCCTGCTTCTCGATGGGGACATTATATACGACTATAACGTTGTATATCCTAACCTAACGGAACCTAACATCTCGGGTGTAATATTATACAACATTCCTGGCTTGTCGTCGCCTACTTCTCGATGGGGACATTATATACATCTATAACGTTGTATATCCTAACCTAAGGCAACCTAACATCTCGGATGTAATATTTTACAACATTCCTGGCATGTCGGTCCCTACTTCTCGGTGGAAACAATGTATACGTCTATAACGATATATATGCTAGCCTAAGGCAACCCAACATGTAGAATGTAATATTTTACAACATTCGTGGCGTGTAGTCGCCTACTTCTCGATGGGGACATTATATACATCTATAACGTTGTATATCCTAACCTAAGGCAACCTAACATCTCGGATGTAATATTTTACAACATTCCTGGCATGTCGGTACCTACTTCTCGGTGGGAACATTGTATACGTCTATAACGATATATATTCTAGCCTAAGGCAACCTAACATGTCGAATGTAATATTTTACAACATTCCTGTCGTGTCGTCGCCTGCTTCTCGATGGGGACATTATATACGTCTATAACGTTGTATATTCTAACCTACGGCAACCTAACATCTGGGATGTTATATTTTACAACATTCCTGGCGTGTCGTCGCCTACTTCTGGATGGGGACATTATATACATCTATAACGTCATATATCCTAACCTAAGGGAACCTAACATCTCGGGTGTAATATTTTACAACATTCCTGGCGTGTCGTCGCCTACTTCTCGATGGGGACATTATATACGTCTATAACGTTGTATATCCTAACCTAAGGCAACCTAACATCTCGGATGTAATATTTTACAACATTCCTGGCATGTCGGTCCCTACTTCTCGGTGGGAACATTATATACGTCTATAACGATATATATTCTAGCCTAAGGCAACCTAACATGTCGAATGTAATATTTTACAACATTCCTGGCGTGTCGTCGCCTGCTTCTCGATGGGGACATTATATACGTCTATAACGTTGTATATTCTAACCTAACGCAACGTAACATCTGGGATGTTATATTTTACAACATTCCTGGCGTGTCGTCGCCTACTTCTGGATGGGGACATTATATACATCTATAACGTCATATATCCTAACCTAAGGGAACCTAACATCTCGGGTGTAATATTTTACAACATTCCTGGCGTGTCGTCGCCTACTTCTCGATGGGGACATTATATACGTCTATAACGTTGTATATCCTAACCTAAGGCAACCTAACATCTCGGATGTAATATTTTACAACATTCCTGGCATGTCGGTCCCTACTTCTCGGTGGGAACATTATATACGTCTATAACGATATATATTCTAGCCTAAGGCAACCTAACATGTCGAATGTAATATTTTACAACATTCCTGGCGTGTCGTCGCCTACTTCTCGATGGGGATATTATATATGTCTATAACGTTGTATATCCTAACCTAAGGCAACCTAACATCTCGGATGTAATATTTTACAACATTCTGGCGTGTCGTCGCCTGCTTCTCGATGGGAACATTATATACGTCTATAACCTTGTATATACTAACCTAACGCAACCTAACATCTGGGATGTAATATTTTACAACATTCCTGGCATGTCGGTCCCTACGTCTCCGTGGGTACATTATATACGTCTATAACGTTGTATATCCTAACCTAACGCAACCTAACATCTGGGATGTAATATTTTAAAACATTCCTGGCATGTCGGTCCCTACGTCTCGGTGGAAACAATGTATACGTCTATAACGATATATATGCTAGCCTAAGGCAACCCAACATGTAGAATGTAATATTTTACAACATTCCTGGCGTGTCGTCGCCTACTTCTCGATGGGGACATTATATACATCTATAACGTTGTATATCCTAACCTAAGGCAACCTAACATCTCGGATGTAATATTTTACAACATTCCTGGCATGTCGGTCCCTACTTCTCGGTGGGAACATTGTATACGTCTATAACGATATATATTCTAGCCTAAGGCAACCTAACATGTCGAATGTAATATTTTACAACATTACTGTCGTGTCGTCGCCTGCTTCTCGATGGGGACATTATATACGTCTATAACGTTGTATATTCTAACCTAACGCAACCTAACATCTGGGATGTTATATTTTACAACATTCCTGGCGTGTCGTCGCCTACTTCTGGATGGGGACATTATATACATCTATAACGTCATATATCCTAACCTAAGGGAACCTAACATCTCGGGTGTAATATTTTACAACATTCCTGGCGTGTCGTCGCCTACTTCTCGATGGGGACATTATATACGTCTATAACGTTGTATATCCTAACCTAAGGCAACCTAACATCTCGGATGTAATATTTTACAACATTCTGGCGTGTCGTCGCCTGCTTCTCGATGGGAACATTATATACATCTATAACCTTGTATATACTAACCTAACGCAACCTAACATCTGGGATGTAATATTTTACAACATTCCTGGCATGTCGGTCCCTACGTCTCCGTGGGTACATTATATACGTCTATAACGTTGTATATCCTAACCTAACGCAACCTAACATCTGGGATGTAATATTTTAAAACATTCCTGGCATGTCGGTCCCTACGTCTCGGTGGGAACATTATATACGTCTATAACGATATATATCCTAACCTAAGGCAACCTAACATCTCGGATGTAATATTTTACAACATTCCTGGCGCTTCGGCTGCTACTTTTCGGTCGGAACATTATATACGCCTACAACGTTATATATACTAGCCTAAGGCAACGTGACATCTCCGATGTAATATTTGACAACATTTCTGGCGTGTGAGCGCGTACTTCTCGGTGGGAACATCATATACGTCCGTAACGTTATATATCCTGTCGTAAGGCAACATAACATCTCGGATGTAATATTTTACAACATTCCTGGTGGGTCGTCGCCCGCTTCTCGATGGGGACATTATATACGCCTATAACGTTGAATATCCTAACCTAAAGCAACCTAACATCTGGGATGTAATATTTTACAAGATCCCTGGTATGTCGGTCCCCACGTCTCGGTGGGAACATTATATACGTCTATAACGATATATATCCTAACCTAAGGCAACCTAACATCTCGGATGTAATATTTTACAACATTCCTGGCGCTTCCGCTGCTACTTTTCGGTGGGAACATTATATACGTCTATAACGTTATATATCCTAACGTATGGCAACATAACATCTCGGACGTTATATTTTACAACATTCCTGGCGTGTCGTCGCCTGCTTCTCGATGGGGACATTATATACGTCTATAACGTTGTATATTCTAACCTAACGCAACGTAACATCTGGGATGTTATATTTTACAACATTCCTGGCGTGTCGTCGCCTACTTCTGGATGGGGACATTATATACATCTATAACGTCATATATCCTAACCTAAGGGAACCTAACATCTGGGATGTAATATTTTAAAACATTCCTGGCATGTCGGTCCCTACGTCTCGGTGGGAACATTATATACGTCTATAACGATATATATCCTAACCTAAGGCAACCTAACATCTCGGATGTAATATTGTACAAGATCCCTGGTATGTCGGTCCCCACGTCTCGGTGGGAACATTATATACGTCTATAACGATATATATCCTAACCTAAGGCAACCTAACATCTCGGATGTAATATTTTACAACATTCCTGGCGCTTCGGCTGCTACTTTTCGGTCGGAACATTATATACGCCTACAACGTTATATATACTAGCCTAAGGCAACGTGACATCTCCGATGTAATATTTGACAACATTTCTGGCGTGTGAGCGCGTACTTCTCGGTGGGAACATCATATACGTCCGTAACGTTATATATCCTGTCGTAAGGCAACATAACATCTCGGATGTAATATTTTACAACATTCCTGGTGGGTCGTCGCCCGCTTCTCGATGGGGACATTATATACGCCTATAACGTTGAATATCCTAACCTAAAGCAACCTAACATCTGGGATGTAATATTTTACAAGATCCCTGGTATGTCGGTCCCCACGTCTCGGTGGGAACATTATATACGGCTATAACGATATATATCCTAACCTAAGGCAACCTAACATCTCGGATGTAATATTTTACAACATTCCTGGCGCTTCCGCTGCTACTTTTCGGTGGGAACATTATATACCTCTATAACGTTATATATCCTAACGTGTGGCAACATAACATCTCGGATGTTATATTTTACAACATTCCTGGCGTGTCGTCGCCTGCTTCTCGATGGGGACATTATATACGTCTATAACGTTGTATATTCTAACCTAAGGCAACCTAACATCTCGGATGTAATATTTTACAACATTCCTGGCGTGTCGTCGCCTACTTCTGGATGGGGACATTATATACATCTATAACGTCATATATCCTAACCTAAGGGAACCTAACATCTGGGATGTAATATTTTAAAACATTCCTGGCATGTCGGTCCCTACGTCTCGGTGGGAACATTATATACGTCTATAACGATATATATCCTAACCTAAGGCAACCTAACATCTCGGATGTAATATTGTACAAGATCCCTGGTATGTCGGTCCCCACGTCTCGGTGGGAACATTATATACGTCTATAACGATATATATCCTAACCTAAGGCAACCTAACATCTCGGATGTAATATTTTACAACATTCCTGGCGCTTCGGCTGCTACTTTTCGGTCGGAACATTATATACGCCTACAACGTTATATATACTAGCCTAAGGCAACGTGACATCTCCGATGTAATATTTGACAACATTTCTGGCGTGTGAGCGCGTACTTCTCGGTGGGAACATCATATACGTCCGTAACGTTATATATCCTGTCGTAAGGCAACATAACATCTCGGATGTAATATTTTACAACATTCCTGGTGGGTCGTCGCCCGCTTCTCGATGGGGACATTATATACGCCTATAACGTTGAATATCCTAACCTAAAGCAACCTAACATCTGGGATGTAATATTTTACAAGATCCCTGGTATGTCGGTCCCCACGTCTCGGTGGGAACATTATATACGTCTATAACGATATATATCCTAACCTAAGGCAACCTAACATCTCGGATGTAATATTTTACAACATTCCTGGCGCTTCCGCTGCTACTTTTCGGTGGGAACATTATATACCTCTATAACGTTATATATCCTAACGTGTGGCAACATAACATCTCGGATGTTATATTTTACAACATTCCTGGCGTGTCGTCGCCTGCTTCTCGATGGGGACATTATATACGTCTATAACGTTGTATATTCTAACCTAAGGCAACCTAACATCTCGGATGTAATATTTTACAACATTCCTGGCGTGTCGTCGCCTACTTCTGGATGGGGACATTATATACATCTATAACGTCATATATCCTAACCTAAGGGAACCTAACATCTGGGATGTAATATTTTAAAACATTCCTGGCATGTCGGTCCCTACGTCTCGGTGGGAACATTATATACGTCTATAACGATATATATCCTAACCTAAGGCAACCTAACATCTCGGATGTAATATTGTACAAGATCCCTGGTATGTCGGTCCCCACGTCTCGGTGGGAACATTATATACGTCTATAACGATATATATCCTAACCTAAGGCAACCTAACATCTCGGATGTAATATTTTACAACATTCCTGGCGCTTCGGCTGCTACTTTTCGGTCGGAACATTATATACGCCTACAACGTTATATATACTAGCCTAAGGCAACGTGACATCTCCGATGTAATATTTGACAACATTTCTGGCGTGTGAGCGCGTACTTCTCGGTGGGAACATCATATACGTCCGTAACGTTATATATCCTGTCGTAAGGCAACATAACATCTCGGATGTAATATTTTACAACATTCCTGGTGGGTCGTCGCCCGCTTCTCGATGGGGACATTATATACGCCTATAACGTTGAATATCCTAACCTAAAGCAACCTAACATCTGGGATGTAATATTTTACAAGATCCCTGGTATGTCGGTCCCCACGTCTCGGTGGGAACATTATATACGTCTATAACGATATATATCCTAACCTAAGGCAACCTAACATCTCGGATGTAATATTTTACAACATTCCTGGCGCTTCCGCTGCTACTTTTCGGTGGGAACATTATATACGTCTATAACGTTATATATCCTAACGTGTGGCAACATAACATCTCGGATGTTATATTTTACAACATTCCTGGCGTGTCGTCGCCTGCTTCTCGATGGGGACATTATATACGTCTATAACGTTGTATATTCTAACCTAAGGCAACCTAACATCTCGGATGTAATATTTTACAACATTCCTGGCGTGTCGTCGCCTACTTCTGGATGGGGACATTATATACATCTATAACGTCATATATCCTAACCTAAGGGAACCTAACATCTGGGATGTAATATTTTAAAACATTCCTGGCATGTCGGTCCCTACGTCTCGGTGGGAACATTATATACGTCTATAACGATATATATCCTAACCTAAGGCAACCTAACATCTCGGATGTAATATTGTACAAGATCCCTGGTATGTCGGTCCCCACGTCTCGGTGGGAACATTATATACGTCTATAACGATATATATCCTAACCTAAGGCAACCTAACATCTCGGATGTAATATTTTACAACATTCCTGGCGCTTCGGCTGCTACTTTTCGGTCGGAACATTATATACGCCTACAACGTTATATATACTAGCCTAAGGCAACGTGACATCTCCGATGTAATATTTGACAACATTTCTGGCGTGTGAGCGCGTACTTCTCGGTGGGAACATCATATACGTCCGTAACGTTATATATCCTGTCGTAAGGCAACATAACATCTCGGATGTAATATTTTACAACATTCCTGGTGGGTCGTCGCCCGCTTCTCGATGGGGACATTATATACGCCTATAACGTTGAATATCCTAACCTAAAGCAACCTAACATCTGGGATGTAATATTTTACAAGATCCCTGGTATGTCGGTCCCCACGTCTCGGTGCGAACATTATATACGTCTATAACGATATATATCCTAACCTAAGGCAACCTAACATCTCGGATGTAATATTTTACAACATTCCTGGCGCTTCCGCTGCTACTTTTCGGTGGGAACATTATATACGTCTATAACGTTATATATCCTAACGTGTGGCAACATAACATCTCGGATGTTATATTTTACAACATTCCTGGCGTGTCGTCGCCTGCTTCTCGATGGGGACATTATATACGTCTATAACGTTGTATATTCTAACCTAAGGCAACCTAACATCTCGGATGTAATATTTTACAACATTCCTGGCGTGTCGTCGCCTACTTCTGGATGGGGACATTATATACATCTATAACGTTGTATATCCTAACCTAACGCAACCTAACATCTGGGATGTAATATTTTAAAACATTCCTGGCATGTCGGTCCCTACGTCTCGGTGGAAACAATGTATACGTCTATAACGATATATATGCTAGCCTAAGGCAACCCAACATGTAGAATGTAATATTTTACAACATTCCTGGCGTGTCGTCGCCTACTTCTCGATGGGGACATTATATACATCTATAACGTTGTATATCCTAACCTAAGGCAACCTAACATCTCGGATGTAATATTTTACAACATTCCTGGCATGTCGGTCACTACTTCTCGGTGGGAACATTGTATACGTCTATAACGATATATATTCTAGCCTAAGGCAACCTAACATGTCGAATGTAATATTTTACAACATTCCTGTCGTGTCGTCGCCTGCTTCTCGATGGGGACATTATATACGTCTATAACGTTGTATATTCTAACCTAACGCAACCTAACATCTGGGATGTTATATTTTACAACATTCCTGGCGTGTCGTCGCCTACTTCTGGATGGGGACATTATATACATCTATAACGTCATATATCCTAACCTAAGGGAACCTAACATCTCGGGTGTAATATTTTACAACATTCCTGGCGTGTCGTCGCCTACTTCTCGATGGGGACATTATATACGTCTATAACGTTGTATATCCTAACCTAAGGCAACCTAACATCTCGGATGTAATATTTTACAACATTCCTGGCGCTTCCGCTGCTACTTTTCGGTGGGAACATTATATACCTCTATAACGTTATATATCCTAACGTGTGGCAACATAACATCTCGGATGTTATATTTTACAACATTCCTGGCGTGTCGTCGCCTGCTTCTCGATGGGGACATTATATACGTCTATAACGTTGTATATTCTAACCTAAGGCAACCTAACATCTCGGATGTAATATTTTACAACATTCCTGGCGTGTCGTCGCCTACTTCTGGATGGGGACATTATATACATCTATAACGTCATATATCCTAACCTAAGGGAACCTAACATCTGGGATGTAATATTTTAAAACATTCCTGGCATGTCGGTCCCTACGTCTCGGTGGGAACATTATATACGTCTATAACGATATATATCCTAACCTAAGGCAACCTAACATCTCGGATGTAATATTGTACAAGATCCCTGGTATGTCGGTCCCCACGTCTCGGTGGGAACATTATATACGTCTATAACGATATATATCCTAACCTAAGGCAACCTAACATCTCGGATGTAATATTTTACAACATTCCTGGCGCTTCGGCTGCTACTTTTCGGTCGGAACATTATATACGCCTACAACGTTATATATACTAGCCTAAGGCAACGTGACATCTCCGATGTAATATTTGACAACATTTCTGGCGTGTGAGCGCGTACTTCTCGGTGGGAACATCATATACGTCCGTAACGTTATATATCCTGTCGTAAGGCAACATAACATCTCGGATGTAATATTTTACAACATTCCTGGTGGGTCGTCGCCCGCTTCTCGATGGGGACATTATATACGCCTATAACGTTGAATATCCTAACCTAAAGCAACCTAACATCTGGGATGTAATATTTTACAAGATCCCTGGTATGTCGGTCCCCACGTCTCGGTGGGAACATTATATACGTCTATAACGATATATATCCTAACCTAAGGCAACCTAACATCTCGGATGTAATATTTTACAACATTCCTGGCGCTTCCGCTGCTACTTTTCGGTGGGAACATTATATACGTCTATAACGTTATATATCCTAACGTGTGGCAACATAACATCTCGGATGTTATATTTTACAACATTCCTGGCGTGTCGTCGCCTGCTTCTCGATGGGGACATTATATACGTCTATAACGTTGTATATTCTAACCTAAGGCAACCTAACATCTCGGATGTAATATTTTACAACATTCCTGGCGTGTCGTCGCCTACTTCTGGATGGGGACATTATATACATCTATAACGTCATATATCCTAACCTAAGGGAACCTAACATCTGGGATGTAATATTTTAAAACATTCCTGGCATGTCGGTCCCTACGTCTCGGTGGGAACATTATATACGTCTATAACGATATATATCCTAACCTAAGGCAACCTAACATCTCGGATGTAATATTGTACAAGATCCCTGGTATGTCGGTCCCCACGTCTCGGTGGGAACATTATATACGTCTATAACGATATATATCCTAACCTAAGGCAACCTAACATCTCGGATGTAATATTTTACAACATTCCTGGCGCTTCGGCTGCTACTTTTCGGTCGGAACATTATATACGCCTACAACGTTATATATACTAGCCTAAGGCAACGTGACATCTCCGATGTAATATTTGACAACATTTCTGGCGTGTGAGCGCGTACTTCTCGGTGGGAACATCATATACGTCCGTAACGTTATATATCCTGTCGTAAGGCAACATAACATCTCGGATGTAATATTTTACAACATTCCTGGTGGGTCGTCGCCCGCTTCTCGATGGGGACATTATATACGCCTATAACGTTGAATATCCTAACCTAAAGCAACCTAACATCTGGGATGTAATATTTTACAAGATCCCTGGTATGTCGGTCCCCACGTCTCGGTGCGAACATTATATACGTCTATAACGATATATATCCTAACCTAAGGCAACCTAACATCTCGGATGTAATATTTTACAACATTCCTGGCGCTTCCGCTGCTACTTTTCGGTGGGAACATTATATACGTCTATAACGTTATATATCCTAACGTGTGGCAACATAACATCTCGGATGTTATATTTTACAACATTCCTGGCGTGTCGTCGCCTGCTTCTCGATGGGGACATTATATACGTCTATAACGTTGTATATTCTAACCTAAGGCAACCTAACATCTCGGATGTAATATTTTACAACATTCCTGGCGTGTCGTCGCCTACTTCTGGATGGGGACATTATATACATCTATAACGTCATATATCCTAACCTAAGGGAACCTAACATCTGGGATGTAATATTTTAAAACATTCCTGGCATGTCGGTCCCTACGTCTCGGTGGGAACATTATATACGTCTATAACGATATATATCCTAACCTAAGGCAACCTAACATCTCGGATGTAATATTGTACAAGATCCCTGGTATGTCGGTCCCCACGTCTCGGTGGGAACATTATATACGTCTATAACGATATATATCCTAACCTAAGGCAACCTAACATCTCGGATGTAATATTTTACAACATTCCTGGCGCTTCGGCTGCTACTTTTCGGTCGGAACATTATATACGCCTACAACGTTATATATACTAGCCTAAGGCAACGTGACATCTCCGATGTAATATTTGACAACATTACTGTCGTGTCGTCGCCTGCTTCTCGATGGGGACATTATATACGTCTATAACGTTGTATATTCTAACCTAACGCAACGTAACATCTGGGATGTTATATTTTACAACATTCCTGGCGTGTCGTCGCCTACTTCTGGATGGGGACATTATATACATCTATAACGTCATATATCCTAACCTAAGGGAACCTAACATCTCGGGTGTAATATTTTACAACATTCCTGGCGTGTCGTCGCCTACTTCTCGATGGGGACATTATATACGTCTATAACGTTGTATATCCTAACCTAAGGCAACCTAACATCTCGGATGTAATATTTTACAACATTCCTGGCATGTCGGTCCCTACTTCTCGGTGGGAACATTATATACGTCTATAACGATATATATTCTAGCCTAAGGCAACCTAACATGTCGAATGTAATATTTTACAACATTCCTGGCGTGTCGTCGCCTACTTCTCGATGGGGATATTATATACGTCTATAACGTTGTATATCCTAGCCTAAGGCAACCTAACATCTCGGATGTAATATTTTACAACATTCTGGCGTGTCGTCGCCTGCTTCTCGATGGGAACATTATATACGTCTATAACCTTGTATATACTAACCTAACGCAACCTAACATCTGGGATGTAATATTTTACAACATTCCTGGCATGTCGGTCCCTACGTCTCCGTGGGTACATTATATACGTCTATAACGTTGTATATCCTAACCTAACGCAACCTAACATCTGGGATGTAATATTTTAAAACATTCCTGGCATGTCGGTCCCTACGTCTCGGTGGAAACAATGTATACGTCTATAACGATATATATGCTAGCCTAAGGCAACCCAACATGTAGAATGTAATATTTTACAACATTCCTGGCGTGTCGTCGCCTACTTCTCGATGGGGACATTATATACATCTATAACGTTGTATATCCTAACCTAAGGCAACCTAACATCTCGGATGTAATATTTTACAACATTCCTGGCATGTCGGTCACTACTTCTCGGTGGGAACATTGTATACGTCTATAACGATATATATTCTAGCCTAAGGCAACCTAACATGTCGAATGTAATATTTTACAACATTCCTGTCGTGTCGTCGCCTGCTTCTCGATGGGGACATTATATACGTCTATAACGTTGTATATTCTAACCTAACGCAACCTAACATCTGGGATGTTATATTTTACAACATTCCTGGCGTGTCGTCGCCTACTTCTGGATGGGGACATTATATACATCTATAACGTCATATATCCTAACCTAAGGGAACCTAACATCTCGGGTGTAATATTTTACAACATTCCTGGCGTGTCGTCGCCTACTTCTCGATGGGGACATTATATACATCTATAACGTTGTATATCCTAACCTAAGGCAACCTAACATCTCGGATGTAATATTTTACAACATTCCTGGCATGTCGGTCCCTACTTCTCGGTGGGAACATTATATACGTCTATAACGATATATATTCTAGCCTAAGGCAACCTAACATGTCGAATGTAATATTTTACAACATTCCTGGCGTGTCGTCGCCTACTTCTCGATGGGGATATTATATACGTCTATAACGTTGTATATCCTAACCTAAGGCAACCTAACATCTCGGATGTAATATTTTACAACATTCTGGCGTGTCGTCGCCTGCTTCTCGATGGGAACATTATATACATCTATAACCTTGTATATACTAACCTAACGCAACCTAACATCTGGGATGTAATATTTTACAACATTCCTGGCATGTCGGTCCCTACGTCTCCGTGGGTACATTATATACGTCTATAACGTTGTATATCCTAACCTAACGCAACCTAACATCTGGGATGTAATATTTTAAAACATTCCTGGCATGTCGGTCCCTACGTCTCGGTGGGAACATTATATACGTCTATAACGATATATATCCTAACCTAAGGCAACCTAACATCTCGGATGTAATATTGTACAAGATCCCTGGTATGTCGGTCCCCACGTCTCGGTGGGAACATTATATACGTCTATAACGATATATATCCTAACCTAAGGCAACCTAACATCTCGGATGTAATATTTTACAACATTCCTGGCGCTTCCGCTGCTACTTTTCGGTGGGAACATTATATACGTCTATAACGTTATATATCCTAACGTATGGCAACATAACATCTCGGATGTTATATTTTACAACATTCCTGGCGTGTCGTCGCCTGCTTCTCGATGGGGACATTATATACGTCTATAACGTTGTATATTCTAACCTAACGCAACGTAACATCTGGGATGTTATATTTTACAACATTCCTGGCGTGTCGTCGCCTACTTCTGGATGGGGACATTATATACATCTATAACGTCATATATCCTAACCTAAGGGAACCTAACATCTCGGGTGTAATATTTTACAACATTCCTGGCGTGTCGTCGCCTACTTCTCGATGGGGACATTATATACGTCTATAACGTTGTATATCCTAACCTAAGGCAACCTAACATCTCGGATGTAATATTTTACAACATTCCTGACATGTCGGGCCCTACTTCTCGGTGGGAACATTATATACGTCTATAACGATATATATTCTAGCCTAAGGCAACCTAACTTGTAGAATGTAATATTTTACAACATTCCTGGCGTGTCGTCGCCTACTCCTCTATGGGAACATTATATACATCTATAACGTTGTATATCCTAACCTAAGGCAACCTAACATCTCGGATGTAATATTTTACAACATTCCTGACATGTCGGTCCCTACTTCTCGGTGGGAACATTGTATACGTCTATAACGATATATATCCCAGCCTAAGGCAACCTAACATGTCGAATGTAATATTTTACAACATTCCTGTCGCGTCGTCGCCTGCTTCTCGATGGGGACATTATATACGACTATAACGTTGTATATCCTAACCTAACGGAACCTAACATCTCGGGTGTAATATTATACAACATTCCTGGCTTGTCGTCGCCTACTTCTCGATGGGGACATTATATACATCTATAACGTTGTATATCCTAACCTAAGGCAACCTAACATCTCGGATGTAATATTTTACAACATTCCTGGCATGTCGGTCCCTACTTCTCGGTGGAAACAATGTATACGTCTATAACGATATATATGCTAGCCTAAGGCAACCCAACATGTAGAATGTAATATTTTACAACATTCGTGGCGTGTAGTCGCCTACTTCTCGATGGGGACATTATATACATCTATAACGTTGTATATCCTAACCTAAGGCAACCTAACATCTCGGATGTAATATTTTACAACATTCCTGGCATGTCGGTACCTACTTCTCGGTGGGAACATTGTATACGTCTATAACGATATATATTCTAGCCTAAGGCAACCTAACATGTCGAATGTAATATTTTACAACATTCCTGTCGTGTCGTCGCCTGCTTCTCGATGGGGACATTATATACGTCTATAACGTTGTATATTCTAACCTACGGCAACCTAACATCTGGGATGTTATATTTTACAACATTCCTGGCGTGTCGTCGCCTACTTCTGGATGGGGACATTATATACATCTATAACGTCATATATCCTAACCTAAGGGAACCTAACATCTCGGGTGTAATATTTTACAACATTCCTGGCGTGTCGTCGCCTACTTCTCGATGGGGACATTATATACGTCTATAACGTTGTATATCCTAACCTAAGGCAACCTAACATCTCGGATGTAATATTTTACAACATTCCTGGCATGTCGGTCCCTACTTCTCGGTGGGAACATTATATACGTCTATAACGATATATATTCTAGCCTAAGGCAACCTAACATGTCGAATGTAATATTTTACAACATTCCTGGCGTGTCGTCGCCTGCTTCTCGATGGGGACATTATATACGTCTATAACGTTGTATATTCTAACCTAACGCAACGTAACATCTGGGATGTTATATTTTACAACATTCCTGGCGTGTCGTCGCCTACTTCTGGATGGGGACATTATATACATCTATAACGTCATATATCCTAACCTAAGGGAACCTAACATCTCGGGTGTAATATTTTACAACATTCCTGGCGTGTCGTCGCCTACTTCTCGATGGGGACATTATATACGTCTATAACGTTGTATATCCTAACCTAAGGCAACCTAACATCTCGGATGTAATATTTTACAACATTCCTGGCATGTCGGTCCCTACTTCTCGGTGGGAACATTATATACGTCTATAACGATATATATTCTAGCCTAAGGCAACCTAACATGTCGAATGTAATATTTTACAACATTCCTGGCGTGTCGTCGCCTACTTCTCGATGGGGATATTATATACGTCTATAACGTTGTATATCCTAACCTAAGGCAACCTAACATCTCGGATGTAATATTTTACAACATTCTGGCGTGTCGTCGCCTGCTTCTCGATGGGAACATTATATACGTCTATAACCTTGTATATACTAACCTAACGCAACCTAACATCTGGGATGTAATATTTTACAACATTCCTGGCATGTCGGTCCCTACGTCTCCGTGGGTACATTATATACGTCTATAACGTTGTATATCCTAACCTAACGCAACCTAACATCTGGGATGTAATATTTTAAAACATTCCTGGCATGTCGGTCCCTACGTCTCGGTGGAAACAATGTATACGTCTATAACGATATATATGCTAGCCTAAGGCAACCCAACATGTAGAATGTAATATTTTACAACATTCCTGGCGTGTCGTCGCCTACTTCTCGATGGGGACATTATATACATCTATAACGTTGTATATCCTAACCTAAGGCAACCTAACATCTCGGATGTAATATTTTACAACATTCCTGGCATGTCGGTCCCTACTTCTCGGTGGGAACATTGTATACGTCTATAACGATATATATTCTAGCCTAAGGCAACCTAACATGTCGAATGTAATATTTTACAACATTACTGTCGTGTCGTCGCCTGCTTCTCGATGGGGACATTATATACGTCTATAACGTTGTATATTCTAACCTAACGCAACCTAACATCTGGGATGTTATATTTTACAACATTCCTGGCGTGTCGTCGCCTACTTCTGGATGGGGACATTATATACATCTATAACGTCATATATCCTAACCTAAGGGAACCTAACATCTCGGGTGTAATATTTTACAACATTCCTGGCGTGTCGTCGCCTACTTCTCGATGGGGACATTATATACGTCTATAACGTTGTATATCCTAACCTAAGGCAACCTAACATCTCGGATGTAATATTTTACAACATTCCTGGCATGTCGGTCCCTACTTCTCGGTGGGAACATTATATACGTCTATAACGATATATATTCTAGCCTAAGGCAACCTAACATGTCGAATGTAATATTTTACAACATTCCTGGCGTGTCGTCGCCTACTTCTCGATGGGGATATTATATACGTCTATAACGTTGTATATCCTAACCTAAGGCAACCTAACATCTCGGATGTAATATTTTACAACATTCTGGCGTGTCGTCGCCTGCTTCTCGATGGGAACATTATATACATCTATAACCTTGTATATACTAACCTAACGCAACCTAACATCTGGGATGTAATATTTTACAACATTCCTGGCATGTCGGTCCCTACGTCTCCGTGGGTACATTATATACGTCTATAACGTTGTATATCCTAACCTAACGCAACCTAACATCTGGGATGTAATATTTTAAAACATTCCTGGCATGTCGGTCCCTACGTCTCGGTGGGAACATTATATACGTCTATAACGATATATATCCTAACCTAAGGCAACCTAACATCTCGGATGTAATATTTTACAACATTCCTGGCGCTTCGGCTGCTACTTTTCGGTCGGAACATTATATACGCCTACAACGTTATATATACTAGCCTAAGGCAACGTGACATCTCCGATGTAATATTTGACAACATTTCTGGCGTGTGAGCGCGTACTTCTCGGTGGGAACATCATATACGTCCGTAACGTTATATATCCTGTCGTAAGGCAACATAACATCTCGGATGTAATATTTTACAACATTCCTGGTGGGTCGTCGCCCGCTTCTCGATGGGGACATTATATACGCCTATAACGTTGAATATCCTAACCTAAAGCAACCTAACATCTGGGATGTAATATTTTACAAGATCCCTGGTATGTCGGTCCCCACGTCTCGGTGGGAACATTATATACGTCTATAACGATATATATCCTAACCTAAGGCAACCTAACATCTCGGATGTAATATTTTACAACATTCCTGGCGCTTCCGCTGCTACTTTTCGGTGGGAACATTATATACGTCTATAACGTTATATATCCTAACGTATGGCAACATAACATCTCGGACGTTATATTTTACAACATTCCTGGCGTGTCGTCGCCTGCTTCTCGATGGGGACATTATATACGTCTATAACGTTGTATATTCTAACCTAACGCAACGTAACATCTGGGATGTTATATTTTACAACATTCCTGGCGTGTCGTCGCCTACTTCTGGATGGGGACATTATATACATCTATAACGTCATATATCCTAACCTAAGGGAACCTAACATCTGGGATGTAATATTTTAAAACATTCCTGGCATGTCGGTCCCTACGTCTCGGTGGGAACATTATATACGTCTATAACGATATATATCCTAACCTAAGGCAACCTAACATCTCGGATGTAATATTGTACAAGATCCCTGGTATGTCGGTCCCCACGTCTCGGTGGGAACATTATATACGTCTATAACGATATATATCCTAACCTAAGGCAACCTAACATCTCGGATGTAATATTTTACAACATTCCTGGCGCTTCGGCTGCTACTTTTCGGTCGGAACATTATATACGCCTACAACGTTATATATACTAGCCTAAGGCAACGTGACATCTCCGATGTAATATTTGACAACATTTCTGGCGTGTGAGCGCGTACTTCTCGGTGGGAACATCATATACGTCCGTAACGTTATATATCCTGTCGTAAGGCAACATAACATCTCGGATGTAATATTTTACAACATTCCTGGTGGGTCGTCGCCCGCTTCTCGATGGGGACATTATATACGCCTATAACGTTGAATATCCTAACCTAAAGCAACCTAACATCTGGGATGTAATATTTTACAAGATCCCTGGTATGTCGGTCCCCACGTCTCGGTGGGAACATTATATACGGCTATAACGATATATATCCTAACCTAAGGCAACCTAACATCTCGGATGTAATATTTTACAACATTCCTGGCGCTTCCGCTGCTACTTTTCGGTGGGAACATTATATACGTCTATAACGTTATATATCCTAACGTGTGGCAACATAACATCTCGGATGTTATATTTTACAACATTCCTGGCGTGTCGTCGCCTGCTTCTCGATGGGGACATTATATACGTCTATAACGTTGTATATTCTAACCTAAGGCAACCTAACATCTCGGATGTAATATTTTACAACATTCCTGGCGTGTCGTCGCCTACTTCTGGATGGGGACATTATATACATCTATAACGTCATATATCCTAACCTAAGGGAACCTAACATCTGGGATGTAATATTTTAAAACATTCCTGGCATGTCGGTCCCTACGTCTCGGTGGGAACATTATATACGTCTATAACGATATATATCCTAACCTAAGGCAACCTAACATCTCGGATGTAATATTGTACAAGATCCCTGGTATGTCGGTCCCCACGTCTCGGTGGGAACATTATATACGTCTATAACGATATATATCCTAACCTAAGGCAACCTAACATCTCGGATGTAATATTTTACAACATTCCTGGCGCTTCGGCTGCTACTTTTCGGTCGGAACATTATATACGCCTACAACGTTATATATACTAGCCTAAGGCAACGTGACATCTCCGATGTAATATTTGACAACATTTCTGGCGTGTGAGCGCGTACTTCTCGGTGGGAACATCATATACGTCCGTAACGTTATATATCCTGTCGTAAGGCAACATAACATCTCGGATGTAATATTTTACAACATTCCTGGTGGGTCGTCGCCCGCTTCTCGATGGGGACATTATATACGCCTATAACGTTGAATATCCTAACCTAAAGCAACCTAACATCTGGGATGTAATATTTTACAAGATCCCTGGTATGTCGGTCCCCACGTCTCGGTGCGAACATTATATACGTCTATAACGATATATATCCTAACCTAAGGCAACCTAACATCTCGGATGTAATATTTTACAACATTCCTGGCGCTTCCGCTGCTACTTTTCGGTGGGAACATTATATACGTCTATAACGTTATATATCCTAACGTGTGGCAACATAACATCTCGGATGTTATATTTTACAACATTCCTGGCGTGTCGTCGCCTGCTTCTCGATGGGGACATTATATACGTCTATAACGTTGTATATTCTAACCTAAGGCAACCTAACATCTCGGATGTAATATTTTACAACATTCCTGGCGTGTCGTCGCCTACTTCTGGATGGGGACATTATATACATCTATAACGTCATATATCCTAACCTAAGGGAACCTAACATCTGGGATGTAATATTTTAAAACATTCCTGGCATGTCGGTCCCTACGTCTCGGTGGGAACATTATATACGTCTATAACGATATATATCCTAACCTAAGGCAACCTAACATCTCGGATGTAATATTGTACAAGATCCCTGGTATGTCGGTCCCCACGTCTCGGTGGGAACATTATATACGTCTATAACGATATATATCCTAACCTAAGGCAACCTAACATCTCGGATGTAATATTTTACAACATTCCTGGCGCTTCGGCTGCTACTTTTCGGTCGGAACATTATATACGCCTACAACGTTATATATACTAGCCTAAGGCAACGTGACATCTCCGATGTAATATTTGACAACATTTCTGGCGTGTGAGCGCGTACTTCTCGGTGGGAACATCATATACGTCCGTAACGTTATATATCCTGTCGTAAGGCAACATAACATCTCGGATGTAATATTTTACAACATTCCTGGTGGGTCGTCGCCCGCTTCTCGATGGGGACATTATATACGCCTATAACGTTGAATATCCTAACCTAAAGCAACCTAACATCTGGGATGTAATATTTTACAAGATCCCTGGTATGTCGGTCCCCACGTCTCGGTGGGAACATTATATACGTCTATAACGATATATATCCTAACCTAAGGCAACCTAACATCTCGGATGTAATATTTTACAACATTCCTGGCGCTTCCGCTGCTACTTTTCGGTGGGAACATTATATACGTCTATAACGTTATATATCCTAACGTGTGGCAACATAACATCTCGGATGTTATATTTTACAACATTCCTGGCGTGTCGTCGCCTGCTTCTCGATGGGGACATTATATACGTCTATAACGTTGTATATTCTAACCTAAGGCAACCTAACATCTCGGATGTAATATTTTACAACATTCCTGGCGTGTCGTCGCCTACTTCTGGATGGGGACATTATATACATCTATAACGTCATATATCCTAACCTAAGGGAACCTAACATCTGGGATGTAATATTTTAAAACATTCCTGGCATGTCGGTCCCTACGTCTCGGTGGGAACATTATATACGTCTATAACGATATATATCCTAACCTAAGGCAACCTAACATCTCGGATGTAATATTGTACAAGATCCCTGGTATGTCGGTCCCCACGTCTCGGTGGGAACATTATATACGTCTATAACGATATATATCCTAACCTAAGGCAACCTAACATCTCGGATGTAATATTTTACAACATTCCTGGCGCTTCGGCTGCTACTTTTCGGTCGGAACATTATATACGCCTACAACGTTATATATACTAGCCTAAGGCAACGTGACATCTCCGATGTAATATTTGACAACATTTCTGGCGTGTGAGCGCGTACTTCTCGGTGGGAACATCATATACGTCCGTAACGTTATATGTCCTGTCGTAAGGCAACATAACATCTCGGATGTAATATTTTACAACATTCCTGGTGGGTCGTCGCCCGCTTCTCGATGGGGACATTATATACGCCTATAACGTTGAATATCCTAACCTAAAGCAACCTAACATCTGGGATGTAATATTTTACAAGATCCCTGGTATGTCGGTCCCCACGTCTCGGTGCGAACATTATATACGTCTATAACGATATATATCCTAACCTAAGGCAACCTAACATCTCGGATGTAATATTTTACAACATTCCTGGCGCTTCCGCTGCTACTTTTCGGTGGGAACATTATATACGTCTATAACGTTATATATCCTAACGTGTGGCAACATAACATCTCGGATGTTATATTTTACAACATTCCTGGCGTGTCGTCGCCTGCTTCTCGATGGGGACATTATATACGTCTATAACGTTGTATATTCTAACCTAACGCAACGTAACATCTGGGATGTTATATTTTACAACATTCCTGGCGTGTCGTCGCCTACTTCTGGATGGGGACATTATATACATCTATAACGTCATATATCCTAACCTAAGGGAACCTAACATCTGGGATGTAATATTTTAAAACATTCCTGGCATGTCGGTCCCTACGTCTCGGTGGGAACATTATATACGTCTATAACGATATATATCCTAACCTAAGGCAACCTAACATCTCGGATGTAATATTGTACAAGATCCCTGGTATGTCGGTCCCCACGTCTCGGTGGGAACATTATATACGTCTATAACGATATATATCCTAACCTAAGGCAACCTAACATCTCGGATGTAATATTTTACAACATTCCTGGCGCTTCCGCTGCTACTTTTCGGTGGGAACATTATATACGTCTATAACGTTATATATCCTAACGTATGGCAACATAACATCTCGGATGTTATATTTAAAACATTCCTGGCGTGTCGTCGCCTGCTTCTCGATGGGGACATTATATACGTCTATAACGTTGTATATTCTAACCTAACGCAACGTAACATCTGGGATGTTATATTTTACAACATTCCTGGCGTGTCGTCGCCTACTTCTGGATGGGGACATTATATACATCTATAACGTCATATATCCTAACCTAAGGGAACCTAACATCTCGGGTGTAATATTTTACAACATTCCTGGCGTGTCGTCGCCTACATCTCGATGGGGACATTATATACGTCTATAACGTTGTATATCCTAACCTAAGGCAACCTAACATCTCGGATGTAATATTTTACAACATTCCTGGCATGTCGGGCCCTACTTCTCGGTGGGAACATTATATACGTCTATAACGATATATATTCTAGCCTAAGGCAACCTAACTTGTAGAATGTAATATTTTACAACATTCCTGGCGTGTCGTCGCCTACTCCTCTATGGGAACATTATATACATCTATAACGTTGTATATCCTAACCTAAGGCAACCTAACATCTCGGATGTAATATTTTACAACATTCCTGACATGTCGGTCCCTACTTCTCGGTGGGAACATTGTATACGTCTATAACGATATATATCCTAGCCTAAGGCAACCTAACATGTCGAATGTAATATTTTACAACATTCCTGTCGCGTCGTCGCCTGCTTCTCGATGGGGACATTATATACGACTATAACGTTGTATATCCTAACCTAACGGAACCTAACATCTCGGGTGTAATATTATACAACATTCCTGGCGTGTCGTCGCCTACTTCTCGATGGGGACATTATATACATCCATAACGTTGTATATCCTAACCTAAGGCAACCTAACATCTCGGATGTAATATTTTACAACATTCCTGGCATGTCGGTCCCTACTTCTCGGTGGAAACAATGTATACGTCTATAACGATATATATGCTAGCCTAAGGCAACCCAACATGTAGAATGTAATATTTTACAACATTCGTGGCGTGTAGTCGCCTACTTCTCGATGGGGACATTATATACATCTATAACGTTGTATATCCTAACCTAAGGCAACCTAACATCTCGGATGTAATATTTTACAACATTCCTGGCATGTCGGTCCCTACTTCTCGGTGGGAACATTGTATACGTCTATAACGATATATATTCTAGCCTAAGGCAACCTAACATGTCGAATGTAATATTTTACAACATTCCTGTCGTGTCGTCGCCTGCTTCTCGATGGGGACATTATATACGTCTATAACGTTGTATATTCTAACCTAACGCAACCTAACATCTGGGATGTTATATTTTACAACATTCCTGGCGTGTCGTCGCCTACTTCTGGATGGGGACATTATATACATCTATAACGTCATATATCCTAACCTAAGGGAACCTAACATCTCGGGTGTAATATTTTACAACATTCCTGGCGTGTCGTCGCCTACTTCTCGATGGGGACATTATATACGTCTATAACGTTGTATATCCTAACCTAAGGCAACCTAACATCTCGGATGTAATATTTTACAACATTCCTGGCATGTCGGTCCCTACTTCTCGGTGGGAACATTATATACGTCTATAACGATATATATTCTAGCCTAAGGCAACCTAACATGTCGAATGTAATATTTTACAACATTCCTGGCGTGTCGTCGCCTGCTTCTCGATGGGGACATTATATACGTCTATAACGTTGTATATTCTAACCTAACGCAACGTAACATCTGGGATGTTATATTTTACAACATTCCTGGCGTGTCGTCGCCTACTTCTGGATGGGGACATTATATACATCTATAACGTCATATATCCTAACCTAAGGGAACCTAACATCTCGGGTGTAATATTTTACAACATTCCTGGCGTGTCGTCGCCTACTTCTCGATGGGGACATTATATACGTCTATAACGTTGTATATCCTAACCTAAGGCAACCTAACATCTCGGATGTAATATTTTACAACATTCCTGGCATGTCGGTCCCTACTTCTCGGTGGGAACATTATATACGTCTATAACGATATATATTCTAGCCTAAGGCAACCTAACATGTCGAATGTAATATTTTACAACATTCCTGGCGTGTCGTCGCCTACTTCTCGATGGGGATATTATATACGTCTATAACGTTGTATATCCTAACCTAAGGCAACCTAACATCTCGGATGTAATATTTTACAACATTCTGGCGTGTCGTCGCCTGCTTCTCGATGGGAACATTATATACGTCTATAACCTTGTATATACTAACCTAACGCAACCTAACATCTGGGATGTAATATTTTACAACATTCCTGGCATGTCGGTCCCTACGTCTCCGTGGGTACATTATATACGTCTATAACGTTGTATATCCTAACCTAACGCAACCTAACATCTGGGATGTAATATTTTAAAACATTCCTGGCATGTCGGTCCCTACGTCTCGGTGGAAACAATGTATACGTCTATAACGATATATATGCTAGCCTAAGGCAACCCAACATGTAGAATGTAATATTTTACAACATTCCTGGCGTGTCGTCGCCTACTTCTCGATGGGGACATTATATACATCTATAACGTTGTATATCCTAACCTAAGGCAACCTAACATCTCGGATGTAATATTTTACAACATTCCTGGCATGTCGGTCCCTACTTCTCGGTGGGAACATTGTATACGTCTATAACGATATATATTCTAGCCTAAGGCAACCTAACATGTCGAATGTAATATTTTACAACATTCCTGTCGTGTCGTCGCCTGCTTCTCGATGGGGACATTATATACGTCTATAACGTTGTATATTCTAACCTAACGCAACCTAACATCTGGGATGTTATATTTTACAACATTCCTGGCCTGTCGTCGCCTACTTCTGGATGGGGACATTATATACATCTATAACGTCATATATCCTAACCTAAGGGAACCTAACATCTCGGGTGTAATATTTTACAACATTCCTGGCGTGTCGTCGCCTACTTCTCGATGGGGACATTATATACATCTATAACGTTGTATATCCTAATCTAAGGCAACCTAACATCTCGGATGTAATATTTTACAACATTCTGGCGTGTCGTCGCCTGCTTCTCAATGGGGACATTATATACGTCTATAACATTGTATATACTAACCTAACGCAACCTAACATCTGGGATGTAATATTTTAGAACATTCCTGGAGGGTCGTCGCCCGCTTCTCGATGGGGACATTATATACGTCTATAACGTTGAATATCCTAACCTAAAGCAACCTAAATCTGGGATGTAATATTTTACAAGATCCCTGGCATGTCGGTCCCCACGTCTCGGTGGGAACATTATATACGTCTATAACGATATATATCCTAACCTAAGGCAACCTAACATCTCTGATGTAATATTTTACAACATTCCTGGCATGTCGGTCCCCACTTCTCGGTGGAAACAATGTATACGTCTATAACGATATATATTCTAGCCTAAGGCAACCTAACATGTCGAATGTAATATTTTACAACATTCCTGTCGTGTCGTCGCCTGCTTCTCGATGGGGACATTATATACGTCTATAACGTTGTATATTCTAACCTAACGCAACCTAACATCTGGGATGTTATATTTTACAACATTCCTGGCGTGTCGTCGCCTACTTCTGGATGGGGACATTATATACATCTATAACGTCATATATCCTAACCTAAGGGAACCTAACATCTCGGGTGTAATATTTTACAACATTCCTGGCGTGTCGTCGCCTACTTCTCGATGGGGACATTATATACGTCTATAACGTTGTATATCCTAACCTAAGGCAACCTAACATTTCGGATGTAATATTTTACAACATTCCTGGCATGTCGGTCCCTACTTCTCGGTGGAAACATTATATACGTCTATAACGACATATATTCTAGCCTAAGGCAACCTAACATGTCGAATGTAATATTTTACAACATTCCTGTCGTGTCGTCGCCTGCTTCTCGATGGGGACATTATATACGTCTATAACGTTGTATATTCTAACCTAACGCAACCTAACATCTGGGATGTTATATTTTACAACATTCCTGGCGTGTCGGTCCCTACGTCTCCGTGGGTACATTATATACGTCTATAACGTTGTATATCCTAACATAACGCAACCTAACATCTGGGATGTAATATTTTAAAACATTCCTGGAATGTCGGTCCCTACGTCTCGGTGGGAACAATGTATACGTCTATAACGATATATATGCTAGCCTAAGGCAACCCAACATGTAGAATGTAATATTTTACAACATTCCTGGCGTGTGGTCGCCTACTTCTCGATGGGGACATTATATACATCTATAACGTTGTATATCCTAACCTAAGGCAACCTAACATCTCGGATGTAATATTTTACAACATTCCTGGCATGTCGGTCCCTACTTCTCGGTGGGAACATTGTATACGTCTATAACGATATATATTCTAGCCTAAGGCAACCTAACATCTGGGATGTTATATTTTACAACATTCCTGGCGTGTCGTCGCCTACTTCTGGATGGGGACATTATATACATCTATAACGTCATATATCCTAACCTAAGGGAACCTAACATCTCGGGTGTAATATTTTACAACATTCCTGGCGTGTCGTCGCCTACTTCTCGATGGGGACATTATATACGTCTATAACGTTGTATATCCTAACCTAAGGCAACCTAACATCTCGGATGTAATATTTTACAACATTCCTGGCATGTCGGTCCCTACTTCTCGGTGGAAACATTATATACGTCTATAACGATATATATTCTAGCCTAAGGCAACCTAACATGTCGAATGTAATATTTTACAACATTCCTGTCGTGTCGTCGCCTGCTTCTCGATGGGGACATTATATACGTCTATAACGTTGTATATTCTAACCTAACGCAACCTAACATCTGGGATGTTATATTTTACAACATTCCTGGCGTGTCGTCGCCTACTTCTGGATGGGGACATTATATACATCTATAACGTCATATATCCTATCCTAAGGGAACCTAACATCTCGGGTGTAATATTTTACAACATTCCTGGCGTGTCGTCGCCTACTTCTCGATGGGGACATTATATACGTCTATAACGTTGCATATCCTAACCTAAGGCAACCTAACATCTCGGATGTAATATTTTACAACATTCCTGGCATGTCGGTCCCTACTTCTCGGTGGAAACATTATGTACGTCTATAACGATATATATTCTAGCCTAAGGCAACCTAACATGTCGAATGTAATATTTTACAACATTCCTGTCGTGTCGTCGCCTGCTTCTCGATGGGGACATTATATACGTCTATAACGTTGTATATTCTAACCTAACGCAACCTAACATCTGGGATGTTATATTTTACAACATTCCTGGCGTGTCGTCGCCTACTTCTGGATGGGGACATTATATACATCTATAACGTCATATATCCTAACCTAAGGGAACCTAACATCTCGGGTGTAATATTTTACAACATTCCTGGTGTGTCGTCGCCTACTTCTCGATGGGGACATTATATACATCTATAACGTTGTATATCCTAACCTAAGGCAACCTAACATCTCGGATGTAATATTTTACAACATTCCTGGCATGTCGGTCCCTACTTCTCGGTGGGAACATTCTATACGTCTATAACGTTGTATATCCTAACCTAAGGGAACGTAACATCTCGGGTGTAATATTTTACAACATTGCTGACGCGTCGGCCCCTATTTCTCCGTGGGAACTTTCTATACGTCTATAACGTTGTATATCATAACCTAAGGGAACCTAACTTGTAGAATGTAATATTTTGCAACATTCCTGGCGTGTCGTGGCCTACTTCTGGATGGGGACATTATATACATCTATAACGTCATATATCCTAACCTAACGGAACATAACATCTCGGGTGTAATATTTTACAACATTCCTGTCATGTCGGTCCCTACTTCTCGTTGGGAACATTGTATACGTCTATAACGATATATATCCTAGCCTAAGGCAACCTAACATGTCGAATGTAATATTTTACAACATTCCTGTCGTGTCGTCGCCTGCTTCTCGATGGGGACATTATATACGTCTATAACGTTGTATATTCTAGCCTAAGGCAACCTAACATCTGGGATGTTATATTTTACAACATTCCTGGCGTGTCGTCGCCTACTTCTGGATGGGGACATTATATACATCTATAACGTCATATATCCTAACCTAAGGGAACCTAACATCTCGGGTGTAATATTTTACAACATTCCTGGCGTGTCGTCGCCTACTTCTCGATGGGGACATTATATACGTCTATAACGTTGTATATCCTAACCTAAGGCAACCTAACATCTCGGATGTAATATTTTACAACATTCCTGGCATGTCGGTCCCTACTTCTCGGTGGAAACATTATATACGTCTATAACGATATATATTCTAGCCTAAGGCAACCTAACATGTCGAATGTAATATTTTACAACATTCCTGTCGTGTCGTCGCCTGCTTCTCGATGGGGACATTGTATACGTCTATAACGTTGTATATTCTAACCTAACGCAGCCTAACATCTGGGATGTTATATTTTACAACATTCCTGGCGTGTCGTCGCCTACTTCTGGATGGGGACATTATATACATCTATAACGTCATATATCCTATCCTAAGGGAACCTAACATCTCGGGTGTAATATTTTACAACATTCCTGGCGTGTCGTCGCCTACTTCTCGATGGGGACATTATATACGTCTATAACGTTGTATATCCTAACCTAAGGCAACCTAACATCTCGGATGTAATATTTTACAACATTCCTGGCATGTCGGTCCCTACTTCTCGGTGGAAACATTATATACGTCTATAACGATATATATTCTAGCCTAAGGCAACCTAACATGTCGAATGTAATATTTTACAACATTCCTGTCGTGTCGTCGCCTGCTTCTCGATGGGGACATTATATACGTCTATAACGTTGTATATTCTAACCTAACGCAACCTAACATCTGGGATGTTATATTTTACAACATTCCTGGCGTGTCGTCGCCTACTTCTGGATGGGGACATTATATACATCTATAACGTCATATATCCTATCCTAAGGGAACCTAACAGCTCGGGTGTAATATTTTACAACATTCCTGGCGTGTCGTCGCCTACTTCTCGATGGGGACATTATATACGTCTATAACGTTGTATATCCTAACCTAAGGCAACCTAACATCTCGGATGTAATATTTTACAACATTCCTGGCATGTCGGTCCCTACTTCTCGGTGGAAACATTATGTACGTCTATAACGATATATATTCTAGCCTAAGGCAACCTAACATGTCGAATGTAATATTTTACAACATTCCTGTCGTGTCGTCGCCTGCTTCTCGATGGGGACATTATATACGTCTATAACGTTGTATATTCTAACCTAACGCAACCTAACATCTGGGATGTTATATTTTACAACATTCCTGGCGTGTCGTCGCCTACTTCTGGATGGGGACATTATATACATCTATAACGTCATATATCCTAACCTAAGGGAACCTAACATCTCGGGTGTAATATTTTACAACATTCCTGGTGTGTCGTCGCCTACTTCTCGATGGGGACATTATATACATCTATAACGTTGTATATCCTAACCTAAGGCAACCTAACATCTCGGATGTAATATTTTACAACATTCCTGGCATGTCGGTCCCTACTTCTCGGTGGGAACATTCTATACGTCTATAACGTTGTATATCCTAACCTAAGGGAACGTAACATCTCGGGTGTAATATTTTACAACATTGCTGACGCGTCGGCCCCTATTTCTCCGTGGGAACTTTCTATACGTCTATAACGTTGTATATCATAACCTAAGGGAACCTAACTTGTAGAATGTAATATTTTGCAACATTCCTGGCGTGTCGTGGCCTACTTCTGGATGGGGACATTATATACATCTATAACGTCATATATCCTAACCTAACGGAACATAACATCTCGGGTGTAATATTTTACAACATTCCTGTCATGTCGGTCCCTACTTCTCGGTGGGAACATTGTATACGTCTATAACGATATATATCCTAGCCTAAGGCAACCTAACATGTCGAATGTAATATTTTACAACATTCCTGTCGTGTCGTCGCCTGCTTCTCGATGGGGACATTATATACGTCTATAACGTTGTATATTCTAGCCTAAGGCAACCTAACATCTGGGATGTTATATTTTACAACATTCCTGGCGTGTCGTCGCCTACTTCTGGATGGGGACATTATATACATCTATAACGTCATATATCCTAACCTAAGGGAACCTAACATCTCGGGTGTAATATTTTACAACATTCCTGGCGTGTCGTCGCCTACTTCTCGATGGGGACATTATATACGTCTATAACGTTGTATATCCTAACCTAAGGCAACCTAACATCTCGGGTGTAATATTTTACAACATTCCTGGCGTGTCGTCGCCTACTTCTCGATGGGAACATTATATACGTCTATAACGTTATATATCCTAGCCTAAGGCAACCTAACTTGTAGAATGTAATATTTTACAACATTCCTGGCGTGTCGTCGCCTACTTCTCTATGGGAACATTATATACATCTATAACGTCATATATCCTAACCTAAGGGAACCTAACATCTCGGGTGTAATATTTTACAACATTCCTGGCGTGTCGTCGCCTACTTCTCGATGGGGATATTATATACATCTATAACGTTGTATATCCTAACCTAAGGCAACCTAACATCTCGGATGTAATATTTTACAACATTCTGGCGTGTCGTCGCCTGCTTCTCGATGGGAACATTATATACGTCTATAACCTTGTATATACTAACCTAACGCAACCAAACATCTGGGATGTAATATTTTACAACATTCATGGCATGTCGGTCCCTACGTCTCCGTGGGTACATTATATACGTCTATAACGTTGTATATCCTAGCCTAAGGCAACCTCACTTGTAGAATGTAATATTTTACAACATTCCTGGCGTGTTAACCCGCACTTCTCGGTGGGAATATCATATACGTCTATAGCGATATATATCCTAGCCTAAGGCGACCTAACATGTCGAATGTAATATTTTACATCATTCCTGACGTGTCGGCCCGTAGTTCACGGTGGTAAAATTATATACGCCTACAACGTTATATATACTAGCCTAAGGCAACCTGACATCTCGGATGTAATATTTGACAACATTTCTGGCGTGTGAGCGCGTACTTCTCGGTGGGAACATCATATACGTCTGTAACGTTATATATCCCGTCGTAAGGCAACATAACATCTGGGATGTAATATTTTACAACATTCCTGGTGGGTCGTCGCCCGATTCTCGATGGGGACATTATATACGTCTATAACGTTGAATATCCTAACCTAAAGCAACCTAACATCTGGGATGTAATATTTTACAAGATCCCTGGCAGGTCGGTCCCCACGTCTCGGTGGGTACATTATATACGTCTATAACGATATATATCATAACCTAAAGCAACCTAACATCTCGTATGTAATATTTTACAACATTCCTGGCATGTCGGTCCCTACTTCTCGGTGGAAACAATATATACGTCTATAACGACATATATCCTAGCCTAAGGCAACCCAACATGTCGAATGTAATATTTTACAACATTCCTGTCGTGTCGTCGCCTGCTTCTCGATGGGGACATTATATACGTCTATAACGTTGTATATTCTAACCTAACGCAACCTAACATCTGGGATGTAATATTTTACAACATTCCTGGCATGTCGGTCCCTACGTCTCCGTGGGTACATTATATACGTCTATAACGTTGTATATCCTAACCTAACGCAACCTAACATCTGGGATGTAATATTTTAAAACATTCCTGGCATGTCGGTCCCTACGTCTCGGTGGGAACATTATATACGTCTATAACGATATATATCCTAACCTAACGCAACCTAACATCTGGGATGTAATATCTTACAGCATTCCTGGCGTGTCGTCGCCTGCTTCTCGATGGGGACTTTATGTACGTCTATAACGTTGAATATCCTAACCTAAAGCAACCTAACATCTGGGATGTAATATTTTACAAGATCCCTGGCATGTCGGTCCCCACGTCTCGGTGGGAACATTATATACGTCTATAACGATATATATCATAACCTAAAGCAACCTAACATCTCGGACGTAATATTTTACAACATTCCTGGCATGTCGGACCCTACTTCTCGGTGGAAACAATATATACGTCTATAACGACATATATCCTAGCCTAAGGCAACCCAACATGTCGAATGTAATATTTTACAACATTCCTGTCGTGTCGTCGCCTGCTTCTCGATGGGGACATTATATACGTCTATAACGTTGTATATTCTAACCTAACGCAACCTAACATCTGGGATGTAATATTTTACAACATTCCTGGCATGTCGGTCCCTACGTCTCCGTGGGTACATTATATACGTCTATAACGTTGTATATCCTAACCTAACGCAACCTAACATCTGGGATGTAATATTTTAAAACATTCCTGGCATGTCGGTCCCTACGTCTCGGTGGGAACATTATATACGTCTATAACGATATATATCCTAACCTAACGCAACCTAACATCTGGGATGTAATATTTTACAGCATTCCTGGCGTGTCGTCGCCTGCTTCTCGATGGGGACTTTATGTACGTCTATAACGTTGAATATCCTAACCTAAAGCAACCTAACATCTGGGATGTAATATTTTACAAGATCCCTGGCATGTCGGTCCCCACGTCTCGGTGGGAACATTATATACGTCTATAACGATATATATCATAACCTAAAGCAACCTAACATCTCGGACGTAATATTTTACAACATTCCTGGCATGTCGGACCCTACTTCTCGGTGGAAACAATATATACGTCTATAACGACATATATCCTAGCCTAAGGCAACCCAACATGTCGAATGTAATATTTTACAACATTCCTGTCGTGTCGTCGCCTGCTTCTCGATGGGGACATTATATACGTCTATAACGTTGTATATTCTAACCTAACGCAACCTAACATCTGGGATGTAATATTTTACAACATTCCTGGCATGTCGGTCCCTACGTCTCCGTGGGTACATTATATACGTCTATAACGTTGTATATCCTAACCTAACGCAACCTAACATCTGGGATGTAATATTTTAAAACATTCCTGGCATGTCGGTCCCTACGTCTCGGTGGGAACATTATATACGTCTATAACGATATATATCCTAACCTAACGCAACCTAACATCTGGGATGTAATATTTTACAGCATTCCTGGCGTGTCGTCGCCTGCTTCTCGATGGGGACTTTATGTACGTCTATAACGTTGAATATCCTAACCTAAAGCAACCTAACATCTGGGATGTAATATTTTACAAGATCCCTGGCATGTCGGTCCCCACGTCTCGGTGGGAACATTATATACGTCTATAACGATATATATCATAACCTAAAGCAACCTAACATCTCGGACGTAATATTTTACAACATTCCTGGCATGTCGGACCCTACTTCTCGGTGGAAACAATGTATACGTCTATAACGATATATATCCTAGCCTAAGGCAACCCAACATGTAGAATGTAATATCTTACAACATTCCTGGCGTTTCGTCGCCTACATCTCGATGGGGACATTATATACATCTACAACGTTGTATATCCTAACCTAAGGCAACCTAACATCTCGGATGTAATATTTTACGACATTCCTGGCATGTCGGTCCCTACTTCTCGGTGGGAACATTCTATACGTCTATAACGTTGTATATCATAACCTAAGGGAACCTAACTTGTAGAATGTAATATTTTACCACATTCCTGGCGTGTCGTCGCCTACTTCTCGATGGGGACTTTATGTACATCTATAACGTTGAATATCCTAACCTAAAGCAACCTAACATCTGGGGTGTAATATTTTACAAGATCCCTGGCATGTCGGTCCCCACGTCTCGGTGGGAACATTATATACGTCTATAACGATATATATCATAACCTAAAGCAACCTAACATCTCGGATGTAATATTTTACAACATTCCTGGCATGTCGGTCCCTACTTCTCGGTGGGAACATTCTATACGTCTATAACGTTGTATATCCTAACCTAAGGGAACCTAACATGTCGAATGTAATATTTTACAACATTGCTGACGCGTCGGCCCCTATTTCTCGGTGGGAACATTCTATACGTCTATAACGTTGTATATCATAACCTAAGGGAACCTAACTTGTAGAATGTAATATTTTACCACATTCCTGGCGTGTCGTCGCCTACTTCTCGATGGGGACATTATATACATCTATAACGTTGTATATCCTAACCTAAGGCAACCTAACATCTCGGATGTAATATTTTACAGCATTCCTGGCATGTAGGTCCCTACTTCTCGGTGGGAACATTCTATACGTCTATAACGTTGTATATCATAACCTAAGGGAACCTAACTTGTAGAATGTAATATTTTACCACATTCCTGGCGTGTCGTCGCCTACTTCTCGATGGGGACATTATATACATCTATAACGTTGTATATCCTAACCTAAGTCAACCTAGCATCTCGGATGTAATATTTTACAACATTCCTGGCATGTAGGTCCCTACTTCTCGGTGGGAACATTCTATACGTCTATAACGATATATATCCTAACCTAAGGCAACCTAACATCTCGGATGTAATATTTTACAACATTCCTGGCGCTTCGGCTGCTACTTTTCGGTGGGAACATTATATACGTCTATAACGTTACATATCCTAACGTATGGCAACATAATATCTCGGATGTTATATATTACAACATTCCTGGCGTGTCGTCGCCTGCTTCTCGATGGGGACTTTATGTACGTCTATAACGTTGAATATCCTAACCTAAAGCAACCTAACATCTGGGATGTAATATTTTACAAGATCCCTGGCATGTCGGTCCCCACGTCTCGGTGGGTACATTGTATACGTCTATAACGTTGTATATCCTAACCTAACGCAACCTAACATCTGGGATGTAATATTTTACAACATTCCTGGCGTGTCGTCGCCTACTTCTGGATTGGGACATTATATACATCTATAACGTCATATATCCTAACCTAAGGCAACCTAACATCTCGGTTGTAATATTTTACAACATTCTGGCGTGTCGCCGCCTGCTTCTCGATGGGGACATTATATACGTCTGTAACGTTGTATATACTAACCTAACGCAACCTAACATCTGGGATGTAATATTTTACAACATTCCTGGCATGTCGGTCCCTACCTCCGTGGGTACATTATATACGTCTGTAACGTTGTATATCCTAACCTAACGCAACCTAACGTCTGGGATGTAATATCTTAAAACATTCCTGGCATGTCGGTCCCTACGTCTCGGTGGGAACATTATATACGTCTATAACGATATATATCCTAACCTAAGGCAACCTAACATCTCGGATGTAATATTTGACGACATTCCTGGCGTGTTAACCCGCACATCTCGGTGGGAACATCATATACGTCTATAGCGATATATATCCTAGCCTAAGGCGACCTAACATGTCGAATGTAATATTTTACATCATTCCTGACGTGTCGGCCCCTATTTCTCGGTGGGAACATTATATACGTCTATAACGTTATATATGCTAGCCTAAGGCAACCTAACATGTCGAATGTAATATTTTACAACATTCCTGACGTGTCGGCCCGTAGTGCACGGTGGTAACATTATACACGCCTACAACGTTATATATACTAGCCTAAGGCAACCTGACATCTCGGATGTAATATTTGACAACATTCCTGGCGTGTTAGCGCGTACTTATCGGTGGGAACATCATGTACATCTATAACGTTATATATCCTGTCGTAAGGCAACATAACATCTCGGATATAATATTTTACAACATTCCTGGTGGGTCGTCGCCCGCTTCTAGATGGGGACATTATATACGTCTATAACGTTGAATGTCCTAACCTAAAGCAACCTAACATCTGGGATGTAATATTTTACAAGATCCCTGGCATGTCGGTCCCCACGTCTCGGTGGGAACATTATATACGTCTATAACGATATATATCATAACCTAAAGCAACCTAACATCTCGGACGTAATATTGTACAACATTCCTGGCATGTCGGACCCTACTTCTCGGTGGAAACAATGTATACGTCTATAACGATATATATCCTAGCCTAAGGCAACCCAACATGTAGAATGTAATATTTTACAACATTCCTGGCGTTTCGTCGCCTACATCTCGATGGGGACATTATATACATCTACAACGTTGTATATCCTAACCTAAGGCAACCTAACATCTCGGATGTAATATTTTACGACATTCCTGGCATGTCGGTCCCTACTTCTCGGTGGGAACATTCTATACGTCTATAACGTTTTATATCCTAACCTAAGGGAACCTAACATGTCGAATGTAATATTTTACAACATTGCTGACGCGTCGGCCCCTATTTCTCGGTGGGAACATTCTATACGTCTATAACGATATATATCCTAACCTAACGCAACCTAACATCTGGGATGTAATATTTTACAGCATTCCTGGCGTGTCGTCGCCTGCTTCTCGATGGGGACTTTATGTACGTCTATAACGTAGAATATCCTAACCTAAAGCAACCTAACATCTGGGATGTAATATTTTACAAGATCCCTGGCATGTCGGTCCCCACGTCTCGGTGGGAACATTATATACGTCTATAACGATATATATCATAACCTAAAGCAACCTAACATCTCGGACGTAATATTGTACAACATTCCTGGCATGTCGGACCCTACTTCTCGGTGGAAACAATGTATACGTCTATAACGATATATATCCTAGCCTAAGGCAACCCAACATGTAGAATGTAATATTTTACAACATTCCTGGCGTTTCGTCGCCTACATCTCGATGGGGACATTATATACATCTACAACGTTGTATATCCTAACCTAAGGCAACCTAACATCTCGGATGTAATATTTTACGACATTCCTGGCATGTCGGTCCCTACTTCTCGGTGGGAACATTCTATACGTCTATAACGTTTTATATCCTAACCTAAGGGAACCTAACATGTCGAATGTAATATTTTACAACATTGCTGACGCGTCGGCCCCTATTTCTCGGTGGGAACATTCTATACGTCTATAACGTTGTATATCCTAACCTAAGGGAACCTAACATGTCGAATGTAATGTTTTACAACATTGCTGACGCGTCGGCCCCTATTTCTCGGTGGGAACATTCTATACGTCTATAACGTTGTATATCATAACCTAAGGGAACCTAACTTGTAGAATGTAATATTTTACCACATTCCTGGCGTGTCGTCGCCTACTTCTCGATGGGGACATTATATACATCTATAACGTTGTATATCCTAACCTAAGGCAACCTAGCATCTCGGATGTAATATTTTACAACATTCCTGGCATGTAGGTCCCTACTTCTCGGTGGGAACATTCTATACGTCTATAACGATATATATCCTAACCTAAGGCAACCTAACATCTCGGATGTAATATTTTACAACATTCCTGGCGCTTCGGCTGCTACTTTTCGGTGGGAACATTATATACGTCTATAACGTTACATATCCTAACGTATGGCAACATAATATCTCGGATGTTATATATTACAACATTCCTGGCGTGTCGTCGCCTGCTTCTCGATGGGGACTTTATGTACGTCTATAACGTTGAATATCCTAACCTAAAGCAACCTAACATCTGGGATGTAATATTTTACAAGATCCCTGGCATGTCGGTCCCCACGTCTCGGTGGGAACATTATATACGTCTATAACGATATAAATCATAACCTAAAGCAACCTAGCATCTCGGATGTAATATTTTACAACATTCCTGGCATGTCGGTCCCTACGTCTCGGTGGTAACATTATATACGTCTATAACGATATATATCCTAACCTACGGCAACCTAACATATCGGATGTAATATTTTACAACAGTCCTGGCGCTTCGGCTGCTACTATTCGGTGGGAACATTATATACGTCTATAACGATATATATCCTAGCCTAAGGAAACCTAACATGTCGAATGTAATATTTTACAACATTCTGGCGTGTTGTCGCCTGCTTCTCCATGGGGACATTATATACGTCTATAACCTTGTATATACTAACCTAACGCAACCTAACATCTGGGATGTAATATTTTACAACAGTCCTGGCGTGTCGTCACCTACTTCTGGATGGGGACATTATATACATCTATAACGTCATGTATCCTAACCTAAGGGAACCTAACATCTCGGGTGTAATATTTTACAACATTCCTGGTGTGTCGTTGCCTACTTCTCGATGGGGACATTATATACATCTATAACGTTGTATATCCTAACCTAAGGCAACCTAACATCTCGGATGTAATATTTTACAACATTCTGGCGTGTCGCCGCCTGCTTCTCGATGGGGACATTATATACGTCTATAACGTTGTATATACTAACCTAACGCAACCTAACATCTGGGATGTAATATTTTACAACATTCCTGGCATGTCGGTCCCTACGTCTCCGTGGGTACATTATATACGTCTGTAACGTTGTATAGCCTAACCTAACGCAACCTAACGTCTGGGATGTAATATTTTAAAACATTCCTGGCATGTCGGTACCTACGTCTCGGTGGGAACATTATATACGTCTATAACGATATATATCCTAACCTAAGGCAACCTACCATCTCGGATGTAATATTTTACAACATTCCTGGCGTTTCGTCGCCTACATCTCGATGGGGACATTATATACATCTACAACGTTGTATATCCTAACCTAAGGCAACCTAACATCTCGGATGTAATATTTTACGACATTCCTGGCATGTCGGTCCCTACTTCTCGGTGGGAACATTCTATACGTCTATAACGTTTTATATCCTAACCTAAGGGAACCTAACATGTCGAATGTAATATTTTACAACATTGCTGACGCGTCGGCCCCTATTTCTCGGTGGGAACATTCTATACGTCTATAACGTTGTATATCCTAACCTAAGGGAACCTAACATGTCGAATGTAATGTTCTACAACATTGCTGACGCGTCGGCCCCTATTTCTCGGTGGGAACATTCTATACGTCTATAACGTTGTATATCATAACCTAAGGGAACCTAACTTGTAGAATGTAATATTTTACCACATTCCTGGCGTGTCGTCGCCTACTTCTCGATGGGGACATTATATACATCTATAACGTTGTATATCCTAACCTAAGGCAACCTAGCATCTCGGATGTAATATTTTACAACATTCCTGGCATGTAGGTCCCTACTTCTCGGTGGGAACATTCTATACGTCTATAACGATATATATCCTAACCTAAGGCAACCTAACATCTCGGATGTAATATTTTACAACATTCCTGGCGCTTCGGCTGCTACTTTTCGGTGGGAACATTATATACGTCTATAACGTTACATATCCTAACGTACGGCAACATAATATCTCGGATGTTATATATTACAACATTCCTGGCGTGTCGTCGCCTGCTTCTCGATGGGGACTTTATGTACGTCTATAACGTTGAATATCCTAACCTAAAGCAACCTAACATCTGGGATGTAATATTTTACAAGATCCCTGGCATGTCGGTCCCCACGTCTCGGTGGGAACATTATATACGTCTATAACGATATAAATCATAACCTAAAGCAACCTAGCATCTCGGATGTAATATTTTACAACATTCCTGGCATGTCGGTCCCTACGTCTCGGTGGGAACATTATATACGTCTATAACGATATATATCCTAACCTACGGCAACCTAACATATCGGATGTAATATTTTACAACATTCCTGGCGCTTCGGCTGCTACTATTCGGTGGGAACATTATATACGTCTATAACGATATATATCCTAGCCTAAGGAAACCTAACATGTCGAATGTAATATTTTACAACATTCTGGCGTGTTGTCGCCTGCTTCTCCATGGGGACATTATATACGTCTATAACCTTGTATATACTAACCTAACGCAACCTAACATCTGGGATGTAATATTTTACAACAGTCCTGGCGTGTCGTCACCTACTTCTGGATGGGGACATTATATACATCTATAACGTCATGTATCCTAACCTAAGGGAACCTAACATCTCGGGTGTAATATTTTACAACATTCCTGGTGTGTCGTTGCCTACTTCTCGATGGGGACATTATATACATCTATAACGTTGTATATCCTAACCTAAGGCAACCTAACATCTCGGATGTAATATTTTACAACATTCTGGCGTGTCGCCGCCTGCTTCTCGATGGGGACATTATATACGTCTATAACGTTGTATATACTAACCTAACGCAACCTAACATCTGGGATGTAATATTTTACAACATTCCTGGCATGTCGGTCCCTACGTCTCCGTGGGTACATTATATACGTCTGTAACGTTGTATAGCCTAACCTAACGCAACCTAACGTCTGGGATGTAATATTTTAAAACATTCCTGGCATGTCGGTACCTACGTCTCGGTGGGAACATTATATACGTCTATAACGATATATATCCTAACCTAAGGCAACCTACCATCTCGGATGTAATATTTGACAACATTCCTGGCGTGTAAGCGCGTACTTCTCGATGGGGACATTATATACATCTATAACGTTGTATATCCTAACCTAAGGCAACCTGACATCTCGGATGTAATATTTTACAACATTCTGGCGTGTCGTCGCCTGCTTCTCGATGGGGACATTATATACGTCTATAACCTTGTATATACTAACCTAACGCAACCTAACATCTGGGATGTAATATTTTACAATATTCCTGGCATGTCGGTCCCTACGTCTCCGTGGGTACATTATATACGTCTATAACGTTGTATATCCTAACCTAACGCAACGTAACATCTGGGATGTAATATTCTAAAACATTCCTGGCATGTCGGTCCCTACGTCTCGGTGGGAACGTTATATACGTCTATAACGATATATATCCTAACCTAAGGGTACCTTACATCTCGGATGTAATTTTTTACAACCTTCCTGGTATGTCGGGCCCTACTTCTCGGTGGGAACATTGTATACGTCTATAACGATATATATCCTAGCCTAAGGCAACCTAATATGAAGGAATGTAATATTTTACAACTTTCCTGTCGTGTCGTCGCCTGCTTCTCGATGGGGACATTCTATACGTCTATAACGTTGTATATCCTAACCTAAGGGAACCTAACATCTCGGGTGTAATATTTTAGAACATTCCTGACGCGTCAGTCCCTATTTCTCGGTGGGAACATTATATACGTCTATAACGTTATATATCCTAGCCTAAGGCAACCCAACTTGTAGAATGTAATATTTTACAACATTCCTGGCGTGTCGTCGCCTACTTCTCGATGGGGACATTATATACATCTATAACGTTGTATATCATAACCTAATGCAACCTAACACCTCGGATGTAATATTTTACAACATTCCTGGCATGTCGGTCCCTACTTCTCGGTGGGAGCATACTATATGTCTATAACGTTGTATATCCTAACCTAAGGGAACCTAACATCTCGGATGTAATATTTTAAAACTTTCCTGGCATGTCGGTCCCTACGTCTCGGTGGGATCATTATATACGTCTATAACGATATATATCCTAACCTAAGGCAACCCAACATCTCGGATGTAATATTTTACAACATTCCTGGCATGTCGGTCACTAGGTCTCGGTGGGAACATTCTATACGTCTGTAACGATAAATACCCTAACCTAAGGCAACCTAACATCTCGGATTTAATATTTTACAACATTCCTGGCATGTAGGTCCCTACTTCTCGGTGGGAACATTATATACGTCTATAACGTTATATATCCTAGCCTACGGCAACCTAACTTGTCGAATGTAATATTTTACAACATTCCTGGCGTGTCGTCGCCTACTTCTCGATGGGGACATTATATACATCTATAACGTTGTATATCCTAACCTAAGGCAACCTAACATCTCGGATGTAATATTTTACAACATTCTGGCGTGTCGCCGCCTGCTTCTCGATGGGGACATTATATACGTCTGTAACGTTGTATATACTAACCTAACGCAACCTAACATCTGGGATGTAATATTTTACAACATTCCTGGCATGTCGGTCCCTACCTCCGTGGGTACATTATATACGTCTGTAACGTTGTATATCCTAACCTAACGCAACCTAACGTCTGGGATGTAATATCTTAAAACATTCCTGGCATGTCGGTCCCTACGTCTCGGTGGGAACATTATATACGTCTATAACGATATATATCCTAACCTAAGGCAACCTAACATCTCGGATGTAATATTTGACAACATTCCTGGCGTGTTAACCCGCACATCTCGGTGGGAACATCATATACGTCTATAGCGATATATATCCTAGCCTAAGGCGACCTAACATGTCGAATGTAATATTTTACATCATTCCTGACGTGTCGGCCCCTATTTCTCGGTGGGAACATTATATACGTCTATAACGTTATATATGCTAGCCTAAGGCAACCTAACATGTCGAATGTAATATTTTACAACATTCCTGACGTGTCGGCCCGTAGTGCACGGTGGTAACATTATACACGCCTACAACGTTATATATACTAGCCTAAGGCAACCTGACATCTCGGATGTAATATTTGACAACATTCCTGGCGTGTTAGCGCGTACTTCTCGGTGGGAACATCATGTACATCTATAACGTTATATATCCTGTCGTAAGGCAACATAACATCTCGGATATAATATTTTACAACATTCCTGGTGGGTCGTCGCCCGCTTCTAGATGGGGACATTATATACGTCTATAACGTTGAATGTCCTAACCTAAAGCAACCTAACATCTGGGATGTAATATTTTACAAGATCCCTGGCATGTCGGTCCCCACGTCTCGGTGGGAACATTATATACGTCTATAACGATATATATCATAACCTAAAGCAACCTAACATCTCGGACGTAATATTTTACAACATTCCTGGCATGTCGGTCCCTACTTCTCGGTGGAAACAATGTATACGTCTATAACGATAAATATCCTAGCCTAAGGCAACCCAACATGTAGAATGTAATATTTTACAACATTCCTGGCGTTTCGTCGCCTACATCTCGATGGGGACATTATATACATCTACAACGTTGTATATCCTAACCTAAGGCAACCTAACATCTCGGATGTAATATTTTACAACATTCCTGGCATGTCGGTCCCTACTTCTCGGTGGGAACATTCTATACGTCTATAACGTTTTATATCCTAACCTAAGGGAACCTAACATGTCGAATGTAATATTTTACAACATTGCTGACGCGTCGGCCCCTATTTCTCGGTGGGAACATTCTATACGTCTATAACGATATATATCCTAACCTAACGCAACCTAACATCTGGGATGTAATATTTTACAGCATTCCTGGCGTGTCGTCGCCTGCTTCTCGATGGGGACTTTATGTACGTCTATAACGTTGAATATCCTAACCTAAAGCAACCGAACATCTGGGATGTAATATTTTACAAGATCCCTGGCATGTCGGTCCCCACGTCTCGGTGGGAACATTATATACGTCTATAACGATATATATCATAACCTAAAGCAACCTAACATCTCGGACGTAATATTGTACAACATTCCTGGCATGTCGGACCCTACTTCTCGGTGGAAACAATGTATACGTCTATAACGATATATATCCTAGCCTAAGGCAACCCAACATGTAGAATGTAATATTTTACAACATTCCTGGCGTTTTGTCGCCTACATCTCGATGGGGACATTATATACATCTACAACGTTGTATATCCTAACCTAAGGCAACCTAACATCTCGGATGTAATATTTTACGACATTCCTGGCATGTCGGTCCCTACTTCTCGGTGGGAACATTCTATACGTCTATAACGTTTTATATCCTAACCTAAGGGAACCTAACATGTCGAATGTAATATTTTACAACATTGCTGACGCGTCGGCCCCTATTTCTCGGTGGGAACATTCTGTACGTCTATAACGTTGTATATCCTAACCTAAGGGAACCTAACATGTCGAATGTAATGTTTTACAACATTGCTGACGCGTCGGCCCCTATTTCTCGGTGGGAACATTCTATACGTCTATAACGTTGTATATCATAACCTAAGGGAACCTAACTTGTAGAATGTAATATTTTACCACATTCCTGGCGTGTCGTCGCCTACTTCTCGATGGGGACATTATATACATCTATAACGTTGTATATCCTAACCTAAGGCAACCTAGCATCTCGGATGTAATATTTTACAACATTCCTGGCATGTAGGTCCCTACTTCTCGGTGGGAACATTCTATACGTCTATAACGATATATATCCTAACCTAAGGCAACCTAACATCTCGGATGTAATATTTTACAACATTCCTGGCGCTTCGGCTGCTACTTTTCGGTGGGAACATTATATACGTCTATAACGTTACATATCCTAACGTATGGCAACATAATATCTCGGATGTTATATATTACAACATTCCTGGCGTGTCGTCGCCTGCTTCTCGATGGGGACTTTATGTACGTCTATAACGTTGAATATCCTAACCTAAAGCAACCTAACATCTGGGATGTAATATTTTACAAGATCCCTGGCATGTCGGTCCCCACGTCTCGGTGGGAACATTATATACGTCTATAACGATATAAATCATAACCTAAAGCAACCTAGCATCTCGGATGTAATATTTTACAACATTCCTGGCATGTCGGTCCCTACGTCTCGGTGGGAACATTATATACGTCTATAACGATATATATCCTAACCTACGGCAACCTAACATATCGGATGTAATATTTTACAACATTCCTGGCGCTTCGGCTGCTACTATTCGGTGGGAACATTATATACGTCTATAACGATATATATCCTAGCCTAAGGAAACCTAACATGTCGAATGTAATATTTTACAACATTCTGGCGTGTTGTCGCCTGCTTCTCCATGGGGACATTATATACGTCTATAACCTTGTATATACTAACCTAACGCAACCTAACATCTGGGATGTAATATTTTACAACAGTCCTGGCGTGTCGTCACCTACTTCTGGATGGGGACATTATATACATCTATAACGTCATGTATCCTAACCTAAGGGAACCTAACATCTCGGGTGTAATATTTTACAACATTCCTGGTGTGTCGTTGCCTACTTCTCGATGGGGACATTATATACATCTATAACGTTGTATATCCTAACCTAAGGCAACCTAACATCTCGGATGTAATATTTTACAACATTCTGGCGTGTCGCCGCCTGCTTCTCGATGGGGACATTATATACGTCTATAACGTTGTATATACTAACCTAACGCAACCTAACATCTGGGATGTAATATTTTACAACATTCCTGGCATGTCGGTCCCTACGTCTCCGTGGGTACATTATATACGTCTGTAACGTTGTATAGCCTAACCTAACGCAACCTAACGTCTGGGATGTAATATTTTAAAACATTCCTGGCATGTCGGTACCTACGTCTCGGTGGGAACATTATATACGTCTATAACGATATATATCCTAACCTAAGGCAACCTACCATCTCGGATGTAATATTTGACAACATTCCTGGCGTGTAAGCGCGTACTTCTCGATGGGGACATTATATACATCTATAACGTTGTATATCCTAACCTAAGGCAACCTGACATCTCGGATGTAATATTTTACAACATTCTGGCGTGTCGTCGCCTGCTTCTCGATGGGGACATTATATACGTCTATAACCTTGTATATACTAACCTAACGCAACCTAACATCTGGGATGTAATATTTTACAATATTCCTGGCATGTCGGTCCCTACGTCTCCGTGGGTACATTATATACGTCTATAACGTTGTATATCCTAACCTAACGCAACGTAACATCTGGGATGTAATATTCTAAAACATTCCTGGCATGTCGGTCCCTACGTCTCGGTGGGAACGTTATATACGTCTATAACGATATATATCCTAACCTAAGGGTACCTTACATCTCGGATGTAATTTTTTACAACCTTCCTGGTATGTCGGGCCCTACTTCTCGGTGGGAACATTGTATACGTCTATAACGATATATATCCTAGCCTAAGGCAACCTAATATGAAGGAATGTAATATTTTACAACTTTCCTGTCGTGTCGTCGCCTGCTTCTCGATGGGGACATTCTATACGTCTATAACGTTGTATATCCTAACCTAAGGGAACCTAACATCTCGGGTGTAATATTTTAGAACATTCCTGACGCGTCAGTCCCTATTTCTCGGTGGGAACATTATATACGTCTATAACGTTATATATCCTAGCCTAAGGCAACCCAACTTGTAGAATGTAATATTTTACAACATTCCTGGCGTGTCGTCGCCTACTTCTCGATGGGGACATTATATACATCTATAACGTTGTATATCATAACCTAATGCAACCTAACACCTCGGATGTAATATTTTACAACATTCCTGGCATGTCGGTCCCTACTTCTCGGTGGGAGCATACTATATGTCTATAACGTTGTATATCCTAACCTAAGGGAAACTAACATCTCGGATGTAATATTTTAAAACTTTCCTGGCATGTCGGTCCCTACGTCTCGGTGGGATCATTATATACGTCTATAACGATATATATCCTAACCTAAGGCAACCCAACATCTCGGATGTAATATTTTACAACATTCCTGGCATGTCGGTCACTAGGTCTCGGTGGGAACATTCTATACGTCTGTAACGATAAATACCCTAACCTAAGGCAACCTAACATCTCGGATTTAATATTTTACAACATTCCTGGCATGTAGGTCCCTACTTCTCGGTGGGAACATTATATACGTCTATAACGTTATATATCCTAGCCTACGGCAACCTAACTTGTCGAATGTAATATTTTACAACATTCCTGGCGTGTCGTCGCCTACTTCTCGATGGGGACATTATATACATCTATAACGTTGTATATCCTAACCTAAGGCAACCTAACATCTCGGATGTAATATTTTACAACATTCTGGCGTGTCGCCGCCTGCTTCTCGATGGGGACATTATATACGTCTGTAACGTTGTATATACTAACCTAACGCAACCTAACATCTGGGATGTAATATTTTACAACATTCCTGGCATGTCGGTCCCTACCTCCGTGGGTACATTATATACGTCTGTAACGTTGTATATCCTAACCTAACGCAACCTAACGTCTGGGATGTAATATCTTAAAACATTCCTGGCATGTCGGTCCCTACGTCTCGGTGGGAACATTATATACGTCTATAACGATATATATCCTAACCTAAGGCAACCTAACATCTCGGATGTAATATTTGACAACATTCCTGGCGTGTTAACCCGCACATCTCGGTGGGAACATCATATACGTCTATAGCGATATATATCCTAGCCTAAGGCGACCTAACATGTCGAATGTAATATTTTACATCATTCCTGACGTGTCGGCCCCTATTTCTCGGTGGGAACATTATATACGTCTATAACGTTATATATGCTAGCCTAAGGCAACCTAACATGTCGAATGTAATATTTTACAACATTCCTGACGTGTCGGCCCGTAGTGCACGGTGGTAACATTATACACGCCTACAACGTTATATATACTAGCCTAAGGCAACCTGACATCTCGGATGTAATATTTGACAACATTCCTGGCGTGTTAGCGCGTACTTCTCGGTGGGAACATCATGTACATCTATAACGTTATATATCCTGTCGTAAGGCAACATAACATCTCGGATATAATATTTTACAACATTCCTGGTGGGTCGTCGCCCGCTTCTAGATGGGGACATTATATACGTCTATAACGTTGAATGTCCTAACCTAAAGCAACCTAACATCTGGGATGTAATATTTTACAAGATCCCTGGCATGTCGGTCCCCACGTCTCGGTGGGAACATTATATACGTCTATAACGATATATATCATAACCTAAAGCAACCTAACATCTCGGACGTAATATTTTACAACATTCCTGGCATGTCGGTCCCTACTTCTCGGTGGAAACAATGTATACGTCTATAACGATAAATATCCTAGCCTAAGGCAACCCAACATGTAGAATGTAATATTTTACAACATTCCTGGCGTTTCGTCGCCTACATCTCGATGGGGACATTATATACATCTACAACGTTGTATATCCTAACCTAAGGCAACCTAACATCTCGGATGTAATATTTTACAACATTCCTGGCATGTCGGTCCCTACTTCTCGGTGGGAACATTCTATACGTCTATAACGTTTTATATCCTAACCTAAGGGAACCTAACATGTCGAATGTAATATTTTACAACATTGCTGACGCGTCGGCCCCTATTTCTCGGTGGGAACATTCTATACGTCTATAACGATATATATCCTAACCTAACGCAACCTAACATCTGGGATGTAATATTTTACAGCATTCCTGGCGTGTCGTCGCCTGCTTCTCGATGGGGACTTTATGTACGTCTATAACGTTGAATATCCTAACCTAAAGCAACCGAACATCTGGGATGTAATATTTTACAAGATCCCTGGCATGTCGGTCCCCACGTCTCGGTGGGAACATTATATACGTCTATAACGATATATATCATAACCTAAAGCAACCTAACATCTCGGACGTAATATTGTACAACATTCCTGGCATGTCGGACCCTACTTCTCGGTGGAAACAATGTATACGTCTATAACGATATATATCCTAGCCTAAGGCAACCCAACATGTAGAATGTAATATTTTACAACATTCCTGGCGTTTTGTCGCCTACATCTCGATGGGGACATTATATACATCTACAACGTTGTATATCCTAACCTAAGGCAACCTAACATCTCGGATGTAATATTTTACGACATTCCTGGCATGTCGGTCCCTACTTCTCGGTGGGAACATTCTATACGTCTATAACGTTTTATATCCTAACCTAAGGGAACCTAACATGTCGAATGTAATATTTTACAACATTGCTGACGCGTCGGCCCCTATTTCTCGGTGGGAACATTCTGTACGTCTATAACGTTGTATATCCTAACCTAAGGGAACCTAACATGTCGAATGTAATGTTTTACAACATTGCTGACGCGTCGGCCCCTATTTCTCGGTGGGAACATTCTATACGTCTATAACGTTGTATATCATAACCTAAGGGAACCTAACTTGTAGAATGTAATATTTTACCACATTCCTGGCGTGTCGTCGCCTACTTCTCGATGGGGACATTATATACATCTATAACGTTGTATATCCTAACCTAAGGCAACCTAGCATCTCGGATGTAATATTTTACAACATTCCTGGCATGTAGGTCCCTACTTCTCGGTGGGAACATTCTATACGTCTATAACGATATATATCCTAACCTAAGGCAACCTAACATCTCGGATGTAATATTTTACAACATTCCTGGCGCTTCGGCTGCTACTTTTCGGTGGGAACATTATATACGTCTATAACGTTACATATCCTAACGTATGGCAACATAATATCTCGGATGTTATATATTACAACATTCCTGGCGTGTCGTCGCCTGCTTCTCGATGGGGACTTTATGTACGTCTATAACGTTGAATATCCTAACCTAAAGCAACCTAACATCTGGGATGTAATATTTTACAAGATCCCTGGCATGTCGGTCCCCACGTCTCGGTGGGAACATTATATACGTCTATAACGATATAAATCATAACCTAAAGCAACCTAGCATCTCGGATGTAATATTTTACAACATTCCTGGCATGTCGGTCCCTACGTCTCGGTGGGAACATTATATACGTCTATAACGATATATATCCTAACCTACGGCAACCTAACATATCGGATGTAATATTTTACAACATTCCTGGCGCTTCGGCTGCTACTATTCGGTGGGAACATTATATACGTCTATAACGATATATATCCTAGCCTAAGGAAACCTAACATGTCGAATGTAATATTTTACAACATTCTGGCGTGTTGTCGCCTGCTTCTCCATGGGGACATTATATACGTCTATAACCTTGTATATACTAACCTAACGCAACCTAACATCTGGGATGTAATATTTTACAACAGTCCTGGCGTGTCGTCACCTACTTCTGGATGGGGACATTATATACATCTATAACGTCATGTATCCTAACCTAAGGGAACCTAACATCTCGGGTGTAATATTTTACAACATTCCTGGTGTGTCGTTGCCTACTTCTCGATGGGGACATTATATACATCTATAACGTTGTATATCCTAACCTAAGGCAACCTAACATCTCGGATGTAATATTTTACAACATTCTGGCGTGTCGCCGCCTGCTTCTCGATGGGGACATTATATACGTCTATAACGTTGTATATACTAACCTAACGCAACCTAACATCTGGGATGTAATATTTTACAACATTCCTGGCATGTCGGTCCCTACGTCTCCGTGGGTACATTATATACGTCTGTAACGTTGTATAGCCTAACCTAACGCAACCTAACGTCTGGGATGTAATATTTTAAAACATTCCTGGCATGTCGGTACCTACGTCTCGGTGGGAACATTATATACGTCTATAACGATATATATCCTAACCTAAGGCAACCTACCATCTCGGATGTAATATTTGACAACATTCCTGGCGTGTTAGCGCGTACTTCTCGATGGGGACATTATATACATCTATAACGTTGTATATCCTAACCTAAGGCAACCTGACATCTCGGATGTAATATTTTACAACATTCTGGCGTGTCGTCGCCTGCTTCTCGATGGGGACATTATATACGTCTATAACCTTGTATATACTAACCTAACGCAACCTAACATCTGGGATGTAATATTTTACAATATTCCTGGCATGTCGGTCCCTACGTCTCCGTGGGTACATTATATACGTCTATAACGTTGTATATCCTAACCTAACGCAACGTAACATCTGGGATGTAATATTCTAAAACATTCCTGGCATGTCGGTCCCTACGTCTCGGTGGGAACGTTATATACGTCTATAACGATATATATCCTAACCTAAGGGTACCTTACATCTCGGATGTAATTTTTTACAACATTCCTGGTATGTCGGGCCCTACTTCTCGGTGGGAACATTGTATACGTCTATAACGATATATATCCTAGCCTAAGGCAACATAACATGAAGGAATGTAATATTTTACAACTTTCCTGTCGTGTCGTCGCCTGCTTCTCGATGGGGACATTCTATACGTCTATAACGTTGTATATCCTAACCTAAGGGAACCTAACATCTCGGGTGTAATATTTTAGAACATTCCTGACGCGTCAGACCCTATTTCTCGGTGGGAACATTGTGTACGTCTATAACGATATATATCCTAGCCTAAGGCAACCTAACATGTCGAATGTAATATTTTACTACATTCCTGTCGTGTCGTCGCCTGCTTCTCGATGGGGACATTATATACGTCTATAACGTTGTATATTCTAACCTATCGCAACCTAACATCAGGGATGTAATATTTTACAACAGTCCTGGCGTGTCGTCGCCTACTTCTCGATGGGGACATTATATACATCTATAACGTTGTATATCCTAACCTAAGGCAACCTAACATCTCGGATGTAATATTTTACAACATTCTGGCGTGTCGCCGCCTGCTTCTCGATGGGAACATCATATACGTCTATAGCGATATATATCCTAGCCTAAGGCGACCTAACATGTCGAATGTAATATTTTACATCATTCCTGACGTGTCGGCCCCTATTTCTCGGTGGGAACATTATATACGTCTATAACGTTATATATGCTAGCCTAAGGCAACCTAACATGTCGAATGTAATATTTTACAACATTCCTGACGTGTCGGCCCGTAGTGCACGGTGGTAACATTATACACGCCTACAACGTTATATATACTAGCCTAAGGCAACCTGACATCTCGGATGTAATATTTGACAACATTCCTGGCGTGTTAGCGCGTACTTCTCGGTGGGAACATCATGTACATCTATAACGTTATATATCCTGTCGTAAGGCAACATAACATCTCGGATATAATATTTTACAACATTCCTGGTGGGTCGTCGCCCGCTTCTAGATGGGGACATTATATACGTCTATAACGTTGAATGTCCTAACCTAAAGCAACCTAACATCTGGGATGTAATATTTTACAAGATCCCTGGCATGTCGGTCCCCACGTCTCGGTGGGAAAATTATATACGTCTATAACGATATATATCATAACCTAAAGCAACCTAACATCTCGGACGTAATATTTTACAACATTCCTGGCATGTCGGTCCCTACTTCTCGGTGGAAACAATGTATACGTCTATAACGATAAATATCCTAGCCTAAGGCAACCCAACATGTAGAATGTAATATTTTACAACATTCCTGGCGTTTCGTCGCCTACATCTCGATGGGGACATTATATACATCTACAACGTTGTATATCCTAACCTAAGGCAACCTAACATCTCGGATGTAATATTTTACAACATTCCTGGCATGTCGGTCCCTACTTCTCGGTGGGAACATTCTATACGTCTATAACGTTTTATATCCTAACCTAAGGAAACCTAACATGTCGAATGTAATATTTTACAACATTCTGGCGTGTTGTCGCCTGCTTCTCCATGGGGACATTATATACGTCTATAACCTTGTATATACTAACCTAACGCAACCTAACATCTGGGATGTAATATTTTACAACATTCCTGGCGTGTCGTCGCCTACTTCTGGATGGGGACATTATACACATCTATAACGTCATATATCCTAACCTAAGGGAACCTAACATCTCGGGTGTAATATTTTAGGACATTCCTGACGCGCCAGTCCCTATTTCTCGGTGGAAACATTATATACGTCTATAACGTTATATATCCTAGCCTATGGCAACCTAACTTGTAGAATGTAATATTTTACAACATTCCTGGCGTGTCGTCGCCTACTTCTCGATGGGGACAATATATACATCTATAACGTTGTATATCCTAACCTAAGGCAACCTAACATCTCGGATGTAGTATTTTACAACATTCCTGGCATGTCGGTCCCTACTTCTCGGTGGGAACATTGTGTACGTCTATAACGATATATATCCTAGCCTAAGGCAACCTAACATGTCGAATGTAATATTTTACTACATTCCTGTCGTGTCGTCGCCTGCTTCTCGATGGGGACATTATATACGTCTATAACGTTGTATATTCTAACCTATCGCAACCTAACATCAGGGATGTAATATTTTACAACAGTCCTGGCGTGTCGTCGCCTACTTCTGGATGGGGACATTATATACATCTATAACGTCATATATCCTAACCTAAGGGAACCTAACATCTCGGGTGTAATATTTTACAACATTCCTGGTGTGTCGTTGCCTACTTCTCGATGGGGACATTATATACATCTATAACGTTGTATATCCTAACCTAAGGCAACCTAACATCTCGGATGTAATATTTTACAACATTCTGGCGTGTCGCCGCCTGCTTCTCGATGGGGACATTATATACGTCTATAACGTTGTATATACTAACCTAACGCAACCTAACATCTGGGATGTAATATTTTACAACATTCCTGGCATGTCGGTCCATACGTCTCCGTGGGTACATTATATACGTCTCTAACGTTGTATAGCCTAACCTAACGCAACCTAACGTCTGGGATGTAATATTTTAAAACATTCCTGGCATGTCGGTCCCTACTTCTCGGTGGGAGCATACTATATGTCTATAACGTTGTATATCCTAACCTAAAGGAACCTAACATCTCGGATCTAATATTTTAAAACTTTCCTGGCATGTCGATCCCTACGTCTCGGTGGGATCATTATATACGTCTATAACGATATATATCCTAACCTAAGGCAACCTAACATCTCGGATGTAATATTTTACAACATTCCTGGCATGTCGGTCACTAGGTCTCGGTGGGAACATTATATACGTCTATAACCTAATATAACCTATCCTAATCCATCTAGGCTCTCGCTGGTAATGTTTTACAGAATCAACCACGCTCCGCTGGTAATGTTTTACAGAATCCCGGTCGTGTCGGCCGTACTTCTCGTTGGGTATATTATATACGTCTGTAACATTATATATTCTAATCTAAGGCAAACTAACATCTCGGATGCAGTATTTTGCAACGTTCCGGGCGGGTCGGCCCCACTTCTCGGTGGGAACATTACATACGTCTATAACTTAATATAACCTAATCTAATCCATCTAGCCCCTCGCTGGTAATGTTTCACAGCATCCCAGTCGTGTCGGCCTGTACTTCTGGGTGGGTTCACTACATACGTCTATAACGTTATATATCACAACCCAAGGCAACCTAACGTTTCGGATGTAGTATTGTCCAACATTCCTGGCGCGGTCGGCCCCTACTTCTCGGTGGGAACATTATATACGTCTATAACGTAATATAACCTAACCTAACCCATCTAGCCCCACGCTGGTAATGATTTACAGAATCCCGCTCGTGTCGTCCCGTACGTCTAGGTACCGTAATTATATACGTCTATAACGTTCTACACCCTAACCTAAGGAATCCTAACATCTCGAATGTTGTATATTACAACATCGCAGGCGGGTCGGCCCCAACTTCTCGGTGGGAACTTATATACGTCTATACCGTAATATAACCTAACCTAACCCAGCTAGACCGTCGCTGGTAATGTTTCACAGAATCCCGTTCGTGTCGTCCCGTGCATCACGGCGCGGACATTATATACGTCTATATCGTAATATAACCTAACCTACCCCATTTTGCCCCACGTTGATAATGTTTTACAGAATCCCGCCCGCGTCGGCCCGTACTTCTCGGTGGGGACATTATATACGTCTATAACGTAATATAACCTAACCTAACCCAGCTAGATCCTCGCTGGTAATGTTTCACAGAGTCCCGTTCGTGTCGTCCCGTACATCTCGTCGCGGACATTATATACGTCTATAATGTAATAGATCCTAACCTGACCCATCTAGACCCTCGCTGGTAATGTTTTACAGAATCCCGTTCGTGTCGTCCCGTACGTCTCGGGGCGGACATTATATACGTCTATAACGTTATATTTCCTATCCTAAGGCAACCTAACATCTCGAATGTAGTATTTTCCAACATTTCTGGCGGGTCGGCCCCTACTTCTCGGTGGGAACATTATAAACCTCTATAACGTAATATAACCTAACCTAACCCAGCTAGACCGTCGCTGGTAATGTTTCACAGAATCCCGTTCGTGTCGTCCCGTGCATCACGGCGCGGACATTATATACGTCTATAAGGTTATATATCCTATCCTAAGGCAACCTAACATCTCGGATGTAGTATTTTCCAACATTTCTGGCGGGTCGGTCCCTACTTCTCGGTGGCCACATTATTTACGTCTATAACGTAATATAACCTAACCTGACCCATCTAGATCCTAGCTGGTAATGTTTTACAGAATCCCGTTCGTGTCGTCCCGTACGTCTTGCGGCGGACATTATATACGTCTATAACGTTATATTTCCTATCCTAAGGCAACCTAACATCTAGAATGTAGTATTTTCCAACATTTCTGGCGGGTCGGTCCCTACATCTCGGTGGGAACATTATAAACCTCTATAACGTAATATAACCTAACCTAACCCAGCTAGACTGTCGCTGGTAATGTTTCTCAGAATCCCGTTCGTGTCGTCCCGTACATCACGGCGCGGACATTATATACGTCTGTAAGGTTATATATCCTATCCTAAGGCAACCTAACATCTCCGATGTAGTATTTTCCAACATTTCTGGCGGGTCGGCCCCTACTTCTCGGTGGGAACATTATATACTTTTATAACGTAATGAAACCTAACCTAACCCATCTAGACCCTCGCTGGTAATGTTTTACAGAATCTCGTTCGTGTCGCCCCGTACGTCTCTGTGCGGACATTATATGCGTCTATATTGTTATATATCCTAACCTAAGGCATACTAACATCTCGGATGTAGTAGTTTCCAACATTCATGGCGGGTCGGCCGCTACTTCTCGGTGGGAACATTATATACGTCTATAACGTAATAGATCCTAACATAACCCATCTATACCCTCGCTGGTAATGTTTTACAGAATCCCGTTCGTGTCGTCCCGTACGTCTCGGTGCGGGCATTATATACGTCTATAACGTTACATATCCTTACCTAAGGCAACCTAACATCTCGATTGTGGTATTTCCCAACACTTCTGGCGGGTCGGTCCCTATTTCTCGGTGGGAACATTATATACGACCATAACGTAATATAACCTAACCTAACCCATCTAGACCCTCGCTGGTAATGTTTTACAGAATCCCGTTCGTGTCTACCCGTACGTCTCGTTGCGGACCTTGTATAGGTCTAAACACGTTATATATCCTAACCTAAGGCATCCTAACATCTCGGATGTAGTAGTTTCGAACATTCATGGCGGGTCGGCCGCTACTTCTCGGTGGGAACATTATATACGTCTATAACGTAACAGATCCTAACCTAACCCATCTATAGCCTCGCTGGTAATGTTTTACAGAATCCCGTTCGTGTCGTCCCGTACGTCGCGGTGCGGACATTATATACGTCTATAACGTTATATTTCCTATCCTAAGGCAACCTAACATCTCGAATGTAGTATTTTCCAACATTTCTGGCGGGTCGGCCCCTACTTCTCGGTGGGAACATTATAAACCTCTATAACGTAATATAACCTAACCTAACCCAGCTAGACCGTCGCTGGTAATGTTTCACAGAATCCCGTTCGTGTCGTCCCGTACATCACGGCGCGGACATTATATACGTCTATAAGGTTATATATCCTATCCTAAGGCAACCTAACATCTCGGATGTAGTATTTTCCAACATTTCTGGCGGGTCGGTCCCTACTTCTCGGTGGCCACATTATTTACGTCTATAACGTAATATAACCTAACCTGACCCATCTAGACCCTCGCTGGTAGTGTTTTACAGAATCCCGTTCCGTGTCTACCCGTACGTCTCGGTGCGGACATTATATACGTCTATAACGTTATATATCCTAACCTAAGGCATCCTAATATCTCGTATGTAGTATTTTCCAACATTCCTGGCGGGTCGGTCCCTACTTCTCGGTGGGAACATTAGATACGTCTATAACGTAATAGAACCTAACCTAATCCATCTAGACCCTCGGTGGTAATATTTTACAGAATCCCGGGCGTGTCGGCCCGTACTTCTCGGTGGGGACATTATGTACGTCTACTACGTTATATATCCTAACCTAAGACAACTTAACATCTCGAATGTAGTATTTCACAACATTTCTGGCGGGTCGGCCCCTACTTCTCGGTGGGAACATTATATACTTTTATAACGTAATATAACCTAACCTAACCCATCTAGACCCTCGCTGGTAATGTTTTACAGAATCCCGTTCGTGTCTACCCGTACGTCTCGTTGCGGACCTTGTATACGTCTATAACGTTATATATCCTAACCTAAGGCATCCTAACATCTCGGATGTAGTAGTTTCGAACATTCATGGCGGGTCGGCCGCTACTTCTCGGTGGGTACATTATATACGTCTATAACGTAACAGATCCTAACCTAACCCATCTATAGCCTCGCTGGTAATGTTTTACAGAATCCCGTTCGTGTCGTCCCGTACGTCTCGGTGCGGACATTATATACGTCTATAACGTTATATTTCCTATCCTAAGGCAACCTAACATCTCGAATGTAGTATTTTCCAACATTTCTGGCGGGTCGGCCCCTACTTCTCGGTGGGAACATTATAAACCTCTATAACGTAAAATAACCTAACCTAACCCAGCTAGACCGTCGCTGGTAATGTTTCACAGAATCCCGTTCGTGTCGTCCCGTACATCACGGCGCGGACATTATATACGTCTATAAGGTTATATATCCTATCCTAAGGCAACCTAACATCTCGGATGTAGTATTTTCCAACATTTCTGGCGGGTCGGTCCCTACTTCTCGGTGGCCACATTATTTACGTCTATAACGTAATATAACCTAACCTGACCCATCTAGACCCTCGCTGGTAGTGTTTTACAGAATCCCGTTCCGTGTCTACCCGTACGTCTCGGTGCGGACATTATATACGTCTATAACGTTATATATCCTAACCTAAGGCATCCTAATATCTCGTATGTAGTATTTTCCAACATTCCTGGCGGGTCGGTCCCTACTTCTCGGTGGGAACATTAGATACGTCTATAACGTAATAGAACCTAACCTAATCCATCTAGACCCTCGGTGGTAATATTTTACAGAATCCCGGGCGTGTCGGCCCGTACTTCTCGGTGGGGACATTATGTACGTCTACTACGTTATATATCCTAACCTAAGACAACTTAACATCTCGAATGTAGTATTTCACAACATTTCTGGCGGGTCGGCCCCTACTTCTCGGTGGGAACATTATATACTTTTATAACGTAATGTAACCTAACCTAACCCATCTAGACCCTCGCTGGTAATGTTTTACAGAATCTCGTTCGTGTCGCACCCTACGTCTCTGTGCGGACATTATATGCGTCTGTATCGTTATATATCCTAACCTAAGGCAACCTAACATCTCGAACGTTGTATTTTACTACATTCCAGGCGGGTCGGCCGCTACTTCTTGGTGGGAACATTATATACGTCTACAACGTAATAGATCCTAACCTAACCCATCTAGACCCTCGCTGGAAATGTTTTACAGAATCCCGTTCGTGTCGTCCCGTACGTCTCGGTGCGGGCATTATATACGTCTATAACGTTACATATCCTTACCTAAGGCAACCTAACATCTCGATTGTAGTATTTCCCAACATTTCTGGCGGGTCGGTCCCTATTTCTCGGTGGGAACATTATATACGACCATAACGTAATATAACCTAACCTGACCCATCTAGACCCTCGCTGGTAATGTTTTACAGAATCCCGTTCGTGTCGTGCCCTACGTCTCGGTGCGGACATTATATACGTCTATAACGTTGTATATCCTTACCTACGGCAACCTAAAATCTTGATTGTGGTACTTTAAACTTTCCAGGCGCGTCGGGCCCTACTTCTCGGTGGGAACATTATATACTTCTATAACTTTATATATCGCAACCTAAGGCATCCTAACGTCTCGGATGTAGTATTTTCCAACATTCCTGGCGGGTCGGCCCCTACTTCTCGGTGGGAACATTATATACGTCTATAACGTAATAGATCCTAACCTAACCCATCTAGACCCTCGCTGGTAAGGTGTGACAGAATCCCGTTCGTGTCGTGCCCTACGTCTCGGTGCGGACATTATATACGTCTATAACGTTATTTTTCCTATCCTAAGGCAACCTAACATCTCGAATGTAGTATTTTCCAACATTTCTGGCGGGTCGGTCCCTACATCTCGGTGGGAACATTATAAACCTCTATAACGTAATATAACCTAACCTAACCCAGCTAGACCGTCGCTGGTAATGTTTCCCAGAATCCCGTTCGTGTCGTCCCGTACATCACGGCGCGGACATTATATACGTCTATAAGGTTATATATCCTATCCTAAGGCAACCTAACATCTCGGATGTAGTTTTTTCCAACATTTCTGGCGGGTCGGCCCCTACTTCTCGGTGGGAACATTATATACTTTTATAACGTAATGAAATCTAACCTAACCCATCTAGACCCTCGCTGGTAATGTTTTACAGAATCTCGTTCGTGTCGCCCCGTACGTCTCTGTGCGGACATTATATGCGTCTATATTGTTATATATCCTAACCTAAGGCATCCTAACATCTCGGATGTAGTAGTTTCCAACATTCATGGCGGGTCGGCCGCTACTTCTCGGTGGGAACATTATATACGTCTATAACGTAACAGATCCTAACCTAACCCATCTATAGCCTCGCTGGTAATGTTTTACAGAATCCCGTTCGTGTCGTCCCGTACGTCTCGGTGCGGACATTATATACGTCTATAACGTTATATTTCCTATCCTAAGGCAACCTAACATCTCGAATGTAGTATTTTCCAACATTTCTGGCGGGTCGGCCCCTACTTCTCGATGGGGACATTATATACGTCTATAACGTTGTATATACTAACCTAACGCAACCTAACATCTGGGATGTAATATTTTACAACATTCCTGGCATGTCGGTCCATACGTCTCCGTGGGTACATTATATACGTCTGTAACGTTGTATAGCCTAACCTAACGCAACCTAACGTCTGGGATGTAATATTTTAAAACATTCCTGGCATGTCGGTCCCTACTTCTCGGTGGGAGCATACTATATGTCTATAACGTTGTATATCCTAACCTAAAGGAACCTAACATCTCGGATCTAATATTTTAAAACTTTCCTGGCATGTCGATCCCTACGTCTCGGTGGGATCATTATATACGTCTATAACGATATATATCCTAACCTAAGGCAACCTAACATCTCGGATGTAATATTTTACAACATTCCTGGCATGTCGGTCACTAGGTCTCGGTGGGAACATTATATACGTCTGTAACGATATATACCCTAACCTAAGGCAACCTAACATCTCGGATTTAATATTTTACAACATTCCTGGCATGTAGGTCCCTACGTCTCCGTGGGTACATTATATACGTCTTTAACGTTGTATATCCTAACCTAAGGCAACCTAACATCTCGGATGTAATTTTTTACAACATTCCTGGTATGTCGGGCCCTACTTCACTGTGGGCACATTATATACGTCTATAACGTAATATAACCTAACCTAAACCATCTAGCCCCTCGCTGGAATTGTTTTACAGAATCACGGTCGTGTCGGTCCCAACTTCTCGGTGGGAACATTATATACGTCTATAACGTTATATATCCTAACGTAAGGCAACCTAACATCTCGGATGTAGTATTTTCCAACATTCCTGGCGGGTCGGCATCTACTTCTCGGTGGTAACATTATATACGTCTATAACCTAATATAACCTATCCTAATCCATCTAGGCTCTCGCTGGTAATGTTTTACAGAATCAACCACGCTCCGCTGGTAATGTTTTACAGAATCCCGGTCGTGTCGGCCGTACTTCTCGTTGGGTATATTATATACGTCTGTAACATTATATATTCTAATCTAAGGCAAACTAACATCTCGGATGCAGTATTTTGCAACATTCCGGGCGGGTCGGCCCCACTTCTCGGTGGGAACATTACATACGTCTATAACTTAATATAACCTAATCTAATCCATCTAGCCCCTCGCTGGTAATGTTTCACAGCATCCCAGTCGTGTCGGCCTGTACTTCTGGGTGGGTTCACTACATACGTCTATAACGTTATATATCACAACCCAAGGCAACCTAACGTTTCGGATGTAGTATTGTCCAACATTCCTGGCGCGGTCGGCCCCTACTTCTCGGTGGGAACATTATATACGTCTATAACGTAATATAACCTAACCTAACCCATCTAGCCCCACGCTGGTAATGATTTACAGAATCCCGCTCGTGTCGTCCCGTACGTCTAGGTACCGTAATTATATACGTCTATAACGTTCTACACCCTAACCTAAGGAATCCTAACATCTCGAATGTTGTATATTACAACATCGCAGGCGGGTCGGCCCCAACTTCTCGGTGGGAACTTATATACGTCTATACCGTAATATAACCTAACCTAACCCAGCTAGACCGTCGCTGGTAATGTTTCACAGAATCCCGTTCGTGTCGTCCCGTGCATCACGGCGCGGACATTATATACGTCTATATCGTAATATAACCTAACCTACCCCATTTTGCCCCACGTTGATAATGTTTTACAGAATCCCGCCCGCGTCGGCCCGTACTTCTCGGTGGGGACATTATATACGTCTATAACGTAATATAACCTAACCTAACCCAGCTAGATCCTCGCTGGTAATGTTTCACAGAGTCCCGTTCGTGTCGTCCCGTACATCTCGTCGCGGACATTATATACGTCTATAATGTAATAGATCCTAACCTGACCCATCTAGACCCTCGCTGGTAATGTTTTACAGAATCCCGTTCGTGTCGTCCCGTACGTCTCGGGGCGGACATTATATACGTCTATAACGTTATATTTCCTATCCTAAGGCAACCTAACATCTCGAATGTAGTATTTTCCAACATTTCTGGCGGGTCGGCCCCTACTTCTCGGTGGGAACATTATAAACCTCTATAACGTAATATAACCTAACCTAACCCAGCTAGACCGTCGCTGGTAATGTTTCACAGAATCCCGTTCGTGTCGTCCCGTGCATCACGGCGCGGACATTATATACGTCTATAAGGTTATATATCCTATCCTAAGGCAACCTAACATCTCGGATGTAGTATTTTCCAACATTTCTGGCGGGTCGGTCCCTACTTCTCGGTGGCCACATTATTTACGTCTATAACGTAATATAACCTAACCTGACCCATCTAGATCCTAGCTGGTAATGTTTTACAGAATCCCGTTCGTGTCGTCCCGTACGTCTTGCGGCGGACATTATATACGTCTATAACGTTATATTTCCTATCCTAAGGCAACCTAACATCTAGAATGTAGTATTTTCCAACATTTCTGGCGGGTCGGTCCCTACATCTCGGTGGGAACATTATAAACCTCTATAACGTAATATAACCTAACCTAACCCAGCTAGACTGTCGCTGGTAATGTTTCTCAGAATCCCGTTCGTGTCGTCCCGTACATCACGGCGCGGACATTATATACGTCTGTAAGGTTATATATCCTATCCTAAGGCAACCTAACATCTCCGATGTAGTATTTTCCAACATTTCTGGCGGGTCGGCACCTACTTCTCGGTGGGAACATTATATACTTTTATAACGTAATGAAACCTAACCTAACCCATCTAGACCCTCGCTGGTAATGTTTTACAGAATCTCGTTCGTGTCGCCCCGTACGTCTCTGTGCGGACATTATATGCGTCTATATTGTTATATATCCTAACCTAAGGCATACTAACATCTCGGATGTAGTAGTTTCCAACATTCATGGCGGGTCGGCCGCTACTTCTCGGTGGGAACATTATATACGTCTATAACGTAATAGATCCTAACATAACCCATCTATACCCTCGCTGGTAATGTTTTACAGAATCCCGTTCGTGTCGTCCCGTACGTCTCGGTGCGGGCATTATATACGTCTATAACGTTACATATCCTTACCTAAGGCAACCTAACATCTCGATTGTGGTATTTCCCAACACTTCTGGCGGGTCGGTCCCTATTTCTCGGTGGGAACATTATATACGACCATAACGTAATATAACCTAACCTAACCCATCTAGACCCTCGCTGGTAATGTTTTACAGAATCCCGTTCGTGTCTACCCGTACGTCTCGTTGCGGACCTTGTATACGTCTAAACACGTTATATATCCTAACCTAAGGCATCCTAACATCTCGGATGTAGTAGTTTCGAACATTCATGGCGGGTCGGCCGCTACTTCTCGGTGGGAACATTATATACGTCTATAACGTAACAGATCCTAACCTAACCCATCTATAGCCTCGCTGGTAATGTTTTACAGAATCCCGTTCGTGTCGTCCCGTACGTCTCGGTGCGGACATTATATACGTCTATAACGTTATATTTCCTATCCTAAGGCAACCTAACATCTCGAATGTAGTATTTTCCAACATTTCTGGCGGGTCGGCCCCTACTTCTCGGTGGGAACATTATAAACCTCTATAACGTAATATAACCTAACCTAACCCAGCTAGACCGTCGCTGGTAATGTTTCACAGAATCCCGTTCGTGTCGTCCCGTACATCACGGCGCGGACATTATATACGTCTATAAGGTTATATATCCTATCCTAAGGCAACCTAACATCTCGGATGTAGTATTTTCCAACATTTCTGGCGGGTCGGTCCCTACTTCTCGGTGGCCACATTATTTACGTCTATAACGTAATATAACCTAACCTGACCCATCTAGACCCTCGCTGGTAGTGTTTTACAGAATCCCGTTCCGTGTCTACCCGTACGTCTCGGTGCGGACATTATATACGTCTATAACGTTATATATCCTAACCTAAGGCATCCTAATATCTCGTATGTAGTATTTTCCAACATTCCTGGCGGGTCGGTCCCTACTTCTCGGTGGGAACATTAGATACGTCTATAACGTAATAGAACCTAACCTAATCCATCTAGACCCTCGGTGGTAATATTTTACAGAATCCCGGGCGTGTCGGCCCGTACTTCTCGGTGGGGACATTATGTACGTCTACTACGTTATATATCCTAACCTAAGACAACTTAACATCTCGAATGTAGTATTTCACAACATTTCTGGCGGGTCGGCCCCTACTTCTCGGTGGGAACATTATATACTTTTATAACGTAATATAACCTAACCTAACCCATCTAGACCCTCGCTGGTAATGTTTTACAGAATCCCGTTCGTGTCTACCCGTACGTCTCGTTGCGGACCTTGTATACGTCTATAACGTTATATATCCTAACCTAAGGCATCCTAACATCTCGGATGTAGTAGTTTCGAACATTCATGGCGGGTCGGCCGCTACTTCTCGGTGGGTACATTATATACGTCTATAACGTAACAGATCCTAACCTAACCCATCTATAGCCTCGCTGGTAATGTTTTACAGAATCCCGTTCGTGTCGTCCCGTACGTCTCGGTGCGGACATTATATACGTCTATAACGTTATATTTCCTATCCTAAGGCAACCTAACATCTCGAATGTAGTATTTTCCAACATTTCTGGCGGGTCGGCCCCTACTTCTCGGTGGGAACATTATAAACCTCTATAACGTAAAATAACCTAACCTAACCCAGCTAGACCGTCGCTGGTAATGTTTCACAGAATCCCGTTCGTGTCGTCCCGTACATCACGGCGCGGACATTATATACGTCTATAAGGTTATATATCCTATCCTAAGGCAACCTAACATCTCGGATGTAGTATTTTCCAACATTTCTGGCGGGTCGGTCCCTACTTCTCGGTGGCCACATTATTTACGTCTATAACGTAATATAACCTAACCTGACCCATCTAGACCCTCGCTGGTAGTGTTTTACAGAATCCCGTTCCGTGTCTACCCGTACGTCTCGGTGCGGACATTATATACGTCTATAACGTTATATATCCTAACCTAAGGCATCCTAATATCTCGTATGTAGTATTTTCCAACATTCCTGGCGGGTCGGTCCCTACTTCTCGGTGGGAACATTAGATACGTCTATAACGTAATAGAACCTAACCTAATCCATCTAGACCCTCGGTGGTAATATTTTACAGAATCCCGGGCGTGTCGGCCCGTACTTCTCGGTGGGGACATTATGTACGTCTACTACGTTATATATCCTAACCTAAGACAACTTAACATCCCGAATGTAGTATTTCACAACATTTCTGGCGGGTCGGCCCCTACTTCTCGGTGGGAACATTATATACTTTTATAACGTAATGTAACGTAACCTAACCCATCTAGACCCTCGCTGGTAATGTTTTACAGAATCTCGTTCGTGTCGCACCCTACGTCTCTGTGCGGACATTATATGCGTCTGTATCGTTATATATCCTAACCTAAGGCAACCTAACATCTCGAACGTTGTATTTTACTACATTCCAGGCGGGTCGGCCGCTACTTCTTGGTGGGAACATTATATACGTCTACAACGTAATAGATCCTAACCTAACCCATCTAGACCCTCGCTGGAAATGTTTTACAGAATCCCGTTCGTGTCGTCCCGTACGTCTCGGTGCGGGCATTATATACGTCTATAACGTTACACATCCTTACCTAAGGCAACCTAACATCTCGATTGTAGTATTTCCCAACATTTCTGGCGGGTCGGTCCCTATTTCTCGGTGGGAACATTATATACGACCATAACGTAATATAACCTAACCTGACCCATCTAGACCCTCGCTGGTAATGTTTTACAGAATCCCGTTCGTGTCGTGCCCTACGTCTCGGTGCGGACATTATATACGTCTATAACGTTGTATATCCTTACCTACGGCAACCTAAAATCTTGATTGTGGTACTTTAAACTTTCCAGGCGCGTCGGGCCCTACTTCTCGGTGGGAACATTATATACTTCTATAACTTTATATATCGCAACCTAAGGCATCCTAACATCTCGGATGTAGTATTTTCCAACATTCCTGGCGGGTCGGCCCCTACTTCTCGGTGGGAACATTATATACGTCTATAACGTAATAGATCCTAACCTAACCCATCTAGACCCTCGCTGGTAAGGTGTGACAGAATCCCGTTCGTGTCGTGCCCTACGTCTCGGTGCGGACATTATATACGTCTATAACGTTATTTTTCCTATCCTAAGGCAACCTAACATCTCGAATGTAGTATTTTCCAACATTTCTGGCGGGTCGGTCCCTACATCTCGGTGGGAACATTATAAACCTCTATAACGTAATATAACCTAACCTAACCCAGCTAGACCGTCGCTGGTAATGTTTCCCAGAATCCCGTTCGTGTCGTCCCGTACATCACGGCGCGGACATTATATACGTCTATAAGGTTATATATCCTATCCTAAGGCAACCTAACATCTCGGATGTAGTTTTTTCCAACATTTCTGGCGGGTCGGCCCCTACTTCTCGGTGGGAACATTATATACTTTTATAACGTAATGAAATCTAACCTAACCCATCTAGACCCTCGCTGGTAATGTTTTACAGAATCTCGTTCGTGTCGCCCCGTACGTCTCTGTGCGGACATTATATGCGTCTATATTGTTATATATCCTAACCTAAGGCATCCTAACATCTCGGATGTAGTAGTTTCCAACATTCATGGCGGGTCGGCCGCTACTTCTCGGTGGGAACATTATATACGTCTATAACGTAACAGATCCTAACCTAACCCATCTATAGCCTCGCTGGTAATGTTTTACAGAATCCCGTTCGTGTCGTCCCGTACGTCTCGGTGCGGACATTATATACGTCTATAACGTTATATTTCCTATCCTAAGGCAACCTAACATCTCGAATGTAGTATTTTCCAACATTTCTGGCGGGTCGGCCCCTACTTCTCGGTGGGAACATTATAAACCTCTATAACGTAATATAACCTAACCTAACCCAGCTAGACCGTCGCTGGTAATGTTTCACAGAATCCCGTTCGTGTCGTCCCGTACATCACGGCGCGGACATTATATACGTCTATAAGGTTATATATCCTATCCTAAGGCAACCTAACATCTCGGATGTAGTATTTTCCAACATTTCTGGCGGGTCGGTCCCTACTTCTCGGTGGCCACATTATTTACGTCTATAACGTAATATAACCTAACCTGACCCATCTAGACCCTCGCTGGTAGTGTTTTACAGAATCCCGTTCCGTGTCTACCCGTACGTCTCGGTGCGGACATTATATACGTCTATAACGTTATATATCCTAACCTAAGGCATCCTAATATCTCGAATGTAGTATTTTCCAACATTTCTGGCGGGTCGGTCCCTACATCTCGGTGGGAACATTATAAACCTCTATAACGTAATAGAACCTAACCTAATCCATCTAGACCCTCGGTGGTAATATTTTACAGAATCCCGGGCGTGTCGGCCCGTACTTCTCGGTGGGGACATTATGTACGTCTACTACGTTATATATCCTAACCTAAGACAACTTAAAATCTCGAATGTAGTATTTCACAACATTTCTGGCGGGTCGGCCCCTACTTCTCGGTGGGAACATTATATACTTTTATAACGTAATGTAACCTAACCTAACCCATCTAGACCCTCGCTGGTAATGTTTTACAGAATCTCGTTCGTGTCGCACCCTACGTCTCTGTGCGGACATTATATGCGTCTGTATCGTTATATATCCTAACCTAAGGCAACCTAACATCTCGAACGTTGTATTTTACTACATTCCAGGCGGGTCGGCCGCTACTTCTTGGTGGGAACATTATATACGTCTACAACGTAATAGATCCTAACCTAACCCATCTAGACCCTCGCTGGAAATGTTTTACAGAATCCCGTTCGTGTCGTCCCGTACGTCTCGGTGCGGGCATTATATACGTCTATAACGTTACATATCCTTACCTAAGGCAACCTAACATCTCGATTGTAGTATTTCCCAACACTTCTGGCGGGTCGGTCCCTATTTCTCGGTGGGAACATTATATACGACCATAACGTAATATAACCTAACCTAACCCATCTAGACCCTCGCTGGTAATGTTTTACAGAATCCCGTTCGTGTCTACCCGTACGTCTCGTTGCGGACCTTGTATACGTCTATAACGTTATATATCCTAACCTAAGGCATCCTAACATCTCGGATGTAGTAGTTTCCAACATTCATGGCGGGTCGGCCGCTACTTCTCGGTGGGAACATTATATACGTCTATAACGTAACAGATCCTAACCTAACCCATCTATAGCCTCGCTGGTAATGTTTTACAGAATCCCGTTCGTGTCGTCCCGTACGTCTCGGTGCGGACATTATATACGTCTATAACGTTATATTTCCTATCCTAAGGCAACCTAACATCTCGAATGTAGTATTTTCCAACATTTCTGGCGGGTCGGCCCCTACTTCTCGGTGGGAACATTATAAACCTCTATAACGTAATATAACCTAACCTAACCCATCTAGACCCTCGCTGGTAAGGTGTGACAGAATCCCGTTCGTGTCGTGCCCTACGTCTCGGTGCGGACATTATATACGTCTATAACGTTATTTTTCCTATCCTAAGGCAACCTAACATCTCGAATGTAGTATTTTCCAACATTTCTGGCGGGTCGGTCCCTACATCTCGGTGGGAACATTATAAACCTCTATACCGTAATATAACCTAACCTAACCCAGCTAGACTGTCGCTGGTAATGTTTCCCAGAATCCCGTTCGTGTCGTCCCGTACATCACGGCGCGGACATTATATACGTCTATAAGGTTATATATCCTATCCTAAGGCAACCTAACATCTCGGATGTAGTATTTTCCAACATTTCTGGCGGGTCGGCCCCTACTTCTCGGTGGGAACATTATATACTTTTATAACGTAATGAAACCTAACCTAACCCATCTAGACCCTCGCTGGTAATGTTTTACAGAATCTCGTTCGTGTCGCCCCGTACGTCTCTGTGCGGACATTATATGCGTCTATATTGTTATATATCCTAACCTAAGGCATCCTAACATCTCGGATGTAGTAGTTTCCAACATTCCTGGCGGGTCGGTCCCTACTTCTCGGTGGGAACATTAGATACGTCTATAACGTAATAGAACCTAACCTAATCCATCTAGACCCTCGGTGGTAATATTTTACAGAATCCCGGGCGTGTCGGCCCGTACTTCTCGGTGGGGACATTATGTACGTCTACTACGTTATATATCCTAACCTAAGACAACTTAACATCTCGAATGTAGTATTTCACAACATTTCTGGCGGGTCGGCCCCTACTTCTCGGTGGGAACATTATATACTTTTATAACGTAATGTAACCTAACCTAATCCATCTAGACCCTCGCTGGTAATGTTTTACAGAATCTCGTTCGTGTCGCACCCTACGTCTCTGTGCGGACATTATATGCGTCTGTATCGTTATATATCCTAACCTAAGGCAACCTAACATCTCGAACGTTGTATTTTACTACATTCCAGGCGGGTCGGCCGCTACTCCTTGGTGGGAACATTATATACGTCTATAACGTAATAGATCCTAACCTAACCCATCTAGACCCTCGCTGGAAATGTTTTACAGAATCCCGTTCGTGTCGTCCCGTACGTCTCGGTGCGGGCATTATATACGTCTATAACGTTACACATCCTTACCTAAGGCAACCTAACATCTCGATTGTAGTATTTCCCAACATTTCTGGCGGGTCGGTCCCTATTTCTCGGTGGGAACATTATATACGACCATAACGTAATATAACCTAACCTGACCCATCTAGACCCTCGCTGGTAATGTTTTACAGAATCCCGTTCGTGTCGTGCCCTACGTCTCGGTGCGGACATTATATACGTCTATAACGTTGTATATCCTTACCTACGGCAACCTAAAATCTTGATTGTGGTACTTTAAACTTTCCAGGCGCGTCGGGCCCTACTTCTCGGTGGGAACATTATATACTTCTATAACTTTATATATCGCAACCTAAGGCATCCTAACATCTCGGATGTAGTATTTTCCAACATTCCTGGCGGGTCGGCCCCTACTTCTCGGTGGGAACATTATATACGTCTATAACGTAATAGATCCTAACCTAACCCATCTAGACCCTCGCTGGTAAGGTGTGACAGAATCCCGTTCGTGTCGTGCCCTACGTCTCGGTGCGGACATTATATACGTCTATAACGTTGTATATCCTTACCTACGGCAACCTAAAATCTTGATTGTGGTACTTTAAACTTTCCAGGCGCGTCGGGCCCTACTTCTCGGTGGGAACATTATATACTTCTATAACTTTATATATCGCAACCTAAGGCATCCTAACATCTCGGATGTAGTATTTTCCAACATTCCTGGCGGGTCGGCCCCTACTTCTCGGTGGGAACATTATATACGTCTATAACGTAATAGATCCTAACCTAACCCATCTAGACCCTCGCTGGTAAGGTGTGACAGAATCCCGTTCGTGTCGTGCCCTACGTCTCGGTGCGGACATTATATACGTCTATAACGTTATTTTTCCTATCCTAAGGCAACCTAACATCTCGAATGTAGTATTTTCCAACATTTCTGACGGGTCGGTCCCTACATCTCGGTGGGAACATTATAAACCTCTATAACGTAATATAACCTAACCTAACCCAGCTAGACTGTCGCTGGTAATGTTTCCCAGAATCCCGTTCGTGTCGTCCCGTACATCACGGCGCGGACATTATATACGTCTATAAGGTTATATATCCTATCCTAAGGCAACCTAACATCTCGGATGTAGTATTTTCCAACATTTCCGGCGGGTCGGCCCCTACATCTCGGTGGGAACATTATAAACCTCTATAACGTAATATAACCTAACCTAACCCAGCTAGACCGTCGCTGGTAATGTTTCCCAGAATCCCGTTCGTGTCGTCCCGTACATCACGGCGCGGACATTATATACGTCTATAAGGTTATATATCCTATCCTAAGGCAACCTAACATCTCGGATGTAGTTTTTTCCAACATTTCTGGCGGGTCGGCCCCTACTTCTCGGTGGGAACATTATATACTTTTATAACGTAATGAAATCTAACCTAACCCATCTAGACCCTCGCTGGTAATGTTTTACAGAATCTCGTTCGTGTCGCCCCGTACGTCTCTGTGCGGACATTATATGCGTCTATATTGTTATATATCCTAACCTAAGGCATCCTAACATCTCGGATGTAGTAGTTTCCAACATTCATGGCGGGTCGGCCGCTACTTCTCGGTGGGAACATTATATACGTCTATAACGTAACAGATCCTAACCTAACCCATCTATAGCCTCGCTGGTAATGTTTTACAGAATCCCGTTCGTGTCGTCCCGTACGTCTCGGTGCGGACATTATATACGTCTATAACGTTATATTTCCTATCCTAAGGCAACCTAACATCTCGAATGTAGTATTTTCCAACATTTCTGGCGGGTCGGCCCCTACTTCTCGGTGGGAACATTATAAACCTCTATAACGTAATATAACCTAACCTAACCCAGCTAGACCGTCGCTGGTAATGTTTCACAGAATCCCGTTCGTGTCGTCCCGTACATCACGGCGCGGACATTATATACGTCTATAAGGTTATATATCCTATCCTAAGGCAACCTAACATCTCGGATGTAGTATTTTCCAACATTTCTGGCGGGTCGGTCCCTACTTCTCGGTGGCCACATTATTTACGTCTATAACGTAATATAACCTAACCTGACCCATCTAGACCCTCGCTGGTAGTGTTTTACAGAATCCCGTTCCGTGTCTACCCGTACGTCTCGGTGCGGACATTATATACGTCTATAACGTTATATATCCTAACCTAAGGCATCCTAATATCTCGAATGTAGTATTTTCCAACATTTCTGGCGGGTCGGTCCCTACATCTCGGTGGGAACATTATAAACCTCTATAACGTAATAGAACCTAACCTAATCCATCTAGACCCTCGGTGGTAATATTTTACAGAATCCCGGGCGTGTCGGCCCGTACTTCTCGGTGGGGACATTATGTACGTCTACTACGTTATATATCCTAACCTAAGACAACTTAAAATCTCGAATGTAGTATTTCACAACATTTCTGGCGGGTCGGCCCCTACTTCTCGGTGGGAACATTATATACTTTTATAACGTAATGTAACCTAACCTAACCCATCTAGACCCTCGCTGGTAATGTTTTACAGAATCTCGTTCGTGTCGCACCCTACGTCTCTGTGCGGACATTATATGCGTCTGTATCGTTATATATCCTAACCTAAGGCAACCTAACATCTCGAACGTTGTATTTTACTACATTCCAGGCGGGTCGGCCGCTACTTCTTGGTGGGAACATTATATACGTCTACAACGTAATAGATCCTAACCTAACCCATCTAGACCCTCGCTGGAAATGTTTTACAGAATCCCGTTCGTGTCGTCCCGTACGTCTCGGTGCGGGCATTATATACGTCTATAACGTTACATATCCTTACCTAAGGCAACCTAACATCTCGATTGTAGTATTTCCCAACACTTCTGGCGGGTCGGTCCCTATTTCTCGGTGGGAACATTATATACGACCATAACGTAATATAACCTAACCTAACCCATCTAGACCCTCGCTGGTAATGTTTTACAGAATCCCGTTCGTGTCTACCCGTACGTCTCGTTGCGGACCTTGTATACGTCTATAACGTTATATATCCTAACCTAAGGCATCCTAACATCTCGGATGTAGTAGTTTCCAACATTCATGGCGGGTCGGCCGCTACTTCTCGGTGGGAACATTATATACGTCTATAACGTAACAGATCCTAACCTAACCCATCTATAGCCTCGCTGGTAATGTTTTACAGAATCCCGTTCGTGTCGTCCCGTACGTCTCGGTGCGGACATTATATACGTCTATAACGTTATATTTCCTATCCTAAGGCAACCTAACATCTCGAATGTAGTATTTTCCAACATTTCTGGCGGGTCGGCCCCTACTTCTCGGTGGGAACATTATAAACCTCTATAACGTAATATAACCTAACCTAACCCATCTAGACCCTCGCTGGTAAGGTGTGACAGAATCCCGTTCGTGTCGTGCCCTACGTCTCGGTGCGGACATTATATACGTCTATAACGTTATTTTTCCTATCCTAAGGCAACCTAACATCTCGAATGTAGTATTTTCCAACATTTCTGGCGGGTCGGTCCCTACATCTCGGTGGGAACATTATAAACCTCTATACCGTAATATAACCTAACCTAACCCAGCTAGACTGTCGCTGGTAATGTTTCCCAGAATCCCGTTCGTGTCGTCCCGTACATCACGGCGCGGACATTATATACGTCTATAAGGTTATATATCCTATCCTAAGGCAACCTAACATCTCGGATGTAGTATTTTCCAACATTTCTGGCGGGTCGGCCCCTACTTCTCGGTGGGAACATTATATACTTTTATAACGTAATGAAACCTAACCTAACCCATCTAGACCCTCGCTGGTAATGTTTTACAGAATCTCGTTCGTGTCGCCCCGTACGTCTCTGTGCGGACATTATATGCGTCTATATTGTTATATATCCTAACCTAAGGCATCCTAACATCTCGGATGTAGTAGTTTCCAACATTCCTGGCGGGTCGGTCCCTACTTCTCGGTGGGAACATTAGATACGTCTATAACGTAATAGAACCTAACCTAATCCATCTAGACCCTCGCTGGAAATGTTTTACAGAATCCCGTTCGTGTCGTCCCGTACGTCTCGGTGCGGGCATTATATACGTCTATAACGTTATTTTTCCTATCCTAAGGCAACCTAACATCTCGATTGTAGTATTTCCCAACATTTCTGGCGGGTCGGTCCCTATTTCTCGGTGGGAACATTATATACGACCATAACGTAATATAACCTAACCTGACCCATCTAGACCCTCGCTGGTAATGTTTTACAGAATCCCGTTCGTGTCGTGCCCTACGTCTCGGTGCGGACATTATATACGTCTATAACGTTGTATATCCTTACCTACGGCAACCTAAAATCTTGATTGTGGTACTTTAAACTTTCCAGGCGCGTCGGGCCCTACTTCTCGGTGGGAACATTATATACTTCTATAACTTTATATATCGCAACCTAAGGCATCCTAACATCTCGGATGTAGTATTTTCCAACATTCCTGGCGGGTCGGCCCCTACTTCTCGGTGGGAACATTATATACGACCATAACGTAATATAACCTAACCTGACCCATCTAGACCCTCGCTGGTAATGTTTTACAGAATCCCGTTCGTGTCGTGCCCTACGTCTCGGTGCGGACATTATATACGTCTATAACGTTGTATATCCTTACCTACGGCAACCTAAAATCTTGATTGTGGTACTTTAAACTTTCCAGGCGCGTCGGGCCCTACTTCTCGGTGGGAGCATTATATACTTCTATAACTTTATATATCGCAACCTAAGGCATCCTAACATCTCGGATGTAGTATTTTCCAACATTCCTGGCGGGTCGGCCCCTACTTCTCGGTGGGAACATTATATACGTCTATAACGTAATAGATCCTAACCTAACCCATCTAGACCCTCGCTGGTAAGGTGTGACAGAATCCCGTTCGTGTCGTGCCCTACGTCTCGGTGCGGACATTATATACGTCTATAACGTTATTTTTCCTATCCTAAGGCAACCTAACATCTCGAATGTAGTATTTTCCAACATTTCTGACGGGTCGGTCCCTACATCTCGGTGGGAACATTATAAACCTCTATAACGTAATATAACCTAACCTAACCCAGCTAGACTGTCGCTGGTAATGTTTCCCAGAATCCCGTTCGTGTCGTCCCGTACATCACGGCGCGGACATTATATACGTCTATAAGGTTATATATCCTATCCTAAGGCAACCTAACATCTCGGATGTAGTATTTTCCAACATTTCCGGCGGGTCGGCCCCTACTTCTCGGTGGGAACATTATATACTTTTATAACGTAATGAAACCTAACCTAACCCATCTAGACCCTCGCTGGTAATGTTTTACAGAATCTCGTTCGTGTCGCCCCGTACGTCTCTGTGCGGACATTATATGCGTCTATATTGTTATATATCCTAACCTAAGGCATCCTAACATCTCGGATGTAGTAGTTTCCAACATTCCTGGCGGGTCGGTCCCTACTTCTCGGTGGGAACATTAGATACGTCTATAACGTAATAGAACCTAACCTAATCCATCTAGACCCTCGGTGGTAATATTTTACAGAATCCCGGGCGTGTGGGCCCGTACTTCTCGGTGGGGACATTATGTACGTCTACTACGTTATATATCCTAACCTAAGACAACTTAACATCTCGAATGTAGTATTTCACAACATTTCTGGCGGGTCGGCACCTACTTCTCGGTGGGAACATTATATACTTTTATAACGTAATGTAACCTAACCTAACCCATCTAGACCCTCGCTGGTAATGTTTTACAGAATCTCGTTCTTGTCGCACCCTACGTCTCTGTGCGGACATTATATGCGTCTGTATCGTTATATATCCTAACCTAAGGCAACCTAACATCTCGAACGTTGTATTTTACTACATTCCAGGCGGGTCGGCCGCTACTTCTTGGTGGGAACATTATATACGTCTATAACGTAATAGATCCTAACCTAACCCATCTAGACCCTCGCTGGAAATGTTTTACAGAATCCCGTTCGTGTCGTCCCGTACGTCTCGGTGCGGGCATTATATACGTCTATAACGTTATTTTTCCTATCCTAAGGCAACCTAACATCTCGATTGTAGTATTTCCCAACATTTCTGGCGGGTCGGTCCCTATTTCTCGGTGGGAACATTATATACGACCATAACGTAATATAACCTAACCTGACCCATCTAGACCCTCGCTGGTAATGTTTTACAGAATCCCGTTCGTGTCGTGCCCTACGTCTCGGTGCGGACATTATATACGTCTATAACGTTGTATATCCTTACCTACGGCAACCTAAAATCTTGATTGTGGTACTTTAAACTTTCCAGGCGCGTCGGGCCCTACTTCTCGGTGGGAACATTATATACTTCTATAACTTTATATATCGCAACCTAAGGCATCCTAACATCTCGGATGTAGTATTTTCCAACATTCCTGGCGGGTCGGCCCCTACTTCTCGGTGGGAACATTATATACGTCTATAACGTAATAGATCCTAACCTAACCCATCTAGACCCTCGCTGGTAAGGTGTGACAGAATCTCGTTCGTGTCGCCCCGTACGTCTCTGTGCGGACATTATATGCGTCTATATTGTTATATATCCTAACCTAAGGCATCCTAACATCTCGGATGTAGTAGTTTCCAACATTCATGGCGGGTCGGCCGCTACTTCTCGGTGGGAACATTATATACGTCTATAACGTAATAGATCCTAACCTAACCCACCTATACGCTCGGTGGTAATGTTTTACAGAATCCCGTTCGTGTCGTCCCGTACGTCTTGCGGCGGACATTATATACGTCTATAGCGTTATATTTCCTATCCTAAGGCAACCTAACATCTCGAATGTAGTATTTTCCAACATTTCTGGCGGGTCGGTCCCTACATCTCGGTGGGAACAATATAAACCTCTATAACGTAATATAACCTAACCTAACCCAGCTAGACCGTCGCTGGTAATGTTTCCCAGAATCCCGTTCGTGTCGTCCCGTACATCACGGCGCGGACATTATATACGTCTATAAGGTTATATATCCTATCCTAAGGCAACCTAACATCTCGGATGTAGTATTTTCCAACATTTCTGGCGGGTCGGCCCCTACTTCTCGGTGGGCACATTATATACGTCTATATCGTAATATAGCCTAACCTAACCAATCTAGATCCTAGCTGGTAATGTTTTACAGAATCCCGTTCGTGTCGTCCCGTACGTCTTGCGGCGGACATTATATACGTCTATAACGTTATATTTCCTATCCTAAGGCAACCTAACATCTAGAATGTAGTATTTTCCAACATTTCTGGCGGGTCGGTCCCTACATCTCGGTGGGAACATTATAAACCTCTATAACGTAATATAACCTAACCTAACCCAGCTAGACTGTCGCTGGTAATGTTTCCCAGAATCCCGTTCGTGTCGTCCCGTACATCACGGCGCGGACATTATATACGTCTATAAGGTTATATATCCTATCCTAAGGCAACCTAACATCTCCGATGTAGTATTTTCCAACACTTCTGGCGGGTCGGCCCCTACTTCTCGGTGGGAACATTATATACTTTTATAACGTAATGAAACCTAACCTAACCCATCTAGACCCTCGCTGGTAATGTTTTACAGAATCTCGTTCGTGTCGCACCCTACGTCTTGCGGCGGACATTATATACGTCTATAACGTTATTTTTCCTATCCTAAGGCAACCTAACATCTAGAATGTAGTATTTTCCAACATTTCTGGCGGGTCGGTCCCTACATCTCGGTGGGAACATTATAAACCTCTATAACGTAATATAACCTAACCCAACCCAGCTAGACTGTCGCTGGTAATGTTTCCCAGAATCCCGTTCGTGTCGTCCCGTACATCACGGCGCGGACATTATATACGTCTATAAGGTTATATATCCTATCCTAAGGCAACCTAACATCTCGGATGTAGTATTTTCCAACATTTCTGGCGGGTCGGCCCCTACTTCTCGGTGGGAACAT